>CM061155.1:14511848-15791848 GCA_030710495.1 Labroides dimidiatus
AGTAAAAAAGCAATTACCTTATGCTAATCCTGCTTAGCATAAACACAACAGGCAGCAGGAAACAGCTAACCTAGCTGTCGTCAGTGAGGAACTCTTCAAAGCTTGTGATGTATCTTCTTTTGTGTATGTATTAGTCTGATTAAAGAACAAATTAAAATACATTTTAAAAAGGTAAAACTATCTGACTTTGATATCTGTGTACTCGAAAGCTTAAACAACCGCTGCTTTAAGCTTAAGAAAACAGTTTTTATTGATGAATAACATCTATAAAGTACTTTTGTGCCACAGCTTGGGCATCTAGATTTCACTGCTTTTGGCCATATTAATTTATAACATACACCCTGATCTACTGTTGAGACTTCTGAAAGCTGTACACATTTCAAGAGAAGAATCTTGAAAAAAAGTAAACAAATAAGTTTGGACAGTTTTACTAGGATTACTGGTACATAAACCCCACCACTGTAACATAAATTCAGCTAGTCCTTTTTGATCATGGTGCTGAATATAAGCCGCCAGTACGCCTCTGAGTCGTTCACTGCATGTCTGCTGGAACATCTCAATCTGAAAGCAATCTGTGTGAAGTCACCTACCGAGCTTTTAAGTAAATGCTGCTCTGAAAGTTTGCTTGTCTACTTTCTTCATGTTTTTTTTTCTTGTCCTTTTTTCTGTCAGGAGTGACGGGCCATGAAAAAACTCAGTACCGCTAGATGATAGAACATTTGTGCAGTGATTCCACCACTTGCTGACAAGAGTTGCATATTGGGAGGGGGTGGGGGTTCTAGAAGCATAACGGGTTGCAATCAGGTGACAACCTCTGGTGTTGAAAAATGGGGCCATAGTGGAAGTGCAAAATATTGCAGTTCCTTGGGTGTCAACTTTTCTTTTCTCTTATGAGGATTAGACGTGTCTGTAACTAAAAGCAATTCATCTGTGTAGGTTATTTAAGGGCTAAGAACATCGAAGTTAGATCCTGGGACAGTGAAGAGTTATTTGAGTCATTTTTTTTCAAGGCTCCATTGCGTAAGTCATCTATCTTTGGATGAATCCAGTTTCTTAGTTTCCTCTTGATGTCAGTCTTGAAGCTAGTCTGGACTAAAGTGTCCAAACTTTGACTCTGGCCTTACTTAGTTCATGTCAGGTTGATGTGGAGTTTTTCATCATTTTATTATTCAAAGAGCAAAATTATTGAATTGCCAATTGATAAACTCTTTCTTCAATATCATGTCAACCTCAAACCAAAGCTGAGGTTCTGTTTGCAATCTCATGAAGCCCAAACATTGTTTGTATAAATAATAATAATGGTGGAAAACCAAGCATTGTCAGACTAACATCTTTTAAACGAGTTCATCAACATTTACAGGATCTTTATCTTTTGAGAAGTGTTTACTTTCCGAAAATAGTTCAACAGAAAAACACTATCAATAAAAGACAATTTGCTGAAGAGAACGCAATTATTAACCCTGCAAACCACAACTTTTTGTGACATTTGTCCTTTCCTCACACCATTTTATCCTCACATCATAGCCCTTCTTCATCTTTACCTCCAATTTCACATCATCTTGACCCCTACCATCCTCCACTCTCCTTAAATCACTCCTTTTCACCACCAGCCTCTCCCCGCTGACCTCATCCCTCATCTCCCGGGCTCTCCATCACTGATCACCCTCAGATCTTCCCTCAACCTCCTCTTATAAACTCCCTGATGACTTCATCTTGACCCTTACCTTCTTCATGTACCTCAAAACCCCCCAAAGGCTGATGAGGTGAGGCTGAGACCCTGAAAGAGAGGTTGAAAACAGGAGAGGGAGAGAAAAACGAGGAGAGGGTGAGCCAAGGGAAGGTAAGTCAGAAAATGTCAGGAGAGAGTGACAAGGGGAATCATGTAGGTTGGAAGGGCAGCTGTGTAATGATATGAGCCGTGGGATTTATCCATAAAGTCATACACACATACTTGTACCTTCACAAGCATACACACCATTGGACTAAAGCTGTTGAGAGAAGTGGTCACTCAATGTCAGCCAGAGGGAGTTCAGAGGACACAGAGATGTGCACACATACACAACGGAATCACATCCTTCTCTCAAAACCAGGCTGCTTTCACACAAAACCAACAAACAAGTCAAAGTCTGGATCACTCACTAGAACTGATTTACAATTTGGCTTCAGAAACCTGAGTGATTAAACGTGAAGTCATGGCTCAAAACCTGCAAATGTATTCTGTGCATAATCAACACCTGCCTTCTGATGCTGAGTCGTGACAAAGAGCCTAACGGGTGTTATCCAGCTCAGTAGGTGTTATTGACTCAGGTACATTACTGTTTTTCCAACATTTTTGGACACCACAATACTCTCTTTACATTAGATAAAGAGCACTTGAATGATTGATAATGTCTTCAAATAGCCCACTTTATCCAACAAACCATACCAGACATCTTATGTTACATCATACTTTCATTCTGTCATGCACACAGATGAGCTAACACAAAAGCAGAAGTACTTTTGCAATCAGTTTTATTGGACACAATGGATGTTCATTTATAAAACAAAGCATTAAAAACAACAACTTCATTTTTCCTCAGTAAAATGCTTTAAAACAAAATCTGTCGTACAAGTCAATACTTTAACAACTGGAAGAATTCATGAGAAATTCAAGGTTCTTTTAGGGGGAAGACTTATTAGGGCTAACAAACAAAAGGTTGGCTAGGACCCTACTTGAACCCCAGTGACAAAAAACAAAAACCTGAAAAAGAAAAAAAAAAAAAAAGCTTAAGGGGTCAAATGTATCCCGACAATGTTTCATCATGACCTGTGACAAAATGAACTCGGCAATACAAAGCACCCCCATGTAACGTGAAAGTTCTTCTTGAAACCTCAAGGATTATTATTCTTAAAGTTATTTTTTGGGGCTTTTTATGTGTTTATTCTGAGGACAGGATCATGGATAGAGTAGGAAACAGGATGAGAGTGGGGAGTATGCGGGAAAGTCACCACAAGTCGGACTTGGGCTGCCTGTTCAAGCGCTTTTTTGCCCATATGGAGCAAGACCTTAACCTCGAGGCCATCTGTGCACCTATTATTCTTTTTGTTCTGACACTTTAACCCCAAATTCAGAAAAAAAAAAATGTACGAATCCACTGTTTTCGTGCCAATACCTGCTCCACAGGTGAAAACTGCAGCCCTTCAGGCTACTTTCAGCAACAGGACTGATTTTTGGTGTGCATAACTATGATGCCAAGACCTAAAATATAGTGTCTTACGAAAATAGTGAATTCCGAACAGTAAGTCATTGGACTTACATGTCCGATTTTCAACATTTATAGGGTATGAATTTGATCTAATTAGTCCCAAAGTTTTTTTCCAATCTTTGTGTGTGTGTGTGTGTGTGTGTGTGTGTGTGTGTGTGTGTGTGTGTGTGTGTGTGTGTGTGTGTGTGTACTAGACACACTGTAAGTTATTAAAGGATTTTCCGTAACTCTGTGGGCGTGGCCACAAACAACTGCCAAAGTTCATGATTTTTTCACCGGAATGCAAATCTTAATAGCTCTCATAAACAATACTGGATCATATTTTAAAGTTTGACTTGATTTTCGAACTGTCACAAGTGAACCTCCACTAAGGATCTCTAGGCTGTGATATGGTTAGTGTCACAGCTTGAATGCATTTATATGCTATTTTTCACCTTAAAATAAAGCACCCTCTAACGTCAACAGGAAGTTGTGTGTTTTACTCAGTCATTAAAAATTACTGTTCTAATATGGACTCATTTACACATGTGTATATGCAGATCTTGCTGCAGTCGTGACATGCCCCGACTGGCGCACTTAGGTGAGGGCCTGCTTATCACTGCTTGCGTCTTTAATTCTAGATGCATTTTCTATAACTGCACAAATAAATGTTTAAAATTTAATAAAAAATTAGGCTCTTTCAATTTCAGCTGTTTTTCATCAGACATTATGTTCACCACTTCAGTTTGTACCAAATATCATCCCATCTTCTAGGAGCAACTGGTGCTGCTTGTTATAAAAAAAACTGCAGTTTCAATGAGAAAAATTAATCAACCATACAAAATAATGATTTAATCTCTCTAAATTATGGACTTCTTTGCTAAATATCTCAATAACAAATGTTGCTAATGAGTTAACAGCTGTTCTGGCAGATTTTCAAGTCTTTCGCAAAGCCGAATCATCTCATATTTATGTCTTTCACATCCACACTAATGGAAAAAAAGGAGTTGGAAACTCCAGAAACCATATTAATTACTTCGTAATGGACTGGGTTACAATCCAGAATTTTCAATATGAGAATAATAATGCCCTCTCACACAGATGTGTATGAAGGCATCATCCCAAATTCAAAAACGCAGCAAATCCTCTCATTGAAGGAGCACTAAAAAGCCAATTCTTGGCAATTTGTTCCTGGTAAATCATTTTAATGATCCATTGCTTATCAAAATCAATTAAAAGCCTGGCCAATGGTTTTGGCACCAATCCTCTTAACAAAATGCCTACAGGCAATCCTCACCACTGTATGCACATGCCTGCCGTGATCATTTGGAAGGAGTGTGTGCAGGGTTTCCTTGAGCAGAGTAAATGGATGCAGAGTTCATCCAACACAGAGGATGAGCTGGAAAGCTGTGGCATGATGTGAGTGAGGAAGTACGTGCAGTCATGCATTTACAGGCATGGATTTATCATTAACGACACACATTTACAGTGAATGTATTGCCATGTGCACAATGATGATAATGTCCACACACACACTCATAGGGGTGCTGATTTATTCCATTAGTGGCTGCTGTGCTACATAAACTCTGGCTGTGCTCCCTCTCTAATGATCTTAGTCCTGCAGCCCTCAGGTGATTCAACCAATGCAACCAAGTGTCACACAAGTGAGTGTGAGTGTGTGTAAATCTTGCTGCTATCCCAAAGTGTGTTTTCCTGCTTGTTTATCTGCTTGCTGGTTTCACCACCACCAGGGTGAAAGGTCAGAGAAAGAGTTAAACCCAGACAATCACAACCTTCAGAAAAGTGGAGGTACTTCAATTATAAGTAATCCCATTTCTTCTGCTAACACTGTCATTAATCTTTGTTCTTAAATCAGAAATTAGCTCCAGCCCGTATTCAGATCTGAGCTCTTCTCATAGAATGATTTTCCTCTTAGCTGTAGCTGTCAAATGGCAGACAGAGGTCAGAGTCGTGCAGTATTATGTCACACCGCTGGACCTCTGATTCCCTGTATGCAGTCTGGTCGGAGTTGTGACAGCTGTGGGCCCCTCCTTCCCCCTCCTGGCAGCCACTGCCACCACTGGCCCTCCTCCAGATGAGCCACATTTAACCCAAACCGGCCCCAACTGGGAATTAGCATCCCTGTTCCAATGACAAATCTACAATTTCATCTGCAATCTGTAAAACTCTGTTTCCTATTAGCTGTCAAATTATTGTATTTAAATAAAAAATGGCATCAGCTTTTGGTATGTTCAAATTGAGCTTGAGCAGAGTTGTTCTGTCTAATCAGAAGGTAAGAATTAATGGGTGACAACTGTCATGGTTTATTAGCATAGGATGCTATAGTGTTGTGTCTGAGCTAACATGATACTTTTTGTGCTTTCTTACAGTAAAAAAGTTCAAATAATGGTCAGATTTGGGGCTTTCAACATAAAGAACAATTAAAGAAGACAAAAGTCAACTCCTGTTTTGTCTTAACATTTTGCTCTGTTTTAAGCAACATCCTGTACTCATTGCAATACAATACAGGATCTACGCTAGCATGGCATTGTGTACAAACTGAATTGTCCACAGAGGTCTCCTCATCTCCAAAGCAAATGCACCAGTCATTAAATTCAAACAAAACACTAAATTTGAAGCTGTTCAAACAAAAATCAGTGTCTATTCAACAAACTCAAGTTGTTACATAGATGAGAGGAACTGACTGTGCTGCTAGCTTCATTTTCAGTGCTATGGTTTTCTCTCAGGTTAGAATTCCTTCAGTGCTTACTCTTTACTTGGTTTTCAAAAGGTTATGAATTATCTGCATTAGTCTATTTCTCTTCAAAACAAATGACACAGTGCTTAAAGTGTCTTGAGGAAATGTGTCTTTCAGTCTGAACGGGGCTCCAGTTACCACCAGGTGTGTGAAAAACAATAAAGGAAGGTTTTTTTTCCCAGAGAATTTACATGAATCAACATGGAATTTTATTATAATGTGAAGAAGATTTATAATGTTAGCATTGTTTTTCCTCACTATATTACTTACAAAGAGCCCAAACAGCACATTTTTCCACAGTTAAACAAAATCTTCATTAATCTTTTGATTGTATGCTCGTCTCTGTGTGCGCGCTATGTGCATCAGGGTGGAACTCTGCCATAAACAATACAGAGAGCAGAGGAGAGTTGTGAACATGTGACCATCCCATCATGTAAGTAAGATACAAAACAGACTATTTCATCTGTTAAATAAAAGAACAGGGTATAGACCTGATCTAGAGGAATGCCTCTCATCTGGTTCAGAGTGACGAGTCTGTCTTACTGCACTCTGCTCTCATCCTGCGCTGTGCAAGTCTCCCTCTCCAAGTGGGTTCTCTGTATCTATCATGACCTGGATCATTTCTCATGCACGCATTACACGCTATCTGAGGTCTTTCTATGATAAATTGAAAGATGTTGGCTCTTATCCAGACAAGAGTATGCCAGCCGCAGTTTTTGCTTGCGTCATCCTAACAAACTGTTTTGGCCACATTGTTTCTGTGATAAAAAATCTTTTGGCCAAAAACCGAAAATGCACTTTTGGGCCATTTTTGGCCAAAATTTTGGTGTGTCCCCAAAAGAAACCACTGATAAATCTCAAGTGAATTTGTTTGGACAAGAAATAGAACATTAACTAAATATTCATTTCTGTGACTTCGTGTGACACAGTAGTAGATCCCACTTCAACACCTACTCAGCTTCATCCTTGAAGATTTGCAGTATTGTTGGAGTGAAATGGCAGCTTTTAGAGGCACATATTTGTCAGAGCTCCAGTGAGAACACTGCTGTGGCCCGCACACACTGTACAACACCTGAGATAAATGGCAATGTATGACAGGATTTTCGCTTCATTGCCTCCTGATTCAAAGAAAGACACCCATAGAGACGGGGACAAGGGAGAGGAGCAAAAGACAAGGTTTTGCATATGTGTCTGCACATTTTTCTTCTGTCAAAGACATCTAAAGAAAGAAGGAAAAACTCTCATTTAGTCTGTCTCTCTATCATCCTCTCTCTGTTCCCTCTCCTCTTTGCAGAGCACCAGTCTCTCCATCACATCCCAGTGTGACTCAGCATCCCGCTGATCAAACAACATCTTGTCCTTCTTCTCCTCCATCTCCTCCACCTCCCTGCTTCTCTTTCTTTCCCTTTTCTCTCTGACAGACAGTCGGAGGCAGCCACACGCAAACAGCTCCCTAAAATGCCCCCCTGAGGGAGTAGCCCTGTATTCTTGAAAAGTGAGAAGCGCCCTCCAGGAGAAGGCTTTAAAGAAAAAAGTAGTGAATAACCAGCGAGAGAGAAAATAACAAGATAAGATCACAGTAACAATGCTCTCCATCCTCTCTTTCCTCTTCTCCTCAAGCACTAGTGCACAGCTCGCAGCCTGGATACCAGGAGACAGTGGCCCATACTTTTATTTCTTAAAGCTCCACTGATTCCTCCTTTTATAATATTTTCCAGCAAGTTTTTACGCCCAACTGTGTCTCAAACTTTGAATACTCCTGTTGGTCAAATCTTATTTAACATTCACAATAATGAATTATATTTTTAAAACAAGAACTGGTCTCTTTCTTTATTTTCACCCTCTTTTCCTTTTGTATATGTGGAGTCAGAAACCTCAGCTGTTTATTCAAGTTAACCAGTAATCCCATACTAGCAGTCTGACAGTACAGAAGATTACTAATTTGACTGAATGGACCACACTGATGGCTGTTAGTGTGTTGGATTGCAGGAGAGCTAAACAATCAGATCCCTGATTATGTTTCATAAAAGTGTGACACAAGATCAGATTACAAAATGAGAAATTAAAGAGGGTTGTGTTGAGTTAATCTTTTACATCAGGTCAGCGTGGTGAAGGACTAAATCTGTACTATCTTCAGGGTGCTTGAGACTCCTGACACACTGGTTACACAAACAATGTAGTGTATTTAGATGTCTTTTTTTCTCCCCTCACTCACAGTTAGAAGGTTTGTTACCAAATAAGAAATACACTATGATAATAATTATGCTGTGTTTTGCTCATTTTCACTGACCCAGAAATTAATTTTGGTGCACCAGCAATCAACCTGGTGCTCAACAAGTTTTATGTTTTTTTTTTATGCTGGACCATTTCAAGCCATTCTTCACACACTATGAATGAACTCTTTATTTTCTTGGTTGAAGTTAAGTTCATATACTGTGATTCTTGATGTGGGATTTGACTAACCCCTATAGCAATTTAATCACATCTATATTTACAACAAGACTTAAATTCAATGCGAAGGAGGGGTAAATTCTAAGAGGTAATCTAAGAAATTATACGGTCAAATTATGCAAAACGTGCCCCCAATACTTGATAAAGCTTTTAATTTTTAGGTAAATCTCACAAAGTAACTCCTCACCAGTAGTTTCCTCACTCAATGCAACTGTACCAGACATTTTTTCTATGACTTGACTGATGCTACTCAAAATGTTATTTAAAGGCAGGATTGGTAGTCAGATTTAGATACACTTTTTGTTATACTGGTTAAGATTATCTTTGTTTACCAATGGGAATCAGTGCATGATGTGTTCTCAACAGAGAGCGAAAAATAGGCAC
Organism: Labroides dimidiatus; assembly: GCA_030710495.1. Lineage (NCBI taxonomy): Eukaryota > Metazoa > Chordata > Actinopteri > Labriformes > Labridae > Labroides > Labroides dimidiatus. Next base: position 14,520,666 of record CM061155.1, read on the forward strand.
TGTCTACAGCAGGAGTAAACCTGGGAAAACATCAGCCAATCCTAGCGTTTAGGATTCAGGTTATTAAACCAATCAAATCCCATCCTGCCACTCTGCCCGCCTCCTTCACGTACATTTCGCCGACATGCACTAGCCCTGATTCAATGTGCATAGCCAAACTTAGAGGAATCCAAGTACACAGGAGACTGGCATAAATACTACCTCTACACCACGAAACAAAAACGTGCTAAGGACAGGTTTTGAGTCTGTGGTTTTGAATCAGTCACAATCATATGGTCACAAATCAGCGGCACTCGTGCATGTGACTTGGGGTGTTGTTTTGGAAGAGCTCCGAGTGTGGGAGGGCAGGAGGTAAACAGAGTCCTGAAGAGATGCTACCATCAAATTCATGCTAGTTTTCTGTGACTTTCAACTGTACCTTTAAGTAATGATTACATTTTTTCAAGGCCAACACAGCACCACTTAAAGTGCCAGGACAACCCCTTGCCTCATGTTTACTCACATTAAAAAGAACATCTGTAGGTCCGTGACTCAAGGGTCAATATTAGTATGTAATAGTTCTAATTCAAAGAAAAAAAAGTTTTATTCTCTCTATGCAAGACCATGTGGATGAACTGGAAAAAGTTGGATAAGAAAAGAGGCCCATTTGGTTCAGAATAAACACTGCTTTTAAGGTCTCTATTAAGGTACAAGCTACTTGGTCTGGAAGATCTAAAGGTTTCAGGAAAACTATGGGGACTGAATATTCACCCATGGATTAATACCCAGAGTTTGAGAAAGATGACACCAGCTCAATCACCCTAACCACCCACCAGTGCAGAGTCAGTGAAAGAGGAAATGCTCTGCACTTATAAACCACTTTTCTAGTCTTTCAACCACCCACAATCCTTCCTCACACACTGTACATTGCTGGAGGAGGCTGTCATGAAATTAAGCTCCAAACTGTCCATCAGGATCTCATTTAAATCCAATTCAAACATACATACATGCAGACCTATGGATGCCATAAGGGGCAAACTGGGGTTTAGTGCCTTGCCTCACTGTTTGACATGTGGACTGCAGAGCAGCGGATCAACCCACCAATCAGCTGATTAGAAGACTACAGGCTTTACAGCTCTGTCACAGAGTCTCTCATCTGAGATACCTTTAATAGCATCATTTCCCACATCCCTGTTCATTCAGACGTGCAAGGTGACATCTTTATTCTTAACATGCTGTTAATGCCAAACAGTCTGTTTGGTAAGAATCAGTCAAATAAAAACTGCATGGTAAAAGGAGGAAAATGTCACAGGGAATATTAAAAGAATGTGTTTGCTTTCACGGTTCTTGTTTCAAGAGCAAATAGGCCTTTTATGTGTGACCTGTATTTCTCCAACAACTGCCACTCCAAGTTGAGTCTGTCTGTCTTTCCTATCTTTTACTAAGAGCAGTCAAGAGCTGAAAGATAGCCAACCATGTGTGTCTGTGAGACACTGAGGACGGTGAAAATGGGTCCATGTTCAACAACTTGCGAACAAAAACAAGCTGCTATAGTCCATTTACACCTAATGGAAATCTTTGAGAAATCTGACAGCTTTAGAGGGTTTTTCTTTAAAGTAGGTACTCGACTTGAGTTTGAAGGGATATTTCTGTTTGTTTTTTAAGTGGGGGAGCTGGGTTGTCTGAGTACAGTCGAGACACTTTTTGCTTCTCCATTTCTGAACAGATATTGCACAAAACTATACACTGAAAAGAAGTGATTTTTCATATGCAGTCTAATTTGTTTGTATTCTAAGTTATTATTAATGAATGTTTATTTTTTCCACAATCAGGTCATAAACATGAGGTGCATTTTTACCATGGTACCGTCTCAACTATACCAACTATATGTGTACAGCTGAGACGGTACCATGTTACAGTTGAGAAACCTATTGAAATCCATTGTAACCCACTGATGATGACTGAACATCAAGTGTAAATGCAATGATTTTTAAAAAAAAATGACAATTTGACAAGATATTTCAAGATAAATTCATTCCTCCTTCTTGAAATTGAAAATAATGGAATATTATATTAAACAAGCACACTGTAAAAGAGAAAACTTAAAATTGTTGGCCTGAAAATGATTTTCTGGTTTAGTGACCAAAAAAAAAAGTTATGTTGCTAACTAATTCACAGTAGTTATCTCAGCTAGGTAAATCAAGTTTGTTGTTTAAAGTTCGCCTCATTCCATAAGTTAATTGGGCAAAACTTTTGCACAGTTGAAGAGTCATCGTCTCCCAATCGGAAGAACAGAGTTTGAGTCCCGCTACCTACATTCACATGAGATTACTCACATGTGAATGTGACAGCCAAAGCTGACAGTCCCATAGTATAAGAATGTGTGGGTGGGTGAAAGGGACTTAAAACGAAAAGTACTTTATCTGTACACAAATTAAGTTGGCACAACGTTTACGTTTCAGAATTCTTAGCGTGTAGAACTCAAAATTTTAAGTTATCTCAACAAAAACTTATTAGTTGGTTCAAATGTAAAATTTTTAGTTGGCCTCAAAAGTCAGTGCGGACAGTTGCCTTGAAATTTTGAGTTTACACAACTTTTTACACAACAATAGCCTAAAAGAAAAGACACTGTGTCTCAACTGAACCTGTTTGTTACACACCTTGAGTATTTCTCAAGAATTTTGCTGTGACCTAACATGCTAGGACATCATAAAATATTTGAGGTTTTAGCACATCAAAGCGTTCATTCCGGCAGTGGACTCTGGCTGGTGAGCATCACAGACAGCCACTGTATGTGAACTGCTAGTATATTTTGGTGCCAAAAGGTCCAGAATTACTGTCATTACCTGTTGACACTCCCCACAGCAAGTAGTCCTCTCAGTTAATGGGCATTAGCTAGCAGGTCCCACACCTGCAACACAAGGTTACTTGGGGTCTCTCCTGCTCTCCAGTTAACATAGATACTTCTTCACCTTTTTCCTTCGGTGCATTGGTTAGCTTTTACTCTTTAAAATGTTGGCCCATAAAAGTGTCTAAGTGTGTCCACTGTGAACGACATGTCATCTGTGTTGTTAGATTCACCCAGTATTTAGGCTGGTTGTATTCTTGTTTCTTAGAAGCCTGAAGATCCGAAAAAGCAGACTGAAGCACGCAAAATGGAAGAGTGCGACTGCGTTGTGTCCACAAATAGTGCAAAAACAAGCAGACTTTTTTGATAAAGAAAAAAAGTGCTGAAAAAAGTCTTAGTAGAGCCAACGTGTAGCCCCTTCAAATGGCAATCACTGAAATATTTTAAAACTCAAAATTTTGTGACTTTCTTTTATTAATTTGTAGTGTTTACAGGAGTCACCAAATAGTCACCAATAGTGTCAAATAAATTAACCCTTGGGTTGGATTCTAAAAAGATAAGCGAAGGTAAAAAGCAGAAGTGGGCTTAGCAAGGAACTGTAGCCTAGCTTGCAGCTTGCCTATTTTTTCATTTTAGTTTCTCATTTCACAATAAAGAGGCTCATCTGTTGTTCTCAATGCAATTACTTATGATTGATATGCAGCTCATAGAACTTTCAACTTGACTTTGGAAACACTTAAATATCCCCTAACCACAAGGCTGGTAGGTATATGTATATATATATATATATATATATATATATATATATATATATATATATATATATATATATATATATATATATATATATATATATATATATATATATATGGGGAGGGGTTAAAATAACTATAACAGAGTCCCTTCCTCTCTCTCGATATCAATATTGCAGGCTGGGGAGCTGGCATATGCATGTCACCATCAGTGAGGCCAGGCAACAATGCCTTCAGGATCCTATGCATTATTCAGCGGGCCCAACAAGCACTCGGGCTCTGCCATTATCTATTTAAATCTGAGTGCAGGCATGTCCCACTGAAAGCATGTACTTGCACCACCACCTGCCCCGCTTACAAGAGACAGAGGGCTGAAGAGGGAGGGGGCAAGGAGCTGTTTGATGTAGAAGAGGAAGAGAAACATCGCAGAGACACAAACAAGGAGGCCAAAATGTTATAGTTGAGAAGAGGGGGTGACAAAGAGGCAGAGAGAGGGGTCACAACAAGACAGAGGAAGGGGGAGGGATTACACATGGCAGCTATTAGAGTGAGGCAGAGAGGTTAGACAAATTTAGGGAAATAAAGATGGAAGGCATGCTGAAAAAAAACTTGAGGCAGGGTAAGGCAGCAATGGAGGCTGATATTAAGAAGGCATTAGGGAAATAGGAAGAGGATGAGATGGGGGAGGAGTAGAGAGAGTGATGTGATGAATGGAGAGTACAAAGAAAATGAAGGGGAAGGAAGGAGGAAAGGAGTGCAACATAAGAAATAAAAGCCAAAAGATAGGGGATAGAAATGGTGGGAAAGAAGCCAGAAAAGAGATGAAGTAAGAGTAAAAAAGTGAAGAAAGACACAAAGAAAAACAGAAAAATGGTGCACCTTGAAGAGAGAAACGAGGTAAATGAAATGAATTGCTCCCACATGATGTAGCATTTAAAGACTACTACTCTCCATCATATCACATCCATCTCCCGCCTACCTCGCTCCCCTCCATCATCCATTCATCAAATGAGTGCCATCCCTTCATCCTGAGTCATCGACGCAATTGCTCATCCACTCCATTAGGCCATCATCCGGCCCTATTTTATTCTCACTCTCCCCCTTCTTCCTCTCCATCCTGTGATCATCTTCAGGTGGAAAACATCCTTCTTAAAGTGCCAGCAAAGGGGGGCTCCATGCTTTGAACATAAAAACATCCACTTTAACAAGTCATTTAATCTAGAATCAAGTCCCCTAATGTCATTCCCATTTATTGCCACTGGGGAAAGATCATTTCATATCCAATCAGTCTTCTTGTCCTAATGATTTTTCATGAATCGGGCTACAAGCTCTTGAGTGACTGATCTGTCTTCACCGTTTTACTGTAGATACTGAGGGTTTTATATTTTTATTTTTTAGGATTGAAAAATGGGGGAATGGGACAGTAAAGCTGAAAAGGAAAAGATTTCAAGTACTCAACTGTTTCTAGTTATGCTTACATTTGCAGCCAACTAACTTTGAACTCAATGGTACTTTTAAGCACAGCAGCACAAGAAGGTGTAAAACATAGAGAAGGTCTCAGTAGCTAATGGAGTCATTGGTTTCTGAGGCGGTGATATGAACCCCCAGCTTTTGAGGCTGCTACGTTGTAAATGCTGACGCCATTTGGAGTGTTACAAAGTCACTCATTTCCTGAGTAAAATTCATATTCACTGATAGGTGTGCTGAGTATGACCCTAACCCTAACCAGCCTTCTCAGCAATATCCACATGCCTGTGCTGGACTCACACTTCTTTGGTCGGGTAATATTATGCCATCTTAATTTTCTAGATCTTAATATTGCAAAGTGCACCGCACTACAAGATGCCAATATTCATTTTATATTAGTTGCAGTGGATTATGGCAGGTTCTGCACGGTGGTGCAGTGGTTGATGCAGCTGCCTCACAGCAAGAAGGTCACCAGTTCGAATTCCAACTCGGGCAAGGTGTGCCTTTCTGTGTGCAGTTTGCATGTTCTCCCTGTGCATGTGTGGGTTCTCACCGGGTACTCCGGCTTCTTCCCATAGTCCAAAAACATGCTGATCAGGTTAACTGGTGATTGCCCGTTGGTGTTAGTGTGAGCGTGAAAGGTTGTCTGTCTGTGTGTGTCAGCCCTGTGATTGACTGGCGACCAGTCCAGGGTGTACCCCGTCTCTCGCTCTAAGAGAGCTGGGATAGACTTCAGCCACTTGCAATCCTGAACAGCATAAGCAGTAGTGGATGGATGGATGGATGGATGGATGGATGGATGGATGGATGGATGGATGGATGGATGGATGGCAATTACACACTGGATTGATTTAAGTGACTAGTTAGTTGAGTAAACTGAGGCAGCCTCTTATCAAACAGCTATGCTTCCCTGGTTGTCAAGTCAGTCACACCCCTATAAATGCAAATTTATTATCACTGTTTGACTAATTATTACCAAAATGGGTGCTTAATAAAAAATTTACCCCCTACAGCTGTCATCAATAGAAATACAGCTAATGAGAGAGAAAACACTCGAGGAACTGTTTTTTGTGTATCTGCATTGAGTTCATTTTCAAAAGACAAAGGATTTCAAAGGTTGGCACGAGGAGTACCTTTGATTTTCTTGCCGCCATGATGGAGGGATTCATGATTGGCTATATGGATTCATGTTGGGTGTTGGATGTATATATGTGTATATATATGTATATGTGTATTTTTATGTATATATGTACCTATGCATATATGTGTTTCCACGAAATAAAGAGCTTTATGCTCTAATGTAAAGTGTCTTGAGATAACACTTGTTATGAATTGGCGCTATACGGATAAAGATTGATTGATTGAATAAATATTTACAAATTTCTTTTGAATTATTATAATTTTACAGCAATTTAAAATACCCTCCATCGCAGAGTTGTTGTTTTCACTCATCCAAACAGACCACGCAGCATCTGATGTCATTACATATATTGTCATCAGTGGACAACTCTTGCTTTTTCTGTGAAACTTTTAACTGTATCCTCCGAAGTCCTTAAGTGTGGCTGTCGTGGTGTGATCGAAGACTATTCCTTTTAAAAATTACCAGAAAGTATGATTAATGTGTAATGTGTAATGCTGACGATACACTGATTTAGTCATTAGCTACCAATATATTTGGCTCAAGAATGATGTTTTAAAAACTGGTTTAGTGCAAACGCATTCACTCAGTGCTTTTCATGTACATAAGAAACAAACTGAAAATGGACATTTCTTTAAGTGACCTAATTCATTTTGTGACAATCTTATGGCAACAGTACGACCCATCAATGCAACCATGCAAGAAAATAAAAATGCTTTTCACAGTCATTTAAGTGATTTCTCTGGCACATATTGTCATGGGACATGCTGTGTGAAGAGTGTATTTCCCTTGACTATTTCTATAGAACGTACATTGAGATTATGTAGTATAAACACACATCCCTTGGGTAGAGTTTATCAAGCACACAACACAGTGGGAAGCATGTTGGATATGCTTTAGTGGTTTGGTGTGCATGCATGAATGGAGACATATATCATATATTCTGAGTTGTTGAACTTTAATGTAACACATGGCTGGAATTCAAGTCATCAATCAAAAATTTGTTAACTCATCCATCATATCAGAATATAAGAAGGGAAAACTGGGAACATACACACATCCAAACATGCACACATTGCTCTATCAATATATGAATGAACATGTGCATCTGTGATTTCTTTTCAGAAGCACTTGAGCCTCACTCCACAAATCAGCTTCTCGCATTCTGTTTTGTCCCTCTCTGATTTTAGCATGAAATGCTCTGTGATCACTCTGCTTCAGTTCTCCATGCAGCCCATAATCATTGCAACGCTCGCTCACTTATTCTGCCAGTCAGAGAGAGACAAATAGAGAGGGCTGACACCCAACGCCAATCCCCATCCTCCTCTTTCCCTGCAAACACACAACCAACAACAAGCACTCAAATAAACACTCACGCAGGCAAGGCAAACAGACCACGCGCTGCACAAAGACACACATGCGGAAAGGCCAACTCGCCTGGCTGGGGATAGGCAATGGACTTGGGCTCGGGGGCTTGCTAGGGTGGAAAGGGGAACAATTTCATGCCCAAGTGCATCAGAGTACAGAGTACACGAGTACACTGGGAACACGAGCAAACATTTTTCCACCCAGATAGGTTACAGCAATTACCCTCGCCTCTTTAACCTCGCCGCACGCCTGCGAGCTCTGTTTCAGGTCCCATCCATGAGAAGATTTCGAATGCAGTCCTTCTATAGGAGATCTTGGCGTTCGATTGGTGTCTTTATCTCTATTGCATCACTGTTTTTGTACACAATGAGTGTTTTGAGATGTATTTTGAGTGTACAGTACAGGCTGCCAGTTTTGGTTGACCCTGCAGTCACAGCTGTGATTAAATACTCCTCATTCAGTAGGAAATGTGTCAAAACAAGGTGCCAGTAAGAGTACCTCAATTACAACCACAATGAGGGTTTGCATGAATATGACAGCGAGTGCTGCTGATAATTACGAGAGAAGTGCAAAGGATATGACAGAGGCCATATGAGTGTGTGCATGTGTGAGATGCCCTCTCATCACTCCGACAAACCTCGATCAGCAATACAAACCAGGCTTTTTTATTGTGTTTGCCTTGTCCACAATACCCGCAGCCTGCAAAAAAAGACGAGGAAATAGAAAACAGTGGCCTTCACCTTTCTCAAAGCCTGTAGGAGTTATACATAATAACCACATAGTGACTTGTATAGGAGTGCTTTGTATGTAGAAATGTTCGATTTTTAAAAGCCTGTTAACAATTGTATTGTGATCTTCTTAAGAGCTGGAAAATTATCAGCTTCATCTTTGTAATATTATACAACTGACTGCATGATTCATTCCACTTGTGTGCGTGGAATTATGAGTAAAGCACCTTGGTCAGGTTACCACTGTGTGCACATCGCCATCGTATGCTTGTGAAAAGCAGATTTTCTTCATTCACTCCTTTAGTAAAAAAAAACTGATCCACTCTGCATTGAGAATAAAAGTAGCTGATCATTTTAGCTTCAGTTATGTCTGCTGCACAAATCACCTCATCTCTCCAGGCCTGCATTTCATAACAGCACCAATCTACCCCCCCACCCCCACCCCCCTGTGTGGCCCTGTGAGGAGCATACAGCTGCAGGACAGGAAACATTTTAAATGGCTGTTTTTACACCCAGTGACTATCTCAGATTGGGATGTGCTGTTAATTACTGCAGGGATATTAGCAGAAAAGTCAAACTGGAACATAAATCAGTCAGTGTAGCCCCTGCAGAAGCTGGATGGAAACTTACAGCGAGACAAACTTCTGCATCCTTGTTATACAAACTGAGACCTGCAGCCAGACCTCTTGGGGTTCATCTACTATAAATGTGGTTTAACTCTTCTGTGCTTGATCTGTATTATTATTATCATTATTATTTATTTATTTATTTATTTTTTATTTAACGTTAGAGATAGAGGAGATGCTCCCACTTCATAAAAGTTGACTGGTTGATGTCTTGATAATCCAGACGACATCTGTGAACCTCAGCCCCATAAAGCACAAGCGTTACAAACCATGCCATGCTGCATGAATAGCCACCAATCTCCTGGTTGTTTTTGCACAAGCCCAATAAAACCACAGCTCAAGAGCTGAATGCTTTTTATTGATATGCAATATGCAAAATGGCCTCTTTGTGGCATAACACTCAACGTGGTTTAAAAGAGTCAGAGCTGAGGGGCAGAGAGACATGTAGTGGTGGGAAGCAGGGATAGAAAGAGATGGTCTCTAAATGCATGTGCTTATTGAGAGAACAGAAAATATTTTGTGCAGCCATTTCCACACAAACCGTGGAACTAGATTTCAAATAAATTCACTTTAGAAACAGAAATTTCCTCTTTCAAATAACCCCATCTCCTGCGCTCTGCATTTTCATGCAGCAAGGCTTCAGAGGCAACTCCAAAGCGATGGGAAAAAACATTATGAAAACAAAGCCCTTCACCTTGTCTTACACACAACTTATTTCCCACTACTGCAGTATTTCAGCTCAGAGCTTTGCTTTACAGTGCACACGAAGACAAAGTGCTCTGTTGCAAAGGGATACCCGATCAGTGCCAGCTTGTATGGTGGAAATGAAGTAATGGGGAATCTGAAAAATGATCATGGCAGGGAAATCTGATATTTAATATTTTAAAGATGGCTCACAAGCCGTTATTTATCTCAATAATGCACCGTTTATTACATTAAGGAGGAGCTAAATCTTGAATCAGGTCCAAATTAAGTTTTCCTTTTAGGTCTAGAACCATTTTATAGATAAGAAGCAGCAGTATGTTTAGGCTCTCTACTTTTTGTTTGGCATCACTTGACATTTAAAGAGCCTGTCATGTCAAACTTGTTTTGAGCCATGGTGCAAGCAGTGCCAAGAACAATTATACAACAGTTAACAAAGGAAGGATAAAGAGGACTTCTGCAAGAATATTTATGTTGACATCTCTGTCCTCATTCAGCTCTTCTACTCTAAGCTTTGGAGACTGACACGCCTTTAAACATAAATGATGGAAAAGTGACATCAGAGGTAAAAGGGCACCACTTCTTCTGACAGACTGAATTAATATCAGTATGATCAGGATGTCCCTGGAATTTTTATTTGGAATAAATAAACAGTTTGTGGTTCTGACCAATCAGAATCCTGTGTTACACAGCTGGGTAATATTGACAAAAAGGATCTGGATTTCATCATTTTAAGTCAATTATGTCATTTAAATCCGGTGTTGGACACCACTCTCTACTAGCCAATGAGATGAGGCTTTAATTATGCTTACACAGAGCAAATCATTGACTTCTTAGATTCATGCCATTTATTACACACTATGAGGATTCCAGCTTAGAGGAATTTTTGATGATGTTTTCTGACAGCCAACAGACAACGTTTGCAGGAAGAACTGATGTGCAAACTGACATTCACAGTCTGTTACCACCCATCAAAGATATTGATATGAAAAATTTCAACACCCTGCATCCAGGCGTACAGCTTTTAGTCAGCTTTCAAGTGCAACAAACATGGCTGTAGACCCTCTGTGGAACACATTCAGTGTTTCTTATTCAGAATCAACCAAATACTCCATTCAGGCCTCAAAGAAATCATGTTTTGACTTGTCATAGAAAAAATAAGTATACAGGAACTTATAAAAGCTGGCCATCCTGTTGTGTAGCACCATGTCTTTCCCCTTTAGCCCCACATCTTTTCTCTTCCAGGGTTCAGACTGGAGAGCAACCTTGAATAATAACCTAATCTCCATGCACTCATCAAAGACACAGCATCACTAACAAGCCTCTGATGTGATGGTGAAAGGAAATAATGGGATTTGTGCAGTGTGTGTCGATGCACCAACACCAACCCTAGCAAATTCAACCCTACACACTGCCAGAAATGCCCGCCCCATGTAGGAAAATCAATTTTGAGAATAAATGAAACTTGATAAGTCATGGTGAACCTGTGCTTTGATATCATCTTGCTTTTCTTAATGTTTTGTATTTTCCACTAAATGAAAGAAAGATGGTTTGATTAGCCAGGGGAGTTTTTCCCGAATATGCCTTCAAAACTTTGCAGTGGTTTAATTTGTTGTTTTGAGATTTTTGTGCCTGTAGCACAAAGAGATGCAAAAATAAATTGAAATGATGTAAATTCTGTTTATTCTTTTTCCTACAGTACTTAATGCATTCTGTAGATGTGTATTATGAGAACAGGTGCAAGCTTTCAATGCAAAGATATCAGACCGTCAGATTGAATCTTTAGCCATTTTATGAACGTGTCAGTAGTTTTTCTGCTGTCTTACTAGATTCTGACAGATTCCATTTGTATGGTGTCTCAATTGTAAGCCAGTGGAACAAACTCAAACGGAAGCAGGAGAAAGCCAGCCAGGTGGATATGACACACTTATATATTTATCTTGTGGTTGGGATCAGTTTTGATAAAGCTGGGTTTGAGCATTCAGGGCCACGGTGCTACATGCACGGTTTGGGTTTTGATACCCTGCTTGAGTATTAATAATTCATCACCCTGACACTAAAAACTACAGAATCTGTTCAGTCACTGAACACACCACTTTTTCCATCATGGTATATTTGTTTTCACTTAAATGGATATTATAAGGAACATCCTGAATGTAAGTGCATTTGATTAATACATAACACACAACGCCAGAACTCCACAGGGAAACCCCTACACACACTGAATTCCCTGTAATCAGGCAAATCAGGCTCATAATTAACTTGATATACATTGGGTAAACAGAACTCAAGTGTATACAATCCGTGGGTGACATAATTTCATCCAATCATCTATTGAATCTGCTTTCCATATCACACAGCACAAAAAAGTGCATCAAACCACACCTGGCTGGTGTGGATGAGCCATGTTCTGTGCCTGATCTCCCTTATCTTCCACACATTATCCAAGTAATCCAACCAAAGCCAAGGGATAAGTAAGGCGGTGCCAGAAGAAGGACTGGATTGCAGCGGCATGGCTGTATCATGCGGGGAAAGGGGCGGTGACTAACTGAGGTAATTCATATGAAACCAGATGTTAGGAGGGAGAGAACGGTCAGCATTTTTCAAAGCAGCGCCAAACGCTGTAAAGGCTCGCCTCCTGAAAACATATATGGCATAGTAATGAATGTACGGCATCCTAAACGACCCCCACCGCGCTATCAGCAGTTCCCCTTGAGAATTCCTGAACCGGGGTGGTCCTGGTTGAGGAACCATTCCCACTGTCCCAAGCGCCATGGTCGTTGTGCGCGGGTCTCGTGATTAATCGGGCTGCTGCGTGCACCTCTGCTTCACAGTGTGAACGCGATACTTCTGCAGCCAGCGTGAGTTCCTCTCCGGGACATACACACTTGTACATATAACACACACATTCACCACACACGCAGACGCAGAAGCGCGCTTTCACGGTCAGCGAACATTTACGCACGGATGGAACTCAGCAGTCGTGAACATCTTTTAGGTTTTTTTTTCTTGTGTGTTAACGATTTGCTAGCCAGAGACAAATTAGCTCTTTTGTGTTTGCATGTGTGACTGTGTGTGTGTGCGCGCGCGTGCGTGTCTGTGTGTGTATGTGTACGCGTACAAGGGGGTCGTCCTGCGTTCGCAAATGGCGCAACTTCTCGTGTTTTTCCCGTCAAGTTGACACAGCTGGAAGCTCTGCTGACACCAGACCGTTCATCCTGGTGCAAAATGTCACAATGCACCAAGACAACCCTAGATTCAGTCGTTCTCTTCACGACATATTGATAAAAAGCCACATGACAGCCTGTCTGCGCGGCATACATGCACGGACAGAGCATTCAAAGAAGATATGCGCTGTAGCACCTGCATCCTCATTTTTAAAAACTAATCTCATCGCTAAATTATCGTGCTTACCTTAAAGTCGTGGTTTCTCTGAGTCGTTGTCTCGGGACGTTATTTTTTTCTGAAGTGACAGAAACAGAAACGCACGCCTATTCCGCAGCTCCGCGATCGCAGTGTGCAGGAGAACGGAGGCAGGAGAAACAGCAGTTAGATCCAGCGGTCTCTCTCTCTCTCTCTCTCTCTCTCTCTCTCTCTCTCTCTCTCTCTCTCTCTCTCTCTCTCTCTCTCTCTCTCTTCTCTGGTTCACAGGCAGGGCTCCCTACTGAAATATTACCGGCAACCGATTGGTCCACGATCCTCAGCGGGCCCTTTTGGCTGTGAGGAGGGGCCAATTAAAAGCAAGGGGACCGAAGCGATCATCACCGCAGATGAACCGATCTTACGTGCCATTCAGCTGTAAATGATCTATTAAAATTAAAACAGCGATAGACACTTCGTTATACTGTGAAAAAATTACAAGTTACGTGTTTCTGCTACATCAGTACCACACTAAAAAACGTGACGTAGTCGTTGGTGGTTTTTTTTTTTTTTTTTTTTCTTAGTAAATGGTAAAACTTTGTTTTAGAAGCGTCATTTTCTTTGAGACGACCAATATGACAGTTGGCTATTTTATTACCTTTTTGAGTTGTGTGTTGCATTCTGGTGAAATCTAAAAATACAATTTGACAAATGCTTCACAGTAGTCTCCATACCTCACAAATGTGTAACATCACTGAGGTGCAGACTTAAGTTACTCAGAGGTAAAGATTTTTAAGCCTTAGTTTATGGCAGCGGGGTCTTCCATTCTGAATATGGCATTGCCTCAACCACTTAACTTAGATCTCAGCTATTGTAAATGGGTCAGAGCAGAGTGAGAGAGGGTAAAAGGGGGGGAGGGGGGGCGTCAATTGGCCCATAGGCCATTGTGTTACCGAATAAAATGATGCGTGTTTATTTTTTCCCTCAATTTTTGATAAAAGCAGCATGTGAAGACCGGGCATGCCCACGTGGAACCATGGAGGTGTTAGAGTCTGTTTTATTTATTTATTTTTTATTTCATTTTTTTTCACTTTGTACCGGCAGTGTCACTTTCACATGTGCTTTGTGGCGCCTTCAGTGTGAATTCTTTCTGATGCTGCGTGAAAAGATTCAACGCTGCTCCTGCTTGCACAGAGACAAACACTGGATCATCAGGATTCAGAGCAGCTGGGCACACCCTGTGAGATCTCCCATTTGCAGAATTAGTTGAATACTCAAGAGCAGAAAGCTTAATGAGCATTACGGGTTGGATTTGAACTATCCAGATACCTGCCTTCCTGCTCTCACACTGATTTTTTGAACGTTTAACGAGCTGATCAGTTAGGTCTACAGTTTGTTTTCATTCTGACTCTCGCTCCAGTCATCAGTATAACATCTAACTCCTTCAGCTCCTCTGATGAGTTTTTATTTGCTGCTGAGGATGGGAAATGTAAATCAAAACGATTAAACTAACATGTGCAGTTCATTAATGTATAATTTATTTGGATAATCATTTCTTTTTTAATATAGCTGTGTCATTAGTGTAGAGCAGACCAGCTTTTCAGTCTCTAGCTTCAGCACCATGGTCAGTGACACTGATAAAGACCAGTGTAGGTGCAGTGTGTGAATGGGTGCTTGTGTGTATACACCCTGTAACTTTCTTTTGTATGCTCACATTAGAAATGAATGTGTTGCTTGTCAAAGTGAAAAGCTTTCTTAGACTGGAGCTGTTAGAATATCTTCTTGCTTGGAGTCCATATTGATTTTTCCAGTTCCATGTTGCTATCAGCTATATTGAATCATTCATCAATTTAATCAATGTATCTATTTCATTCAGAACTATTTATGACAAAATTAATCTCTAGGGACTCTATATTTAGAGCAGTTTTGAAAGAGAACTAACATTAATCAATAATAAGCAAACTCTTGCCAATATTAGTGAAGAGACTCTTCCCTTCCACAGCAGCAGCCTCAAACACAGTCTGTCTCATTAACGAAAAGGCATAATCCAACTATCATTTTTACCCTTTAAGGCCTGCTTAAAGTTGATTTCTCTCACATCATGAGAGCTGCTGGGAATCACTTCCACATGAAGATGGAGATCTGCGTGTCATTATATATGCACGCTTCCACCAACCCCAACAGTAAGAAGTGCTTTGAGATATGAATTAAACATGCATATTAAACATTCAACTAGTGACAATGACATTTAGAACATCAACATGTAACCCTGGACTCAAATGAGAGCCATAGGGGATGTGTGTTATTCAGTCAGAGTGCTGATTCAAACTATGGAAGAGAAAATCCCATTTTACCATTTTTGCCTCATTAATTTTGAGGCATCTCTTTCTCGTTGAGCCTTTTGCTCTCCAGCTCAGCCATGGCATGCCATCTTCCCACGTAACAAGGCCACTGAGATGTAACTGTGTACCCTCTGTCTCAGTGGTTAGCATCCTAATGAATATTTATGGGTTCACAGGGTCAAGGTGTAATATCCGCATCTTCACCCCGACACAAAACGCGCCCTCACCCCTCATGTATGTGGCAGGGCATTCATCACCCGGCTCCAGTCGTTTACAGCTTGGCCTTGCAACACCTGCTTCACAGCCTGCCAGCAGATCTCTTTGTGTCTTCATTAGCACTCGTCTGAGTTGTGTTGAAAACATGTGAGGAGAACCTGACCCATCTCACTGTGAAGGAAGCCAATCCTTTGTAGCCATTAATGCAGCAGATGGGTTTTTCCCCTTGGAGTGGCTGTTTTTCTTCCAATCTGGAGATAACAACCTTGACTTTAAGATGACTTTTTCAGCTTTTTTAAACATTGTCTTGGTGTCTGGAAATCTGTTTCCCCATGTTGTGTGATTAGCAGTCCAGTGTTTGTAGAAGGTCAGTTCTCATGTGAAAAATTCTAATCTTACTGCCTTAGAGCTGGTAATTGTAACTTTACATGAGCCTCGAAGATGATAACAGCAAACAAATTTCACGGGAAATTGAAACCTGGAGCAGTGTTGTGAAAATCTGTTCACCTCTCTCTGCGTATTTAGAGTACTGTATCTAAAAACTAACTCATCAAAGTCATATAACAGTTTTCAGCTATAACAGAACAACACTGATGCCCATGGGAGAGTTTTCCTTCAGTGATGACTCATGACTACCTGTGACTGGTGGACATAATCTCCACAGATTGATCACCTTCGAAAAACCGGTCACTCAATTGATTCCCAAACAAATGTGATGAGCTCTATCCCTAGTTATCCCCTTTGGGCCTTTTGATGTGGGGAAACTTGCTGATCCGCTGTGTCCTCCTTTTTCTAATAAAGCTGTCATCAACTGCCAATGTGCACTTTCATGGCGTCGTTCCAAGCTGGCTCAGATCAATAGTGCCTGTCAGGGGGCGCTCCCTTGGCGGGGAGACACATGGTAAGTAGACCACGGAGGGGATCATAGCAACACTGTGACTGGATATGGACCCTGATTTCAACAGGGAGACATGGCTCTCTGTACACAAGGGACTGGGATGAGGGAAAGTGGACTCATGCTTAGATGTAAGCTATTTAGAGCATGTGATAACGCGCAATTGTCCAGTAAAAGAGAGAAACCTGATAAAGCATGTATGAGATGCAGTGATAGCTGTATTTAGTTTGTGTTGGCACCCTAGTGATGTCACAAACCCTGCTACTGTAGTGTGATATCACCCTTCTCCCACCGGCCTGCTAGGCTTCAGCACATGCTATATATAAAAATCCATCACTTCAGAAGATCTACAGCTCTGCCAGTTTCATGCATATTTCATCAAACAACATGCAAGGCTATGGAGCCCATAGCTCATGCAGCTTTGACATCTTTACTAACCAGGCAGCACTGATAGACACACACGGCTCTCTGTGCTGAGAATTTACTGTTAATGTGACAGACTGATACAAAGAGCCATTCTACTGCTGCCCCTCACAAATACACACAAACAAAGCAAAGTAGGCACACAGTGTAAGATCACATGATGCATCCCCAGAATAACTTGGGATATTTATTCTTTGTCTTGCAGATTAATTTTGCATGATATAACATGTCACAAGAACTCAAGTGTTCCTCAAAGACTTCTTTGTGCACGCAGTCTGTTTCACAGGGGTGTTTAAAGATACACAGCCAAACTATTGAATAAAAGACATTTAATCAGGTGGTGCATAATTTCATTATAGAGCTCTTGTTTTATCTTTTAGTATTCCTCATAGATTAGAGAAAGGCCGGTGATCATCTAGAGGTGTAATGCAAAGATGATAAACAAGCCTGAGTGCCAAGGTTAGTATCTCTTTGGGGCTGGACCATGGCACTGTGATGCCTTGAGCAACACACTTTCATTAGCATGCTAATGTGCTCACATGGTGATGTATACCGGTTACCTTTGCTAAGGTTAGTCTGTTAACATGCTAATATCTGCTGCAAGCTAAGCTTAAAAAAATGATAACAGCTCAATCAATAAGGATGTTTGCACCAAATCTAATTTTTATATTGAGATCTTTCAATTGGAAATAGTAAGCAGAGTTCATCCCCATGGAACCATGAATATCCACACTACGTAGAGCGCATAC
This sequence comes from Labroides dimidiatus, assembly GCA_030710495.1. Classification (NCBI taxonomy): domain Eukaryota; kingdom Metazoa; phylum Chordata; class Actinopteri; order Labriformes; family Labridae; genus Labroides; species Labroides dimidiatus. The sequence goes on from CM061155.1 coordinate 14,538,259, forward strand.
ATCAAATACTCAATGCTATAATATTTTATTGGATCAGAGAACACTTTGACCCTGCGAATAAACTGGTGGAGGAGTCAGATGATCACAAAAATTTAAAGGGCTCATTCTCTGGGCACTAGGAATGGCTGGGGATAAATTTCATGCTAACTTTTTCAGTAAGTGTAGACACTTCTCACATGTACCAACCTGAATATTAGAATAAAGTACAACTAGGAACCATGAATTTCTTAAGTAAACCTCATGAAAATTCATATTATAGATGTTAATATTTCATAATTCATAACATACATGTCAAACTTAAAATAGTGTGAGTGTAAAAAGAAAGATGAGCAGTAAACCCTGTTCATCCACTGGGGACAATGCAAGATAAAAAAAAATTAAAGGTTGTTCCCGTATCATGTTTTAGGCGAGACCTGAGTGGTGGACTGACCAAATTACACTGCTCTCCCTACAGCTATTCTGCAAGCAAAGCTAAAAAATAGTCTTGACATTAATACTGTTTTCTAAATGAACCCTCTAATGTGAGTTCAAAAAGCGAATGAAGCTGAGTCGATTCTTGTCTTTTGTATTCTTTTCAAAGTTTTGGTTGCAGTTAATCATTTAGGATAGCTGATCATTAAACATTCCTCTATTACTTATCCATGTAAAAACAAAGAGGGGGAAAAAAGAAAATCACAAGCATGATTTGTTGGCTATCAGTATTATTTTTCTTTCTCACACTGTCAAGTAATGGATTAACAATCCAGTTTCATTTGAAACCAGGGGGCTACATGTACCTGTATGCTCATGATATGAAGGTTTAAACAGATAAAAACTGACAAATATTTCATCCTCAAACTTATAATTTGGTGCCAATGTCTGAATAAATGTTCCCATTTCACATCTGTATCTGAATTACTGGGTTCACTGATGTGCATCCATGACTGAATAAGTCAAATAATACAATAGTGCATGTTAAAATGTGTCCAACAGTAAGGAATTGATTGAAGTTGAACTAGCAATTATTTCCATTGATAACCATATCAGCAAGGATGAGCAAACGGAGCACAGGAAGACATAACACATCTACTGAATGGAAACAGTCCCATTACTCTCTGCCTGCCGTCCTCACTTCCCTCCTCGCCATTCATCTGTTGATATAATGACCAAAGAAAGAGCAAGACGCTGATCTGTCAGGATGATTCACTATCAATTTAGCTGGCTTTTTACAAAGGTCCGCTCTGTGCAGCACCAGGGTGGACGGATTCAGCCTCCTACCCGCTCTTATAATCTACATATTGACACGTATGACGGTGCTGCTCTGATTAGGAATGACTGTGAGGAGATGACTTCTCAGTGGGGACTTTAATTTGACTGACTATGCTGTCAGGAGGTGAAATCTGGGATGGACATTAACACTGGGATCTCTGACGTGCTATGCTAGATGATGAGTTACTGAACAAAATTATGATAAATGCGGCCATTCTGATGTTTGTGCAACTATGCAGCAAAAGAATTGCTAAGCTGATAGTTTTGTATTGGTGTGGGGTCCAATTTATGCAAAAACGGTTAAGAAATCAAATCTAGTCTTCCAGTCTTTTTTTTTTTTTTTTGACATACTGAACTTAACGTCAGCCCAGTATATCACTAAGATGTGCTTCAGGGTTTTGCATTTTCCCTAGGGGCTTTCACTGATCTGCATCGAAAACAGAGCAGCATCAGGATCTTGCTAGGGTTAGCAAAAGCCTCAAACAGGCAAAGCCTGTGCATAAAAATCTGTCTTGGCCTCGCATAAAAAGAAGCAACAGAACTTTGTAATCAATTTAAAAAGCAAGAGCTTGCCTCATAGTTTGAATCAGTAAAATGAGCTTCTCCTGAGAGCAAATTATAATGTAGCGGGAAAGATGAGAAACTACGTATTATGTTAGTCAATTATTTGAATGTGCAGAATCAATACCACGTTGTTTAATAGCCTTTCTGTGGAACCAGTAATAGACTAAAATTTAAACCTCTTAAGTCCAAAGCACAAAAACACAGAGCAGAGCTCATTTATTCTTACTCCTCTCACATAAATCTCACTGATACAGTGTGATCCTGATCTGGACAGTTTGTGCCTTAAGGGCCAAGTACCGAAACAATACTTTGGTCACAGTAAGTGCTAACTTTTTAGAAATAATTCCCATCTAAGATGAACCACTAAGGTACATACATAAATAGATAACATCAAATATGTACCTGAGAAAACAACCTCAAAATTTTCCTGTGATATTCAAACTATCCACTATTCACTACTACCAATTTCATGTTCTATAATTAGGGTTGCAAAATTCTGGGGATTTTCAAAGTCGGACCTGTCCACATGAATTTATGTGAGTGAACTGGGAATTTCTAATGAAGAACTTAAATATAGCTAATGTACGTATATTTTAGCATAGCTTTGGCTAAAACAACCACATTCAATGAAAGTTTACTTGAATATATCTACTTTTCCTTGACCATATAGCAGCACTTTGCTGACTACAGGGCTACTGAGGCCACAGACATGCACTGTGCATGATGCCCAGCACAAGATCATTGAAGGCACCACCTGAGGACTACATAAAGTCAAGTAAGTTCAGTAAAACAATTCAGAATATTCCTAAATGTCCCAAGCTAAACTTCCCATGGAAAGTTTCTGGAAATTTTCAACCCCTTTCCCCGGGTATTTAATTTCTGTAGCCTGGTTAGTACTGTGTACTAACACAAGGTGGAGCTGCTAAAAGGCGTTTAAGTTGGGGCGAATTCATCCACAGTATTTAATTATCAAAAATATATATCGTAGCCTATTATGGCTTTGCATGCAAATAACAGAAGAAGCTATGATACAACTGTAAAAAGTGGTGAAAATAGGAAGTTTATGGAAATACAGGTGTGAATTAACAGAGAATGAACATGCTTAAAAAATTAAGTATGGAGTAATGGACTTTCAATGTTTTTTTCTGTCCTGTCGATCTGGGAGAGCAGCAAAAAAAAAAAAACAAAAAACAAAAACCTTGATCACACAACTTCTGTCACCAGCGTGAATAGTATAATAATTATTCATGATAAAAACAAGATTTGTTTTAAAAATTCTAGGATGATGATTCAGAGCTGAAACTGTTTAATATTTCAGTCGTTTCTGAGGAATCATTCATCATTCATCTTAAGCTTCTTGGTGACTGGCGCCATTGCGTGGTGTAATGGAAAATTACAGCCGTCAGGTTGACTGTCAAAGAGTCCATCATCTAATCTGTTGGATGAAAAGAATTCGTATTTTCTACAAGAGTAATAGAACAAGAAAAGGGATATTAACACGTGCAGAAAACATAACCATTGATTAAAAGATAAGAAGAAGCTGGCAGGCTCTCGACACAAACTTCTTCGTCTTACAAAGTGTTTGCAGCCTTTCAGTTTCCTGAAATAGACTGATAGTATTTGTGTTAGTGAGCTGCACTGACTGAGCATGAAGGTGTGTTTTTTTTTTTTTCTTAGCGAACATAACTGTAAGACCTCTTTCCAACAGAAGCCCATTGTCCATTCTTTCCTCTGTTTCTTAAGCCTCTTCACCTCTAACCTTTAAATAACTCGAGTCAGACGATATTCCCGTGTGATTGATGTAAATTACTGGTCCTTCAACAAAGTTAGAGCTGGGCATTGCTTCTTTGAGTTCATCCATCCCATTTCCTGGACCAAGTTCCTGAGGGAGGGACACCACAAGCAGCCATGGGAAAGTTCTCCCTACTTTTTCCGATTACATCGAGTCTTTTTAAAGAAGGCAAACGCAAACCGAGCGGAGAAGCTGCCTTTGGACCCAGCGTGAGGAGCGGAAGGTGACATTTACAACTTAGTGCTGAGGCCGGTATACCTGTAAGGAGACGGAGAAAGCTCACGAGAGAGAAAGGTAAGAATATAATCCAGTCAGTGGAAAAACTTCATTTTGTGGAAAAAGTGGGGGGAAAAAAACAACAAAAAAACTTAGGCTACTGTTTGGTCCTCTGTTTACACGACAATGACACGTTTACAAGAAGTAATGACTTTTCTACAGATTTTTGGTATAATTTTGTTATATTAGAAGGGACCAGAACTTTTTAAAGCCACCATTATGACTCCCTATTAGCGTTTTAATATAAAATAATATAAAAGAAACAAAACATTGGTAATTGATGCTGATTGATAATTCATTTACACCACTTTGCAATATTTTTCCTCTAATTTTCTCTTCATTACAAGATTCAAGAATGTCAGTGAAGGGAAATTAAAAGTTAGTCCCTCACTTGTCCAGTAAAATGCTCACTATGACTTGAAGTAGCCTAAATATGGTGGGTTTTTTTTAGTTTAATTGTGTCCCTACTGAAAAAAAAGGATTTTTCTTATTCTGTGTGATTCTGCTATGAAATAAATTAGTGGTCTATCTGTGTTGTGTTTCATCCGATAACAGTAATCCTCTGGACAATAGCGCCAGAGGTGGATCAATCCAGTTTTCAATTTCGTGTCTATTCAGATTCCCAGAGTCCCTGACAGTCCATTGTCTTCCTCATCCTGTCAGAAGAGTTTGTCTTTTCATGACAACAGTATGTTTTTGATTCTCAGGGGGAAAGAAATAACAGAAAAACAAATAGTCTAAACAAAAAGACAAGTGTCACAGCAGTGTCTCTTCTCCCCCTCACAGGATGTTTATTCAGATGTGTGTGTGTGTGTGTGTGTGTGTGTGTGTGTGTGTGTGTGTGTGTGTGTGTGATCTTCCCGACAAGCCACTGGCTGTGCCATTCGTCATTATCAACTTCCTTCATCCCTTTTTTAATTTTTTTTTTTTTTTTATGTATTCAGTCAGAGTTTATTTTGACTCAGCTTCAACTGATTCATAAACCAGACTGTGAAAATGAAAGCAAAAACAATGCTGTGTAAAGTTTGAGGGGCCTCTTTTGGACTCATTTACGCCAGTTTTACTGTGAACACTGAACATGCATGCAATTTCCATTCTTATTAAATGAACGCTCCAGTGGCATGTGTTTCTGCTGTAGTTGGTTTTAGTGGATGGGGCCCCTGTTCTTTACATCTTGATGATGAGGAGCTGGAGTGCTCACTAATAACAGTGGGAGCTTGTGGAAGAACTAATAGGGGGGCTACAGCCAGATAAACGTTCCCTCCAGTCTAAAAAGACAGCATTGTGCGAGGAAAGGTTGGAGAAAGTTAGCTCATTTGTTGCTTATGGAAACTGTAAAAACAGTTCTGCATAAGCTGTTTCTGAAGCCCTGTGAGAATACAGTGGTGGAAATAAAACATAGCAATAAGGTGTTAAGTGGTACATTCAAGCCAATATGCTCAGCAATGTAGCAGTAAATGGACAGTAAACTGTACGATCTGTGTTAGAACTGCAGTTTAAGACAGTTTAAGGTGTTTACCAGCCTGTTTACCTGATGCTACAGCTCAGTTTTTATAGTTTTATACTTATACTTACTTACATATTTTACACGTTGACAAGAGAGGATTTTTTTTTAAGTCATGTGACTTCAGCAATGTGAAAAACTATAAACGACTAAATATTTGCATGTCCATGTTTGGCAGGCTCTTCATTATATCTTAACTAATGTTGTTGTTAAACTTTGTACTCATACATGATGAATTCCTTCTTAAGTTCCCTATTTTGATTCAAAGGAAATTTCCAGTCACGGAGCACTGAAAGACCCAAGTTACTAGAGCTTCAAGGAGGAAGTAAATTAAAGAAACAGATCATAAAATCCTTAGAAAATCAAAAATGAAAAATAACAAACATTAAAAAACCCCTGTGGGAATCTTTGGCTCATATAAGTCGAGCAAAGCCTTACTTTTAGTTCTTTGTGGATTTTGAAATCTACGTTTGATGTTTACAGCCTGGTGCAAAAACTCATTTTTGGTCAGAATACCTCATTTCTCTATCACCACGCACTGTATGAGGTGTGAATTTTTGTCATTACTCTTCATTTTTATGTAATTGAACTTAAAAGTTTTGCCTATTTCATGGCATGGCTGATTCGACTGACAGGCAGGCACATGGTACCGGTAAATAGGCTGAAGGGCTGCCTCTTTACTTTGGTTGAGTCAAGCGTCGGTCATGGGTCACAGAGCGTCAATCATGTATGTAAAGTCTATGCTTGTCACACAAAAATGATTTCCATTTTGATTAAAAAAGAAAAAAAGACAAACAGGTCACACTGCAGCAAGCAGCTAATGACTTTGTCTCATATCTAGCCTCTGGCAACAGTTTTAGACACCACTTATAACGCAGTATAAAAGTTAGTCGTCATGCTGATGATCTTGTTTGCAAGAGGCGCCAGTCTTAATTTCAGTCTGACTCATAACCAGTCAAAAACTTCACACAAGACCCGCTGAGCACAAAACCACGACTTCAAAATTTAAATGACCATCCACTTGCTAAAGGGAGCACTCTTAATGTCTCAGATGAGACAAAAAAATACTGGACATGCTCAAAGACAAAACATGCAACTTTACATTTATATTTCTGAGATGCAGTTAATTGTAATTATTCTGAATGAAGATGATAATGATGAAACAAGATGAATCTTGTTACAGAGGTTTTCAGACAGTTTTTAGCCCGGTATATAGAAAGCAAAGACCACTTCATTATACATGTAGGCTTGTAAGTGTTAACAGGCTTGAGGTAAAGGTGAGAAAAGGGCCATGTGGAGCCTTAAAAGTCAAAGTTAAATCTTAAAATGAGCTCTAAAACAGGAGCCAGGATAAAGAGGGTGGGGTTACTTTTAAAGTCTTGGTTATCCGGCAGCTTGGAGCCAGTTCAAGTCATTTGATTGAAAATAAGTTGTGTTTCTGCTGTCTCCTCTAGGAGCAGAGGATGTCAAGAGCTGACTGGTCCTTTCTGGAGCACCTGCTGGAGGAGGGCCAGGAGTACTCAACAGGCATTGGCCGTGTCTGGCTTACCGTACTCTTTCTGTTTCGCATGCTGGTCCTCGGGACTGCTGCTGAGTCTGCCTGGGACGACGAGCAAGCTGACTTTGTCTGCAACACAAAACAACCTGGCTGCGAAGCTGTGTGCTACGACAAAGCTTTCCCCATCTCTCACTTTCGCTACTTTGTCCTCCAAGTCATCTTTGTCTCCACGCCGACCATATTCTACTTTGGATACGTGGCTTTAAGGGCCGGAAATGACAAGAGAAGAGAGGAGGAGAAGGAGGAAAAACAGGCAGGAGAAAGCAACAGAGGAGTTATTGTGATAGAAAGGGAGAGTATCAATGCCGCGGAAAGCAGTAGAGAAGAGAAGGAGAAAAAAGAGGAGAGAGGGAGAGGAGCAAAAGCTGACAAGGCCCCTCCTGAAGCTCCGAAACTGAAAGGCAGATTGCTTTGTGCTTATGCATTCAGCATCCTGTTAAAAGTCCTCCTGGAAGTTGGTTTCATCATAGGACTGTGGTTCCTTTATGATGGCTTCTTCATCACCGCAAAGTATGAGTGCAAAAGATTTCCTTGTCCTCACACGGTGGACTGTTTTGTCTCCCGACCTACCGAGAAGACCATCTTCACTATCTACACTCAGGTGATCGCTGTTGTCTCCCTCCTCCTCAACATCGTGGAGCTCCTGCACCTCCTCCAGCTCGCCATCTCCCATCATCTGGAAAAACGATACCATGCTGAGCAACAGGACTACCTCCCATGGTCAGAGCGGGTAACAGCAAGAGAGGAGAGACTGCAAGAGGCACCGCAGTCTTACACAGCAGACAGCCATGTCGAACTCTCTAACCAGGGCGAGGTGGTGTGTTACCCCAACCCCAGTGAAAGCTATGGGGATCTGGCTATAGAGGTGAACTGGGGAGCTGGGGTGACAGGGAGCGACTTGCTGCCAAGTTATGTGAACTGCATGGGGGCTATGAGGACAACACACTCCCCAAGAGTTCATTATAAAAAACATGCACATCAAACTATGAAAGACACTAAGGGTACCCATAAGGGACACACAAAGCAGAAGCACTATGTATGACAAAGTGATTTAGGTGATATGTGCATGAGTATGAAAGCGCCTTTGAGTTTTGATTCTTTGTGGTTGTCGTAAGAACTATCCTGCACATGAACCTTGAATATCAGGATTGCAGTCGTGAGACCATTTATAGGAAAAAAAATAAAGCGAAACAACTGTTGCACTGTGAACTCGATGCCTCAGAGGCAACTGAAATTCAAGCAGATTTAACAGATAAACGAAGCTTTGAAAAAGAATTATCACTTTTTGAAACCCTCCTTGAGGCACCCACAAGGCCCCAAAGAGGCAGAGTTACAGTCATAAGATGTCTCTGTGCTACATTTTTCTGCCTGTTGGTTTTTAATTTAAGAGTGGAAAAATACACTGACATTTAAAGAGAACAGGGGCTGGAGTTCTGGTGCATTTCAGCATATTCCTCTGAGGTTTGCACTGTAACCCCTGGTGTTCTTTGAAGCCCCCCCCTCGCTCTCTTTCTCCCCACGGCTGTGGTCATTTGTGTTCACACAGTGGAATGTTCTGGTCTCTGGATCCCACTCTGCTCCCATGAGGATAATGGCTGCGTGGCTGCTTGCATGCATGCATGCACACTCACAAAGTACTTTTGCCCCTTTCACACAGAATGTTTTGGTCACTTGAGTTGGGTCATGGACGGAGATGGAGAAAGGATGCCAAACCATGGGAATTCTGGGATTGCAAATGACTTATTATTACTTATGACCATAGTATCTAAGCTATGAAGAAAGAGGCAGAAAGAGGGCCACAGCTTAACAATAAAGCAGTGAGAAGACTGAATGGACTGAAAGCGGTACAGGAATGTGCAGACTGAAAGGAAGGAAATGAGGATGTGAAAACTATATTTAATGTTTAATGTATTGTGAAGAAATTTCGCTTGTATTTATTATTTTGTTGAAAATAAAGCTGAAACTACAAAAAAGATCTTAATGTGGATATTTGGTTCAGCTTTTTAAGCTTATTAAAGGGATAATTTAGCTCTTCTTAAGAAGGGTTTTCAGGGGTTCAACTTACTTCGAAGATGTATATTCAATGGCGTTTCCTGTTTTCCTAATTAACTTGTGATAATCAGAGAAAGCCTAAATCAGACAGTATGGAAGTGGGCTTTGGAGTAATGTGGACTCCAGATGTGAGCTGCTGGTTATTTAAACCGTGACAGAACTGTTGTTATCAAGTCCTGTTTGTTACAGCACTAGCTCTCTGTTTGGAGGCATGGACCCTGAGTTTACACACCTGCACCACCAGGTCACTTGGGATCCTTCAAAAGCTCCTTCACTCTCTCCTTCTGTCTGTTGAGTCTGGAAACCTGAACAGCTTGTAAGGGCTGGGCAGGTAGAAGAACATGTTGTGCACTAACATGGTGCTATGAATGACAAGGCTCTCTGTTGGCAAAGTGCTGAAAAATGTCTTACAGCAGTGTTCTTGGACCAACTGAGGTGTCTTGGCCATAATTTCTTAAAAAATAGCCAAACTAAGCAGAAGAAGATATATCTGCAGCAGCTGACAATGTTTCACTTTGGTTTACCAGCCACTTTCCACTTTGTGGGTAATACACTGCTGATAAATACATCATGCAACTTCACTTCAAAAGAACCAAACAAAGAACATTTCCGGCTACTAATTTATTGATTTTTGCAATATTGTGTTCATACAAAATACACTATACTTACTGTACAGAGAATACAGCCCATACAAGTTGGTCTCTAGTCAAAACAATGGTTTTATTCCCTTCCTCTCTGAATTCAGGGATCAGGTTTGTGTGTGGAAAACATCTCTGGAGTGTGTATTCCCTCTGCGTCCAACCACACACTTTCCACTATCCAAAGACTGTCACAATACAGAGGCGCTGAATCACTCAAGAGAAAGCACTCTGGGAATAATAAAACAGTGATGGGGAGGGGAGTGGATGAGCCTTACAGGATATCATGAGAGAAACCTCTGAGGGGCTGGGGATAACTTTGATTTAATGGCTGTTTTCAAATCCATAGCTTTTGCTGTACAAGGAGAGAAAATGCATCAATTATTCTGTGGTAAAAGTTCATACAAGGTGGAACAGCACTTTGAGCTGGCTCTGTTTAACATCCCCTGGAGAGCACTGACTGTTAACGCGGTTTTCTCAGAAGGTAATTGATAAAACCCAGAACTCAGCACCTTCCACAAAGGTGCTCGCCCAGGCTCTGAATGAATGTAGCCATATGTCTTTTCAGGGTGGCAGCGGCAGCGCTCTGCGGTACAATACTCATTTCCAGCAATTTACTGAACTGTCTCCATGATGATAAGCACTTATCTAGAGCAGGAAAGGTGGTTTATGGGAATTTTAAGGAAGAAAGATTGGCATAAAGCAAACAGAACTGATTTACACTGAGAAGGAACTTAGGAATGAAAGATCTGACTTTTTTTTCACTGTAGCTCCATCCAAAGGTTTCATGATTGGATAATGAAAGGATGATTGTCAGTCTCTAGAGTGGAATGTGTTCTTATACTGGGCAGCTCCTCCTTGTGTCAAGGATAAACTGGCACAAACTGTACAGAAAACAATTCGAATAGAGTCCGCTTCCCAGTTCAATGTCTGTTCACAAAAACTTGGCTGGCATTCCTATGCAGTCCTGTTATCTCAGTACAGGTGGGTGGGTGTATGTTTGTGCACTTGCAAGCATGTGTCAGTGTTATTGTTCATGTGTGTGTTTTCATAAAAAGCCAGAGGGTCAGGGAACAGATTGCACAGGGCGGCTCATATCGGCCCACTGCTGCCAACCAAAGCCAGCAGTGGAACAGCAGCGCTCCTTTTTGCTTCTATCTCCCTCATATCCGATCAAGCTGGAGCAGCCAGACCACCGGCTCCATTCTTTCCTCAGAGTAAACTCTCACCTCCTGTTCACTGAAGCAAATACAAACCTTTGGGATGAAAACAACAGTGCAGGTTATTTGCTGCTTCAACACACATTTTTTCTTGATTCAACCTCTGCCTGCTGGAAAAGTACCCACCCTCTAAGTCAAGTCCCTGAGCAGAGCAGATGAAAGTGATATTATGATTACATATTACTCTGTCAGGGCAAAAATACTTGCGGATTTTTTTTCTCTGATTTGTGCTGCTTATGATTCATGTCTAGACTATTTCCCTCCGCACTCAAACAAGAACTTGTATACTTCTTTAAGAGGATACAATTATAAACGCCCATCAATCTTGATATTTGTTTATTTAAAGCTTTGCAAATAAAATTAGTGGGAGTCATTCGCTGGGAAGACTCAAACTGTGTGACAGGTCATCCTTAACGGTCATACACGCTACCTCTGGGATCAGCTGCCATTCTGACCGTGCTTCCTGACATTGTTGAAGTCACTGCTGATGCATTTCCTCTTGCTGTTGGTGAAGCTGCACACGGCTGGTCACACACCAAGAAAGAGCTCACAGATTGGTGAATGAAGTTATACACACACAGCTCTGAAACATTTAAACAACATTAGGCAAGCTTCTAAACTGTGGGGTCTTCAGGTTCAGGCTCCTTTTAAAGCTATAAGAGGCTACTGTGATCATGTACACAAAATCCATGTGGGAAGGAAAACTTTGTTTTAAGAGAAGGAAACCTTGAGAAAATGTAGACTCATGTTCAACAGCCATGTGCTATGATTTAATGAGGCCATGAATGGGATGAAGTGAGACAAAGAAGAGAGAAGAGAAACTAAAACTATTACAGAAAATAACAGGCTTCATTTGTGTCTACAATGACAGTTATAGTTTAATTTTGTAATAATAAAACAATACAGACAAGCTATTCTGACTGATTATAAAAGCTATAACAACTGACATCAAAAGTTCTAATAATACCATGAACAACTCTTAAAATAGTAGTATATGGATGGTACTGCTACTGATAGATGTTGCAGTTGGACTCAAGTAGTTTTAACAGTAGTAGGCAGGCTTTATCAACTATAAAAAATTAAATTTTGTTTTACCCTTTATTTAACCAGGAAGAAACTCGTTGAGATTAAAAATCTCTTTTCCAGGAGTGTCCTATTGCATAGTCACATAATTAAAGAGACAGTGACAAATAAGGGTTGGTATTATGTCCAAATCAAAACTATGCTTTAAACTTGTTAAAAATATGTTCAATGTTTTCTGTTAAATATTTAGTTTGCATTTCTGTTGCTGTATTTTATGTGACGTTTCTACCATTTTAACCAATTAAAAAATCAGTTCTATTAAATTGCCAAATGGTGTAACCATAGACTGTTGAAAAAAAAAAAAAGTAGTCATCTCCCTTGGCTCAAACTGAGGTCACCACAAAAAGTTTACAGAACTAAAGCATGTTGTAATTAACTCAAGCATAAAAAGTTAAGTTTCAGTCACTCGGTAAAGTCTTTTTTTGGCTTTTTTTTTTTTTTTTTTTTTTTTTTTTTTTTTTTTTTACAGTGTAACTAAGCACAAAAAGTTAGTAAATTTGTGTTTGGTAGATTTTCTTTTTATTGTAGCAATGATTTTCTGCAATAAATCTCATACTGTTGGAAAACCTGGCTATTTAACTTTTGAAAGGAGCCACATTTGTAAATAACGTATTCATGGGATGAGCAACAGAGCTGAGTTTGTGGCTTGTGCCCATGCAAAATGTGCCAAGTCTTCTCTGCTGATGCCAAACGTCTTATTCTCTTGTTTGGTGTTGTTATTTCGATTGGATGATTGAAGTCTGAAGAAACAAGACATATTGGCAATTTTTTAAAAAAAACATTTCACAAACAGGAGTCTCAGTACTGCGTGGAAGAACCATATACAGCCACAACAGCACCTCCGCCCCATGCTGGTCACCAGCCTGGTAACACACTGTTGATTGGGTAACATTGTTGTGTTGGTCACACTGGCTCAAACTGCACGCCCCAGCTGATGTTCAGTGGGGTTGAGGTTCAGACTGACTTTCACTTTGGAAATAGTACTAGTGCACCTGAGTGTACCTGAAGCTCAAAACACGTCTATAGCAAAAAGAGAATGAGCTTTTTGGCATTGGTAGAGAAGACTCAACAGTGGGCGCAACCCACATACTCAGCTCTGCTGCTCATACTACAAATGTGGCCCCATCTGAAAGTGAAATAACCAGGCTTTCCAACAGTATAAGATTTATTGCCAAGAAGCATTGTTACAAAAAAGAGATACAACGTCCTTCCCTTTTGTGCTAAATTTATAAGCCTCATAAAAAAAAAAAAAAAATCATATTTTTGGGTCTGCCCTGAAAAGTGGAAATGGTTTTTAGCCTCCTAGATCCTGGCTGGTAGATGAACCCCTTTAGCAAAAAAAAAAAGGCCTGATAATTGGAGGCACTGCCACTCATACTATATTTAGAGAATTGGTGCCATAAGCAGCCCTGCACTTTGAGAGCCCAGTGATTTAGAGAGGCTACATTATAATTACATCTGATGTAATTGTGCCTAAATCAGTTCTAACATTAAAGACTGTATTCATAAAGATCCTTAAGCACAAATAGTTACTCCTTTGGACAAAATTCAGAGAAAACTCTTGAAATCATAAAATTTTCTAAGAACTTTGACCTCTTGTTAAGGTTGAGTCAAGATCCGGGTAAAGATAGTTATTTTCAAAGTAAAGTGGAAATACACTGACAAAGGAATTGAGGGGAAGACTGTTAAGAACATTAAAGAGAACTTGGAGAGAAAAGGGTAACATTGGCAACAACAAATTGCACAAAATGATTCAAAAAAACAAGAGCATTAGCAGGTTCGGTGTGAGATGTCGCAAAGTGTATCTCCCTGGTTGAGCATGTGTTTACAAACATTTTGTAGGCACCATGCTTCTAAAGTGAGTTAGAATTCATTAAGTGGGAAATTCATCATATTCAAGAACCACAAAACTGAGGTTGGGTCAACAGCTTTTAGAGTGTGTCATACTTGGTAACAAGGTTAACCAGGATTCCTCTCTAAGATACAAACTTATGTCCTTTTTTTCCCACTCAGAGATAATTTTCCTATAATGTCGCTGAATCCCCTTAGCTGTTCCCTGTGTTGAGCTTGAGGGTCTCAAAGGGCCCACTTTTGCACCAAATTAACCACAACAGGCTCTGCTGTTGTCATACTTCCTGCCAGCTGTGCTTCTAAAGCCCTGCATGTCATTAGGAAGCACTTTGACACCAAAAAAAAAGGCAATCTCACGCTCATACACACAAAGTTACGGCCTTGACCTCAAATGTGATAAACATGGAATCAGCAGCGCTCATAAAAGGAAGCTACAGGGTCAGTGAGGTCATCAGTTATGCAACATTTATTTATTTTAGATGTCATTAATGTTATTAGCCACTGGGAGCAACGACCACCCTCGGGGTTTAGTCTGGGTGCAGTGTTTATGTTATAGCGTGTGTACGTGTGGACACACACCGTCTTGTGTGCCAGCTCCCTTTGTTTCCTTCTATGTATGTGCACAATGCCATCTCAATACTTTCTCTGTATCCATAACAATGTCACGTTCAAGCACCATGTCCTTAATTTGATTGTTTGTAAATGCTCAGAGCAGTTGCTAAATTTAAACTCTGGACAGGAAGTGGGTCTGTGTCTGTTTCCTGTTGCAGTATTGTTTCTCCCCAGGGATCGGTCGTTTGGGATTGTTCACCCTGACAATGGTGCTGCAGTGGGTATTGTTGCATTGTTTCGTTTTCATTCCCCTGTGTTTAACTGACCTCATGTCACGGCCACCCCATCAAAGCCCAGTGAAGGATGAGGGAAATGGGCAGAGTGCCGGCTGTGTGGCTGGAGTCAATTAGGAGGACTCGTACCACTTATGGCTTGTGATTTGTGTGTGTGTGTGTGTGTGTGTGTGTGTGTGTGTGTGTGTGTGTGTGTGTGTGTGTGTGTGTGTGTGTGTGTGTGTGTGTGACATTTCTGGGGTAGCTTTACATGATTACTTGTAAGAGTATATGCTACCTTTAAGGACTCTAAGCTCTTTTTACAGATTATACTTAGTTGTAGTGCACACAGGACCAGACTTTGGTACGAGAAGGGTTCTTGAATGTAATTGTTGTACATTTGTAGACTGATGAATGGCCAGTAACTTCAGTAACAGGCATTGTGTAGGAAAATCAGGCTGAATGCAGTCTACCTTAATGCCATCCTGGATCTCCATGGCTGTAATCTGACAACTGTTTGTCCATCAATGAACTGAAAATCTCCTTGAGTGACAAATCTTCATTTAGGTCCTCTAACTTTCAAGTGCATTCAAAATTAATGACCCAACCACCATGAAGCGAACAGACTTTTTAAAAATCCTAATTTCAGAACATTACTGTAATAGTCAGGGGGCCAGAACTGAAAAAGCAACTTTGGCGGACACCTCGGGGTACAGGCTGACAACCTATCCAGTATTAATATTTGACCCCTTAACATGTATTCTAGCTAGGTTGTCAACTTAGAAAATGTTTTTTTGTCCTTTTATTGACTGTTTTTTAAAAAGTGGTAAAATCGGATTTTTTTCTAAGTGCTTCCTTATTATTCCAAACTTCCAACAGTAATGTTGAGCTTTTTCTTTTTCTAAATTAACTTAATTCATGTGCAAACATGATGTTAAAATAAGTAATCAATAAATACCAAGGAATATTACACCAAGGGGGCGCTGGTGAGCCAGCACAGCTGTGATTTGGCATGAGAAAGCAGGCCATCGAAGATGATCACAGCAGGTGTCAACAGGCTGAACAAAAATTCATGACTTTCACATAACAGATTAACTTTGTCTATTTATCTGCAAACAAATCATTTACATTAAGACTCAACCATCAAAGTTTGCCGGAAAAAGGAAGGCTCAACATTTTTCCAACTTGCTAAAATAGCAAGCAGCTAAGTAGCTAGGCTACTACATGATTACTATCTTACTGACCAGTTTTGTGTTTTAGTCTTCTAAAATACCAGGGAACACCTAGTCAATCATATGGTATATGGTCATGAAATTATAATACAATGATGGAAAAGTTTTTGGACACCCTTAAAATTCTACACAATCTCAAATACTATCATGAATTATTTGTGGAAAAATATTTTCTTGTTTCAAAAAGTGTGGAAGCATAGACAGAGACAAACTATAGTTCGCTTTTGTTATTAAGAAAAACCAACAAAACTAAATTCTCATTTTCAATGTGTCACTTCTCAATATTGTCTGTATCAAAGTCAACAAATAAAAGAGAATATGTTCTAAACCTGAACAAAAAATAAATAAACCATCACATCATGAAATGACTATTTAGTAGCCCTGCATAAGCACA
This sequence comes from Labroides dimidiatus, assembly GCA_030710495.1. NCBI lineage: Eukaryota > Metazoa > Chordata > Actinopteri > Labriformes > Labridae > Labroides > Labroides dimidiatus. The sequence continues at coordinate 14,554,495 of CM061155.1, forward strand.
CAGCAGAACTCTAATTCTGGCTGCCATGTTCCTCTCTAGCCTGTTAAGAGCTTATCTTGTCCCATTTTTCTTGAATCACTGTGTTCAATTCTTCTAAATTCTTTGGTTTATACTTTGAAACAGACCGTTTTATAATTCACCATAGATCTTCAATGGGGCTCATGTCCTTAGATTGAGCTGGCCCCTCTAAGACCTGGATCCTGTGCTCCTACAACCAAGTTCTCCTGGCCCTGGATGTTTGGTGAGGGCCAGTATCTTGTTAAAACATCCAGTTTTGATCTGGACAGAGCATGTGCAGAAGGGAGCATCTGGGTTTAGAGTATGGTACAATACTTGTCAGATTTCAATGTGCCATTACAGACAGTGAGATGACAAAGGGTAGCAGCACTCATGGATCCCCAAACCATGATCCTGCCTCCGCCATGCTGACAGTAGCTCTTGTACATGCTGGAGATAATACTTGGCCTGGCCTTCAATGTACCCTTACATCAACGGGAGGAAGATCAAGCTGGAAACTGGGCTCATCTGACCACAGGATCTTCTTCCAGTTCCTGCAGGTCCAGTTTTTGTGTGCTTGGGTCCAATGACACCTGGTTTACCTCTGTCTCTTATTGATCTGGGTCTTCTTGACAGTCTTGTAGGACCTCAAGCTGTAATCTAAAGTGGGCCATGTACAGTGCAGGTGGAACACCGACACCAGTTTGGTTTGACCACTCAGATTTTGATTTGTCTTCTAAGCTGTTGGTTGGTCTCTATTTCTGCATAGTTTGTCCAACTGCTGAAGGATGGCATCTGCACTTCCTGGCTATTGGGCAGCAGCTGTACCCTTCCTGGCTGAGAGTCTGTATCTTCAGGTTGTGTTTCCTGTGTTAAGTTCCTTTTTTTAGCCCTTTTTGTCTCTGAAGAACCTTCAAATGTGCTGGCTATATATAGACTCGAAATTGTGTCTTTTAACAAAAAGCACAACCTTCATTAGTGGATCACTGGTACCAAAATGATCCAATACTCAAGTTTTCTAATGCATTTTTATGGAACCAATCAATTTAAAATGTGAAACCATGAGCCAAATTACCAGGACACGGAAAAGAACAGCATGGAAAGTGATTCAACAGTGCCCTTATCAACTCCACATCTGAGGATGAAGTAGGTCCAGCTACCCTGTCCTTTGCAGAACAGTTTGTATGCAGACTGTATGACCCACAGTCAATTACCAACTCCATCCATGATACTGGCTGTGCCCTGCTTCAGAAAGTGAAAGCCAATGTGAACACCTGACCCCCAACAGAGGATGCCTTGTCACAGCACCTAATGAGGGCCCACTAGCAGCGGAAAAAATGTCTTTTTTTGATATTCTCTCAGTCACACCATTACTGCTCACCAGGTTTATCGCTGTTGATGTGTAGTAGGCATGCACAAGTGAAAACATTGGATAGGAGTTTTCTGGGAGGTTCCCTCACATATGACATTCTGCACCTGCCTCGCTTTCATGGCACAAATACTTAAACAGACATTATTTACTGTTGTGAATGCAGCTAACGCTACCGCAGAATGAGCTGTTCTATAACAGTATGTTAAGAATTATGGACCTGTTTGTGTAATGACTGAATATGCATACAGGCTCAGGTGTTTAGGGCTTAGGGTTTAGGTGTTTAGAAGTCAGTGCAGTGGCTTATAGGCAGTGCAGCTGTCGAAGAAATGGTGTGTACTGCAGTGGGCGCTTGTTGGTGTGCCTGCGCAGTGTGGTGCAAGAATACCTAGGTACCTGTATCATTATCATCATAAATGTTATGCCCTTTGGTGTGATGCAAGTCTTGTTTTGTGAAAGTAAATCTATACTCAAAACAAAAACAGTTAACTTGCCTGTTGTGTCCTTGACCAGGACTTGGACTAAGCACTCAGAAATGGTCCCTGGGTGCCTTCTGAAGGCTGCTTACTTTTCCTGCTGTTTCTGGAATATGATAGTTTGGATGAAGAAAAAAACAGTTTCTGTTTCACGCTGTTACTAATTAAAGGGACTGTGAGGACTTTCTAAGTCATCTTGAAAAAGATCTGCTTCTAGATTTATGCCTGGTTATAATCCACAGTTTAAAATGAGATTATTAGCGCCAAAATAGGTTATTTCACAAAGCTATTTCTTAGCTTCTTAGTCGTGTTGGGATTGATTAATCACATGTTGAGGTCCCCACAACAATCCCATTCTAGCCAGCAAAGTTCAGCAGTGAGAAGAGAGAGATCAGTGTTTTTCTCTGCTGAAAACTATTTATGTTGTTTATTTATTAGTGATGGTGGACACTGGAGCTGAACTGTGGGACAAAAAAAGGACAGAAGCGCAAAGAAAGCTGAGAGTATGTCAATAAAATGAAGAGTGAGGTTACGTTTGCTCTGCTTCGTGAGGTTGGAGTTGGTAGATGAGCTCTGGTAGCACATAACCAGGATTCACTAATATTAGACATTTCAGAGCACGGGGTTGAAGACCCAATCGCCAGTCATAGTTTGCTTTAGTGTCAGTGTCAAAACCGTACAGCGTAGTGTGCAACTGTATGCAGCACGATGTGCAGGTATCCTTGCTGTTTAAGTTTTTGTGCCTTCTGCAACCATTGAATGCATTGACACCGACACTTGCAAAGACTTGCTGTTGGCATGCTGCTCCAAGTGTCATATCTTTCTATCCATGTCTATGATAACTACAGGCAGGAGCAACTGCTTATGGGAAGTGGGGTCTTTATCCTCCCAAAAATCATTAGCTTTTCCAGAAAAGTCCTCATAGCCTCTGTAAACAATATTTTTGTTACTAAACAAGTTGCTCAAATGTCCCTTTGCCTGAGAACTATTACATAGAATTACACTCACCAGTCACTTTATTAGGCGCACCTGTCCAACCGCTCATTATTGCCATTTTCTAATCAGCCAATCACATGGCAGAAACTCAAGATAATCTGCTGCAGTTCAAATTGAGCATCAGAATGGGGAAGAAAGGTGATTTAAGTGACTTTGAACGTGGCATGGTTGTTGGTGCCAGACGGGCTGGTCTGAGTATTTCAGAAACTGCTGATCTACTGGGATTTTCACACACAACCATCTCTAGGGTTTACAGAGAATGGTCCAAAAAAGAGAAAATATCCAGTGAGCGGCAGTTCTGTGGGTGAAAATGCCTCGTTGATGCCAGAGGTCAGAGGAGAATGACCAGACTGGTTCCAGCTGATAGAAAGGCAACAGTAACTCAAATAACCACTCGTTACAACCGAGGTATGCAGAAGAGCATCTCTGAACGCACTACACGTCGAACCTTGAGGCAGATGGGCTACAGCAGCAGAAGACCACACCGGGTGCCACTCTTGTCAGCTAAGAACAAGAAACTGAGGCTACAATTTGCACAGGCTCACCAAAATTGGACAATAGAAGATTGGAAAAACGTGTCCTGGTCTGATGAGTCGCGATTTCTGCTGTGACATTTGGATGGTAGGGTCAGAATTTGGCGTCAACAACATGAAAGCATGGATCCATCCTGCCTTGTATCAATGGTTCAGGCTGGTGGTGGTGGTGTAATGGTGTGGGGGATATTTTCTTGGTACACTTTGGGCCCCTTAGTACCAATTGAGCATCATTTCAACGCCACAGCCTACCTGAGTATTGTTGCTGACCATGTCCATCCCTTTATGACCACAGTGTACCCATCTGATGGCCACTTCAAGCAGGATAACGCGCCATGTCATAAAGCTCAAATCATCTCAGACTAGTTTCTTGAACATGACGATGAGTTCACTGTACTCAAATGGCCTCCACGGTAACCAGATCTCAATCCAATAGAGCACCTTTGGGATGTGGTGGAACAGGAGCTTCGCATCATGGATGTGCAGCCGACAAGTCTGCAGCAACTGTGTGATGCTATCATGTAAATATGGACCAAACTCTCTGAGGAATGTTTCCAGTACCTTGTTGAATCTATGCCACCAAGAATTAAGGCAGTTCTGAAGGCAAAAGGGGGTCCAACCTGGTACTAGCAAAGTGTACCTCATAAAATGGCCGATGAGTGTATGTAATAGTACTATTTACAACTAGTAGCAACCAATACAAACTTTAAAGAAGGAAAACAACAACTGAATTGGGTTGAAATTTATTACTAAAGTGGTAATTATTTTAAATATGATTTCATTTTACTGTCTGGTACATTAATAAAGTCAAATATCACCAAAGGCCCCATCTAGAGTTCCAGATTTCCGCCTGGACATTGAAGTACTTAAACTTATGTAGTGTTGCACCAGCTCATGCTAAAAGCTTAAAACTTGGCATGACTCTTGCCCATAGACTGGTACACTGATTGAAAGAGGTTTTGGGATGCTATCCTATTTTACCAAGATGGAATTAATTTTAAAATATAGTTTTTCCTAGACGGAAATGGATTTCTACATGTTCTAGCTCTATTTTTCTTACAACAGTACACACAAATTTGATTATGACACTTCAGCAGGTAACCCCTGAGTGTAAGCTTTCATTTGATACCAAGTTTATGTTTATGGCCCTTGCGGTTGTGGAGATATTCAACATTTTTTGTGGACATGTCGTCTTATGCAGGAAACCTGAAAATTCACCTTAAAATGCTTGTAAAAATCCCCACCCAAAAAATTCAGCTTGACAACCACCCTAAGAATTTACCTTGGGGTACCCTCTAACTAAAAAAACAGGTTGACAACCTGTACCCCGACATGTCCGCAAAAGTCTTAACGGAAGCACTTTTCAGAATTGGCCCCCTGACTATAACAAGTTTAAAGCAAGAAAATTGACCACTGTTCGACTCAGTATTTACAAGGAAACTAAGACTTACATACGCAGTCCAACAGGTGCTCCCCTGAAAGGTATTATGAGGTATTGTGGGTTTGCAGGGATCTATAAGGAACATTTGACATAGCTGGGTCTCAAGTTGCTCATTGGACACTCAGCAACCGATCACGCAGAAAAAGAAGTCTCACCTAGAGATTGTTTATCATCAGTCACTGGCTGTATAAGAAGTACAGAGAAATCATCCATAGTTCTCTGTGTCAAATGTGATTAAGAGCTTGTTAAGGTTGGAAAAACTCAGCAATTTTAAAAACTAAATGACAAACAAATTGAAACAGGAAACACGTACCAAATATTTCTCTCAGGATTTGGTGAAAATTAAAAATAGAGCAGACAATGGACTGACTTTAATCAGGCAGCCAGAGATACGGTTTGCCTCCAAATGAGTCATGGTGTGATCAGTTTGTGAAAAGCTGCTGCTTCCAAGGGGGAAAAATAGGCAAAGACTACTCAATCAACAGGATGACTACAATTGATTAGTCATGGTGGAATAGTGATGATGAATTTGATGTTAAACTTAGTGCAGTCATCAGTTAGGAAAAGCTCATTAGCAGATCTGTGATAGCTTACAGGCATGACAAACTCCCCTGAGAGCCCCATGGATGGAGGAAATAAAGCACAGGATAGAAGGAAGGAAAGGATGTGAACTGTGAGAACAGAGGGTTGAGGAAGGAATGGATTGATTGAACACCTTAAGTGGTGCATTTGAGGTGTGATTCTGCCTCTGAAAATTTGCTAAATTGTGTTTTAAGCCATTCATTTTTTTTTGCTCTTTGAGGAAGAACATTTTGGTTAAATGTAATGTCTTCTTTTCTTTTCTTCTGTTTCAAGAGCTTTCTCCTTCCAAACAACAGCCTTCATGTGCTTTTGTGGGTGTTGAATGAGCTTTTTTTTTTTCATTTTTGATCGTCCCTGTGAAATCTAATGTTTAATCTTTCACTTCCATGCAAACGTGAGATTTCTAACTGTTTATGATTTGTTTTCTTTGACTGTGTATAGGTTTAATTTCCAGCAGTAATCTACTTGTGTTTGTAGATTCTGTCTGTTTGTGTGTGGCTGTTTAACAGGGGATGTGGTGCCCTTCCAGCAGGCAGACGGCTCTATTGTTCCTGCAACAGAGGGAACAACGTCTCCAGCCTGTCCACTCAGGATGTCGGATTGAACCTCCTAAAAAAAAAAAAAAAAGAAAACGAAAAAAGGAACTGCCAGCATCACTCGCACCCATTATCCCTATCATCCAGTGGAAACAATGGAGCACCTCCAAACATCCCTTCCCAGGAGCCTCTGTGCTTGGTTCCCACAGTACTGTCCAGTTCTGCAGAGTAGATCCATTGTTAGATGTCTGACCTGTCCTCTGATTGTTCCCATGAGGACACACACACCTTTCACACACCTAAACACACACTACGCCTCTTGTTAACTCTCTCTTACAGTTTAATTTAGCTGTAGCCTCACCTCCACCTCTCCATCCTTGCTAGTTTCAGATGGAAACTTCCAGCAGCATGCAGTTATTTTAACAACATAACATCAGAGTGGAGTGCGTCATTCCACACATCACAAACTAAAGAGCGATTTTCAAGCTGATGACTGCCGATAACACAGAACTCTACACTCTACTGCCAGTGTAAATCTAGGCCTCATAATCTCCCCCCATTTCACTAACAGGCGCGTAACGTAGCAGAACTTCTCCTGGCACACAAGTGAGGTTATAATCCACTAAGTCTGAGAGCTCCTGGGCCTGAGATGGACCTTTTGGTTTCATTATTTGACACAGGAAAGTCTGCAGGATTGGAGTTAAAGAGTCCCCTCTGAAGTCTGCAGTGAAATCATGTGACTTGGTTTAAAGAGCTTCATAAAGTTTCCTCATTTTGTAGCGTTTTATGACACCAGCAGCCTCTCACAGATGGATTCTTATTAAAGTTTTTTCTCCCTAACCACATCACTGCTCTTGTTTTAATAACGAGGACAATAAAAAATTTATTGATTGAAAATATGTGGAAACTTTTCCCTCCTTCCTACCCACAAATGTTGGGTAAAGCAACTTCCTCTACATCCTTACAGAACTGTATCATCCAAAATAATAATAACACTGATTTTAATCAGTATATAAATCATTGGAGGAGGACTGCTTTGAGAGTGCTGCCCTTATAAGGATAAAGTTAATTTTAGCCTTGTGTTGTTCTGCTCATGTATGTATCAGTAGGAATGTTTTCACATAATTATCTATATTGTTGATCATACAACTGTGATCTATTTCATAACACTTTAACAGGATCTTTACACACTGCATCAATCACCATATCACTACTAGAACACACAGTTATTCTTGTCCAGTGGAAGCTTAATCCAATCTAAAAACACAGATGTAAATTGAACTTTAACAGGCCTTAAACGTCAAACACAGTTAACCACTCTTGGATGTAATTCTATAATCAAGCAGTTATGATCCTTATTTCTTTCACTTGGATGATTATAGGTTTGACCGCTAAGAATAGAGCGTGCTTATTTTGAAGCAATTCCAACATGAGCAGAGAATTAAAATCAACATAAGCAGTAAAATGAATGGAACTGTTACTGCTGTGCTTGTTAAATTAGATACTATGAATGAATTCATTTGTGTAGTGGAGTAATTAAGTACAATGTTATTGCAGCTGATTATAGTTCTGGAAAGTAGCAATCATTTACTGGTTTCCCTGTGGAGTAAATCAGTGGTTTCAGTTCTCTGAAGAACTTTAAGTATTTACTATATGCACAGTGAGGAGAATCAGTAATTTGGTTCTATTTTCAAGTTTTTATGCCTTTATTTAGAGCAGATAGAACAGTGGATGGAGCAGGAAACAGGGTGAGAGTTGGGAGTGACACACCAGAAAAGTTGCTGCAGGCTAGCAGCTTGAAGGCTATGGCCTTGTAGGGGGCACAACCTAGCTGCTAGGCCCAGCATCCCAACATATTATCTTTTTTTTTTTTTTTTTTTTTTTTTTTAACAGAAATGTTGTTTCCTACGCTGGCATTTTAGTCCTTTGCACCCTTTTCATGTCATTTGGCCAGCAGCAAGGTTGTCAGCTGGAAGTCACTTTATGCTGATGTTTTACTCCCTACATTAGTACAACCCCCAGCAAGGGAGGACAAGGGGATATTTGAGGTGTCTTCCTGCCAACCCTTGAAGCAAGCCTTATAGAGCTGTTACCAACTGATGTCCTTTACTCTGAAGCCAAAATCAGAAGCTGTCTTTCTGCAGTTCGTCTCTTATCCTCTTCCCTACTTGGCATCACAACTCAGAATCTGACCTCCTCAGCTGTTCAGCCTGCCTCTTGTACTTTGCTGCCAGTGTGATGCCCTCTTCCTAATTGATGGTAAGCTCAATGAAGCACAGCAGATCACGCAGTGATATTTGGCCAAATCATTGTGATCTCAGCTTTCTGAGGTCCACCAACATCTGCCATCCTTCACCAGCCAGAGTGATGGTTTTTGTCTCTGTTTGGGTTGTTTCTGTTGAGTATAGCTTATTCATTAGTCATGTACGCTGTGCATCCATCATGCAATGAAAGCAATACTGTGAAGTCAGTTTTGACAAATGCCCCAACTGAAGGTGATGGGTTATAAAACTATCAAGCTAATAGAAAGGAATCTTTCATCTGTGAAATTCAAATCCCCAATGGGTGTTTTACTCACACTCAGTCATGAATTAAATGTCTGTTAATAGGCTTTGCCTTTTTAATTGAAGCCTAAGGAGGTTTTGCTCAAAGATCAGCTGCAGATACACGTGAAGACAACTCTGAAGAACAACAATAAAGACATTGAGTCCACTGGTGCTTTTTCGTCCCTCCCCAGGACATGATTTCTCTATAGGTCGGATTCCAAAAGGTGAACGAGTTAACGGTTTCCCCCATTCATCACTGCTTTGTCTTCTGTGTTCCCTGGAAAACAATTTCCTTCTGGAGCAGAATAAGCAGACTCATTGCTTCCTTCCTTTGACTTTGATGTTACTTTGGCAGAACTTTCATTTAATAATAGCCGAGACCTGATACAAGCTTGGATGTTAAAATAAAACTGAAACTACAAAATGAACAGTGAGCTAAAGTGACGTCAACATGCCAACTTTGATTGATTAGTTTACAACGGCAGGAATACACACAAAGTTTCTTTATTCATCACATATTTCAAAACGGATAAACACTGAGTCTGCGAAACATCCAGACTAAAAAAATGAAAACAATGTGTTGATATTTCTAACAGTAGGACTAAGCAGCTTAAACTTCCTGTGACCTCCCATGCTATCGGCTTATTGTCACATACCATCAAAGGACACATGAGATAAAAGACAAACAACGCAGACGTGTCTTGCTTTCTTTGCTTTGATTGTGACAATAAGAGGTCCTTTCTTAACGTTCACAGAAGACTAAAAGAGAAAATATAATTGTGACAGACTTCAATGAGTGACAAAAAAAACAACATTTGTATTATAATTGATTTAAATAATGCCAGGAAATGACTTATTCTGGTCAAACCTCATCTTTAGGTCTGTCCAGAACCTAGAGATGAGATGTTTGAGGTGTTGCTATAACAGTGCCTTGTTTTTGTTTTAGATCCATGCACAAACAGAAACTTAAAACACACAGCACATACATCGTAGTCAATAATAGGGCCAAGAACATGTTCAGCTTTTGCACTACAGTCTGTGTTGTAAAGGTTTCTGATAATTACACAGGTATGCTAACGCCTCTTGGTGCCCAGGAGTGACATTGTATGGCTAACACGATGGTAAAAGTGTGAGTTCTTTCCCCTCTGGTTCATCCCCTCTGCTTCCAGTGTTCCACCTCCTTACTGGGTGTGTGCAATCCCAAGTCTCTCCCACACCCACATGGGTTAGCTCTTTTCAGGTCTGTTCCTGTTCAGAGCTGCTTTAGGTGCAAACTCCAGTTTGTCTTTCAGGCTAAGAACCTGGGTGCTGTCCGTACCAATTTGTTCCTGCAGCTTCCTCTCCTCCCTCAGCTCCAGGATGCCTTTCTCCTCTCGAGGTTTGGGAGTCCCTCTGACGAACCATTCCAGGTGATAGCCCACTGCTCCCACCACAAAGGCCACAGGGAATGTGACATAAGGGGCATAGGTGCGCATCGCCGTCCAAAACACAGGCCACATGACTGCACACCACTTTGGCTCCTAGATGCTGGATGGGGAAAGAAAATAATGAATAAATTGATGCACATTTCAGCTTAGAACACATGCAGGAAAACATCCACAGACACATGGCAGTGTAACAGCACAAAGAGTTATCTGATTTGATACATGTAAAGACTCTACTCGCGCTGATTTCAACAAGCATTACTTCTCAAAGGGTTCCCCCTTGTGGTTTAAGGCTGCCTCTGATGTTTTTGGTAGCAAACACACGTGAGAAGCTACATTCTAACAGGCATTTATTAAAATGTAACAGTGCTCATGGAAAAATAAAAAATACATCTTCCTTTTCATCAGCTTTCGAACCACAGATGAGAACCTTCATAGCAGTGTTTTCTTTACAAGATAAATTATCACATCAACTTTCATACGGTCATCTTCACTAGATAGAAAGCTGATATATATTAGACTTTGGTGGCATTTCCACAGAACTGTGAGGAGATGACAGAAAAATGTGACTGTGCCTGCATAGGTCTGTATTTCTGAAGAGCGTTTACATTACACCAAGAACATCAAGGACATACCCATGATCTCTATATTCTCAACCCTGAAAAAATGCTAAGCAGTTTCTGGTTATCAACATAAACAATAAACCAAGAGTCTTGATGTATTGTGACATAAAAGGGATGGTGTTTCCTTCACATGACAAATCTCAAACCTGGACAAGACTTCTGAATGAAGATTGTCATGTTTCACAAACTCAAGAAAAATTATGATAGAAAAATCCAGACCAATATCACCACACTGCTATAAAAGCTGGCAGAAAAACACTTCTGACTGAATGCACAATCATTGAGACCTCCATCCCAAACATTAGTGCACAATTGATATAACCTAAATAATTCCAGTTAAGCCAGTTTAATTGCTTTGTTGCTCTGATTTGTTCTACTTGGGTCAGTGTCTGCTCCTAGAACCTTTCAGCTGAAGCCCTGATGGGTCCAGGAACTAATGAAATCCAGCAGGCTATTACAAGTGGTAATGAATTTAAGTAGGTTAAAAGGTTTTGATGTTTTCGTCAATTTCTGTCAAATGACATCAGTAAAGTCGTTTATTGACGTATTCAGTGAAATCACACAATGTCCTGAGACGCTGCCCCCCTCTTGTCAATGTCCCTCACCCTCTTAACTCCTTACAACAGAAATGTTGTTCACAGAAGCCGAATTAAAGAGCTGGGCTCCACGATTAGGAAAATGTATCATGTGTCTTTAGGGTCCTTCGGATTATTTCAAAACACAGTCATGAAAAATAATCTTCAATATTTTGGATTAAGTCTGGCTTGACTTTGGTGAACTGTTAACCAAACAATGCATAATCCAGGAGCAGGGATAAAGAGCAATTTGACTAACAATGAGGAAATATGCGGTCATTTTGGAAAATTCTTGGCGATTATCATCAGCTGTTGAATTATGTAACTCAACCTAACTGCCCAAAAGTCATTCACCTACACCGCTTGTACCGGCCACTTTATTAATACGTAAGCGGTGCCTCTCCAAGAAAACACAACCTACCGGTATTAAGATTAATACGTTTAAAACTCACACTGCTGTTATTCTTCCTAAACAATATAAGGTTGCATTAGTTTTTCATAATGTCTTGACTCACCTTTACCGTTAGCACGTTGGTGCTGCAGTGAAGCTACGTAACATACGTGACTGTCTCCTTCCTGGTTAAATCTCATTGGCTGATAAGCCTCACTCTGCTGTTTCCAAAATAGCGTCAACGGCTTTCATTTTAGGTAATCTATCGACGCCTAGTGGTTAAAAACGAACACTACTTAAAGCACTTGGGGCACCAAGCATACGTTTACAAAACATTGGGGTTATGATTAGGAGCAAAAAATGACTTCTGTCTCTAGCTGATTTACATCTGTACTGTGTGATATACGATACAAAACATCAAAGTAGACTTAATGGAACAGAAAATTAAACTCGCTTTAAAGAAAAAAAAAAATCACATTTTATTAACAATGCTATTATTATGAGTGTGTACTGTAGCGAGTCTAACAACTATTACCCCAATATAATATGACACATTAGACTGTACAAAATGTACACCAAATTTTATGGCACGTGTACTGTACACAAATAAGGAGATATCTTATGTAACATCAATAACTGAGATGTTTGTCCTACCTGTGGTTCTTTGATCAGCAGCCAAAGAAAAAAAAAACCCTTCAACCTCACATCTCTCTGTGTACAAACATTAATTGCAATGTCGCATAAAACACGCCCCTTCAGGAATACTCATGGCTGAAAGATTTGTCACCAGTGTTGTTTCACTTGCTGATAAGGCATCAGCTAACCACCTTTGGTGACAGACCCATAGAATGCTGGGAGAAATTTTGTGTTTTAAAACACATTTTGGCCCTGAAAGACAGATAGTGTCAGAGGATTGGTGAACTGCATGATAGTTTCATATTGTTTAGTTGAACTGCTTACAAATGCAGAAAAGTTGTGTTGATGCAGCATGAAAACAAATATTGGAGAGCTGACTTCTGGGAGGTCTCATTACTGCTGCAGTCTCTGAGAAATAAATCAGTAGGTTGTCCTTTTAAACAAAGTTCGACTTAAAACCACACCAATGGAGCTCGTAATTTATGGAGCTGATCTGGAACAAAGCATTTTGTGGAGTGCTGGCCAGTTCTGACTCATTAGTTCTCATGAAGACACAGACAGTTTAAAAAAAAAAATCTATAAACATATTTTGTCATGAGTTCAAATGACGGCTGAAATCATTGTGATTAGCAGGATACTGTGTGGGTGATTATGAGTCATGCAGAGAAGATTTATTCTTTTAAGCAGGTCCTCACTCTGTGCTGTCCATCCTGTAGTTGCCAGAGCTGGCATTTAATCAGTCCTGTCAGATAAAGTGAAATGTGCTCATCCCCTGCAGGAAAAACAAAATTACTAGTGCCAGTTCTGCTTAACCAGCTACCCCCAGCAGTGCCAGGATTATTTCATCAGTTTATTAGTAAATGAGATTTAGAGCGGCACTTGCCAAGATTTGTTTAAAAATAAAAACCATCCGATCAATCCAAATCACAAACTGTGGCTGAGAGTGCAGCATCACATCCTCAGTAGCTGAAACCGCACAGACTCGCTCTATTTACCCGAGTTAATTACACATGCCTGGCATGGTCAGTGGTGGAACATTTCCTCATTATATAGAAAACCACAGTCAGGCTTCAGGTTAAATCACAAGTGCACAACATTAGGCTTTCTTTGGATGGAAAAAAATCTGTAGAAATAAGTCCCCAAACTTATTGTTTCGAAATCAAATCCACAAGCAAGTCGATGTGTGAACAGATCAGGGCACCAGCCAGGAGAATGAGACACACAGTGCACTTAAAGACTCTCTGATATTTAAGCTTAGTCTAGTGTTAGGATTGAGGAAGGACGAGAAGGAGATGCAGGTGGTATACAGGCAAAAAAAATGATCCATAAAAGAATTTGATGGCTTTCCTCTGATTTAAGAAGCGATGGAGAGAAGCAGGACTCTTGAAACACTCTGTGATCAAACAGAGTGGCAGATGGTGAGGGAAAGAAGTGCCAGATGTGAGGGAGGAAAACAGTCTCTTTTCGTTTGGACAATCTGTTTTACAAAGACAGAAACAAGCCACTAATTTAAACCTTTTGAGGTGAAAAGCGGTCTGACCATCACTGCAGCAACAACTGCAATTCAGCTGAGACGCCTTTTGCATTTAAGCACTCAGTTACTGTTTGCAACCCCACCAAAAAAAAAACAAAACAAAACACTCAGCTTGAGCTCTTAGAAATGCTTCACTTTTTTATTGAATGTTAAGTGGTATTTATATGATAATGCTTTCTTTAAGATACATATCTTATTTAATAAAAATGCAACACAATATGAGAAAACTTCTTTTAAAATGAAGGCAACTGTAGTTTCCAAGTACTGAAAATGCATCCAAACAGGATCATTTATACATCCGTAACATTTGCATAAAAGCTTGCGTTTGTTTTTGGCATCAGGAACAGTTTTGGCATGTTACTTAGTAATATGTATGGCACGTCTTACAGGTAATGATTTAGCCCTACGAGCCTCTTTGAGACCAAGGTGAAAAATTAAAAGGTAAAACCAGGAGCGCTTTAGGGTCCCTTTGTTGTTTGGCCACAGGTTATTGGTCTCCATATTTTACTGGCTTGAATAGTGCAAATTAGCAGAAACATGAATATAATGTTTTAATATCTTAAAAATGATTTTAATACAAAGTATCTTGTGGAAACGATGAATACTTCTTGTACAACTGAATCAAACTGTAAATGTATTTATGAAACATAATCGTGTTCATTAAAATGCAAAAGAACGTACAATGTCTGACTCTTGAGTTTGCATAATTATTGTCCTGAAGTGGATTACAGCGCAGCAAAATCCATGGTGGCTGGATTTGTCACATTTCTTACGTTTCCTTCTTGAGCCAAGTCTTTGAATTCATTCAGTCGTTATAGATTGTTGTCAGGACAATGCACTGTAAATTATAATGATGTAAACAAGTGTCAGTTGTATCAGAACTAAGCTCCGTAGTTTCAATCAAGACCTGGTGTGAGTACCTAAAGCTCAGCCTGATCCCCTGGTCCCTGATGCATGGAGCTAAACTTTATCTCGTTACAGCCACAAGCCATGGAATAAATGGATGGCTCATATACTGTGGACATAGCAGCCAGATGGGCACTTATGGAAGAATGTATAAGTCTGAGCCAAAATGACCTGAAGATGAGGCTCACATGAGCCGGGTGACGGTCCCAGAGAGGAAGTCTTCATAGCTGATACGGATGTTGCCTGTCATGTTGGTGTCTCTCTCCCTGAAGACCTGAGTCATAGTCTGAAGCTGAGTGCAAACCTGGATGAAGCGGTCCAGCTGGATGCCAGGTCGCCCTCCTCGCACTGTGAAGCGCCGTACCAAAGTGTCAGAAAACTGGGGGCTTAGGTTATAGCCCATCTGAGCGAGGGCTGAGGAGGGGAGAAGAAGAAGAAAGAAACAAGTTCTTAGTTTGATTTCAGTCGTTTTTCTCACACCTCCATGACCTGTCCTTCTCAAATGCTCATGTTACCTTGGTGTAGCTCAGTGCTGCTGATACAACCTGAGCGGTCTCTGTCGAACTGCTGAAAGAGCACCTTCCAGCGCTGCATGTAGTCCCACAGAGCAGAGAAGCCAAACAGGTCTATTCGCCCTGACCGTGTCTTGTCAAACATGTCTAGCAAGAAATACAGAACATGACGAGTTAAACCAAAGGCAGTGTCCATGGTTCTGTGTAACAAATACATCAAATGCATTTGGGCAGGTTTCCTGTAAGCACATTGGTATGATCTGCTATGATCTTGATACTTGTCTTTGATGCACAAAGAAGTCACGCGATTGTCATTACGGTAAATAGAGGACATCCGTCACTGCCTGGAAAACAGTCAGAATGCAGCGACTCCTGAAAGAAAGCGGCATAAATATGACCTCACCTTTGGGCTGCAGCTATCAAATATTTTAGTATTTGAGTATTCTTTCTTCTATTCTTGATAAGATTTTGAGTCTTTGCAGTGTTTAAACTAAAGTTATGATACCTGCTGTATTAGAGCACATTAGGCACCAGTGCTACTTGATACTTTATCCATCAATGAGTTGTGAGCTGTTATGCTTTGTTTTTTTTCATCGCCGTCACATTAAAGCACTTTTTTTTTAATTTGTGATGAGCAATGATTTTTGTGATTTTTTATTAACATTTTAAAAATGGACTAGTTCATGCGATGATGTGACTGGAAACTATTTGAATAATTTTCCAATAGTTACAAGTGAACAGTGCTTTTGCTTGAAATGCCCATCCCTATTTTTTACAGATTAAATAAATGGCTACATGACATCATCGTTTAATTTGCATAGCAAATCATTTGCATGTAATTGGTGTGGATGCGGAAGGAGGCAGGAATCACATGAACAATGAACTCTCTTTGGTTGATTCTTTTGTTTTTAATGTGAAATATCAATCCTCCTCTTTTATCTGGCCTTGGGACCAGCAAAAGTGACCCAAAAGAGAAAAAACCCAAGCATGAGTAATTTGTTGCTCACTTATTTATAACAAAAAAAAAAAAAAAAAAGGTCATTAGAGTGGTCTGAAAAGTTGCTAAGTTGGCAACACTGCCCCTCCTAATTCCTCCTGTGTGTGGGTGATATCAGTGCAATGTGCTACATTAAAAGTAGTCTGGGTGAAATCCCATGCTTTGAGCTGTAAGATATTTAGTGATCGGGTGGAGGAAATTTGCTATCATTTTTTGTAATCGAGGTTCTCAAATTACTCATGGAATCATTTCAGCCCTAGTTGATTTCACATGTGAACTACAGTTTTGAGTTTTAAAACCTGGAATCTTTTAATCATTCATTATTCTTCTTCCCTCTTCGCTGTAGTTGTTAATGTCTCAGGGAGTTTTTGTTTATAAAATTTATAAAAATTTTTGGACCGGAGGACAGCCAAAATAAAATGAAGAGTGAGGTAACATTAGCTCAGCAGGATATAAGAATTTGCAAATGTTACACTGTAGCCTATGGATATTCTCAGACACTGGGCTGCGAGTAGCACCAAATTAGCCGACTACTTATCTACAGTAAAAACTGACAAAGTTTGCTTGTTTTCACGTTTCAAACAACCACGCTGCATAACTGTTGATAAATACATTACCTTGATGTGTAGTATGTGGTAAAAAGTTGTCTTGAACAAAGAAAAGTAGTGTTTAAAAGAAGATCTGATCTCCATTCATTTCCAAAACAAGCCATAGACTGTATAATTAATGGACGTAGTCTCCGTGACGTCACCCGTCTGTTTCTGAAACGGACTTTTGAAGCAAAACAGCCAGCGCGGCCATATTGGAAATGAGGCAGACTGTGAGTCTCCACAGTAACAACCATAGGACGCTCCACAGTCACGTGATCTGAGCTGTGCCGCTGATTGGACGAACTGGCGAGCTTAATATTGCGGAAAGCGAATTAGAAAAAAATTGACCCCCCGTACAGTGCGTGCCGTTAGTGAAATTAATGATTCAGATGGGAGACATTCTTTGTACCATACTGTAAATAGGCTTATTTTGGCCGTGAAAACGACTTTTTTTGGCTTGGTGTGTACGTGACTTCCGGTATTTCCGGAGCCAGCCTCAAGCGGACACTCGAGGAACAGCAGACTTTAGCACTTCCGCATTGCCTCATATTTTCAAACCAGAGGTTGCCGCTTGAAACAAAAACACGCCTTGTTAAGAATCATGTCATCACGACGGTGTGCGTAATTACAACCAACAGGTGTCGCTGCAGTTTAATTCAAGCAGAAAGTCCTCACAGCCTCTTTAACAGAGCTCCCTCACTCTCTGTGGAACGACTTACTGATCATCATGAGGCAGGTCTCGTCGTTAAAGGCAGACCAGTTGGAGTTGACGAGTGCCTGCTTCAGCTCCTTGACGTTGATGAAGCCGCTGCGGTCTGTGTCCACTGTATAGAACCACTGGTACGCCTCTGGATTAACACCTGGAGGGACGTTACCTGCAGACAGGAAAAACAAGGAGTCACAATAGGGTCCTGAAGCAAAAAAAGGAACTGCTTCAGACTCAGTTTGGAGATGTCCGTCACTGCAAGGTTGCTCGTCGTTCACAGTTTCCCTCTCCCTTTACTTCAGTCTGTGTGAGGCGACAACTTTGATTTGTTCTGTCTGAAACATAATTCCTTTTCCTCATGCATGTAACTCAGAGTTCAACTGTAAAGGCAGCAAATATTTATAGTAATTCTACAATCTTACTTCTATTTCATTTAAATACTATAACACAGCCAATAAGAGGAAAACTGCTTTTTTAAGAAGTATATAATCTCCCTAAAGTAACTGAATGAGTGTGTTTGCTTAACAATGTTTCCCTAACATTAACTAAACAAGTCCAGTGTTTCCAGAGGCACATAAATGTGGAAAAACAAGTTAGCTCAACAGTGTCAGGGGTTCAAAAAAAGTCACTTCAGTGAGAAGGAGACAGTGTCAGGGCAAGAGGCCATTACCTTAATGTATGGAGGAAAAGACATGGAGAGTCAGAAAATATAGTGTAGAATGAAGGGAAGAATGGAGGGAGGGCTGACTGTCAGAAAATGAATGGTAAGAGAGGGACAGCTGACTCTTTGGGCCAGACCCTGATGGATTCCATCCCTGTGTGGAGTGATAGCTACATACGCTATGATGCTCTGGTGTAGGCAGAGCCGCTACAGGAAACGATGCAATCACACATACACAAGTACACACACATCCAGTCACACACACGCTTTAACCATCCATCTCACACTCTGTTTCGGCCTCACTCAGTATTACCGGAGTCATCACTCCAACCGTGTAATCCTGCTGAGGGGCGCAAACTGAACCCTGTCTCTACATGACTGTCTGGGAACGCAAGTCATTTTCTATCCATCATCTCACCGGAGAGACAGAGAGAGGGAGCAAGGGAGGAAAGAGGGAAAGGAAGCAATAAAGAAGGGAAGTAACAGCCTATCTGCAGTCTCTTTGTGTTCAGAATAATTTCAGTTCACAAGCAAAGGTGCAGCAGGGGCTTACACAACTCCAGCTCAGCCCGTTTTTACCTGCAGGAGCATGGTGTCCATAATGCCCTCCATGAGGTTGAGCCCCATAACCCCCATATGGTGCGCTGGGGGCAGCACCTGGTCCATGCCCATACTGTCCTCCATGACATGGGGCTCCATAAGCCCTTGGTGCACCTCCATACGGTGCAGAGGGTTGATGTCCATAGGGAGCACTGCCTCCGCTGTATGGGGCACCTGGTGGTGGATGACATCCTCCAGGATAGCCCTAAAGTTTAAGACAGGCAAGGATTTCAGAGAATACAGGGGTTATATGTGGAGAGATGGACGATGTTATAATCTGTCTTTTGAGGTGGTAAAAAAAAGTCTTCAATAACATAAAATTGATTTCTTGAACGTCACTAAAATGAGTTTTTGATTGACGTAGTTTTGCTCAGCTATGCCCCAAAGCTGTTCACAGAGCTCACGTATCAGTAAAACCACTAACCTATAGTTTAAAATAGAACTATACATCTGATATGAGTTTTCAGAAATGTTTTCTGAGACAGATTTTTTAAACAGATCAAACTACCTTAAACAAGACGTTATAACGTTATGGAGCTAGAAATACAGCGTCGTTACTAATTTCACCTACATATACAAGCTATGAGGAATGTCATTCAGAGTAGGAAACAATGAAAAGAAATACGTTAAACGGTCACAAATATGAGGCAGATTAAAAACACCAGCTGATACGATGGAAATATGACATGTTTCTACAGTTAACAGCGTTCGGCTAACGTTACCGTAGCAAAACAAGTTAATAGCTAACGCTACTTTTGCTACAATGACACATGCACAGACGTGCGGACATTAGCATTGTTTACGTCCTATTATGACCAGGGGATAGTTTTAGTGTGGTTAACTAACGGCACACACATTAGATTATCATAAACGAACATAAATTTATATCGCAAAACTCAGCATTTCGTTACCTGGCCGTGGTGGAAACTCATGTTTGACAGATTTTACTTCCTTCAACAAGGAAGCAGTGAAGCTAGATACAAAGCAGCCAGTCCCGAGATAGCTATTGGTTCATTTCGGGCTCTGTCAAAACCGTCCCCGCATTCCATGTTCCTGATTGGACGGTAGAGTGGAAACGAATGACGTCAGAGAAAATGTGTATGAATCACTTTGCCCGACTTTCCCGGCACTCCCATAGGAACAACAGAATACTTCGTGAATAAGTCACTCACCGGGTAATCCTTATATGAATACAGGGATTACTGAGAGTCCTTTTGTGTTTGAGGGAAGTGTGCTTCCTAATAAACGCTCTGGTGTCATCTAGGACCATTTAAATGGGTGATCTGTTTTTAGTTTCGTCCCAAAGTTGATTAATTGCTTATATAATATTGGCATCGGTTTGACGACATAATCAAACCTCTTAGACAAACACACGCCCTGGACAGGGCTAAAACATTATAGCTGTGAAAGAAAAAAAGAAACAAACTCTGACTGAACGTTGTATGAGTTGTGGAAAAAACTTTATATATCACAATAAATAAGTCAACAAATGCAAAACAACACATAAAATCTTAACCGTACTTCATCATCTTTGAAAAAAAAAATCTGTTAAAAATGTGTTGCCAATTATTTTTAGGGGTATACATTTTCTGATACATATGCAACTTATTGAAGCACTCGAAATATTTAGTTAGTGGGACAATTTAAAATCCCATCAGGGCCTGTAGTAATTCCAACAAAAGAGCGTTTTCTTCACATTACACGCAATCTTCTTAAATTCCTTTGTCCTTACTTTTACAAAGTGGCTGAGTGCTGTATCTTGTTTTATTTATTTGGGGTCAGTGTGTATGTTCAGGGGAAACACTTCAACTCAACTGTACAAACTTGAGCTTGTAACCTTTACATTGTATCCCTGAAGTTATATTTACAATGCACCTGATAGCTTAAACACACTACTGCCATGTAAAAAGTAAAAAAAAAAAAAAAAAAATAGACACAAAAATAGAACCTTCCAAAAACTCACAACACAAATCTGTTCTCAAAAAATACTCTAAAGCCTTACGATCCCTCTATAATCTTTTTGTTTGATGGGGTTTATTTGCATTCGTGTTGAAAGTAATTTAACATACTATTTACAAAGTGCTGTATAAGAAATCCTTGGATTGACAGATTTTTGCTGTTCAGCAGCCACTCTGAGTCTGATGAAATCATTTCAGTAGTCCTTTGTGTACTTTCCTCAGTTTTCAACATGGCTGCTGCCATATTGTGTGTTATTTTTTCTTTGCAGGCTTCTCCTCTGCCTTAATGTTACTGAGGTTTTGTATGGATGCAGTGGGATCAATTCTGATCGAGGACCTGGGTGCTGCCAGCGGTGTCATCTCATGATTCTCAGCAAACAACCTCCTTTCTGCTTCTGTCTTTCTCTTAATGAGTTTCTGGATGCGTTTGCAGATCAAGTAAATCATTTCACAGATACACATAATGATGCATAAAACAGAGGAGACCACCATGAAGAGGGTGAAGATCTTCTTCTCTGTTGGGCGGGAGATGTAGCAGTCCACTATGTTGGGGCAGGGCTCCAGGGAGCACTTGGACAGGCGGGGCATGTCGTAGCCTTCATAGACGTGATACAGGATGTAGAGGAAACCGGCGTCAAAACCAGCCTTGAAAATCAGACTTAACTGTACAGAAAGACAAACGAGGGTTAAAATAAGCTCCACAGGCTGTGTATAATAAAGCAGGCAAAAGTTAATTTGAATCTTCATCCATCAAACAATGTCCAGGGGACTCATAACAACAATATGGAGAGTTTAATAAAGACTGGAGGAAGGACACAGTTTTCGGGAAAATGCTCTGATATGGAAGCTATGATTAAAAAATGAGCCACTCATAACTCCTCCAGCTTCTGCCCAGTTTGAAGAATGATACGACTTTTTTTTCAGACAGGATTAAGAGGTGCAAAAGCTGCTGTCAAATAGTTGTTTCAGTGATTCTCTGAAAACAAATCATTAACACTTACAGAAATGTGTCATTTGTACATAGTCACTCATCCATGGCTATTATTTTTGACATTTGGCCAAATTCAGTTTGTCAGATCAGACACACTGCTGTGTCTGTCATTTGTCTGCAGCTGTGGGCTGTTGAAAGGGAGGGGACGACATCACATTGTGACATTATCAATCAAACTGGGCCTGAAGGCCTTGAGTAATTTTACTTTTTGAGACCTGATTTTGGCATTCATCATCTAGTATTGAAACCAGATGTTGCTGTGTTTGGATGACAGCGTGGAGATGCATTGCTCTGCTGTAACCCTGGTTGACATGTTGCTACTTACAAAAGCACATCAATGAAATCAGTGTGTCAGCTGTATTGAAAACTGCTGTCTCATAATAATAATATTAAATGATGTAAGAGGCAGGGTCATTTCCCATCTTGAAGTTTATTCTTAATTACCCAAGTGGCCCTTGGTATTGCTGTAAAAGGACTTTTACTTATACATGTCACACACACAAAGTTGGGTAGAATAAACAGTCTCCTTAGTTTACCTACCAGATATGTCCACCACAACCCGCCACGTTTCTTCCCAGGGTTTGCATACAGATGCGCCCCCTTGTGTGAGGCGGTGTACTGCATATCCTTCTTTTCACGATACTTCACATGTCCCACTACCATGAGTGATGGGCAGGTGACAAAGATGAGCTGCAGGGCCCACAAGCGAATGTGGGAGATGGGGAAGATGTGGTCGTAGCAGACATTGAGGCATCCCGGCTGGGCCGTGTTACAGACAAAATCTTTGCTCTCGTCACCCCACACTCGTTGGGCTGCCACCACAAAGACCATCACCCGGAAAACGAAGACCATGGAGAGCCAGACACGGCCAAACACAGTGGAGTACTTGTTGACCCCACTCAGGAGCGCCTCCAGAGCAGACCAGTTCATGGCTGCTGCCTTAGAGGTGCAGGAGATGGAGGAAGATCAAGGTGATGAAACTCTCCAGGAGATCTGATTGGAAGAAGTTGACAAAATTGAAAAATGAAAAGTTCATCATTTGAAAAACTCTGTTTGTATCCCTATGAGGTCACAGAGAGCACTATGCATGTTTCTGCATGTTTCAGAGCTTTGAAGCCCAACAATGAGTGTCTCCATAATGGCAATGCTACCTCAACCTAACTTTCAGTGGACTCAGCCAAAGGCAAAGAGGTGGAGCTGAGGAGTGCCCATAGCCTCCTGGCTAACTGTTGCTAACTGCCTGCCTGCATCCTTAATATACAGCAACTTGCAAAACTTGTAGCTTTAATATATTTCAAATTAATAGGATACAAATTATGCAGCGTAATAGTTAAATGGGCTTTTGTGACCAAACTTTATTTTGTTTCAGACTGTAAATTGTCAAGAACTGTAGAAGGTAACAGAGACTGGTTTCAAAAAGCCAACGTGACAGTCCCTGAAGTGACACTGGATGGCCAGCAAGAGGAAACTCTTAAGGTTGCACAAACAATCCAGATTGAATTAAGTTTTCACGACCTTATGTTTCACTTAATTTATTTCTTCAGAAAACAAACTCGGTTAATCCATAGTTTCAAGTCATTGTCAGTTCACAATAAAGTTCATTTTGTAAAGTGTTGTTTGAGTCAGAGGAAATTGTATGATGAAGCTGAAAGAGTGGCAACAGCTGTAATTAAAGACAGGATGCTAATCCTGTTTCTGGATGAATCAAGGCAGCAACGGCCATATTGTTTTTACTAACAAATAAGAGCTAAAAGTTATATATTGTGAGTATTCACTCCACACTGCTTGTTTATTCTACGAACCTTCTGTAGTAAATGCATTTTCTTCAAGTATAACCTCAGGACACCACCATGACGTTATCAGGACTATTTATTCAGACTCTTTGGAATTTTCCAACAAGAGATCAGATAACTATTTTCACAAATTCACATTTATGCCTTATTCATAAATGTATAAAAGATAACCAATACAATCCTACAAAAATGTGAAATCACTTTTTTGAACTCCTTAATGACTGTTCATAAAACATGCCTCCTCTGGTTTATCAAATGAGACATGGATCAAACTTTGAAGAAACGAGACACAGCAGATTTTTATCAAACATTTTACTTGCAGCTAGAGTGAGTTCTCATCGTGCAAGGGTCTGTTTCTGAAGAGGTTTCATTTGAGTTGTGCTTTTTTAATTTCTAAAATAAAGTATAAATCTATGATCAACAGCTGTGATGAAAAATGCAACTCTTTTGATGCTGTCTGATCTACAGAGGAAACAACAAAAACAACAAAAACCCAACTTAACATTCTTGGGTGTCCACTTTAGACACACTCAAGAGCCTGTTCTGCTGTAGGTGGTACCAGTCTAATGAATCTTTGCTGTTTCATTGTTGAGTATAAATGCTGATACCATAAGCAACCAATTCCGTGTGCTCTGCCTAGCTCTAAAAGGCTTCACCAGTGAAATAAACCAGTGATAATTGTTAGAAGAATTTTGGCTTTTTTTGAGGTGAAGATGTCGTCCATCTCTATTATATGGTCTGTGATTTGTGCATTTCTAGAACTTGATGTGTGACATAGATCATCCACTACAACTAACAATTGTTTAAAACACTATGAATGGTTTCAGCATTTGTGTAGTACACTACAGATTCTGTATCGGATATACTATGACGCTGTTTTGGACCCTTCATGCTGACACGAGAAGCAGAAAAAAACAGTCCAAACAGAAAAACAATTTTGAAACTAATCTGCTCTGTGGCAACAAACAAACCAGACAATATTTTCATAATCCTGGTCTCTGTCATACCTGATCTGTGTTTAGTCACAGGGCTAACTTTTCTATGCAGACGCATTATGCATGCATGAATGAGGGAGTCATCAATGGAGCCTCCCTGTGCTGAAAGGACAAACTAACACTGCACTCTGTTAGTCAGCTGTTTGCACAGTGTGGGTGCTCTCTGTAATCCCAAATGTCTGTTGCAGTCTCTTATCTTCAAAGGACTGTTGGAAGTTTCAGTTGTGAATGTTAAGAAAGCCATGATCTTTCTGTGGCATCTTGTGCTCTGAAAGAAAAAGGATTTAGCTGAGATATTACCTTTAGTGGCCTGATAGTGTGCAGACTTTGAAGATGGCACTCTAATGGATCACCTGCACAGTGAGTTGCTGCTGTTTTTATTTGTATGTTTGGTTGCATTTGCATCCTTTAGCTTTTTCTTTCTTATATGTGGAGATTTGTGCACATGTTAGGTCTGTCACATGCTAGGTCTGAGTTGGAATGTCTGGTGTCACAGGTGTGGCTGTCAGGTGAAGGGTGGGTATAAAATTTCATTGACATGCATATTTGATGTTGTTATGTAAGGGTAAACTCAAAGAGTCCATGGTGCTACTTAAAGGCAAAGACTTCTACAGGATTTCTTTCCAGCAGCAGCAGTAAAAACCCTCCTCTTATACATTTACATCTCATTCTGGCGAACGCTCACAGCCTGACACAGAGCGAGCTGGATAACAGATGTGCTGTTCACTGTTCCATTTCGGCTCTGTCTTGACTAATCCTGAGCATTTTGAATTCAGAAGCACTTTCCTTCAGCATCTCAGCATCTCTGTAGACAAATTGAGCTGTCAAATCAGCTGCGATTTTTCTCTCTCATCCAGCATCCCTGAGTATTAAATTACACGGCATAAAACAGACTTGACTCAATGAACAGCTTCAGATGCACAGTATGAGGGACTGAATTCAGACAGGTTCAATCACTGCTGGTGTCACCACTCTACCTTTTGTGTCCAAGTGGATGATAAAGCTTCTTCCTCTAATCTAAAATTGCTGCCCAGACAGTACTTTTTTATTTTTTTGGAGTATGATAATCCTCAGCTCTACCTGAAGATCTGGGGGCTTTTGAATCCTCATCTTGCAGACGATGCCTCACGAATCCACAAATGTTTAGACACAAACACTCTCGCAGAAATTAATGTACAGCAAAGTTCATTGCTTTTGCACAAGAACACAGAGTGCATGATTGATCAGAGTTAGTTCACTCTCAGTTTATGCAAAACGCACACAGAGTCGGCACAAATTTTGAGGTGACAATCAGCTTCGCACAAAGGAAAGGGAAAACTTCAGAGACAACGGAATATCTGGTTTCTGTGAGATGGCAAAGCTGGACCACAATTTTTTTCTCCTATTTACTCGAGATTGCAATGTTGCCTTAACTGCTGACATCAGCCAGCCTCATCTGACTCCTCTCTTTGTTTTTCTTTCCCTTTGTTCTGACAGATGGAAAATCTAGCAAATGAGCAACCTTGGGTTGTGTGATGGTTTGATTCTAATGTATGTGGTTTCAGCTGCAAAACATATTTAAGGGTTTTGGTACTGAAAAACTCTCTTCACATCATTTAAATATGATTTTTCCATGTCAGATAACCTCCTTAACATGTATCAAACCTCCTGGCGGTTAAAGCACTCTGTTTTCACCTTGTGTACATTTCCAGCTTACCTGAAACAGCGATAAATCCTTGACTCTTCTCTGACTTGCTCTACAGGTTGAGCTAGTCACAAATACTTCTCTATCCACCAACCGACTTCATTGTCAGTATGAGTCAATGCTCCTGGCTAACAAGGTGGGGTTGAAGTTCTCCCCTGGCTTATTTCCTTTTTCTTTTTTTACTCCCAGTTCTGCTTTTCATTCCTTTTTCTGTCATTTGCACAGCTTGCCTCAATAACTTCAACCTGACTTTATTCCATTTTTTCAAGAGAACACGAATCAGCCGGAGGAGCGAAGCTCTGGCAATCCTTGTATAGTTTTATTCGCAGTGCTTTGAGTTATCTGTCTTTACAAATCTCATTCTTTTGTACGAACAGAGGTTGAGCTCTTTCCTTGACACACAAGATCTATCCTTGGTGTGTGATAAAAGACGGAACAGATGACGAATACTCTTGCCCTTTTACTGTCCCTTGTCTTCTGTCTCCTACAACCCCTTAAATTCTCCTTCTAAAATCAGACTGGAATAGCAGAATTCACTGACATTTATACTATACTCTTGATCTAAAACGGTTTACAACGCATACAAACACAAAAAACCCTTACCTTGGACACAGATGAATAATAACAGAGGTGTTTCCTGACTGGAGAGGAAGCGGGAAGCGTGTCCCAGCTGCCCTTGTGTTGATGCTAAGTGCCTTTGGGCTCACCTGGATACTCTGAGAGGGTTGGCTGTGAGGTGTGGACTTACTGAAAAGGTTCAGGAAAGGGTGGAGCATCACTCACAGACTCTCACACAAGCAGCAGAAGTTCCAATCAGGACATGTTTTGCGTGAGACGACCTGCCTCAGGCTGTTTTTGGGGAATGAGAAGTGAGAGAAAGGAAAGGGAAACAGTTTCACAGAAACAGGAAGGGAACATGGTGTCATAATGAGAGTTAGAGCAGTAAAAAGATAATAACAGGTCTGGGTATAGTTTTGTAAACTAAATCGATGCAAATCAGATCATTTGAATGCAAATTCAGCAGCAGCTCATGGGTCTGCTTCAGTTTCAGGTGTTTGACCTTTAAATCCCACCTGTAGCTGCCTCATCAAGTGTTTCTCTTTTGCTTTGCACATACGAGACACGTCAAACTGTGGGGCTTTTTTCAGACACACCTTTCTACTCAGAATGAAAGTCAAGCAAAAATCCAACACTGAGAATAAAAAGTGAAATAAAACACCAGGAAAATTAATAGAAAATTAAAAGAAAACGTGGCCACTTACTGAGGCCGCCTACCACAGACATATGCTTTCAATGCCAAGTCTCCTTTGGCATTGTGTTCAAATTCTAGTCTCACTTCTGTATCAGTTTTCCTCTATCTCACCACATAAGAAACAAGCAACATGCTTGTGACGGCTGATCCCTGCAGGAAACAGAGTAATGTCTTCACGGCGAACAATCCCATACATTCCTCAGGAGGGAGGGATTACCTGTGAGAGTCCCAAACCTGTTGGGTTGTTGTTTTACATTGTTTGTTTTGATGTTTTTTTTCCCCCCAAGCTTCCCACAGACACACCCCTGTGCTACCTGTGTGTTGCCATGAATGCAGGAAATGCATAAAGAAGAAGCACATTACAGGAAATTTATCATTTCAAGATCATCGATACCCAAAATGCCTTTTTTTATACATCATTGTAGGAAAGAGTGAATCAAAAGCAAAGAACGATACGTCAGGATAATCGGTTAGGGAGTGGTGAAGTAATGACAGGCAACTCCGCTTGTAACTCCCTGACAAGCCACAGAGCAGGTTCCTGTTTTACATCACATCAGAAAAAAATAAATAAATCAACATGTTCCCTCCTTTTAAAAAGGCCCAGTACTGGTTTCATTACAACAGTGCCATGCATGGAGAGGAAGCAGACTTAAGAAGAAAAGGAGACAGAGAGAGAGAGAGAGATAAATGTCTCTCTACACAGAGTATGTTATGCCCTGAACTGGCCTCTAGAGAATGCTGATGCTCCATCGTTTCAGTGCATCTTTTTAGTCTGAGTGAGAGGGGAAAGATGGAGGGATAGAAGGAGGAGGAATGTTAAATAGACAGAAGATCTCATCTCTCCTATTAAAGCTAACCAGCTGCATCATCTGCAATAAAAAAAAGCAGCAGCATCCATGCAAAATTCCAGAGAGGGTTGTCAGTAGTGATATGACCGTCTAAAACAATCTGATTCAGACGAACTGACCAACAGATTTCATATATTAAACACCAGAAGCATGATGATGACACCAAAGATGGCAGCATATCACAACAACAGCTGTGATCATTTGGAGAACCATCCTAAGGGTTTGTTGTCCACTCCAGAGAACCCAAGCCAATCAGAGAGCTGATGTGCGGTGTGACCTCTCTCGGCTCCTTCTCAGAGCAGGAAGCCTGAAAACATCTGGCTGATTCATTCTTGACCTGGATCATTTAAGTAACCAGCTCCCACACACACTCAGCACTGAAGCTGAATTGTGAATGGCGACATTTCAGTTCACCAACATACTCGGAGGCATCAATTATTTTCCTGTGCACATGTCTGCAAACAGATGTGCCTGGATTGCTTTCCCTACATGAATTCCGAAAAAAAATAATAAAAAAAATGTTTTGAAGGTGTGCAGGTCGTGCTTGAATGATGTATGACTCACAGCTCTTTTTTTTATTAAGGGAGCAGGCTGACAGGTATCCAAGTCACTCATTCCTGTGAGTCTCCAGGTAAAAGTTAGAAACAATTCATGACAAGCCATGGCTGAAGTTCTGGTTCACAGGTGTTTCTAAAGTCAGGAGAAATAAAAAGCAGCCTTCCCTGAGGGGAAGAAGAATGGTATGCAGAGGCTATTTTTTTCCTCAAGTTCAACTCGGTTAACTACTTTCAATAGCCCTGAACCAAAGCTCCGACAATGAAAGATATAAACCAAACGAATGAGTTGCTGACCCCTTCCCCTGCACCGCTTGTTGTTTTAAATGTATAAAATCAACAGTGAAACAGCAGATAACATCGGTAGCCTCAGAATAGTACATTAGCACATTAACACTAGTAACCCTGGATGCAGAGAGAATAATGTTGCAGCTATGTAACAAATTATTGTAATGCAACTCAATAAGTTCTAAACTCATTTGCAGATTTAGAAAACATAATTTGTGGCATCTTGCTTCATGGTAAGGCTCAACGAAATATAAAAGGCTCCTCATGCTGGAATTTCTCCAAAAGCCATTAGAGGGAAACTCCAAGGTTTGCCAAAATACGCCTGTCTTTAAAAAATAAGTCAGGAAAGGGATTCTACCACTCAATTGTTTTGTTTAAAAAACTTTAAATTTTAAATTAGAATTGACTAACTAATTTAAAGCCATTACGATATGATAATAAGTGCTGAAAGAGAAAGAAAATCTGTTCTCCTATTGTATGATGGTCCTCAGAATTATAATTATGAACCTGTTAGGCAAGATGGAGACAATGAACAGGGCAGGATTACGAGGGATTATGGCCATAGGAGTGAGTTGTGGTGTGAGGAGATTCAGTGAAGAACGGAACAGATGACCTGATGAGTGACCACTGTTAGCTAGCGACATGTAGCTTAAAGCTGTGTTCACATCAGCATATTTAAAGTTTGAAATCAGAGAAAGTTATTTAAATAATAAGTAGTAAGTGTAAGTGCTGATCATAAAGCAATGTGCTTTGAGTCTTAAAGCCAAATGAAGACGGATGCCTTAATGGAATGCTAACTCTACCCAACTAACTGTCAACGCACCCAAGGCGTAACTGAGGCGGGCCTTCAGCCTAGTGGAAAAAAGCAGCATTGTGCCAACCCGTCAGTCAACTTGGCTGTGTCCTTAATCATGCAAATGTACGCATAATTAAAAGTATATAAAAGTATCTTAGTATTTAAAAATGGATGAGTTAAATAAATAAATCAAAGTTTTAAAAGTTTGATTTATCCAAGACTGTTTTTACTGCACCAGGCTGTAAATGTGTAAAAATGGGGACTGGTGTTACAAGGATTTCCTGGCTGTTGGAGTTCCCCTCATGTGCACTTTGGTAACTGCAGATTTTTTGCACTTTCACATTGCTTTAGTTTTCAACACTACAGGTTGTAGCTTGGCTAAACTAAAGCATCCACAAGCCGAAGGAAACGTCATCACAGTCATGTGCCCTTTTTTTTAAACAGTTTAAAGTACAACATGCTGTTTTAAACAGTAAAGAGTTATCAACGTTCATTTGACAGTGATGTCCTGATGTTTAAAAAATGCTACACACAGCTTTTCACTTGTCAGGTCTGAACTATTTAACATCAAACATCCAAACTGCTGTATCCATCTGTGCTGACACAGTCATCCTGTCTGGTCTTATGCCTTGTCTCTCTGATCATCCTCAACAAACCTCAACCCTCAACAACTCACCCCTCCACCTTCTCCCTCATTCCCCCCCCCTCTCTCTCCTGCCCCTCCACCACCCTTCCTGTCCAGAGACCTGTCCCATTACTGTCACAGTCATTGCTCAAGCTTAGGTCATTCTCCAGCGTGTGGAGGCTGGTGACACTAAGCCCCCCCCCCTCCCCATGTTGTGACAGCACTGTGTCTGCACCGCCACTGAGGATGATGTCAGGGTGCCCCCCTCAACGAGGTCACCATCTTCTGCCTTTTTCTGCCTGTTATCCGACTCCACAAGATCCTGGTCAGTGGGAGGAAAGATTTGTGGAAAAGTCAAGAATTTTCTGCAAAAACACAAAACTGTTTATAAGTAACAACTGATTAAACTCTGTCGATCAGCATGTTGAACTGTGTTCAGTGTTATACTATGTGCAACATATTTTTGCTTGACTTCAAATGAAGCTGCCTAACTCATGGGATAATAAGCACTTGTGCTTGTCACTTGGATTAACGTGTAATTTGCACAGTTTGAGTCTGATGTTTAAACTGCCCACTTATCTGTACACTCTCTGACTTGGTCACAAAGGTCTCCCATTCCAGGGTCACATTCTTATTCTTTCATTTCTTTTTAACTGCAATTATTAAAGATATGACTTTTTACAATCACAGACTAACTCCGAGCAAGCTAACTAGCCACATACAGCTCATGGATGCTAACATGATTTTGCTTGGATTTCACTCACCCTGCATGAATTGTCTATTGCTTGTCAGTACAATTCACAAAAACAAACAAGACTGTTTAACATTTGTATTAAAAATCCCCATAAAGCATGAGCAGCTCAAAGACGGACAAGGGCCAAAGCTCTGTGACTGAATGAGCTGAAATGCTAAGGAGCTTGCAGACAGACATTAGCAGTGAATCAGAGCTGGTTTTAAACCAGACCCGGACAAATTACGGTCAGTCATAAATTAGAACATGAATGGGAAAAAAAAGCATGCTGTGCATGCAATACAGCTGTGTTGCTTTTATTTTAAAAAGGGTGACGTTTGCATTGTTTCTGTGTGGATGCGCTTGCAGGCATGAGCCCTGCACGTGAACCGCAATGTTCACATGTGATGTCCGGTGATAAAGTTCATCAAATCCAAACACAGATCCTCCATCACTGATGATTAGCTCTCAGCTGTCCTTCATGCAGCCATCTCAGAAATTCAGCCAGTTTTCAATGCGCTTGTCAAGTCCAAGGCAGACTAGATTTCTCTCACTGAAGAGTTAAAATAAAGTGAAAAACATTAAAGTTATTGTTTTTCTTTTTTGGCATAAAGTTGATACAAAGGTTTCAGTATTTGTGGAGACTTACAAGCTAAATGTAAAATGAAACACTGATGTGATGATTGTTTTTGTTTTTGCGGTTTATTACTTCTATTGTCGTATTTTCCTATTTGACCTGCACTTCACTTTCACATATTTACAGATTATCCTGATTCTTCTGGTTATAAATAGCAGCTAATCAAAATATAAGTAAGTGCATTTTCCTACGGGGAAAAGTTCACATTGAGTACAAATAAGTTCACGTTATTGTTGGTGCGGCCCTCATTTGGCCCCTTATAAAAGTTAATTGCCCACCCCTGTTTTAAACCAAGCTGTACTCATGTTTAATGATGCTTCAGAGTTGGGTATTATATGGTGTGGGGTGAGCAATCACAATAATCGATATGAAGTTTTTGGCACTGCCACATTAGCTTCATTACTTTTTTTTTTTTCTTTTTTGAGAAATATTAGCAAACATGTTGATGTCAGTGAAGATAAGGGTAAAACATGATGTTGCACCCTCAAAATGTAGGCTTAAACTGTAGATGTACCAGGCTGTTCACACACCTTAAAAAAAAAAACAGGGAACGTTGAGCCATGTTTGTATCTCTGTTTCATAATCTGTGGCATAGCTTTCAGAGGAAATGAGTCTTGACATGTCTGCAATCCTGAATTTAGTATTCATGGATTTAAAAAAAAAGATGTCTCATCTCTGAAGCTTGCTCAACCTGATCCCTCAGAATGAGGTCATGGCATCTACTGAGTGCTTGGGCCATGCAAGGTGCTAATTGGTGACTAAGCTGCATATGCTTTGTGGTGTATTTGAATTGACACATCTGTAAACCCCACGCTCCAACAGAAATAGTCCAGTTACAGCTTAGCAACTGTAACCAGGCACAGCACGCCAGTTTGGCTTTTAATTTCTTTGTGTGGGAGCTTGCCTGGGGCTCATGAGTGAAACTCTGCATCACAAGAGTTTGAGAGCTGGTGTTTTTTTTTTTTTGCCTCTAAGAATCCAAAAAACACAAGGTTACAAGCAAAAGGAAAAGATTAAAGTATATTTTTGTCTGCTCCGATGTCAGCTGCTTACTTTAGTAAAGCTTAAAAAGTTGATTAAATCTTGAAGGGCATAAAGTTTGTCAAGAAACATATTAACCGCCACTAAATATTTATCCTTACACCATATGAATTCTCGCACTTCAGCAGCCAGAGCAGCCCAAACACCAACCGTAAAATCAGTGTCTGTCAAGTTTATTTATAGAATGGTATGTAGCCTACCTACTTATTCTGTTTTACTTGTTGTATTTGTAAGAGTGGACTTAAGTACTCAATATTTGAGTGACCAAAACACCTTCTTCCTTGAGTGAGAGCCCTGAGTATAAGAAAAATGCTACTGTCTGCCACCCAGGATTGATTTATTGCAATTTATGTATCATCAGCTGACTTCATAATGTCTCTGCAACAGAGGATACAAATCCACTATAGATTGCAAGTCAATCTGTTGTGTCTCTTTGTAGCGTCTAGATTTCACACTACTACATCATGTGGTGTCAGAGGTGCAAGAACTTTTTCTGGCAAAGTTATCAAGGTGAATGATACAATATGCTGCTAAATCAGAAGCAACCTCACTTCAATGTGTGTCAAAGACTTTCCAGAAAGTTCCGTGCTGCTATTTAAGCACACATACTCTATTGTCTTTCCTGCCACTTTGAGTAGGTCAGGATTTGTTATTCCAGAGAGCACGCTCTCCTTTTTGTATGTGGGCCTGGCAGTGATGGTGGTGTTTGAGGGAGCAGTGAGCTGCATGTAAAACTCCATTGTTTTGTTGCCTGCTAGAGCAGGAAATTTGGCTTTTTGTGATTAAGCAGCAAATTGTCTGATGCCTTTTGTCTGTAAATAATTGGGGGGCTATCAATTTGATGTTCACAACATAATTGCTGACCCTGTTAATAGGGTTTGTTCAAACTTTAATTGTTTTTGTGATGAATATTTCAGATCTCTGAAAACTTGCATGAAGAACATTTTTTTTCCGTTGACAAACAATTATTATGTAACCACTTGTTTATAAAATGCTCAATCTTGTTCAGAATAATTATCTGTAGGTAGCGCGATGCCTTCAGCTTGTGCCTGCATGACAGTACAGCTTGGGATGATGCCAAGTGATGAGAGCATGAATATAAGAAGAATCAGGCCTATATCTTTACCTGATAGGTTCCACTTCATGGGAGGATTAATTTATAAACATGAAGTGTACATCCCTGAGCTCAAGCCCTTTAAAGGAAAAATGTTAGGGCTTCAGAGATCAGGATAAATATTGAACAGGAACATGGAAGGAAAATGGTAAAGCGTTATTGTTTTTGGATCTTGACTCTTTCTTCACCAAATATTGACTGCATGAGGACTCAAAAGACAGAGAGGAGGACTCAGAGTAACATAATGGTGTGGATGGTTTTACCAGCTGAACCGCAACGAAACAGATCCAGTGTAAGTTGACACATTGACTCGAATGGAAACCTATCTGATCCAGTGCTGTGATGGAGCAGAGATGGAGTGCAGATGCAGCCAGTGTATTTCAGCCATAAGTTGATTCTTGGGGTTTTCTGTTTGCCTGTCAGTAAGACTTTTCACGAGCACGAGAAAACCAGTGTAACCCCCCCCCAAAAAAAAAAAAAAAAAAAAAATTCTGCTGAGAATTTTTCTATCAAACCATTCATTTATGATGAAAGATCCCTAAGCAGGTTCTCAGCTTCTTTGTTCAGAGCTAAATTAGGCCCCTGGTGTGGCTGCAAGAGTGTACCTGTCTGCAGAGGGTCAAGCCTGTCTTAAACTGGCCTCTATCCTGACTCTCACCACACAGAAGACCAGAAATTACAACTTTTTGCATGTTTCTTTTACTGGCTGAAGACAGTCTGTGAATTATACTGATCATTAAAATGGGCATCATAATTCCCCTGAGAGTTTCCCGAAACACATGAACTGAGTTATACATTTAAAGTTGAGTGAAAATGAACACATTTGCTGCAGAGAGTATTTTTCACTTTTTTAAGGTGTTAAAATGTTTCAAAACTAAAATATAAAAAAGGCTTATTTTTAATTTGTAAAACCTGCAGACTGATTCAGCATTATCATCAAAAAGGTTTTACTGTGGGTTTACAAAAAGCCCACGATGGTTTGGTTTCAAACAGGATCTACTGAAGAACAAACTTGTCTTTGGTGATGTCTGATCTGAATGCTTTCTAAAAGCAAACACAAAGATACATAAAAATAGCCATCCGAAGAGATTTGAGTTAAAACAGAGCTTGTAAGATAAGACTGGATCCTTCCTGTTGCAATTTCAATGACACATTGGATGAGCTTTCACAGGGTTTGTCATAAACACCTTCATGTTAATGCCAGTATGCTTCCTGTAGAAAATCCTGGATTCCCAAATACAAGAGTTATAACTCACACTGCCAAAAATGGGAAGTGAATCAGCTCTGTTTGAGGGAGAGAAAGCTCAGATACTGACTCTAAAACTCAAAGACTTAAACACCAGGAGGATAAGGGAATTCTCAGAGGAACACTCAGCGTATATGACTGTAATAAGTACTGTCATGGGCGTTAATACATTCATTTACGCCAAATCAGCACTACTTACCACATTACCTCCCTGCGGTGATTCATAAGAAGTGTTCCTACATGATCTAAATAGCCTCATATCAACACAGAGTGATAGCAGAAGGGCATCATGGAGGGTTTAAAAATGGGATTTCCAGGAAGTCTCTAAAAGACATTCATTAAACAAAAGATATAAGAAAAATAAGACTTTATTGATTCCCATGGGGGAAATTTGGCTCATTGCAACATCAAGTCATATAAAACAAAACATATTTATACATGCCTGATTGTAGTCCACAATTTGAAATGAGATCCTCTGCACAAAAATTGGTTGTTTCTAAATGTTATTTCTCAGTTTCCTTGTCTGGATTGTCTAGGACACGAGTTGATTTAGGGCACAAAGACTGAAAGTCCCTTAGACAACACCACACCAGCCTGGTAAAATTTAGCCATGAGAAGCAAGATCTATCCTTTTCTCTGAGAAAATAAAAAATAGAAAATAAAAAAAAAAAAAACGACAACAACATTTTCTTGGATTTATTTTGAAGTAACTGTGGACACTGGAGCGGGACTTTTAAAAAGAAAAAGGACATCAGAGCAGAAGAAAGCTAAACAGAAGAGTGACAGAGCACTGGCTAAAACAAAACAAAACAGAAAAAAAATCAATATTTGTCCTACCAATTCTTTTCCAGGCAGTAGTTAAAAGAAGAACCCAATGAAATCAGAGATGAACAATATTTTGTCTGGATTCACCTCTTACTGCTTTTGCTTGTGTGCAGCATATTCAGAAGTCACAGGACAGATTTTTCTTCCTCACAGAACAAATCTCGATAAATACAATTTGAATAAAAGGCTTTTGTTAGTAATATTTATATTACTCCTTTGTTGTTTGCATTGTAGTTAAAGCCAAGTTTGTATCTCAGTAGACCCCTTGATCAGCATTGAAAGTATCCTCTGCTACTATTTCACAGCCAATCTCTCTGAAAGGAAAAAACTGTAAACTACGTGGAAAAAAAAAGAAAAGAAAACAGTCATACTGACAGAGAGAGCTGAGCTATTCGCCAAACAGTTGCACACAAGCTCATTGCATGCACACTGTAATCCCCTCTAATTACCATGACATTTGGTGAGACATATTCCATGGAGTTAGATGTTGACAACCAATCCGACTGTTGTGTTAATGATGTGTGTTATTGAGACTGTCTTGAAGGTCATACTGAATGCCAAAGAGTCAAAAAGTTGCACTAAACTAATTATGGTTAATCTTCTTCAAACTTACAACTTACAAACTTTGTACCTGCATTGTTTTCGTCCCAGCGCACATGTGAAATAAAAGTACATCTGAGATCATTCAGGGGTTAGTAACAACAACAAGACTGTGAATGACTTACTCACGACAGTGTATTCAGAGGACTATAAAACATGTCAGAGGTCATGAGTCATGAAACTGATTGTGAGAGATGGATGTGGCCTTGAAAAAGAGAACATGTGAAGTGCCTTTGAATCTTGCACGGATTCAAAAAGCAAGATTTTTCTCCTTCCATGGTCAAAATTCTTTACTGACTGAAAGTGTTACAGAGCCTCAATATGAACACATTTGACAATCTTGGCCCCACATAATGCTGCAAAACTGCAGATGTAAACTAACATTTTGAAAATTCTTTAGTGAGAGTGAAATTTGGCCACACTGGTGGCTGAAGGAATTAAGTGAAGCAGACTTTTTAATTTTTTAATTTTTTTTTTCAAAAACTTTCCAGTGACTGTTAAAACTCTGTTGATAATGAACACCGCCACTCTCTTCATATCTTTTGTCAGCCTCTCTCGTTTCCATTCTCTTTAATGACATTTCAGCTGTGATTTGGCTCCTGATGATGACTCAGCAAGATGCCATTCATGCAAATAAGAAGCAGGGATATAACTTTCAACTCAGTTTGAAAGCAACAAGCTAAAAAAAACTTAATAAAGGATAAGTGCTGTGGCACAGGCTTATTCCCAGTAATGAAAATTTGCAAGCACCTGCCACAAAGGCCCCAAAGTTTAAGAATTGCTTTGTTTACACAGACAAAGACAACCAATTATTTTAATAATAGTGTGATCAGAATATAAATGTGTCATTAAAACTGAAAGAAACAGATCCTACTTGGCCTGTTAAAATATAAATTTCCTTTAGAACAAGAGGGGTACTAGGGACTGGTTTTTATTTGCATCAGCATACATGCAAGTGTTTTCCTGATTTGGGTAAAATCATCTTTCTTCTTCATGGGGTTTGAAGTTTCTCCTGCAGTCTCCTGGTATGAAACCACTGTATACATCTGATTACCTTGGACTCACATCCACCCTGCCTCATTGGTCACTTGTTGACTTGAATCAGGAAATCTTTTCAATCCAAACAGCTTTCTACAAGAGCTTTTACTCAACAGTATACCAGCGTTTCCTGGAAGTGGCACCACAGGCTTGATTTTTCTTTTTTAACATGACAGCGTGTGCTCTCTGATTTATTCATGGATTGTAGGAGAAGAATGTGCTGCTGACTGGGCAGCTGCATTAGGAGGACAACTACAAACAAATGTACATTTCACAGTACACCAATTTCATACACTCACCAGTCATTTAATAGGTACATATTACTGGTACCGAGTTGAACCCCCTTTTAGCTTCTGGACTGACTCAATTCCTGGTGTCATATAATCAACAAAGGCTGGAAACATTCCATAGAGATTTTGCTCTATAATGAGACGACAGCACCACACAGTTGGTTCAAATTTTGGCTGCACATCCATGATGCGAATCTCCCGTTCCACCACATCCCAAATAGGAGCTCTACTGGATTGAGATCTGGTGACTGTCGAGGCCTCTGGAGAACAGTGAACTCATTGTCAAGAAACCAGTTTGAGAAGATTAGAGCTTTGTGACATGGAGTGTTATTCTGCTGGAAGAAGCCATCAGAAGATGGGTACACTGTGCTCATAAAGGGATGGACATAGACAGCTACAAGACTCTGGTAGGCTATGGACTCTAAACCACAGTTGGTACAAAAGGGCCCAAAGAGTGCCAAGAAAATATCCCCCACACGATTACACCACCACCAACAGCCTGAACTATTGACACGAAGCA
The DNA here is from genome assembly GCA_030710495.1 of Labroides dimidiatus. NCBI lineage: Eukaryota > Metazoa > Chordata > Actinopteri > Labriformes > Labridae > Labroides > Labroides dimidiatus. Next base: position 14,592,951 of record CM061155.1, read on the forward strand.
GGATAGATCCATGCTTTCATGTTGTTGACACCAAAATCTGAGCCGATCATCAATGTGGAGCGGAAATCCAGACTTATCAGACCAGATAATGTTTTTCAGTCTTCTGTTGTCCAGTTTTGAGGAGCCTGTGCGAATTGTGGCCTCAGTTTCCTGTTCTTAGCTGACAGGAGTGTCACCCGGTGTGGGCGTCTGCTGCTGTAGCCCATCTGCTTCAAGGTTGTACGTGTTGTGTGTTGTAACGAGTGATTATTTGAGTTACTGTTGTCTTTCTATCATCTCCAACCAGTCTGTTCACTCTCATCTGCCCTCTGGCATCAACAAGAAATTCTGTAGATCTTTGAGTTTAGCTCATGAAAAATGGGAACAAAAGCAAGTGTTGCATTTATGTTTGTACTATATTTATCATGGATTCTCTGTGATACACTGGTAAGTATCAGTGAGCAGAAAAAAAAAATCCATCACTAAATTATGAAGTTTTATAGTAAGCTATACAAGTTTCATGAGAAACTTTTATTTCGACTGTGGTATTGATTTCTTTTTTTTTTTTCATCATGATCCCCCTCTTGCCTCTAAAATGAAAAACTCCACTGCCTCTTTGGACCAGCCTCTGCTCCTACATGCTATCTGTAGCTGATGTCAGATCATAACATTTCAAAAGTCCCTGTTTCATGGAGTTAATATCATAAAAGGAAACTTTTACATTTTTCATAATCTTTGCTGGCCTATTTATGGTGGAGAGAAAAGCTGCCACTTGAATACATAATACTGTATAATAATAATAATACTTTCATACTTCAGTCTTATAAAATAAGGATACGAGTGCAGATGGGTTCCCTGCACCAACAGAATTTCCAAAATACAGCTACCATTACTATGTTTGAGCAATAGCATATTATCCCTGCTGAGTCTCAGCCCATTACCCAATTTGAGACATTTTAGGCTCCAGTAACAAGCATAAATTGCCACTAATGGCAACCGCCGATGCTCAGTTTTCCTCTATTCAGTGATTATGTTCACAGATTCAAACATCAGCTGTGGGGTTATCTGGGAATAACAAATCTTACGCCTACATCAAGATAAAATCAGGTTGACTAAAATGGTTGGGTTGATATGACATGTCCACAGACTCTAAAATGGTAATAAAAGGGATGACACAAATACTAAGACAGCAGCACCAGGAACTAACACAAACGCCTTCACCTTGTTGACAAGTGTCTTAATTTACTGATTTTATTCCTGAGAGCACTCTTGATGGACTGCTCTGCTCCTCCGCGCCTGTTCTACTCCAGCAGGAAATCAGCGTAACCTTTTCTATGTCAAAAGATAATTCCACGTATGAATACTTTTGTTTACAAACCATATATGTGCTCATGCTTCTGCATACTCAAGAGCTGTTTCTTGTCATTTACATGGACAGGGGCAAACATGCAGGCTGTACTTGAACTCTTTTCAGTATTTCTTTTCAGCAGCATGGAATAAGCTTTAAAAGTGAGCCTTCTTAACAGTAAAACAATTAAATAAGTGCATTTCTTGCAATTTTATCAATCAACCTCATGCAGTCCTGCCTTAATTACAGCAAAGATTTGGATTATTGTATCTTGTTTTTTGTGATTAATCACAGAGGACCAGCAGCACACAGCGGTTGGCTGAACCTACATGGTGAGTTGAGCGCTGCCTAAAATAGAAGGACATGTTTAAGACAGTCACTTTCATCCTTTTACACTTCTGGATGACACTGAACGTTCTTTGCCTTTATGGTGATGATAAAACTTGTGTTTTATTCTCAGTGAGCTGATGGACTTGGACCCAGGCTGTCACAGTCTCCATCAGGTCTGATGGCCCTCTGAGACATGGCTTCAATAATTGCTGCTCTTCTGTCGTCTATGGATGACTCTGAAGTGGTACTCTGCCCCCCTCCTGGGGCGATGACATCATTTTCTGTGTTCTGCAAGCCTGGTTTTTGAATCACCTTCATGTCAGTCCATTTCTTCTTCACCTGTGCCAGACTTTTTGAAGCCTTTCTTGCTTAGACAGGAGACTTGTGAAAGTGACAGAAACCGTTTTGCTGCAGAAAACCTTCTTTGTCTTTTATAAATCAATGGTAAGATGTGTTTCATCATAAAATATACTTTTAGTAACCATAGAGATGTAGAGAAAACTTCCGAGTAGTCATCAACCATGTACTAATTCTTATGTGAGTGTTTTGAAACATTTTCTTCAGCTCTTTCTCGTCTGTGTAGCTAATCTGATATAAAGAAGGAGCCAAATGTGCCAACAAAACTGTCAATCATTTCATGCTTCTTTAAATTGCATCAAACGCATAATTGAAATGGAATGAAAATGGAAATGTCAGAGTGATGAGATCTAGCTGCAGTGATAGAAATCATGTTTAAGAAGAACAATTCTGATGTGGTGTGGTACAATTCTTTAGAGGCTGTACCACTGACCATGACCCCGAGCTCTTCATCAGCTGTGCCCTCACAACCTCTGTAGGAAAACTATTGGCAGCAGCTCCTCGACCTGCACCACCCCTGCAACTCCATATAAGTCTTTTACAATCCTCACTCCTGACCACCACAAAGATACTGGAAATCCCAAGACTCCTTTCACTTTTCATTTTTCGCTTTCTCAAGAAATTTTTTCTTTTTTTACATCGTTTTCTCTTTTTCATCTCTTTTAATAGTTTGTTTTTTTCTCTTTGTTTTAATTTTGAACACTCTCCAACCTCTCTCATCCAGAACAACTATGTTTTGCATCACTTAGCACCAGTGCTAGGGAGGTTAACAAACACAAAGGTAATGATGATTGGCCAAAACAGCCACACAATGTTCTAGATGAAGCAACAGCGAATCCAGAGTGATCTGTTGAGTTATTTTCAGGATGGATGTCCAGGCACTACTTCATCGTCATTGATGTCAAAATGTAAAAGGCAAGAACATACGTGTCCAAATTATTTCACATAGTTGAAGGTTTTTCACAAAAGCAATGGAATAATTACTTTCCTTGGTAACTGGTTGTCATGAACCTTGACCCAGATTAGGAAATAAATGCACAACTCAAACCAAGATCCGTTGACAAAGGGTTTTAATAAAACGTTCAGGGTTCGGTACACTAGACGAGGCAGTCAGATAAGCAGAGATAATACACGGAGAATCTGTCCAAAAACAGGCAGAGGTAACCAAAAGACGTGAGGCGAAAAAGGCTTAACAAAAATCAAAACGAGGTTTGTAACAGCAAGACAAGACTATGAACAAGGCTGGAACAAGGACTGTGAGGTGCAACGAACATGAGACATATGAGGTTACATACAAGAGGTAATGAGGGGTGATGACACACAGCTGGGAGAACAATCAGGAATCAGGTGTGACAGACAAATGTGCTGGTTTTTTTTTGGTCTTCTGAGCTGAGCAAAGCTGCACTTGTGTTTGCAGCACTTGGCTCTCTGGTGGCTTATTAGAAGTTTGTTCACTGTGAACATATAAGACACATTTGTACAATAAATAAATCCCAACATTAATAACTGATGGAACATACGTTATATCCAATACAGTGAGAGGTTAACTGATGATGATCTGTAAATTAATGATTTGCACCTGACATACCAGCTTTCTTGTCGAATTCACTTATTGTTTTTCTTTATTGAACCCGTTTTTTTCAGGCAGTAATGAAATACTTTGTTTTTTAATAACAAAGCACAGCTGAGGCAGAAATCTCACTCCCAGTGAGAATGTGGCAAGAAAATATGAAAAATGAAGATGATTCCACCTTAATCTGCTGCCAGATTAAGGTGGATTCTAATATCATGCTGCCAGAGTGGAGCAAGTCTTAAGTGTGTGAAACCTGCCACTGACACTCATTAAGCTATGTGTTTATAGTTGGACAAAGAGTTCTCCTTGATGGACATGATTTGTATCTCCTTCTCTGTAATGAGAGCACTTCATAAGTGCTTTGTGTGCATATACCTCACAGGAACAGATGGAAGCCTCTTTATCCTCAAAGGTGCAAACGTGTAAATACACTGCGAACACACACACACACACACACACACACACACACACACACACACACACACACACACACACACACACACACACACACACACACACACACACACACACACACACTTATATCCTAAAAGTGATTACAGAGGGTGGGAGAGGTGGAGGAAATAAGTGTCTCTTGTCTCTCTTCCAACTTCTTTCCGGGCAAACAATCAATGATGGCCTAGCAACAATTGAGTTACAATCATTTAGTCTTTTCCGGCTCTGCTTTGATGCCATCTCTTTCCAGACAAAGCTTGATGGGACAGGGTGGAGGATTGAATTAAGTGAAGTCACAGGGGGGAATGGCACCTGAGAGCTTTGGTTATTCAATAAACCACCTTTCATTCACTTGCTCTCTCCCCTCACATTTCCTCTGTTTTTTTTTTTTAACTCGCTCCTCCATGCATGCATCAAATGTCTGGCTTCTTGGAGACAAGGTGAAGCAAGAAAAACAAGCAATGCATAAACAATGTCCTTAATCCACAGTGTTTTCAGCAGCTGTTTGGACTTGTTAGCCTTTGTTGACAGTAAATGGTCTTGGATTGTTAGTGTTTAAAAATCTTTAAAGGATTACGTGGGTATTTCAAGCAATATCCTCAACTTAAAACAGCTTCTCCTTGCTTTTTCTTACTGCCATTGTGAAGGGAATCCAGTTCAATAATTGAATTGAATAAAGAAATAACTCTACTCCCTTCAAACAGACAAAACCTCAGCAGTTTAATTGAAAGTTGGAGCTTGAAATGAGGCCTCAAATTTGGTTTTATCCAATTTTGTTGTAGCTCTTTGCAGAAATAATAAAGTACAAAGCATGCTCACTAGGGATGCTCTGTAAATGGATACAGATACACACATTATTTGGATATGAACAAATTACGCTCCAAAAATATCTCATTTTTAAAAGTGTCCCGAGACTCCCTAGAGATTTCCTGCAAACTTGAAACCATGTGGTCCCTCATACACAATATGGAGCTCTCTGCAAACACTACACAGCCTAATTAAATGTGTCCAAAACTATAATCACTTTACTTCTCCCAGTAAAACAACTCGTAAAGTGTGTTTGCTTCAGTAATTGTGACTGCTTTAATTAGTTTCCCAAAGTATTTTTTTTCCTAGCATTTTCTGAGTACACATGCTGGCTTACCTTTTTAACATTTCTAATTGTTGTTCTATTTTAGTATTTTTTTTCTTGAATATCTATAACATAGGACAGCTGAATTATTAAAGAGTGGTGGATAACATGTAGGAAGCGGTCATTACAAGGAGTCAAAGCTGAAACAGATCGGAAATGTGTACTTTGAATGCGGTCGGATTGATGCACCACTACAAATCTGTTAAAATATTCATCAACCTTCACTCTGGTACACCGGATGAACTTTATACCACAACTTAATAGAAAATACTATCTGGCACATCTTCACGCTGCTGTGCGCTGAGGGGAAAGAGAAGCAACGGCAGCTTTTCTGTTCCACCTGCAGGATCAGCACCCTGGACAGCACCATTTTCTCTGCAGTGTTCCTGTACTGAATAAAACTGGTTGTCTGTGGGATGATTTGAGTGCAGAAGGGAAAGCCTTGCGGGGTCATCTCCAGCCAGTTTGTACCTTCTGATGTAGCTGTTTCGGTTTCCTCTGATCCAGGTTCTGCAGCATGCTAGCAGCCAGGTGTAAACCTTGTGTCTTGCTAGCCATCAAGTGGATGTTCCTTGAAGGAATTAAGAAGAGAGCTCTGTTTAATCCTTGCATTGTTGAGAATGTTACTAACATTGCTGCCCAAGATGTGGAGTGATGGTCACATCAGCACCTAAAAGCCTAGATTCAGAACAAATGTTTTGGTACGATAAACGATAAACGATAAAAAATAATCAAGCATCTGATTTTTAGTCTCCCAGATGCCACTGTGGGCACCATTGCACCCTGTCACACCTGCACCATTGAAATAACCCATTCTGTCTACGTTTATTCCTGCAGGTTGACTACTTCCCCGCTGTGTATTTAGCACACCTCTCTGAGCTGAGATCTCACCATTTTCTCACACCTGAGACTCACCTCCCAGTGAGTGGAGCTACAGATACATCCTTTGGTATCGGTGCTTCCCCTCTTGCTTGAAAAACTGTCTTTGGCATTACCAGGTGTCATCTGGCTCATCCCCTCTTCTTATAAACATCATCATGATGGGGGGGGGGGCAAAGATTTGCACAAAATGAAGATACAGTGAAAAACACCAAAACAAAGCCCTGACTTGTAATAGGTTTTAAAAAATAGGAAATGTCTGTATATTTGTACTTTCTAGGTTAATTCAGCCTTTAAGATTGTTTTAAACTAGTAAAGTTACCAAAAAAAAAAAAAAAAAAAAAAAAAAAAAAAAAAACAATTTGATCTCAATTATAAAAACAAAATTAAAGCAGTCAATTATTTCTTTTAAAGGGAATAAAGGTACAGGAATACATCCTAAAAGACAAAAAAACAAACAAACAAACAAACAAACAAACAAAAAACAGGTAAGATCAAAAAGGTCATTGAGGCGCTTGTTTGCATTATTACCTCGGACCAGAAGTGGTCAAGTTAGACAAAGCCAATTATATTTACTTACCTTTCCTTTATCAATATTTAGACATTATCAACTGAGTCCACTTCCACCTGTTGAGGCCGCTAGAGGTGGCCGATATACTTCAACATACATTTGCATTTTTAAAAATTAAACTTTATTACGGGTTGATCAAATTGAAGTGAGTTGTCCATTTCCTCCAGTAGTCATTAAATTTGTTCATACAAAGTCAGCTTTTCCATGTTACACATTTCTGTCACAATTCCAATCCAGTCTTCTATTGTTGGTGCCTCTGTAGATAACCACCTTCTTGTTATCACCTTTTTGCTTGCTGCCAACATTATTTTAAACAAATACATATCCTTAGAGTTGTTGCAAGATTTCAAGTTCCCAAGGTATACTATGAAAAATGTTTTTAATTTCAGACTCCATCAATGAGTTGATGTACGATTTCACACCCGTAGGGACGTAAGGTTAAGTTATTTTTAAATGCTGTTTTTTCAGCATCCAGATCAGGTTGGACAGGACTGTATTGATTTACAGCATGTCTAAGTCTCTATGACAACACCACGCAGGTTGATGAAGTTTCACAGTTTGAAGAGAGATCTGTGTTTTTCTTTGCTGTAAACAGTTTCTTAGATTAATTTTGTAGTGATGGTGGACACTGGAGCTGAACTGACGAAAAGAAAAAGGACAGAAGAGCAAAAGAAAGCTAAACGGGAGAGTGATAGAGCACGATTTAAAGGCTACTACACAAGTGAAAGGCTCAAACACAAATCAAGTCTGCCTCTGAACTCTAAAAAACTATTTGTATGATGTTTTCAAAGAGACCAACTCAAAGGTTACATTCAAATGTGTTCCTGAAAGGATAAGAGTTGGAAATTTTACATGAATTCAAATATCTTGGTGTGATGCTAGATCCTACTTTGTCTTTCAAGAGTCATGTGAAAAAAATAGCACAAAAAAAAATCAATTTTAATCTACACAACTTCAGACAAATCAGACCATTTTTACCAGAAATTGCTGCCAGAATGTTTCTTCATTCTGTGATCTTTTCTCACATTGATTATTGTATAACAAACTGGCCAGTCACAAATACAACAATAATTAAACCCACAGAATCTCTTTTTAAAAAAGCAGTTAAAGTCTTTGACAGAAAACTAATGTTTTCATCACTGCAAAATACTTCAGTAACATAACTTTTTAAGTTTCAAAAATTTTAAAAAGCTCAAATTCACCGGTTCTATCTATAAAATCTTAAATGGTCTTGCTCCACCACCCCTAGGTGAATTTTTTTAACTGAAAATATTCAGCAGTGACAGAATCACAACCAGAGCCTCCACAAGAGGAGACTGTGTACCTTGTAGGCGTACCACTTTTAGTCGGTCTGTGCTGTCTGTTCAAAGGGAGTGAAATCTGGAACAACATACCGGTTGCAATCAGGAAATGTCCCACATACTCCACATCTCAAACAATGGCTCAAAACACATCAGACCTGTAGTCACTGATAGTCCTTTTTCTGTATGGATAGTGTGTATGTGTGTGTCTCTTTTATATTTGAGTAGTGTGTATTTATGTCGAGTTTAGTTGTATGATTATTTGAATGTTACATTAGACAGTTCAAGGCAACCTTCTGTGTGGTATATCTTCTGGAGTAGCACTTTATCATCATTTCCTCTATCGAGCACTTAGAGCCTTAGTGCCTTCTTTTTACTTCCTAACAACTAACAGCGCTCATGGGAAACAGGGTCTTTATCCCATAAAAATGCTAGCTTTTCCAGATAGTCCTCACATGGACTTTAAATTAAAAAAAAGCTTTTGAATGTGTTGATGTTACTTCAGGTTCCACACAAGTACATTTTTTGAAAGGAAACATGTTTCTTTTATGTTGCCTGTATGTTATATGTGCATTATCTTTATAAGGCATGCAAGTATAGGTTGTTTTACCTTAGTTCACTTAAGGTCCCTATGAAGTCAGACAGATTATAGTGGCTGTTAGGATTCAGTCTGTGTGTATGCCTTTGAGAGAGTGTGTATGTTCCTGTGTGTTGAGGCTGCTGCGTTCAGCTCCTTCTTGCTGGAGCTCCAGTCTGTGGAGGTAATGAAGATCAATGAGAGGAACGGTGGAGACCGGCTCAGATCCAGGTAGTGTCTCCCTGTTTCAGGCCAAAGCTCTATCGATCCTCCCATGCTCCACTCTGCCAGCATCTGATAAAGGGCTCCTATACTCTCACACACACAAAGAAGAAATGCACACTCTCACACAAAGTCTCACTCATGTGCACTACCAAAGACACACACTAAGTTGCCAGGCTAAGTCCCTAATGCTGGGGAAGGAGTTAAGCCTCCATCACCCCTTTACAGTTTTCTGCACTGTCTGAAACACCTGAAGGAAAATGTAGAGCTCACATTTCATCATTGTCAAATAATGCTGGCTGAGTGGAGCTATTTTTCACACTGTAAATTGCCTTGTGGTGGTGCTGCTTTCAAGTATACGTTTCTTTGCTCCTACTTCAGAATACAGACAATGAAGGTACGAGAATATCATGCATTCAAGTGCTGTTTCTGTCAGCAGTAATGAGAGAGGGAACCCTACAATAATAGCAGTCACTTTTTAATGGATGCTGGATGACTTCAGAGATCAGTGGTGCCTGCAGAAGTCTTTCTTGTAAAAGCATGTGAAAGGATGCCAGCATATACAATTAAGGTTCTGTGCTGAAGAGTGTAAATACAAAGTATATAAATTCAGACACTCTCAGTAAGGTGCAGTTCTGGTGCTAAAATCTTTATTTCCAGACTCTGAAGAAAATTGTGATTGAAGGTGAGGGACTCCATGTTAGTATCTAAATTCTCTTGTTCCCCAAAATAGTACTATCCATGGTTCTGAAGCAACTGTTCTCCCACCAATACATTTTCCATAATCACATCAGGTTTAACCAGAGGGGCAAAAATCACATACATGTAATATCTTTTTGGAGCTCAGACTCCTTACGTTAGCTAAGCTTCCCCAGGCTCCCACTTCACTCAAAACCCTGGAGTAATCTATCAGGCATCACAGCTTCAGTTCATGTTCTTGAACGAATGTCTGCATAAAACAGCCACTGCCAGTCATCTGTAAAGGCTCTGTGAGGACTTTTTGAGGACTATGAACAGGATAATACGTAAGAGTTAGACTATTTTCAAGATCATTTATGAAGACCTCAAAGGGCCTTAAAATGAAATTTGTGGCCTATTGATAAAGCAAGTACTAGTAGGAGATCACAACTTCAAAAGCTTTTCTATCAGAAGTGGAAACTTCATAATAATTTGACTGTTATTGAGCGTTTGAGGGGACCTTGGACTTTCTAACAATTTAAAACTATTATAAAAATCAGAAGAGCTGTTTATAGAGACTGAAGCTAAAAGACTGAGAACCTGCACTTACATTGAAATTTTATTATTGCCATTATTGTAGCTCTGTCTGAAAACATAAACTGCCATGATTGCAGTTAAGCGAAATGAACAACATGCTGATTTTACCAAGACTTGAAATGAATGATTAAAACATTAATTTATTAGAGAAATGTGTACTTAAGAAACAAATCATCCAAGCTGTCCCATCTGGTTACTATTACAAAACAGCAATGCTGCACCTCTTCATTGGCTTCACCTTGACACCAGAGGTTACAGCCACGCTTGTTATACTGTCTGTGCCTTGTGTCCTCAGCAGCTTTAGTAGTCTTTTTTTCCATTTGCACCATCAGACGAGTTCATTTGGATTCACATTTGTTCTTCTGGGGAGAAAGACTGCACTTCCAGCAGCTCTCAGAGTAGTCTAGCCTTCATACGAAATGATAAAAAATTAGTGATGGTGAAGATACCTTTTAAAATCCATTCAAAGACAAGCACCAATGGATATCTGCAGCTTTGTGGTTCATATGAGAGCAACTTGTCACATATATAGGGTGTAGATGTGCTGTGTGTGCCCATACTTGTTCGTTGCTTTGAATAATTTAGCTTTAAGAGCGCCTATATGGCCTCCGAAATCGCAACATAATGAGATTCAGGCAGGAGTAAAATCTCCAGTCCTTAAATGAAAGGCTGCCCCCATTGTAATCTCCTCCTTCAGATGTTGGGGAAGAGTTTCAGTATCTTTAACAGCAGTGCCAAGTTCTGAGTGAAAATCCTCAAATGATCACATCATCCCCAAACGCCTTTTGAAATTTGCCCAAGATCCATCTCAAAATGTTCTAAAAGGTGCTAATTGTCTCAGCTTTCCTTGAGCTCCATTTCCAAGCTAAATAGTTCAAGAGAGATTAGATAAGTGTGCTTTCCAGACAAATAGCTCTTTTTCCCGCTTTATAGTGTTTCAAGCAATTAAAAGAGTGTGTGAATGCCAGAGCCTGGCTCGCTTTGGCTATTTCTTTTTAAATGAGCGAGCCAAAGAGGCCTGTTCTCGGAATAGCTCGTAGATGGTCTGAGGCCAGTTTTGCGTGTCTCCTTGTGATGAAAAAAAAAGAAGTAAGGCCATGCAGAAAATGGAGCTGAGCCAGAATGGCTACAGACTCTCAAATAGCAAGGCATGGCTGATAATGCTCTATGAACTGCATACTGCTGCATGATAACAAACATGCGTTAAATTAATTGACCTAATTAGCATAGCCATGAGGAAAACTAGGGCAGGCTTGTTTTTTCATGGTGGTCTGCTACTTTTTATTCACATCACTTTGAGGTAGCATGTTTTTGTATGTGCACTTGTGGGAGATAGACGCATAGAGAAAGATGGATGAGAAATATTAAAAGTTCAGTCAAGCAGGCGTTAGCTCTGGGCGAATGTTAGCCTTAGCCACCCTGTGTTTGCATCGCTCTTCGTGGAGCGTGTTTCTCTGTCACAGCAGACTTTTCACTTTTCCGCCTCGTCTCTGTGAGCAAACAGGACAAGAAACTTGATGACTTATGGGCATCTCTTGGCATGAAGCTGAGGCATCTTGCCTTTTTACCCCTTTTCTCTCTTCTTCTATGCCCTCTCTGGTTAATCTCTCCATCTTATCATCTCTGCTTCCACATCTCCTCGGGGCGACGCTAAGCTGAATGCATGAGGCAGGCTGGCTGGCTGGCTGGACCGACAGGAAACACTTGTCACCCATTACTACAGAGGAGAACCACATTACACGTTTCGCATGGCAAATTTGTTTCCTGAGGGAGCCTGATATGCCCATCACACAGCTCGATCCACTTAGCGGTGATGAGGGTCCACTTGTCACGTTCATGTCAACATACAAAGAGAGAAATCCCAGGAGAAACAAACAGGAATGCTGCGGGTGTTTCGATGCATGCACACATCCACACTCTCACACTTATGTACTGCTCTTCAAGGTCATAAACAACGCAATAAAATTAACCCTCTGTGTGTAGATGCAAAACAAAATGCAGCAGCAAGCATGCCATTCCTGGAGTGCCGTCTCTTTACATGCCCCAATAGACTTTATCTGCTTAGCTGCACAGTGGAGTTTAACACGCTTCTGTTGCATTATGATAAAGCGCACACACACACTGCAATCCCAGCCCTGGTGTCATACTCTGCCTCTCAGCAGGGCGATGGTGTTATGCATTTTTATGTTGGGCCGAGGCCCCTCTCTAAATAGGGGTGTCACGGGTGCGAGGTTCGGTAACCTTGTGCTTTATTGTCCCGGGGCTGGAAAATGGGTTTTATTCCAGGCTGAAGATGAGATAAGGCTCTGTCAGGAATCCTGGCCTCCCTGCCTCTCAGCCTCACCGCTGGAGGCTTATTGCAGAAGAGAGGACTAACATTCCATCTCTTCCTTGCTCTGTCTTGTATAGATTTTCCTCTTACTGCCACTTTCATTACATCTGGCACTTTCTTCTCGTCTTTGACTTTCATGTTCTCTAGCTCTTCCCTCGCACCCTCGATTTCACCCATCTTCATTATGCCGTCATTAAACCACTTCTGATTTCAGTGCAATCCATTATCATTCCAGCACATGGATTCATTACAGAGATGTTTTAATGCTTTCTCTTCTCCACTTTTGGTCTCTTTCTCAGTGTGACCCCGCAGTGAGATGGCCCTAGTGCATTGAGACTGTGTTGCACAGGGAGTGTGTATATGTATTAGTGCGAGTGCTTGTGTGTGTGAGTGAGTGGAAGGTTGGAAAGATTAAGATAGAAAGTTAGAATGTGCATATTTCTCACATTCAAGGAATATGCCATCTCGTCGTTTTTATGCACGGTATAACTCAGACCACTACTTTCTCTGTTACAGCTATCATCCCCACTCTGTGCCCTTGCTTTCTTCCCCAGCCGAGGCCATGTTCCTCAGGTCACATGTTGTGACAGCCCCCTCCACATAAATTGCAGCCTCTGGGTAAATATGTGTGCAGCTGTTAGCTCGTGCTGACACTTTACCTCTGAGTGCCCCCTCCTGTTCAGGGCTGCTGGTCATAAATTGTCCAAGGTGGAGAGGCAGGGGGGCTTTGTGATGCCTGTTGAAGGTAAATCGTTCCTTATAGGGGAGAGTGGGGTAATGTGAGACATCGGGTAATGTGAGACACCCCCTGTATCTAGGCAACGGAACACATTTGTGGTCATGTGACCATTATGTTTTCAGGCCCCTCCTATTTCCCCTTGGCCATGAAGGAGAGGACCTCATGGTACTGTGGTAAATATGTTTTTTTCACATGAATATCTTTTTTGCATGTAAAAGTAAATTTTCTTGCTGACAGCTTAAACAGCTGTTGTGCCAAAGCAAATTTATTCAGGCAGAAAAACTTATATCACACATGTTGATGAACTACCAACATAAAACCATGTGATGATACTAGCTGAAGATTAGCCTGAAATGCTAAGAGAGGTTGTTTTTTCTAAAATTGTGGCAATGGGGTAAAGTGAGACAAATGCTGGGGGGTAAAGTGAGACACTGTCTCTTTGGGGATCCAGACACCTTCAGCAAATCTCCATTGCTGAGCCACCTTCCCTCTCCTCCATATGAACCTCAGCATCTTCCAGAGTCGCTTATGCAGCAGTGGACAGTTCTTGTAGACCTTGTACAGGACACCACTTGGTCCAGGGGCAGAGCTAGCTCTGGCATTCTTCACAACCTCCTGGACCTCTCTCAGAAGTGGCTCCTTGGTGTCGAAATCCTTGGTGGGAGGTGGTGGTTCTACCAGGATATCACACTGTCCCAGCTCTTCCTGTCTGTAAGGATCACTGTAGGTGTTGTGGAGATGCAGGTCTATTTCCTCCTTTGAGCAGCCCAGGTTCCCATCCCGTTTCTGCCCCAACAGCTGTTTCATGAAGCCAAAGCGGTTGGCTATGAACCCAGCACGCTTCCTGGATCTCTCTCTCCGACGCCTACGGTGACACTCAGCCCTGCGCAGGATCATCAGCCTTTTCCTCAAGATAGCCCGCAGCCCTGCCAAGGGAGGTCACTGGTCCTCACTGGCTTCCTTGTGCTGCTTCTTGAGGGACTTCAGTTCCTGTCAGATTTTGTGGATCTCGGCAGCCCTTCGGTTCATGGCGTAGGGTGTCCGAGCTGGTCTCTTCTCCTCTGCCCCAAACTTCTCCTGGGCCAGACTAATGATGATGGTTGTCATTGTCTGCAGCCTCCACATCTCCCTTTGCAGATGCTTCAAGCACTTTGTCGACGTCCTCGTCAAACTGCTCCCAAACTGTCGTCTTACAGGCCGGTGGCCACTTGATTCGAACCTTTGCCAGGGGCAGAATTGGGGGAACAGGTACTGCCACATGGAGGTTCTGGGCCCTGTGGGGTGATTCCTGGCCCGGCTCCTCCTGCATCTCATCAGATGTGGCATCTGTGTGCTGTGACACGTTCTCCTCCACTAAACACTTCATCCTGGCCTGATGAATCTTGAGGCCACGGCTATTTTTGCAGATTTTTCCGCATCTGCATACAGCGGTCGTAGTCGTTTTGCCATCGCTATTGTTCGTGTTCTTGGATCCCCCCCTCTCGGGCACCCCTGGGGGTATTCTTCCATGAGTCGATCTGTAGCTTTAAGGTGGGTTTGGGCTGCAGACCCTCCCCGCCCCGGTTGCTGTCTTTCCAGGCTGTCAACTGTCTCTCCAGTAGTCACCAGTCTTTTCCTGGTCGTCAGCCAGCCTCTTCCTGGTCGTCACTGGTTTCGCCAGAAAAGTTAGTTCTTGAATACATCAGGTTCTACTGATGCACCTGAACACATCATCAGTGATGTTACCTGAGATCATCGGATGTTACGGGTCTTTCAAACATAACATTTTAAATTATATTACGTTGTATTGTATTTTGTTCAGAGTTACTTTCAAGTGTTTAGAAAAAAAATGTGCTTCATTGACCAAACCCCATGATTCTTTTGCTAGTCCGACATTAGTTCTGGATTATGTGGTTGTCAAGCCATCTGTCAGGATTCTAACTGTTACACCATGTGTTTTTATGGTTGTTTCAGATTGGAAAAAGTAAGTGGATCAGTTTATCCCCAGCAGGTTCACTTTACCCCCTTGAATTCTCTGGTCTGTCTCAGTTTACCCCTAAACTGGGGTAAAGTGAGACACAATACAGCTTTTTTTAAAACACTTATATTTTCACTGCCCTTCATCCTAAATACAGTCTGATAATTCCCATTGCTAGGAAACATCCTGAATTAATGAGAAATGTATAAATTTTACTGATATATCATTTTAGTTCGCGTAGAGGGGAGCAAATGTAAAAAATGTCTCACTTTACCCCACTCTCCCCTACTAAACAGAGGGGTGTGGGTTTGGGATTTTTGTCCATAAGGAGACATATACATTGACTGAAAACAAAAACCAGAGTAGATTCGTAACACATCAACAGTAACTGATGAAAGAAAAGGCATATTGTTATAAAAATTCAACACTGGGCCTTTGCACCCTAAGTGTCTATCAGCTGTTAAGAACACTTTAATGTTGCTTAGAATTTTTGATATGATCAGTCACACCACGGCAACTGTCAACAGACTTCTAGAGGTGTGGATAAATTGTTCAAAATAAATAAATAAAAATTCCCACTGATCATTCAGATTCCTTGATTGTGGAGCTTTGGGAGCTGATTGGTGAGAGGAGGAAGTGGAGGAGGGGGGAGCAAGACATGTTACCCATGTAAAGTCACATATTAAAACAACTAACGAAAGTCACTAATTGTTCTTTGAATCGTTTTCCTGTTCCTGTTTTTATCATCTCCACACAGCTTCATTTGATACCGTCTGTACTACAGTTACAAAAACATGTCTAATACTTTCAGGGAGTAAAAATGGATTATTCCTTTTGGATGTTTTGCACACTAATGGTGGGGAAATATACTGAAGCCTGTACACGTTCGTTCTGCATTTTTCTTTATCTGACAGTTCTTTCATATGACAAATGATGCTAAATGTGTCCATTTATTCTGAATTATGTCTTTAATGTCTTCATGTTCCTCTGTTATGCTTTGTGTTTGAAAAATAGGACGATCTGATGTCAGCAAACCAGTTTTCAGCTGTGATTGATCATACAGCATGTTGCTTACACTGCCCCGCTCATACCGACAGGGTCACAGTAGCTCTGGGTTGATTTGAAAAGTTGCTAACTAGCTTTGTGGGACCGCTGTCTGCTCTGTCAGGATTAGTAAAGCAAAGTCACCGAAAGAAACCCAGGGTACTGTATGTTGAACCAGGGAAATAGTGCAGTGTTCATGCTCACTGTGAACTTAGAGGGGAATGAACAGAACAGCCTTGCTTTAGGTAAAGCAAAAAGATAAATTAGAGGAACAAAATTTTTTATCGTACAGTTTTTTCAGCTCTTTTTTCCATACAACTGTAGCATAAAACACTATTGTCCATTATACTTGAATAAAACATTTTACATTATATTCAGTGAAGTTCAAAAGTAATTCCTACGTTGAATTGAAGCTTAAGGTGTTGGTTTATTATGTGTGTCCCCCTCATTTTCCGGCTCATTGTAACAAAGAGATAATTCTCTATCAAAGATACTCTGACACAATGTGACAACCAACCCCATCACAGGGATAGTTGATACACACTATGGGGTTGTTTGTCACAATGTTATTTTAATGGGAAAAATATTTTACAAAGGTAGAACTAAATTTGAAAGTTTAGTTGGATTGACAAGTTGGAAAATACATAACGTTATGCATCTTAACACAAAATGAGCAAAATGAACACTAACAGGTGTTCTGAAGGAGGTACACCAGCCTACTGTATATAACTGTATAATATACATATATAGGTGACAACCAACCTCAAAGAAAATTTGATGATCAACCCCATCTGGATTTTCTTGCTAGCATCAAGGCAAACAACCGTGTAACAACTAGTTAGCTAACTAAAATTCTAAACTAAAGTTCTCTCTTCAGATTTTTTAAGGGTAACACTTGTTTTATTATAAACCCATTGTGTTAAAGCCTAAAAGAAAAAAAATGAGGAGATGAATATTTAAAATTTGACGTGAAAAACACAAAAAGTCCTCAAGTTCAGCCGACTTACCCCAGAGAAGTCTATGTAGGTGAGCTCTGATTCCATATCTGTAAATTTCCATACCACAATTTGAGAAACAGCGCCCTCTGGTGATGAGAAATAATAATGAATGTGACAACCAACCCATTCTCCCCTACCAAATTTCAGTATCAGCCTCTTATAATTTATAGGCATTACCATATTGTATGATTTGAATCTTCTTAATCATATAAAGATCATATTCAGATATTAATGAGAGATTTAGAAACTGAAAACTGCTTCGAGGAATTTCGTGTTTTGGTGGTTATGGCACCCCTGTGGACAAAACGGATATCTTCTGCTTGTGCATTCTGCACATGTATATGTAATGCTTTCTGACTCAAAATAGCCTTACCCTGCCTTCTCTGAATGTCAGATGTGTCACTTAATGTATTTTCTTTGTAAAATGTAAAAAGGCTGTTTTACAAATACATTAAATGCATTACATTGAAACCATGTTTTAAAACATGATTTTACTCGATTAGCAGGACACAACCGTTGTATGAAATAAGATTTATTGTACTAAATATCATCAACCTTTTTGCTGATAGGCTTGTTTTGTTTTCCTGCAAAATTTAATACATTTTTTTTGTCATAGCCCCTGAAAATCTAATGTACAAGAATAATTTCATGCATTTTAGAATATTTATATTCTAATATTTTAAAACATATATTTTTTCTGTGCTGTTGCAAAGCTTTGGTCTCATTGTATTTTCTTTAAAACAATGTATTGTGACAGATTTAGCTAACGTCTGCTTCATTAGCACCAGGGTACTTGCTCAAAAGTGTCTGGTGTTGTTAACCTGTATATTTTGGCATGAGTAACATAAAATAAAATCAGTTGACATGAAAATTCTCTTCATGTATTGTGCCCAGAGTTCCCTTTGTGTCATTAAAGCCTCCAACAAGCCAAAGTAAAGCCTGCAACACCTGATAAGTTTAGCCTGTGACCCCAGCAGCACATCCACATAGTCAAATCAATAATCACTCTGCCATTGATCTAATGTACTCTAATGCAGTGACTTCACCAGTGCAGAGTGCTTCAGATTTAAACAGGGATGTTCTTAAACCAGTGGAAGGTAATATTCCCTGCACAGCGGTGGGGGGTGGTAGTGGGAAAATACCTTTTTCAACCCAGGTAGGCTACTCACAATGAAAAGGCAATGAGTTCCTGTAAAAGTCTTGAGTTCATTGGGAGGGCTGCTTCAGTGGAAACAGTAAGTTTTAGGTAAAACTGGGGTTTCTATACATAGGTATCCTGGAGAGCCAGGCTACACTGAAGTGTGCACAGGCATTGCTACAGCTTAATCACCTCAGAAGCAACAAAAGCAGGAGGATGTCTCACAAAGAGAGAACAGGACTTAACATGGCTGACTGTGCTGCATATAAGAGCATACTTGGATTTCTTAGTCCTACATAAAAATGCACTGGTACCACCTGAATTGATGTGCAGGACAAAACCAGAGAATCATGCTTGGTAAATTAATCATATTAAACTGAAGTAGAATGAAGAGTCTAGTTAATAATTAAAAAAAAAATATCTGACTGTGACTTGGTCAGAGATCATTTAAATGACATGCCTGTTACACAAACCACTATCATCACCAAAAAGGACAGAACACAGGGCCAGAAGTGTGAAGAAAAGCTATCTGATTATTTAAATAATCTCGCCATGAAGCGGGAAAAGGGAGGAGACTAGCCTGAATCCATGTTTCCAGACACTAACACACCTTAACGAGTAGGGCCATTTCTCAAATCTATCCCCTCATCCCATTGTAAAAAATTCTGAGCACTGATATGAAGTCAATATGAAGAATTAAAGTCATAATCCAGACTAAAATCAACACAGATGTGTTTGAACTTGCAGATAAAACAAAATTTGGAGAATGAATGTGCAAATTACTTCTTATCATCATTTTCTCATCATTAGTTTGCCATGGATCTGACTGTAACTCCTTTTTATTCCCTGAATGTGATTTGACACTCCAGTTTAATCTTGTGTTAGCTAATATTTCAGCCTCAACCCCGATGCTATCAAACAGATTGGTATGGAGATAGGCTTAATAAAATGAAAAGATGATTTAAAGTGATAAGCATGCGTAGTTTTACTGTACGTACAGAACAGCAGTTTCACCCAACTGACCTATTTTAGTTTCCGCTGATGTACGATGTCAGGAGACTGAGCACAGTCAATAACTGTCATTGGTGTGTTTCAGGTTTAAAACCATACAGGTAGACAAAGTGTTCTGTCTGCCCCATATGATCAGCTACAAGACTAAGCAAACAGACCAGTGGACAGATATTTCTATAAACTGATCACTTACCCTGAACATGAACTGCTTTGTAGCCCCCAGATGAAGTACTGCTAATTATTTGTCAAGGAAGATGATCTGTAAGTTAAAAACGTAACCGATATGAGCTGCTCTTATCAAGATAAAATCACAGTTACAAAAATATGGAAAATATGAAAATGTTTTCAGGTTTAAAAAAAACTCTAAACAGTATGTTTTAACTAGACTATTTCCAAAATGAAGCATGTAACAAACATCACATTGAAAACAATGAAATGTCTCCAGAAGAAATTACACGCACAAAAAAAAAGTTCACTCAGTAGCAAAATGCTTTCCTTTTTGTGCCTGTAGGGGGCAGTAAGACATCTCTAAGATTGTTTGCCATCTGTCAATAAAGAAGAAGAATACAAATATGCACCTGTTTGAAGTGAGTATTTCAAAGCACATTAAGGTTTTCAGGAAACAGTATTTGGTCATATTCAGAGAACAAATTAGCTTAGTTAAGTTAAGGAACAGTCTTTGGTTTGGTTTAGGGGAAAAAATGGTTCAAGACAAAAAAAATACAATACCTTAGCTTGACAACTTTCCTTTAACCTGTTGAGGCCAAACTCAGATAGCATTTCACAAACAAGCTAGCCTAGCTTGCTAACAGTCTACTTCAATTACTCTTGCAGAACTGCTAGTATCAAAGCAGCTAACGTCGTCTGCCATTATTCATATTAGCTGCAAGCCTTGACCCAGTGCTCTAACCTGGAAATGGAGTTTTCCTGTCCTGCTAAGCTTATACACCTTGGGACCCTGGCAGCTCTTTTATTAAAAGGACATCTCTCTGCTGGGGAACACTCAGTTACTTCACTAAGGTAAGTGTTTGCTGTTGTCTGTGTAAATGTTTTGGCTCTGTTCACTTGGTGTGTGTGTGTGAGTGTGCGTGTGTGTGTTTGCGTGCTTGGTGATATGCTGGAAGGTTGCTGGAGCTGCTGGCTGTTTGTTTGCTCTCTCATGTCCTTTCCAGGGCCATGTAATTGTATCTGTTTGCTGCTAACTTTTGCTATGATGCTGCCGGCTGCTATCTGTTTTGTGATTCCTGCTCTGGCTCTGCTTATTTAGATTTGGTTGAGGGTGTTTGGCTTGTACTTTCAAGTTTGTTAATTTATGTAGAAGTGCTAAATAAATATTCATTTGGTATGATCAGCATATGTTTCCAAATTGAGTTGGGTTGTTGTGACTTAAAGGGTTGGGCTAGGGATGTAGCATCCCCTGTGATATTAGTTATCTGTAAGCCTCACACTTTGTGCCACAAAGGACAATTTAAACTCCTTTTCCACTCAAAGCATTGGGCATATGAAAGCACACTTTGCTGTTTTTCATATCATAATTACATCTGAACTGATGAGCTTTTTTTCTTCATTTTTTTGTAGCAGCCGCACTCAGCTGCACCCCTTGCCAACTTTAAGCTTATATCCGTGAACTGATACTCATTGCAAAAGAGCGCTCTGTAAGAAGAGACTGTCTGCTTGCTCTGAGCCATAAAATGCTGTTTAATATGCTTAAGCTAATTATTTTATGCTGCATAACTGATGCACCTTAGCCTGCAGCTGCATACAGTCTAAGTAGGACTGCTGGCTTTGGGATTTATTCATCTTTATTTACTTTAATGCAGGCCTTTATATTCTTTACAGAGGTTAATGGTGGTATTTCCTATCAAGTGGTGTCTAGTATTGTGAAAACAGCAGAGTTTAATAACAGTTTGTACTTGGCTCTGAATGATGATATAAACAATCCCTGTCTGTTTTGTTGAGCTTGGTGAATGTTTGTGTGAGGAGACCAACACTGTAAAAAAGCCTGTATGTGGCCAAAAAATGAATCAGGTGTATAAGCTTAAATGAGTGGCACAACAAGTATTTCAGCCAGTATCTTCACACGCTGTCACTGTCTTTTCAGAGGGAGTGACTTAGTTGAAATGTGAAAATAGTCTCATGGAGTCAGGAAAAATCAATGTGCAGCAGTCCAGGGACACAACTTAATTTGTGCTTATAGACTTTAACTTTTAATAACAATTGACATTCGAATGCATGCCAATGTAAAATAAAAGAAATGCATGATTTTTGGAGATCTTTTTACCGTTACAGCCACACAGACATAAATTTACCTGCTCCTGATGGCCAATACCAAGTACATTGTATATACTTTTCCACATTTTTGTATGAAACAAGGTCATAATACATAGTTTATGCAAACATAATGGAAAGAAAGGCTAAGTAGTTGCATAAAATAATAATATTGTATATAATTCAGACTGACATTTCGACTAACATGCACATATTGTATGCACAAAAAAGTTCTGAAACCCCAGTTCCAATAAAGTTGGGACATTGTGTAAAATGTAAATAAAAACATAATACAGTTATTAGAAAATTGTATTTCCACCTATATCCAATTTAATACACTACAAAGACAAGGTATTTATTGTTCAAACTGATAAACTTTATTTATTTTTTATTTTTGGTAAATATTCACTCATTTTGAATTTAATGCCTGCAACATGTTCCTTCAAACAACCTTTTCAAAGATATGTACACTATTACTACCCTCATTTATTTCGTATTACTCATGTTTGCTGGGATATTTAATTTCTCCTTGTGAGTTTGCAGTTTTGGGACAACATTGGGAAGCGGTGAACTTTTGCTGTTAAACCGCTCACTTGGTCTTTTATCAAAGCAGGTGTTTGGAGAGAGTAGTGACGCTTCTTGTTATTGACTTCTTAGATAAAAGCTTCTTTGTGTTCGAAGTAACAGCACACAGCCTTGGTCTTTTTAAGGTTGGGATAAATGGAATTCATTTGACCGGGCCCTCTTTACTGCTACCCATTTCTATACTTTAGATTGGCTGTTTAAGAAAGCAGCAAAAGAGCTGCTTGAAGAAGTAAGACTGTTTGCACAGCTTACCATAACACAGAAAAAAACAGCCTCCTCGTTGTAGGCCCAGAGTGAGTATTTTAACTCAGACTTCAGCAAATTAAAGAAAACTGTTAACAGTTTTAAAAGCAAACCTTGTTGAATATCACTTTGAGCTCAAACATTGCATGACAGAGTAACATAAACTGAGATCAAATGACCTTAATCATATTTTTCCCATCAGGAGTGCATCTCTAAGGGCACTTTATCATGTTGTAATCAGCAGGGCACCTAAAGGGCCATTTTTAGGTTTTTCCACTAAAAGGGCACTAAAGAGGGCATTTTTTAAAATATGTATTTATTTATTTATTTTTTATTATTTTTATGTATTTATTTATAAGAGGGCACTGAAGCAGTGCACACTTTTCTTGTTTCTTGTAATTGAAATATGAAGAGATTCTCTTTTACACATTGTATAAAGCAAGCAGTGATAGTTCAGGCTCATAGGCCTGCAACGCTTTGTGTGTGTGTGTGTGTGTGTGTGTGTATATATATATATATATATATATATATATATATATATATATATATATATATATATATATATATAAATTCTG
This sequence comes from Labroides dimidiatus, assembly GCA_030710495.1. Lineage (NCBI taxonomy): Eukaryota > Metazoa > Chordata > Actinopteri > Labriformes > Labridae > Labroides > Labroides dimidiatus. The sequence goes on from CM061155.1 coordinate 14,615,838, forward strand.
AATAAAAGTCTGCTGTATCACCAATTAAAAATATTTCCATGACCCGATAAGATTCTGTTTACAGTACAGGTTAAACTAACTCTGACAGGCCATACCACTGAGTCCAGCATGACTGAATAACTGATGAAGTGATTTTAATTTTACTCCAGCCCAGTCGGTGATAATAAACGATGTATCATAAATGTTTGGTCGTATATCAAGAAGCCCTGTGATTGACTGGCAACCAGTCCAGGGTGTACCCCGCCTCTCATCCTAAGACAGCTGGGATAGGCTCCAGATACCTGCGACCCTGAAGAGGATAAGCGGTAAAGAGGATGACTGAATGAATGAATAACAGGATATGGTTTCAAAGCAGAGGCTTGGATTAATAAATATACAGTTTATTCCATTTAGTGGGAACAATAAAATTAAAGGTCAATCAAAACAGTAATGGCTCAAAAAAAAACTCTTTAAGCCTGCCCTTCAACTTTAATAGAATTGGTATCAGTGTCTTGAACAACTGCAAAATCAAAATGACAAAGAGACACTTCCTTTTTTATTTTTATTTACTTATTTTTATTTATTTGGGGGGGGGGGGGGGGGGGGGGGGGTTTGGAGGGAGAGATCAAACAGTCAGAGCTTCCAGCAAGATGATCATCTTAAATATGATTACCTGTTGAAACAATTTGAAATGTGTCAGTTATTGTCTTAATAAGCACTCTATTATTGATTCTTGTTGGAGCCAAAGTCACATTCTAAGCTTAGGAAAACGGCCATGTTTCTTATTCATTCTAAGACTGGGTACACACACAGACTTTCTAAAATAGAGCACTTCACAAATTAAACTTGTTTCTTGTATCTCCCTCTCTGATGGGCCTTTGCTTCATTGCTTCATGGAAAGAAACAATCATGGTAAAAGCTTTTCAGATCAGTCTTTCATTCATCTCACCATCTGATATTGACAGAGTCTGTGCAAGCTTTTGCTCACATTGTGCTGGAGGAACATGGATCTCTTTCTGCTCCGTGCCATGAAGAAAAAACAAAAACACATAAACTAGAGTAATCTTTTAGTTGTTGTTGTTTTGTTTTAAAGTGTTTGTGTAATCTGATCTTCTGAAACACAATGCAGATACCGTGCATATGTAATAATTTGGTGTGAAAAATTAAATTTGACTCCTGACTCAGTTACCAGTCCACCTTCTTGACCCCAACTTAAGCCTCTGTTTTAGGACTATAATGCATAAATGTCTGTAGCCAGAGGAGACAATGACCCTGCATTTCATAAGTGTCATCCCCCCTCACAAGTTACATAAATCATATTCACTTGTTTTTAATAAAGAGCCCATTTGATTAAATATAAAAGTGAAAGTGTTGCATATTGCAGCCGGTACACAGCTGAAGTTTCCGTGCAAAGAATGAGAGATGTTATCTATGAGACTTTGTCAAAGGCGAATCTCTGGGCTTCTTCTGCTGTGTTCAAAGCAGACTTTGTGCTTGGGGACATCACTGGCAGCCTGGCCAAAGGGTGCATAAGTGAGCAGGGTGGTGCAATACATCAACACACTTGCCACAAACCAAACATAACCAGAATGCCAACTTTCATCCCATACTGGAAAGAGACAACGTTAATTGGTCGGACAGATTTGCAGTTTAGGCCGACTGTTTGATTTCCAGAAGAACAAAAAGTCTTAAATGCCCAGAGGGAGCTGAGAACTTTAAGTAGGATACTTTTTACATCTTACATCATCCTGAAGAAAACACATTCATGTGGTCTTTCCTCTCCTGCACGCAAACTCAAGTGATATGTTCTGAGCTGCTTTTGAAGGCTGTAAATCTGTTCCCTTTTTTAATGGATGTTTTATGAAACAACAATGACTTCAATCTCACTAATGAGGTCCTCACACATAAATCACTTGACATTATCAGAAGTAGATGAGTCGGTGGGATGTTCTGCTGTTGGATGTTGTTAGTTCTGATTGCCTTGTCTGATTGGATCTTTATACACAAAAACCCACCTGAGATCTGGGTGCCACATTGTTCCTCCTGAAACAAGTCAGGGGTCATTATCATACAGTGGATAATGCACAGGCTGGGTGCTAAGAGGACTAAACACTTGTCTTTGTTGTGCACAGTTGGAAGCTGTGGCTGTAATTAAAGAAAGTTAATTCAGCTCTTCAGATGGAGTGAAGGATCTTTTCACTGCAAAGACAATACGCTTGCTTCCTGCCTGAGTGATGTATGAGGATAATGTGTGTCGAAGTGCGTTTGGTGAGGGTGTATGTTCCAATCTATTGTGCAGCTTTGAGTGGCCTTTCTATGACACTCCTCTCCTCCGTCTGCCTCAGTTGCCGTGATGCATCACAGATGTGCTCCCTTGTTACTTCACCTCCCTTATCTTTTGACTGTAATTCTCAACAAGGGACAGACTCAATTATGAGTCTAAAAATACCAACAGCTATCTGCTGGAGGGTTGAGAAACTGTTAAGCATTTTCAACTGGTAACTTCTGTCCACAACAGACGCGTGAGGGGTATTCTGTCACTGAAAAATGACACCACATGGACAGGCTGTTTGAACAGAATGTTCAGGGAGGGTAAGATTTATAAAGCCTGATCAAATGGGTTTAAGGCTGTTGGAAACTTGCATGATTATTCTTGATGTGCTGCTTGGTTACAGCTGGCACGTTTGATGTAGCAGACACAAGCAGCCTTCATAATATTCAAAAATGATGTCTCAGAGGGGTAGGGTTCACTTTTGATTGGTGTGTATCCCCATCCCAGAGCAGCAGAGCAACGTTCCAAAGCACCACTCTGGTTAGCGGGGGTTAGACGATGCCACTGACAGAGTGAGACTGCCGCCTGGCTCAGTGAGGCTAAGCGCCAGCGCTTGGATTCCCCCTCCTTCTGTCACTGAGCAGAGAGTCTCAGCTCTCTGTTTCAGTGCTTTTCTAGGTCAGGACGATCACAGTACTGCAGCAGCACACACACAGACACATGAGTGCATGCAGACAGTGTGACAGACCGTGTACAGTATGATCACAGAGTGAAGAGAGGATGTTTAAGTATTGCACACTTTCATGCATAAATAAACAAATGCACAGAGATATTTTTCATGCAGTCAGTGTCTGCAGAGAGACAAACACAGCGATGTGTCTGATTGTCAAATTCTGCTCAGAATATGAAATGACTTTTAACAGATACAGCTCTGTTAAAATGCGTCAAAAACCAGAATTCTCAGATCTCTGTTACTTGCATAAGGCCAACAAGGCCGCGCTTGAGAGCTTCTAAAAAGGTTTAATGTTTAGGCATTTTGATTAATAGTTGTCCTCTATCACTCATTCAGTGTCCGTTAAGGATGTGACTGATGACATGCAGCCTTGCAAATTTTATCTGATAACATTTGCTGAGAGAAAGACTGTGGCTTTTTATAATTCAGTTAACATCTTTTCAAATGTGAATAGGTTGGCCATGTCATTTTTCATAAAGGCACTGTTAGGAATTAATGAGTCATCTTGAAATTGTCTCACTTTTATACAGGTAAAGGTCAGTGACATTTTTGAGTTTCAAAACAGCAAAAAGTTGAAATTGAAGTTATAAGCTATGTTCAGCCTCTCCTGAGTAACACAACATGTATTTCTTTCATTTTTGTTAGTGCCCATTGCAAATAATGCCAGCATGCAACATTTATTGCATGCTTCCCTTTACACCCCTAAAAATGTCATGTGGTAAAACAAGTATTTTCAGTATAATATCAAAAATATTGTTAGTGACGTTGTTCCATTCAAATGTTTTTATTAATGCACACAGACAAAGTACCCAGTTGCAGAATGCCCACACTAGAATTTTAAATAATTAGATATTTTGACTTTAAAGGTGACTGCTGTCATTTTTCAACATTTTTTTTTTAATTAGTAAGGCAAAATTGATTTAAAATCGGACACATTTTCAGAATATATTACCAGTTTTTCATTGTGTTCAATCCTAATTACACTTAATTAATTAAAAAGAAAAAAAAAAAAAACCTTGTCTGAAAATATGGGGCAATGTGGAAGTGCTAAATTCTGCAGTTCGTCGAGTGTCTGCTTGAGGCTGGCTCCGGAAGTGACATACACACCAAGTCAGAAAAAGTTGTTTGCACAGCTGTAATAAACATGTTTACAGTCCGGTACAAAAAATGTCCCCCATCTAAATCACAAATTTCGCTAATGGCACGCACTGTACGGAAGGTGATTTTTTTTCTAGCGCAGTAATTCTGTTACGTAGTATAACCATAACAAGGACTTCTTAACATTACACGTTCCTGACACATCTTAGGAAACTTGTTCTGTGCGCTAAACTAAGCAACAAACTAAGTTAATACATTTGCTTGTTGTCACATTTGAAAAAATAGCTATGCATAGAAGGGAGTGCATAGAAGGACTTTGAGATGATGCAGTGGTGGAGAACATGCTGCACATGATATCCACAGCTGGACTGATTGTGCCAGACGAGCACAGGATGACAAAAACATCAATGGACATACAGCAATGGCAGAAGTACAACATTCATGACGATGTGAGTTTTATGAAGCAGTGGACTTGGTTGCAGAAGAATGAAAGAGGAGATTTCGACCAAGATGGCAAGAAAGCAGCTGCTCTCAGAGAGCAGGTGGTTATTAAGTCGGCTAAAAAGGAACAAACTGTGAATGTGGAGTTCCTGCACCTTCCCTTGCACTTTGACAGATAGTGGCTGGAGACACAGCTAAAGACAATCGGAGACATCTTCAGTGACTCTCACTGTACAAGACATAGCCCCCAAAAAGGGCTGTTTTCAAAGAAGCTGAAGACCTCATCAAACTATGCCCATTTCCCCATCTCAACTGCATCAGTGGAGAGAACATTTTCCACTCTGCGCTGCCTGAAGACATGGTTATGCACAAATATAACACAAAAAAGAGTGACGCACCTCGCTCTCATGCATGGTCATGGAGATATTTTGGACAATCTGGACATTAGCAGCCTTATTAGGAGCTTCATCAGCACCAACCTGGAGAGGAAGTCCACATCTGGGGTTGTGTGATGCAGGACGCTTCTCCTTTTTTAAATGCTGCTGCACGCTGCAGCACGCCTTTACGCACAGCACGTCTTTACGCACGGTGTACATCTTCAGCTTTGCCGGAGCTTTCTTTTAGCTTTCTTTTCCCTCAGCACTCCCTGTTGAGAATACGTCCCAGCTATTCAAAAATGTTGTTACAGTTAACCCCAAATGGATAGTCCTCACAGAGCCTTTAAGTAAACCATATTTTAAGCTGAATATTTGCCATTTGCTGTTACTTGTGTTGTCGTATGTTTCCCGTTTAATGTGCTATTTATATCACCCTTTCTGCCAACCTGACTGTTGACACTGGTATTATTTTTGGCTGCATGTCTACTTCACCTCATCTCTCCATGGTGCAGGATTGCTTGATCACCCAGAGATTAAACAATGTTACTAAACCTGACCCAACTTCCTTTGGACGTGACCCTCACATAAGAGGTCAGAGTCAGAGACAGCTTGATGCTAGAATCCTTATATATAAACCATATTAATGTAAGGACATGAAGAAAGACATGCCCCCATTACAATCAAAGAGGCTACAATTAAGAGGGTCGGCATTTTAAGGACCTGAAATAGACTCACCATGTTAACACCATTGTATGACAGCTACATGACGGCTCTGTGTGAGTAGACTGAGAACGCCACAGATTGTATTCTAGACACTCTTCAACTTCTGTGTGCAGAGGCAGAATAGACAGCAGCCTGAATGGCTGCATCACTGCATGGTGTTGCAGTTGCAGCGTCATTACACAGGCTGGTGAATGTGACACAGTTCATTACCAATGTATAACTTCCATTAGTACACCTGTACGCACCCAGAGTAGTAGGCTGACAGAATCCCTGAAAACTTCACTCATCCATCATCTGTGTATGATGGATAACTGTATGTATGTGAAACATAGATTGAGGGCGCCCATCATTATTGGACAGTTAGCTCACAAAGTGTCATCTTTAAGTTCCGTTAAACAATCCTTAGCAGCACAGAAAGAAGCTTAGCAGCATTTACATCAAGCCGTCTGATCATTTCATGTTAGACTATAAGCAGGTTAAGGAGTTTATAATAATCCTGTGAGCTACATGCTTGGAGAGGTGTCAGTAGTTGTAGCATAAAGTGTTTAAGAAGATATAAGAATGAGTGAAAGTAGCAAGGGAAGTGAAGATGGGTTTTCAGTTGAAAAAAAATGACGAAAGGATAGCGTGTGGTTCATTTTTAGCAATGTTCACCTGCATTTTAGGCTCAGAGGAAGTGGAGCTCTCTGCTGCATTTATGAGATGAGCCCTGATGTACATTGAGAGAAAACGTAGAATGATCCTCTAAAGGAATTGACTTAAGAGACAACAGGTAATGCATTAGACAGCATATTCTTATTGATATGGACAAGATTCAAAAGAACTTTAGTGCAAATATTTAATAAATAATAATTATGTGATGGATTTTTCAAAATTTATAAGGGAAGTGATGGTTGATCAAGCGTATTCCTAAAAGACAGTAAAAAGAAAACACAATAAGGAAACCCAGATGAATTTGTGCCACATTCTAACTAGGGGTTTCACGACTACTAATCTTTTCTGGTCGCAAATTTTTTCAAAACAGTAGTTGACTAGTTGTTATGTAATAATGAGGCTGAAACCATGGCTCAATGGAACATTAAATAAAGTGTATTCTGGAGCAGGTTACGCATCCCATTGTGACATGTAGAATACAATTTATGAGCATTTTATAACTGACTGAAATGAAAAAGCTGTAAACAGTTTTTTTTTTCTTCTTTCCAAAGAGATGCAGCGGCTTAATGTCGGGCGGCATGACAACGGAGGTAAACAGATAAACAGCAGCCGTGTGCTGCATATCATAATTAAAGCCCAATTATGTAAGACTAATAGCGACAAACAGCAGCATATTATGCCACAATAGATCCTTTTTATCAAACATAAGAACATGACTGTACTCCTTAACCCTCATGTTGTGTTCATTTCATGTTACACATATTGTGTTCCTGGTCAAAAATGGTCGGTCCATTAAGACTTATTGTGAAAAATGTAATAATACAAATATTATGACTTTTTATGTTAGAATGTCTTTCATCGACTTCAGTTCATGTAATCAAAACTAATTTAAAATTCTTATTGTTATTTATGGCCTGTCGGCCTCATTGAGCTGATCTTATATATGAGGAAGATTTATTTTCACTATAAGAAATGATCAGATGAAAAATAGTACACTTTTTTTCCCACAGATTAGGGGTCAAAGTTAACAAGGACATTTGCTTTAAAACCATTTAACTGCAGGGGTTTTCCTGGCTTCAAATGAGGTGGTGGTGGTGTCTGATCATGGGCCTACAGGTGCACAGTATTGTGTCTTCAACTGGCACAAACAAGCATTTCACTACTACTAGGTTTCGTCTATTTGTAATTACATGAATTAAAAAAAAAATACAAGTATTATTTTAAAGCATATTTGTCTTTATTTGTTTGTTTCAAGTTTTGTCTTGTAGAACCTCCTGATGCAGTCTTTATATTAAGACTTCCTGGTTTGGACTATCAATGGCCACCTTACAGTATACATCCAGGTTTCTCTCCTTCAGTCTGTTACTTCAGTTTTGTTTGTTTGTTTGTTCATGCATTATAAATTTTGCATTATTGTGGTGTCGACATTAATTGCAATAGTGTTCTCATTTATATATCTTGAGTGCAGAAAAAAAAGCCTCTCAACTTTTGCCGTCTGGACAGGTGCTGTTAGGACTAACATAGCTTCAATGCTAAGAGCAGGACATAGAAGAGAGGGTTAAGAGGAAATAAGCCATAGAAGCACCTCCTCCAATGACATGCTGTGAAGTAAAACACAAGTGAGAACACAGATATAATTATTCCCTAAAACTAATAGACTAGGGGCTGATAGTGGTAAAGTTTATATACCTGAACACTGATCAGTGATGGCATTAAAACCGTCTAGATATTTTTAATGATGAAAATTCTTTACTAGTACAAAAACTTTAGATTGTACCTTTAGAACAAGATTTCTCCCTCTCAGTCTGTGGGACAACCACTCAGACACCAGATCAGACTCATTCAGTCTAGGAAACAGGTCTGACAGTGACTTCATTTCAGCGTCCCCATACTTTCCAGAGTGTATCAGGATCTGTCTGGGACAGAATACGTTGAAGACAGAAAGACTGCTGATGCTAGGGAATCAGCTATCAATGTTTTCAGTCATTCAGAAATGGCTCCATCACCTGTGGAAGTTTCAAAATTAAATGCAAATATTTCAATAAGAGTTCTTGAATCTATATATTCAAAGGTATTCATATTTAGTCGTATAAAATATTTACAGCGTTCTTGAACCTTTCCCAGACATCCTCTCTGAAGAATTTCATCCTGCAGAGGCTTCAGACCAGCATCTGACTGAAGTCATGTCTGCCAGTGATCCTTTACTATGTTGGCCTCTTTGGGCTGTGTCAGAGATGCTTTTAGCACTGTGACCTGAGGTCAAATGTAATAGCTGAGTTAGAAATATTAACTAAACAGGAAAATAAGTACTGTGGGGTAGATCTCATTACCTCTCCACCTGGGAGAGGAAAAGGTTACTTCTCTGGAAAGCCAAGAACTGACAGTGGATCCTCTAATGTGCAATTTGAATTAGGTACGGGGAGGGGGGGGGGGGGGTGCTTTACAAAGGAATACAGTCCCTGAGCTGCTGGTTCGGCCTTGGGGAGGGAGGACTGCAACAAGAGCAGGTAGTATCCTCCTAGGACAGCACTAAATGGGCTAAATATGAGGAAATCATCTGCATACATAAGGTGATTAACTAGTAAGCCACCAACCCTACACCCTGTATCACATGCATTTAAAAACAAAGACATAGCATTCATATACATATTAAAAAAGAAAGGAGACACAATTCCAACCTGGCAAACATAATTGGTCACATGGAAGGACGCAGATGTTACATTCCCTTCTCTAACTCTCATTGTCAGACGCCAATAGTATACCAATAGACCAAGATTCGAATTGTTATTATTTTTTTAAATTGAGTCCCACCACTTGTTCTGACTCATTTACGGTTAAAGGTATATTAAAAGGTTCAAATTTTATTTCATTAGTTTGTTGGTACAAAATAAAAAATGCAATTCTGTAGTTGTTGCAACATGTTCCAGATTCTGTTAGTGACTGTGAAGTTTCCAACATGTTTCTCCTGTATTAAGTTCAGTCCCTTATGTTTAATCTTCAATAAAAAAAAAGCGCTCTGAGAACACATAATATGGCATCTGTGATGATGGGGTTGAAGGCGGGCTGTGAAAATTTTTGAAACTTAAAAGTGGGCCCTGAGTTGGAAAAGGTTGGTAACCACTGCCATAGACTGTATGGTACAATCAAAGATGCTTTGACAGGTTGGCTGGTGGTATTTTTGACACAGCACCAGATGCCACTACAATGTGACGGTGTGGTTGACTTGTGCCTCCAGCGCCGACTCGTAATTGAAGTAGTTGAATAGTTGGTGAATTTCCCCCCTATGAAGCCTTTCAATGTCCTCTATAGGATTAAGTATTTTAGGAGTACATATCGAACAACCAAGGATTACCTGAAAGCAGTTAGAGACTTTTTCACAAGGCTTTTGTCATTTCATTTATTCATTCATCTTCTATACCGCTTATCCTATTCAGGGTTGCGGGTGGCTGGAGCCTATCCCAGCTGGCTTAGGGCGAGAGGCGGGGTACACCCTGGACTGATTTTTTTTTTTTTTTAATTCTTACTCTCTTGAGATCTGCATGCAGCTTGAATTGTTCTGAGAACCTTATTTTGATGGGGGTAGAAGGGTAAAGTTCACTGTGGAAATTTAAGCAAGATCAGTGCTAAACAGTACTGAAATAGAGTAGACCACTTTGTGGAAACACACCACTGCAGAGTATATTTAGTGAGAAGTTTTACAGTTTTGACCAACTCTTAATCATCAAAGTTGTAGTGCAGTGAACAGCGTTCCTGTTTGCCACAGACAGAGACCACTACAACAGACCCCTTCTCCATAAACACCTGTTTGTTGCACAAGTATTTAAAAGAAATTCACCCACAGAGGCTATAAAATGTTTCTTGAAAAAAAACCTTTCTCCATTATACTTACCTTTTAAACTAAGCACGATTCATAAAGGACAACAAATTAAAGTATGACTAAAATGAATAAGCATCTTCATCTAATGGACAAAGACTAAACCTAAAACAGCTGCCAGAATTAACACTGCACCACATTGAACATTAAAAATACTAAAGCCATCATCACTGCATGTTTTCAAGGCCAAGTCATTTAACTGTCACATAAACCTTTACCCTACTTTGAGTGAGTAATATGTGCCACAGTCCAGAGACACTTTCTGAAGGGTGTGTGAAAACATTAAGACCATGGGAGCATTCTGAAGAGAACTTTATTTCAAAGAAGCAGTGAGGTTTGTTTAGAGGAGCAGCAGGCTGCCAATATCCCAAATTAGGGAGCAAAGTAGTCAAAGAGATCCTGATTAATAGAAACTGGCTCGTCAGCCTAACAGACAGTGCCAGGCACAAATTAACCATCAGTTCTTAAGAGACGCTAATTATACATTCTCTGAACAAATTACATTATAAGGATCACCTTGCTATTTATGCTTGGGTTTTTTTCTGAACCAATTTCCAAAATGCTTTTCCTTCACTTGCCATTGTGACTCACAGAAGAAAGTGGCTTTTGACAAAGTGGTTTGGTAAGTGGAAGAAAGAACAGATCCTCAGTGATTTGAACCCTCACTGATAAGTTGCCATGTCATTCTTTGGCAGTGAAAAGAACATTTTGAATCAGCTATAAGAGTATGCATATCAAATGAAACAGAGTGCACTCTAACTGAGAGATGAGGAGTCCTCAGATGAGACAACACAGTTTGCCATTGAGAGATAAACAGAAAAGAAATAATGGGAAAAGGATAAACAAACAAACCAAAAAATGCACAATAATGAGCATTCCCTTGGCTTATCCGATTGCATAACTTCATTGGCTTACACCACAGCACTATCTTTTTAGCATCCTCCCAGGAGCACCTGCTGTGCAAAGTTTGCAAACAGAAGTTTGGTTGTTCTGGAGGCTGACTTCTCAATACAGGAGGTTTGATGGAGAAAAAAAAAATAGATCTTTTAGATCTTAAATGTTTCAGTATCCTGACAAGAACGAACCAGCAGGTTTAGCAGGAGTTGAAGTTTTAAAGCAATAATTGATCACATTGGCTTAAGGTCTGTTTGAGATAAAAGAGAAATACTAAAAATGAATTTTCAAGCAGTAATTTTTCCAGCAGTTAGATCATGTAGTTTTGTGGTATAGAGTAGAGAACATAAACGATCATGTTTCTTCACGTTTAAGATTTATATAATTAACCTAATCCAAAGCACAAGCCTTATGCTAACAATGTCCTGATATATACCCCATTAAAATCCCCACATAACATCATCCTGATGCCTCGATGAAAAAATCCAAGAGAAACATGCCAAGTGTGCTTATTTAATATACTAATGCTGATTTTGGGATTAGTCCATTCATTGCATTTTTATTTATTCATTCCATCAGAAGTTAAGCTCTGACAGGCGCAAGTGTTGTAGCAGAATACATAGTGAGAATAAAACGATTAAATTACTGTAAGAACTTCCTATAGCTCTACATAGTCTCTATACCTTTTTGATTCTACTACATCAAGTGCATGTGTGTGTGCATGTGCGCATGCACGTGTGTGTGTGTGTGTGTGTGTGTGTGTGTGTGTGTGTGTGTGTGTGTGTGTGTGTGTGTGTGTGTGTGTGTGTGTGTGTGTGTGTGTGTGTATCCTTTCCCAACCTGGAAAACTACAGAGATCTAAAAATAATGTGGCAAAGTTGCTCAACATGGCGTGAAATGACTTTATTGCACTTTTACATTAAAAGTACTGATAGAATACATTTCTAATAAAAGGGCTGCAGTGCCCCGGGGAGCAGGCATGGGGTCTGCCAGTCATGCGAGGTGTCGTTTGAGTGTTCATTTTTGTGTGGGTGAAGAAAAGCGGGTTTGGAGAAAGAACTGGGCAACAGTGTAAATAAAACGACATAGAAACCAAAAGAAACATGTAAGATTTGCACTGTGACATTCTGTGGTACTAATCAGTGTTGTATAGCCAAAACAATCACGCATGCTTCCTTTATAGACACAAATTCTCATGTACATATGGACAAAGTGATTATTTGCTTAAATGTCCATGTGAGAGTTTATATTAAGCATAAAGATACTAATTTCCACGTAAAAACTGTATTTGTGCTGACCATTGTCCATCAGGACAAAGTGGACACATATATTAGATCATGATAAGGCCACAGGAACATGGTGTCACCAAAAGCCTTGATTTGCTGAAAAGCACCTTCTACTCCTGAGTTAGTCCATGACATTAAAAAAACTAGATACAGTTTCAGGTGGTGGGTGCAAACTTGTTCATGTCAGCAGATGTAAGCAACACAAGTTATAAAAGGAAGCCAAAAATTCTAACTTTAAACTTTAAGAAACACTAAGTCAAACTAAAAAATTGAACGCATGCCTGGCACCGAAACAATAGTCACAGATTTCTTCAAGGTGGGCTTCTGGTAGCTGGTTCTGTATTTGCTTCCAGGTAATGGAAATATTCAGGTTTGAAAAGCCCAAAGCAGACCTCTAATCTCTACTTTGTTCCTGTTCCATCATCTGGTTATGAGTAAGAATGAGCAGGTGATGAGATTGCCCGGGGGCATAATGTGCAGGAAAACATCAAGACCTTTGGTCTGAGACCTTTTTGAAATGGTGAACAAGTAATAAATATGCTTCTTAAACATTTTATCTGTTTTAATTTATTTTATAATATATTTAAGGCTCCAAACAAAGTTTCCTGCTGTATTAATTCTGGTGACCACAATGGATGAAATCTGAGTTGTTTGTACAAGTATAATGCTACATTTCCCATGAGCACCATCATGCACTGTAGTAAAGATATGACTGACACATGCGTTTGTTTTTTCGATCAAGTGATCTTAATACACATTGTATTTATTTATTTATTTTTATTCAGGTTCAGTTTTTTGCAGGTTCCTTTCCTGAATCATACATACAATAACCTGTAAGCCCACAAAAAGTGACAAGATCTACAAGTTCAGTGTTACCCACCACTGCTTGTGTCATGAGTTGCGCTCCAGGGTCCCTAAAGGTATCAAAAAAACTTAAATATGCGCACATTTGAACTTTTTTGTTGTCAAAGAGCAATACTCTCTCACAAGTAGACATAAATACTGAGGTGCAGTGTTTAGTATTTAGCTGCATTGAGTTTAACAGACTCGGAAACATTCAGAGGAATTATAAAGAACAGAAAGGTGAAAGAGGGGATGTTATTGTATGCAAAACATATGTATTTTATTTTTACATTTACACTTTTCGACAATAAAAACTTGACAAATGGAGCGTAGATGGCTTAGTGGATTCCATATGATGAAAGCCCTTGAGTGGGCAGCCCGGGTTCAAGTCCAGCCTGTAATGACTTTCCTGCATGTCACTACCCTTTCTCGCACTGTTTCCTGCTCTATCCTGTCCTCTCTGTAAAACTGACCTCTAAGCCCTGTACACTGTCCTCTCCACTGTCATTATAGGTGTAAAAAGCACCCCCCCCCCAAAAAAAAAAATAAATAAATAAATAAATAAATAAATAAATAAAAAATACAAATGAAGGATCAGAATTAATCATAAAAGCAACATAAAAGCTTCTTGTCTCACAAGGCCACATTCACTTCAACTTCAAGAAAACTTGACTTTGTTGGTTCCAAGAGGAGATGGTCAAGAGTTGTGGCAACCCAAAGTAAGCACAGGGAAAAGGAAACTGGAATAAATGACAATAGAGAATGAATGGCACATATAAACTAAGATCATTTGACAGATGATCGCTTTAATTTTGGTAGCAATTGATAGTAAATGATGCATGGCTTAACTGAGAAAGAAATGCTTGGCACAGCTAAAAGGAACATAAACTAGTTCATTTTGATCTGACCAAATGAGGATTTTTTGGCCTTTATTGGTCAGCTAAGGTTGGACAGGAAATGTCTGAAGTACAGCGTAGAGGATGACGAGCACCAAAGGGTTTTGAAGTACCATGACCTCCATACATGGGGCGCACGTTCAAAACTACTGAGCTAAACAGCACCCCAAAAAGCTCTTTCTTATGTGAGATTGAAACACTTGTGGCATATCTTAAAATAACAATCTGCATTCGTTCAAAACCCACTTTAGATACCCCTGTGTCTGAAGTTATAGGCATCACAGGGCATACACTCAGCTGATCTGACCAGCTGATATTAATTTAGTTTGTATGAAGACTTTTGGTTCACAGCTGAGGCTTCAATTGTGCTGTCTTTCTGCTGTGTTTCTCTCCACAAACAACACCCTAAATGAGCCTCCAGGACTACGACTTGTGGCTGGTCCAGCATCACTGCCAGCCCTCTAATGTGTGCAATCAACCCACAAGGACCCCTGGCCCCAGGGCTGCAGCGGGCATCCACATCCAGTATGCAAGCGAGAATGTGTCTGACAGCCTTAGCCAGCAGAGATATCAACTCGTAGAAGAAGTTTGTTTAGAAGAGCAATTTGTCTGCGCCAAAGCGAGACGTTGATCTGAGAGCAGAACTTTCTCAAACATCTCTGTTTTCTACCCTGTTGTTCGTAATCACCAGAAGCCTCTGGATACATGTGATAAAAGCCAGAGAAAGGAGCAAATGGATAGGAGGACAGCATACATCCCATTTTGGCCATGGTCCTGCAGCAACCTCCCATTCTTTCCCATCCCCTCGTCTGACGTCTGATGCGATAATGCTGCCAGCTCTTGCCAGAAAGCCCAATGTCAGACAAACGCTTAATTGCCTGGCAACATGTGTAAATAGCCCATCCTGTGGACTGGAACAAGACTAATTCGAGCTGAACCCTGTGACCGGAGGGACTCTTAACACATAACACGACCTAGCAACAGCATAACAGAAAAGTGGTACCTGCCTAATGTGTTAGTGTGTGTGAGTGTGTGATGGAAGAGTGAGACAAAAAGAGAGACGGGAAGCACAGAGGGATTTACGGTATCATCATTATGAGGCTAATCACTGACATCTGCAGAGCTCCATCACATGGGGGCAAGGAATAAAGACCATTTTCTTAATGTGTGTGTGTGTGTGTGTGTGTGTGTGTGTGTGTGTGTGTGTGTGTGTGTGTGTGTGTGTGTGCGTGTGTGTGCGAGAAGAGAGAGGAGGGTCATGTCGAAGCTAAAACAGCTATTTTTGGACAGAGTTTTGGATGTTATTCGGACCAAATGAACAACCAAAGACAACTTGTCACTCAAATGAATTCAACTTTTTAAAAACACAAATGAAAAAAAAAACAATGTTTACTTCGGGTTTCTTCACTTCAACTTTCTAGAATTTAATATTTTAATATAGAGATGGATGACATGCCACTACCTCCTCCTGTTGAACAAAAATGAGGGACTCCAGACTAACATTTTGCATTGGTTGTCCTGGTGTGTCCATGTTTTTTGAAGGTGCACCAGCGCAAAATTTAGGTGCACTCAGATTTTCTTTGTGTTGCCTTTATTACCAAAAGGTCACTTTTTTATTGCTCTCCATGACTTTCATATAATGTGAATGATTTTTAAACAAGAATAAGGTGTAGAGAAATGCTTGTCTTCATTTATAGAGCATTTTTTTATATAAAAGAAAAAAAATGTGTTTAAAGAGCTTCACTGAGCTGAAATGAAACATTTCAAACTAAAAAAGTAAGCAATATAAAACATTTTCTTCACTGAACTGAAATGACATTTGATCCATTTTTCTTTATGATAAGAATTCCTGATTTGAATTTGGTGAATGGCAACTCCTCTTTGGTAATGTGTGCAACATCAGTGTTTCCCTGTGCTTCCATGAGTGTGAGTTTGGTCACAGGAGGACAGTGAGATGATGCGAAAGAAGTCTGTTTTCATTGTTATGACTGTTATAAAGAGTTCAATGACTCCTTTTTTTTTTTTTTTTTTTTTTTTTTTTTTTTTTTTTTTTTTTTTTTTTACCGTTTGTTGTTACCTCCGGATGCCATTCCTCCTTTCCTGGTGTAGCATCAAAAAGGCTACTTCATCTGGCATTTTCAGAGCTGTTAGCCTCAATTTTTAACAACAACTTGTTGATTAAATCTAAACATTTCAGCAAAATAAATATTTTGACATAAATAAGCACAATCAGCCTGAGCAATAGTGACAGACACACTGTTTGAGAATATTTTCCCTTAACATGATCTTTGGTTGTAAAGTTTTACCCATCTGCTACATGAGTGAGGCAAAGTTTAGGACCTATCTGAGGCCAGTCAGTAACTGGCTTCATATAGGTAGTTTTGGCCTCACTTTTGGGATGCTGTCATGTTCTCAAAGTCTTTTTCTATCGTCTTTATTCAGTTTTATTCTGATAAATACTGAAGGAAACCAGCATAAGAAGTACAAAGAAATTGTGTTGTGAATTCTTTACTCTAGAAGGTTTTGAAAGTAACTACAGAAAAGAGTTGAGAGACCAATGTAGTCAAGCCTTCAAAGCCAATGAGGGGTGGAGTTCTGGTCTCGCGCTGTCAGAACCAGAACAAGAGATCACTGTTGCATTGTCACAACAACATACCTGCCAACACTCCTGATTTTTCACATTGATACTGTAATAGACTGGGTGGGTTGTTCATGTTAATGATAATGGGAATGTGTTACTGTGACGATGGGTTATTTTGTGTTTGAGAATTACAAGGTTCAGTGAATGCATCACTCTTGATCAGCAGTTCAGCAGCCGATGTCTGTGTGTTGTGTGTGTTTTCTGAGAGAGTTGTGGGGATGCGATCGTCCAAGAGTTAATTAGAGAGACAAGTGTAACCGATGTTCAGTGGTTCATCTTACCGTTATCATCTGCAAGCATGAGCAGATATCAGCATAGAACATGGAGGTGAAAAAGCGTGTGGAGGTGGGGTAATTTAACCACATATGAGGAGGAATGGGGCTCAGTACTGTTAACATTGTCATCAACTAAACAGGTCAAACTACACTGAGACAGTCTGGTGTACGAAGCATTTCCTGTTTGTCACTCTCGACATCAGACAGCCCCGCACCCGCCAATCAGACTTACATTTAAAACAGGAGCTTTTTCATTTATTAATATAGTATTAAACCACAATGTACATTTTCATGTGATTGAACAGAGTTAAGCAAAAAAAATTACATTTTAAACATGACGTACATGACGTGGTCTTCACATGTGGACTTCGTTGGCTGCAGCACCTGAAATGGGACACAGCTGTAATCTCCGTGACGTCACCCACCCTCTGTGTAACTGTTCCTGATAATGAAGCTGATTGTCGGCAGGGGTCATACTGGAAATGCTGACTCCTCAAGAGGTGGGCGTTGAGCCTCCTTACTAGCAGTTATTGGATGCCAAACCTGCCAGTCACGTGACCTGCCCCTCTGATTGGACAAACTGGTGATCTTATTATCTTCTAATCTGCTGAGTGAGAAAAAACAATTCATCCCCACAACTGTGTGCCGCTGGAAATATGAGCTGTTCAGACCAAAGCCGTTTTTTGAACCAGGCTGTTTTTTTTTTGTTTGTTTGTTTTTGTTTTTTTGGGGCTTGGTGTGTTTGTGGTTTCTGTTATCAGCAGACCATCAACAAATTGCAATTTTTAGCACTTCCGCTTAGGCTTCATTTTTTAAAACTGGATGTTGCCCCTTGGCCGGGACATTCACTGCATCTCCCAGCATGCATCAGAACCTAAACAGCTGCAGGTGCTTAGGACACTTGATTGAGGAAGGACTAAAGGGCTGGAAATGGAACAAAGGAGGCACACAGCTGGGAGAGGAGACAGAGGACTGGGAACAGACATTAGGAAGTAATTGGCAGGAACCTGTTTGAGAAAGAGACACATTTAGTTGATCTTGGTTGAACTTTTTTTATTTATTTGAAAGGACTTGTTTTCTTCCCGGATGTTTTAGGTTGCTACTGAGATCTTGTTTTTGGATGAGAATAACAACTTGAGTTATCCTTTTTTTGTGCCAAACATGGTTGAATGAAATCCCCACCTTCTGATTAACTTTGATGTTGGATTGTTTTTGTGTTGCTTCGCACTGTTCCACATCTTACCTTCTCTGGCAGCTTCTCATGATTTTATACAATAGTTAAAATGCCATGCAGTGCAAGGCCAGCTTTAGATGTAGGAGTATTTGTAATTAGGACTAACTTTACAAAAGATGCTTTTTCTATAAAAATCTGACCTCTAAGTCAGAGAACGTTGTGAATTCTTGTTGATATTTCACATAATGAATTAATAAAGTTAATAAAGTTTCTGATTCTAATTCTGATTTCATAGCTCCAATGAATGGCCTCAACTCTGCTAGACTCTTTAAAAAAAGAAAAAAAAAAAAAGAGCTGGTAGTATGATGTCAACAGGCCAGTTTTGAGAAGGCGACAGACAGGAAGGACCCAAATGCTTGACTGTTCGATCAAAGGCTTTTAATGCAGCAAACAGGCAAGAAAAACAAAACAAAAAATCACAGCAAGGCTGGAGATGTCGGAAAAACTTACGACTCAAAGTCACAGCAAGGCTGGAAAAACTAGATAATTTCTAAACTCAAAGCCACAGCAGTGCTGGAGGAACAAAATGCTTAATCACTCACTCTAGACTAAGATAATCTCCTTGGAAACTAGGTTGGACTGGCACATGGACGACTTACATGACAAGACAATCTGGCATGGGATGGGGGAAGACGCTGACTTTAACAAATGAATCAAGGGACACAGGTGGGGATGACAATCACAGAGGTGGGAACACCAGGGCAGGAAATGACCCGACCTGAAACGAAAGGGGAAACTTAGCTACTGAAGCAACACCAAACATAACAAACATGAAAAACCGGACTAAAGAGAAACAGTGTGTAACTTAACATGGCAGGCGAGACATAACAAATTAAAGGCGTTTTGAAACTGTTTGCATCAACCCGGGCTTGTCTCAGCATTTATTTAACTTATTTCAGCATGTGCTTTCAAAATGATTACTGGTTTTCTAATCCTCAATGACCATTTATAACTTCTTTTTTATATACAAATCAAAAACAATTTCAAACATTTTTACAGTTTAAGATAACCTTGATTGTGTATGCATGGAAAAGTACACTTATTCAAATGCACACCTTTTATTTTGTCTAATTTGGAAACAACAGATGGCTGGATGGAACTTCAGAAGTCCCTTGAGCTGAAAACTCTCTTGTCAACATTTATTTAAAATGTGGTTCAAGTTTAGCAGTTTTGTTTCTCATTTGTAACAGCTATTAACTTGCTGTATTTATCCTCAGTATAATATTGACGTGTCAGCAAACCAACCACCTTGCTCCCTATTTAACTGGCATCAGCCATGGGAAAAAAACAAAAACAAAAGAAAACAAACACTGGTCGATCACCAGCAAGGACAAAGAAATACAAATACTTCACCTCTTAAAAACAAAGTCTTATTTTCACCATCCTTTCATGGCATGATTTGTAGAGTATGTTAAGGGTAAACATTCAGATAAGACCAAGTGTCTGACTCTATTTTGATATGATACACAGTTACATCATCAAATTCTTTTCAAGTGTCTCTGGACCTTGAACCTAACCCACTTTAAATTATCTCTATCTCGTAAACAGAACATACACTTATCATGTATTGTTGCTGAATCACTTAAGTTCAGAAACAGCACTTACAGAACCATTACAGCACAATGCCAGCAGATGCAGCAACAGCAAACTGGTATTTGGAGTGCTGCTTGTCTCAGAGTGGCCTTGTATTGCTGCCTTTGAGCATTCAATTTGTAATTGATCTAATTTAGATTGTTTACAAATGGCAATTGCGAGCACAAGATAGAAATCAATTATCTGTCGGCAGAAGTATATTTCTCTTTGTGTGCATGTGGGAAACATTTCAAAACCCTCTAGAGGATGAACAATCTCATTGAATGACTTTTTTTTTTTCTCCACCCAGAACACGCTGCAAAAACAAGTGAAAAGAGTTACAGGAACTTGATTAGCTGCTGGAGTCAATATTTTCTGAACTTTCCGACACATGCTTTCTTTCCTGTGTATACAGTTTGTGTTTTGTTGATCTTGTTCATGCTTGCTGTGAAATTTCTAAGCAAGGCCTCCCTTCCAGCCGTGCTTCCACCAGCAGATGCACTGTTATCAGGTCAGAGAGTGTGAAATTATCTCTCACAGCGGTGATTGTCCGCTTGCTCTGTCCCATGCTCCACTGCAGCATCTAATTAGCACCTTACTGATGCTCTGTGCCACCGCACATAAACACATGCACTCACAACACAAACACAGCACAGGCCAAGAAAGACTGATGGTCAGAGGATTGAATCGTTAGAAGCGCACATGCTTCCAGTGCACGCATTGTAACACTTGCGGCAAAGAAAACAAAGAGGTGCTCTTCAGCTTTCATCACGAGCTTGTTAACCAAATACAGCTGCTGTCTGTTACTTTTCAGGAGAATTTTGGCAGAAAAAAAATAAGCTTTCGAAGCAAACTTGAGTGGGTGAGTCAGATTCTGTAACCTTAGAACTTGTGCTGAAGTAGCCTCAAATAAGTGAAGCAACAAAGGCATCAAAGAAAGTTTTCCTTTTTGTGTTTTGTTAGTCACTGGTTACTCTCGCATCTGCTTTAAAAATTGAAGTTAAAACAAGTCTGCAAAGCTGTTCGACTTCCTTAATGTTTCTGATGCACTAGTGCTGCTGTCAAAGATCAGTTCAAAAGTAACACAACAAAATGCCTCCTTAGCTTTAATTAAGAACATCTGTTTATGCTAATGTTATGCATCATAAATAGCATAAACTCACTTGAAGCACTCGTACAGATTTTCAGTAGTGAGGCTGCTCTTTAACGTTGTCATTTTACTGCATCATTAATCAACATATTCTTCATACACAGATCTACCCTCTGACATTTTAGAGAGATTAATCATATTGTTATTCAAGATTTCACAAGAAATATCATGGCTAGAATAGTAAATCAGTAAATGAGTGCAGCTGTAAATGTGCTACTGAAAAGCAGCCACATTACCTGAAAACACCTTTGCTTTCAAATATGTCTGTTTTCACGAGTTTACAAAAACACCTGAAGTGGTACATCATCTGATATCATCAAGCGATATCATCTTCTCTTTTTACAGTCCACTGAACACCTACGTTAGAGAGATTCACTGATTCATTCACTGTGTGATACACAAGTTAGGATAATCTGTGGGCCTAACTTTGCTCTCTGTGCTGGGTCCCATGGTTCTGCCTGGTCTGGCATGGTTTGGGGACACTTCCTTCCCTTCTTCCATCAGCTCCCCGAGAGAAAAGCTGTGCTAGTTGTCATGTTGATTCAGTGTAGTTGAAATGATCTCAGATTCAGGACAGAACAAGCAGGACCGGCAGGATCTCCTGCAGCACATCCTTCGGTTAATAGTCATCTTATGTGCTGTTACAAAGCACTGCCAACAGAGTTTAAAAGAAATAATGTAGCCAGAGGTTGATTTTTTTTTTTTTTTTTTTTTATTATTTCTTTTTGTCTGTGATAAATATTTCTTTCGTTAAAGTCATCTGTGTCTCATACATGTGACACATTTTTAGATTTTGGTTCAATTCATGGAGACGGTTAACTGAATGTTTCTTGGTTTAATGTAGTGTCAAAAAAAAAAAACAAAAAAAAAACTATGTTTTAATGAATCAACCCTGATACAGATATACTCTTGGCAAACGAGCAAATCAGAGTTCATGCCAGCTAATAAGAGTAACTATAAAAACAGAAAATATCCTGGTTATTTTTACCCAGACCTACCAAGTTTACTCATTATCCTCTTAAGTATAACTGACCAAACATAGTCTGTCACCTATGACTTATTTTTTTAATGACAAGATGATGAATGGTCTACAAGTGCCTCACATGAGATGAGTTTTTAGTCTAAGTGCTCACAAATACATACCTTGGATGTTTCTTTTTCAGATCTATTTTTAAATAACTAACTTCACAGAAACCCACGAATTAGTATTTTAAAAAGTGAATATTTTTCTGTATGAAATAATTGAGTCTTCGTTCAATATATGTTAATATATGGTTTACTGTAATAAAGTGTTTTGCTGTTGTTCAAATGAGTAACATGTTGTGCATTAAGGTTTACAATGTTTAAAGAAACTGTGACAGGACTTTCTAAGTGATTTTGAAAAAGTCTAACTTATATATATATATATATATATATATATATATATATATATATATATATATATATATATATATATATATATATATATATATATATATATATAATATAAATAATATATTTATATATAAATAATTTATATATATAAATAATATATATATATATATATATATATATATATATATATATATATATATATATATATATATATATATATATATATATATATAAACTGAACCTGGAGCTAAGAGTGAAACACATGAAGAGTGTGTTTGCTATTAAACTACAGTACAAACTGACAAAGCTTGCTTGTTGTCACGTTTCAAATATCAGCCTTGTGTAACTGTTGATAAATACCTTACCTTGTCACGTTGTATCTGGTAAGAAGTTGTCTTGAACAAAGAAAAGTAGTGATAAAAAGAAGATCCGATCTCCATTCATTTTCAAAACAAACACACGCCTCGTTAAGAGTCATGTAATCACGACACTGTGTTTCGATTTCAAGAGGTGTCGCTGCAATCCACTTCAAACATCCTCTTTAAGTGAATGCATCACAGTTCTGATGGACTGTTCATGCAACCAGTGTCTTTGAGTTGTGTTGGGTAGTGGTCCCTGATTGGTCACTTATTTGCCCCAAGACAGGTAGTGAGTAAGCGAGGGGGGGAGTGTTGTTTGAAGTTAGCGACTACAAGTGTGTATGCATGTGTTTGAGAGAGAGCTCCAGAAAACCAGGTTTGTTATTTTGGCGCCGGTTACAGTCTGCTTTGTGGGATACTACAATATATTCACTTTCAGCTAACGACCTCTTTTTTTATTGACATCAAAAAAGGATGTCTGTTGACTGCTCTGCACTGACCTGAAAAGAAATAAGACTTTCCTGTGCCAGTGAATTCATCACTGAAGACATACAAAGTGCTGAGTGCCATAATGAGTACATATAGATGTAATGTGCTAAAAATATCCAGGTGTGGAGACGATCTAGAAGAAAGAAATGTCTGTACTCTGATTAGTGTTATTGCAGTAGGATTCCATGAACCTCCTGGTTGTGATCTCTTTGTATTTCAATCCTTAACTACAGTACCAGCCACCAGGCAGCAATCCATTTGTTGTCATTTTGTGGGACTTGTTTTAACACTATATATAGACAGTCTGAGTTAGCTTAAATTTTATTTTCTGCCTCGGTACAAAAACTGAAAATAAAGCCACTTTAATAAAACTTATTTTTCATTTTATTTAACTGCACCAGAGTTATGCTTGAGAAAAGTTAGAACAAAAAGCATTCAAGCGTTTAAACCTACATGTGGTTAGCTGCATTTCTCCATCCAACCCTCAGTGTAGAGTTATTAATGCAGCAGCTTGCAAAAGGCAAAAGTGTTTCAAATACACGCCACTGAAAACAAACTTTTTAAAAGCAAACATTTCAAGGTCAACACAGGAACAAAATCAATTTGAAGCCTACTGTACACAAATATGCATTTCACTCGACTGTGTGTTAACAGTATTTGAAAGCAAAGATGACGCAAAATGTTGTCAAAATCTAGAAAATGTAACACTACACGCATCTACACAGGAGAAATGAACAAGGCCAGAATGGGGGAAAAAAGAAAAAGGACCAGGGTTGGAAATGGAGTCTTTGAAGATATACATGGGAATGACTGCAAAGAGAGGACAGAGGCGGAAACATGAATATGTAGAGAGCTAGAAGAAGTGGAAATAGAGTGGAAAGAAAGACATAAATTGAGACAAACTGAGGGGTAAGATGGTAAGTAGGAAAGGAACAAAGCCACAGAATGATTGCCAAAGCCAAAGAAATGAGAATAAAATGAAAGCTGGAAGAGAAGAGGGTGAGACAAAAGAGCCTGTTCAAAAAATGACAAGAACAGCTGAAACAAGAAAGACCAGTGCAAATACATCGAATTACAGAAAATGAGGGATCTTAAAGGGGCCAAGGAGGGGAAGATGAAGAACGTCTCCTGATGAATGCCAGGAATTGCCTTTTCATTCAAAAAGTCCCCTTTTTTATCCATCTCCGCACAAGTAAAAATAATAACAGAAAAATCAGCAAAACGAATCATCAGGGAAAAAAAAGCAACAACAACAACAACAACAACAACAAAAAAGACTTCATCACTCAAATGACGCTTGTTTAATTTGAACATTCATAGCTGCTCAAATAGCTTCAGAATCTCCTGAAGGTTGAGTCAAACACGTTTTAGCAAAGTTTGCTCAGGCTCGGAGAAAATGTGATACTGAAGTTATAAACATTCAGGATGATATGCAGGAGAGTGTAAGGTGCTTAATTTAGGAAAGAATTTGTCCAATAAGCAAATTTGGAGCTTAATATAGGAGAATGTGTTTCCTATATTAAGTGAATGTGAGATTGTGTTTCTTTTATCCCTATACTTCTGTGCCAATTTAATTTACAGTTTTGAGATATAATAGCTGGTGTTGAATATATTTTTCCTTGTTAAAACAGTAGTTGAGTCTTATAAAAGTAGAGATATTGAAATATCACAAGATATATTCCCCCTGAAAAAAAATGTACAACATGTCAAAACAATTTTGTAACTTTTAACATGCAACACCATGCAGGTAATATCTTCCACAAGTTTCAGTCTCTCTGCTCTCATCCTCCTATGATCAGATTTCTTTGTTACCTGCCCCATGTAGTATATGATTGTTTGCCTGGAGCGATGACACCAGCACCTCTCTGAACAGTACGAGCTAAATTGTTACAGTTAAAGCGCTGCAAGGGCAAACCAAAAGTCACAGCTCTCTGAAGAATAAAGAAGGTGTTGAAGTGTTTTCTTTCTTGGTACCCACACACAGCTTTGTTTGAGCTATCAACCAACTATTTCCACTTTCTTGTTAAGGACACTCTTCGTTGAATCTCTGTCATCTAAAATAATGGCCTGTCTATTTCAGTTAGAAATGCAATGTGTTTACCACATTAAAGAGTTTTAAGTGAGTTGGTAGCGCAACATTTGGATTTCAAAGGGGTGCCTGGAGTTGATGCCTCAGCTGCTTTTAAGGCTCACTTTCTTTCTAAGGACATAAAACGGACTCCATGCAGTTGCTTGATCCGTCCTTTGACTCTAAATTAGCAATATCACCAAACATCAATATGGCAATATATCACTGTTTGGGTGATGTGATACAATTATTGTTCAGGCAGTGCCAGACATTGATGTTTTATAATTGAAAAATACATCAGAAAACAGATTTATCTGTCAAGTGTACTCACTGCCATTGGAAGTAGGTTAAGTTGTGCTAGAATCCTCTACTCTACTCACAACTAAATTTAAAATTCACATTGGCATGGAAAAGAACAAAATCTGGATTTCCTCTCCTCTCTTCACTTCAGTTTAATTTTCACTGAAGTACTTTCAGCATGTGTGTTAAAATAGAGGCTACATGGCCGTGAGAGATTCAGTGAAGGGTTTGCACTCTGTCAATAAGGCCATAGTGTCGGCCCTGGGTTCTCCATTTCCTCCAGCATTGTGTCCTCTCATATCCTCTTCAGAATCCATTCCAACAGGCCTGACAAGTGGTAGTGATGCACTGAATTCTGCAGCCTCAGAGATTATCATCTGCACACAAGAAAGACTGATAGAGACACAAGAAAGCTTGAAGGATAAAAAAAAGAATGGATTCATCCTACCTAGGGCAACAGTAAAGTACAGTTTATGCCTTTAGTATCCAAGTTTACTCCATAACTTGGCCTGTGCTGATATACTTTGATTGAAAAGGGAGAAAATAGACATCTACGTTTGACAGCAGAGACAGAGCTGGATCAACACTTCTTGGTATGTCCCATTTTGCCCTGCTGGCCTCGGCTTACTTATTTCTCCTTCCTCTTTAGCGCAAACCCTTTGCTTGTGTTGCCAAGGGCAACGTCCCATTAACCGATGAGGATAGTTAGAAGGGTTAGTGTCAGGATGACCACACTTCTGATCCAGCTGGAAACAGAGAGTAGAACATGCAGGAAGAAACAAGCTGCATTTCACAAACAAACATCTGTCCCTGAAGAATACAGTTAATTAGAGGGCAGACATCTGTGGAAAGTGGCCCCAGACAGTGGGCTGATATTCCTCTCTTCTGAGTAAGTGGCAAGTTGGTTGTCATGCATAGTACACCTGCTTGCCTCAAACAGAACTGTGATGCCGTTAATATAATTTCATGATGTGTAGTTCTGTTGCTGCTGTCTCAGGGGCCTTCTCTTTATTGGTTTTCTAGTTTTCTTTCACTGTAGGGAGAAACAAGTAGAGTATAGAGAGATAGGAGAGAAAGCCCTAACTAGATTTTCTGATAGATGTTTTGTAATTATTTTGAGTTATGCAAACGTGTTTGCTTGGTGACTCAGTGCCAGTGTGGGAGGTAATTTTTTCCATAGCGCTGCGAATGCACCCCAAAACAAAGTGCTCTATCACTTGGTGCGATGAAACCCCATAGGATGGTACAAAACCTTGTGCAGAGGACACAGAAAATGATACAAGCAAATAATCACAACGGGGGGAAGAGATTCAGTATGGATGATTTATGCGTCCATTTGTTTGTCATTTGTTACTTCTGGACTTTCTGGCTGGCAAATGTAGCTCTTTTGGAGATATAATTAACCTTAGGAAATAAAAAGCTTGTGCCCTGTCTTTATCTGAGCTGGCTGTATGAATACACACAAAGTAGAGCTGTTGAAGGGCATGTTCCTGTCCAACATGATTGATGTAAACAGGGTGAGGCATAAAACTAGCAATATAAAACATGCTTATGTGCACTTGTCATGCTCTTGGATTGGCTCTGCGTGTGCTCTTGGCACGGTGCGTAGCAAACGCTCATGTCCATACTTTACAGCATGACTCTGACGATGGCTTGTATCCGGCAACCTTAATCCAAACGGTGAACTGCCTTTTGATTTATACGAGTGTCAGACACGGGGCTCTTGGCACCACCGTGCATGAACAAAGGTGGAAATTATGTGGGATGTAATTCATGAGGACAGAATGGACCACCATAAAGGGATCCTGGTGATGACTGCTCAGTGTGCTTCAGCGGGCCTTAGGGGAGAGTAAGTAAAGGGACATGAGGTAACATGTCTCGTACTATTGCACTCCATCTCAAAGACATATGGTACAAGAAGCCTTTAATATTCCCTGCACAGAGAATCGGACGTGGTGGGTATCCAGAGGGCTGAGGAATGTCTTGTCATTTAACTATGCCCTTGTTAAGCTGCTCTTATGTGAGAAACTTTCTGCTTTTACATCTGTTTTGCTGATCTATTTTAACCACCTCATAATGCACACATCAGGGTATAGATCAGAAAGGAGTAAACCACACGAAACATCAGCAACTCTGCCCCGCAAGGAATTTGTTTCGTTATTTTGAGTTGTTTAAGCTCTTTGAGTTCTCTTCGTCAGCATTCTTTTCTTTTATTGTATCCCCTGGGTTTTATCTCTCTCTCTCTCTCACTCTCTCTCTCTGTCTCTCTCTCTCTCTCTCTCTCTCTCTCTCTCTCTCTCTCTCTCTCTCTCTCACACACACACACACACACACACACACAAAATGTACTTTTTGTGTGTCAAAGTGTCTCAGCTCTGCAGCTGTGACTCATCCTGTGTGCTTCTTGACTCAGACTTGGTCAACTGGCAGCATCTTGGCATCGTAGCACCAGTGTGTCTTGTTGTATTCAGTCCTTGACACTCAGGCCAGGCCATTTGTGTTTGTGTGCCTAAAATGTAGCTTATCCAGATGAGTGAGCCTGTATATATTAAACCCTACATATATTTATTAACAACATAGCCAAAGCTTTTTATGTTTTCATGATTCATATGCCCTCCAAATGGATTTGAAGTAATGCAGTTTTCAGATTTAATCTTGGGAATGCATGCCCATGTTTTCTCACTTGTCTAGCCCGCATGCAGGCTGACATTTGCATCATAATTCTTACAAATATGGAGAAAGCTGAAGAAAGAACATCCAATATTTACACCAACTCCTCATGTAAACATACAAACAGCAGGGTAAAAAAGAGAGGAGATGCTTATTAAAATGAACAGTAACATTAGAACTCTGCTGTAATTCAAGCTAAGAATTGACCAAGGGGAAAATTGGAAATGATGTTGGATTACTATTCCCTCCCCTGTGCAGAACGGGGCTGCTGGTGACAGATGAGCTCATACATCACACACACCACAGTGCTGACAGCTGCCACTGTCGCAGCTCAACTCCGACCTCTCGGCTTCATTCATCTGACTGCATGTTGGAA
Source organism: Labroides dimidiatus (assembly GCA_030710495.1). Lineage (NCBI taxonomy): Eukaryota > Metazoa > Chordata > Actinopteri > Labriformes > Labridae > Labroides > Labroides dimidiatus. Next base: position 14,644,416 of record CM061155.1, read on the forward strand.
CATATTTCAGGCAGGAGTTTGCCTCTGCTGACATGATGGAAACCGCGCGCACACACACACACACACACACACACACACACACACACACACACACACATCCACATGTCGCATGTCGCATGCCACAAACTGGCAAAGTCTAACATGCATTTGGCTTCATGTTTTAAGCTATACTGTACACACATGTATGCACTTTCCCGGACACACAGAGGTATTCCTGTGGGTTTATACCTCCATATTACCCGTTTCTTCCACCCAGTGGCTCTGTGAGTGGGTTAATAGTGTGTGCGGGGCTTGAAGGCATCAGCTAATGGTGGGTACGTTTAGCTTGAAAATGCCACATTGACCCCTTTCCAGTACCCCCATTACTCATACCACCTCTATACAAGTGCTTCCAGAATCCCCATGTGGGTGTGTCTTGTTTTTTTTTTTTTTTTTGTCAGTGGGTCATGATGTAACAGGCCTGCTCTCCTCTGTGGTGCTCATAAATCAAGCTTAGGAAATGACAGGATGATGGGGAGATTGGGCATCACTGATGTGGATAGCACTTGTGTAGCTGAAACCACAACCAATATGCAAGTACTCCGTTCATTCTCGCATTTTCTGGCTTAAGGAACACACACATGGGTGTTATATTTTGGACTTATTTTGAGCAGTTAACTTCAAAACTTTTGGAAGTTGTATCAATATTACTCTCACCAGACAAGTAAAAGCTCAAAAATGGCAACGTCTGTTATATCTGTAGGTTGGTGAGACCACCACATCGGTTCAGTTTGAAACATCTCAGTAAGTTCTGGATGAAATGGAAGGTTTTGTACAGAAATTTAACGTTTGAACACTTAATGACTTTGCTAATCCCCCAACTTTTCCTGTTGAGTCATCAGCAGATCATTGATTACCCCAGAGGACAAATCCTCAGGTTTTTTTTTCTCTTGCATTACACTTATGTTGAATTTCCATTTCCAATTGAAGGGATGGTTAGTCATGCAATGTTGCTTGTATCTGTGGTGCCACTGAGATAAGTCCTGCCTTTTGGACTAACTTTATCTTTTGTTCTGCCTGCTGGGTCACTGTTAGGGTTTAATGTGTCCCAACAACTGCTGGATGGATGGTAGACTTCAATGTAGACATCAGTGGTGAGCTGTGCATTCCACACCTAGGCCTTCAATGGTGCTCCATCTGAATTAATCCACCTCTCAATAACTATTTTATGGCTATAGAAACCATCTTATTATGCAATGCAGTATAAAGGGCTGTTGCATCACAGATAAGCATCATTGATAAGTTTTGTAGCCAGAATATAAAACTGAAGAAACAAACTCAGGTTGCACAAGTCTCCCACTACTGCAGCTACAGCTGCAACATAAAAAAGCATCAATAATGGCTGATGGCTTAAATACACCATGCGTCTCTGGTCTGGCTCTGCTCCATTGTGTGTTGATGTCAACTCACACCAGCTGCATGCTCAGTCTGGCAAGTTGCATGACTGACAGACAGCTGGAGTCACCGACTGAGGAGTACCCATGCTTCCTCATTCATGTTGGGCTGTAAAACCTCAAACCTGTTGACTCCTGCTCATTATATCCATTTGTTGCTGCAGTCAAACTTAATACAATCTGTTTATGACATGCTTTGTTTTATTTAAAAGTCACTGCCAGGAAGTTATGCAGGGAAAGTACCTATTACACCCAGTGACTTAAAAATAAAATAAACTGTCAAAACCTGATCATATTTAGCTGACTACAACAGCAAACTGACAAAATGTCAGTTTCAACTGTCAAAACAAAGTGGAGCCAGACCAGGAGTCAACAGGTTTAAGGTTTTACGGCCCATCATCAACTTAGATTGAGAAAACGCCTTGGTCTGTGACTCCAGCTGTCTGCCAGTCATGCGGCTTGCCAGATTGGTGTGAGTTGATGTCGGCGGTTAACTTACAACAGATCAATTTGCTGGCTTGCTCTCCGATTGTCCATTCAAGAAGTGTGAATACGCTGACATAACCGTATGCCTGCTAGATGGCCTTGCTGTTGTTAACTCAAAATCTGATTGGTGAAAGCAACAGTTTGATCAAAAACACATTATTTAATAAATATACCTGGAAAATAAAATTAGCATTAGTCTGTTCTTCAGCTGTGAGGCATTCATGTTATTTTTTTTTTTTTTTAAACTGCTCATCCTCTAAAATTTACCCTCTTCCGCTATAAGATGCACAACTTCTTTAGTCTTTTCAGAAATATGGTAGTTTTTACAATATACAGTCAAGCCCAAAATTATTCATAGCCCCGGAAAATTTTCACTTAAAGTCACTTTTATTCAACCAGCAGGGTTTTATTTTGTTTTTTGACAGGAAATGACACAGACTTCTTTCAAAAGATAATAAGACAGTGTACAAGAGGCGTCAGTGTGGAAAAAAAAAATATTTCTTAGCTTTTATTTACATTTGAACAAGAAGTGGAATGTCCAAAATTGTTCATACCCTTTGCAAACTGTCACAGTCTATGGGAATTCATAGTACTATCCAAGGTTCTATACCATCTCAAATAGTCCAAGCTGTTCTAAAGCATCCTCATTACCCTGATTCATTGGGAACAGCTGTTTCAATCAACTCAGCAGGTGAAAAACAGCAGCTTTCTGCAGCTGGTTTGTGGACAGTCATGGCTAAGATGAAGGAGCTCAGTGAGGACCTGCGGCTGCGCATTGTGGCTGCTCATAAATCGGGAAAGGGCTATAAAGCCATCTCTCAAAATGTTTTGAAGTTCCAGTGGCAACAGTGCAAAGTATTATTAAAAAATACAAGATGTTCCTTACTGTGGAAAATCTAAGAGGACATGGTTGGACGCCAAAAGGGACACCTGTGCTGGCCAGGAGGATAGTTAGAGAGGTAAAAAAGAATCCAAGGATCACCACCAAGGCGGGTGAATCTGGGCCCTGCTGGTGGCAACATCTCAAGGCAAGACAGTCCAACGGACACAGCAGGACCAAGGAGGACACCACTTCTCCAGACAAGGCACACAAAAGCCTACTTGGCCTTTGAAAATGCTTATCTGGACAAACAAGAAGACTTCTGGTCTTCTGTTTTATGGTCAGATGAAACAAAAAATGAATTGTTCGGCCTAAATGATGTAGCCATCATTTGGCGTAAAAAGGAGAAGCCTTTAACCCAAAGAACACCATCCTCACTGTAAAACACGGTGGTGTGGACCTCATGCTCTGGGGGTATTTCTCAGCCATTGGACCAGAGAACCTAACAGAAGTTAATAGCACCATGAAAAAGGAGAAATGCATCAGAATTCTCAACAACAACATCAGACAGTCTGCAGAGAAACTTGGCCTTGGTCACCAGTGGATATTTCAGCATGACAACGACCCAAAACACACCGCAAAAGTGGTGCCAAAATGGTTGGCTAACAAAAACATTAATGTTTTGCAGTGGCCCAGCCAGAGTCTGGGTTTGAACCCGACTGAGAATCTGTGGAGGGAGCTAAAGATCAGGGTGATGGCAAGGAGACCCTCCAACCTGAAAGAGTTGGAGCTAATTGCTAAAGATGAATGCGCAAAAAGTATCCATTGCTGTAATAGCCAATAAAGGCTTTTCTATTGATTATTGAGAAAGCTATGAATAATTTTGGACATGCCACTTTTTATTTAAATGTAAAAAAAAAAAAAATCTGAGTTTTTTTTTTACTCACATTGATGCCTCTTGTACATCATCACATACACATACATACTTATATAATCACATGTTGCTTATGGCAGGCAGTTTGTCTGTTTTGTTTTGGGTGTCAGTTGGGTACACGTGCTGTCCAAGTTTTTCTTGTTCACACAGCTTTCAACAATTTCTTTCAGATTGAATAATTTGCCTCTGGTATTTGCCAAAAAAACAAAAACAAAAAAAAAAACATTGATTGCCTGATTAATGACCAAAATTAAAGATAATCCTGAAGAAAAATCTTCTTCCATGAGTTATAAAATTCAAGTAAATAAAAAAAGGCTTTGTTTCGTGCACTTCAAAACATTGCATAACTTAGAATTTAACCAATATGTTACTATGCACCAAGCGTCCTTAAACTTCCTCAGTTTGTGAAGAATCTTTTCTTTTGTTCAAAGTTATTATATAATTGCCGTGATTTCACTGGTAAGCTCATATTAAACCAAAGGGGGAACTACTTAGTGGAATCAGTGGGTGTAAACAGTGCAGTTTGGAGGAACGACTGGCACAGACTAGTGGTAAACCATGACTCTTCTTACCGTCATTGCCAAAAGATGCTTCAGCCGATGTGCTAGAATTGAATCCTGCTCTAAAGTTTGGTCATGTGCAAATACAAGCAATGATTGTTAGTATGAGACCTCAGACTGTGTAATTTTCCTTATAGTTGACTGACCTGCAATTTTTTTTTTTCTTACAGTTTTTGAACCCCTCCTGTGAGAATATAGATTATACTGTGGATCCACCCCACAAACCAGCCCTCCCAGAGCCCTATTACTGTTATTTTACCCCTTCATTTATTTTTAATGCTGCAGGCCCTAATAAATCAAGCCTTTTTTTTTTTGTCTTGCTCATATCTTACTCAGCAGAGGCTGTGCTCAGAAATAAGGATCTTTTCCGAGCATGATTCACAATGTGCATCCTCAGAAATTGTGCAATAACAACACCACAGCTTAGCAGTATAAAGCAAGTTGCATACTGACTTGCCTGTGTAAATAAAAGTAAATTATGCAAACAAAAAGAAATGGAAGATATTTTATGAGGCTAGTGAGGGAGTTGAGCTGCAGTTCAAGCTAAAGGCAGCTTACATCTGCTAAGAATCCAAATGAAGAAAACAAACACTATAAATAGAACAGTGTGCTTTCATGGTCCTCCAGTCATCCCAAAGACTTAATAATTGTTTTTCTCCTCTCTCTTTATATTCCCCATATGTTCCTGTTCTCTGTCCACCAGTTGTTGCTCCCTTTATCCAAAACTCAGTCTTTGCTCACAGAGCTATCTTTTATTTCCTTTTTAACCTGTCTCTTTGTGTACTTAAATTTCTTTAAAGTTGAAGACACCAACTCTGTTTACAGCACGAGACTCTTTAAGTTTTGGCATCATATCTTGGATGTTAGATGTAATGTGGTGCCAGCTAAGTTTAGGGTGCAATGCGCAAACATTTCTAAGAAAGCTAAGATGGCAGTTTTGATAATAGTTGTGCAACTAGTCTATCATTTTGTCCTGGTTGCAGTGATGTTTTTGTATTTTGTTTGTTTTGATCTTTGCCTCTCAACATGACCCCTGTTCAGTCTGAGTCGGCTCTTGGTTTTCCGTCTGTCTAAAGGAAGTTGTCTCTACCTCTAACACTTGCTAAATATGGTGAATTAATGTTGGATTTCTCTGAATAATGTACAAAGAGCATGGCCTCGTGCTGTTCTGTTTGTCAAGTGTCTTCAGCCAGTGTTGTGCAAGTTAACCAAGCAGCAACTACCAGTCAATGCAGAAGTGCTAAAATCTGCAGTTTGTAGAGTGTTTGCTTTAGGCTGATTCCAGAAGTCAAATACACACCAAGCCAAAAAAGCTGTTTCCACAGTGGAAATAAACATGTTTACAGCCTGGTACAAAAATTGTCTCCCGTCTGAATTGTTAATTTCTCTAACGGTACACACTGTAAGGGGCGGGGCAGTTTAGAAGATATTGAGATCGCCAGTTCATCCAGTCAGAGGCACTGCTCAGCTCACATGACTGACAGCTGCTCTATGGCTGTTACTGTGGATACTCAGAGCCTGCCTTATTTCCAGTATGGCTGCATTGGCTGTTTTGCTTCAAGAATCCATTTCAGAAACACACAGGTGACGTCACGGAGGCTACATTCATTAATTATGCAGTCTATGAAGTTAACACAAACGATGTGCTTGCTAACAGAGTTCAGTTCACTCAGAGTGAAATAAACTCATATAGGTTCATTATTTTGAATTCTGAACAAAGTTCACCACATCCATCTTCTTTTTAGGTGAACCTAACTTCCTTTTCATATGAACCTCTTGTGCTTCATTTCCTACATGACCTACTCGATTGCAGTGTAGAATCAGAGACAGATGAGCCAAAAATCCCAAATAAACAAAGGTGAAAATCCACTTTGAAAACTTTGAAACATGTGCACAACAACAAATCATTGTCTTTATTATTTGGCTTAATGGAACTAGCTGCTTTGTAAAAAATGTGTCGGTTTCACATTGCTGAAAAACTAAAGATCTAATGCTGGAGAAGCACTGAACAAACATAAACACAAAAAGTCAATTATTCTCCATTCACAGAAACATCTTAAACCCCACAGTATTTATCAGCACCGCTAACTTCATAATAACTACTACAACTATACAGCCATGCTGAAGAACTGTCAGGTGTCGTAAATTTGACTTCAGCTGCAGTTAAACACAGACTCAGTAGCTCTCAGCTGCTCTTCATAGCCTCAGAATCTGCTGGAATGTGAGCAGTCATTAACAGTCTCCAGGGAGAGCTAAGCTCACATTGCTGTTCATGAGTTGCAAATTGAGCTGCTCATTTCACCATTCACAGCTATATGAGCACATTCAATGAACACATTTGTTTTAATGTGTTCACACAAAATACTGCAGACATCGTTTATTTTAAACATGCCAAAACCTGCAATACGAGTTGCTTGTGTTGTACGTCGCTTTGGAAAAAAGCGTCTGCTAAATGAAATTGTAGAATTGTAGAATTGTAGAGTTCTGCAAAGCAAAAAGCAGCATCATCTTCAGTCTTCTGGCGATTTTTAAGGTCACACTTGTATAGAGGCCCAATGCAAAAAAAATAATGCAGTTCAGAATGTAAAATGAAAAAATTGTTGTTGTTTTGTTTTTTTAAATTAACTATCAGTTGAGTCCATGGATTACCCTACTCTTATGGTAACCACCACCCTGTGTTGTAGCTTGCTGCTGTTGGACTTTATGTCTCAATAAACAATATTTACCTTGTAAAGCTCTGGGGAAAAAAATTCTGCCATTAAATAATAATAATAATAATAATAATAATAATAATAATAATAATAATAATAATAATAATAATAATAAATGTCACATGCTGAAAATTAGCATCATAACTTACAAATTAGCTTAGAGGCATTAGCATTACACTAATCATACTTTTATACCCAAGTGCAGCTACACAACTCCTTAACTACAAGAAATAATACTTTCAAGGAATAATTTATAACATTTTAAGTGGTTAAGTGTAACTGTTAGTGGATAAATGGGCTTGTAACTGTTTATTGGTTTAATGTTGATGACAGGGATGTGAAAAAGCCTGGAAGCGAACAGAGCTGAATGCGAGCGTCCGTCTCATGCTGTTAGTGTTTTATTTGGGAACAACTTGTCAGCTACAGTAAGTGACAGGAGAACAAGCAAAAGCTGTTATTGTTGTTACTGTCAGATGGAAATTCAGGGCAGCGCACCCGTCCCTCTATCAGATATTTATCTGTTCTCACAGCTGCCTGACTTAAACCCAAACAAACGCTGTAAAGGTGTTTTGCTTTCACTTTTACATATTTTTTCACGAAGAATTAATTAATTAATTTGTTTGCTGACAATACACTTCCACTAGCCTACACTTCCACCAGTCTACTAACATATCTGTTTTGAAATAAAGATTTTTTTTTAAATGTGCTGATTACCCTTTTTTTAACCAATATGTCTGCTGAAGTCATACAAATTTTTCACATAACTAAGTGCTGCAAAGGTACTTGAAAGATGAGTAATCTTAAGTGACAATGGACCTTATTTTTCCTTCCATTCATGTCTCACCTCTTTGAGCAATGCCACTGTTAACCCTACAGGTTGTCACTATAGTGAGGACCCATATCAATGCTTCTGCTGCCAGCTGGCAGTACTAGGGTTAAAATCTAGAGACCCTCTGTGTCATTGTACAAAAGGCAACATCACTGCTGAGCTTTTATAAGATGATTGATCCAAGCCAGTAAATATGTTCACACTGAGGGAACTAAAAATCTGGCTAATGTGAAACACCTCAAGGATGAACAACCTCACAATCCTCACAGTTTTGATATAAAAGAAAGTGACAACTTCATTGGAAAGGTGTTTGAAACAAAAGCAACAACAACAACAAACCCTCTCTCTACTATACCTACCATCTCTTTAGTTTGTACTTGGCATGTTTAGGTGTGAACACAGTGAGTAAAGACTTACTCTGTCATTTCAGCTTCAACTTACATGTTCCCAACAGTTTTGTAATTCTGATGTGTGACCCAAACTTGAACTCTACACTGGAGAAGGGCTCAGTTAAAAGGCATAAATCTCAGGAGTGTGAGAAGAGGCTGTCAGGATAAGTTTATCACAAGGAGAGGAGAAGACCAACCGTTAACAATGGTAAAAATAGCCAGCAGGCACATACTGGGGTACAAAGAAGGTCGCTGATGATTATGGTATGTAAGTTGCTATAACAGAATTTTGATGTGTTGTTGATGCAGCACAGGAGTGGAAAAAATGCAATTGATTCATGTAAAGTAAATTGAATTTCACATTATATTTTGTCATTGTATTGTATATTTCATCATATTCTCTTTTTCCCCCCATTCATAAATAGTAAAATAATTAATACAAAGTTGACAGCTGATTAAAGGTAATTATTAGTACTTCACGCCATATTTTAGCTAGCTTGGCCAAGCCCAGAGCCTGGGAATGTGACGTGACCCCTTTAAAAGTAAAACAACCTGTTTTAAATCGTCTTTAGAGCCCTCTAATGGAACATTTTGATGTACTTATTTCTTTGCCAGGGGCAGTAGGGTAAATTTTACTATGTCTGATAGTCCATTGAAATCACTGTTTTTAACCTCTCTTTTTGAGTCTCAGAACTGTTTGTGGATTTGTGATCCTTTGATTGATACAGGCAAGTCATTCCTGCCCTTACAGAGGCCTGTATGCAAACTGAGCTAAACAGCTGCTGCCTGTGTCCTTTGAATGAGCGAGACAGATAGCATGGAGGGAGCAATCTTCTCACTGCTTGGAAAAAAAAGTCTACTAAAAATACATTTTTAATGGGATGCCAGTTTTGCTCAGTAGTGAGAGCATGTGCCCTGAAACAGGCAGAGTCCTTGCTGCATCACCCTATAGGCTTATTAACTACACACTGTTATAAAGAAAAATCACACAGACTTATCATCCAAGTCTGGTGTCCATATGATCTATGAGCCTTAGAGAGAGAGGCTCTTATGCTTTCCCATTTGTTCATACAGCTGATCTACAAACCCTCACATATTTACATGTTGTAAAATCCTTCTGTTCTCCTGTGAATTGCTCAAAGATATTTTCCCCAACTCTGAAAAATAGCATGAGATCATCACAAGACTTGCTGAAATGAAGAGGTCATCACATAAGGATCCCCTGACTGGTTTATGACACATTGAAGAGGCTGACCTCAAACACTAAGGTCCTCCCATAGCTCTGCCCCGACAGACCTCCAGAGGGCTGGCCAATCAGAAGGAAGGGGGTTTGTAAATCATTTAAAGCTTCCACAGGGGTACCAGAGGAACAGCACCTCCTCTTTGCTTTGATCTACTTTTGGAGCAAAACTTAGATTGTGGTTGTTATCTACCAGTGCACTGAAAACACTGTCCCAATGTGTTAAAAGTACAGCTTTATAAAGCTTTGTTTATTCTGAAACTCTGAGTAAGTGTGGGGGATGTCAAAAGTTTGTCAGAGAGAGCTGCCATCACACTTTTCAAAATTAATGTGCTTCTCACATCCTGATGATCTGCCATTCAAACAGTAAATGAATCAATAGGTGAAGAGGTCACTTTTTCAGCCACCCGACTGAATTTCATTTTCTCCCTCATATACATAAAACTTTTTTCATAATCTAACCACAACTCATTTTCAGGCACAAACATTAAACTCTCATTTAAAGTGGGGAATTGGTGCATCCATTAGCATAAAGTGTAGCGTTAATGCTCCAGTTCTAAATATCGCATATCAGCCAGCCAGTAGCACCAACAAAATGGAACTTTAACTCTGATCCCAGCTCTGTTTTCAAGTCTTGAAAGAAAGTAAGCTAGTTTGCTTTTATCAGTGAGACAACTGAATTGACACAAGCTTCTTTCAAAACACAGTGAATTAAGATCTTCATGGACGCACAGCTTTAACTGTAAGAAGAACAAAGGATGTGCGGGGTAAGGCCTGAATAACAAGTATCTTTCTGACCTAGGATTGTTAATTCATATTCATACCAAGAGAGCTGGCTGATATGTTATGGCTTTCAGCAAACATAAAATGCACAGCTCATGTCTTCAAGTTAGTACTTTTCAGCTTTTTTAGGGAAAGATATATAAAAGGGTAACAGTCGTATGGTACTTAACTTAAGTACTTATTGCAAAAACTAATAGAATAGAATAGAATAGAATAGAATAGAATAGAACCATAGACTGTATAATTAATGGACGTAGTCTCCGCGACATCACCCGTCTGTTTCTGAAACGGACTTTTGAAGCAGAACAGCTGGCACGGCCATATTGGAAATGAGGCAGGTTGTGAGTCTCCACATTAACAACCATAGGACGCTCCACAGTCACATGATCTGAGCTGTGCCTCTGATTGGACGAAGTGGGGAGCTTAATATTGTGAAAACTGCAGAATTCGAAAAAAATTCACCCCCGTACAGTGTGTGCCGTTAGTGAAATTAGCGATTCAGACAGGAGACATTCTTTGCACCAGGCTGTAAATAGGCTTATTTTGGTCGTGAAAACGGCTTTTTTTGGCTTGGTGTGTACATGACCTCCGGTACTTCCGGAGCCAGCCTCAAGTGGACACTCGAGGAACAGCAGACTTTAGCACTTCAGCATTTTCTCATATTTTCAGACTGGAGGTTGCCGCTTGAATTGAACATACTTTATTGAATATAAAATAGCGCTGTTTGTTGATGACAACTTTTATTTATTTATTTATTTATTTATTTATTTAAACTGTAATTAAATCACAGTGGACTTTAGAGACTGTGGATCTAATGAAATGCAAAAAAAAGTCGAATTTTGATTTGACTGACCGCAGGACAATTTTTACCATAATCCATCTTAAATAAGACCAGAAAAGTCTCTGGTGTTTCTGGATCATGTTTATACATAGTTTTCTCCTTGCATGGTACAGTTTCAATCTTCATTTGTAGATGCAGCAGGTATCTGTGTTCACAGATAATGGTTTTTAGATGTGATTTTAATCCCATGCTGACTTCCAATGTAGACTCATGTCTATTTTTAAATGCAGTGCCACCCGAGGGCCCAAAGATCCAGTATTGATTTTGGGCTATGCACCTTTATACAGAGATTTGTCTAGAGTCTCTGAATCTTTCTATGTACCTCAGATGGTTTAAGCACCAGATTCTTAGTATTATCACATTCAGGAACATTTTACTAGAACTTTTACCTCCCCATGTGTCTTATTAGAGAAATGAATCCCTCTTTCCCTCTGACAGACGCACTGTGTAATACATGTTACCAACCTATCACAGATCAGTATTAAGAGGAGGTTCTTCAGGTTTTTTAAGCATCATATGCGTTTTTAAGTTCAATGGCGTTCAATGGTGGCATTACATTTCATTACTCTAATTTGATCTCAAATTAGTGAACGTTTTTTGTAAAGTAATAAAAAAGAAAAGAAAGAAAAAAATCCATTGTTGTTGTTGTTGCACTACTTTTAATTAATTACAGGCTTTAAATCATTTTCAAACCACAAATTTTATATTAATCATCTTTTTTTTTTCTCATCATCCTAAACCTCGTAAAATTAGGGTTGTACAGGAACACACACACCGAAAAAAAAAATAAAAAAAAACTATCCTATTACAATAACAAGAGTAAATGCAAATAGTTAGTTTCCTCTCTGAATTCAGCAAATGATGCTAATTTCTCCTCTTTGCTCTCTGGTGTTACTCCCACAGTATGATTGTACCAGTGGTGCTTCACATTCTGGCAGAACTTTGTGAACTGGCTTTAAAGGAAAAAATGATGGGGCTCCAGGGTGTAGATATTTGACATGTGTACCCATGTAATGAGGGATAAAATGACCTGAACTGCTCTCTTTCTGCCTGACCAGGCTACATAAGTGGACCCCAGTGAGTACCCAGTATCCCCGAGGCTAGACCCTTTCCTTTTGGTTTCTTTCTCTTCAACAGCCCCGTCAGAGACAGAAATGGTCAACCTATTAATAACATCTGACACACATTCTTAGCTTAAGAGCCTGCTCTAGATTTCTCTTCTGATAGATGAAACAGATGGTAATTTAAGGCAAATGACTGATCCCAACAGCTATGAATGGTAGTTTTTTTTCTCCCAGAAATTTTAATAGTTTTTGATATTATTTGACTTTAGGCGTTTTGTAAATTGGCTTTGAATGAGATATGGTTATGGGTAGTAGGTTGGGCAGGGATGTTTAATTGACAATAAAACTAGCATACTCTTTAAATAAATTGATATTGCCTCACTGCATGTGATAAATAAGTGGTAAAAATGATAGATTTCAAAATGGCTTGGTGAAGATCACAGCATATGTTCTGATAGATATTAAACATATGGTAATCCAGTTACTGGGTTGTGTTATGTAAACTCATCTAGCTTTTTCCTCTTCATTTTATGTCTCAGATTTTAGGAGTTTCAGCTTGTCTTATACTTTGAACACACCCAGAGTCTCCATAGTACTGCACAAACAAACACACACTCACACGTACAGTCCTCTGTCTTGGTAACATCCCGTATCTGTATTTCTGATTAATACTAGCCCCTGGTCATCCATCAACATATGGCTGTCATTACCCCAATCGAATCCTCAGTCTGAAATGCATTTAGGGGGGAAAAAAAAGGCAAAATTCAGACTTTTTTTTGCTCATTGTCCCATCTGGTGGCATGGATAATTAATCACCTAAGCGATGTGCCTCCGTTCTTCATTATTTAGCCCCGGAGAAGAGGCTGACGTCTGTGTGTGTGTGTGTGTGTGTGTGTGTGTGTGTGTGTGTGTGTGTGTGTGTGTGTGTGTGTGTGTGTGTGTGTGTGTGTGTGTGTGTGTGTTTGTGTTTGTGTGTGTGTGTGTGTGTGTGTGTGTGTGTGTGTAGTGTGTAGTGTGTAGTTTCTCGATGCAGAGAGTGGAGCGTTGTCTGGCGCTCTGTTTCAGCTTGTTTATGGCGGCTTGTTTGCTCGGCTGCAAACACAAACATGATCAGATTAACAAACAGTATTGCACAGGCAATCAGTCCCCCCTGTGCTATGAGGCTAACAGTTCATCTAATGAGCGACATGAGGAAGGAAGTCTGTTTGTTTTTCTCATTTGGTCATATGGAATTTAAAGCAGGTGATGTAATGCATAGAATAGCAACACTATGTGGAGACAGAGGAGTACAACTCCCTCATGCAGAAGGCCAGATTTCCACCATGCAGAGATGTTTTGTTGTGAGAAGAATTCACTTATGCTGGAGGTTTGCCAGTCCAGATTTAGGCCTCATAAAAGGTGAAGCAGGAGTCAAACTGTTTCAGTACTCATCATTCAGACAAGTTGTAATTTATCTAAAAGAACTTGTCTTAGGGTCTATATTATTTGGCATGTCCGTTAGCAGCATATATTTCTTTTCAGTGAATAATCCACAAAAATCCATGTAGGTTAGTGTTTTCAACACTAAGTGTTCCCAGTTGAAAGTAGATGTAGTAGCTGAACAGTGCCATGCTCGCCAATGCCACTTCTTCTTCAATGACCGCTTAAAATGAAGAAAGGGTGTGGCTTTCTATTTCAACTTTGTGAGTGTTAAAATTCTTTCAATGTTTTTTTTTTTTTTTTTTTTTTTTCCAGCATTTTCTTTGAAAAGAGAAAGTTCAGCACCCAGACATAATAATGGCTGTGAAAGGAATCCAAAAAAGACTTTTGTAACCTAGAAACATAAAGTGAATGTAAGTATAGCTCTGCAATTGAGGTCATGGAAAAATACCCTAGGTGATACAGACCCTCAAGTGCCAGAAAAAGTCGGGGCACTGACAGGCTCACATATTCCTAAAATGTATACTTTTCATATGCATGACAACATTTCAGGCCTAAAAAAATCATAGTTCTTTTTGTCTGTGGTTTTCTTGTCTGTAAACATTTCAATAAGCTTTGATCGTGCAAAATCTAATCCAGATATTACCTGCAATTACACTTTTTGTTCTTAGGTCTACTATTCTTGTCATGTGTAATTATTTCAAGGTCTAAATGCTCCAGTAGTAAAAATATTTGTCAGAAAAAAAGTTGTTATTCCTTCCCCTCTAACAGAGAATAACACCCAGGTATTCATTTAAGAGGTGAGACAACAAGGGAGAGGGGAGTTAACGCTAGCAAGTTATGAAAAATCTGCATATCAGTGCTGCTTTGGACATCATTCCTTAACTTCACTCCAAGTTTATTCTGGAGTTGTAATGGGTCTATAAACAATAGCTATGCTTAAGCAAAGTAAAGAATGCAAAGCAAGTGCTGGCCAAAAGTCCTCTGCTGCTATCCGCTGGCTTCAGCAGAAGCCCAGAAAAGTTGGCTGTCGCTGTGTGGTGTCATCAGACAATAGCTGATGGATTTTGAGATTGGCTCCCTGAAAATAGGTTCTACTTAGTGTGTTTAAAACTGCACTGACAAGGAATGTTTGAAGTGGGACAGCAATTTATATTCTGAACCAAAACACTGAATAAAACCAAAATAAAAGTGTGCAGTGTGACCCTGCTTTGCACTAATATCTCAGGAGTTTGTTAAGGGATGGCTTGCTGCAAAGTCATTTGTCTATACTGCAGAGCCTGGGTGTGAATCAATTACTCGCTGCTTACAAGTGGAAAATTTGATTCAAAGTTCCCCACTTTTCAAGTAAACAGGAGCAGTGCCTTGCAGCAGTGAGGTCTTTGTGCTTTATTATGTGTCTTATTTACTGAGAAAGGTGAGGCCACTTGGGTAATTTTTTTCAGCATGGGGCAGGAGAGAAAAAGACAAACAAGGGAAGCACATTGCTCCTCGCAGCTGTCTTGCTGGCGGACAAACACATTAGAAATACATTATGTTGGAGCCTTTCTTCACCAGAGACTGCTTATTATCCTCGACATGAGGCAAAGTTGTCAACAACATTATTAGCCAACAAAATAAAATTAATGTTGAGTAAAAAGGTACACATTGATCTTGCTAATGACCCTCAGAAAATCTCAGTACATTGTAGTACACTTAACAAAAAACACGTAACACCAAACAAAATTACAAATCAATAACATGCTGGTTCACTATGCTTTGAGAAATTTTGGAAGCAAGATGCTGCTAATACTTTTGGATTTATTCATCTGTAACAAAAGATGATAGGACTTTATCAAATTTTTGAATGGTAATGGGAATAAAAAAGGAATAAAACAAACTCCATATCAATGCCTAAGCCCCAAGTGTAAGCAGTTTTAAATAGCATTAAGAACAACTACATGTCAAGAAAAATATGACTTTTATAGTTAGTGCATACATATATGCATGCACCTGTCCACCTCTGTACAGCTTCACAAAAACGCCATTGACATTTATTAAACACATATATATGTTTCATCTTCATATAGGTTAAAGGTGGTCCATCTTTCATCAGGCATAAATATAAATCTGAGAAAAATAATTTCTCATTGCAGTCTAAATGTCACATTTTACATAACCTTAAGAAGTGCAAAGCTGCAAGAGGAGACTTCTGAAAGAATGCTGTTTTGTGGCGTTGAAATTCCTCTTATCAGTTTTATTCATAGCAGAAAGGATGCAAACATTTTGTACAGTAAAGACCATTTGAAGTTTTCTTACAGACATATGCACAACAGAAGCAGACATGCCTGCTGCTTTACGCTTTAAGTGTTTATTCTGCAAATGCATGTCAGGTTGTCTATGAGCCTTGAAGCTGCGATTTTCAATCCATTTGTCCTGTGAGGAAATTCTGCTTGCTACAACAGCATGATTAAGTAAGTCGTTGTGATTCCTGTTGTGGGTCAAACAGGGGCCAGTAACTCTGTGATACCAACCCTGAATCCTCATTTAGCCCAGAGACAATGCAAGACAAGAGACACAGGGACTCTTAAGTGAAGCATGTGCATATTGTCAGCCTATTAAAGGGTTTAGTTTTTTGGATTAGTCTTTGGGTGCATTTTGTACTGCAGGCATATGATGAAGAGAAAAAGAGCGCTTGCATGAGATGAAACAGAAAGGTCTTGTCTCTTATCAAATGGGTACCTGTACATTTTTCTGCTTATCCAGTGGCTGTTTAATGAAAAAACAATAATTTATGCCACATATCTTTTTAGAAATTACACTATTGTTTGGAAAAAATGAGCTGTTTCTGCTATAGAATGCACTTCAAAATACTCACAGATTTAGCTCTATCCATCCATGGTGATGGTTTAGTGTCAAGCCAAAATGTGCTTCCTACTAAACCCTTCCACTGATGAAGAAGTAAAACTACATTTTTCATCATCGTCCTTGAACGTTTACTGCCTTGTTACAGTCAGTCTGACATCTTTATTTCTGTTTGTCAGTTTTTTTTTAAACACTGCAGTACCATATATATATATACTGTGTTCTCCTGAGTGTTTTCTGGTCACTCTTACAGTTTTCCGCCCTAACCTACAGTGTTGTGACTTTAACTTCTATATCTAACTATGTTACCCACCAATCCTAAAACCAAAAGGGTGACTTTGATAATTATCAATCCATGAGTATTTTTTGAAACATGCTCCATCTGTTGGACATTTTCCCCCTCTTTTGGTGATCCAGATCATTTAGCTCAGATAACAATGATCCCAGTGGCTCTCAAAGGGCACAATAACTGGCTTTTAGAGCTGAGCTAATTGAGACCGTCACATCACTGGGCTCCCAGCTCAGAGCAGAGTTTGGCTGCCACAGTCAGAGGTGTGTTCCTGTAGTGAAGTTAGACGATGTGAAAATGACGAGATTTAAAAATTAATAATAATAATCAGAAGTTAAAGGCTCCAATTAATTAATTTAGATTATCATGTGTGATAAAAGTTAATTATAAAGTAAAACTGACGGTAAACGATTAACAGATGCGCCCAGCTCTGCCTCTCCCAACTGTTCTCTGCTCTTTTCAACTCCCTTTTGTTTTGCCCCAGCAGACGAACAGAGTTTAATCCGTTTAGAGTATCTAAAGCAACAATGCTCTGTCAAGAAATAACAGATCATTACTGTGGTAATTCAACCAATCACAATCAAGTATTGAAGGAATACAAAGGAATGACAAGCACAAAGAAGACTTGTAGAGGAATGGAAACCCATGAGGTTATCAGAGCTATTGAAATTTCTACTTACCAAAGACATCAAATTTGAAAATTCATTTAGACATTTGACCATTTAAAAGACTGGATTATGTTTCTTCCAAGAAAAAGTCCCCTATACTCAAGTGTTGGGACTGTTTCTTGCAGCCAATATAAAACTTGTTTTGGTTGTCATAACTTAAAGTCTACTAACCCTTTCTATCACTGCTTTATCCTGTGCAGTGTTTTATGTAGTGTACGTGTGTAGTATTTCATTCACCTTTATCGGTGTTGTAAGCTCCCCATTGTAGTCTTTGTTTGGTCCTTGTTTTGAGCATTGATTTGACCTTGACAGTTTTCTCTTTACATCTTTATTTTTCTGTTCACTGTGGGCTACATTTAAACCTGTTTGGTCAATTTTTCAGTATTTCCTCTACATTCAAACATACTGTCTGTAAATCAACTTGCCAGAATATCCAACTGTGTGCTCATTTCAGAGGACATGTCTCACTTGGCTCCTACAAATTCTCCCTGAGCCTGGCCAGGGTTAAAATGCAGGGCTAATTTAATTGGCCTTTCTAAAATATCACTTGGCTGCCACAGCCTCTAAGCCCCAGCAGAATCAGCCTGTAGATCCAGTCCATTCTTTCTAATAGACGCCTGGATGGAAGCATTATGACCACAATTTTGTCATTTTGCTCGCTGTCCAATTTTCCCACATGAAGCATTAAGCAGCATTTATAGATCAACAATCAAATAGAAAAAAATGGGTACACACATTTCTTGGAAGCGTGAAAATGTATGAACCCAATTCCAGCCATATAGGGGTGGGAACACTATAATGAGATTACCAGGGAGTGCATTTGCACAAACCTCCAACCTTCATTTTTCCCTTGGCTTGCCTGGATTTCACTGTAATAAAATCATAACATGCTCCTGAATAAGAACTTCATTACACCATGTCAGAGTGGAATGAGAGGCTGTGAGAGAACCAGAGAAGGAGCAAGGATTTGGCATGATTAGTATGTAACCTACAGTTTTCCATAAATCACAGCAACAAAATGGGAACATGCTGTACAGTACAGTCTGACATTGGCATTGAAAGCCAGTCAAGAGGCTTTCAGATAGTTCTATGGGAACCATTATTTTATCCATTGAATACACACAGAACAAAGAGGTTCAAATGCTAATGTTTACCATTTATATTCATGGTCATGAGATTGATTGTGAACTAAATCCTCCAGTCTTTGGCACAATAAACTCAGGAAAAGTTAATGTCTTGTGTAGTTTAATCTTGTTAAGAAATATCAGTACAATGGCAGAATTATCAGTTTAATTAGATTTCTGTAAAGTGGAAGGTCTTTTTTTTCTCATAACAAAGCCCAATGTAGCATTTCAATGACAGTAATTTACCAGTGTACAAATATGTTGTATTTCCCAAAGCATTTCTGAAGATTGAGCTTATGCTGGACATACAAAAGGGATAATTTGATTTCTCAGTAAAGTCATCATGAAATCATGATTATTTTGCTAAAGTGAGGGTGCATTCCCAGTGTGATCTTGTTCATTTGGTATCATGAAACACCACCCATTCTGTTTGAAGGTAGTCTTGTTTTGCTCTGGGGTTAATATTGAATCAGATGTTTAATATTATCACCGGTCTTTGGCCTTGATACATGCAAAGGTTGTGGAAACTGCCATACACTGTTAATGTGTGTACTCTTGCCATCACCAAAAAGGATGCTGCAATCTTGCAAACAAACACAAGTGGGAGGCAAAGTAGCACATGGTTTTCTTGGACTGTAGAAAAGGGGGAGAACCTGTTACTGTTGTGGAAAAAGACAGAATGCCTCTTTGATGTGCTGTCCATTTGTGCCACTATTGAGTGGGAAGGAAAAAGTGGACAGACATCGCTGCAAGCCCTCAAAATCTTCAGTGCTATAGCTGGCTAGATAGCTGGCTAACCACTGTTCTGAATTGGGATTTGAATCTGGTCTGCAGGATCCCAAGTCTTTGGAAAATCTGTCATCTGTGACTATCGTCTCTGGGACTTGGTGCCAGTCTTTTGAAGGTTTTTTTTTAAGTATTTTTTTAGATTTTTTCCAAGTCTGTGAGTTTTACTGACAGCATGAACGGACCAAAAAATGTTGGGAGAAATAAGTGAAAGCAGCTCATGAGCAGGAAATGCTTTGTAGTAGCGGAGAAACTGAATCTCTATTTTGTGGAGGCATTACAGAACAATCCTTAAGTTTAGGGCAAAGATGAGGGTGAAGATTAACGGTAAAGGTTTTCTTTCTTTCTTTCTTTCTTTCTTTTATTTATTTATTTATTTATTTTTTTTTTTTTTGAAGTGGGATTGTACAAAATACTTTTTAATGAGCAGTGTGGAATCCACAGGGGACCCTGGGCAGCTCAGTTAGCTCCTTCGAGACACCTGCTAGAGAACTAACATGTAGCCAAGGTTAACAACCGCTCCAAACTGGGTAAATTTACCCTGTCACTTTCACTAGTTTTAAGAAAATCTATCTTGCTATCTTGGTTAAAGTGAATGCTAGGACATTTTCTGTCATACACGTGTTCCTCCACCTGTTCCTTCAACCTTACTTCAGATCCACTGGGAGTAATCATGGTCTCACTTCATTAACATGAAATAGCTGAAGAAATAGGGAAGGGATTTTGTACATGTTAAAACAGTTAAATGTTAAACAGTGTTGCACAGAAACATGCTCAAAGTCTCCAAGGGCCATAGTTTGTATTGATAAAAAATAAAGGTATAAAAAAAGTTATTCTGAGATGAAGAATAAAAATTCAAATTACAATTTACAGTTAACACTTTAACGTAGTTTCTAAAAAAAAAACGTCAAGTAAGCTGGGAAAGAAAATTAATTTGTCAGACTTCAATTGGACTGTTTGCAAGAAGCAAAAGTTGTCATATGAGAACGTATAACATTTCATAGATAATTTAAATTCTGTACCAATAACTCAATCTTTGAATTTCTTTTGGATTATCTTGATCCTTTCTATGTTTTAGAAACTAGCCAGCAATCAGAACAGAAAATCACAAAAAGAAAAAAATAACTCTGATGATTAAGTTTGAACTTCTTAACACACAGATGTTCTTCCTTTTTTCCTGACTGCTTGATGAAGAGTTAATGAGTATTTTTTTTTTCTCATATGTCTACTTTGCTTTGGTATCTGTCTCTCCAGTCTGGTTTGAAAATCTCCTCTTAAGTGATTTGGGTAATTTTTTATATGCTGTGTCAGAAAAGCAAAATCAAATACATAGCCAATCACACAGTTCTTAATATAATTCCTTACACGCATACAAATACACGCCAACACAATACAAATATGTGGGCCAAGCATGCAAATGGTTTGAAGGCGCATTAATATGTGAGAAAGGGAAAAAGATGAGAGAGTTGGCTGGTTGACTCAACAATGCTGGCAATAAATATTCCATCCACACTATTATTCTATAAATAATGGGATTTCATGTGTAATGGCTCTCTATTGCTCATTAGATAAAATGTTCAGTTACAATATAACAAGGATTTTATTGGCTGCACATATTTGTGTAATTCCTCTGGTACCATGATAAGTATTGCAGCTTCAGTGGGTTTATCATTTTGATCCAGATTAGAATTATAAACCAGACAGATTACTAGATGATAAATCTTAATGAAGACGTAGAATTTCTCTCTGTCTCTACCTCTACCTAATTTATGTTTGCAGTGCTGAGTGAAATGTGTTGAATAGGTTACAGTGAAACACAACTTGTCATTTGTTGAAGCCTGGTCCATAACCCTACACTCCAAATTGTTACAGTTTGGGTACCTTCAGGTTATTATCTTAGCATGCACAGGCAGCACATGGTAAGTAACACCAGGAAGACACCAGATGCGGCTCCAGTCCAGCTCCGCTCCATTACGTGTTGACTGTGTACGTTAGCTCATATCGGCTGCATGTTCAGTCTGGAACCTTGCAAGACACCAGACACCTGGGTCTGGTTGCATGACTGAGGAGTACCCATGCTTCCTAATCCACTGATGATTCTCTTTTTATTCGTGTTGGGCTGTAAAACCTCAAACCTGTTGACTCTGTGCATGTCGATTTGTTGTTGCAGTCAAATATGATCTGGTTTTGACATGGTTTGTTTTATTTCGAAAGTCACTGGTTCTTTCTTGGTAGCTTTACATGATTAACAGCTCAAAAATAAAGTATTTTTCTACCATATTGGTGTTTTAGAAAACCCCATTTCAGTCTCTGTCTCTTTAAGACTCCCTGCTCCACAAACTCCCTTCTCTCTGATAGGCCAGCCCTCTGTTGGTCACAGAGCTATGAATGGGCAGACCTTGGTGTTTGAGGCCTATCCCTTCAACATGTCATGAACTAGTTAGGAGATCCTTAAGCAAGGACCTCATAGTTTCAGCAAGCGTTATGAAGAACTTTGGCTGTTTTAGGAACAGACTATTTCTACAACATACAGTATACACGTTTAGTATGGACATCCAGCATCGCTACTTTATATCCGTGTATAAATTATAGGAAAGCACATTATGCCCTCTTTAAATTAGTGAGCTGATATGCTATACATCTATGTGAGATGATGGACATTTTAGACTTCATATCTGCTTAAATCCAGCATGCTAGCATTGTTGTCATCTTGTCTCATGTTACGACCCCAAGCTCAGCCTCACTGAAGGTCTTGTATGAGCACAGCTTATTAGGTGTTAAATACTTTAATTGTAGAAATATTACTCTGAAGTGATGTGAAACTCAAACCACACCTGACAGTACAAGTTAATTGTATGCCGTAACCTGTTTACCATGATGCCCGCAATACACATTTAGCCAACATCATATTAGTTAATGAGATGATTCAAGCTCTGGAGGCCTATTTCTCTGACCTTCATAGCACAGCAGTATCTATCAAGTCTGACTTTCATTTCCTCTCTCATTACCGGAATGATACAATTGTAAGTGATGAAGATACTTTAACATATTTCATACTGCAAACAAACAGTAAACTCAGGCAGCTAATCCTCATTTTAAATCTAACCTCATTATGGTTCGTTAATGTGTAAAATGTGTTGCAGGGAGATAAATGACTTATTGTGTAATTTCTCATTGCAGCTTGTAATATCAGATTACTCTACTTTGTGTGTGTGCGTGTGTGTGTGTGTGTGTGTGTGTGTGTGTGTGTGTGTGTGTGCGTGTGGTTTATGCACAGGTATATGACACATTTCTGCCTCCCTGTGCTGCTGAACGTGTCCCATTTTTATATGCTATAGCAAGCTTCAGATAATGAAGCATCCACCATCTTCTTTGCTGTTCACACTGTTCTGTCTCTCCCTTTCTTTTTACGTTTGCGCTGCATTCCAACTCCCTTCTACCCCCCCCGTGGGTTTGTCCACCAAGGACGCACCTCCAGCAGCATGAAGGGTATCTCTTGCACCAGTTATAGGCATCTTCCTGAAAATAACGACTGCTCTATAAAAGTCGTCTTTATGTGCTTGCACATGCACAAAGATTACTGCTCAGATCACGGCGAGACAGCATCCCATCATTTGTCTTCCGCAGTCAGGCTGACATTGCTGTTTGTAAAGCTGTCACAGTAATGATTCTTTATCTCTGTTGATAATGACATCTGTTCCTCTTGACAAGTTCTGTGTAAAATGCCCTGAAAGAGATGTACACACTGCGTCAGAAGTGTGTGTGTGAAAGACTCGTGTTTATGAAGGATGAGCCGAAGAGGGGTGGGTTGTGTGGGGTATTGTAATGACTCCAATGTTGTGTAAAAGGCATTTGTCGGACATTTTTCATGTCAGTAGAACAGAGCTGGAGAACTTTGTGAAAAATACAAACTTATATAAGTGCCTTAGTTTATTTTAAAACTATAGATTTTCTCAAAGTAACTCTGCCTGAGTACTGCATTGCTGCTTCACCATCACTTTCCTTTTACATTTGCTGATGTCCTAGTATGCAGTTTTACAACATGTAACGTTATGTGTGTCAGTAAGCAAAAAGGACAAGTTATCTGGTAAATTTTGTGTCCTATTTCAAAAAACTTCAACAGCTTTTTCTACACTGTGAGGTATCTAAAAATTGATTTTACTTTCCCCTGATCTGCCTGGAAGACAACAGTGGCTGTGTTGATTTGATTTCCAGTATCTGAGTCAGACAGCTTTTGTATTGGGGAACCCCAAGGACAGCTGAGCATGCATCAAACCAAGTAAAAAAAGTGCACTCAAGAAACTTGAAATAATACAGTATTAAATGAAGGCTTTATTAGTCGTTTTTGTCTTTCTTTTTGGTTGGTCCCAAACACCTTTCACAGTATCTTTTCATGGTTTGCAGCTCAAAAGCTTTTTACTCTATAATTTTTAGCATCTTTTGAAGCTCTCTTTGCTATTAAGCTACAGCCTGGAACTCTTTTTTTTCTCTCTTTGCGGTGCTATGACCTTAGAAGCAGCTTGTGAGTGTTACGTTTCACACAGTTTTGTAGTCATTAAACAACCAAGAGTAATGCCTTGAAAGAACACATCTTAGGGTAGCTGTTGGTGCCTCATTATGGCTATTAGTAGTTCGTTGTTGTCACATTACCTTGCTTGTCATAATGTTTCTTTGTCTTTATAGGCGGTTACAAGTTTAATAGCTGAAATGCAAATCCAACATCTGTTGTTGACATACTTGCGGACTATTGCTGTCCTTGTGAATTTCTCTTTGCAATTTTTTTTAATTGTTGTGTGAGAACATGCTTAAAAGTATGTCATTAAAGTCTGGTTTGTGTGAATATAGGGAAAATTGCTCCATATTCAATGACTGCAGTAACTTTAACACCCATAGATGCATCCAACAGACAGTGAACAGCATCACTACTTGAACTGAACACCACATTCATTGAGAATCCAAAGACGGGCTTTGTGTTTTTGGAGATACTTCTTGTCAACTGTGTCAGATCTCTGTATGACTTGTCTGCTCTGTGTTGGAATGAACAACACTGCTAGGATCCAGTCTTTGTTTGTCCATCTTCTCATTGAGGGAAAGGTTTCACACAAAAGTTCTGAGCTCCATGTTTCATGCTTCTTTTTTTATCATAAATCAGGAGCAACTTCTCTACAGACAATGCTATAAGTACATTTAATTGCACTGAAACCATTTTCTATTTAAAAAAGTGGTTGTGTCTAAGAATTAGTTTCTCATTTGGACAGCAGGTTGGGTAGCTGTTGTTTCTATTCGTTCAACCCATGAGCTTAAACTGACATCCTGCTGTGTTCAAATAACCTTAAAGTGGACCATAACACATAACACAAGGAACATGCATCATGAGGTACAAATACATTTTTGTAATTTTTTTTCCCATCTCGTTTTGAACAGTTTGATTTATTTTTTGCAATCATTGCCATCTCCCCTTGCTGGCCATAGGTTTTGAGGCTCCCTCATATTGTTTTCTTTGAAACCAGAGGCCTTTTAAGCGCTTTAAGTTCCACAGTAATCTGCAGTCTTTCTCCAATTTGTGTTACCCTCCTCAACATTTACCTTTACAATTCACTTATTACAAAGCCCAAATAAAATCTGTGAGACTGATTTGAATTTTCTAAGCGGAACACTTCCAAACCAAGTGGCATTCAGTGATTTTCACAGGTGTATCAAAGGGCCAGTGTGTTTTTTTAGTGAGTAGAAATTGCTTCGTATCTTGCAGCACAGCATTTTCAAAAAGGGTGCTCATGCACTGTTTATTCAGGAATGTAAAAGTAAAAGTTCTTTCATTCTGCGTTTATCTGCTCAGATCATATTTCTCCGCATTGCAGGGACACAAGCTGTGGTGGAAAAAAAATAAATAACAGTGTCACCATACAAGATAAAAAAAATATCAAGAGGCAACCTTGGCAAAGGCTCTCAGACCAATTTTCGCAACCAAAGTGAGCTTTCCTACCCCACCCCCTACCCCCTCCAAAAAAAAAGAAAAAAAACTATCCTCTTCTTAAATTGCATCACCGCCTCCAGGAGACTGTATCCCTATTTATAAGACCTTACCCATGACAAGAGTCACTGGGAAAGGTAGACCAGGGCCAGAGGAACAAGGGAGGCTTGAACGAAAGGTCAACCTGCTGTAAATCCCTGATTGCAATACACTCCATTACAGCACTGACAGCCAAAATTGCACTATAAGAACAATAAGTCCCTTATCAAAAAATCTCATCAAGCCTTGTTTATCTCTAAGAACAATGGCCAATCCCATAGGACACTATGAATATGATTAATAGCTTGACGTTTGCTAAGAAATGCCCAAATTACCATCTCAATGACACTGTGGTGGTAATTATGACGATAACAATAGCAGCTGTGATCAATGAGATAATACTTCCAATTATAAACATGACATCTCATGGAGAAATAATAGGGATCATGTACTGCAGTTAGCTGCTATGATGTCCTTTGTGAATCGGATAATTAGAAAAAGCACGGGTCAATGACAATGCAGCTGAGGACGAATCTGGATATCAGACAAAACAAAACGAGCAACAATAGATTAAACTGCTGCTATTGTTGTGCTCTTGAGAGGTGGATGATGGTGGATGACAACAGGAGCAGGCAGCTGATTTTTGAAGTAAATTCCTACAAGTATGCCTTATCGCTTTAATTTGCACCCCCACTCTTGTTAAAGTGTTTTTTCTTCTTTGCCAAAGTCCTTGGGTCTCATTGTGAGCTTTGCTGCATCATTGCAGAGATGTGCTGCTCGACAGAAGGGAAGTGTGATGGACTAAAGCCCATCAGTGTTCGCTGTAACCTGAGCCGGCTCACCTCTGCAGAAGGGGAGTATTCAGCAGCACGCCAGATAACACAGACGAGCCACTCAATAGCTTTGTCTGGCTGGCTAGTATTCAGGCCTGTGAACTCTGTCCAACTCAATCTGCCACCATTGTTACACTGAGAATGCTACAGCAGCTTTGTGACAGGATGTCGCTGTTACATGGCTATTCAATCCTTCTTTTGCTCTATTTTTCTGTTTCAAATGTGGAGACCCACTCTGTCTACCTCAGCTGTCCTTCAATTCCTAATTCCCTCTTCTTCCCTCCCTTAACGCTGTCTCCTAACACTTGGTGTCCTCCACTCCTGATGGTTTTTATGTTGCTTTCTTGCAGCCACCTGCTCTCCGCTCTCTTTCTCTTCCTGTTCTGTTTGCAGTCTTGTCAGCTGGCTGTTTATTTTGTGTGCCAAATCATTTTGCTCTTTTTATGTTTCAGGGAGCAGAAACATTGACAGGAGACAAGGAAGTTCACTTAACCAGACAAGAGCAGCCTGCAGGCACAAACAGAAACCATCAGCCTCATAATACGCCCATGTCCCCTGGGTGGGGTTTAAAACCACAGCAAAGAGGGATTATCTTTTTCCATAAACACTGCTACATGGTTCACTAGTGCGGGCTGTTTAGAGTCAGGGCTCATCAGTCTGTAGTCAGTCATCTTTAAAGATTTAAGCTGCTCTTGGTCAGGTTTTTATGTAAAAAATAAACTTTTTTGGACAGACTAATTCACAAAATAGGCCAGCAAAAAATACAACCATCCACCCCTGTAATCATGCATACCCACTATGCAATGCAACTAAACCAAGAAAACAACAAGACAAGAGAACTTGATGTTTTAAAGAGAGAAGCATTTTTAATTGTGTGCCCTGAAAGCATCTCATAGTGCAAGTGTTTCTATGTTCTGACCGTTTTATCAGAAAAGATCAATCAAACATTCATTTAAAGGTCAGACATTTCAAGGTTTGTTAGCATGTCCCAGCATCCCCTAGACTCATCGATTGCAGTCACAAAAGATCTGCTTTCAGCTTCTAGCAGCTGTAGAAAGACAGATTTGAACACTCAGTGTGGCAAATGATAATGTGAAACAGCCATGCACTGGAAATGGCCAATGACACTGAACATGTACTGTTATTTTTCAGTTACTTGACTTAAAAGTTCTGCCTTATTATGAACATAGCTGACCTTGCTGGAAGGCAGGCACACTGTATCTGTTAGTGTGGAAGCTAAAGACTCACGTTCATACTGTCTCTTTACCTCATCCAAACAAAGTTAGATTGAGTTCGCTTTATCAATATGACACCTGCTGATTCAGAAACAAATTGGTGACGTCACATAGACTACATCCATGTATTAAACAGTCTGTTTTTTTATCCCAGTCCTACTTGCCCTACCTGGCAAACAGGTCATCACACATGGCACTAATTAACCTCAAATAGGCATCTCTGGCATCTCTAAAGTTAGAATGCCAAGTTTGCTTCCGTCCTGAATGCTGATGTTTGCACAGGCCTAGTGTTGGCAGTGTGAGCTGCTGCCCTCAGCATTGCATTTCTTCATAAGTTTTACCTCAAATACAGCCATAAAATACATCATATTAAATGTCTTGGCTGTATAAATGTCATTAGGATTTATTCTACACAAGAAAGGAAGTGGCAGGTGTTCTACTGCTAATAAAAAAAAACAAACATGATGGAATAAATAAAGATGTCAGTCAAAAAAAAAATAGTTTACAGTTAACTTTCTTCTGCTCAATTCGTCCAGAACTCTGGCAATAAAGAACCATCATTGGACATATCTGTATTGCCATAACAACTAAATAAACTACATTTACCAGCAATGAAGCACAACAAAACAATGTACGATCCAAAAATTACCAAGACTGTTCCCTTGTTGTCTCCACGTGCTGGCCAACAATCAAACGCCTGAAAACACTCGCTTAAAGTAACCTGGAGAGAATAAAGCTCATCAACTCTTCCAGAAAGTTAGATACAGCCATTGGCTTTCTTTCTTGATGAATGACTCTAACTTATTTTCAATAGGCAGTTATCTTTTCCCTATTGACATGCAAATACACTAATAATGTAATGAGCTGAAAGTGAATGACTGTCTCCACTGCAGAAGGTTCAGTCAGTTCTGTCAGTGTTGTTTCGTATATTAAAGAGTGAAAGACAAAAAGACTGTGTAGTTTAAGTTGTATTCATTCCTTTCATGTTGGATATTTACTTTGGTTCGAAACTGGCAAAGACCAAAGGACACAGTTTTAACCAAAATCTATACTGTTTTCCTTTTTGTGTTTACTCTGAGCTTTAAGTTAATCTGTTCAGTCCATCATGAGAACAAGTCTCAAAGATTAAATTTTGGCAAGAAAGTCATGAAGCATGTTTATTACAGGGCACCTCAAAGTTCCAGTGTGAAACGTATTCTGTGCACCACCTGAGGCTGGCACTCAGTCAGGCAGGTCAGAGAAACATCGACAGCGAGACGGACTGATGCAAGCAGAGAGAGTGAAAGGTAAAAACCGAACACAGCGGAGAACAGAGGATTTGGTATGCATTAGATACACGTTGTCCGAGTATTTCTCCGCAACCTGTCCTCCTCTTCAGCTGCTGGCATTATAATTCAGTCCCACTGTAGTCGATAATGCCAAGACGACATCACTCAGCCTGAAATCATCTGCTTGATATGCGCTGGGAGGCTTTTGTGCCTCATCACATTTTCTGTCTGATGTCCAGCTCTGCTCTTTGGGAGAATTCATCACATTCCTATCCTGTCCAGGACTCTCACTTCTCTGACGCATCCTGAAAGTCAACAGCAACACTTCATCCCCTATTCCTCCCTCCTACATACAGTCCCTTGATTTCTTGCCCTGGATGTGGCCTATGGTGCACATTTGTCTGGCTCATCAATTCCCCATTTGGACGTTATTTGTTTGCTTTGACCTGAGGTAGAGTTTTGCCTTTTTGTGTTCCTGTTGGTATCACTCTTCAGACTTGTTTTAGTCATGGCATATTTAGCTTTTCTACTGCTGTCCAAAATCTTTGTTTCTCTCTCTCTTTCTGGCACCTTCTCCAACTGAGATCCCAATTTTATCTTTTTACCTCTCCCTCGTCTTTCCCTGTTTATAACCATGTACCCACACAACCTTAGTGTCTTTGCATCACTGCTTTTGAAGGCCTGGCTGTGTATCTTTGCAGATGGAAAGGAGGTAAGAGAGTGAAGCCAGGTGACACCGAGATGACCTCCACTGGCACAGAGTAACTACCTTCTCAGCGATCCAACATCCTCAAAACAACTTAGGTGATTAAATTAGCAAGTTCTATGGTGTATACTTTTGATACACGGCTGAGATATGCTCTTAAGGTATTTCACCACCAAACTTTTATTCACTGCACTAAATCACATTTATGTCCTCCTGCTATTTTATCTCACCTTGGTTGAAAGTATAAAAAAAAAAAAAAAAAAAGTCTGCATAGCATACTGTTTTTCTGTGTTCATCTGAATGCAATAATTGGAAAAACAGCGTATGACAAACAAATTAAAATTATTTAAATTATTGTCTTAACAAGTCTGCCAACTTTTAATGACTCAGAATTGATTTATGAGTCTGTTCTTTGCTTAATTACATGTGAAAAAGTAAAACTTCACCCTTAGATTAGAATTTAGAACATTTTTCAGTTTCCAGTTCCAAGTGATGGAGTGGATTTCTGTAAGCCATTATCTAACAGCAGCATTTACATTTCCGTGTCAAGGCCACAGTGATCAATTGATCCGTGTACACTACTTGAGCAACACTT
This sequence comes from Labroides dimidiatus, assembly GCA_030710495.1. NCBI lineage: Eukaryota > Metazoa > Chordata > Actinopteri > Labriformes > Labridae > Labroides > Labroides dimidiatus. The sequence goes on from CM061155.1 coordinate 14,674,283, forward strand.
AACACTTCTCATCGATACAGAGGTAGAGACGACACAGAGACAAGGAGACGATAAGACAGACAGACTGAAGTCCCTGCAGAATTTTGCAGGTCAACACATCTCATTTTGCAAGAGCAAGTTGTGCAATTTTAAAACTCTTTTCCTGTTTGACATATCACACGTCAACCTGAGGTGACTGAGACAAACACTCCTATGAAGCCATCTACTGGCTTAGGGAACAGTTTGTCTTTCAACTTAACAGCAGATTTATGTGCTGAGATACCAAAAGAAAGGTGAAAGAACATTTTGAACCCTTCCATGCATGAATTATTGAACAACAGAGCACAACACACACTTTCAGTTTGACACATGTCCACTGGGGAGGAGAGCATGATTTGAGATCGCAAACTTGACTTTTACAAGTTCTCTTTTCTTTGAGTTTTGAAGTTTTCTTGTCTCACTCAGAGACAAAAAAAAAAATGTGTTTAAGGTGATCAAACTATCTTAGCAGTTTTTGCCTGTGAGCTGCAAGCACAGTAGAAATTTTATGAGAAGGCAGTTATTTCAGGAAATTGAATTTGGACTTGAGGACTTGAGCTCTACCCATAAAAACAGTGAATAAAACTGATTAAATACCTTGCAAAAAGTTTTTTTTTCAGGAAAAAAGAAGGAAAAAAGTAAAGTAATCGTTGAACAACATACATCAGTTGACTGAATAAAAAGAAAATATCCAAAAGAATAGCAAAGTCTCCATATTTATGTGTGGATATATAAGTATATAAGGCTAGCACTGTGTGCAGTCTAAATTTGCAGATAAGCATTTAACCCAAGCTTCCTCTGAACACAAAACCTGTACTCAAGAATTCTAATAATGAATCCCTCATAAGCTCTGGAATGACATTGACATGAATGTTCACCTACAACGTCTTGGTTGAATAGAATGATTTGCAAGATAATCCTAAACTGCATAACTTTTCAAACTTTTTTGTGGATCGATTTGATTTTGAGAGATTATCAATTTCACATGATCTGGACAGTGGATGGTAGCCTATGAATTAAAATAAAAATCATACCAAAAACCTCGACTTTAATTGATTTAATCGCATACATTTTCCATTTGGTTTTATTACATGAGTGAAAAAAAAAATAGACTAAATGCAAAATATCACCCTGAGACAGCTTGAATAAATTGAGTAACTTTTACTTTTATATAATTAGATTAAAGTAATGCAAAATTGCAAATAAAGTCTGTGGGAATTTAATCAAAAAATGGTTTTTCACATATCTTTTATGTGTAAATTTTATTGATACGTATACAACTAAGTTGATCTTGAACATAAAACTTAAGTATGTAATACATTTAATCTTAGCTTAATCTTTGACATAAAGCCTACTTACTCACTCATAATGATCACCGGTGCTGCTTGGCAGAATCAGAATCAGAATAGCCTTTATTTGCCAAATATCTTCAAAAGAATACAAAGAATTTGACTTCGGTTTGAACTGTGCTCACACTGCACAACATATGGATAAACACTATCACTAATAAAAAGATTAAATAAGTAAAAAGAATAAGAAAACAATACAATGAGCAATAAAAAAATAACAAATTAAGTCAAATAGTGCAGTGTATGTATAAGTAAAAAAGAAAAGATGTGCAATTTGCAATAAAAGGAATGTGCAAAGGGAACAGACAACAAGCTGTGGTGGCAAATGAGGTATATAAGTTATAGTTTATGGCGGGGTAATTGTTCAACATATTGATGGCCTGTGGGAACAAACTGTTCCTGTGGCTGAATGTCCTGATGCACAGAGCTCTGTAACGTCGTCCAGAGGGGAGGAGTTTAAACAATTTGTGTCCAGGGTGAGTGGGGTCTGCAAAGATGTTACCAGCTCGCTTCCTGGTCCTGGACCGGTATAAGTCCTGGATGGTCGGCAGGCTGGCTCTGATGATTTTTTTTCTACAGACCTGACAGTTTGTTGAAGTCTGCGCCTTCTTGTTTGGAGGCAGAGGGATATCAAACAGTGATGGAGGTGCACAGAACAGACTGGATGATGGAGGTATAGAAGATGACAAGCAGTTCCTGGGGCAGGTTGAACTTCCTGAGCTGTCTGAGGAGGTACAACCTCTGCCGTGACTTCTTCCGGATTGAGTCTATGTGGGCAGTCCACTTTGGATTCCGGGAGATGGTGGATTCCAGGAACCGGAAGGTGTCCACAGGTGACATGATGTTGTTAAGAATGGTGAGGGGGGGAGTGAATGGGGGGTTCTCCTGAAGTCCACTGTCATCTCCACTTTCATGAGCAGGTTCAGCTCCAGGTTGTTCTGACCGCACCAGAGGACCAGCTGATCCACCTCCTGTCTGTATGCGGTCTTGTCACCATCCTGGATGAGACCAATGATGGTGGTGTCATCCGCAAACTTCAGGAGTTTTTACAGTGACCTTAGTACACCATCCGCATACTACCCTCTGCCGCACAATTTGAGATGAACTTTTTGAATCTTATTACTTTCTGCACACTCTGGGAGACATATAAGTCGGAAAGAAGCGGGGTCCCCTATCAACTGCGTACCCTCATGGTTATAATAATTGTTCAGTAATATAATTAATATTCTTAACCAATTTCATTTATTTGTGACAGAGTTGATGGACACAACCAACTGTGAGACAAACTGTTGGCAAATTGAACACTTTGTAACATTACAAAGTGAACACAAAACTAATTTAACATAATAAATGAAATTTTCATAATCATCAGTAAAACTATTAACAAAAGATTTCACCTGCTGATGATGTGACGTCACCTGTACTCGAGCCTGTTTTCAGTGAAAGCTACAGTAAATCCAGTCTAGTTTACTCAGACTATTTTAATTGAGTTTACACAGTACATTTATTTTATGTTTACTGATTATTATGAATTAACTTTTATATTAGAATTCAGGTAAATTTTACTCTAAAAGAATGCTTAATAATTACTAGGGCCAAGAGTGGAATGACTTACACGCACTGAACAAGCTATGGTCTCACCATACCTGCAAAACCCATGCATTTGGTGGAACAGAGCTTTTGAATTGCTGTCCACAGTGCTATAAAATGTGTATTTCTTATTGTGCATTGACATTTCAACATTTCAATGCTGCTGAAATTCTACAATTCTACAGTTGCAATTAGCAGACGCTTTTGTCCCAAGCTGTGTACAACACAAGCAAGAATTTAAAACAGGAAGGAAAAGACCTTAGTAAGTGCAAAGAAATGCTTCAGGTTAGTTGGGCCTCAGGTACTCTGCCAACAAATGGCCAAAGAACCCCCCCTCCCCGCCGCCCTCTTCTTTTTTTTTTTTTTTTTTTTTTTTTTTTTTTTTTTTTTTGTCTTTTAATAGTATTCCATCTAAATAATGTAGCTACAACTAAAATTCAATATCAACAATATTGTTCAACATTCAGCAATGTTCAATAGCCAGTGCTTTTATTTATTAAGAGCTCAGTCTGAGACCTTCTGATTCGACCCCTGAAGACAAAGAGGGGAAGGGTCAGAATACGAGTCTAAGTGTTCCTTAAACAGGTGAGTCTTCAGACATCTCTTAAAAGTAGAAAGGGGCTCTGCAGATCGTATGTAGTTGGGTAAGTCATTCCACCATTTTAGAACAACAGAGGAGAAGAGTCTGGCTAGAGATTTAGAGCCATGCTGGGCTGGGAGCACCAGGCATCTCTCACAGGCAGAGCGTAACGGGCGGGAGGGAGTGTAGACCTGGATGAGGGACTCCAGGTAGGAAGGAGCCCTTACTTAACACTGTTTTGTAAGCCAGAAGAAGAGCTTTGAATTTGATTCGAGCTGCCACTGGAAGCCAGTGAAGAGAGATTAACAGCGGGGTGACGTGTGATGTTTTAGGCTGGTTAAAGACCGGACGTGCTGCTGCATTCTGGATCACCTGCAGAGGTTTGAATGTACGCGCAGGGAGGCCTGCTAGAAGAGAGTTATAGTAGTCAATGTGTGAAATCACGAGGGCCTGTACCAGCAGCTGTGTGGCCTGTTGTGTCAGGTAGGGTCCGATCCTCCTGATGCTATAGAGGGCATATCAACAGGACCGAGCAATCGAGGCCACATGAACCTTTAAGGTCAGCTGGTCATCACTTATGACACCCAGATTTCTGGCAGAGTTTGTGGGCACAAGTTGATTTGATTCAAGCATGACACTGATGTGTGGTGTGTAACATGCAGTGCAATTTTTTTCAGGGGATTTAGGATCTGACTAAAAAAAAAACAGTCCGACTCACATTTGTAGCGGGGCCTCTGACTGGTGGAAAGAACACAACCTTGGATTGCAATTCAAAGCACCAGGAATTGGCAAATAGGATGACTAACATGATTTATCATGATGATAACATGGATAAATGATTGTTTCAAGACATCAAGGGTTTGTATTTATATATAAAAAAAGGAGCATACAGTGTGATAAAATGTAATAAAATAATACAGACATAAGGAACGATACCCTTCAAATTATTCCCACAACTTTGCAGACGTGCAGGCATCAACATTTTGGTTACCAAATAAATGAGTTAAGTATTAATGACGGTTACATTTGAGACAAAAAAAGTTGCAGCAAATGGACGTGCAGACGTGCAGGGATGGCTGATGAAACATTGTATCCTTTTGCAGGGACTCAAAGATGTACAGGAAGTACTGAAAGAAAAAAAGACAAGACTAGAAGCTGTGTTGTAGGTTACAAGACGAGAATAAAATAAGTATATTCATATAGGAACTTTATTGCCTTTGGCCCATTGTCTAAACTCACCGTACCCTTGGCTGTCCCCAAAATTAAAGATCATTTTTAATCACTTTGATAATGGAAGCTTCTTCTTCTTCTTCTTCTTTTTTTTCGTTGGGAGGAGGTTCTGATAGATATAAGAGTTTATGAGAGTTGACAAGGGACATTGCACTGAGGGCATTAGAACTGGCAGCTTGTCAAACAGCTCACTGGAAAAAAAGGAGCAGCGAGTTAAGGGAGGAATACAAAGACAGGGAGAGAGAGAGGAGGGAGGGGGGGTATCTGAGGTCACCTATTGGGTCACCAGACAGTTTTCACTTTACCTTCTTCCTGCACTTCCTCCACCTCCTCATCCTTCCATTGTCCATTAATTACAGTACAGGACACGAGAGAGGGGTGCAGATTGCTCTCATTAAGCAACAACAAATAGCCGGGGCATGAGGAACTTAATTACCTGTGGACCGGAGATTGTTCCACTGTAATGCGGAGGAGAGTCTCTACCTCAAAAAAAGATCTTTGCCCTCTTGTAGAAACCCCGAGAATGACTTCAAATCCAAGATGCAAGGCAATTTATGATGCACTGTGTCATTTCTATTCATAGCTTTAACCTCACCTGCAGGGATGACCTCTCAAAACATTTATTGTCCTGTGAATTCTTTCTTCACAGAAAGGGAAAGGGCTTTTCCTTATTATTTCTGTTTGGTGATGCTGTGGCTTGACTTGCATGAAATATCTTTGGATTTTTAATATCTGATGTCCCTTACGGTGTCCGTCTCATTCAATTAATGACATTCATTTCCCGTATGACTTCTGGACTGATGACGCTCTTAATATCTCAGCAATTGTACCCCCCCCCCCCCCCCCCTTAATTCATGCATGCTCTATTCTCTCCCTGCCCTCTCTTTTATGTCATGTATTAATCATCGTAATCACAAGGTTTGCCTGTAAGCACAATAACCGAACACACAGGGGTTCACATGGAGAGGGGCCTTAATCTGCATAGGTTCAGCGTAGAGCCATGCAGGGTGCCACACTGATGATTATCTTAATTAAAGTCTGTGTCATTGGGAAATGCACACAAACAGGCAACAACAACGCGCCATGCCATCCAAATCAACACTGTATATATCTCCAGCTCTTCTCATATGAGCCTCGGCAGCAGCAATCAGATATACAAGTCAATAACGTGGCCTCATAAGACGCAAGAAAGGAGCAAATAGGAGAATAAAATGGTAGATGCAATATTCCAGGTGGAGTGGTGCCTGCGCCTTTGGGTTTTGTCAATAATTGTCAATATTTTCTAATCTCTCGCAAAGACTCTGAAAGCGCATATCGGAAAGCGTTTTTGGTATGCAAATCAGGGCACTATTGTCATCCAAGATGGATGGGCTCAGGAGATGGGCTCAGGGATGTCAGAGAGAAATGGGGTGCAGTGAAATTTGTCTCACCCCGGCTCATCCCCCGTCCCTCAAAACACACACACATTTTTCTGCATTCTTTGGCTTATCTTAATCGCTGCCTCTCTCCTGTGCCAGTATTACCTGTTGTTTAAAATGTCCTCGGGTAAAATTTCCCCGACTTTGTCCTCCTTCCTCTGCCAGTATCTGTGACCCTTTTCTCTTCCCCCCTCTCCTCTCAGCTCAACAAAAATAATTGTCAGTCTATGCTCCATGCTTTTTTTTAATCATCAGAGAGCGGGTGTATTCTGCTGTTGCTGCAAAGGGCTTCTAATTTCTCAAAGTTTCAATGTTTTCCTCTGTTGCCCGTTTTAATTTCCAACATCACATTAATTCACATGCTAATTCAATAAACCCCAAATTAACCTGGCTGGCTAGTATTTTCCCCCATTAGCTCATTTCACTCCCCACTCTATTGTCTCGATAATTGAGAAACATCAACGTCCACGAGCTGATTCAAACACTGTCAGCGGACGAGCCTGTGTCATCCGGTGTCTGGGTTCAGCGGAGCACAGCAGCCGCATATTAAGGACGAGGATGATGGGTGAATTACAGGCGATTAAGATCTGGTAATCACATCCCCTGCCTGTAATATTGTCACACTGTGGTGCCGGGCTCATCTTCCTCAGGCAAAAGGATAGCTTGTGGGCACAGGGAGGTGGAGGATAAAACTCGGTCCCGTTGTGCCACAGAGCACTTCACCTTTGGTCTTAATTTACCTGCAGCATGTTTTTGTGGGTCCCTTCATTTCCTGCCACCTCATCCTGAGCTGAAAGTGTAATTGTCTTGTTCAAATGTGGCACAGCTGCCCGTGTCGTCACAGGCCACTTGAAAATGCATTAAATATCATTAAATAACTTGTCATGCAACCATTGGTGGACACTGCAAGGATTATATAACCAAGGCTAAGATGTTTAGAGCAGGGTGTGTCCAGAATTTTAGACTGGTGTCTAAGTTTGGCCTTCTTTATGTACAGGTAGCATTTAGTGCTATGATTACGTAGATTCTTCCATTGCATTTTCCACCTGTTTTATTTTACTTATATGACTAACATTTAGGCATAACGCAGTTGTTAAAAACCCTTTTTTTGTTTGTTTGTTTTTATCGCAGGTAATTGAGAACATAAAATTACCAGGACAGGAGCTGCTGGAGCAGGGGCATGTCTAGAAATTACTGACAGCAGTAGCTTAAGTTAGCTATCATTTTATCATAGGATGGTATTTAGTCAGAACACTATGGGCTGTTTAAAGCACGGATGCAGCCCCATCGCGCACTGGTTTCTGAAGCCCAGACAGTAAGTTTGCTGACTCGACTTCCATCCGTCTAACTGCAGGCAAAGATGCAGAGCGAAAGCAGGCCTTTCATGTCTCAGAAAACAGCTACAGCATGAACACCTGTACACCAAATTTCCACACCCCTAATTATGTAAATGTATGGATGTTAACTATTTACATATATTTTATTGAAACTGATGAATTGTAAAAGAATTTAGCCCTGTACACTCTGTAAGGAAAAATAAATGAGCTTTTATTGACCAAACATATGGGGTCCCTTAGACTTTTGGGGCAATCCTCAAGTGGACACTCAAGGAACTGCAGGTTTTTTTGCACTTGCTTAATTTTGAAACACCATTGGTTGCCATTTGAGCAGGTATTTATTTGTTTATTTATTTATTTATTATTTTTCCCAACAATTTTATCTGTTTAGGACTAACACCGTGGCACCATCCAGTTGTGGCATTCTTTTGTGTATATTTTAAGATGAAAAGCCCAAAAGATAAATAGCCACATGTTCACACTTTGAACCCCCTGCATTATTTCTTAAGTGATTCAAGAAACAAAGATTGTCTCGGTGTTGGTCCAGAGTAAAAAGAAAATGTGTTACCAGTGTAAGTCAGTCACAGCTACTTGTTGTAATATATTCCCAAAAAAAGTCAGTTTGGACATAAGTTCTGCTCCTGTTTGGGCTGAAGCCAATCAGACCTTTTAATTGGCAGCTGGGAGGCAATTCAGATTAAGGAGTTCCTATAATAATCCAGGTCTCCCTCTTTAATTGCCTCTCCATCAGGATACTTTAACAAAGGCATGACTTCAGCGTTCCTGTGACTCAGCCACTCTCCTCTTGTGTCAGTGCTTTGATCCAAACACTGACCATAATTGATCTTTTTGAGAACTTGTCAAGTGACTCTTATTTTGAAAAGCCAGTTGTTCTACTCCCTGTCTCGCTGTGATAGTGGGCATTACTCATATCGCTGCTGCTGCCAGCTTGACTTGGACGTGAGGCTGATGAGTAAAGGGCCAGTTTGGTTGTATCGCACTCATCCACTAACACAATAACACACACATGGAGTGAATAATACACTGGTTTTATCACTGCCTGTCAGTGTTCCTCAGCAACGGTTGTCTCCACAGAGCACTTTATGTGAGACCGAGGCCTTGGGTCTCTCTTTGAATGCTCAAACAAGCTGACACTGTGAAGCTCTTATAGCTCCCTCTATGTGAGAGAGAGATATGCAGTGTAACACACAGCATACATGCTGTAGCCTTTAAACCTTGGTATGATGAGTTACTCTCAGTTCAAAATGTATTAGAGTGAATAATATGTTAACTCAAAATGCAAACAATTTGAAAGACCAGGAGTCCATGGATGAATAAATCCATTTATGTGTTACTTCTTGATAAGCATCTTATCTGACAGTGACATGTGAAGCTTTTGCTTTATCTTTCTCATGCAAGGGTCATGACAGAAACAGAGATTTCATGTATTGCAGCTCTTTCTGATAATTATCTTGGTTTGATGATGTCTTAATCTTTTGGAGATCATTTCAGATAGTCATTTTCCAAACATTTTTTTGTACAGCCACATCTTATCTCCGCTTAAAATGTAATCACTTAAAAACTGGGAATAACCACAGCCCTTTAGTTCTTTCCTTTTTTTCCACCAGCAGTTTATCTTTAGCTTAACTGGAAATTACATCTCTCTATAGGTGGTGTGTTTTTACATAGAGATATCGTTTTTACAGGTGGTAATGGGATTTCAATTATACATGGTCCATTTCGATTATGAAAGAATTATTCTAAGTGGTCTCAAAGGACAGAAACCAAATGGGCGTCTTAAATTGGACAAGTGGGGGAGAAAGTTAAATGGTTCTTGACCTCTCAGCACCCATTACTGACACAAATAGTCATTCATGACCCCGTTTCACACCCTCATTACTCTTCCCTCTCATCCCTTCTTATACCCATCAACACCCTGCCACTAAGAATCACATCTTCTGCCTTTAAATAGCCTGTTTGTTTTCCACTAATCCAATGCCAAACCATGTTGAAACTGTTTTTTCAATTGCTAAAAAAAATGTATCCTCTAGTGTCAAGTTTCAGGCCCCTCTCTCTTCCAGCTGATTGCCCTCCAGTCAGGGTTATTGATGAGACCACCCCTCCCAAAAGGGTGTCTAATACTTAAAGAGATCAATCAGAGGCCAACGGTCAAGATGAACTTATCTTGGGCGTATTAGATAAGCATTGTGACCCTTAAGGATTAACTGCCCTGGTGGTTTGCAGAGGGTGACTTGGTCAGAAGAGCAATTAGATTACCAGAACACACGCATTGTCCACATGTGGGGTGTTGGGCTTCAGCTGCTAATAAAATTTGTTGCTAAGCTGCTAATAGCTCATTCTTGCAATTCTCTCATGGTTAAGTCTGTTTTTCTTCTCTCAGTCCAGACAAAGCGGTATCTATAAATTAAGAAATATTTTTTTTATGAGCGTACACTGGTGCCTTAGTCAATTCAAAAGGTCTGAGCCCTCAAACACCTTGTATTTGCATACAACTCACTAGATGGCACTGTTCCCACTTTCCCTAAGCAGACAGCCTGGCAAGTGGGGAGCATCTCTGTAGTCTGAAAAGGCTTCCTTATCTTATACTGCATTTCTCATCCAAGCAAATCTCATGTGAAAACCAAAAAAAAAGGGTTAGATCTAATGTTTGCAAGTCAGTGTGCTTGAAAATGTTTGATTCAGTTTTATCTGATCAAGGTGAAGGGCCTGCAGGATTAGAGGGTTTAGCATAATAGTGCTTGAATTTCCATAAAAATAAAGGCAACGACGACATTGAGAGGACACAAATCTTTGACTTATTTAAAGCAGGGAGTTTTCATTATAAAATCTGTGATTGGCAAACGGCCTTTCATTTAGCAGAGAGCACGTTGTGAGTAATCTTTTGATTATCAGATGCAAAGCAAATATCTGAATTTAAACAAAAAGCTCAGACAGACACAAGGTGAAATAAAGAGACAGAGAGGTAAAGAAACCACAGGGCTGGTGTTGGTGGTTCGGATCAGTGCGTATGCCACAAACAACCTTTAGCTTTCCCTGCTATCATGGAGTCTCACTATCTGCATTGCTGGAAGGCGTGCAGAGAGACAGAACAAACAATACACACCCAGGTTCACCATGTATGCTTTCTCATGTTTGAACAGCATGATGCACCTGCTCCACTCTTTTGGAGTGATAAAGAAAAAGTGAGGAGATATGCACAAGGACATATCCTTCAGCAAACTTGCCTGGTGACTGTTTTCTCCCCATAGAAAGCATCCCCAGGCCATATTCTGGAGGGGCTTTTTGAGATGTATAAGCTGGTCATGTTCAGTGGAATTCGTAAGCAGTGCAGAAATCTAATTTTCCTCTCTGGATCCAACCCACTACTGCACTGCAGAGTGAGAGGCTTAGAAACTTAAAATATTATTTCCTGAAAAGTTGGGGGAAAGTATTGCTAGATTAGGCTGATGTTTTGAGTTGATTTTCGCTTCCAGCTGTAGGGTTCAGCGCAGAGCAACTCCCACACAAATCACATTGTGTTTTGGCATAGTAAATATTCTACCTGTGCAACCCAATCACCCTATTTGCAGACTTTCACACACTGCTTACACACCACTTCCTGCCAGATCCATGCATGGAAATCAGGAAATGCATGCCAACACACACGCCAAGTAAATTATACACAGGCTTTGACCTGCATGTCTCGGATGCGGATGTAATTTCCCCCCACAATTCTGCATGTGCATATTCTCACATCATCGTATAAACCTGTCTGGGACACACACACACAGAACATTTTACCCATCCACACACACACTCACACCTCTGCCCTCCTTTGGGATTATCATGCTCGACGCCTCTCAGACTGAATGGCTGGTTTAACACTGACAGACCGGTGATCTCTGTCTCAGTCTGCTTCTGAGAAGCAATGCAGCCTCCCTCCACCCAGCGCTCACACTCCAATCTCTTTCCTCCATTGTGTGTATGTAAATCTCAGCCGGAGGAAGAGAGAGAAAGAGGCAGACAGACAGAGGCACGGAAAGAGAGAGAAAGAGGGGGAGAGAGAATGAATATTGCTTATGTAAAAGGAGCCAAATCCAGGTCAAACTGTAGATTCATTAGCCACTGTTTTTATCTATTTATTTGTTGTTTTTTTTTGCGCATGGATTCAAATGAGTCTAATTGCCGTTTTCTTTTATACCAAAGACCTCTTCTTCAAATGTAAAACTCAAAGCAGATAACACTTTAATCTTCAGCTGATTGTTGATAATGATTCACTCATCCATCAGTCATCAGGACAACTTCAACAGCTTTGAAAACTGAATAATTAATGATCACTTATCAAGCAGACATGTTTTGTGCTGTGGGTGTTCTAATCTGAGCACGTTTCTCTGATTATTTTAAGTTCAAAATGCTCAAACAAGCTGCTGCTTTCTTGGCCTAATGGTAAAAAGCTTGGCATTAACTTACTCTGCTGCTCCTGTTTGCTTGTAATACAAGCTGGCAGACTGTGTTGTAGCCGCTGGCTATAAATAACATGCAAATTTAGGTTTAAGTATACTTTCAGGCAGGCATTTGTGGTGTTTTGCCGTTGGGATTAAAATATGTCTCCAGTTTGCAGCGGGACGTAACATGATGGAGAATCAGTCCAGGGGTTTAAACTGGAGATGAGAGAGAGCAAAGGATGCAGGGTTGGTTTGATTTAGTTGATGATGTCACTAGTCATGTGCTTAATTTATAGATCGATTTTCAGGTGTCAGTTGACTTTATATTCAAGCTTAGTGCAGCAAAGATAAAGTCAAGCTTTGTCAACAGGACATATACAAACATACATACAGCCAAGGCTGTAAATGCCTTCTACACTAATTACAATTTCATGTGGCATCTGAAAATGTCAGGGCCCGTGGCATAGGTGCAAGCAGCGCCCCCTATGAGTCAATAAAAATGAGAAGGAAACCAAAGAAAAATGTGTTTAATATGATTTTTTTCATATATAATATAATTTTCATGAAATTATTGAGGAACGTTACAAAAGAATCCAACAAAACATGACTATGACCTATTTAAAAATAGGTCCTATTTCCCTGCACTCAGCTCGATAAACAACCATTAATATGTCAAAAATAAAAACTAAGGCTTCGTGAGCCCAGGGATGGGAGAGAAGAGAAAAAAACATTTAAAAAAAGGTATTGAGAAGTTTTTTGACTTTTACTTGAAAGAAAAACTTGTGTCTTATCATGCACTGCACAATGCTATTTGGCTCTGGCACCTGTCATGATGATAAGTGTTTTCAAGAACATTTTAGTGCTTGATTTCTATCTCTGTGTAAAAGCCTTTATGAAAAAGACAAACATAATATCGGTTGAAAATATTGCCGAAATTTTATTGGAAAGTGAGTGAGATGAGAGGAGAAGAAGTAAATTTCTGCTTTTTTGCCTGTTTCCAGTCACATGCCCAAGGAATGCATGGAGCATAGAAAAAACTTTTTTCCCCCAAAGCCTTAACATTTGAACACATTTCAGTTTTAATAACCAAACCTAGAAACTAATCCTGATCAGAGTAAGCCATGGTTGCTGCCTCGGCCCTGTGCACTTTGAGGAAACCTTTCCATACCTTGCATGTGATTCTGAAAGTGTTTTGTTGTGTTCAGCAGTTTCCCTTTGAAACTGCTACTCTTTCAAATTCAGATTGGCTCTTTTTACTTCAGACTGGTGTCTTCCTCAGGCTAACACAGTGCCCTTTACTTCACCCCTCACAACTTCAATCCTCACTCTCTCACTTGTGTCTTTACACCCTTGTTCTTTCAAGGGCCTGATTTTTAATTAGAAAAGCAGGACATCTTTACTAAGCGAGTCAGAGAACCACAGGTTTTTATAATTAGCACTGTTATCAAACTTAAAACGTAATTTCATATGAAGCACGAGCACATTTTTAATGATGATGGAACCATTTTGTGAATCATTTCTTTCCCTTTCACCCAAATCAGTACAGTACCATTTAGCACCTTCCTCACAGGAATGCCATCTTCCTCCTATACCTCAAGCTGCCCTCTTGGTAACACTCCAACATGTATTTATGTTGGTGAGATGGGGTATAACTGTGTTTATGATGCTATAAAGTCTTTTTTGGCCAAAGCCCCTGCTGCCCACGCTGTGTCTTTAGGTCCGTCATAAAGCTGGAATGGGCTCTGCCCTTGGGAAGACACTGCAAGTGAGAGTGTGTGTATGTGTGTGAGCAAGGCTTCACCTGCTTGCATATGTTAAGTTGATTGCTGGTGTAGCTCTGGTTCCAGCAGATATCTTTATGGTTACAAACGCTGCATCATTGCAGACTTGCAGAGCTCCTTGCATATCAAACACAGGCTTCGAGGAGAATATTTATTACCATATTTCACCACAGATGCCTTCCATGCTAAAACAGCAACTTTGTGTATAAGATAAGAGACTGAACAAACTGGTTAAAAGCCAGTTCAGTCCTGGCTGCCCTTTAGACCCTGTGGAAGTGGTGGCTGACATGAGAATGATGGCATCTCCGATTGACATGTCTTTCCCTTTTCAGAAGACTTTGTACCTTTGTTATTAGTCTATGCACATTTCTTATTTTGGATTTTTGAACATTTCTTGTGATTAAATAGTTCTGTGCATTTTCCTTCTAGGTTACACTTGTAATACTTTTCTATCTTATTGTAAAGTTTGCACTGTACACTTCCTGTTTGCTGCTGTAACTCTTATCCTATCCTGTCTTACAACTTCTTTCATACTTGCTATGAGGAGGGTGCAGTGACTACCGTAAAATGTAGGGTCGTTCAGAAGTGTGTGTTTTATACACAGGAAGTCTCAGTGAGCTCAGACTGAGGACCAAAATGAAGACGAGGCTGTGAATGGCTGCAGTTGCAGCAGTTTTTGTGGCGACCTCGGTTTGAGCTGAGCGAGATGACGCCCACTTTTTTTTTTTTTTTTTTTTTAGTCCATGCACATGATAAACATTCACCTTATCAAAACTTTTTGTTTGAGCTGTTAAGGAGGAGAATGAGCTCAAATAACGAACTCTTCTGTCATTACTGTCAGCCGTTTAATGCTCAGACTTAGATTGATGCAAAAATATCATAATTCAAGATATATAGACTCAAAATTGGCTTCAATTACATGTCCATTTTTAACTGTCGAAAACCTTTTTAGATGAAATATTGGCTCTAAATCCCCCATTTCTCACCGAGATGTGACTAAATTATTTGGAAATCATTGCTGTGGATTTCTAATGGGTATGATTGATGCACGCAGTGTATTTTGGTTTCAGTGGATATTTTGATCTTAAATTACTGCTGTGAACAATTATAGGCATTGATTTTAACCACCAACACTGCTATTTCTAGCAAAAAAAAATAACACCTTGTTTTCTTTTAATTCTCAGAAGGCAGTTTGGGGTAAAATATCATTGATTATCATAGCAGCTGTAATATCTGTGCAGAAAGAGGTATTTATTTTCAGTTACCAACACTTTCTAAATGAAATCCATAAGTCAGAGTTTATAAGCATCAAGTTTTATCCCCATGAGGTAACATGGTGTCAACAACTTAAATTGTTTCGACCCCAGGCTCAATTACACAACAGCGCAAAAGTGAAAGGGTGTTGCTGCTGTCACAGCATGTACGTGCCTCTAAGATGGCTTTCAGGTTAATGACTGCTCATAGCTCACCAGCTCTAGAGTGCAGACAGGAGTCACAGTGTCAGAGAGCATCTCAACGTGCGAAAGTGAGCAAATGCTGAAAATACACCCCCAGTGGGAAGAGGCCAGAAGAGAATGAAATGTCAACAAGTGGCATCCGGGTAATGTCACACAGCAAACTTTCAACAAGATCAGTTTGGCTCCTGTGCGAAGTGAGGCATGTTTCTGTTGTCAGGATTAGTATATGTAGGTGTGTGCAAATGCCAGTAGGTGGGAACCTAACAGATAGCATTATTAACCCAAACTGTTTGTGTGTCACTGTTCCCATGTAATATTTGTCAGGCTCGCCGCGAGCAGTCAGTTTCAGGTTGGTCTCATTACCGAGGAAATTCCTCTGGAGCAACAGCCTCGTAATGGCAGGAGATGGTAATGATCCTTTAATAGCCCCCCTCATTGCCCACTGGCCACATCCTAAAACACGATTTGCCTACTGTGCTCTCACTGAGCCAGGAAGATGAATAGAAAACTTACCGTCATTACATCAGCTATAGAAATTGAATCAGAGCCATCATAATCTACTCCTCAGCTCCGTCCGTTTTGTCTCATTTTAAAGCCGTCTAACACTCGGTCTATACATGTTTCCCCAACTTCCTTTCTTTCTCTCCACTCATTGACTTCCCACTGCTTCTTCCCTCGCTTCTTATTGTCTTGCTTGTCTTTTGTCTCTCTGTATCTTGGCTCAGTTTCCCATTTCTATACTTCAAAAGGCGTCAGTAGATTGGATTCCTTTTTATTGGCATTAGGCACTAACAAGAGACCACAGACTCTGGTGTACAGGGCGACTAAACCAAGCTAACCCTCACAATCCCTCATAACTTAGGTAGCACTGTATGTGTTGCTTGATTCCGTAAAAGTGTGATGTGTGTAATGGTCCAATTCAGTGCTAATAACTGATAAAGCTTTTGTTATCATCTTTCAAGGTTTCTAGAACACAACCACAGACGTGTAAATTGATAGTGTGTTTGAGCATGTGAAGGCATGTGCATGCTTGACACCAATCTCATCCCAAGTCCAAAACTCCACACTAATCTCCTCCACATATGGTTGGGTTTCTCACATATCCTTGATAAGATTTATAGGGATTAGTTTGTCCCCCAAAATAGTCAGAGTGTGAAAAAATGGCTGTCTGGAGGGTCCTTTAATCTCTCAGCCATCGGCTGTACTGACACCACAGGCCGATACTGAGGGAGTGAGCCTGCTACTTTGTTTGATTCAGGGACATCAGTGTTTAGGAGCTGCATGGTACTAAAGTTGTGTTAAAGAAATGCATGATGAGACAGTTTACATGGGTACATTTACATGGGGTAGTTAAGTGGTAGTTGTCCCTGTGGTGCCCCAGCCTGCTGAACTATCTTTCCCCTTTTACTTCATCACTCACTCTCTCTCTCTCTTTGTGTCTCTCTCTCTTGCTGTGTTCATATAAATAATTCAACCCAAATCCAGGCCAGTCTTTAATCAAGTGTCAGTATGACTTCTCACTGATGGGCGCTCCATCATTAACATAATCACCCAAATCTTCAGTCACGCCAGACTCCTTCTGAGAAACTTTGAACTCACGTGATGTTTTACATGCTGTTATATTTTGGACATTTACTGAGACTTAACTGTTTGAGACACTTTTCAACTCTGTAAAAGCTATTTAATGTTTCTGAATTGACCTTCAGATAATTCATAATCTTTTATCTTAAATTTAACAAAGGCCACTTCTGATAACAACTTAGTGGGTGATAAATCAACCTCTCTGCATTCCATGTTTAAAACATCTAATTCATTAGCAGAGGAAAGAGCTGGTTATATTCAACATTTTTAATAGTCCAGCTCTGTTGTTTTCACATTCCGTTTAGATCCAGCAGGTCAGAGCCTTCCAGAGCAATTCTGTAATGCCAAAACAACAAGACAAAATCCAGTTGATTCTTTTCAAAAAAAACGGCTCGAGCAGGCATGTCCAAAGCCTGGTCCAAGGCAAATTGTGGCCCCAGGTCCATTATCATACAAGCCCCAGCTTTTATCTTACAACTTGTTAACTATGGAACTGAAATTTATTATGTTCTGAGTTAGGTTTACATTTTCTGACAAGTGCACACACGAAACCAAAGTATATCTAGTTACAGCTAACAAAACTATACTTGGACTGTGTTAGGGCTACTTGTATAAGGCCCCGTTTATACGACAACGGTATCGGGGTGAAACGCAAAAGTTATGTTGCGTTTTGGCCTCTCATTTATACGGAAACGCCGTTTCAGCCGACCTAAAATGCAACTTTTTTAAAACGCCCTCCAGAGTGGAATTTTTCTGAAACGCTGCAGCCTCCGTTGCCGTATAAACGGCAACGGAGGCAATAAAAAGGGAAAGCCAGCGATTTCAGTGAAAATGCTGATGTCACGTTCCGTTTTGCACGTGCGCATTCCACTTTCGTTGGGGGAACTTTTGCGAACCAGACAACAACAACGGTTAAATGGTGGACATACCGGGTTGTGCTTGTGCTGCTGAATCTGCTGACTGCCTTTCAACAAAACGTTCATCTGTTGCTCCACTTCTGCACTCAGATAAGACGTATTTAATATATCCACCAGATGATCAGTCCGCCTCTTCTTCAGTGGCAGACTACCAAAAAACCCTACAGTTATATTGCCATCTACTGGCCGCGTATGCATACTACAGCGTTTTCAGTCCCTCAGCATTTCCGTAAAAAGCAGATTTTTTTTCCTCCGCGTTTTTTGCGTTTTGGGGTGAAACGCTGTGAGGCGTTGTCATATAAACGGGGCCTAAAGCTAAAGCTCTGTACAGTCTGCAGAAACTAAATATTTAGGGCTAAAATTGTTGTTCACTAGTCAAAATGGTCCTAAAAAATCATGATAAAACCCAGATCCTGATCCTACCATAAAAACAAAAAAAATCCTGACATATGTCCCCTATATTGCCCCCTAATGGAGAACATTTCTCACTCCTTCCGACAATTTCATGGCCATGGAAGTGCACTGTTCCACAGTATGGAGCACTTACACTAGTCAAACAAGTCTTTACAGTGTTAGGGGGGATGTATAAACACATAACTGGAGAGCAAAATCCATCAGCTGATGAATTGATCAAAGGCTCCACAGTGGAAAAAAGACCTTCATCTTCCATCCCCCATAAATTATTCTTCAATTTCTCATCCTCAGAAACTTGCATTGATGTAGTAACAAAAACATGTTGTTTTCTGCTTTCTGATGAATCAGTTATTTTTTAACGTATCAACTGAGCCTCCTTTTAAGTGTGTTAAACTCTATTTTAGCTACCGCACTGTACATTTATAGCTCCAGCTTTTCAAGCACTGGTAGCAGACACAGCCAACTTGCTAACGAGATAAAACAGGCCAGGATTCACCATGGCTACACTGCCTGAGGCGAGGAGAGAAGCAGTGATGGAATTCAAATCTTATCAGTCTTTCAGTCTTCTCTATAGGGGATACAGTTCGTATAGGGTATGCAGACAGGTCAGGTTAAGTGATTTGTCAGGGGCAACATCTTCTCAGAATAGATTTGGTAGAGAGCATCAATTTGCAATCTGTTGTACATGTGTGTGTGTGTGTGTGTGTGTGTGTGTGTGCGTGTGTTGTCTGCGTGTGCTTGGGAAGCTCAGCGGTCTGCAGTTTCACCGTATTTGCTTGGCAGCTTCTCTCCTCTTTTAATTAGAGAAAAAGCTTCTGCAACAAGGGTCACACCAGAAGGAGTGAGAAAGAGAGAAAACAGAGAAAGTGAGAAAAAGGTGTTTGTGTTATAAACAAACCCTGCCCACTCAGCCAGGAGGGAGGGATTGAGGCAAGAATCCCTCAAGATAAGTTTTTAACCAATTCAGAGTTGGCTTAAAGCCTTTATAAGAAGAGAAATCAGAGAACGACGTCTTACCTACTGTGTTTACCTTTCTCCTTTTTCCTCTCAATCTGAGCCTCTGTTCCACTTTACACCTCTTTTATGGCTTTTAAAAAGAGTTTCTTTTTCTATATATAAAGCAAAGCGCATCAGATAGAAAACATCAAGCTGTATGAAAAATTAATACCTGGGCCATATGTGGGACTGTATAGGTAAAGGTTAAGGTAAAACATTAATGGGCAAAACTAGGTTACCATTAGTTATAGTGCCCTTACAAAGTTAAATGCTAGGATATTTATGAGGATGTTGTTTGGGTAAGAATTAAGTAAGCTCTAAGCCGTGGAAAACATCAGCAGCGCTGATGCTATCAATAACTGGTATACACCTGTGAAGAATGAATAAGGTAAACTTAGAGTGTACCTGAAACCAGAGACCTCACTCAAAATGCTCCACAACCTCTGCAACACACTTCCACTCTGTTTAGGCATGAAGGGTCTGCCATAGTCAATTTTGTTCAAAATCTTTGAGCGTGGAGAAGGAGTTGGTTGGTAAACCTTCTGACGGTGGTTCTGCACCTGCCAACCAAGAGTGCACTGCAAAAGCTGAAATCTAAGCAAATGTATAGGTCTTATTCTTAATAAAAATGGTCTTATAAGATTTAATATTAGCCAAATTCAGCTGAAAACTCCAGAAAAATGTCTAATTTCAAGATCTTAACAGCCAGGTAAGAGAAGAGTCATGAAACAAGAAGAGAGACTTTTGTGAGTCTGTTTGAGCAAAGTACTTTTCATATGTGGGACATGAAACCATGGCTGGATTCAGTTCCAATTTGGGCGCTGGCTTTTGTCGGGGAGGCAACACACCAAAAGATCTCATGTATTGTTGCATCTGCAATGCAACACCATCCATATACAGTTATATTTAACAGAAATCCTGTCTTTGACAAAACTACAGAGCCAAATGGCATGATGTTTGGAGTTTTTGTAAACATCTTCAGGCTACCTTTTGGGTCTTGTCTCTGATATGTACCCTGTATTACAGCAAATTAAAACTTACACCAAAGACAAACAAACAAACAAACAAACAAACAAATAAATAAACTAAGATAAAACTGAGCATTTTAAATGATCAATCATAATTAAACTAAAACAGAACTTGATAAAAAAAAAAGTTATTTAAATTTAATTTAAATTGGGAACAAAAAGTCAAAAGAAAATAATGAAAAATGTCAGTTATGATTATCTTAATGTTTATTTATTGTTCTTGAAACATTTCTTTCCCTGGGATAATGTTTACTGCTCTACTGTCTGCTTTTTTTGTATCAAAGAACATTAAAGAAAGACCTATGCATGTCTTCCCTTTGATGATGATGATTACATTTTTGTTTGTATCGTTAGTTGGCAACTGTGACAGTCCCTTACAGTTTGTAGATATAGAGTGCTGTTAAAATAAGAAATGTGTTTAATTTCAGCAGTGGCAAAGTACCAAATAAAGATCTTTTATATTAATTCAATCAAAAGTACCAAGTAGGCCAAATGTGAAATGTATTGCATGTTTTGAGTAACTACCACAGCACTGACTAGAAATAATGTCCCTGAACTCCTCTTTGTTTGAGGTCAAGTTCCTGCCCACTGATGGCCTGCCTGGGGTCATGGGGGTCTTTATGCAATGAAGAGAAAGAGGAAAAGTCTTGGATCACAACCCTTACTCTTGGAGGAAAGGTTATTATGTTAAAATGTGTTTCTCTGAGTCTCTTCTGTGTATATAAAGGATGCCAGGAGAGTCAGAGAGGTTGCTCACATGACCTAGCTGACTGATGTAAATTCTTCAGCTTGTCGTGATGTAATGGAAAAAAGATATATATTTTTTCAGGCTAGGATTGTTTTACTGTTTTAGTAAAATTGTGCTTAAGAAAAAAACATTAAATGGTGTTTTGAGATTAAATATGGGTCTAAATTTTGCTGCAGTGGGAGTTTAGTGCTGGGCTAAGTTAACAAAATGGGAAGAAATAATCAACGCTGCATTGACGACCAAATCTATTTATTTACTGACTTACAGCGTTGGTTGAGTACTGCCCTGCATGTTATCATGCTTTATTTCTCACTTTGAGGTGAACCATTTATATGCTGTAGTCTCACTCCTTTGTTTTCCTTAGTGGCTTATCTACAGCATCAGCATGCTGCCTCTCATTTGCTCTCTGATGTCCCAAATTAAACACAATGGAGCTCCTCAGATAGGGTTAGCATCATTAGCAGTAGAATAATTACTGTGCACAATGAGCTGCGTTGCTCTTTGGCAGCACTGAAACCAGTGGTTTACTGTTCTCTTTTTGTTTGCCCTGCTCCTCTGTGACATATTTTCCATCCCCAGTTTGTAATTTGATGTATTTTTTTTTCCATTTCAGACTATTTTCCATACATCCTTCTGCCTCAAATCCCAAGTAGTCTTAAGTTTTTCTCAGCTCCAGCAATTTCTTTCAGTATGTCAACCAGTCTGATGCATTAAGCCCCTCTGTCTCTGATATCTTCCCTTTCTCTCCGTCTCTGCTTCTTTATTTCCTTCTCCTCTCCCTGCTGTCCACTTTCATTGTCTGCATGCTACTCTATAGCTCTTTTCCGTGTTTCAGGTGTAAAAATTGGATGACATGTGGTGAGTTGTGGATTAAAGTGAATGTCAATCACCTTCGTTTTTATCCTCTCTCTTCTCAGCAGTGTTCCCAAGTGGCTTTCTGTACCTGCAGGGATTTTCCATTTCTCCCTCTCTATCTCTCCCCCTTGTCTGGTTTCTCCCCCACAGTCTTGTTCACATAAACCACCCCACATGCTAATTGCATTCTTCAAGTCAGTGTAACCCACACATCGAGCCAATTTCTGACCCATCTTTTGGAAACTATATTCTTTTCTCTTTTTTTTCTCTTCACTTCTTTCTACCCGAGTCATCTCAAAATCCACATCTCATTTGCTTTTCCCTTTTTTTTTTTTTTTGTCCCTACCTTGCCCGTCTGTGGCTTTCTACACTCCCATACTTCACATCCATCCCTGTTACACCTTAGACCTGTGAAACTAGATGAAAATCGCTCCTCTTTTTTTTTTTACCTGATAAAATCGCACAGAGCTGTGGCTGCAGCCAAAGCCACTAAGCTTGTGGAGGAAAAGAGCTTTGAGAAAGAGAGATTGGCAGTGAGTCGATGGAGAGGTGGAAAAGAAGGGGCTTGTCTTTTATTTATATGTTTGCACCTGAGGAAGTAGACTACAGAAACTGCCCTCTAAATGGCTCCCAATTTCATTAGCTCCAAAGAGAAAGCTGCTGTGATTCAATGGCTGGAAGGAGTGATCTTATTAAACTTGGTTTGGCCTCTTTTTTTGTGAGTGGAGGTGCACACTCAGGCAGATTTTTGGTAATAAAGTGTCCAGATGTGTCAAAGGGGCTTCTCAGTTTAAAAGATTTTCACTTAACTGTCTGCATCTAAGTGCATGTGAAGGCCTGGCATCAGTAAAGGCCAATGAAATCAGCTCACTTCCTTTTAGAATTAGAGCAATCACCACCACAATTTGCTGAAACAATCAAAACAAAGAGAGTAATCTAAAGCAGTGGCTCAAATATTCATGATAAAACTGCACTGCTATTGCATTGAGGCTTTTTCTGTTCAGGGAATTCAGAGGATTGATGGGAAGAGACTATCCTGACAGGATTCACTTCATGGATGATATTCTGATGATTTGCACTGTATGGACTTTGAATGTGAAGGTTGAGTCTTAGTAAGTGAAAGAAAAACACTGGGGTATTTGTGTGTGCCTTGGCATTGTGATGGACGTGGCGTATTTAACTGTCCAGGCTGGATATGGCAGAAGAAATGTGAGACTCACGGATTTAGACAAATCATATTTTTTTGTTTTTATAATGTCAATGATTGACGGCATGGAACACATTTGAAACTAACTAGTTTGGACTGAAACAGGGGAAAAGTGATGTACATTATGTCAGACTGATTTCAGATATCACCCGAGTTTCCAGCTTCGTGCAGCTGCAGCTGGTTAGACCGTATCACAAAGGCAAAGAGGAGTTTGTGAATTGCCAACAGACCTGTGGATACAACTAAGTTGAAGAATTTAACTACAAAACTTATTGATAAGTGGCAGGTAACTGCAGATAAGTCTGTAGCCTTTGAGCATCCTTTTACTACCCAGATAAAGTCACTGCGAAGAGATGCTTAGTTTCTTTTATTTGTTTTTATTAAATTATAAATACATATTTGACCAAGTCAGTTGATAGAAACGGACTGAAAATGATTTTGAATTATTGGAAGGGAAAATCATGTTTCAGATTGCTGGGTGGGAAGCAAAAGCAGAGGGAATAGGAGAGACGGTAAGGATTTTAGTGATTATCATAAAGCACAAAATCAAACAATAA
The DNA here is from genome assembly GCA_030710495.1 of Labroides dimidiatus. Lineage (NCBI taxonomy): Eukaryota > Metazoa > Chordata > Actinopteri > Labriformes > Labridae > Labroides > Labroides dimidiatus. The sequence continues at coordinate 14,697,791 of CM061155.1, forward strand.
GTACTATAATCATCATTGTTGAAGTGCTTTTTTTTATATAAATGTAAAATAGGGAATCCCAAATATTCTGTTAAAAAATCTGATATCAGCTTTCTAAATTCAGTGAATATTTCATCAGTGAAAAAAAACATCCTAATACTCATCCGGTGAAACAATAATTTTAATATATATAGGGACTATTTTTAAATTATTTTCTTTCCATAGAACAAAAACACTCCTCCACTACTAGCATCTAAGACATAAACAGGTTGACAGCCAACTGGTTGGGCAGCACACGTCTTATAAAATGTACATATGGACTCATGGATGCAGTTTTGTTACTTAAATATTATGAAATGTTTCAAATTATTGTATGCATGTAATTATTTGTTTATGGGGCCCAAGTTTAAAGTTATATAAAATCATCAGTATCCCTTGTTTACACCATATACCGCTGACATGTATAGACTCTACATGCACAGCAGTCAGTTGTGCCACATCAAAGTGAAACCAGACTCTTCATTCACTTTAGTTTCTGCATCAAGCAACAAAAAAAGCAGAGTGACATGTTTCAGTTTCATCACATGCACACAATGTTTTGTGAAGCAATACAAGTCAATGGCCTAGTCTACACATTCTTTATCATACAGGCTTACTGATGGTTCAGCCTCACTGCGCCATACATTATATTGGTTTATCGCTATAAATTGCGAAAGAGTGGTACTTGTGCTGTATTCAGAGTGACATTATGCTTGTACAATGAACTTTGCCAGTGCTTTGAGAGACACTTAACTGGAAAAGTGCCAGCTCCAGAAGTGCCTACTTATCATGGACATGCTTTTCTTCTCTCTGAAAGGTTCAGGTCAAACAGCCATTACCAATACCTTAGAGCAATTCACTCCACGTTCAGCTTACGTAGCACTTTGATCTGAACTAAATAACATTAGGCAACCATTAGCGCAGAGAGTATATGGACCAGAGTGTATCAGAATAATCTTCACAGCAAAAACTTTCTGCAAACACATCAGTCTGGCTTGTAGTTTCTTAAAGTTTTTAAAGCTTTCCTTTTTCTTTTCTTGTTTGATCCAAAATAAGTTTGATAGGTGACACCGATACGCCTTTCACTGGGATAGTATATGAGCTGCTGAACCTTGTGAAACACACCAAATCAGTTTGAAGGATGGGTGAACACAAGAGGAAGCCTGTTCTGGACACAGCCTTGGCAGATACTGCTTGCTAGCTGAATTTGAAGCTGACAAAAGACATGGTGTAGAAATATTAAACTTTAAAAAATAGCAGTTATAGAAGAAAATTACCTTAGAATGATTGTCAAGGGATATCAAAGTGACTCAGCTTAAATTCTGAGCTTTTCTAATAAATGGAAACCTGAATTTGCATCTATTGCTGGCATTTCATTTTAAGTGTAATAAAATACATCGACCAGATCTGCTTATTTAATTATGAAAGTGAAACTAGTTGGATACTTTATAATTCTTTCATTCTGGCAAAAATAAAGTAGGTCAGAGGAGACTTTAACTTAATATCTTATCAATTGTTTACATTTAATAAAATAAAACAGCCAAAAATCAGTTTATTGCAAGGGAAAAGTTCAGTCATTGTGATGAAAAATTAGATTATGAGTTTTTATACAGAAGAGGGCCATAAATATATTCCATAAACTTTTTAAATTAATGTATCTTTTAAAAATGTACAGCAACGATAACAGCAGATGGAGACCCTGTCGTTGGAGATCCACAAGTGGCAAATGCCATTCCAGGCCATATGAGGAAGTGTGTGGTGTCACCCACGTGAAGTGGAGTTTTGAAGCCCAATATTTGCTGATCCCCTTAGTAGTATGTAGCAGAGAGTAGCACAGAAACATTTGAGCAAATGCCTGTAGCTTAATGTACCTTTTATACCTTCCAAAATAAAAGCATGTTAAGAAAACATATCAGGACCTGGGATTTTCCTCAGGAAGTGTGCACTCCATGTTGAAGCAGCCCACTGTGGAGCCAATCTATCCTATTTCCAGTCAGTACCTCACATTTCTTCAGGGAGCACCACAGGTGGTCTCAGCTCCCTCTCTGGAGCAACCCTCTGCTCTGCTTTTCTATAGATTTGCCCTGTCTATTTTCTCTGGAGAGCGACTGAACAAAGACTGACTTGGGCGGGAAGTCGGGCACAAGATTAGCTTGTTCTTTGAGCTGAGTTTCAAGATAAAACAATGTATAGACTCCTGAGCATTAATTAGATTGTGTAGATAAAAGTATTTATAAATGATGGATAGAATTCTTGACAGCTACTGAGCAGACATACAGTCGTGACCCATGTCAACAGGGTAATGGTAGAAGCACAAAAGTAATGTAATACTATCCAAATAAGAGAGACACTGTCCCCCTTTGTTTGCTCCTTGCAAACTAAACCACAGACCCCTAAAACTGTATAAAATGATCTTGTGAACCCAGCATTTTGAATGGCATTGCAACATTTGAAATCCATTCAATTTACCAGGGCAGTGGGTCATGCTACTTCTAATCTTCAGGGACTTCTTTTTTATAGTTTAAAGCCATGTTTTATGGATATTTTGAATAAAGTATAGAAAGGTCAGACTTTTCAAAGGGAGTTGAAGTGAACTTTCACAAAGATGGAGAAAAGAAAGGGGGAGAGGATGGGGGTGATGTGGGGGTGAGGGGGTGTGAGATGGAGAAGCAGAGTAATGTATCATGCTGGCAGAGGTCAAGCAAGAGCAGACTATGTAATTAACTACAGAAGAGCTCGGTAATCATGCAACTAATACAGTGTTTCAGCAGATAATTAGTCACACTACTATTCTGGGATTCATATAGACATAAAGTATTTAAATATATGTACGCTGTTTGCATTTATTTAGGCTTCCTTTACAAACAAATTAGACGTGTATACATGAAGCAGATCCATGTGGGACTATTGTGATTTATCTTTACAAGAAAACATTGACTACAAAGCTTAAATACCCTACTATCAGCATACTCTTTTGTTTTTCTTTCTTCTTTGTGTCTGTCTGTCGTGCATCTCCTTCCATCCGGCCACCTCCTTGTTGCATTCACAGCAGACCCCCCAGAGAGGGGGCTAATGAGGGCTAACGATGGGAACGCATGCTCCTGTTTCCCTTTCATTAACAGGTCCATCCTCGCCCACTGAACGCAGCTTTTCATCATCAGTGCTCTGTCATCAGCGGCGGGCTCCTCTTTTCCCTTCATCTATCAGCTCCTCGCTCCGTCTCTCAGCCTTCACCTCTTCCATCGCTCAAATAGAGTGGCCTTCCCTATTTTTCCTCTATACATATCTTCTTCGTCTCTCCCTGGTCTTTCTTTCACCACCGCTCTGTGCTCTGTGAGTCCTAACATCTTAACCCCTTCAGACCCTACATCCATTTGAAAGGACATGTCAGCATTGCTGGTTGCTAATTGGATCCTGATTATCCAATCACAATTGAGTCATGACTTTAAGCATGCTTTAAAAGAGTGACACACATCAGACAAGACAAGCGACAGGAGGGAAGAGTAAGTGCCCATTTCAATCAAAAATATGAATTTATGGTCATGCTAGACAAACAGATTTGCTCACAGCGTAATCCTAACTGTTACAAGTGAGAGTATTTTCATATGCAAAGAAACAAAATACCTGTAAGCTTTTCAGAGGTAAAATATGATATTAAGGTGGATTTATTCATGTTTATAAAATGATGAATCTATTTTTTGTACATAATGTTCTTGTAGAGTATAAAGTCAAAGACTTCCATGAACGTCTTATAGATGCAGAGTTATTTAACCCTGACTCCTTGAATTCAGGAAATGAGGCAGATGAGACCAGTGACAGAGAGGGTGAGTTTATAAATTAAGCGTTTTTTTTAATTCAAAGGATTATATTTTCATCATTTTTATGTTTATACATTTTCTTTTTTCAGAGAGAGACAGTGGAGAGGTTCTATGCATGCCAGAAGAACTTGAGGTGGCAGCTGAGTTTGAGATAAAGGAGGCAGACAGTGTTGTGACAGAGGATCAGGAGGAGTCTACAGTAACCAGAAGGAAAGACATCAAGTGGTGTCACAGGCCATTCACTTCAATCACTGACACTTGCTTTGAGAATCCTCCAATTAATGAGAGACGTCTCATTAGACCCTATGAATACTTCAAACCAGGTGAGATACACAGTTTGATGGCTGACAATACATACATTCATGCCATGTAAGGTAGGGCTGTCACATTTTCAAAGAATGAAGTTTGAACAAATTTAGAATAACCTGTTATTTGTTTGAATATATTCAAATACCCCCCACCCCCCCATTCTTCCATACTCTCCATCAAACGGAGAAAGATCCGACAGCTTTGAACAAGACTGATATTCAAGCCGAACAGCCCGTCTTAATTTCTGAAATTATTTGCCAAAAATACAAGTCTATTAACTTGATTGGGATCAAGTGTGACTCTCTTTGTTCACAACATTACCTGCACAGTACACTTCATGCACAAGCACGTGGACATGATCACCGTGACTGCTTCTCTCAACAGTTATTTTTAGCAATGACGGGGGTGTTAGAGGGCTGTGTCGGACCAAAACAACTTAAGATGAGCCAAAAAGTCACTAAAGTTGTTATCCTGTTCGCTCTCTCTCTCATTGTGCTGACTCTGATGAGACCGTGAGGCATGTAAACAGCCGCTTCATGGGGATGTAGGCGGGCCATGTGTGTGTGCCTAAAGACTTCTCATCTCCTGTTTGAAACTCAAATAAAAAGTGACAGCCTTAATGCAAAGTGGTACTCTAGGTTTCAAAGCGACTAGTTCAGGAGAAAGCTGAACCCTAGTTGGTCTCCACCTTACACTGGGAGTGATGAAAACACCAAGAGTCTCCATGTACTGGGAAGCTGGGATGGATTCTTCCAGCTCTGGTCACATTTACATTTTTTTAAAAATTTGGAGAAGCCAGCTGAGAACAATTATGTGTTTTTCAAGGTACGTCCTCTCTCTGATGCCATACTCAGAAGATGCTTGGAGCTTCCACTAGAGGAGAACCTTTACAATGATGAACAAATGGTGTCATTTTGTGGAAAACTGTCTGTCAGGCAATACAACAAAGGCAAACCACACCCTGAAAATATGTGAACATTTACTTCCTGTGTGGGAAAAGTGGCATGGCCTATGACTTCCTGCTGCACCAAGGAGCTACAATGGAGATATCACAACAACGCAAGAAGCAGCAAGGACTTGGAGCTAGAGTGGTGTGCCATCTCAGCCAGCGAATCTCTGAGGCCAACCACAAGTTGTATTTTGACAATTATTTCACAACTTACAATCCTCTGCAGCTGCTGGCTGAGAGGAAAATTCATGCTACTGGGACAGCAAGGTCTGTCGCTTTGCCAGGCCTCTTCTACAGTCTGACAAAGAGATGGCCAAAAAGTCACAGGAAGCTGTGATGAAGCTGTAAGCCATGATGGAAAGGTGGCTCTGGTCAAATGGTATGACATGAGACCAGTTGTCATGGCCTCCAGCTTTGTTGGTGTTGGAAGGATGAAGTGCAGTGGTGGGACAAAAAGTAGGCCCAATTTTTGATGGTGTCCTTTCCAGAGGTGGTATACAATGAAGCAATGGGCGGTGTTGACCTACTTGATCATCTTGTTAGTGTGTGTGCTTATATGTACTGTATTTTTTGACACATTTTTATTGGTGTCAAGGGAGGGATTGTTATATTCTCTTATGTTTTTCATTTTTTATTTTGTTTACTCTTTGTTTCTCTAGCTCATGCAGCCCAGGCATGTTACCTTGGAGTGTGCCTGTACAGCCTCATTGTCGTTATGTACTCAGTATCTTTGGTATGGCTAAGCAGCTTGCTTCTGTCTCCACCTTATGTCAGTGACTTTCCACACCTTGCCACGTGCCCTTGACCAACATACACACACTTTGCTCAAACATCCCTGAAATCTGACAATAGTTGTGAATGCAACAGCTCTCAGTCAGCAGTATGTGGCCAAGCATTTACAGTTGTTAAGTTTAACCCAACCTCTGTACAGTTGGAGCAATTACCTGTTTTGAAAGTGTGAGACACCTGGAGATCAGAGCTTGTTGTTTTGGGACCAGCACTGTGAACCTTACAAGTGACCAGAAGAAACGCTGAACTGAGAAATATTTCCTCTTCATGTGATTCTTCGGAGATGTTCGACCAAAGAACCAGGTAGTTTTTTTTTTTTTTTTTTTTTTCCAAGTTTGGGGTCTTCTGACATTAAATCTACTGCTCCATTGGGTCATAAACGTGGCTCATCATGAATACCGCCAATCAATTTATTATTATTTTTTCACCATTAGTCCAAATGGTCCCTTTTCATCACTAATGGCGGGACGTGTATACAGGCCCTGTTCATTTTACATTGTCCTTTACATACACCATTACTGGAAACTGCAGCTCACTGCAGTCCCTTGTCCTCTCTAATAATTGCGCTGCATTAATTCCATTGTTGTGGATGTAAATTTTGCCACGTTGTTAATCGGAGAGCAGGATTCAGAAGTATCCATCAATCAGAGCACCTGTCTGATGCTATACAGCAATGAATCTGTGCCATACAGCTCAGGAGAATATATAAGCTTTTGTGGAGAGTGAAGCACTCTGAGGAGTGTCTAAAACAGGCATGAGAAATCACATGAAAAAAAAAACAAAACACCTAAAGCCCCTGTCAGCCTCTACCTTTCTACTTCACGTTTCTGCACCATGAGACACAGGCTTCATGTTCCATAGCTCTAAAAGACACATTTACAAGCTACCAAGAAAATGAATAAAACATCAAAGTTGTGAGACAGGCAGCTGCTGCGGCTCACTGTGGCTTCTTGATGAAGCTGATGGAAAAGATGCCACTTCATGTTTGATACATGTTTGGCACACGGAGCTGACTCTATTAACCTAAACAGGACATGTTGGGGATTTTCTGCAGCAGATGTGTCCTCTGCCTGGCGTTGCATAATTGAATGATGTCAGACAGGACTCACTGCTGCTAATTAATGCTAAAATTGTGCAGGAACATGTATGGGAGTTATTTTTGTTGGCTGTCAGAGATGTATTCTTTTTTTCCCCTCGACTTCAAACATTCCACAGCAGCTCAAGACAAATCTCGCCACTTATTTATTTATTTGTTTATTTATTTTGTTCTGCAGATTTCCAGACACAGTGGACAGCTGAGAAACTTGCTGTGAGATAATGGATTAGCTGTGGTTTTGTTTTGCTTCTACACTCTCTCTGCGTCTGAGGGACTGGGAGCACTTCCAGGTTTTTTCTCTGCAAGATTGGTGTCTAGCAGATGTGTGGATAAGACCCTGATCACCGCTGGGCTGCCAGTATCCACACCAGGCATCCGACCTCGCTGACGGTCATTGATGATTTCAATTTTGCAGCGTGATGCCTTTTACACTGAGCGCAGTGCTGGGAATAGATTTTCCCGCCTGTTGCACTTGCAGTTGTTTTTGGCACCAATCGATTCAGTAAGCGAGATATAATTAGATAGCATCTTGCTTCGTTATCATTTCCCATGAGGAGCAGCTTCTGCACATGACAGCCATTCCTCCCTCTGATTCTTGCTGTCTGCTCTTCAACTCCCGTCCCTCTCTCTTCCCTCCTCCTGGACATCCACCCACCTATGCCTCCTTGTCCCTAGCACTGCTCCTCTTCCCCTGAGTTTTCCGCTTCTTTTGGATTATTCATGTATTTTTTTTCCTTCCTCTGAACAAACGTGATAATTAAAACTTTCTCATTAAAATTTCTTTGCTATGCTTATTCTTCTCTTACGAAGAACAGCCTCTCCCTCATCTGTATCTGCCTCCCTGAGGGTTTCACAAGGATGAGGTGCTGTTGCTATGGCAGCGTCTCACTGACCTGTTAAGTCTGTGCTGCTGCAGGTCAAGTGGCCAGAGCAACACTGTAGGAGAGACCTACACCTAAAGACTCCTGAGAGTCCTGCTCAGTGTCAGTGGGATTTATGCCTGCTCTGTTTAAACAATATGAGTTCAGTAGACTGGGAGGTTGCCTTTTTTTCTTTATTTTAACAGGTCCTGTTAAACTTAAAATAAATTATTGACATTACTATTAACCCCTTGTTGACTGTTGTTGCAAATTTGCAACATACCTGATTTGCGACGTCAGATCTTGATGCAATGGTGGCCCTGAGAGCTAACAGCACTGCAACTTAAGAAAAAAGAGACAAAAAGACAAATCACAAACAAATTAAGAAAACATCTTTATCAATCTGACAACATATGCGCAGCATTTAGAAAACGCATTGCAAAGACCACAACACTTATATCTGAATCATGCGATCACGATGTTAAAATAAATCAAAAGCACTTAACGTGTTGACCCAAATATAAAACTTTTTTTTTTTTTTTTTTTTTTTTTTTATAATGTGAGGCACAGAAGCTAGGCTATCAACTGACAGACTAATTCACTTTTACCACATCATTTAAATAATATAAAGAAAGTGAAGTCCAAACATCAATATCAGGTTCAGTAAATATTCTGTTGTTTAGAAAACTCTAAGGTTCAAGGCTATGGGCCTGCCCCATGCATAATGTGGGTTCTCTCCAGTTTCTTTAAACAAAAAAAACACAAGGTGAATTTATGGATGTACTCTTCTGTCAACAGTGAATGGCATGTTCTTAATTGGTTGTATTTTTGTCTCTTTTGAAGCCTGCAAACTGAGCCTATCAGTAAGCTGCAGGTGCAGGAACTCCACCTTTTGGAGGAACATGAATGAATGTGTTTGAACTCCTCATTGACTTGTTTACTGACTTACTGACTCACATACTGAGAAGAACACAACAATTGTTTTCAGTCAGATTGTGTCTCTCAACATACCTCATTTTATCAGAATCCTACACAGTAACCTGCTCTGATCTGTATTTACCTGCTTACCATCAAAAAAGTGACTGGCTCATTGTAAAGACTGAAAAATTTAAGCTGTAATCCCCTGTGACTTCATCTTGTTGTGTCTTTCTGCAGCAGAGACTGAATTATTAACAACATTATTGATGTGTTGAGGGGAACGTTTTCTGTGAAATGTCATGCTACAAGAAAAAAAAAGAGGGAGAAACACCCAACAAACCTTTCAGCTGCATGTCAAATGAGGTGCGACATTCATAGTTTAAAAAAACATGCTAAGGTGAATGTCTTGATTGTCATGTGATGTGAACTTTAACATGAAGTACTAACTAATTTAACAAAGAGTGGGTTAAGAAAATACTTTTGCTATTCTGGCTCTTCTTATATGACCATTTAAACAGAATCTAATCATGAAATCTTCATTTACTTTTCAATTATTGTAGATTAGTGAGGAAACTGGAAAAGTTGTACACTTCATGATAAGGTCTGTTCAAAAAAGGGAAAAAAAGGTGGTGGGGGTGGGTTAAAAACAAAAAAAAAAGTCAGACTATCCCAGGCGAGCCTATAGATACCACAATAAAATGAAACAAACACTGATGTGAAAGCAGTGCACAGACATTTTTTTTTTAACAGTTTCACAGTTCAATGCATCGTCACAACAGTACATAAAATTTTGTTTTCATTTTGTGATCAATATGCACTAAAAGCATACTGTTTTAAGGACAGAGCTGTGTTATTTCCTCACATACTGTTTACACATTTTCACCCAAATGTTTTGTCTTGGCACTTTTGAACTCCAGCTTTCACAGGAGACTTGAATCTTATTACTGATTATGGGAAAACCAGGAGATGAGATTGAATCAAACACAGCAGAGAACCACCTGGGAGCTCTGCACATCATGTGGACTTCTGCTGCAGTATTATCAACAGCTGGTAGAAGGATGAGGCTAATTTTCTTCGCCAAGTCATAAAATAACTTCAGAATATTTTTTTCTTCAGAAATTATAAAATCATCATGAAAAGAAACTAATGTACAAGTTACTGTGTCAAGAGAATCTCAAGTGTTCAGTCGTAGCATTTTCTGTCTAGATATCGCACGAGATGTCATACTTGCATGTCATGTTAACTGTGATAGACAGATGCAGAACAGGGTTTTGAAACCAATGGATAAAGTTAATTAAAATACTTAAAATACTCGCAAACATGACATGAGCGCAACAAGCAGAGCTGTGCTGTAGATGGCTCAGTGGGGAGGCTGAAATAGAAAAAGTTTTGACACTAGGAATGAGATTAAAGAAGAAAAAATATGGAGAATCTAAGTGATATGTTCGTCTGTGACATGATAACAATATGCAGATGCACAAAGGAAAGGGTGAGATGCAAACAAAAGAAAGGAAGGTTGAGGATCTCTGTAAGCCATCACCTTCCACAAACAAGTGTGAGTGCCTTAGACTCTGGAGCTGTCCATGGTACTTGCAAGTCTTGTAAGCCTCTTAAAGTCACTGTCCGTGGTGCTAAAAGGTCATAACTGCATCCAAGTGTGCAGCTGGTCTTGTTCCACTCTGAATTACAGAGGCAGTTGATGTCACAGTGGTGGCAAAGTAAAGCAGCTCAGGCGTAATTGTCCCTATAGGCTGGTCCTCTACTTCAGACGAGATACTGCTGCTCCAAAACACTCGTAAACACAAGTACCTCTCATGGTATCATCATCAACAAAAGGTATTAAAGTAATGATACTCCAATGTGGAAAAAATGACAGGAAAGAAAGTCTTTGTATTTTACACCAACACCCTGACTTTTGGCAAACAGAAGAAGGTAAAACTTTTACCTTTTTGATTCGGGATGCTTTCATCAAGCTCTTTGACATCTTTCTGTGAAACATTTTTGATGCCAAGGCAGCTTTTTGTTCATATTAAAATTCTAACAGACACATGCTTTTGAAGCATGCTGCTTTTCAAATCGAATATCCTTTTTATTTTCTGCCACAGATGGCGAAGACATTTCTATTTATTTATTTATTTATTTATTTATTTATTTATTTATTTATTTATTTATTTATTTATTTAGTTAGTTAGTTAGTTAGTTAGTTAGTTAGTTAGTTAGTTAGTTAGTTAGTTAGTTAGTTAGATCTGGGTCAGTGATGGGCGATCAGCACTGACTTTTTTGGCCCACATGTGAACAAATAACATTTATGATTGCATTGATGATGTGTCATGATCCATATAGTTTATTCTACAATGGTCTGATGATCTGAGCTTCTTCAACACAATCTTTTCAGGTCATTTTTGGTTTCCCTCTGACAAGAATCCCAGTTATACAAAACAAAAATAATAATTTTAAATAAATAGATAGCACTGAAACTGATAAGAACTTAATTAAAACTTATTCAGCACATCAACCTAAATATAGTAAAAACTTACCCAAAACTAAGCTACAATAACTAACAGCATAACTAATAAATCAGCATCAAAAACTAATTAAAAGTAAAATAAAATTGGAAACAAAATGTCATACAAGAAAGAAAAAAATTAGAATCGCAAAAGCTATTATATCTTCACAGAAAATAATTGTGGAATACTGTAAGTATTTTTTTTTAGCAAGCTTTGTTATAAATGTGGGATTAAAAAACTTTTAAAAGTCTGAAGACTGAAAAAACTTAACCAGATGAAAACAGTGGGTTAAATAACTATCTTTGCTGTGATAAAGTTGTGACTTGTTTCACTATTTTTAACTGTTTTCATAAATTGTCGTTCACTTGACCAGCTTGTCAGTCTTATTTAAGAACAAAATACTGCACCTGTGAAAACCTCACAGAATACTAACGTCCCACTACAGTTTGATTTAATTCTGTTGTGTAATTGAAAACTACTCCAAAAGCTTTTATCGAATCTGTTTTTGATAGTAGAGTGTTTGTGTTGCTTTTCATTGATTGTAGTTTTGGTTTATGATACGTTAGACTGTGTATGATTGGCTCTCAGAGATGAGCTCACCAACAAAACCATACAAACATGACACAGCAGGAACATAACACACTTGAGACTTCATGGATTTTGCAAGTGCAACAAGTGTCCCATTTTTTGTCCTGCTTGTTGCATTTGGTTATGTTTCAAGTTGATAACTTTTGAGGTAACCCTCTTATCCAAAATGCCAAACATTTCTGCTTTAGCACACGTTTTCTGTCCTGCTACTCTTAAGTCAACATCCTGCTGTTTTGACCCAGTTGTCCGTTAAATCCAGGAGTGCTTCAATTGTTGAGTCATACTGAGCCATTGCTCTGAGTCTTAAATATTGCTGCTCATAGGGTTTACTTTCAACTTTGCTCTGTCTCATGCAGATACTGGACATTACCGTGTATTTTGTCGTGAGCACCGAGTTACGCTTTTTTCTCTCACACAATATCAGCTTTCATATCAACAACCAGGCCTTCTGTAAAGTCATCACATTTCTGATCTGATTGCTCTTGCTCTGTGTTGCTACATCTCAGTGAGTGTGAGCCAGTGATGGGATCATCATTTCATGTTCTGGCCTGCTCCTTTGAATCCTGGGTGATTTGAAAGCCCCAGCAGAGCCTTGAAAACAGACACTGAAAATTCACTTTGATAAACATATATCTTTAGGCCAGATTAAAACAGAAAGCAACAAACCCAGCACATGGGGTGTCAGAGCGCAGCTCTTTTGAACATCCTCCACTGGGAATTGTAATAAGTCTCCACTCCCTCTCAACCAACTTTCTGCGTTTGGATTTTTATCCTCACACTGTTTACGCTGAAAGTTGGGCACAGAACAGCTTGTTATGTCGCCATTTTCTGCAATGTTTTGGCATCAGAGCACAGAGCATGATGTAAAGATTTAGAATTGTTAAAACAAATTTTTTTCACACCATCTCAGCATAGAGACAAGATACAATAAAACAAGATAGAATAAAAAAAGAAGACACAAAATGCAACTTTTTTTTTTTTACACATGAAGGTTTTTTGGATTTGGCTCATTCTGGGAAACAAATGAAGGGAAATATATGACAGGCAGGCAGTGATGAGTTGTTTTTCAGTTCCTTCTCTCTTCGCTGCTTCTGCACGTGTAGGCTGTTGGTGCCTCAGACTTCTGAGACACTCAGTTTTATTGTCATAATGTGCATGAATGAACACAATGTCGGAATGTGTCGAGCACGCTGTGAATAGGCACGGTTTACGGCTGAATATGGAGCAGGCTTTCGGTTTGACTCATCCTTTTGTGTCTCGTGCAGAGCTTCATCAAAAATGATAAGCACTCGAGCTGCATTCCTCCCCTCATCCCATGTCACTCCTCCTTACTAATGCATTCTTCACTTCCACTTCCTGTTCCTTCATTGTCTGCACCACATGCTGTGTGATGAAAGGCCAATCAAGTGGAGAAAAAGGATCCTGACACTGAAATAAAGTGCTGCACGTCTCTACTTGTCTTCCCACTCTGGGAGCCTGTGAAGTAAAACTTGTATTCCACTCATGTAAAGGGGAGGCTGTTTGGAAACACTGTACATGTCAATAGCTTAGGAAGCAGAACAAAATACAATTATTAGCATTTTCAGATTGCATAAAACCTGCAAGAGACTGTTTCCTTCATGGTGCCCATTATTAAGAATTTATAGATGACTCTAATGGTAAGGACTCCATACATTTCCAAACATAGAAAACTGAAAAGACATCACCCTGCTCATCTCATGGTCACCTGCAAAAGAAGAAAATAATTCATGACTGTTCATTTTTGTTTTAGAGTTTGTTTGGAGTTTCAGATTTCAACTATTAACTATTTAAATACATTTTTATTACCTTCAATATCTGAGGTTTTGTTGGATCCTGAAAATCTTGACCATTCTACTGGTTTCCAGTAAATTTATCTTCAATATGATTCAACAGGGCCTGCACAGTGGTGCAATGGTTAGTGCTGCAGCCTCACTGCAAGAAGGTCACCAGTTTGAATTCTGGTTTGCCCAGTGGGCCTTTCTGTGTAGACTTTGCATGTTCTCTCTGGATACTTCGGCTTCCTCCCACAGTCCAAAAACATGCTCACTAGGTCAACTTGGTGATTCCAAATTGCCTGTAGGTGTGAGCATGTGCATGGAAGGTTGTCTGTCTCCATGTGTCAGCCCTGTGATTGACTGGCAACCAGTCCAGGGTGTACCCCGCCTCTTATCCTAAGCCAGCTGGGATAAGCTCCAGCCACCCGCGACCCTGAATAGGATAAGTGGTATAGAAGAATGAATGAATGAATGACTCAACAGCAAGTGCTGCAGGTTCTTAGATCCCGAGGCCCCAGCACTCCAGTCCAAGGTTAGAAACCCAACCTAAAGAGAATACGCTGTAGTAAATATGATGATGGCAAGCTGTCGGTGAGGAGACATGTCTCCACACGTAGACACCGTCCTCTGAATTAGCAATCACAAGAACAGCCCTTATTTGAATCATTTTATATTTGTGGCACATGTTAACAACAGATCTCCTCTCAAGGATCAGGGCACCTAATATGGTGAAGGAGGTGGTATCAGGCTTGGTATGGCTCATGCAATCTGGTACATTTATTCTGATGGTCAGAGAGGACAAAAACAGTTTTACAATTCAAATCCACAATCAGGTAGAACACTAATCAAGAAAAATAAATCTTAAAATTTACAATCAGGGAAGGAAAGCAGATGCCAAGTTCTAATTTGTAATCCACTTCAAGAATAGGGAGGTGATGACTGTGTCTTATGGCTTCCGAAAGGCTGTGGACTCTGAGTGACACAGTTCTCTCAAGAGGTCAAAGGATGCTCAAACTCTCTCTCTCTCTCTCTCCATTAAATGTTGTTTTCTAAGAATTTTGGTAATCCTCAAAGAGTCCTCAACACCTTTCCCCAGAGGTAGATTCTTCAACGGCTCTTGACTCTTATACAGTAAATCCTGTTGCAACATATTTCAGCAGAGAGAGAGAGAGAGAGAGAGAGAGAGAGAGAGAGAGAGAGAGAGAGAGAGAGAGAGAGAGACTTGATCTTGTGATGTGTCCTTGTCTTTATATTTCCTTATCAAATATGTGAGCTATCAACATACAGGTGTTATGATTGCATTTCACTTTAAGTGGACAAAGTGAACACTTGCACTCCAACATGTGTTGCAGTTTGGTAATTTATTGATTTCTCCTTGACTTTCTTTAGTTAAATGTGATTACATCTCTGAAGAAGAGGGGTAGATATTTTATCTCACTCATTTAATAAACTATATGTTTTATTACAGACTTTTTATTGTATAAATCACACTTATTTTACAATACCTGTAAAATAAGGAGCATCAATCATTAGTGGAGTTTTCTATGCAGGATATGATATATTGACTTAGTTCCTTAAACCAGTCTGTTACTCCTTACCCACTTTGGACTTGTCTGGTGACAGGGACCTTTTCATACTCCTAGATGATATTTGCCGTTGCAGATAGCCTTATTGAGGCGAGCTTTAGCCTTTCCCTTTTCCTTCACTTTATCTCCGTATTCTTACTCATGACTTTTAGATTTCTGCTCAGAGATCTAAATTTTTCTTGACAAGATGTGCAAACTGTCAGTGCATGCCCACAAACCAAAAGAGATACTGCTGTCAAGTAAACTAGGTAACAAGGATTTCTGGACCTTTATGAATGAAGGGTACACCAGCAGCTCGTATGCAGCTGAAGTCTGCATCAGTCACCATCCAAAATCCCTGATCCAGCTAAATGTTGCATCTTGTTCAACATGTGTGTTTTGGCCTGAGTTTGTTAAAATGATATAAATGACATGATAGAGCTGATATTGTCATCCTAGCTTCAGCTTTTGTTCTCTGCTTGGTTTGTCAACAAATCACTGAGCCTGTGTGGGTCAAACACCACTGACAAGAACCTCACACAACCACACTCCAAAAATCCAACCTATACCTTTAAAATTCTGTCAAAACAATTTGTTTTTTTTACAACAGCAGAAACAATTCAACCACTGGTGTCTTTGTTCCAAATGAATATCAGTGTTTTCATGAACAAATATGGGTCATGTTTATTGTTAGTTGCAGCCTTGAGTAGTGAAGTGAATACTAAATGTGTTTTGTGATTGTTTTGTATTTCAGTCACTGTCTTTTACTGCTCTGAGGAAGAGGCAAGGACTTCACTCAGTTTTCAAATAAAGTTTCCTCTGTGTCTTTTCAGTTTTTATCACAGTTATCAAAGTTGTCTTTTTCTTCATGATGGCTAACGTGCAGTGCAGTATGTGATCTTCTGTAAGGAGAGAAGAACAATTACAATGTAGGACTTTTATCAGGCCCACTGTAGTGATCCCTGCAGCATGTGTCTGTGCAGGAGTGGGGTATGTTTTATATGTGTTTGTGCGACACGGAAGCTGAGTAGGTAAAGATGAATAAGGACCATTAAAGCAGCCAAGGATGTCTTCAAGGCTCCCCACTGCCAGATGCAATGGGTCCTCCCTCTAGACCGTTTTTAAATGTCAGCCCCTCACAGCCTCTCTCTGAGTTCAGGGTTCCCGCCTATATTGTGTAATATTACAGCAGTAATTCTCATCATGACTCAATTTGAGCCTCCAGACCCTTGTAATAACCCACAGAACCCCCCCAGTCATTCGAGGATATGTTACAACACTCCTGGCTCAGTTCCTCAGTCAGATATCGGAAGAGTCTGACATTTTCCCTCGGTCTATACTTTCCACCAAATCAGAAAATCATTTAAAGAAATCAAATGGAAATATTGCTTCTGTTACATTCAGGTCATATAGAATGACTTAATAGCTATCCATGGACCAGTATCAGCCAAGTATGCACTTTCATTGACTGCATGGCATTTTGCAATGACATTCAGAAAGCCAATATCTGTTATGGAGAAAAAAAAAAACAGATAAATGTTGAACTTCTGTTGTTAATAGGGAGTCAAATCAAAACACTGCACGTTATATCTGTAAATAGAATATTTTATTTTGGAAAGTGTTCGATAACCACTCTTATTCAGTGTCTGCTGTTGATTTTTTTTTTTTTTATCAATGTGAGGTGTCCAAACAAATCATTCTTGTTGAATTTATCTTCTTTTTTTATTCTTCACTCTAACACTGGTCAGTCAATCATTCTGTCTTCTTTTACCCTTAATTTCCTCATGCTGCTTATCCTCAACCCAAGTAAAAATGTCATGCACCATGAATGATGCCAGCTTCCTAATTCAGACTTTTATGAGGTTCTTCATTAGACCGTTTAGAATGCCAGCTCTTAATGGCATCTGCATTTAGCATTTTGTAGTTCTCAGCCATGTCTGATGACTAAAACTTTAAAAAGTTAAATTAAAATGAGTTGTGTAGAAGCTGGGATGCAGGGTCACAACACTGTCCCTTCAGAGAGTTGGGAACAAGTCATGGCCAGTGTTTGAATGCTAACTATCAGGGGTAACAATTAAGGAATGCTCCTCAAACTTGAAGAGTCAGTACTTACTACCACAAAACTTAGAAATCACCCAGTCGATCAGTTTAGTCCGGAAAGGCTCAGCTTTATATTCTTTTCATTTTTCACCTCCAATATTGTGAATCAAATTCATAATCCTTTTAGAAAAAAAGGGATCATGGTCACACCCTCTAACTAGTATCTGTAGCCATGTTAACAAGCCATAACTTGCACATAATTGATAAATATTGATTTACAAAGCACAGCTAGAGGAAAGCCCTGTCACTGATTCACAGCCTGAGGTTTTGTGCTTATGAAGAATTTCAACAACATTGTTATTGATTTTCTGTGGTGACCTAAATCCCAATCGCTTCAAAGAAAAGTTCAATCCCAACTATGAAATTAGTCTAAATATAGGACATTAAAGTCATATCTAATGGACTTTAACCAAACAGCGGATCACAGACTGTTGCTACTGTTGGCAGAACTAGCACCACCGGCCTTCAGGCCCCCAGATTAAACTTTACATGGAACTGTTGGGTATACAATGCTCCAGATGAGTGGTTGTATGCCAGGGTCATGCTGACTCCAGACATTAAATGGAGCTGCAGTTAGCTGTAGCTGGCAAACCTGTGCCTGCCCCCAATTTATTTAAAACATGCTGTTGCCTTAAGCTTATATTATCTTTTTCGGGGGGGGGGTGAAATTCATAATTTCAACACTCAGTATGTTGTCTTGCTATATTTTCCATTGAAATAGGGTTTAAATGATTTGTAAGTCATTAAAATCTGTTTGTACCAACATTTTTGTAACACACCGGGAAAGGGACCCTAAATGCAGGACTCGGGAGTCAGGTAGAGAGTTCAAAAGTTTAATCAGTCCAAAGTTTGGTACACAGGCAGGCAGAAAGACAGACAGAGGTATCCAACAATCTTTAGGCAGAGACAGGATCGAGTAAAAAGGTGAGGATAAAAAAAAAAATCACACAAGGGATAAAAAGGCTGAAACACTAACTGGAAGTAC
Source organism: Labroides dimidiatus (assembly GCA_030710495.1). Lineage (NCBI taxonomy): Eukaryota > Metazoa > Chordata > Actinopteri > Labriformes > Labridae > Labroides > Labroides dimidiatus. The sequence goes on from CM061155.1 coordinate 14,716,089, forward strand.
AAGACAAACTGTCACAGGAGAGAAGCTAGACTGGGTTTAAATACATATTAGGAGTGAGGAAAACAAGATGCAGTTCATGGTAATCAGGGGAGTGGCGACAGAACTGAAGTGTGAGTATCAAAACAATAAACACAAGACAAGATAAGGGAGAAAATAAAAGACAACTTGACCTGGCAACATGCAATGTCTGCACTATTTCTATAAATGTGTTCATACCTGATTCTATAGATGGTGTTTGTGACTTATGGTTGGACTGCTGTGAGACCAGCTGGCCCTTTGAAACATCTGGTTTACATACTGGTGTGCTCATTACATTAACTCTTCCTTTTCATTTTAATTATCTTTTCCACATCCCCTTCAGCCAATTCTATCTCTGACGGTTGAGTTTCGGGACTCATTTCTTTTTCCATGGGATATAACTGCTTTGTTGCCTGTGGGCAGGAATTTGCAGGCTAGTTTAACAACCTTTTTTTATTTCACAGTGAATCTGTTCATCCCTTGAGGATATTAGCTTTTAAAGCCCGTAAAAGTATTTTGCCCATTCTCCACACTCAATCTTTGTTGTGAAAGGTACGGAGAGGTGTGCTTTTTATTACACTCTTCATTCACAAATGACTGTTCCCCTTTTAATAATTCACTGCCACTCTATTTGTGGTGTCGAGATACCTTCCTTCAGCTTCCGGCGACTGCATCTTCAGAACATCTCAAGTGTGTGTGATGGGTTTACTGTATTGTAGTCATGCCCCTGTTCTCAGGAACATGCTCCAACCAGCCATGAATCGCTCTGAGGCAGCCTCTCAGAGCGTGAACCATGGCTGCTATAGTGTGCATTAAGACCATCCACATTCATGATCCATGAGCTGCCCCTGAGCAAAGTCTGTGATAAGAAAAAGTGCAAAAGCAGGTATGAAAAGAAAAATGCCTGTACACAATGCGGACTCAGTTTCTTGCTGAATGGAAACTGTGGGTGAAACCAGACAAATATTTGGGTATTTTCATCACAGGGAAAATAATGAGATACTTTCATTTCAGATTTTGTTGGCATGTGTTTTGTTCTTGTCAGTATCAGTGAAGTCCTTCAAAAGAACAGCGTGTCTCACTGTCCTCGTGTTGCCTGTTTGATGTTTTGTGGTGCTGTTGGGATCCATCAGCTGTGCCGGCAGCCGCTGTTTATTCAAAGTCTACAAAATGCAAAGATTAAAGCTTTTATTAACGAAACAAACGGTCAGTCGATTTTCACACCACTTGTTTTTGAGTAAAGATCGATATCAAAGTGAACACCTGGCTGTGTAGCCATTCTTCAATCTCAATGTGAAGTCAAAATGTAACCTGTCAATATTTACAACCTTTAAGAATATCGAGGCAGTTTCCAGACAATTACTGGAGGGGATACAGAAGGTCGCGTTCAATAGCACAATTCTCTATATCCAGAATCTTTATATTTACCTCCCACTAAACTGATTGATTGCATTGGTTTCTGTGCTGTCTGCATTTTCTGAATCATGAATCAAAATTGATGAATTACTGACAACTTTTTGTGCGTAACTTCATACTTTACTTGATATTTTCATAAAGAATAAAGCAAATACAGCACAGGGGACCTTTGTTTCATATGAGAATTTTATCAGAAAAGTGTAATAAACTGATGTCAGGGACACACATACACACACATTTAGGTTTTTAGTCTCTGTTATAAAACCAAAGTCTCTGTCTGCTGTTGAAGAGTAAAAACAGACTGTTTTATTAAGTGGAAAACACCAAAGTGCCTTCACCAGACAGACGGTTGTAAGGCATAATCTCTAAGTCTCTACAAGGCACACCCACATGCACTGAGTAGATTTTTCTTCTATTATCTCTCTTCTGCTTATCTACATAATTCATGTCAGTGCTCCAGTATTGAGGGGAGGAAGTCAAGGCTGGGGAAAGAGGGCAGGTTCCCATGACAGCTTTCCAATATCTTCAACCCTGTTAATCTAGCAGCAAGGCGGTGCTTCCAAAGTTTTATGCTTCCTAGATCTCTGTTAAATTGTTGTTAAGGACTATTTTAAAGACAGAATGGTTAATTTGTTTTACATTTACTGAGGTAATGTTCTAGTTAAAAACTTGAAACACTTACGCACAACCTCATCTTAATGCTTGAATTAAAGTAAACTAATGGAACTAAAACTGCCTGTCTTGCAAACAAAAACGCAAATAAATGAACTTAAGAAATGATGGATGGGTGGTTGGATGGTTTATGTGTAGGATTTCTGAAACTTTAGCTGTAAAAAGGAGGCTGTTTTCACACTTGTGGCCCATTTGCTGTGTTTGAATTGTGGGAGCCTGGTGTTGCAGCTGCATTCACATTCAGCTGATTCAGCAGTTATAATAATCTTACTTACAAGTAAATGGACACAATGACTTGTGGGTCAACTTGAAGCGACCAGAAGGTCAGATGTCTCATCCAGTGAACCTAGGGTTCCATTTGTCTTTTTTCAAGTTAACGGTAGGTCCTATTACATTTCAAACAGTTGAACATTTATCTTTAATGCAAAATAAAAAGACATGAAACATTTATTTTTCTGCGAGAGCCACACCTGCGATGTGGGAGATGGCCTAATTAATTTTCAGGACCATGGACAAGGTCCAATCACGCAAACATGGCGGAGGATTTAAGGCGAACAGGCTAAGCCATCAGACTGTAAAAGCTCACATAAAACCTGATAAATTAAGATTTCTTATCATGTCAAAATAATTCCACTAATTAGACAAAGTTAAGAGTTTGCTCTGATGTCAAACTTCATGTGACCTTTTTGGCTTTCCTGTTGGTGCATCATCTGCAGTGGTTTGACTGTCTTTCATTCACAAACTTCTGAGCAAAAGAAGAAATGCATGTCGAGTCCATAACAGAATTGAAGAGAAAACTGTTCAGTGTGGATACTTTTATTCTGTTGTGTATGAAGAGGTTTATGGATTCTGAGGCTGCTGACAGTTCGGGTCAGGTAAAAAGTTAGTGCCAACACTGTAGGCCATACGTGTAAGAAAACTCTGCCATAACCTGCCTGACATTTCAGTTGTTTTTTAATCAATCAATCAACCAATCTGAGTGAACCTATTTGTTAAATGCCACTCATAAGAATTTTCAAGTTACAAAGCTGTGAGTTAGCCTATGAAAAGAATGGCTACATTAACCAAATTACCAGCTCTCTCCATGTTATTACGCTAAATATCTGTTGCGTTTCAAATTGCCTAGAAACTGTATAACTGCATCTGTTGCAACCAGCCTACTGCTACTAGGAATGAATAAGCAGCTGTTGGTTCCAGTTGTTGTCGAACATACTGCTCCAGGGTTTGGTTGGAAACTAGCTGAGACCACCTCCTCTAACCACATGGCAATATTATGAAAAGTCCCAATTTAAATGATCATTTTCATTTCAGAACTCTATTTTATTTATTGTGATCTCTTGAATTGTTTAATGTACATCTTTTAATGTATATACGTATATATTTGATATTGTATCATCTTTCTTAAAGGGGTTCACCTCTTTGACTTTGTACAACAGGATCTCACTCTACATCAGCACAGCACATCCAGCCCAAACCTCAAGTTGTTCAGAAAGGAAAAAAAAAACATTTCTTAAAAAAATGAACATCAGGTGTTACAATTTTAAAGTGTTATTTTAATTAAAGTTTCAATGCTGATGACAACCACAGAGTTCCAAATTTGATAAAGCAATAGAAGAAGAAGAACAGAAGAGTTTTTTTTTTGTTTGAATGGTGAATATTCACAGATGATGTTATGCTTAAGGGCATTCATGGAGAATTCTGAGTTGATCATAGTTACTTCCACAACAGGCAGTACCTCCATTGTAGGTCAACGTACTATATGTTCCAAACCATAACCTCAGCAAGGAGTACATGTGAAGAAGAAACTGTCAGTGAAACTTAAGTTGATAAATGTTACATAACTTATAATTAAAACGGAGACTTTGTAGGTAGTCACAGCCGAGGCACAGAGACAGAGCACCTCAGTGTGGTGCATCATCGGGCAGAGTCATCTGAATTTCTGATGATGGTTTTGGCACTCGGGGGAAGCTGCAGCAGCAAAGCTCATCGTCATCTTGCAGAAAACTGCAGCAGGGAGAGGTGGGAGGTGGGAGGTGGCATGAGAGAGCACTGGGTGTTCTGGGTGAGAGGGAGGGGTGAGAATAAGCGGAGTTGGAGGCAGACGAGGGCAGAAAAGGTGAAGCTGGGATTTTGGTTGGTACACGTGTAAGTTTGTTTCTTTGTTTGTGTGTGTGTGCGTGTGCGTGTGCTTGCGTGTGTGCGTGTGTGTGATCTTTGTCCGCTCAGTCTCAGAGTGGGTGATTATCCAGAGCAGGTGCAGGGGATGTGACCCCTCCCTAACTGTATATTTCCAGTAGTTACAGCAGGCATGGTGAGGAGGCATCATGTTATTTACACAGCAGCATTTAATGAAGAAACTGCTCAGACGTGCTGAGGAAATTGCCTTTGTCCTTTGTGGAAAAGTGTTTTTAGGTTTCAAAACTCTCAGGACTCTGAAGCAGACGGTTATAAAAGTCCCTTATTGAATGCACGTTTTTATTTCTATGGGCAGTGCCCTTTTTCTTAAGGACAGACTCATTTTGTGATTGTGCTGAGCCTCAGTTTAGTGAGTGTTAGCGAAGTTATTTGAGTAATACTTAAATTTCCCTCAGGAGTTGTGACAATAAAATTTCCTGGACTTTCCTCCAGACCAGTATATGTGACATTAACTGAATTTAACTTTAAACACGTTTTTTAATTTGTCCAAGTAGTACAGTAAAGACACACTTTTCAACGTACTACCAGCACAATAATAACACTTTGTTTCCAGATTTGAAAAAAAAAAAAAGTTGAGAAAACTTAATCAAAGCTCTCGTAGGGTTCAAAGGGCTCGCATCACTGAAACATTCAGCTCATAGTCCTCTGGTTTTGCTTGAATGTGAATTACAGACCCATTTAAAATGTATCTAAAATAATCTTCTTACAGTTTAGCAACACTAACCACTCTTGCAAAGGTATGTCAAATGTTTAGTTCGGACAAAATGATTACTACGTATATAAAGAGTATTAATAGGAATATATGGTCGGTCATATGTCACTTTTGTCTCTCTCCTGTGTAGAATGAAATGCCTGATTTTTGACATTTTTTTGGGTAAAACTTATATAAACAGTCTTGCAACAAACACACTCTTGATTTGAGACACACCTTGGACTTCACTTTGAACGTACTTTTTTTGTGCAGTCACTATTTGCTCAAAGGCTCATGAATGATATACTACTTGTACTATGAACAGACACCAGAACACACCAGGATCAAATCTTGTCCTGCTCCTGTAGATTCCCCATATTCTGCTTCTGTACAAAGAGATTCAATAAACTGCTGATTTCAAAATCAGATCCATTTAACTTTTATAGAAAATAAAAATTGTATTACTTCACTAACTTAACAATAAAAACATGACACATTTTTAACATAAATGCACACATTGATAGTGCCATATGTTAATATTAGCAGAGGCAGAAAGACTGATGTGTGTACTGCTATGCTGAAGTTCTGGTACCTGGCTGATGAGCCCCAGCTTAAACTGAAATGAGGAAAACCACTGGGAGGAAGGCTTCACTACTCCTGTGTCAGTTCAAACACGCAAACCTCCCTGATTGTAGGGTTTCAATTTATTTCACTTGAGCATAAATGCAGTCCAGTCCAAAAATAGGAGAAGGGGTGAAGGAAGCTTTATGAAAGGAAAAAAAGGGTAATGTCTCAGGGTTAAACAGCATCTTACATACCTTACATATATATTTATCATCTTACATAAACAGAAAGGACTCTTTAATCCCTCTCCAAATTACCTTTTTTACATTTTCTAATAATTGCACGTGGTTGTAATTTCCATTAGATTACTCCAGGGGTTATTCACACCAACTCCACAGTAACATGCTAAAGGGCTTGGCTCCTTTTTAAGATCAGTGTTTGGCCTTACAAGAGCTGTTTACTATGTGTACATTAAAATGGAAATGAAATTAAACCTCCCCTCAGGTCCCGGGTGTGATTTAAAAAAAAAAAAATCTCACACACACAAACACACACACACACACACACACACACACACACACACACACACACACACACACACACACACATATATATATATATATGACTTTTTTTTTTTTTTTCACTCGTGCCATATTTCATGCATTTCTCCAAGGCTTGCTAAAGATTAATAAGCAGCTTGTTATGTAAGTAGTACAGTGTTCTGTGGTCTTGAATCTTCTTTGATAGAAAACAAACAGCCCAAGAAACATGAGACTCTAAATGGATGTTCTACTGAAATGAAGATACAAATCCAACAAGGGTGAACAGTAACAGAACATGTTTATGTGGGGGCATGCCTTGTTTTCAACACTGGATTATGCAGGATCACTGATTCTTCAAAAGAACTTTTTTTTTTTTAATCCAAGTGGAAAAAGCATATTCAACAAGCGTGAGGAGAACATTCACAGTTCGTCTAAGGACGGTGATCCTCAGGGAGAGTGATTAGACAGATTGGGTAAAACAGGATTGTGGAAATACACTGAGGAATGTCTTGGACTAATAAGAAAAGGAGAGCCGGTATTGTTAAGGGGACAACAGAGCCACTCACATGGGCTCCAACTAATCAAAAGGCACACACTAATCCACCTAGAATAGAGAACGATTTAGTCAAACTGGCAGAGTGACAATCAAATATCATTAAATGAGGCCAAATTATACAAAGGAGACCTTTTAAAAATCTGTTTTGACAGTTCTATCAAACACAGTCTGAGAAAAGAATTATTGTAACCTTATTTTGTGTAGCAGAAGAGTACTGCTGCTCGATAAATTGGACCTTTATATAATAGCAGGGAAGTTTCTGCAGAGGAGATGTTCATACATGTTGACAAAGTATCCAGTTATATTAATCCTCGTGAAGACAGAGTTGACGCCCCGCACTCTATAATAAGAGAATAAGCACAGTGATGTGGCGATGTGAATGAGCGGAGAACATCTATGTGTGCTAACACGACATGGCTGTAAGTAGGACGAGGAGATGGGGAGAGCTGACTTTAAAGAGATCATTCTGATAAATAGACCTGATGAGGCTGGATGGTTGAGTGTTCTCTCTGAGGGGGAAAGCGGCCTGAGCCGTCATGGTGGTACTTCTTTAGCTCTGATGAAGTGGAAGCGATTATGACATGAAGATGAGGAAGCGTCTCAAATTTTGAGGGAGGTTTGGAACCGCCACGTTGAGTCTGTGTGCTCCTTCTGATTCACAGCAGGGGCAGCACAATATTTACTGCTCTCTGAGTGACCTTGAATATTAAACTAATGGATGGTCAGTTTCAAAAGCTGAGTGGCAGAGGCTCAGACTGGCCATGGCTGCACACTCCAAAGCCCTGTTAGTTCCCCTGAGAGGTTGCATTACTGTATTTGGACTTGGCACTGAAAATGTTGTGTGCATTTTTTTTTTTGCCCTGACTGTTGAGTGAGCAAGAAGGTCAAGAGGTCAGCACGATTTGACTGATATCTTCAGGTAAGTTTAGTAAGCAAACTCTTGCAAACTTTTTAACTAGCAGAAATGAATGTTTTTGGTAGTATACCTTCATTTTGTTAAAGAGACAGGCCATCTTTAATAGGCAGAGGCTGCAAATCTGCCACTTATGAACAAATTTATACCAGCTCTAAACTATAGGACTAATGCTGAATCTCAACAGTTAATCACAATAAATAAAAAATTTAACCATATTTTTAAAAGGTCTGTTATTTTGGATTAGTTCAAAGTCCATATTAACTATAGAAACAAAATTGTTATTTATTTATTTATTTATTTGGTAATAAAATAAATACACTAAAATGTGCTTTATTCTTAATTTTTAGATTTATTATTTAAATGAATAAGCACATTTGGGTTATAAAATTATTAATTCATCACCTGACTGTGTCACACTGGGGAACAACCCTGAGTCAAGGAGGAAACTGAACAATTAATTTTTATTCTAATAATTCCATTAAAGTAAGTAAGTAAGTAATTCAGTTTTATTTTGGATACCACCTATCATAAAATAGAATCACAAAGAGACAAAAACATGAATGTGATCACTTCCAGTTCAGGATGTGACACAAAAGACCTGAGTTTAGTTAAGTTTGTTTCAAAAATGGAAGGGACATGACTGGGACAACTGTTTTATGTGGCAATTAAAGTGCATCGACTGATTGAATATAAAGATTTCTGAGTTTAGACTAGACAGCAGAAAGAGAGGGAACCAATACACATCAGCCTTGGAAGCTACAGTATCGGAACCAAGAATGAGGACCTCTGTCTTGTCAGCAAGTTATGAGCCAACCAGTCCTGAATTTGCAGTCAGACAATTAAGCAAAACCATCAGTTTGTTTGTCAGCAAGCCTGAATGACACAAGCTGGATATCATCAGGATAACAGTGATGAGAAATACCTTTAAATTTTCTCAGCGATTCCTCCCCTTCACAAGGCTTGTCAAAAAGACAAACAGAATATTCTCCAATTTATGAGATGTCCAGTAAAAGTTGATCTTAAGAAGGGATTCCACCTTATAGGAAGATGGGGGATCTGGAGTTCAGCAAAGTTATTTAAATTATAAAATCAGATCATGATGATTCCTGAAGTTCTTTATCATTATGATGGAAATGGTTTTGGTACCATTTATGGATTACTTTAATTGAATTGCTTTAATGAGTCTCTGGCCTGCCATGAAGCAATATTTGTACAAATATCATTTACATATTTGGCTCCAACTGTTCAGTACTTTTCTGTCTATGTAACGACAAAAGAAAAAAAAAAGAAAAAGCGTTTTTGCAAAACAATTTGAAAATGTTTTGACTTGTTCAAAACTTGTGACTTGGCTGTTAAATGGATAACAGATGCAATGGAAGTAATCCAAATTCCAAATCTAAACGATGTGAATCTGAGTTAAAGAAGTCCTTTTTGGCAGCATTGGTCCTGCTCTGTGTTTTGTATATATCCAGTCAAAGTGGCAGGAAAATTAACCAGTCTTTAAAAGCAAAAAACGGCAGTAATTCCAAATAACTTTTTTTAAAAAATTCATTCTAACCAGACCAGAGTTGCTTTTGTTTAACTCACTTGTTTTATAATTCTGAGTCAGAGATGACAAGTAGAGCACACGGCTTAAAGGCTGGGTTATGCTTTCACAACGCACGAGAGAATGCATGTGGCTTTTATGCTTTTTCACAATATTTGTTGTACGTTTGACACTAGATGCTCCCGTTAATCCCTGTTGAAGGTAGAAATTTTCGGAGGTGCGTGATGCAGAAATTTTCTGCTTGAAAAGGACCGCATGAGGAGGCCAGGCTGTTGAAATGACGTCAATCATCCACACAAAGCAAACAGGATTCTTTGCTCTGGCTTTGCCTTCATAGTCCTCTTTCCAACGCTTCTTAACAATACATTTTTTTTCTATAATCCTTTCTTCTTGCCCTTGGTCCTCCATTCCTCATTTTATGTCGAACACCTGCTTCTTCTCTACGCCACTTTCTTTCTTTTCTTTGTATGCTCTGGCTCAAACAGGCTTCTCGCCCTGGCTCTGCCTTTCTTGTCCTCTTTATAACATCTCTTTCCAGACTCATCTCTTCCTCTTTCTTTCGTTTCTCTTGTTTTGATGTGAAGCTATGGTAGAAAGTGAGAGCTTATGTCTCAGGATGGGTGACTTTTAGGAATGTGAAAGCCAATCATAATTCCTGAGGTGTTGTTGGTCTGACATTAGGGCAGTGTCGAGACGACTTGGTGGAATGGGTTGGTTCAATGAGGACTTGACCTTCTTCTTCTTCTCCTTTTTTTTTTTTTATTAATTCCATATACATGTGCTCTGAAAAGGATATGAGTTATGCATGCTTTGTTTAATGACAGGCCAAAGTGATGGTTAGACTGAATGGTTGTTGCTGTTAAGACTTAAGACTCACCTCATCTCCACGTCTTAGTTCCGACAATGAGTCAGAAACCAAGGAGTGACATTGCAGAGATTACACCTCTGGCTTTACATGGTTTATGATCACGACACACAACATTTCCATGAAGTCTAACTTAATTTCCCTTTTTCAGTGTGATGGCCTCCTTTGAATCTTCATGTTTCACGGGCAGACTGCAGTCAGACTCACAGCTGATTGGGTCTCTCACTTTTCCAGGACAGAATTAATTGTATTCATGCATTAATCTTGTTGTGATGGGTACAATTTTGTTGACACACTGATTCCTTGTTATGACAGTTATCAGATTCTACATTAGCACCAAGTATCTGAGTCCAGTCAGCCAAGAAATGTACTGTTCAGCCCGACTTCCCACATGTTACAATCATGCAATTAGTGCAGAAACAATTACTCCATCAATTAATTAGGAAATGAGAAGAAAATTAACCAGCAACTATTTATATAAGGCGGTAATCATGGATGTCATTAAGTTAAAGAGTGAAAAACACTGTATAATGATAGTTTCTGCTTCTCAGGGGCTTGGCTCTGTTGGCTTTATGTTTATCTTCTTGGTGCCACTCATCCAGCTCTAATATGTACTATTTATTTATTCATTTAGGTAAGGGCTAATGCAAAACTGTGAATTAATTTATGAGTCAAAGAACCAATCGATGTTTAGAATAATTCAAATGTCACCAAAAATAAACCCCCTTTCTGAAACCCCCCTTTGGGGTTTACAAAGAAACCTTTGAGCATTTTCAGTAGTGATTATACCAGAAGAATACAGCACCTCAAGTGTGTGGGTGGGGGGTGTTAACATGGTTGAGAAAGAAACAATGAAATGACAATGAATGTGAGGGCAGACAAAGTATACAATGTACTTTACCATAATGATCTTTGTCATGTGTAATCCCCTGCTTTTATGGTTTTATGAAGAAAAAAAAGTATTTGTGGTGTTGAACTGATGTTATTAAACTTAAATCTAGGAGTTTCCTTCTCTCAGCCTCAGTTGTTCATGAAGGAAAGGAGCTTAATGTTAAAATGGTTAAAATGACTGCATGGATGAGATATACCTCACTGTATTCAAAGCTGCTTACTCAAAGCCTTTTTTAACACTCAACCATTTGATTTACTTAAATTTACTGTAAGGATTTTTTTATTTAATGTTGATCCTGAAAATCCCTTTGGACAAAAATCAGTGATTTTTTTTCTTGGATGAAAACTTAATGTCCCATCACAACCACGGCCCATTGTCATCAAGAGGTGGCTCTTGTCAAAGTGTCCATTTGATGTGGAGGCAAATTAATAGAATACAGATCTTCTTTTAAATACAACTTTTCTTTATTTAAGACAATGATGAGGTAAAGTGTTAATTTGTAGCTACAAAAAAATTGTTCAGTATATTGTAACAGCAATGAACTTTGCAAACTTCCCCTTCTTCCCCGTCATTGACTGACAAGAAGTGATAAGACACACCAGTGGCTCAGTTAACAGTCTCTGTGTGTTCTTGGCCTGCACAATAAAAGTAAGTTAAAGTCAGACTTTACAACCAGACAGCTGTTTGTCAGTGGCAAGTTTGATCACTCAGATGGAATGACACAACTGTCAGCGCGGTGGGAGGGACACGCATTAGCAAATGGTATTAAGACAGTACAAACAGATGGGAAACAGACTGCATTTTCACTTAAAGCTCAACTATTCAATCTAGCCGTTAATTTAATGATACTAAAGAGTAAATGAGAAGAGTTAAGAGCATGACGTAAAAATACTTTCGCTGAAGTGTTTTGATGAAAGCTGGATCTGAAGATGGAATCCTAAATAAATAAATAGATTACGCTTCTTTTCTAAAAGGCAGTAGAAGCACAGAGTGAAAGAGTGAAATCCCAATAGCAGCAGGTGTTCAGTTTGGCTAAATGAAGATGTGAAGTGTAGAATAGGCAGCAGGCAGTTCAATCACCTAACACCCAGGCCTATCTCAGGGAGAACATCTCAGCGAGAGAAGCTGACGATGTGAGTCTGCATCTATGTGAGTGAGAGTGTGTGTGTGTGTGTGTGTGTGTGTGGGGGGGGGGGGGGGGGGGGGGGTTGTTGTAAAGGATAAAAGGACTGAAGCAGCTTTCCTCTCAGCGGACGCCATGTCTCCTTTCAATGACATGACACTCAAAGAGGTCTGTCCTCTCGCCGTCCCCCCTGACACTCTCCGTCTCTTGAACAACATGGACGACATGTGCAAATCCCAAAACACAGTTCCATTAAAACCTTTTGGCTGCTGACAAGGCCCCAGTAGATGGTTGACATGTGCCGCCTTTAGGGAGCACAGCAGGGTTTTAGACATGTCACCCTATCGCTCTTTCTCCTTCTCTCTTGAATGTGAGAAACAACAGCGAGGAACTGACTGGCTGATGCCTTGTGAAAATCGCCCTTGTGTGGATAGTTAAAAAAGAAAAAAAAAAACATCCCATGTCAACAACAATTGTGAAACAATCTGACATCTAAAGCATGATTATGAATATGCAATATTCTTCTGACTGCTCTTATGTGTGTCAGATACTGTTGGAACAAAACTAATAAATGGATCCTTCAAACATCTGCAGAAAATTGATACTTTCACCAAGCGGAATTTTACCCAGTGGAAACAGATTCTACAAAACACATCTGGAATAGCGACATGGGGAACAATTAGCTCTTATGAAAATGTTATTTGCCAAGAAGGTCTGCACTAGAATAGAGCCATGCTGGCTGATAAACATCATTAGGCAATCTGTGTTTTTTTTAACTGTTTAATTATGAGCACAGACAATGTCTCAGGATCTTTCATCAGGCTTTCTGCTAAAATAAACTATGTAGAGCACACATGTTTCATTCATTACTCATTAATATAGATGCTATGCACATCTTGTATAGTCACATTCCCCCTCAGTAGAAAGGAGTCCTGCAACATGGCTTCCTTCATTGGGAATACAATAAAAAACAGGACCAAAGAAACAGTGATGTGTGAACATCATGGGAGCAGAAATCAAGTTTGTCGACATTTACAGTTTATGGACTAGATTTTATAAGCAAGCCAGAACAAAGAGAAAGCCAGTTGAAATTTTCTTTTCATGATATTAATATATTGGTTCATCTGTTTGTCTTTTCCTTTTTTTCTAATTAAAAAGGGCAAGGACAGTACATACAACACACGTCTTGTGCATTGCCAGTGACACATATCATTCTAGTTCTATCTAGCTATATCTAGTTATGCTTCTAGTTATATCACTAACTAGAATTATATCACTACCTTGGGGCGCTCATTCTGCTCGCTAGATTCAAAACATAATAATCCATCTTTAATATCTATATCTATATCTATCTATCAGAAACCGTATATATATATATATATATATATATATACTATATACTGTATATACTGTATATACTGTGTGTGTGTATATATATATATATATATATATATATATATATATAATAACAACACAACTCTTGATGACCAGATTACAGGAATATTTAGATAATAAAAATAATGGTTCCTAGTCACCTCTTTTTATAAATCACACAAGCAGGAGTATTTGGTAAACCAGAGGCTAATGTCCAGCTCCCAGCCCATCCTCACCCAACAGCTATTATCACTCATGCAGCCCTTAAACAATACAACAAAACAGACTCTCATCCTAATAAGAACTGAACCAAACATTGCGTTTACTGACATCCAATGCACTCAATTCTCCCGTTCACTTTCATGTAGATAATTTCTGATGTTTATTCTTAGATGCAAATTTTCCAGGTATAAAGAAAAGGATGATAAACTTAAGAGAATCAAGAAGAATGCAGTTTTGTTCCCTTAATTTATCTCCATTCAAAACTTTCTTTGAAGCTTGTTGAAGCTGGTTTTTTTTGACACTTTGAACAAACAAAATTCAACTTCTGTACTGTACATCTGTCTATTTCTCCAGAGGAGACATTTGCCTTGCAAATGTGTATGGGTTATTTCTTACTGCTGATGTGCTGTCTCTGAGATTTATTTTTGCTACAAATCTCACTTGAGATCTGTTGAATTTTGCTGTGGTGAACTCTTTTCAAAGTTGGGTTTTTACCTCCCACTTGTGCATTCTCTCGATCTGCTAGGCCTGTGAAAAAGACATATTACACAGTACGTTATTCCTACTTTAAGGCGGTTATTTGATAACTCAACAGAAAGATGCTGGAGCCTGGCTGTTTTGTTTAATTTGCTGTTTTTTTTTTCCTCACTCTCTTTGTTGTTCACTTTCTCTTTGCCAAAATGCAAATACACTTTATGAATCAGCATGAGGCCATTCACTTTTGCTGGCAAGAAGCTTTTTTCAAATGAGTTATAACTCAATAAGTCGACACTGCAGTGCGTGAGTTAAAGTTCATGGGCACCCACTGAATAGGGCTTACTCTTAGAAGCATCACCCATTCTTTTCAACAACAGGATCACTTCTGCTTTAGAAAACTGCCCATTTATTAACACTTCTGCAAAAAGTCACTTTTTAAAGACAGGAGATGGGTTGAATTAGGAGCGCTGACAATGCTCCTAATTTGCATCCCACAAATGGGGTCCCTGTCATTCAGCCAAGGAAAAGTGCATAGAGTAGAGCCTGATCCGACCCAAAGTCCAGTTGCCAAGTAAAGTAAAGAAGAAAAAAAAAAGAGAAAGAAACACATCTGCTTGCAAAGCACACACACTCACAAACATGCGTATTAAATATTTCATAAGAAGTCACAAGGTTGTGATTCAGTTAGAATTTGGGCAAATGTATTTAAAACCAGATCTACTTATTACTACTTCACTCTTGTCAGATTTAATATCTGCTGTAAATTAGCCTTTAACACACCAAGTTTGGGATAAGTGGGAGATAATATATCAGCACCGTTTAATCTGGTGCTCTACTCTACTCAGGTTTCACTCTGTAACAAAGATGCTTGGCTTTTTGGTACTGGTGTCTGCAGGATAAAATGAACATCTTTCTTTTTGGCCACTCAGAATGAGGCAGTCAAGCCCTTTGGTGATGTTACCTACATTCAGGCAACTTTTTGTTATATCACCTGAAGTCAAACTTAAAAAAACACACTTGTTTTAGACCTCCAAGTCCCCCCGAGCCCCTTATCTTCTGCCAGCCTTGTAAGACCAAAAAAATGTCACCAAAAAGGCTGAAACTGACTCTGCCAAAGAGTGGACAAGCAAAAGTATGAAGAGAAAACAAAAGAAATGTAGAAGGTAAAAATAGACTCCTGAAGACTGAAATATTTTAGGAACAGAAGTACAACAGGTTTCTATGATTCTTCGCTTCCATCCTTTTTAAAAAAAAAAAAAAGATAAAATAAATAAATTAAAAAAAAAAAAAGAAAAAAAATCCTTTTAAAATAATTTAGTCACAACTAACAGTTCAACATCAACAATATTGTTTAATATTCAACAACATTCAATATTCAGTGCTTTCATTTATTAAGAGCTGTGTCTTGGACCTTCTGATTCATTCGACCCCTGATGACAAAGAGGAGAAGGGTCAGATTAAGTGCCTAAATGTTCCCTGAACAGATGAGTCTTCAGACATCTCTTAAAAGTAGAAAGGGACTGCAGATTGTATGGAGTTGGGTAATTCATTTCACCATGTGGGAACAACAGAAGAGAAGAGACTGGCTAGAGATTTAGAGCCATGCTGGGCTGAGAGCACCAGGGGTCTTTCACAAAGTTATAGAGAAAGGTAGTGTGGTTATTAAAATATTTACAGCTCTGTTCTTGTCAACAGCTGATTTAATGATATCAAGTCCTTTTGATTTGACACACTGAGGCTATGACTGGCCAACTGATACACAGTGGTTAGTGGTTCATAAGTCTTAGCTTTTGATAAAGTCTTCCACTGGACCAAATATTCTCCAGGGTTGTTATACAAGAAGAAACTGTGATAGGTATAGGGGTTTTTAACTCTGGGGAAAGACAGGAGCCCTGTATTCTAAAAGAAAAGAGAGGTTTGGTGAGACAAGTCATTTCAATCTTGCAACTCATTAGATGTCTGATCTGACAGAGATGGATGCATTTTTTGTGCATGTTGTAAGTTTTTGGTGAAGAGTCTAGCTGTTGCATCCTGAACTTTTTGAAGATATGCCAAACCAGAAGGCAAACCATGAAAGCAATGAGGTGTTGAAAAAACTAAGTCAGGGATGTTTCCTTCATCTACCTGACTCACTTAATCCTAATTTTGTTTCTCCAAGTAACTTCTTTTAGACCATTTTGAGCCACTTGGTACAATAGTTTATTTTGAAAGTCAGCACTTTTTTTCTATCTGCCACCAAACAGAGAGTCTGAAGCAGTCATCCAGCCATCCCTTACAGGATAAAACATGATGTTTGTACATTATTTCTTACACAAAACTTGGGGGAAAAAAAACCTTTTCCCCATTTTCATTATCCAATAAATCCTGAAAAAAAACCTTCAAATAATTTACAGATTGTTTTTATTTTTGGTAAAACCATGAATAGAAACCAAGCCCATCTACTGGTTAGTGGAAAAGGAAGCAACATCTCCCAATGGGCTTTTTTTAATGTGAGAGGACAGGACAATGGGTAGAGTAGGATACAGGGTGAGAGAAAGTTGTCACAGGTCAGGCCTGAACCTGGGCTGCCCACTCAAGGGCTTTTTGCCATATGGTGCATGACCTTAACCACGAGGTCATCTGTGCTCACCAATGGGCTTTTTAACCTTTAAAAGAGACTATGAGGACTATCTGTATGAAGTTGATTGCAGTGACACTTTTAGCTGGAAACGTGTCCCCACTGTTAGGATGACATGACTCTTAGCCCCCTGAACTAAAATCTCTACACACACACCCAGAGCTGAATATATTTTAGAAATTAATTTGATAATTTTCAGACCAAGTTTTCCAGAAAAATACATGAGAGGGAAGCAAAAATACAGAGATGTTCAAAATATAACCTTCGTGCAGTACTGCACACCCCATGTGCCCCCGACAGATATGAAAACAAAGTATTTTCAGTGTGAAACAAACGTTCATATTATTTCCCTGTTTTTGCTACATTCATTTATGTTTATTTAGATTGTGCAATAAGAAAAAGCAACAACAAAAAAATATGTTGAAGAACAGGACAATTATGTGGATTGGATATTTTCAGCAAATTGGTTTCAAATGACAGTTGACATTATTCGATAAGGCAGAGAATCTCTACATCCAGAGCTTTGTGAGGTAGAGAAAAGTTTCTCGCTATGTTTCATTGTTCAAGTTATTATAGGCTACTCAAGTTTTGCAAATGCAAGGGCATGGCTTACTTGACTGACTGACAGGCGGGCATCCTGTAGCTGTCTGCAAAGAGGCAAAAGCCCCACCTCTTTACCTCATCCTAAATTCAAACAAAGCTAGGTTGAGTTCAGTATTTCAGACATGGCCCCTGTTGACAAAAGGCTTCTCTGTATCAGAATCAAATGGGTGAAATCAAGGACTCTGTGTTCATATATTCTACAGTCTGTGGTCAAAACATGTCTGGGCACTTTTGGTAAGTTAACTCACAGTAATAAGTCAAAGTATATAACATTTTTGTTTGTTTCATTACTGTTGATCATTTCATGTAGTCACAAATGTATATTACCTCATAACTGCATCTTGCAAAACTTGTCTTCAAAAAAGAAAAACTGTAAAGATCTCATTCATTCATTCTTTTGCTCCTACAATAAATACACACTTCTGCAAGAGTCACATCATGATGTTAGTGGGTGACGGTGCACAGCAGTGCAGGACAGTCGTAATCCCAGTATAACACTACCTACTGATTGTGTCACTAGGAACAATACAGCAAGAAATCTCTGCACAATACTCTTAAAAATTCTAAGCTCTTCACTCCTGTAGCTCTTTTTTTTGTTTTGTTTTGTTTTTATAACTCTGTTCAACATCTTGAATGCTCAGACAATTAAATTGAAGAATGACTAAAAGCTCATTGATTCAAATTAATTCCTTTATACAATAAGGACTCAGCATTTTGAAGCTCAACATTTGTCTTTTCTGTTGTGTTTGAAGTAACACACATTGATAAGACTGTGCAGTAATACACTGAGTAAATATTCACCCAGCTGTAACAGAGCTCATCTCCTGATGTCTGATTAGGAAGGGATGCAGCCTTTCTTTCTCACTTCTGGGTGGGAGGCAAAAAAAAACGACACATCACATTCCCCTCTCTTGAATCCCCCGCCTAATAAAAAGGCAAATAAAAACCCACCTGATGGATTGATGAGCAATGAATTTGCTGGGAGCATCTGCGAGGAGTACAATGGTGATTTGCCAGCCGATGACACAGCGTCACATTAAGACTGCAGCACTTGGACAATAAAACGCAATCAACGAGCCACAGTCAGACTGCACCCATTCACCACAAGTTTGGTCTGAGTCAATTGACTTTTACACTCACTGATTTCTCAACTCAATCCTCCAAATGGACGGTGAAGGAGTGGGAGGTAGAGACATAATAAGCCTCTATTTACCTGCTGCACCATTCACCCACTCACAGCAAGGGGCTAATTATAATCCTTATCTTTCCTCTGCCACCTCAAAGTGCCCCTGTTGACTGCTGCCCATTGATATACAAATCAGTGATTGTAAAATGGGTGGCTGATATTTTCACTTCCTTTTACAAAAGATACTATGGTACGCTGATGATATTATCCTTTCTCTCTTGCATGCATACCAAGATTATGAGGCAGGCACTGCGATAGCTGTCAGTGCAGGCTTTTGATGGCAGTTTTTCTATTTACCCATCAAAACACTGAAAACATCGACAGTAATGAGCTGTTCCTCCCTCAGAGCATAAAGACCCCAGCTGTCAGAGCAAGCAGCACGTTCCACACTCGCGCCTGCCTACTGTATAGCTGGCTGATATGTGGATGATAATGCCATCACGAGGATTAGTGTCTCTGCAGAGAGCAGTATAGCTTCTGTTGTCTCACAGCCATCACTTCCACTCGCCGTCTGAAGTTAAAACAAAGTCTTACTGTGAAACTGATGACTCAGATCTCGTTTTCTTTGAAATAAGACTTGACTCAGTGACACTGACAGAACCAGGTCTTGCTGTACTCACTGGTTTATTTGAAGGTGTACATTTGTGAATACTTTAAGCGACTTTGTCATTTGGGTTAAAAGAACATCTCTCACATGTTCAAAATGCACATAAGCTGTTTTCTGTGTTGATGCAGGGTAGAAGCACAGACCTCTGTTTCTATGTACTATGAAACTTTGATTTTCTTTAATGCTACTGTAGAAAATTTTATTTGTAAAATATAACTTCAGGGACAGTCACAAGTCCAAAATGTGGGGCTGCTTAACATAGCAGCCAGCTGTCTCTTTCTTCAGTCTACTAGAAAGCAGAAACATTCAATTCTCTGCCCTTTGCATTCTGGAAGAGTCAGATGATGCAGTATTCTTTTCCTAAAATTCATTTTTTTAGCAATAAAATACCACCAAAGGATGCCAAATTGTCGGATGACTGTCTCTTCAGGGTAGATGGGAGGAACTGAGTTGGATGTTTCAAATAAAACAACTCCTTGGATTCATAAAATCTCTTTGAGGTCAATATTCAGATAAACTGTAAATAAGAAATGGTATTTATATTATGCCAAAAAAATCAGCAGTTCTGAAACAGATAAGCCTTATTTTCAAAGGTCTATTCAACCTACTTCTTTCCATCTCTCCTCTTCTTATTTCTGATGACTGATTAGTCTTTCTATATCTTCCTGTTTGTTGGCTGGTGCAGCCAGAGTGGATGGCACTGTCTGCCCATTCCTCGAATCCCCAGACTGCTGCCCTGCTTGTTCCTCTTTCTTGTCATGCTTTATTAATGTCTCTTTCTCTGACAAAGCTTCTTGTGCACAGATTAGATGTAATTAACCTTTAAAAGGAAAAATGCCGACCACCCATTACCTGTTTACACCACAGCATTCACCTCTCCTGTGCAGTCTGACTCTGTGTCCTTCACGTGAAGTACACATTTGCTCTGTAAGCTGCCACTTCAAACTTCCCTGCGTCACTCCTCTCCCAGACATTGCCCTCATGCTTCCTGTCTATCTCATCGGCTCTATCTCTGCATGAATTTTTGATGAGTCCTCCTCATGTCAACCTCAAGCTGCAAGGTAGACAAACGGGACTGAAACAAGCTCAGAAAGCACCAAGAACACTGGATGATGGAGTGATGAGGGACACTCCAATTTCCAGTCAGAGGATAAGTGTGCCAAAAACGGGGCAAGGGAGTAATTGCTGAAACTACCGCCTGACCTCGAGAGCTGGGGTGTCAAACTCAATCACAAAGGAGGCCAAAATTCAAAACTGGGTCTGAGTTGAGGGCCAAACGGGGTTATTTCTTATACCTGATGGCAGTCTTAAACTGACCATCTGTAAAGAATGAGGATGTAGTCGCTGTGATGTCACTTCCAAAGCAGTCAAAGAACACTGACGTCAGTCCATTTATTCAAAATTCATACTTAACATTTCTCTCAGTTGAGGTGGACTTCAACAGGGATATTCCATCAGATCTGAGTTTGGTCTGTCTCTGCTTTGCTGGAGTGGGCAGGCTTTAATTCTGGCCAATCAGCTCTGCTTGCTTTGTGTTTCTGCTCCATATCAGCTAATCCAGGGCTCTCTACAACAGCTCTAACTACAGCCTGGTCCAGAAATAAACCTTAAAGAAAAGTATAAAACATCAAGTAAATGATTGCAAACGTGTTCAGTTTGTTGCAAAATGTGCTGGTTTGACCTAGTTTGTCTTCGCTTGCAACACAAAAAAGATAGCATAGTTCCCTTGCTGCATGTAAGTCTCCCAAAGCTTGTAAAGCTCTCACTGCATCATATATGTTTGGGATTATAGTCTTGTACCTGAAGCTGGGATTTAGAGTAGTGAGAGGCTTTCATATGTTACACAGAAATGCCTGCCTTTGCTGTTTAGGTTAATTCCAGCCCCTTACCCTTTACGACATGTTGTGTGGGCTGGACATAATTGTGCCATGAGCCAGATGAGGTCTGAAGGCCTTGAGCTTGACAAATGTGTTCTCAAGGAGGAACACGGAACAAAACATCATGTCTGAACTTCCATTATGACCTTGTGAGGAAGGAGCAGGAGTCTTACTGCTAGTCTGGAAGACCAGCAGTGAGATAATGCAGTATTGGACATCCTAACGATGGTTATTTTATTCATAATGATAGTGTATATCACTTGTGACCACAGTGACACATTTCACATTTCAGTGGAGGGAGCGGAGATTGAGGCGTCAGGGAGGGGATGACTTATGGGCCCGTGTGACAGGAGCTAATCATACGAGTCTCATACAACAACATGCAGGATGATAGAGTAGAGGACAGGAGCAGCCACACACACACACACACACACACACACACACACACACACACACACACACAAAACCTCCGACCTTACTGACACACTTAGGATCGACCTTCAGAATAGACTCAATTAATTACACAGACTCTTTGGCAGCTCTTGTCGATTCAACTTCACACATGGTGTTACTCCTTAATTAAAATAATAAGGCAATTAATAACAACATGGCTGAGGTCACTGCCCATACAACTTTAGGCCACCACTTTACACCGTCTGAAAGGCTCAGAGAGTGTGTTGGCGAGGGGCCCTGGTATGCTTGAAAAAAACCCTCTTCAAATGACATGTATCCCACTATCTCACTCCAAAGTAGCCACTCATCCGCCAACCACTGCTACAGCTGCTTCCACCCCTTTTCTTCAAGTTTTCCATTTCAGACCCCTGCAGCTGAAAGACAGAGTGCCCTTGCTGGGTAATTATATTAGGTTTGGTGATAGGGGATCATAAAACTTAAAGCACTCTAATACCTGGGAATTGGCTTTGGGTCTAGCCGTGACTCATGCTGTTGTGTTTGATGTTGTATCGGGCCTGCATGCATCACCCTGCTTGCCGCTTGTA
The DNA here is from genome assembly GCA_030710495.1 of Labroides dimidiatus. Classification (NCBI taxonomy): domain Eukaryota; kingdom Metazoa; phylum Chordata; class Actinopteri; order Labriformes; family Labridae; genus Labroides; species Labroides dimidiatus. Next base: position 14,738,047 of record CM061155.1, read on the forward strand.
AATTGTGCCATCATGCAAAACAAATAGGCGTGAAAACAAATAGTCTTAAATCAGCATCCTTAGGAATGTAGCTTGCACCACTTTGCTAATTTACAGGTTTAGTCCCCTCACGGGTGGCCTGGGTGATAATATTGGGCTTTATAGCAACATAAAGCTTCCTTGCCTGCCTGCCAACACATCGTCTTATTGTCCTTTTGAACCTTCCTCCCTTTTTCTTCCACCTGCATCACCCATGTTTCTCTTTCCTGAGGCTAGCAGGTCATAATAGTGAAGAGAAATCCTCCTTACCAGCTATAGAATCAATAACTGCTCAAATTATCCTTCAGCTGTAATTAAAGTATACCACAACAGCCATGCATATATGCTATCCCTAAGCCTTTCCTCAGCAACCCCTGTAGACGCCATCCCTGTGTCCCATACCAACCTCCTCTAACCCTCCCTAATGCCTTTACTGGCTGCCTTCCTCCACACTGACACACCTCCAACTAAGTGGTCCATAGCGGCCTGTGCACACCAAGGGTGATGGTTGAGTAATGACTATGGATTACTTCATTATCCCTCCCCTAACAGGCTGGCAGGGTGCTTACATGGGCTTGCCTTTAACAAGCTGAATGGAGGGAGGCCACTGGTGAAGAGAGGAAACACTCCCAGTGCTCGTGTCCCTGTTGATGTCATGGATATTAAACACCAGTGCTGAAGAATATATTCCACCAGACACAATCTATCCCTCTGTTTTACTATTAAAACTGCTCATCATAAAGTTTTCATCAAAGTAGCAACACAGGCAAAGATTAATTGTTAATCAAACGTTATCACCTGTCATAGTAATCCTTTCCTGTTATCTATTGGAGCCTTCATCACACGTCCAATAGTCCCTGTGACAGAGGTGTGACGTTGATCAATATCTTATCATCTGCAGGCAGACAGTAGCTGCATCACCTTCCAATCAAGAGGAAGATGAAGGGAATGAGTGATTTGCTACAAATGACTTTCTGTTTGCAGTTTATGATCAGAGAGATTGTAATAGGGGGATCCGATCGGAAAAGCATTCACATCTGGGAGAATTTTTCCCCCCCTGTTTTTATTTCTTTTGTCTTTTTTTAATCTCCTCATTAAATGAAGATAATCTCTGTACTTATCAATGGATAGCACCTCATGTACCACAAATGTGTTCTCATGTGCTTAATAAGCCACAATTAAATTGGTGATTATGGAAGATTAGAAAACTGAGATATTTTCTTTGTGATACATGTGTTTATAATCTCTCCAATTGTTTTGAGGAGAGGCCACACAGATTTTTTTTTTTCTGTGGATTATCAAAGCCTGATGTTTTCACTTGAGATCAACCTTGTTTTATGAGATATCTCCCTCAGTCTAAGGGTTTTAATGAAGTCACACAGAGGAATCAAAAAAAGAAGAAAAACACAAGCCTTTATGACGGATCCACTATTGTATCAGATAATGACCAACTGAGTGAACAAATTAACTTAAAAGCACTAATTGTAGTCACGGAAGACTAGCATGAATTTGAATGTAACATCTCCTCAGGACTCTGTTTAGCCTCCTACACCTGGAGCTCCTCCAAAACGAAGCCCCCTTTCACATGCACGAGCGCCACTGATTTGCAATCATATGATCGTGACAGATTCAAAACCACAGACTCAAAACGGGTCCTCAGCACATTGTTTTTGTTTGCACAACATTACCAGTAATCGCGGTATAGGTAGCTTTTCTTGGTACTTGGATCCCTCTTGGTTATACACAATGAATCCAGGCTAGTGCCAGCTGGCAAATTGTACACACAAGAGGCAGGCAGAAGGGTAGGATGGGATTTGATTGGTGTAAAATTGGATGCCAAACAGTAGGATTGGTTGATGTTTTCCCAGGTTTACTCCTGCTGTAGAAAGCGGATATTTTTGTTGTATTTTAAGAACACATCATGCATTGATTGCCATTGGGACATAAAGATCATAGATAAGGACACGTTTCTACCTTATGCATCACCATGACTTGTTTGAGTTGCATGCTCTTGGTGACTGGCAGCCTTGATTAGATATGTGATGGCAGCCTGGTTTGGCTCTCTTTCTCTTTAATGTAAATCTAAGATTGAAAAAAAATGTTTAAATGTGCCATCAAAGTGATTGGTTTGAAAAAAAAAAGCCCGTCTCTTCAAACTGTCTTTGGAAAAATTGTCATCAATAGGACACTAAGAATCTTTAGGGATTCTTCTCATGTTCTTTTTTCAGAAAATGAAAAATTGCCCTCTGTAAGACAGTTCAAAGCTAGCAGATATAAGCTGTCCTTCCATCCTACTTTCATCACTCTGCTCAACAAACAGTCTGCACTTACATAATGCTCTATTATGAGGGTTGTCTTACTTTTGCTTTAATTTGAATGACATTGCTTTATTACTACCAAATTGGTATTTTATTGTATTTTACTGGTATTTTGAAGTTTCATTGGTACGCCAGGGTTTTTATTTATTTTGACAATGGGCATGGGATCTTATCTTATGAAAGAAGAAGCCATCTTAATGAAGCTTATGATGCACATTTAGGGAGCTTTTTGAATAGAAGTAGCACCACTTTAAATGAAACTGGTATTTTTCAGTAAGAGCAAGAAGTAAATTACTCTTGAGCATCAGCAGCAGAAACAAATGCATCTCAAAATGCACAAAGACACTACAACGAATTATATTTAATGACAGATTGTGTTTTTGTACAGTACTCAGGTTGAGTACCAGCCATTGTGAGCTACAAGTTAAGGAGTCAAGGCAGCGTGAAGATCTTGATATCTGAGAGTAAGGAAGAAGTCATTTGTTTTTGGTGGCCACACAAAGTTAAGTCTAGCCCCCATTTCACACATAATGCGATGGCTCCGCTGTCTGTCAGCGGCACTATGCGGTACTTAGATGCCACTCTAGTCAATCACTGTGTTCACACAGTCCGTGCTTCAGTCTGTCTCCAGAGCGTGCCACCAACAGCTGCTCACGGCTGTTATGCTGCAAGTCTATTTTTTGCCAAAACACGCTGCAGAAATGCATCAGTCTCTGCAGAGCAGATTGTACCAAACAGGAAAACAGACACGGAAATGATCAGAGTATTGGGTCGTTATAAAGCACCCTATTCTGGTTCCTGATCTTAAATCCCATCCTTGTTTATCAGAACTACGTCTCTGGCACAGGATCAGAAGTCAGCAGCCGGTATGACCCAGAAGAAATCTGACACCACAGATGAGGAAAAGTTCATCTTGTAGGGAGAAAACTCCATAATTCTATATGACACTCAGCTCAACTTTATTTATAAAGCACTTTGAAACAATCACATAAATCTGTCTGTTGTCAGCCTGACAGTGGAAAGAGATGCTATGCTTTCTTAGGACAGAGCCCAGGGGCAGTAAATATAAATGGAAAAGCAGGGGCCCTAAAATTGACCCCTGAGGAACCCCATTCAGCAGTGGAGCAGGGCTGCACTCATAGTTCTATCAGCGAAATACGACCTGAACCACTCCAACGCAATACCACTGATACCCACTAGGTGATGTAGCCAAGCCACTAGATTATAGTAGTCCACAGTGTCAAAGGCTGAAGTTTGGTCAAATGGAACATGAATGGCATGGTCACCAGAGTTATTTCCCAGGAGGATATCATTAAAAACTCTTAGTAGAGCTGATTCAGTGCCATGGAGAGTTTTAAAACCAGATTTAAAGACCTCCAGGACTTCTGCTCATCCAGAAACAACCATTGGACATAAATAAATTTTTCCAAGATTTTTGAGACAAAGTTGGCCATTACACTGCAATCAAGGCCAGGTGTCTTAAGAAGAGGCTGCACCACTGCATGTTTAAAGCTTAGGGGAACCACACCAGAAGAGAGACTTCAGGTAATGATAGCCAGTACTGACTGCCCTATACTAGGGAAATAATATGGCCAACCAGATCTTTAAAAATGACAGAAAAACAAGTTTAAACGTATTAAGAGCTGCAGAACAAGGGACAGGGTTAGAGGGGTTAGCTGTGGGAGAGTCCTTGCAGTTGCAACCTTATCAATAAAAAAGTGCAGGAAGCTATTACATGTTGCAGGAGTTGCCTCTAAGCGCACAGCCTGTGGGACACTAAGAACACTGTCAGTGGTTTTAAGTCGGGTTTTGACGCTTAGACTCAATGAGGTTTGACAGGTATTGTCTTTTGGTCTATTTAACAGTTTTCTGGTAGCAGTGCCAACAGTCCTTTAGGGTTTGAAAATAAACCTGCAGCTTGTCTTTCTTCCACCTTCGCTCAGCTTTGCAGCACTACCGTCTAGCTGCGCAAGTTTACTCATTAAACCAGGAATCAGATTGAGCCTTGGCCTGTATGGTTTTATTGGCGCCACAAATTCCAGTATGGTCCGACAAGAGGAGTAAAACCAGGAGCTGAGCTCCTCTGTGTTAAAGAGGCAGGGAAGACACAGAGCTGATCAAAAGCCGCAGAGAACTGACCAGCAGTAACAAAATTAAAAATCCAGCATCTCTGAACAGGGGTGCCAGATTTAACATCAGCACAGGAGAAAGCAACTTCAAACAATACAGGCATATGATCAGAAATGACATTGTCAGAGATCTCCAAGTTACACGCCGCTAAACCATGAGAGAGGACAACGATAATGTGCGTCTATGCTCATGTGTAGGACCAGACACCCACTGCACCAAGTTAAAAGAGGCAATAAGGCTTAAAAAGTCCTTCACCAACAGCTTATCAGGACAACACACATGAAGATTAAAATCCCCAAGAAAGAGGGCATGATCATACATAGGCATGATTTTAGCCAGTCGACCAGAAAAGTCATTCACAAAGTCCTTATTGTATTTAGGGGTTAGTATGACACTACACAGCACTGGGTCAGAACAACCCACCTCAAAAAGATTTACCTCTAAGCTTGATAAGAAGTAGACTTAGTGCCATGCTGTCATTTAAAGTCATTTTTATAAACTGTTGCTGTTTGACCACCACTACTTGATGACCGCAGGGAGTTAAAATAAGAACAATCGTCAGGTTAAAGTTTGACCAAGTCTCTGTTACACAGAGAAAATCCAGGGCATGATACAACTCCATGTCCACCATGGATGAGGACATTTGGTCAAGTGTTGCTAGCCTCTGTGATTATTTTCTTTAACCAAGAAAGCATGCTCTTGTGATTGTTTCCCCAAAGCTAAACATCAGCTGTTTTTCCAAGTGAAGAATTAAAGCATGTAAGACTCATCTGTGAGATCATGTTCCATACCAGCTCATTGTTCCCATCCATTTCTCCATAAGTTTTAATCCTTTTAAACACAAATGTGTGGAATGGGAATAACTGGAAACCAACACCCTCTTTATTGTCTTACAGCAATGCTTTTAACAAATAAGTCTCAGAATATCAAAGTTTTAGCACATGTGTAAAAGACACCACAAAGAGGCGCAGATGGCCTAGTGGTTAAGGTCACGCTCCGTTTGGGCAGAGAGCCCTTGAGTGAGCAGCCCGGGTTCCAGCCTGTGGCGACTTTCCCGCATGTCGCTCCCCGCTCTCATCCTGTTTTCTCCTCTATCCACTGTCCTGTCCTCTCAAAATAAAGGCATAAAAAGCCCCAAAAATAACTTGAAAAAAGACACCACAGAAACGTTATGCATGGATGAGTTCTCTCGACAATATAGTGGTTGTATGTTTATATTTTCCATCCTGTATTTTGTCACTTAGTAAACACTTGAAACTCCCCAGGTATTCTCACCCTTTAAAGCTTTTTCTCACACCATCCAAGCCCTACCAGGTTTTCCGTTACTCTATTTTTTCTGTCTTCATGACTGTATTTGGATGTGTGTCTCTTCGCTGGTTAACTGATATACTCTCCAGTGGCGAGGTGTCTAAAGATTGGCCCCACTCCATGCATGACCACATGTCCACTCTATTCACCATGTCTCTATAAGTGAACACTAAAGAACTGCTGTACAAGCGCTCTGCTTTACTTTCTCAAAGCACTTTTACTGCCTACAAAATCACTGTGAGTATATTTTCATGTTCGTCGTCAATCTTGGCTGAGCAAGGGAATTGGAGTCTTGAATGCGTCCAACAAGGAGGCTCTATGGGCTCCCTTTACTGTAACACATTTCATTGGTCACTACATGTAATCTGTGACCCATTTGCCCTTCTCACCGTTGCCCTAAATGCTTTCACTCTGATGCAATCGCAGTAAAGATTCGAGGTTTGAGTATATGTAATCATCGTGTTTTATGACGGTACTGAATGCCTGCAAAGTGGTTCATTCTCCGCAGGTGACTGGTGCTCGGTCAAATAGAGCTGGCAGCTTAGTGTCGTACACTGCGTAAGCAAGCATGTGTGTTCATGATGTGGAAGTACATGACTGAACCTGCAACACTGTGTGTTTACTTCCATGCACTTTAGCATACATCGCATCATTTTTTTGCCAAGGTCACTTTGGCATGAACCCAGGTATATGATACATGGAATGCTAATGATTTGCTTTTAAAGCTTTCTGCATGCTGAAAGCAACCTTCCTGTAATGTGTTGCAGTGTGATGAGTTTCTGGAGAGTTTTTAGAGGACGATGGGATGTGGTGTAAATGCATATTCTCCTGCCCCCTATAGCTGGACGTTACATCCATTTAGATGGGTGTCATTGGATACACCCATTAATGTGCTGCAGGTTTAGAATAAATATGAGATTTAATCAGCTTTGGCTGACATATCGTACCAACTCTCTCTTGGGATTTTTCTTACATGGAGCTTAATGTGTGCAACAACTCATTTGCATGTTGTTATATGTTGATATTTCTGCCACTACATTGATTCAGATTTGCAGGGTTATGCTCAGATTAGTTGCCAGGGGTGACATGCCCCTCTCAAAAACCTGTTTGCACACCACAGGTGCCAGTTGTATTTCCAAAACTGCAATACCTTGTCTGAGGTGGGATTGATATTAATATCAATAATATAGTAAAGATTCAAGCAACAGAAAGATTTTGTCTTTCAGTCTATAAACCCACACCGCCTTTCCCAACTAAACTTGGCCCTGTAAGGATAGGATGCAATCATGTGACTTTAATCCAGTATGGTCACCTTCCTGATGGCTGTTGTGTCATTCACAAGTACTTGTCAGATGAAAATCACTTATGTCTCTCTATTGATAGAAAGCAAAGCTATTTAACCAAATAATTATCTAAATTTGGACCTTTTTTATTTCCAAGTAAACCACAGACACCAAAGTCAGCTTGAAGTACGCAAAATGTGTCTTTTTTAGGTATTTTTCCAACCTTGTCTATAGTCCCTCTCTTTATAAGTCCCCCATAACATCCCAAAGCCTAAAACTACCGCAACTTCAATACAAGTCAATTTTTCATTCAAAAACAAGGTGAGATACTGAGTGTTTACTCAAGACATGACTAAACTGCTGATGAACTTGTGCTAAATTATTTAAACTTAGTGTTATTTAATGCAACCACAATATAGGTAAAAGAAAAAGAAAGCATGACCACCTAGATTGAGCATCGCTTGTGTGTATATGCACACTTTATGCAATCAATTCCATATTTCAGTCAATTCCATATTTGCGCTGCACCAGTCAAACAAGTTTGCATACACCTGAGGTGGTATTGCCTCCCACTGTTAACTGGTGTATAAGCCCTAATGATAAAAGTGCATTTAAAAAAAAAAGAGCTCTTCATACACATTCTCCTTCCTATTAATTACTGCTACCAACCTTATTGTTATACATCCTAAAAAAATGGACCACACCTGCTTCCAGGAAATTTATTTGGCCAATGATGCTCACTTGTATACAGCTCAGGTTGTTTCTAGTCAAACTCACTTGAAACAGAAGATGTAAAAAGAGAATATAATTCCACGAGTCTCAGGATGAGACTGCCTGCAAAAGCTGTCAAAGATTTGGATCCTTGCTAAATTGGTGCCATGCGTATCATATTAGGCCAATCAATCAGCCTAAATGATGCAGATAATTAGAACATAAATGTATCGTGGTGCAGAGAAACTCGTTCAGGTGTAAAGCAGTAATACGGTAATGTTAATGCACTTTTATTAACTCGTCATCTTTAACGTGCTTTGCTCCTCTGTATTTCCAGTGCTTACATCTCTCTCTCTCTCTCTCTCTCTCTCTCTCTCTCTCTCTCTCTCTCTCTCTCTCTCTCACTTTATGATTGGATTTTAGTTCTGTCATGCCACTTGCTGCACTTTCCTCTGATCTCATCAAACTCCCAGTACTTTTTTTTTTATTTGGGATCTTAAAGTGGTTTGAGTGAAAGATGGAAACAGATTTTAGCAAATGGCCTGTTGCCAAAATTCAAAGTCTTGTTTATCTTTCATTGATCCCCCTTTCCCCTCACCCACGCCTAGTGCTTATGCATAATATATCTATCTCCCCAATGGGGGTACTATGTTATTAATGTTGGAATCATACACTAAAGTGTTAACAATTTACTGCATATTTTACTTTTCCCATATCACACAGAATCATCAGTCATTTTTTTCCCCACTAAAGCTAACGCAGCATTTTATGACATGTCATTAAAAAATCATCTCCCTTCACAAGGACTTTGGCATTCAATAAGTAACTTCCTCAAAAAATACTCAATAATATATTCTACGAGTTTAAATGTTGACAACTTTCGTATGAAACTTCTCAGACTTAAAATGCAGATTAAATATCACAAACCAGCCCACTTTTTTAATTTTGTGGTGACCTGAAAATGATGAGCTCAGATCTGCCACCAAAAATATGGGAGCAAAGTTTTGCACCGAGGCACAGAAATTGCATTAACTTACATCTCAGTCCTGCATTCAAGCAAACTATTCACTCTGACAGACAGTGAGAAGAACAAATACTCACAAACAGGCATTCACACACACTCTTTCTGCCTCTTCACTGTGAATGCTGGGCCAATTATGCACTTCATGATCTGTGGTCAGAGGCGCTTCTCAGACAATCACCCTAATGAGTTGGGCCTCCTCCAAATACAGAAAACTCCATCATTTGGGTATGTCCACTTTCTGTGTGTATGTTTGTGTGAGAGCCAGACAAACAAAGAATAATAAAAAGAGAAAATGTTCCTCCAGCCAGGCAGGCATATTTTGATGCTAACAAGTGCCTATATAAGGCTTGAATTTACCACAGATGACATCCATCATATTAAAAAGAACAGTAACTGAATTTTAACTCTTCATCCATCACATACATTAAGTACAATGGGGTTTCACTAAAATGCAGTCTTGGTAAATAATGTGGTTGCAGTGTTATCATTCCAGGATTTGGCATAAAAAGGAGAAGCCTCTGACTCGACTCCAGCATAATTGAACATTCTATTCTGGTGTTATTGAATTAGAAAGAGAAGGCAGAAAGACATCGTTAAATAATTCAGGGTCATGTTGTCTTCAACTCGGAGCAACAGTTTTTTTTTATATATATATATATATATTTATTTATTGTTGTTGTTGTTGACTGTGTTTCTGAGAACTGAAAAACAGCATTTAAATTATTCTAAATCACTGCTCTAGCTCGTGTGCCCCACACACTTACCAGGCTTTAAGATGAGTTGCCTAAAGATGACTTTTTTTGAAAATGCCATCTTCAAGTTTCATTGAAAGAAGAAATCACGAAGGTGGCATTTACAAAGTGTTGTCAACAATATGCAGATGTATGTACCAGCTACTCAGAGTCTGGCACAAAGACTGGAAAGAGGTTATAAATGAAAGGCTTTTCATTGCTTGCTTAGAAGCCTCTGAAACTGACCCACAGAGCTTCATTCACTCCTCAGTCTGTGACAGGTTCAGGCTGGTGTCTACAGCTTCTTTTAGAGCTGCCACACATCTTTAACATCAATGTGAAATTTAAAACTCTACTGTAGTTTGGTTTTGTTACATCAATGCTGCAGCCGACTGCAGATGTGGTTTTTCTTACTCTCTTTAACACCACTTTTCTGACTGACAAACCAACACAGCTTCATTTCTCTCTACCTTGGTTGCTGTGGTGTTGTTGATCTCCAACATAGAGAAGTCTCTTTTTTTCTGTAATGCGTCCCTCCATGTTGTAAATTCTGTGGGTTTGTTCAGCTGGACCTTGAACATTGGGGAGTGCAATTTAAATTACATTTTTTTTCAGCAACCACTTTTATCAATACCTGACCAGGCGTACGCCGTGATTGGCCCTGGCATGCAACTTTGATAAATCACACGTGAACATTGCCGTAAGCTCATTTCTACAACAAAATCTGCACCAATTCCCGTGCAAGATTGATGAATGGGGGCCAATGAGAGCAAACGTTTGTGATGGCATGTTACCATATGAGCTATACAATTTAATGTTGATGTGCCTTTAATTAAAACTCATCATCTTCCTCTGAATGTGATTCTTATGACAGTCGGTGCATTTACATGCAGCTTAAGAAAACAGACTATGAGCTAAGAGGGAGATGGGACTGTTAAAAATGCATGTAAACAGCTTAAGGCCCATTTATGCTTAATGTCAAATACGGATATGGATACGGATGGAGCCTTCTGTCCGTGTTCTGTGTTCATTTTGAGTATTTCTGCGTGTTTTCATAAAGCTTAGGATACGGGCCAAACAGAGCATTCCCACAGGAAACTGTGGGGGCAGTGTTGCTGTTACTACCTCATACGTAGCTCTAGTGATACATGAAGAAGAAATAACAGTGGCGGAATTTTTTAGCAAGTTGGTGAGGAACTTGCTTCTCCGTTTTTGTCTTTTATGCAAGAGGTACATTAGCAATACCTCCTCCACAGTCACATCTGTTTTTGAGTTTGTTGTTGTCATAAACTTTCGGTTCTGGGCTGCACCCCCTGGTGTATGCATTGTCTAACAGTAATGCCAATGTAACTTAGGAAGCATGGAAGTATGTGAGGAGTGACAGTAACATCGTTTGAAACTGACATATATTTTTGTACGTAAAGTGAGTAGAAATGGGCCTTTAGTCAGACCAACACACGTAGATAATGTAATTGCTATCTGGCAGGTCTTGGTACGCCTTGGTGTTTAGCGCAGCAAATTTCTTTTTCTACGTTTCCTTTAATAATCATATGTTTTATTTTGTTTCCTTCTCTTAAAATTGTTCTTTTGAGCTCTTAGATCCAAAAGAAGTCAAGTACAGACAGTGATTTCTGTCAGGCAACTCAGCAGCTCCATGTCAGTCAAAATGTAGCAACAAACCTGCTGCAAGCTTAGAATTCAATGTCTGATTATTCTCCAGTTTTGTCATAAATACAGACAAAGTCCTGGCCATCTGCTCTCCTGAAATATTTAGACTTCCTCCATTGTAGAATCCTTCTCCTGGGTAACATTTTCATGTAAAGAGATGGTGGGAAAAAGTAGTGCCTCGAAAAATTGCATTTGCAAGTCTGCATCTGAGCACAATAACACTGCAATGTAACACATGGGTTTACAAAGATGGTAGGTTGGAGTTGAGCTCAATGAATCCCCCATTACCTTTACTGAGTAATTGCCACTGAGATTCCCCTTGGCAAAGCACTCAGACCCCACAGCTCAAATTGTTGAAACGTGCCCGGTGGGTTTCACTGAAAGCAGAAAAATGAGAATGATGACGGCCAGCTGACTTGTGTGTGTGTGTTTTGGGGGGAGGGGGGGTCTTAGTCATATACTTTTGCCTACACGAGAGACTCAATGTTGTCACAGCCGCCTGTGCTTTATGCATTCAGCAGAGCTCCCCCTGTGTCATGTCAGATGTGATACCATTTCATGTAAAGATGCATCTTGTGTGATCTACAGGTTTGTTGATGAGAATATGGCAGAAGCAAAACTGATTTAATGTACGCTCTGCTGTGCCCGCTGTGTTTATGCATGACTGGCTCTATTCACTCAGGCATTCGTGTGTGTGTGTGTGTGTGTGTGTGTGTGTGTGTGTGTGTGTGTGTGTGTGTGTGTGTGTGTGTGTGAGAGAGAGAGAGAGAGAGAGAGAGAGAGAGACAACTCACTGGAGGTTCTTGAACTCATTGTCATGTTTTTTTTTTCCATCAAACATGTAGGAAAGAAAACCCAATCATTCCAACCTATCACACCAAAACAAATAACTAACTGATCCTTTTTCCAAAACATGTTCAGACAGCAGTTTCAAATCCTGTACAAGTATTGTATTAAAAAAACTACCCCACATAATGTTTAAAAACAATGAGGTTCCATGTAAAAGAATGATCACCTGAATGTTGAATTATAAATACTTTCAGTTATAGTTGGCAACTTTCATCCTTTCTGTAACAGGGGACATGTACTGGCCCTAAGGCCGGTTGAGTCATTTAGTCAAACCAGAGCCCACACAGATTTTCACCGTGCTTGTCATAGCATGGTAATCCACATCATCAGTCCAACTACCAAGTAAACACTGTATCCTGTGCCCACTGTAGAGTTTCTGTCACTCCGGTGTAGTGGTCATTGAGCTGATGGAGAAAATGTTGAAAAATTGTTGAACTGGCAGTTCACCATATTCAAATAGCAGCAATTTTCCTCAGCGGTAACAGGCAATGGTGGGAGGTGCAGATTATACTGGTTACAAACTGAAGTTATTAGGGTTGTTGTTCAAATAAAGTAGAAAATCATTAATTAGAGTTTTATGTTAACGTCATGCATTTTGAAAGTTTGATGGACCATGCATTTTCATCCAGTCTCGTCTCGTCAGTGGAAAAAAAAACAAAAAAAAAACTGTCTTGTCATTTTTTAGTCATCAAATAGCCATCTTTAGTGCATCCTTGTTATCATCATGAAAAAAGGGGGCATCAACAAAGTAATTTTGTTAACTCCATCATTGACAAAAACAACACTGCCCTACAGGATCTGCCATAAGGAACATAATAGCAGGTAAGGTGGATGTCTTTTTCCTACATAAAGACTTATGGTAGGGGGCTGCACGGTAGCGCAGCTGTTAGTGCTGTTGCTTCACAGCAAGAAGGTCGCTGGTTTGAATCCCAGTTCGGGCATGGTGTGCCTTCTTTGTGAACTTTGCATGTGTGGGTTCTCTCCAGGTACTCCAGCTTCCTCCCACATTCCAACAACATGCTCATTGGGTCAACTGGTGATTCTAAATTGCCCGTAGGTGTGAGTGTGTGCTTGGAAGGTTGTCTGTCTCTATGTGTCAGCCCTGTGATTGACTGGTGATCAGTCCAGGGTGTACCCCGTCTCTCACCCTAAGTCAGCTGGGATCGGCTCCAGACACCCGCGGCCCGGAACAGGATAAGTGGTACAGAAGATGAATGAATGAATGAATGAATGAATGAATGAATGAATGAATAAAAGACTTGTGGTACTGAACAGAGCACATCTGTAACCACCCTTTTGAGAGACATGCTTCATTTCTCTCTGATGCACATTCTTAGTTTCCCACCAAAAACTTGTACAATAAATGTCCGTCCACATGGCACAATCTTCTATTTAGTCACATATCTGTTGCGATTTTGGGGTTAATACCTGTGCATTGCTTGACAAACTTCTGTTTGCTGTACTTCATGTTGTGTTTTCAGCTGCTGATTACTAAAGAAAAAGTAAAATGATAATAAAACATTTAAATGTCTAACAACCTTGATCACAGCAGAACAGTACACTGCTATTGTATTGACAGATATTTAGAACATCCCAGTTAAAAGCGATGTTTGATGAAAATTATCACTCATAGGTATTACAATATGGAATCCAAAGGACTACATCAAATTCTTTTGACATATTTTCATTCAAATTTACAATGTCCTCTTCAGTGTAATACAAGTTGTGACTTTAGTGTACTATGTTTTTTTGGTATCATCAACTGTACAATCTATGCTTAGAGCAAACAGAAAAGCCAAAAGTTCTGAAAAACTTCAAGTTTCTGACATGTCACAGCAGGTTGTGTTTTTGCAGTGTTTAAGTGGTCGGTCTATACAGGAAGCCAATATTTCTCTGTGATGTGAATTGAATGGAAAAAGGTGGCAATAGGAGCCAAGCAGATCCACGAGAGAGACAGCCAGGGAGATGAATGAGAGACATATTGCTTCCCAGATTAGGTTTGTTTTCCAATCATCTTCTGGCCATATACCATATTGATTAAAACCTAATAACCTCATAAGATGCTCTCCACCACCTTTCTCATTCTCCACCGTCGCGCCCCTCTTCCACCTCCTCCTCTTTTCTTCTTCTTTCTCTCACTGTCCCCAAAGAGAAACGACTCGCCTGTTCTCCCCTCACTATTAAAGAAGCACTGACAGCAAATCACTCTTCCTGACCTCAAAGTTGAGCCTTTAATTTTGATGATATCTATCAATCATGACAAGGATATCAAATAAAAAAAAAAAAAGGATTGGCTTGGTTATATATCTGAACCATGATTAAAAGATATTACCTTGCAACACACACATCAATCTGGGGGGGTGGGGAGTGTCAAACAGACAAGAGGGTTAGGATGTAGCAACTTGACGATATTAGCTTTGATTGGTGCAACATTTGGCTGACAAAGCTTTGCATTTATTTAGGAGTAATCGCTTGCCATAAAACTCATATTTTAAACATTGATGCCTCCTTAAAATTTCATGAAGGTGAAGGTAACCTCGAGGCACAATGCACTCTGCTTCAGCGATTTGTTTGCAGCTGTTCCTCTATGAACCTTGCATGAGCCCTGACTCAGTGTTTACCCTGTCGCCACTTGGATTTCACAGGTGCCACTCTGCTTATAACCCAAACAGTCCACAGAAGGTCTTAGAGCATCAGTTTTAGTTTCCTGTCTATCCATCAATGCTCCTCTTGTCCTCTTTCTGGCCTCCCCCTTCTCAAACCACATATCTTTAGACTTATTACAGGGCATTTATTTTCAGGGTTGGAAAACCAACACAATTTTTAAGTGTGATACAACATACTCACCAGCTCTGCACATGACTGCAGACATACAGACAAAGAGGGATAGCATAACCTTCCTGTTGGCTATATTTTACAGCTGATGGACCGCTGTTGGTTTTATTGCCTGTTGTCATGAGTGATGTTCAGATTTCTCCCTTTCTTTTATGTCTGTCTCTTAAGCCCTGTTTGCATGGGGATTACTTTCACCTTGGGACCTCTGATAATTTTCAGTAATTGCAGAGGATGTCTGTGTTTTTAATACCATGCAAATCAACCATGTCTGTAATTTGTAATGTAAAATTTTCGAGACACACATAGGTCCTCTGATAATACTAATCCAGTCCAAAGCCACATCTCTGTAATTTGGAGTGGTAATATTATTTTTAAGACGTACTCTGCAGCTTTTTCTGATCATTTTCTGGTCAAAAATGATCCAAACAGTGTTGTTCATTCTAAACCAAGGTTTTAACAGCGTGTTGGATAAACATGAGATGGAAGGAGAGTCTATATACTCTTAAGTCCGAGGTAAATAGGGTATACATAGTCTAATTTATGAATGTAAATATAAAAATGAAAAAAATGCACGTCAATTGTTTAATGTCACTATACGCTGATATAATGCAAACACAGGCATGATTAAAACAAGTTCTATACAGGCTCTGATTATCCATCCAGATTTGCCAAGCAATTCTTTCCTGTTAAAGTGTACCACATAGCTGAAGGCTACGCCAAATCCACAGTTTATTATTATTATTCAGATCAGAACATGTCATCAAAATGTATTCAGATTGACATGAAGTTTAAAATCTCAAAGCAATCATTTAAGGGGGAAAGGGTGTTTCTCTGTAGACACATAATCATTTGTCGTTTGTTCAGTGCTGCAGTGGTGGGACCTGTAGGTTGAGGAGATCCATGACTGAAAAATTATCTAAAGCCAAGGGTTTTAGTATTGTGGTAAGTTACCACACCACAAATATCATGCTGGATGAACTCGATATGATAAACCATGAAAACTGCATGCTTATGCAAATCTTGACCAGCCAGTAAAGCAAACAGGGAGCCTGGTTCAGCTTGTTGCTGAATGCTGCAGTTTGACATCAATGAGGAGGCTGCCTGGTTCACATTATACTCATAATGCATTTACTTTTTGCACATTCAAATTTATCATGTTCTGTGTTACTTTATCAAAAAAAGGGTTAAATGTGAGGAGAGGTGGCTGGTGTTTCCATCTAAAAGTTGTCTTGTTTACACTTGTTTGTGCCAGTTATTTTTGCAAACAGTTGTTACCTTTCACTGAATTAACAGTGAAGCAGTTTTTATGCAGAAATAAAACAACTTCTTATACTTGTGAGCATTTTTCATAAGCATTTTCTGCTCTTACTAACACCAAATAGCTTTTCTATTCATGGATGTTGTGATTAAACTGTTGGAAATGGCTGGTGGGGCAAAGCAATGAATTATTTTTTTAAACATTTTTTTTAATCTATTTATTTATTTATTTTTGAGGACTGCAGGCAAAGCTCATGAGGGTCAGGTCAGCTTTCAGCATGAACTAGTTGCTTTGCATGCTTCTGGCGTAAAGTTTAGAGTTTGGCACATTAGATATGGAGAGCCATCACTTGAAACTTCAAATGCTCTGAAACTGAAATCACATTTCACACTATGTCAAAACAGATTTGTAAATATCCAATTTCTTGTGTTCTTTGCTGTTCTGAATGTCAAAATTCAACCAGGATTTTGGCTGTCTGTCTGAATAAGGCCAGGTAAATCCAACATTTAGGAAGGAGGGATTGCATCATGGAGGCCATCGCTGTGGGACATCTCAGTTTTTCTCTAGCTTCAATGTCACTGTTAAATCCATTTCGCCCAGAATTGACTCTTTTTTGTTTCATTGGTTTTGGTAGGCTGTCTTGTTGGTCAGTTTCAGGCAGAGTGGATCACTGTATCTGTCTTGCTCATATCAAAAAAAAAAAAAAAAACTTTTCAGAATAATAGAAGACTTGAACACAATGCAGCCCAATAATATCTAAATATCACCACAGCTCACAGATGTTAGAAACATTTCTACGAGGTGTATTGATTTTTTAAAGTTTGACCACAGTCCATCTGGAATGAATAGAGAGGCGAAGATTTTGACTTATACTGCAGCCACCCACCAGGGGGAGCAGTTCTTATGGTGACCTCAGTTTGAGCTGAGCGAGATGACGTCCATTTTTTTTTTAACAGTCTATGGTCTTGATGATGGTCTCCCATGCCTCGAAGTGATGTGTCATGCTCAAAAGCTGCGGCTCTAAGAGCCGCTGCTTTGTAGTGAATCAGAAGAGCCGACTCCCATTCAGTTAAAGCCAGCTCCCAACTGTTTTCCTTTCGTTGCTTGCTCAGTCGCTCAGCTCTGCTCACAGCAGAACTCTGTTTTGATTGACAGCATAACAGCCATGCAGCCAATCACATGTGAGGGCATTGGCTATTACCATTGTGTCTTAGCAGAGAAGGAGACAGTCAGGTATAACGTCTTGTCTCCACTCAGTGAGTGAGACAGCAGACAGCAGTGAGGAGGAGAGTGCACTGCGAAAACATGTAAACATGAGTGAAAACCCACAAATGAAGCAACATCTGGATCAGCATCTTTTGGTAAGTTTGATCAAAATATCAAACAAAAGTAAGAACACCTGCATTTGTAACAGAACAAATGCAAAAATGGGGGAATTATGAGACTTTTCATAAAAACACTGAATGCAAAAGTTTTATCAATACATGAATCATTCATCTTCACCAGATTAGGCTAAAATATGAGATTACAAATAATATGAAATTAGGACATTTGGGGGGGGAAATTAAGGATGAGGGATGATGTAGTTGCTATGTGAAATGCCTAGAGCCTATTGCTGTAGCCATGATTCCTGCAAGCCTTGCATGGCATGCAGCTGGCCAGCAGTGTGTATAGCAGAGATGCAGTTATAGAACCAGACAGGACAGGACAGACTAAAACTCTTAAGAGGTTAGAAACGTAACTGGGGTGAGTGCTGGATCAATGTGATCAATAAGAGCCAATGATTGCCTGGAATCAGTCAGCCTTATGTGCTTAGTCAAGGACAAACGCTTGACTTCTCTGCAACCCACCTGATTCCTCTGTAGAGAGCACTAACTTAAGGTGTTTAGTGACTTAACTGTGCTTTAATAAAAAAATAAAGATATTTATTCATATGTTCAAGGCAATAGCATAAGTGGGTTTTTGTCTTCATTCATTTGTAAGGGCTTGATGGGATTAAGCAGGAGTCTGTTTGCTTTGGTTCACATATTTGACACGTCTCTTTTGTCCTTTTTTAGTCCTGTTTTCTACGCTCTCTCTCAGCCTATTTTGTCCCTGACCACTGCTAGCAAAGCTCCTTTCAGACCGGGTGGATTGCTAAGCCTTCTATTTGGCTGCATTTAGCCTTTTGACTACTGACAGTCTATGTGTTGTCTGGTATATCCTTACACATACAACATGACCTAAAGAATCATACACCCATACATTTTATGAATGCACAATCTTGACACTTTCAGACACCTGCATCAAAAAAAATAAATAATGAAAATAAAAAAAAACCTCAATGGAAATTGCAGTTCACACAGTAGGTCAAATTTTCTTAACTTTATTGAACTTGATCCCTAAAGTATAATTCCCATTGTTATAAAACGTTATATCAAGCTCAAACTGTACTTTGTATCAGCATTTCTGAATCTCTATTTACAAAAAAAACTTATTTTATCCATGTTCCAGATCAAATTTAGGGGTAGTTAATCACAATCAACCACAATATTTACATGGACTCTTTTTTTAAAAGAGGAAAATAACTTATTATTGATACAGTATCTAAGAAGGACAAGAAGATACAGAATTAATGTGAGCAGAGCTTTTTGAAAACAAAGTTATAAAGGAATCATCCCTCTGAAAAGACAACCGATCAAACCACCGGTGTGTTAAAGAGATTTTGAATGAAACTACAGTGACCAAAACTGCAGGATCCTACGAGATTTAATGGGGCAGGTAGATTTGAATGTAGCCAGCATAAAAAATAGAAGATAATGTTGTGTTTACAACCATAATTCCCACTAGAAAGTTAGAGACACCGTATAAAATACACAATTTTGATAGAAGACTCAGAAAATCTCTGTATGGGGGGACAAAGCCACCCCCCCCCCCCCCCCCCCAAAAAAAAAAAAAAAAAAAAAAAAAAAAAAAAAAAAAAAAAACGTATCATTGGATGGTTTTGATCTTCAGGCTGTTGGCATCCCTGCATTAAAGCCAGACATGAAAATCAGTGGCTTCTGAATCTTTAGCTCCAGAGTGGAGAGGAACACCAAACTTGTTATTAGGCATTAAGAAAAAATCTGAAAGCTATCAAACAGCTATGAGGACGTGTTTTAATTGGGTGCATCATGCAAATGTCTGCAGTCCTTGGACACTGTTTTTCATTCAGTGTTGAGGTTTGTCCCTGGCTGTAGTTGTTTCACCCAGTGTTGTGAATTTTATATGAAATCCAACTTGCCTTTCTTTGAGTGCACACAGATATGCGCACTGGCTGAACCTTATTTATATTGCTCTTTTAGGCTTGATTCCTCTGTATCTGTGTGCTTTATTGCAGAGAACAAGCAGTCACTATGCCCTGCGTTCTTGCATTACCTTTGTTTTATCCGTTCCTCGAGTAAAAACTGAATCAGGAAAAAGAGCTTTCGGCTTTGCTGCCCCCTCAGCATGGAATACTCTCCAAAATGAACTGAAACTCCTCAAATTTATTCAACTTGGAGCCTTCTGATCTATCCCGAGGGACAGACAGCGTGAGGCCATTGAACAGCGCCTGTGTTTTTAAAATCTTAAATTGTTGTGTTACAGCTCCTGCACTTTTAATTGAAAACACTATGATGTAAAGTGACTGTCACTTCCTTGTGACTGTTTCTGATGACATGTGCTGCTGACCTCTTGGCCAGGTCACACTTGTAAAAGAGATCCTGATCTCAATGGGTTTTTATCTGGTTAAATAAAGATTAATTGAAATAAAATAAATTAAGATTTGAGATGTACCTAAGTGTTCCTTTCTCTCCAATAAATCCTTGCAAACAAATGGGTCAAAAGCTATATGAAAAAAAGAAATAAATTTAAAAAATACATAATGAAACGCCATCTTGGAAAAAAAAATAGCCTTCTTTATGTTTGAATTCTTTTGCATTCATTTTTCTCCACCCACTTTCCTGATGTCCTGTGAAAGAGCACATTCACTTTTCACCAGCCTTAGATGTTTGGTAACATCTTTGTTTCATTATCAAAATAAGTATGGCCGCTTTACAATAGTATTATTCATCTCTACTTTCCAGCCTCAACCCTCTCTAACATTTTTTTTTTTCTAAACAAAATATCTCACTCTTGTTTTGTTCAGCCACTGAGGCATCGGGCTCACCTTGAAAAGGAAAAAAAAAAAAAAGCATGCTGCTCCCGAAAGTATACTCTCATTCATACTTTCTTTTCTTTGGTCCTCTTTGATCTTGTGATGGTACATGGAGGATGAGCTGGCCTTGGTGAGGCTGACTACCACCACAATAAATAGGCTACAATATCTGTGGTAACTAAGAGATAATCACACTCTTATCTGCTGTAATCTGAAACAGACTTTTCTGAGGTAAACACTCCACTGAAGGATGCAACAGAACAGTAATGAGGCTCTAGAACACTATCACTCTGTATACATGCTTTGAAGCAGCAGTAACATGATAGATGTAATAAGATGAGACAAGCTTCTCATATTGCAGACCACCTGGAAGTACCACTGCTAATTGAAAATGTATATGTTGCTCATGTTTTATACAGAAGTGATTTGAAAGACAGCCAAGTGAACATGTCTTCCTGGACAGTAACAGGTCCAGGATATTGTTGATCCACCATGCTCAACGCGTCAGTTTACAATGCATGTGGGCACAGTGCCTTTGACTGTCGGATTATCGGTACCAGGTATCAAAAAGGAAACCTGAGGTTATGTTACAACTGCTATTGTCAGCTTCCCTCCAAGCATGTATGAATGTTACTTGTAAACAATGGGGGATAAAAGTGTTTATCTTAATATCGGAGAGGACACATTTTGTTGTTAGCCTGTGTCATGTTTCTAAATAAATCCTCGACTCAAATGCTGAGACATTACAGTTGCCAGAAGTTAAGTATTTACCTTCATGAGAGGCAGTTAGTTAGATCAATTCAATACCCTACATCCAGTAAACACATCCATAATTCAAGACTCCTCGCAGAAACAAAAATTAGAGGTTAAACACCTGGAGGGGACTGGAAATCTTTAAAAGTGCAAAATAAGAAAATATTGAAAAGGAGGAGAAAAATCCAGTGCATATGAACAATGCTTTCTCAAAGAGAGTGCAGGTACTGATGACTTTCATGATAAAACAGGAAAAGTACTGTTACAAATACCTCGGTTGCTTGGTGTCTTTAGACGAACCTTGAGGAACTTGTTGGTGAATACACAGGTGGGCCATGTTTGATAACTTGAGATACCTAAGTACCAAACTAGCATGCATTGTTTTGTCTGGGTTATTTATAAATATGATTTGTTTTGGGGGGGTTTTTCTTGGGGCTGTCATTCAGAGAAATATTATGAAGACTGGTGCAACATGGATTGTTAATTGTGGGTGGTACTCACACTTAAACTCGATTTCACTGCAGGACCTGGACTCTGTCCTGACTGCCCCTCAGTGAAATAACTGAGAAATCAAGGCAAGCCAATGTACAAGAGCAGCACGTGTATTCAAGATAATTCAACACAAGCAAGTGGCGAGGCTCATGATGTTTATATCACATTACATGTTTACATGTAAGAAGGTTGCTTAATATGCTTTTCTTTCTCTCAAATACATGTTTTTTGTTTCCCCTTGTTGAAGTACATTTAAGAAAACTGGGATTGTCCCACATACAGGGTTTAGCAGTTAATTGACAATATGTGTTGCAACAGGCGTGACTCTGACTGGAAAGAATGATGACTAAACTGCCAAAAAAAGTAGAGCAAGTTAACTACTATCAATGCAATGGTTTGATTTTTTTTTTTAAGAAGTCATCCGTTAAGCAGAGAATTAAAATAACTACCAATCAGACAAGTAATATGGGGTCACATAGTGTGATGTTTGAAGATGTGAAGCCTGAAAAGTGTCAGGATCCTGTGGAGCGGTGTGCTGCATCACTCTTTCTCCATCTCCCCCTCCCCTCCCTTTTGGAGCTGCTGTGGCTTTCCCGTGCTGGGTCTGCACGCACCTGAGGAGAATCGGTAATCAGCGGCACTCCCTTCTTAAACTGGCACTGGAAAGGAATCTGTGCCAGTGGATTCGAGCTTCCAGAGCGGTACTACGGCCACTATCTGAGTTTGTTGCATTATTGAGCTCATTATGTCTCCAGTGAACTCACCCTGTGTTTCTCCTCAATCCTCCAGTGCCTCCCCGTGAAGAACTCCTGCAACCCAGTTTCATCTACCCAGCCACAGCTCTCTTATCTTTTGTGAAGAACCTGCAGTTTGCCCTCAGTGGATCTGAGCCTTGGACTGTCATTCAGTGTTTGTTGAGCAATAAAGCCACCTTTAAACTTTCCATCTGCCTCCACTTCGATTCTGGGTTCTGTTATTGTCAGCTGGTTATACAAACCATAACAAAAAGATCATCATAAAAATTTTTAAAAAGTATGACACTGAAAACTGGATCAGAGGTATCACCTTTAACAGCCCATCATCCAACCAATTAAATTTGCCAACTTTATGAGAACAAGACTTGGTCTCTAAAAAGTGTTTCTCTAAGAATTAGGAAGAAGAGTGGAGTTTGTCTTTAAATTAAAGGTCATCCTAAATTTGAACCAGTATGGTGTGTTTTCATCCACTCATCTTTGACACTGTGAAGCCATCAAATTACAAATAAAAGAAGTACCATTTACGTGAAGCACAAAACTGTCGTCATAGCATCAGACTGCTAAGCCTGTTATCATGAATATATTATAACTATCACACGGTGACGACTGCGCCATCTTTTCCGTGTTATGTCCTGCCCCCTCCCTTCAGGATCACATGTAAATAAGCAACTTTAGAAGTTTAGAACTTCCTTGGTAGGGGCTGAAAACATTCAATGAATCACATTTAATTTTTTTCTCTAATTTTAAGCGAAGATTAACACTCCATTAAATATTACAAAACTCAAAACACTAAAAAGAAAACAGGATGAAAAGTTAGCCCGTATTAACCTTACCAGAGGAGATTTGGTAAGTAAGTAATCATGACATGTGGCACCTTTTCAGCAGGTTAATGTGACAGAGGAAGGTGGTGCAAATAAGCTGAAACATTGCTGATGTCATCCACAGAAGTCAAAAGACAAAAAAAAAAACACTTTCATTAACTCAATTACCATCTGAGGCCAATTTTACAAAGGCGAGGTTCACTCATTAAGTCATTGCCAACATGTTTTGATTACTTACCCTCTCTTTTCTCTCCTTATCTCTCCCTCTCTTCTGCCTTGTCCCTCTCTCCCCCTTTCTCTCTCATTCACACTCACTTAGAGAAATGCATCTTATTATGCAAAGGCCAAGCTGTAGAATTAGCAAGGTAATAGATGTGATCCGCTTGCTAACCTCAGCCAGCAGTCATGCACGGAATATCAAAGAGGGTCTTACATGCGAGCGAGGTGCATATTGCTGCGTAGGCTGTGTCATCACACAGCTGAAGGTGTGTGTGAGTGTGTGAGGCTTTTGTGAGCCATCATGGATGTGTCCAACATCTGTTGCCATTGGATAAAATGTAGAGGACTAGTATGAGCAAATGTCAGTGATAAATACCCTCTGTTTATGTGGGGCAGTGCCTATGTGTCAGTATACTTACCTGTGGCCATACAGATGTTTTTTTGCTCTGAACCACCAAATGTATGCATTTGTCAAACTCTGAACCTACAAATCTTTGACTAGAGCAAACTTAAAAAAAGCTAAACAGAGTCAGAATCAGTCAAAAGGGCTCAATTTTGCAAGGTTGTCTTCATCTTTTAGAGCTCATTTAACGAAGGTTCCAAAGATAAATGAAGAATTCACACACACGTTGAATGAGTCATATTGTCAACCGTTGACACGTACAGCCCTGGCAGCAGTGGCAGCTGTATAGGCTAAAAAGCACTCTTGCCCAGCTGCAGTGACATTGCTCCTTTCGATTGCATATCAAATTCCAGGCGAGATTCTGATCAGCTAAGGGGTTGTACTCAATCTGCATAAAGGCATTTCAAGCCATCGCAAAGTGACTTTCAGTGTGTGTGTGTGTGTGTGTGTGTGTGTGTGTGTGTGTGTGTGTGTGTGTGTGTGTGTGTGTGTGTTTGTGTGAAAGCTGGTGAGTGTGTCAGTGTGCCTTTAAGCTTAAGCGCTGGAGTGTGTTTGTGTGTGTGTGTGTGTGTGTTCCTGTGTGTATTCCAAAAATGCTGATTTGCACGCTTGGGGGGAACAGATTTTCATATATTTAAGGGGAGGTTCGTTGCTAAGCTATGACAGGCTGAGGGCACTGATGCATTAGAAAAGCCTGTGTAAACCATAAGCTGACGGAAAGTGAGAACACACACACAGCTGCTTTACACTCTTCCTGTGGCATGTTTTACCTTTATTGATCAAGTTTTTTTTTTCTATCCATCTATCCATCCATCCATTCATCTTTCCATATGTCTGTCTATTGAGAACTCAAAACTCAACCTGGAGTTGTGGTTTGGTAATTTGACTATATCACATTACACCTGAAATAAAAGTAATAATTTCATATTTTTCATGTAACAGTGGAGTCATTACTCTTGATAGAAGGTCAATGATTTGAGCCCAACTTTTAAGGTCTGTATGTTTTGGTGTCTTTAGACAAGATATGAAATGTCAAATTGCTCCCTATGGTGTCTCTAGTCAAACAAACGAAATCAAACTACATTTATGTGGCATTTTTCATACATTCAAGTGGTCTGTGAATGCATATGAATGGGACTCGTCAGTACTGATAGTCACTGACTAAATTTAATAATGAACCAGTACATCAGATGGATTCTTGTTCAATCCTGATGAGCAACAGGGATCATAACTTTGGTTTTACTTGTACTTTAAATGATAGTTTTGTGTGCTCTGAGCTTCCTGTTGCACTTTGCATGTTTAGATTTATGCATTTTAATTTTGAGTAGATGAAAAGACAAAAAGGTCAAATGTAAGTAAAGTCATCTTACCATTTACTATTTAATCCACATGTTGGCCTTGGTGTAATGGCCTTTCACGTATTGTGATGCAGACATGCTCTCTT
The DNA here is from genome assembly GCA_030710495.1 of Labroides dimidiatus. Lineage (NCBI taxonomy): Eukaryota > Metazoa > Chordata > Actinopteri > Labriformes > Labridae > Labroides > Labroides dimidiatus. The sequence goes on from CM061155.1 coordinate 14,763,223, forward strand.
CAGGTTAATTGTTGCAAATTAGGCAGTTTATACACATCATCCTTTTGGATTGGTTTGAGTTTAGAAAGACATTAGGAGTACGTAAAAAACTAATGTGTCAAAATGTGTCGAACAGCATAAAAAGACGCACCGACTCAAAGCTAATTTGCAATCTTATTATTTATTTAACACACTTAACATTTTTCATTGCAGAATTTAAACTGTTTAATTGCATTTACTGTACTTTCTCAAACCATGATAACATATCTATTAAGCTTTCTATCTAGTAAGTTTTAATCTACCATGTAATATACCATGTTAGCTTCCAGTCACCTAGCTTACTCTCTGTCCACCCGTCTCGTCAGCATTGAGTATCAGGCTCCTGTGAGACATACCTCAAAGTAATTCTTCCCACCTCCAATAATACATCTATTCTATCCTTTCTTTGACAGTGTAAAAGGACTTGAAATGTAATGTTATTTCCTTGAACCCTTCAATCCTTTTCTCATGTTTCTCTTTTCTCCACCTTTGGTCTTTTGAGAAAGTCATGGAATCAAATGAATAATGTAAGCTGTGGAAACACTGAGCAGTCAGAAAGACAGGGATGAATGTGAAGAATGTGAGGCCTTTCTGAACCATATCATAAGCAAGACCATTTTTATGGTAATAATGAGCTAAATACTACCTACGTATAACTTGGAACTGAGAAAGTGAAACAAATATGACAGGGAATACAATGCTGAGGCATAAAAAGAAGTAATAATAGAGGAAGGAGAAAGGTGCTGAGATGAAATCTGGAGGCCACTGAACCTCTGGTTTGTTATCTGCAGACTATCAAAGGATGCAGGCTAGACTTATTGCGTGATGAAGCTTTGAACACCCAATGGTGGTTTGGTGAGTAAAGGAGTGATATAAGGACAAGCCAGAGAGATAAAGAGAGATAAAGAGAGAGAGAGAGAGAGAGAGAGAGAGAGAGAGAGAGAGAGAGAGAGAGTAAAAATGCAGAATGTGAGAAATGTCAGCTCTCGGGGGAATGCTTGGCCTTGGCAACTCCTGAGCAATGCAGAGCTGGTATTTTTTTGTTTTACACGCAAAAAGTACAGGCGGACAAAACAAACTCATAGAAACAATGAATAACTTACAATAACAAATGGACCGATGACCTGAAAGTGACTGAAAAATGCAGAGATCTGCAGGCTGTGAGGAAGATTTTCACTAGGCTCAACTATTTTAGCAAGCCTTTCACATTACTGGCTGCCATTAGATTCAGTGTGTGATTATTAAATAATGCCATATGGAGCATGAGGTTCTTGTTTGTAACACTCAGCAGTGTGCATAAACATATGCAGCTTTTTTTGTAGGCAGAAGAAATCAACCTGCCATTGATCAATATCTCCATACAGCTTGGGAATGACAAGTTTTATAGTTACAGAGCTTTTAAAAGTTTTTAAAAATAAAAAAATAAAAAAAGACATCCAGCCTCCTTACCCCACCAAAAACCATCACAAAAATGTAAAAGCCTCAGTCTGCACCTAGTGGTGCAAATGAAGGCCAAATCAAACATTTAGTGCCCTGGCACGTTATTACTGTCAAGGCTGAAAAGTCCCGTCAAATATTTGATGAAAAGGCATTAAACCTTACATGGATTCATGGTTTCCAGAGGACCTTGGTCAGTGCATGTGTCTTTATGTTACTGTGTTCTATTTTATTCATTTATTTTATTTCAAAGATTATTTTTATCCAGGAACACATGTGCAGGCCTTCCAAGAGACTGTACAGAAAAAGTATAGATCTAGGGAGACATACTGAATTGACCCATGGCTAAGCCATGCCCCCCTCCACTCACTCAGATAAACTATGAACATTCAGTGACAGGCGCTATGGGAGATGTCACAGTAGGAGACATTTCACAGGACATCACTGATGGTTTTTGAAGGCAGAAAGATCACATATCATCTAAAATGCACCATAAGGGTCTAAACTACACATTGGAGAGTTATATTAATCAATTTACTGATGAGAAGGTCGATAAAAAGCTTCTGTTACAAGCCAAAACTTACAGGTCCCAGTGCAAACCTGATAAACTACATCTTGTACCATCAGCACTCCCAGACAACAAGATAGAGGATCAGCATTGCTCATGTGAAAAGTACAACAGCCTTTTAACCATCTTTACATAGAGTCTCTGTTAGTTTGGTTCTACTGTATTTACATTGAATCATTCAGCAGAACGTTTCTCAGCCTTTATCATCTCTGCAATTACAGATGAGCTAAAGAAGTTAAGCTCCAGAAGCTAACAATAGTTTAACTAGAGCCCTTTGGACAACAGCTGACAATGATGGACAATTACAATTAAGTACAAAAATTAGAACAAAATATGTCAGTGAACTCCCACCAAACAAAGTGATATGACGAACAATGCAGCTAGAAGCCAACGTTAAGCTAACATTAGTTAATGTTTGAGAAAATCCCAAACTGTGCGTCCGACTGGTGTGGTGGTTTTAGTGTTGAAGATAACTATGTTGCCAGCACTATGTCAGACTGATTGGCTAACACCACCCTGTCAGTCTGGACTTTGAAGTCCCACAGGACCTTGGCTCACTTGTTCTCCACCACCAGGAGGTGTCTGCCATCTTGACCCTGGGACCTCCAGTCCATACTTGGCACAGATGTTCCTGTACACTATACCAGCTACCTGGTCATGCTGCTCCATGTATGCCTTGGCTGCCAGCATCTTAAACCCTGCTGTGATGCGTTGTGATATGTATGTAAATATATAGATATATGTATGTGTATATATACATATATACTGTACATATACATACATATATAAATAAATACAACCCCCCTATTCCATTGACGTTGGGACAGTGTGTAATACTTAAAGCAGAATACAATGACTTGAAAAATCCTTTTAACCTTTATTCATTAAAAGGTGTAAGACAAAATACTTATTGTTTGAACTGATTTTTTATTGTATTTTTATTTATTTATTTATTTTGCAAATGTTCTCCAATTTTGAATTTGATGCCTGCAACACACTGGGACAAAGTTGGGACAGGGGCATGTTTCCCACAGTATTACATCACCTTTCCTTTTAACAACGCTCAACAAGCGTTTGGGAACTGAGGACACTAACTGTTTGTAGGTGGAATTCTTTCCCATTCTTGTTTGATGTACAACTTCAGTTGTTCAACAGTCCAGGGTCTCCATTGTCATATTTTGCACTTCAGAATGCGCCACACATTTTCAATGGGAGTCAGGTCTAGACTGCAGGCAGGCCAGTCCAGTACCTACACTCTTTCACTATGAAGCCACACTGTTGTAACATGCAGAATGTGTCTTGGCATTGTCTTGCCCCCTAAACATCACAGATGCTGGCACTGAACTTTGCACTGATAGCAATCTAGATTGTCCTTTTCTTCTTTGGCCTGGAGGAAACAGTGTCCATGACTTCCAAAAACAATTTGAAATGTGGACTCTTCAGACCACAGCACAAGGCATTTTCACCCACAGAACTGCTGCTCACTGGACATTTTCTCTTTTTCGGACCATTCTCTGTAAACACTGAGGTGGTTGTGCGTGAAAATCCCAGGAGATCAGCAGTTTCTGCCCGTTTGGCACCAACAACCATGCAACATTCAAAGTCACTTAAATCACCTTTCTTCCCCATTCTGATGCTCGGTTTGAACTGCAGCAGATCGTCTTGACAATGTCTACATGCCTGAATGCATTGAGTTGCTGCCATGTGATTGGCTGATTAGAAATTTGTGTTAATAAGCAGTTGGACAGGTGTGCCTAATAAAGTGACTTGTGAGTGTACATCTACATACAACTAATGGACTGCAGTTTCTGTAATGAACCAATGTTTGAATTGCATTGCATGGCTAACAAGCTGCATGAATACACAGTTATACACAACACTGTGCAAGACTACAAAAAAGGCAACAACAGGAATTTTGTGATTTTCTTGTCTGCTGAAAATTTGAGGGAGCTTTCAACCTGAAAGCTTTACTTAGTGTCTGCTGGGACGGCACACTCTGACCCTGTGTAAGACATATAATGTACCTATTGTGGCTAGCTGCTGATCAGGACATTGTCTCTTCATGTGTAGATGGAGGTTTGTCAGGTTGCTGCTGCAGTAACATTGTCCTGCTCCCAAATTGCTGGTATTTACTAAACTCCAAAATTCTGCCATGTCTTTGCTTTTATGGTTGTAGGTATAATTTCTCTTTGCCTTTTGGCTTTAAGAAATGTTTGACATCATCTGGTCATTCATTTACTGATATCTATTTACCTAATTTTGCATTGCACCACGTGCTACACGTCTTTATAAACTACCATCATAGTATTTGCTGCTGTATCAGTTCTGTAACTAACACATTAATGAGTGCCTGCATTTCTGAATCAATGTTTTAAACACAGCCCTTGTTCTAATGCAGTGTAGAAAATATGTGTGCACTCATGCTACCAAGTTTTCAGCTTGTTAACAAACTGAAGAAAAACCGTTTGATAACCCCCCCTTTTCTATCAAAGCAGGATATCGTTCTGTCCTTTCTTCCACTTTTCCATTGCACCAGGAAAAATCTTGGCCCGACCTCCCAGGCAAGTGCACAGAGAAGGCCATGAAACCATCCATCTATATCAATTCTCTATCTCCCTCCCTAAATGTCTGACAGAGGTCACCTTAAAGCCAGCAGACTCTTTTTTAGATGTGCAGCAGCAGAAACAGACACATACACTGAAGCAATCAGCCCTCGTCCTGTCCTTGTCCATCTGTAACCCTTCCTCTCTCTGGATGCTCAGATATCCTTCCCTCTTCATGTCTCTGACCTGGTCTATCACTTTTTTTTTTTTTTACTTTTACCTCCATCTCTCTTTGATCATCTCTCTTCCTCCTGCATCTCTGGGACCAATCTGACAATGTTGCAGTGAGAACACTTGGAATAACCCTCAGAAGACAAACTAACAAACAGCACTGTTAAGCTATCATTGATACATATTGTCATTGAACCCAATGACATTAGTTATTTGTTCTTCAATCATTTAAATGTTCCTTCATCAAAACCCAACTCAGTATTGAATATTTTCCTAGGTTGACCACTTGCTGTTAAATTTTTAACAATAAAACTGTAAGTCTCAGAGGCTCACTTCTCTAATTTTCCAATTCACCTTTTTTGATAATATGAAGGCTTAGAGTTCTCTAAAAGTTAGCATAATTAGCAGCATGGTGCGCTGATAGGCTATTGGGTGTGTTTTAGGTGTTCGCCAGCCTCAGCTTGATCTCTTTGCCTGCCTCAAGATTGACAGTTAGCTTAAATAAGCATTTTTAACGTGGCACTATACCATCATTTGGCTTCATAACACCTCTTCAGAAACAAAAGGTGACATCTTTGGTGTGCTATTTCAACAAAGCAGACCTCTGTTAGAGAGCACAGCCCAATTCTAGAGACAGTGGTATGATCTCAAGCATAGCAGAGCTAACTGTAATTACACCAACTCAAAGGCATCGGGTCAGTTTGCAACCACTGTTCAAGTTCCAAAACCTGTTCCCTGCAGAGTATGTATCACGACTACTTCCTCATGTCTACTACTTTAACCTCTTACTTTATACATGTGTAAAAAAAAAAAAAAAAAAAAAAAAAAACACCTGCACAACTTGGGAGAAAAGTTTCTCTTAGACATGAATTCATGCTCAATAGTGGAAGCAAAGTGTAGGTTCAGTCAGCCACGGATCTCACTTGCAGCTAACGGTGCTGTTAGCCCTACATGTCAGGCTCTGAGTGGGAGGATGTGTTGGTGTTTGCTTCTCTAACAATCACAAGGGCTTCAGACTGCAGTGACACCCAAGTTAAAAGGCCTGTGGCGGTATGCAATGCTAGGGAAAGTGATGTAGTTTAGCAACAGGGAAAAATATTAAGATTACTGAAGTTTCTGAAAAAATAGTTGGGATGAATGTTAAAGTTGATTTAGTTACTTAAAAAAAGCTGTTTCATTTTTTTTTCTTTCAGCAGCCAAAAAAAAAAAAAAAACAGTCTTCACTGACATTTTGATGAAGAATGCACCACTGGAAGCAATGAAGTAAAGAGAAGTCCTGAGACATGAGTAGAGCCCCAGCAGGCTTAGAGCTCCTCAGTTAGCCACTCCGCTAGCAATAAAATGAACTCAGACTCTGCCTGGTGTCAGGCTCAGGAACCACAAGCAAGTTGGCTACAGAGCTTCGTTAGCCATGCAGGTAGTACTAGCCCCAGGCATTCTGGAGTAGCCTCACAGATCCTCTGCCCAGGTCAGGAATATATGCATGATATTCCTGTCACACACCTCCCATCCCCACTATGTCAGAGTCTGGCTCAGACTTTTCTGTACGACTCAGTTTGGCTTCTTTCACAGATTTTTTTTTTTAATTTGCAGTAGCTATGTGTCAGCTGTTGTTGACTTCTGCATGTAGTGTGAATTTGCATTGTCTCTGCATTTGCTGCACTTTTCTGCTGTTGAAGATTTTTTAATGCTGATGAATAAGAGCCCCTTCCTTGGAGTTCAGCTCGAGAGAATATAATTAAAGCAGCTGGAGAAACAGCTTTTATAAGGATGTAGAAAAGCATCTTGAATGCAGTGATGTAAGCTCTGTGGGATGACGCAGATAGAGAGGCATCTAAACAGCATCTTTCTCTCTTGTAAGCAGTAACACTTGGTTTAGTTGATACACAAAATGCTTCTGTGTGGAACTTCTGTGCTGATTTTGACAGCCCCTGGAGACAAATGAGTGCATCACATCCCTTTGTAAATCCAGTGCTGTACGTCCATGTGCAGTGCAGAATCCTGCCGGCATCACTGACTTGAGGGAGTGAAGCTCTACAGTGAGCCGTGCTGAGTTTATTACCAAATAGCCGTAGTATTGCTGTTGGCTGAAATATAATTATTTCTCCTACCCCTAGTTGTGTAGAAGGCACTTAGATACTTTTAGTGGAAAGTTTTTTTTTTTTTCTTTTTTTCCTTTCATCAGTTTTTTTTTTTTTTTTTAGGAAGAAGATGAAATACTCTGATATTCATGATGTGACATCTACTGTTTAGTCTAACTATAACAGTCACTACATTAGTGCTGTGTGTTAAATAATAAAGAACTAATTAAAAGCTTGTACAGAGCAGTACTTGGTATTTGGTGATTATTAGCATGCCCATTTTGGTGTTTAACTCCTTGTCCTTTTTTTTCCCTAACTCTGTTGCTTTTCTGTTGTTCCAGCTCCGATCAAACACGCTCTATTACTGTAATAAATCGTGTCATTGACCTCCTGATAAATTGGTCGATTGTGTAGCAAAGAAAAGGACTGCAAACACAGCAAGTCTTCAAAGGTCACACATGCACTCGCACAAGCACACATACACTCTTTCTCTTTCACATACACACACACACAGCTCACCACGGGATCTCTGCGAGAAGGACAGATGCCCTTATTCAGCATCAGTTAACAGGCGATGTGTGAAGACATTTAGAGCAGCACATTTAACATCCCCACCTTGTCTCTCATCCAGTCCAGAGTTGTTTATCTTCCGCCCTTGATAAAGTGAAGGGAACATTGTATGTGTGTGAGGACCAGTTGTGTGCGTGCATGTCATGAACAATCAGTTGAAACATTTCCCACAGTCCCAAACCAGATCAATTGACCTTCCACAGACATGTGAACAATGAAGAGTGATGGACGAAATGGGAAAGAGGATCAGCACCGTGGAACCGACGAAGAAACAACAGGAGGGGAGCGGAGAGTGAGGTAATATGCAGAACTTAGAGGCAGGGGAGAGAGATCATGGAGCAGGAAAGATGACAGGTGAGGCTGTCTAAATGTGATAAGCAGGCTGAGCTGCTGGGTTAAAGTCTGCACCAAGAGCTCAGCTAAACACTTATGAGTCATCATATAAAATGTGTTATTTATAACCGGTTTAAAAGTAAAATATATTCTGCAGAAGCATCCGTACAAATGTATCTCAGGAAGTTGCTATAGTTGCTCTAACTTGGAGACACTTGATACGAAAGGGTATAATTAATGCTACAACGATAGTTAAGTTTAACGCCTTGCATCTATCATCACCATTTGTCCAAAAAATGAAAAAAGAAAAAGAAAAAACAGTGTTTTCAGTTTCCTGATTTTTCAGTTTGTCGTTTACTGGAAAACATTAGGATTTTGACAACTAATTCTGCTCCCTTGAGATGTTAGCTAATTTAGCATCCATTGACTTCTTTTCTTGAGATTTTCTATTCCATTATTAGGAAGGAAAATCTGCCACTTACTCTTTAGTCCAGGATTTACAAGCTTGTTAGCACATCATCTATCTGACTCTTGATCATGCTCCTTCCCCTGCAGTTTTCTTGTAGTTTGATGCTTTCCCAGGTCTACCTACCAATTATAAAAGCTGAAAATCTTCCCATCCACACTGTTTATTAATAAATGTGGTTCTCAATTTAAGTTTAAAATTCTTTGCCAACTTATAAGTCAGTCTGTCTTCAAAGGAAGCTGGGGAGGCAAGCAGTCAAGCACAAACACAAAACAACAACTGCTTTTTGACCAACATGTTTCTGAGTGATTCAGCTGCAAGCAGCAGCCTGGTATGATGTGGTGTTTTTAACTCCCTGATGTGTTTCTCATAACTGTGTCTTGGTCTGAACTTTCACAGCAGTAACAGGAAGGATGCACTCTGGTGCTGTTGGCATCTACGAATGCCGGTTGGTATAACAAAAGTATGATGATTCTTTCTGTTTTGAGAGAAAGTGCATGAATAATTGGAATCAAATTGGACATTGTGAGACATTTGTTGCACTTAACAAGAACTACCAGTAAGGCGTACATGCTTTTCAAGGTGCTACACATTCCATCTGCACAGAAACATAACATCATTCTACCTTTATACAGTGCTATTGAATGACGTGTGTACGTGATACACTTACTTACTATGACCTCATCATACAGCAAGTCTTGCAAAGCTCTTGTGCTTTTTTTTTTTTTTTTTTTTTTTTTTTTTTTTAGAACAGACTGTTTTGAGCAGTTTACAGACAGATTCAGTTTTTGTTTTCCTTTTACAATGTATGCTACTTCATGTCTATGTTTAACTATGGGAGAGCACAATAACCCCTCTTAAATAAAAATAATGTGTGAGATGGTTGATTATCTTTTCTAATCGCTTTCACTTTTGCAGAACAAGCTGCTGATGCTCTTTAGTCTTACTAAGAACTGGATGTACCTACTGATTGCTTTTGGAGTCATCCGCATCTTTTGCCATCACTTCCTGCACTGATGATTTTTAAGTAAGCACCCCCTGCCTTTCTCCTGCTCTGTGAAGTTTGCTCTTGATTTGTATTTTTATTGGAGATATAAGCTGTTTGCATCACAGCTCTCTGCAATGCTGACAGAATTTTATCCAATGACGGATGAAGTGCAGAGAGAGAACTGGACACTTTAACCAGTTTACCGGATGTGATTGACCCTCATGCTCAGAGCTTGTAGCAAGAGTAGCTGGTGTAAACCCCTGATTATATTGACAAAAGGCATGTCAGTTAAGACATTTATGGACTGCATTGAAAAATGTTGTGTATCACACAGAGTTGGAGTTGTTGCAGTGACTGCTGAAATTAAAGCAGGCCTACTTTGTGAACACTATGATCTTGTCACCATTAACTCTCCAAGAGTAGCCATACACTCGATCTAACCACGTCCATTTTTTTTATGTTTGTGGTTGCTATATGAATTAGATTAGAAAGCACAGAAGCTGCACTATTGTCCTGTGAATTAAGTCTTTACATAAAGCGAAGGTTGAATTCTTGGTTAAATGGATGTGTTTGTGTGTTTGTCTGGTAAAAGTGTCTATTTGGGGTTGTGTTCAGGGTCAGGTGTAGGAATACAATTTATTATATAATTTTTAGTTATTCGCCAATTTGATACATCAGACAATTAAAAGGTTTCTGGCTCAAACTTTTTATTTTACAAAGGATTTTTAATTGCACAAAGAAATATTTGATGAATTTAAGCATCGCCACTTAAAAAAAAAAAACAACTTAAAGGAAAATAGGTCTGTCTGACACATTCAGTGACTGACTTTTGAGTCAAATAATAAAGGTTTTCAGACACCGAAACACTGAAAGATGGCTGACCCAGGTGTCTCTAGCTGTCAAACTGCATTACAAGCACAAGGGACAGCCTCTCATACACATCTCCTTTTTTTTCTTCTTTCATATCATTTTCCTGTCAAAGTCTCTGTGCCTGCACGCCACTTGAGTCGGATGAGTTCAGGCACAGGGTGTTTGTTTGTTATCTGTCCTATAGGTCCCTGGGTCTTGTTTCTTTTTTCTCTACACCTTTTACTCGAACACAAATATCCAGATCCTATTTGAAAATAATATAGAAGAAGCCCTGCTTTCCTCCAGCTCTGCATGATGAAGTTTCTACTCAAATCCTCAAGGTGCAGTGGTGCTTGCGAAAATTGAAACTTTACCCTTCCAAGAAAAAACACTGCTACTGAATAGTTTAGTGGAAATTGTGATGAATTGTTTGAGAAGATATCTGTTTATTTTAAAGAATTGTTGCTTTCAGAGAAGGATTAATGATGCAATAGGCTTAAAATACATTGTAATTTTAGTGGTGATCTCACAACACTTAATGCTGTGGGGTAGTTTATATTTTAACAATGCTTTGTAATATATGAGCTCATTATGTATGCATAAAAAAATCTGTCCTCAGTAAAATACCTGCAGCAGTTATTTCTTTCACAGCTAAAGCAAAATAACCCGAAATAAAACTCTAAAGCCCAATGACACACCATCAAGTGTGTGATAAAGCACATGAAGACGACTGTGTGTTAGTTTTTTCTTTATTTCTTCTCATTTTGTGACTTATTCTCAAAAGTCCTTCAGGCTACACGGTGATGCTTCGACATATTTAAAGTTCTTCTTTATAAAAGAAGTGTCTCATTAATTTCTTCTTTCAGCGGTAACAAGTCAAACAAAAATTCACAGGATTTTAACAATTCTTCAACAGCGAATCACATCCTCTTGTTCTTCCTACTGTTGTTTTTGTGCTTTTCTTTGAGTATTTTCTGTGTTTTTCCTGAGAGTAAAAAAGCACACTTTCTCTCCCTTTTCCTTGACGATGACTTGAAAACAGCCAATCATCTTTGTTGACTTAGCAGCCCCATGACACCTCAGTCCGTATACTCCACTCTTACCACTCAGTGCTGTTTACTCTCCACTCAACAGGGGGGCTACCAACAGGTACCTCTGGAAAGTATGAGTTTCACAAACCAGCTGGTACTCAAGACTTTGACTCAAGTCCCCAGCTGTGAAGTGGTTGTTCACACCCAGCAGGGTTTTAGGAAGGACATGTTTAGAGACAGGGAGACCTGCAGACTAACAGGCCTGATGCATCAGCAGTGCTGCCTGCTGGAAACACTAGTATCCATAGTTATCATTTTTGCCTCACTGAGTAAAAAAAAAAAAAAGGACTTAATCCTTTTTTTTTTCTTATACGTCCAGTCCCTGGTATGATAAATCCAATATCCCTTCTTAGATCAGTTCACTTTTATGACAGGCCAGGGGATTGAGGTCATTGGGCAGTAGGTGGTGTCATGAGTTTATGACTGACCTGTGAAAAGGAAAGCAATAAAAGACTTTGCTCCAGAGTCTATAAAACGTCAGAGGTTTACTGAGTCTGTAGTAAAATTAAGAGGGACACTAATTTAAACATGCAAATTAACCCGGATACAAATGTTTCAATTCACACTGAGGGTAAAATAATTCCCATTCATCCAGTAGTGTTGCTCCAGCACACCTCATAATGAACAGACTCTTAATAGTCAGTGCTTAAAATCACAGGTGCTTACTCTAGCTCACAGTTAGTTACCAATTTACCAAACTGACAGACTAAGTAGTGTTGATTTCATCCAGTCAACCCATGGAATCCATATATACACACTGCAGTACACACTACTTACATTCACTGTACAGCAAAAACCTCTTTATGTCTTTATGTCCGCATTATTGTTCACCACTGAGCTGCAGAGTAATGCTGTGGGATCATGTTCCAACGCTGTCAGTTTGTTGTCTTATGTTTGAAGAACAGATGCTGTTTTTCCATTCGCTGCTTTTATTGTGCATGACATTAAAGTGAAGCATTAGCTGATGGAACCAGTTCAAAGGAAGGTTCCTGGGTGCAGTTGATGGATTTGAGTCAAAACAGTAAAAGATAAAAAAAAGACAGTGTCCCCTTGAAATGTTTTATCTGATGGTCCCTCCCCTTTTAAGAGCTGAGGATGTGGCATCCAGGATTTCAAAGAATTATGTCATAGTTTAATTTGGAAGACTTTGTTTTAACTGTAATTTAGTCCATCTTTAAAGGATTTGGGGCTGAATTAATCACCAGTATGTGTGGATTATGTTTCTATTTGGTGTTCTCTTTGCTTGATGTGATTTTGAGCCCATGCAGTGATTTCCACTGCAGAGTCATGATTTTCCGTCTTATTCTTGTAGTTTGGTAAAATATGATCCTGTGTCAGGACATTTAGTTCTGAATTTGACCTGATGTTTGTTTTGGTGCCAGACTTCCTGTCCCACTCAGTTAGCCCCATGCTGAGGCACGTGCTTTGTGTTGTGTATCTAAAGTGGAAGGCTCCACATTGCTGAAGCTGAAACAGAGCAGAGCCAGTGGAAGGACACAGATTGTCTTGAATTGAAACCTGTGTGTTTCCCTATGCTGGAACCTATCTGCATTACTTTAGATGTCAAAAGAAATATTTCTGAGGCAAAATTGTATTTAAAACTTCTCCAGATATTTAAATCAGCCTTAGGAATAAAATTAAAAAAAAAAAAAAAAAAAAAAAAATTTGAACAGCCTCTTGTAGGTTTGACTTAATGAATGACAAAAATATATATTACATCAGGAAAACAAAAATAGATCTTTCTCACCTATTGCTCCTGAATTATTCAGTTCTAGCCTGAGAAGGTTATCAAAGAAAAGCACAGAATTTGGCAGCAAAGATCTTAGTTTTCTGCCCCTTACCTTGCACTCTTAAACTCTATCTGTTACTTGATGGTTCTGCGGATAGTGTTGATAAACCATCCAGCGAACAAAACACTGTACTGTGTGGTTATACAACATTAATGTCAATTATTTTCACTCTTCAAGTAACAGCAGAGTGTAATTATCTTTGCTACTGATGCTGAGGGGGGGAAGGTTCTCTTAATGTATATCAATAGCATGTTTGTTTATGTTTCAGTCATGTGTGCATAATGACATACATTAAGCACCTCATTAAGAAATCGTAGAAAGCAACCTCAGGCACGGTATACACATGATTTCTGTATACATTCACACACGTCCCACTCAGGGTACTTATCTCTTTGGAAGTGATCTATCGGCTGCTCAGGAGTTAACACGGTCAGATTCTGTTAACTCATTTGTCACTTCCCACATCTGTTTCTCCGAGCGTTCCCACGCACAGTCATAATGACAGTCTCTTTCGCAGATTGTCAGAGTGAGCTGTGTTAGGGGTCTCATCTGCATGGGAAATGCAGCACTTGAGAGCTATTATACAATATGGTTGTAAAAGTGAAGGATTACAGCATGAAGAATGCATTGAGTCACACAATCTTTTCACATAGACTAAAATCAGAGATAAGGCAGAAGATTTGTTGGTAGCTGTGTGATTTTGCAGCGTCCATGTCAACACTTTAATTATTTAATCTGTTATGATTCATTTTTGATTTTTATCTTTTTTTCATTTAAAATACATAATTATGTGTTTTTATAGATCAATATTTAAATGAATTACAATTAGTTTTATTTTTATCCAATATGCTGGTTTTAATTGTTTCAACTTACATTGTACTACCTCATTGGTTGCTGGTTGTTTTCTGTAACTTCTTCCTTCTTCTAAACTGTAAATTACATCTTTTATTAATATACCTGTTTTTAATCATTAGAGGCCTCATCTTACATCACCCATACTTTTCTTGTAGCGATACAGTCTGTGGTAGTTTAATCTCAGTGCAGCACATGTTGCCTCTATCTGGAATGAAATGTGCTATATGCATAAAGTTCTCTTTGCTATTTTGCTCGTACATAAACAGGTTGTTTTTCCCCCTGGTGCTACATGTATCATCTTGGTGCAGGGGAAGTTTAAAGTAGAAAAAATAGGTCAGTCACTCTGGGTGAGACAAGTTGCTCCTTTATCACCTCAGGGGTGTATAACTTAGCCAGAGTTTACATAACCTCAGAAAAAGTTGTATGCTCCTTAGAGAGCAATATTCAACTTACTTTACAAAAAAAGAAAAAGAAAAGTAAAAAGAAACTTGTGTCGTAATCACATCTTTTTTTTTTGTAATATTTTGATGTGATAGTTTGTTAATTCTGCTTCCCCTCAAGATAAGGGACACAAATGTTTTCACGCTGCAGTTGTTTTAGAAGAAAATGCAGGTGTTTCCAGCAAGAACCCTGTTTAGAGAAGTTGGAGTACCAATTTGTTATTTTTTATCTTTTCTTGCAAACCACACCTATTTTTAAAGCAGAACTGTGCAGCCACTGTTTAGTTTGTAAGTATTATCTATTTATTGTTCTATATCTTGTTTGCCAAGTTTTATCTTATGGTTTTTTAGATGTTTCCCAAGAAAGTTTATTACACTGTGTGCAACCTTTGAGGTTTATTGTAAGTGTTCTTTGCCACAGCCATCTCAGCCCAAATCAGCCTCAGCCTCAAAGGTGCATAGTGAACTCAGTGCAATGAAAGGAAGATTTTGTAAAAGAGAGAAAGTATAAAAGAGAGGCGCTGAAATTCAGCAATGCTAATCAGAGGAGGAACTTAAAAGTGTCACAAATATTTTAACTGTTTATATATAAGCCTAAAATGTGAGCCTAAAATGCAATTTAAGAAAGAAGAAAGAAAAAAAAAGAAAAATGTAATTAAATCCAAAATTTAATAACTTATTACTTTTTTTAATTACTTTTTGGGTTGTTGTTAAATATTGGGCTCTAACAAGGCAATGGAAGTCCAAAAATTGTGTTCACCATATGGACTCATACCACATGATGACTGAGCTAGACACAGAAAATAGCCTTGCCGTCTGGTAAACAGCTAAAACACACACTCCTGTCAAGCCACACCCAATTCTGTTTTACTAAAAAAAAAAAAAAAAGTACTCTTCACACAGTTGTAATAAAAAATGAGTGCTGTAAAGGGATCAGTTTTTGTTTTCTGGTTTATTAAAGCAAGGTTTCATTTGCTTTTCTGAACCAGCCTCAGGTGGGAACTGCACTTTAATCCACTTTAACATCAGCTTTAGTTTTCACCAACTTAAAATACATTTTGCCCCAACAGAATTTCACAGCTTGGCTTTTATGTCCGAACTCCTGCTGGCCTTTTCTTACTGTTACATTTGAGGTGCATTTTGTGCAGTAGTTTTGTGACACAAAAAGTGTCTTTTATGTGATGTGTTGAAAATTTGTATCAGAGCCGATCGGTGTCAGGATGCACCACACTATATGTCACTGTCACAAATGCACCACAGGTTTGTGTAGGCTGCGTTTTTCTTGCGCACACAATCACAACCCCCACTAATCATAAATCATAAGCCCATCTGGTAGCAATGATTGAGTTCACCACGGTGAATAAAAGGCAGAATCAGCCTTGCCTCTCTTTTCATCGGCAACCCTGCACTTTTTCCTGCTGTGCTCATTCTGACAATGCTATGATGCTACATAGTAGACAGCAGGAGGGAGTGTATGTATGTGTGTGTTTGCGTGTATTTGTGTGTATATGTCAGGGGGAGTAATGAAGCAGAGGATGAAGCTGACATGAAGTCTATCAGAAGGTGTCAGTTTGGGTTAATCCTGATGTTATCCTGTCTGTGTACACTTTGCATCACACACACACACAGACTCTCTCTCTCTCTCTCTCTCTCTCTCTCTCTCTCTCTCTCTCTCTCTCCCCTTTACACACACCCACACACACACACACACACACACACACACACACACACAGAGCAAGCTTTCCTTCCAACAGTCCCACATCTCACAAGTTTGACATGAAAGTAATTGAGGAGGCCATTGTCAATTAACACAGTCTCAGTGTTTCCCTGAGAGCAGCTCACCTGTCGCTGCTTCATGATGACAGAGTAAATCACCTCTTGGTGTCATAGTAAGTTTGCTGTGTCCTCTGAGGGAAAGGTTTGTGGAGGTCTGTGGATCAGTGACCTTTCAAATATATACTAAAAACACATTTGATTTAACTCTGCTTTATCCTTGGGGTTGGTTGTCACAATGCGTCAGAGTGTGTTTGATAGTTAAATTGCTCTTTGTCACAATAAGTTGGACAATGAGGGGGATACACATTTCAAGCCAACACCTTAAGCTTCAATTTAATGTAGGAGTGACTATTGAGGGATGTTTTGATGATGAGCAATTCACACTAGAGTAAAAAGCGTGACATCTTAACCCATTCTCCCTTAGCTGTGAAAAGCCAGATACCATTGAAAAGTGAATCAACTTTTGAAATCAACCAAATACAACCCACAATGAGACTTAAGGTGTTAGACTTGGTTGTATGTGCATGAAGTGAAAAAGGCATCTGAGAGATTGGAAAAAAGAAATAGTTTCAAAAGAGAACTCCAAATTCTGCTCAAATTCTCCTCAAAAGTGTCTTTTTAAACTCAGTGATCTCATGCATGAGGTTGTGATGTTCAATGTCACTGATTTCCTTTCTGATCCAATACAAAGTGAAATTCATGTTGGTGTTGGCAATACTGATCTGATACTTTGTGCAAAGTTCACCAATACCTACATTTAAAAAATATCAATTTAACAATTAAAGCAAATTAGATTGATTTAAAATTATATCAGATATATTTCATTTAAAAAAGGTTATTTTTATCATACTTTTCTAGTATGATTTTTTTTAAAGTTCACCATGGCTGTTTTATCCACATTGCTCTGTATAAACTCTTTAGGAAACCTTACCTCATTAGTAATACAATATATTACTCCAAGCTGGACTCATGCAGCTATTTGTTGAAGCATGAATTTATTTTATTACTTATTTCATGACCGTACTTATTAACTGAACAACCCCAACAGTGTTTAGCATCACTTAAAGCTCCTGATTTCTCCCTCTGTACCTGAACAGTACCTGCCTGCAGCACCGAAGGACTTAACCCATGTTTTAGCCCGTGCTCTATCACGCTCCCGTTTAGCTTTCTTCTGCTTTCTGTCTTGTGTCCACCATTATTACAATATAAATATAAGAAATCATCAACAGAGATGGAAAACAGATCTTTGTTCTCAGTGCTAGACTTTGCTGGCCTGTGTTATGTTGTCATAAAGACTTCAACATGACGTAAATCAGTACTGACCAACCAATCAGGAAGCTGAGAAATAGCATTGAAAAAAAAAACTATTTTGGCTATTATAATCTCATTTTAAGTTGTGGGTTAGAAACAGGCATATATCAAGAAGTAACACTTTTTCAAGATCATTTAGAAAGTCCTCACAGCCCCTTTAAAGAAGCTGGGATGTCATCATGTTATGGGTTTTCTTGGGTAAAAAAAAAGGTTTTAGGTTTTATCCAGCACTGTACAAACCTGCAAGTTTGTTTTAGTGTGACTTTACTCTTAAGCTACCTATAAAAACCAGATGCAAATAAGTTATTTATTTCAAACAAGTTACTGTGCTCCAGCTGCAGTAAACAACATGCCTCAGAGTGGAACATTAAACAGAACAATCAGTGTTACAACACCACAGCAGCCATCAAGGGGCAACATCCAGTTTACAAAAATGAAGCCTGTGCTGATCTGCTCAAAGTTGCAGTTTAATACTATAGGCTGGCTGCAGAAAAAAAAACAGAAACCACACACACACATCAAGCAGAAAGGAAAAAAAAGAAAAAAATCAGACTTTTACGTCATTAAAAGACATATACAACCTGGTTCACAAAACATCTTAGCAGTTTGAATTGCTAATATCACTACTGGCACACACTGTACAGGGATTTTTTTCCTAACTCAGCAGTTTAGAAGATATTAATATCATGAGTTTGTCCAACCAGAGGCGCAGCTCACGTGACTGACAGGTCTGGCACCCTGTAGCTGTTAGTAAAGAGGCTCAAAGCCCGCCACTTGAGTCAGCATTTCCAATATGGCCCCCGCCGACAATTGGCTTCATTACTCTGTTCAGGTACAGATGGATGATGTTGTGGACTATGTCCATATATTATACAATCTATGGCAGCCATTCAAATCTCTTCATAGAAGCTGTGTTCCCAGTAGGTGGGCCGCAGAGACTTTTTCACTCCTATACTCTCAGGGTTGTTGGAAGTTGTCTAAAGGAAGATCTTTTCTTTCATGATTTGGGGCCTTTAAAACACAAGACCAAAAAGAAAGAAAGAAGAATAACATGAAGACAAAACCATGACATAAAAGAACATAATACATGAAGAAAGCCTCTGTTTGGACAACTATTGATGAGTAATCCGCTCTGGGTGCTAAAGCTGGCCAGACAACCTGTGCAGGGGATGGTGATGAAATTCAGCCAGTAATTACATCTCAATACTGCACCAAAGGTAACAGATGTTTCAGACATTATCTCTTCAAACGTAGTCATTGAACTTAAACTTCGAAAGGACTTTGAAATGTGTACAAACTTTTAATTTTGTCTCTGTTTTGCAAACAACAAGACCTACAGTGAAAAAAGTCTTTAAGCAAAATTATTTTCATCTGGAAAGCAAAATTATGCACATTTAATCGTCCTTTCATTGTATTTATCCCATCCAGCTACCACAGCTGAACTCAAGCAACACTACCACGTCCTTGTCCTACACATCTTTTACATCACTGGAGGAAAACAAATGTGTTCCACCAGACTGCTCTGTTAAGTTTATGAAACCTGACAGATATAATATTAAAGTTTTGAAGACTATTTCAGTAGTTTCCTCCAATGAAAAAAAAAAACAAAAAACAATGTGGTGTCCTCAAACAAGACAGCAATAATATTAAAAAAGGTTTCTGAACCTATTTTTTTCTCAAATTTTCTCTTGGAAAAAAAAAAAATACATCTGACATTGCCAACAATCATTCATTCTCAGCAAATTTCCTCATCTGGCATACCTCTTGGGAACAGAGCTCACAGTGAGATAAGAGTGGTACCATTCATTCAGAGTTCATGTCTTATGAGTAAGCCTCCAAACATTCATGCTCCAGTTCTGGTTTTAAATGAACTGATCCACAAAGTTGCACAAAAATAAATTCTTCATCAGTAGCCTGAGGTACAGCAGATCTTCCCCAAAGCTACTCCCATCAAAACTCCACAATATCAAGGAAAATGTCGCTCAGCTCTACATCTGCTGCACCATCATGTCACAGTGAACTAATACAAGCAGTCTTTTCATCGTTTTGCCTGTATTCATTCATAGTTAAAGTGACAGATTGGTGCGACATATCTGTACTCACAAATCACTTTTATCTAGCAAAGCGTAAGAAAACAGCACAGATTTGGTCTCATATGACCATGTAAACCAGGCAATGTGAAATTTTGATTATATTAATTTATTCACCAGTTTAAACCATAATTCAATCCTTGAAAATCATTGAGTTTTCTCAGTTTAATGCAGTAGCATTGAGATACAGAGAAATGCAAGAAAAGTGAGATGAGATTTTCATCTGGAAGTGTCAATAAAAATGAGTTTCTCTATGTTCTCTTGTCATATAAATATTACATAAACCAACATCAAATGGTAAATGAACACTATTCACTCCTTACTGTGGGATTTTTTTCATTGAAGACCAGAAAAGAGCAAGCTAATCTTTTGGCAAGGGTTTACAATTTTAAAAGTAAGTATAGTCAAGTCAGTCGCCATTTATCTGTAGAGCAATTAAATCCCTCATGACTGAAACCAGCTGTCACTCACAACTACAGGGCGGCTGTGGCTAGAGTTGTCGCCCCACAATCAGAAGGTTGTGGGTTCGATTCCAGCTCCTGCAGCCACATGCCGAAGTGTCCTTGAGCAAGACACTGAACCCCAAGTTGCTCCCACTGTTGTTCAGTGGTGTATGGATGTGGTGTGAATGTATTAGATATAGCTGATGGCTTCTACATTAGTTTCAGCCAGCCATCAGTGTGTGAATGTGGTGTGATTGGGTGGATGAGGCTAGCAGTGTAAAGCGCTTTGAGTAGTCGGTAAGACTAGAAAAGCGCTATATAAGTACTGGTCCATTTACAGCACGAGAGGGATGAAAGATGGAGAAACACAGGGATCATTGGGAACAAGGTAAAATAGGTTATTCAACAACTATGGCTGAGTAATGACAATGAATTTAAGATACTAGATATACCAATAAGGAAGAATCATTGAGCAACAGTCAAGCAGCCAAAACATGTTGTATGTATTGACACACAATGGAGTGAAATGTCTGTTTTTTTCTTTCACTGTCCCTCA
This sequence comes from Labroides dimidiatus, assembly GCA_030710495.1. Taxonomy (NCBI): domain Eukaryota; kingdom Metazoa; phylum Chordata; class Actinopteri; order Labriformes; family Labridae; genus Labroides; species Labroides dimidiatus. The sequence continues at coordinate 14,783,659 of CM061155.1, forward strand.
CTTTTGCTTTAATGTTTGCAAGAGAAGCGGCTAATTATCTCAGCAGCAGCACATTAACATGTCAGTGAAACTGGTGTCCACCTTAACCCTTGATACATCAAACAACTTGCTGTCTGCTCATGCTATTAATTTATACAGTCTTTATTAGTTTCAAGATATTTTCTTAGCTACACTGAATTACATGAACTCTGAAACTCTGCTGTCAATTAAACACCAACATCAAATATTACTTGAAATAACAAAGAGAAAAAGGAGGATGTGATTTTTACAAAATGTGACCTCAACTTGCTCTGAAGAAGGATAAAAAAAAATAATTGGTGGTCTCTCTCTCTGCAGTTTGTCACCAATAATAATAATAATAATAATAATAATAATAATAATAATAATAATAATAATAATAATAGGAAGAAGAAGAAGAAGAAGAAGAAGAAGAAACATTTCAAAACAATGTAACAAAATGCTTTACATAATAAGAAAATAAGCATTAAAAAGAAATAAGAAGACATATAAGAGAAGGAAAGGAAATGTAAGGAATAGCAGAAGACAATATGACAATATATAAAAGACTAAAAACTAACACCAAAAAAAGAAAGAGAGGACAATATCAGAAAATGAAAACACAAAAGGTTAAAAAAAAAACAATTAAGATAAAAAAAAAGAAAAATAGAGGCTTTAATATCCTGCCAATGATAATGTCAAAGAAAAAGTTTAAAGTAAATTAAAATAAAATAAAAACAGCATTTCCAGGATCAAAACACGCTCAGCTAAAATCTCTTGTAAAAGCAGATAGATAAAAATGTGTTTTTGAAAAAGGTTTAAAGGCGGTCGATAATGTCAGGCTCCATGTACAGTATGATATACTGTGTGTGCTATTTAGTCAAGTAAAGTTCCTCTTTCCACTAAAATGTATTTCTCTAGCTTTTCTGCGTCTCCTGTGTTGCCTTGCGGCCCTTCCCTACGTAGGTCGACATTTCCCGGCAGTGCTTGATGTATATCTGACCTTTGATGTTGTCTCTGTGTGTCCCAGAGCCTGTGGCCCAATTAAAACTAACAACCCCCGCGGCCCTCCCACCCATTGTCTCTTCTACCGCCTCTTCTTTTATCCATTACTTTTACCTTCTTACGGTCCACCTCTCAACTGGTGCCCCTTCAACCTTTTACTGCTGCACACCTCCGCGCTTCGCTTTTCTTTTAACTTAGGTTGTAGCTCGTACCTGAAACAAGACTTTTCTCCTGCTCGTGCTCGTTCTTCTCTGCCCATCGTCACGTGGCAAACTATCATTTACTGGCACACAGATTTTGTATTTCCTCCCATTTGAGTTATAGTTGTGCTGCAAACCTCAGAACTCCAATTTCACCATATTGCTCATTTCCTCACTTGATACATGTGGAGGCAATATCCAGAACTCATTTATTCCTTTTAAAGCACATTCTGTAATTTCAAGAAGTGCAGATGCTGTAGAGTCCCTCTGCACATTCATTGTGATGACTTATGGATCTAATTAATCAGCTTCTGTGAGTGTGATTTTAGCCCCCGTCTTCTCCTGTTGATCATCTTCTGTCATCTCTGTCATGGAGAATGTGAAAAAAAGGCTATTACATGCACACTGACAGCACGCTCAATGACACTTCATCTGAGAAGGATGAAAAACTTTGCCTAACATCCAAGTGTAAGGTTCTGTACCCCCCTAAACCCATCGTTATGTGTTGACAATAAATGAAAAAAAAATGCCCTTTCACAGAGTTTCATGTATCATCAAAAGTTATTAAACTTTATTTGTATTTTGCTAACTACTTAACATTACCGTTACCCAACATCTTTCAGTTTAACTGAAAGATGTTTCTGTTTAACTTGAGTTTAGGTTGACATTTATGATAAACCATTTGACCATTTGATGAGTCTTGTGTTCCCCACTTGAATCTCAAAACTAAGCAAGGGTCCTCTTGCTTCTAGTAAAACATCCTGCCAGACTTTATATTAGCCACAGTCCACTGACAGATAGGAATCTAATCTAATTTTAGGATCACACAAACATTAGACCTTGTAATAAGTGAAATGAATCTGCCAGCGAGGTAAACAAAGATATTAAAGCTTCTGAGAGTTTGTCTTGTGAAAACTAAAGGGGAGACACCGTGTTAACTTTACAAGACAAAGTAAACTTTCTTGATAATGTGGTTATACAAGCTGCACAGTGGTTATCTGCTGTTGTCTTGCAGAAAGAAGGTTCCTGGTTTGATTCCCTGACTGGGCAGGAACTTTTCTGTTTGTGTGGGTTATCTAAGGGTACTCTGGCTTCCTCTTCCTGTCCAAAACGGTTCTTAACAGGTTAAAGGTAGTGTTGGTAGCCAGATTTAGATACACTTTTTGTTATACTGGTTAAGATGATCTTTATGTCCTGATGGCAGTCAATGCATGATGTGTTCTTAAAATAGAGTGAAAAATATCTGCAGGAGTAAACCTGGGAAAACATCACCAAATTCTAGTGTTTGGCATCCAATTTGTTAAACCAATCAAATCCCTTCCTGCTGTTCTGCCGCCTCCTGCGCATACATTTCGCCGGCATGCACCAGCCCCAATTGAATGCACATAACCAAGTACGCTGGAGAACAGCAGAAAGACTACCTATACCCCAATTTTGACCAGTTTTGAGTCTGTGGTTTTGAATCATTAACGATCATATGGTCGTGAATCAGCAGCGCTTGTGTATGTGAGCAGGGGCGTCATTTTGGAGGAGCTCCGAGTGTGGGAGGGCAGGGGTTAATGGAGTCCTGAGGAGATGCTACATTAAAATTCATGCTAGTTTTCCATGCCTTTAATGGTGATTTTAAATTACCTCCAGTTGTGAGTGTCTGTGAATGGATGTCTTCACATGTTATCCCTGTGATAGACTGGGGACCTGTCCATGGTGTACCCACAGACTGTATAATTAATGGACGTAGTCTCCGTGACATCACCTGACTGTTTCTGAAACAGACTTTAGAAGCAAAACGGCCGGCGTGGCCATATTGGAAATGAGGCAGGCTTTGAGACTCCACAGTAACAGCCATAGGCAACCGGCAGTCACTTGAGCTGAGCTGTGTATCTGATTGGAGGAGCTCCTGCCTGTGCAGTGGGTGCCATTAGTGAAATTAGCGATTCATACAGGACACCCTTTTTGTACCCAGTGTAACCATGTTTATTTCGGCTTTGAAAACAGCTTTTGTTTGGCTTAGTGTGTATGTGACTTCCGATACTTGCGGAGCCAGCCTCAAGCAGACTCTTGATGAACTGCAGATTTTAGCACTTCCGCATTGTCTCATATTTTCAGACTGGAGGTTGCCACTTGGGTGTACCCTCCCTCTCATCCATTGGCAGCTAGGATAGGCTGCAGCAAGGCCACTCAACTGTGTGCTATGATTAGAGCACATACTGTGATCATGTCATTATGAGTCCTTCATACGGTGAAGACATTCCTAAAGTTCAATCTGAAAAAAAAGAAAAATTGCATTACATAACCTTGCCTATAGTATCCCATTAGAATGTTATATATCATATCATATCATCACCCCTGTATCAGGATATGTATCATTTCAATAGACTCTTGTTTTCACATAGCCCTGATTTAGACATGAGTATTTTAACATGGCACATGATTGAGATACTTTTGGAGCACAGCTTTACACTCGAAAAACTCTGCACTGGCTTCAGTTTTACTCACTCGCTCTGAACTGAGCATAACCTAGTGTCCAGAGGAGGGCGACTGCTGTTTCTGAGCTGGGACTTACAGAACTCCAAGTCTTCTTCCACTAGGTCCTGACCTGTTGTCCGCCTCACTGTTAAATAATTCATGCAGACATGTGACCCCCTGACCCCTCCTGACAGCTATGTAGCTTTATCCAGCAATCACTTGTACTAACACTCCTCCTGGTGAGAGAGGCTTGGTGAATATGGCAGCAGACATGTAAATATGGAGATATACAGTGTAGCTGAAGACAAGTTATGTGAGATGCACAGGTACTGGGCTGAGAAACAGTACTGACAGCTGGTGAAAGAAAGAAAACGGCATATATAGCTCAGGCTGACTTTATCTTTAACTTACCTTCTCTCTATATTCCCCACCTCCCTCTTCCACCACTACCTCTATCCTTGGGGAACAATTTGAACTGAAGTGATTACAACACTGATAGCTCTCAACACAAAGAAGCTGTCAGACCTGAACATAACAGTACTGCTCTAACATGCTTTATCCTCTACATGGCATAATCACACAGCTGAGCATGGTCCATACCTCCATTTGAGTATAAAAGGAGGTTAGAACATACCTGTCCTGCATTTGTAAGGTATGCAATAAATGTACCAATTAAAGAATATAGCACTTGTCAGTATTCTTGGAACAGTAAATGGTCAAAGAGAGGGTTGTTCTATAAAAATGCATGTGTTATGTATTATATACATGTTTTTAATGCTGAATACAGTATGTCAATCACAACCATCCATTTGGATGGACCTAAAAGAGTATTACAATCACATACTGTATTAACAAGAAAAAAAAAATCAACACCAACATAATGAGCTGAGCCAGACCAGGAGTCAACAAGTTTGAGGTTTTATAGCCCAACATGAATGGAGAAAGGCTCATACATGGAGAGAGAAGTGTGGGAAACCCCTCAGTCTGTGACTCCAGCTGTCTGTCAGTCATTAATGATAGGTGGTTTAAGTGACTTTGAACATGGCATGGTTGTTGGCACCAGACGTGCTGGTCTGAGTATTTCAGAAACTGCTGATCTACTGGGATTTTTACGCACAACCATCTCTAGGGTTTACAGAGAATGGAAAAAGAGAAAATATCCAGTGAGCAGCAGTTCTGTGGGCGAAAATGCCTTGTTGATGCCAGAGGTCAGAGGAGAATGGCCAGACTGGTTCGAGCTATAGAAAGGCAACAGTAACTCAAATAACCACTCATTACAACCAAGGTATGCAGAAGAGCATCCCTGAACACACAACACGTCAAACCTTGATGCAGATGGGCTACAGCAGCAGAAGACCACACTGAGTGCCACTCCTGTCAGCTAAGCACAAGAAACTGAGGCTACAGTTTGCACAGGCTCACCAAAATTGGACAATAGAAGATTGGAAAAATGTTGCCTGATCTGATGAGTCTGGATTTCTGCTGTGACATTCGGATGGTAGGGTCAGAATTTGGCGTCAACAACATGAAAGCATGGATCCATCCTGCCTTTTATCAACAGGTCAGGCTGCTGGTGGTGGGGGTGTAATGGTGTGGAGGATATCTTCTTGCAGCTCTTACATTTTGGGCCCCTTAGTACCAGTTGAGCATCGTTTCAATGCCACAGCCTACCTGAGTATTGTTGCTGACCATGTCCATCCCCTTATGACCACAGTGTATCCATCTTCTTATTGCTACTTCCAGCAGGATAAAGCACCATGTCATAAAGCTGGAATCATCTCAGACTGGTTTCTTGAACATGACAATGAGTTCACTGTACTCAAATGGACTCCACAGTCACCAGATCTGAGTCCAATAGAGCACCTTTCGGATGTGATGGAACGGGAGATTCACATCATGGATATGCAGCCGACAAATCTGCAGCAACTGTGTGATGCTATCATGTCAATATGAACCAAACTCTCTGAGGAATGTTTCCAGTACCTTGTTGAATCTATGCCACAAAGTATTAAGGCAGTTTTGAAGGCTCCTCTCTACTAGTCAAGTAACCATCACATAACCCTTATGAACTGCCTTGCACATGGCAAACATGCTAACAAGTCAAGTTTGGAAAGTACAGTGAATCTTCAAAAGGTGAAGAACATTGATTAATTAGGTAGAATTTCATCCATAAAAATCTTAAATTCAAACTTGTTTGGTTTGCATATGGTGTCATTTTATTTTTCACTAATTTGAATCACCAAACCCCAACAATATGTTTACTTCAGCTTTATTTGCCCTATGTTTAATTCCCTGTGGACCTAAAGCCAGTGGTATCCCTTTTTTAAATACAAAAGCTTTGGGCTTTTAAAGGCTAAGGGAAATCAAATTCTACCCCCTTAGACTGTCTTGAATACAAATACATTTTTAGTAAACCAGTAACTGCACCAGGCTGTAAACATGTTTACTTCTGATGCAATGTTTGGACTTTCAGTACAAGGCAAAACATTGTTTTTGTTGTTGGGGGCTCCTGAGCAAGCCTCAAGTGGACACTCAGAGAACTGCTGTGCTTTTCACATCTATAGAAGCTCAATTTTTCTGCATGGGAGATTTGCAGTATGGCTCTAACACACTCTCATTCATCTTGCCCAACTGCATTGTGGGAAGATGTTCTCTGGCCCCTGTGGTGGGGTTAGGGGTGATGGATGTTGAAATTCTCATAGGCTGTCAGAAAAGAGAGGCGACAATCTGGTCTTCCTGGGACAGTGTCATTGTGTCCCCCCAGGTATGATGGCAGGAGCAGAGGGAACGTGGTGTGAGGGAACAAGAAGTCTTCCAGCTCAAGGGCGAGAGGGAGACATCAGCACAGCACTGTTGGCTTCACTCGTGTCCCCTCTGTACCCTTCCCCATAAAGGATACAACACCCCCACAGGTCTATTAACGGATGAATTCCAAAAACAGCACAGAACTGAGCGCTATCCTGCATACATGTACACACAAGCAAATAAAAAAAAACCCTGCATGGACAAACCCATGCATAGATACAAAGATAATCACACGAAGAGATTCACACACTAAGACTCTGCAGTTAGCTTTTTCCTCCACTCTGTGTGACCTCTGATGGAGGAGTAGCAGAGTTGTTGGCACTTCTTCATTGACATTCAGGAACGAGTGTGTGTGCAAATGTGTGGGTGAGCGTGAAGCCATCTAACTACAGACATCCCTTACACATTCACTGGTGGCCAGATTGACTTGGTATTCCTCATGGCATCACTCCTAAACCACTTACTCACATTAGCAATGCTAATGGGAGGTGGAGAGAGATGGATTCATCACATACACGACTACTCCCCCCCTGCCCAGGACTCTTTCTTGACATGCACGTATGAAGATAGTGGTTCTGGTAAACAACCATGTGATCGATAAAGTCTGGAAGTTTGGAAGAAGACACAGGCCTCACGTGACTGTTGGTCAGTGACTTTTTAACTATAAGTGAGTTGCTGTTGTGTTAAGTGCTGTGTTGCTGTTGTGTTTCTTTACGTTAAAATGTGTAAATACGAAGTAACAGAACTTATACACCCTTATGCATCTTTAAGAGATATTTGCCTCCCCTCATCCAAGTGCTTTAGTCTTCTGCCCTGCTGGCAAACATAAGTAATGACAGGCATCCTGTTCTATATTGGGTGGTGCCCCAGGTGGTGTAAATCTTACAACATGACCAAAATATCAAAGGTAATGGTTAGTTAAGCATTAAACGATCTAATAAACATGTCAGGAGACGGAGGAAACTATCCCTTTAGATGAACCCAGAGGTTAAGAACACAAAGCTTAGGTTATTTATTTATTTATTATGAAATATTATTTAGTTGTAGGTTCTTTTACTGAACAAAAATGTTGTTTAAATGGTGAAAAATAGCTAAGATCATTTAAATAAGAAAATATAGCACTTCTAACTCACAGTGAGTATGTGTTTTTCCACATTAGTAGGGCCACAGTGATCATTAAAACACAACACACATACCAGTAATGTTATTGATGATTTAAATATCTACATGCTAACAAGGGCAGTTGAAATTAAATGTTACTGAGTGGAATGTTTACTTTACACATCTAAAGTGTCACTCCAGTTTCATATAGTGATAAGATTTGAGGGAATCATGACTCGAAGACTTGTTGTGTGACCCAAGCTTGACTCCAGATTTGCTGACTTGGTGACTAACACTCCTCTATAGTCGGATACTCTTTAAAGCTAATTTGGGAAGATAATTAACATTAAACTCTACATTTTCATCCATGGTAAAATCAGACTAGTCGGAACATAGTAACTGCTGTTTAGTTACTAATCATATGAAAATGAACATTTTCACCACTTAAATGCAAATTGTGTCTGGCTTCTCAGGTCTTCGGACACTTCATTTCGTTCATCAGGACTTCAGCAAATTCAAGCACATACAGTACATTTTTTATTTTCTTTCTGTCCGTCATCTTTAATTTGGTTAATCCTCAGTTTGAGATGTCCATTACATTTATTAACCTTTGCTCTGATACCATTGCTAAGGAAAAAAGTGTAAGTGCAAGTACACTTTGAAGTGAAGTGAAGTGAAGTGAAGTTAAGTTAAGTTAGTTAAGTTGGGTTAAGTTAAGTTAAGTTAAGTTGGGTTAAGTTAAGTTAAGTTGGGTTAGGTTAGGTTAGGTTAGGTTAGGTTAGGTTAGGTTAGGTTAGGTTAGGTTAGGTTAGGTTAAGTTGGGTTAAGTTAAGTTAAGTTGAGTTAAGTTAAGTTGGGTTAAGTTAAGTTAAGTTAAGTTAAGTTAAGTTAAGTTAAGTTAAGTTAAGTTAAGTTAGTCATGTAACTGATAAGCTTCTACCTGGTTTGTGATCCCTTCATTTTCTTCAATGATTTAAACCATTGTAAAGACTTCTGGCAATTCTGAACTCAGGAAATGAACACATCTTTTATCGTTAAAACTTTGTAGGGTTCAATTTTTGGGGACTCACAAAGATCCAACACAAATGGTACTCCAAATGAATCCAGAGTAGAGCACCACTAGAAATGTGCCACACAGTAAGAGAGCATTTTTCATGGTGCTTGTGTCAGATGAGTCTCTTGGAAACAAGATGTGAAATGTCACTGGCACACAGATGTCAGGGATGTGCAATTACTTTCAGACACACACACAGGGGAACTGAGTGTAACACACTGAAATTCAGATTTGAGAGGTGCCGCCATCATCAGATGTGTATTTTTTTCTAATTTCCCATATTTTATCAATGCTCACTGCTCTATGGAGTATGTGCAGTGTGTTATCCTGTAAGTGTTCCCAGCACACGTTTAATCCAGAGACTCTCACTGTATTTGAGACTGCAAGAGCTGCAGCAACAACAGTGTGGCCACTTTAACGAATAATATGACAAATTAAATTACCATCTAAATAATAGAAGAAAAGTCCAAAGTCAAATACTTGAACAAATCCAGTCTCCTAACAGCTCTTTGGTAATGATTTCTTATTCCAAATTATAGCAATTGACACGGTTCAGTAATGAGGTTTTATTCAAAATGATTCCAAACCGTGAGGTTGAGCGTGTACTTCTCAAAGTTAACTGCAAGGCTTCTCTGCAAAATGACAAATACGTCAAAAGACTAAATGCAAATGGTAATTACAGAACAAGTGTTGTACTTGACCACGACAGGATTACTAAATAATCTTCCACAGCCGCGTTTTCAGCCTGAATTTCTGCCTGTGCTAAAACTTAGCCAGGATCATGGCATTTACCTGACTTCATATGTTCTCAGGGGGATTAGATCACAGTCCATGTGCTAACATAGCATTTACTTTAAGCACCATGTTCATGCTCATACAATATCTCATAAAACAGGAACATGGCACCTTTTAACTCCCATGTTATCTTCAGATATCTTTGCATTGAAATCATGTAGCCAGGATGTCGTCCCTCATTTTCACATCCTCCTTTTTTGTTACATTGCTCCCTGGCATCTTGCTGCTTTGAAATTCAGAGGTGGAAAAAAACACCTTTGATGTTCCATTGCAGAACTTCAAAGCAAACTGCTGCTGTAATTGACCTTGAGGTAATTAGGTAGAGAACTGTTGATCCTGACATCAGTTTTTACAGTAAGAATTCCTGCTGGTTAGAGTAAGTTCAGAGCCGCAGTCACATGGACTCTGTCATTAAAGGGTCAGACAGACAAACACACTTTTATCTCTGTACACGTTAACTCAAAGGCCTATACGTACAGGATGGACTTATGTACAGGATGCATATGGGAGCTTATATATAGAATCAGCAAAGCATGTCCGTGTGTGTGTGTATGTTGCCCTGAAAGCACTACTTCCATTGAAGTGGCCTCGGTGTCACTGATGAACCTTCAGGCACACTGACAGGAATGAGGGCCAGAGATTGTGTGTGTGTGTGTGTGTGTGTGTGTGTGTGTGTGTGTGTGTGTGTGTGTGTGTGTGTGTGTGTGTGTGTGTGTGTGTGTGTGTGTGTGTGTGTGTGTGTGTGTGTGATATCTTGTGTGGCCAGTGGGGCTGAGGAGGCTGCAAGCAGGCGATAGCACTGGCCTCTGTTGTGCTCCTGCTAATCTACTGAACTGCAAGGCATGGCTGGGCAGGGTGGGGTGTGGGTGAGGGGGGTCAAGGAGAGGCCTCGTTCTTTCTGAGACCTCGGCCGGACAAACTTAAACACACTCCCTGGCTGTGTAAACCTTCTCCTCTTCTTCCACCAATGTAGAACAAAACTCAGGTGATATGACCCAAGGAAGGCAGCCCTGTTGTTTTTGTTGTGTGCCACCTCAGATAAGGAAGTCAGGCAAAGTCGGAGCTTTATGCAAGGTGATGGGAAAGAGGTGCAGTAACCCCCTCTGTTATACATTTTTAATACAGCATGTTCAAGAGTTTTGGGCTTTTATTTTTGGCAGACGTTTTTAATAACATGCATGCATCAGTCAAGTCAAATCAATTGTATCATTACTTTCTTTGAAAATTAATTTCTGAGGCTTCACACAAAAAAAGTTTAACAATCATTTATGATGTCTGTATGCATTACTGCTGGTGTATTATTCAGTGTTGTCAACCCCCCCTCCAACTTTACATCTTTTTGGCCATTATTTTTCGTAATCCTGCCCTGTTTCTGCTCTTTTCCCTCTTACTGGCTCATAGTGAAAGCTTGAGGGTTGATGTATGCAGACCAATCAACATTTTCATCCTCTTTATTGATAAAACTAGCATTAAGGCCAAGAGTCGTTCTTGTTGAACATAAACTCAATCAGCGTCTTTCCCCTATGCTACACTAAATCCAGCTTTTTAATCAAAGTAAAAAAGAAATTTCACAAATGACAGAAGCCATCGTAGTATATTAAATTATACATGTACAAATTGAAATCTTTAAAAGTGCTTTCCCACACATTGGGTCACTGAGGTCTCCTGCCTACCAGAGCTTTAGGTGTTAAAACTATCATTAACAAAAACACCAAGGCCAAAACCTGAGCCCTGAATGTCTTTATTTCATCTCAGAGAAAGAAAAATGTTGCATTCAATCTTTGAAAATGTGTTTCACACATCGCAAAGCATCCTTGATTCTTTCACGGCTCCCTGAAAAGAAGTGGCATCTGCCAGAAAAGCTGCAGCAAAGCATTCATGCTCAAACGGCGATCATTAAGCCAAGGTTGAAATCGGTCAAGGACCTCTTCTGCTGCCCACTTCCCGCTATGTCTGCTGTGCCCCACAGGGGGAGAGTTCAGTGATTAAAATGTCTGTAATTACTCCACCGGTGTGTGCACTGTCTCATGTGTGCATGTGAGAGTGTGTGAGAGGGTGTGAGTGATCATGTCGGTGTGTGTCCATGATAGTGTTGTTAGCAAAAAGGACACCTTCAATGTAGCCCCCACGGGGAGAGAGAGAGTTGTGTAAGTGCTCCCTGTGTGCAAAGTGTTGGATAATTTGACTTAAGGCATTGGCACCCAGAGAGGTGTGTAAGCACTTTGTCAGGAGCCAAGTATCTGCAACGCCTTTCAGCGTGCGTGCGTTTGTGTGCTTGCAAATATATGGCTTTACCGATGCATGCATGTATACAAACCAGAGGAAAAAAGCATGGCAATAATTGATGTTTCTGTTCTTCCACTGTCTGATCTGAAATTGCTATACTTACCATCATTAAAATGCCAATCATAGAACAATAGAAAAGTCACAAACAAGGTGCAAGGCTTGTCTCTGAAATGTTCTTAAGTTTTTACAATGAATGTCCCTGAGATTGTTAAATTCTTAAGCGTTCCCAAGAGCTGACAGAGTGGCAGGGGACAGACAAAGAGGCTTTGATTGAAGTGGCAGTGCAAACGCAAACAGAAAAATGCTGATCGAATTGTGATTGACTGTATTGTGTCAAAATTGTTAGTTTGTGTTAAGGTTAGGGTGGTAGTTAGGCGCATAGCTTGCCTCCTTTGTTTGCTAAAATTACCCACTGGCTGCGTGTGTGTGAATGTATATATGCATTTGCTTGTGCTCACAATGGCCTTGCTATGGACAAATTCTGAGTTAAAAAAAAAAAAAAAGAAATTGCCACAATATTTTAATGCAGGACCATTAATTCCATGTATGTTATAGTTCTTCCTCTGAGATTACAACTCTTTTAGTTGCCGTTCATGTGTGGAGGACATCTTTGATAAAGGACTCATGTATATTGAGGGACAAGTCTTACACAAGGTATGTGAAATTAGCATTGTGATTGTATGCTGCTGCACGTAATTTTTCCTTCATTACATATGTATACTGCATAAAGCATCATAAATCATATGTAGTGTGCTGTGTTCCATTTTGAATGACATTGCAGCAGAATTTGCAGTCTTGTTACTTCTATCTCCTTTGACTTTCAGCACAAACTAACCAAAAGACACAACAGGCGTACATCCACTCACCTGCTGCACATGCACATTATCATGTGAAAACACAGACACATAAAGATGCTGTGGAAAGCATGTAAAAGTTATTTCTTGGTCAGACTTGTTCACGTTTCTGCCACTATAGCTACACGCAATGACTGAAATAACAGGTGTCCTTTATGTTAATCCCTCTGTAAACAGATTTTGTTCTATATTTAGATCTGCACCAGGATTGATGCAGAATTGGCTGTTACTGTTTTTTTTCCTCCATTCAGCCTTCTGCTGTTGCTTTCTTTCCAAGGTTGCCTGTAATTAGCTAAGAACTGTAGAAGGAGAGTTAAAGGAGGAGGAGGAGGAGGAGGCGGTATTCTGGAGTATGGTGTAGAGGTTTAAGACATAAATGGTGATAATACAGATTATAATGGTCGCAGTGGTTGCAAATTGATTTTTTTTTTTTCTGAACATGTCTTGCCCATGAGCTATGATTAAACAGAAAAACAAATGTTTTGGATGTATTCTTGGTGGAATTTTTGAGTTTTTGTTTCTAGAAAAGATTAAAAAAAAAAAAACTGTTGACTCATCAGACACTTGGGTTTTGTATTCTGATTAAACATCCAAAGAAGCACTTTCTGGATTTTTTTTTTATGCCCCTATCTCACCACAAATGGTTGGGTCATCACAGCCTTTCTGTCTCAATGATTTATTTAAAAGCCACTGTGAGGAGTTTGTAACTAGTTATTATTATTATTATTATTATTATTATTATTATTATTATTATTATTATTATTATTATTATTATTATTATTATTATTATTTTATGTATTAACAGGGACATCTCCTCTTTTTGAAGATGAGTTTTAGGCCAGGAGGTGGCTGCAGCCATGTTGTAAATGCTGACTCAATCTAACTTTCAGTCAGCCTTGACACAAACCAAGAGGTTGAACTCAGTCTCCCGTCAAACATCTTCATCTCTCCACCAGCTGTGCTCTCAACTTAGCCGTGCTCTTCATCATTCAAATCTAATGTATTAGAACACAAGCTGCTTTTTTCATTTGTATTTTACTAGTGTCATATGTGGTAGTAATAAAGTAATGTAAAAAATGATGAGATATAAACTCAGAATATAAAGCTGTCCCTTTTATGCATTGCTGTCCCATCCATTTGGCGATGGGTCATAATATTGAAACACATACGTGTATGTGGCTTTGATTTCCTGTTTCATTTTGCAGATCTTACCTTGTGTTAGCTTCCCTTACTACCTGTCTGTATTATTTATGAGTCAACCTTTCTTCCTTATTGCTGTGTTAAACTTGTGTCTCTTTCCTCTGTGTGTGTATTCCAGTGGTCTTGTTTTTGAGTTGATCTTCAGTGTTTTCTGTTTTATTTTGGTGTGTATTCTCTGGTCAGGTCTAGTTTTACTTCCTGTGTTCTCCTTCCTTTGTGATTATGTTCCCCGCCTTTATTGCCCTCACCTGGGCCTTTTTGTCTTACCCGTGTCTCAGTAAATGTCAGGCGGTGTGTCTTTAGTCTCTATGTTTTTTACTCACTTCTCAACTTTTCAAGCATCTGTGTGGTTGTCCTTAGGTCCTTGATTTTCTCTTACATGTTTCAGAGAAATCAAGGTGACTCTTTTGTCAAAAATAATACTTATTCAAGTATCTGAATAAATCTGAACAAGTTGAAAGAAGAGATAAGACCCACCCCTTTGTTCACAAGGGTAGGGAATTAGATCCAAATAAAAGTTTTTCACATTAACTTCAAGTTATATTGACGACTCTTATTCCCAAGAAAAATCTGAAATAAATCCTTCCGTATTATCTCCTTTTATTGGAAGCATGTACACATGCCAAATCAAACAGCAATCTGAAAGCATTTTATTTATAATTCAAAGGCCCACTGAGGGCAGATTATATTGATGGAAATGAAGTTACGAGAAGGACAGGAGGGCCTCACATTGCACATTAAATTCACAAAGTTCTTTTAGGTTTCCTTGCAGTACAAGAAAGTCTGGAGCACGACGCTGAACTTGTTTAATTGAAGAGGTCAAAACAAAATGGGATGTTAATCTCCCACAACCATAATAAAGAATAATAACACACTCTAAGACACAAAATCATGCTTGATAACTTTAATGCAATGGATACTTAACAATTTGTAAACGACCACAGGAAACTAATTGTTCAGTCCAATTGTGTTTTACTACAGCAGATAAAAAAACACAATGAATAATGATACCAATAAAGCAGATAAAATCCTCATTGTGCTCTGGGGCTAACCCTCCTCAGTATAATCCAAGTGTGGGCATGCAGCACAAATAATCCTGTCACTGAGTCGCGATGAATAAGATCTCTCCTAATACATTTGTGGCATTTAAATGCATGATGAGGATGTGTTATGATTCCAAATGTGATTTTCAAGTCAAATACCAAAGAACAGAGTCCACAAACTTGAAAAGTGAGAAATAACATAAAAAAAATAAAGGAGAGAGAGAGAGAGAGAGAGAGAGAGAGAGAGAGAGAGAGAGAGAATGGAAATATTTGAATATTTGAGGAGCAATGAGTTTGGGGGGAAAACAATTGAGAGGGGGTTGTGTGTGTATGTATGTGTGTGTGTGTGTGTGTGTGTGTGTGTGTGTGTGTGTGTGTGTGTGTGTGTGTGTGTGTGTGTGTGTGTTTGTGTTTCTATAGGCACATGTGGAAGATCATGTGAAGGATTCAAGTCAATGCTGAAGGGTCAAGGGTGCAGTGTGGTGGGAGCGATCAGAGCCAGACGCCAGGGGGATTAACGGCTAACCACCTACCAGGAGAGCTTACAGAGAGGGGTATCACAGAGAAAGAGGGAAAGTGTGTCTGTGTGTGGAATAAAAGGAGAGAATGGAAAATATGAAGGGGAAGGGATGTGATGAAAAAGTAAGGGGAAGTCTTAGCTGAGATAAACCGGGTGTTGGAAAAAAAAACGTAACACACTTGGAGTCCAAGATTAAAACTAATGTGTTTTGCATTGCTGAATGTATAGTTACACGTCCATGAGAAAGCCTGAATGTATGAATATGTTGTGTTGAGATTTAAAATAGGCCATCTGAAGTACAGGTACCAGACATCAAAGCTTTAAAATTATCCCTTATTATCCCCAGTGTTGTTGTTGCAGCATCTCCCCTCCTTCGCTCCCTCTGCTACTTCAGCCTCTACTGAAAAATCTGACACCCCAGCAAAGATCCAAACTGGCTTCTTTTGTGACATTCATATTATAATGAGTTCTCTGGGAAAAAAAAAAAAATAGGCAGTTAAACGTGGAGCCTGTTGGAGACTAATTCTCTCAATCAGAGAGATTTGTGTTAACCTCAGGAAACCTCAAAAACCAGTCAGCAGGAAATACTGAGCGGTTAAAACCAGATGCATCATAGCTAGTCATAATTATCCGACATTATTAGTCAACCTGCAACATGTCTATTCATGAACTTCTTTTAGTTAGCTCACAGCTTTTTGATATCCTCTCGCCTTTGTCCCCTTTGTGACCTAACACTGAAGTGATGCTGCCGTAAGGAGAGGTGGTAATGGCTTGTTAGGATGATTCTGTGGCATGGTTTGCAAAAGTACACACACAGCCTTTATACAAGTGAAAGTGCAGAGATTTAGTGTAGGTAAAAGCGAAAATGAAACATGGTTCTGATTCAGCTTTTCTGTTTTTGAGAGGAAATGTGAAGTCTTTGAAATGTACTCTCAGTGTGAAGTTTAAATAAATAAGCAAGCAAGCAAGCAAGCTCTCTGGGGCGAGGATTTGGTTCACTAGCTAAAGATGATGCCCCATGAATATAGTTCCTCAATATAGCTGCTGCTGGTTCAATTCCCACCCTTTGCTGCATGTCATCTCCCACTCTCCCTCAGGGAGGGGGATTGTAACCTGGTTTGGCTTGCCTCTTTACAACCTGAAAATCAACATTATTCAAGCTCATCAGTTCAGCTACTGAGTCAGAGATTTTGTAACAAAGTCCATGATGAAAGGCAGGAAAAGGCTCACTAGCAAGCCACACATGGTTACTCAAGGATTCAGTATGATGACTTTAAGGTCTGGTTTAGGTCGAAATGATTTCAAGTCGTCATAATTTTACTATTCTTTGAAACTTATTGTGTTGAAAGGGGGTTTGTATCCCAAAAGCCATGTTAATTAAAACACCAAATTTTAACATTCAAGAAAAGAAAGTAATGATACTCATGTAACCAGTATATCAGTCTTATGTCTAAGTCTTTCCACTATGTATATCCTCATAAATGATTGATAGTTCATTCAATAAGGACTCAGATTGCTAACAAATCTTATCATTATCATGTGAAATCTCAGTCCCCATTTTTGGTGTGAATAGGGACTGAGATGAGGTTTGTTCTTTTAGTCAAGTAAATGTTTTCATCATTACCAACCAGCCACTAAAGCAGTTGGCTGCTGCATCACTACCAAAATGCTATAACCAACTGTAAACAAGCACAAATGACAGATGGCTTCCTTTTAAGGTTACAGTTTGGCTTGTTTTTCTTTTGAAAGTGGAGATAAAGTTGCATGAATGCTGTGTTCGGTTTGACTGGTATGTATCATTGTAGCCAGAGTTATGCATAACCAGCACGAGCTTGTGGATATTAATCTGCAAAAGCGCTAACATTGCAAATGATTAACACACTCTGGAAATAGCTTCAACACTTTTGACCTGAAAAGAATTGTCAGAACTCAAATTTTAGTTTTGAAGACTAGGAAAGTAGTTTCTACAGAACATACCAACCTCTTCCAACATTTTCTCTTTTTTTAGCCTTTTCTGTCATCGAATGAATGCAAATTTGCACAAAACATTCATCCAAAAGAAAAATGGGGTTTTGAGGATGTTTCCCAGGAAGCTGAAAGAACCTCAACTTTATGTTGCAGAGAATTAATCTATAATCATTCAAATGTTATTTAAGACATAAATCTAGAAATTGACAACAAATTAGCTCACTGTGCAGATGTGTTTTGAATTCTGTTCCTCGGGAGCTTTTGGCAATTCCTCCCTGATGGTCAAAGTCCTCTTAAAAGCTTAATACATCCCTTCAAAGGGATTTTTTTTTCTCTGCTGTCCGTCTGGTTTTATTAAAGGGTCTGAAACATTGTGTCTCCTGTTTAGTAAGCTTAGAACTTTGAGTATAAAGTTGTCTCTTTGATGCATTTTTGTCCTATGCAATTTGGCGGGGCGGCTCATAATCTTGAGACACAATGACACAAAACCTAAATAATCATCTGTTTTTTTCAGAGAGTTAAAGCAAAAAAAGTGCAGTGAATAGAGAAACACTCGGGTAAAAAGAGACCTGAAGACTCTACTTGAGCATCCTAATGATGAACTCATATTTGTTACTTCCCACCTCTTCACTTGGTAATTCATCTTCAACCTTCTCATGATTAACTCATCACGACCTTGTTTTTTCACTCGAACACGATGTTCAAGTGCTTACTACATCTGTGATTAACCTCCTTCTCACTCCCCCTCTCTATAACCTCACAGCGCCTCATCTCTCCCTCTACCCTCCCTGATTCCATCATCTTATCCCTCTCTGCCTTTCACCCTCATCATCATGATGTTCATGCTCAGCGTGAGAGCGGAACAGGGGGACAACATTTAACCATTGACCAGCGGCAATTATAGCCGCTGACCTGCTGAGTTAGCGCCCAACTCTGCCCTTGACTGACTGGGATCCTGCTGTGAACAGCACCGCAAACAAACAGCAGGGTGGGGACTGGGTGGTGATGATAGAAGCCATGTATGTGAGTACTGTGGATCAAGGTGAATTTTTGAAGCCTTTTTCCCTCGTTTTACACACTAAGTAGACACATAAAAGCACACATGTATAGATGCGCGCATACGCTCTGGAAAAGTTGCAGGGCCACCAGCATGCATTAGTGAGCCTGACAAAGCTCATTTGAGTCTGCTGGTGGTGAAAGGAGTATTCAGCCCCAGTCCCACCGAGCTTTATGGAAATGTTGTGACAACGCAGAGTGATCCACTTAAGAGGTGCATAGTGCCCCTTAGGGGCAGCCGGCTCTGGTGGCTCTCCATGCTATAGATGCGAGCAGTGCCCTAAATACGCCGGCTATGTCCCTCCATGTTGCTCAGAGCACACATGGAGGACACCACGCTGCACTGACGCAAACGCTACTGCAAGTAAAGACGGAGTAAAGGTGGCTCTGTTGGAGCTGCTTGCAATGTCATCATATTTGTGTGCAGTCATGAGTGTGTGTGTGTGTGTGTGTGTGTACATGAATACAGCTGCTACATTGTCTGTCTGATTAATTATGTCTCCTTTTCTTTAGCCTGAAGATTTTTTTTACTGTTTTCAAAGAAAAAAAAATCCTTAAATGAACCACACAAGCAAAATCATCTCCCTTTTCCCTCTTTTCTTATTTCTGGTCTTATTTTAGTCTCCAGGCATTCTTCCTGTCTATTACTCTCTTTTTATTCATCTTTTATTCCTTTGTTCCAACTTTTCTGGGTCTCTGTTTAACTATGTATTTCTCAGATGCATCAGAGTGAAAGAGTGTTTTTTTCCCATATGTACGAGTGTGTTGGTGTTTTGTGTTTTCTAGCTCTAAATTTTATTTTTTTCGTAGATAAGAAGGTTATCTGATTTGAAGTTTTAAAACTAGAAACAGGCATAAAATGCTATCCAAGCTTTGTCCAAAGAAACACACCCACCAGCACCTGCAAACGTAATCAAAACTTCAAAGCTTTTCTGTAAGACAAAAAAAAAAAAAAAAAGAAAAGAAAGAAAGAAATTCAAAGTCACTAGTTGGCTGACGGTTGGCTGACGGTTCTTTTTCTATTGACCATAACAAGTTGAGAGAATATATTAAGTGAGCTTTAGTGTGGTGGTAAGTTAGCCTCTGACCCCTGACCCCAGACAAGTCAGGGAGTTCCCTGCTCAACAGCCCATGCTTTACTAAGCTAACCATATACTAAGCAGAACAGAAATAAGAGCAGGGTGAATAGTGTTGGTCCTGCCCCATTAACACTACACAGAACATGGGAACATTTTATCAAGCTGACATGTGACCGCATGTTAGTTTTTCTGAGTCGTTAATTGTAGTAGTTAATTAATGCAGTGGAGAGGAGGAAAACACAACCGACTCAAAGTCATGTAACTTTCCAGAAGACGGTTTGCTTCACATTAAGTCACAAAGAGGAAGGGTGAAGCGATCTTTGATGTTTTATTAGTAGGTGAAAAAGGCACTGATTAGCTAAAGTAGTGTGATGTCAGTCCGGCCACTTCACCGGATTGCTTCTACACATGCCTTGACCTGCACCAGTACAACACGTCAGCACCATAGACTGTATATAGAATGGACAGCGTGGCTCTGCCTTTCACTATTGTTTGGTTTTGAAGCCAAAAAAACCTCCGTCACGGGAGCCGCCATTGTGCAGCCAGAGTCTGCGCAGTAGAGACTTACCAGGAACTCTGGGAAAATCTGAGTGGAAACGGGTGACAGAATTTTTTATATTTTTTCTTTGGACAGTCTAATCTCTTCTTAACTCTCCTTCCTGATGTATTTTGTTATTCCCGAAAAAACGACTCATGAACGGCAGCTGTCAATCATCGTTAAACGAGACGTAAAACCCTGTTTTTAACCTCTAATAACTCATGAAAAAGAAACATTTCAGAAAAAAGAGGACTTCAACACAATGCAGCCCAGTAATAACTAAATATCACCACAGCATACAGATGTGAGAAATGTTTCTACAAGGTTTATTGATTTTTTAAAGTTTGTCTGCTGCATTTGGAATGAAAAGAGAGGCAGAGTTTTTGACTTGTACTGCAGCCAGCCACCAGAGGGAGCAGTTTTATGGTCAGCGCCCATTGAGGCAGAATTTTGCCTTCATAACTCACAGTGGACAGAAAATGAGAGCACATTATCAGTTCTGTTCTAACGGCAGCATCTCATCAGACTTTCATAAACAAAGGAAATAAGTTTAAAACCTTAAATAATCAGACTGTATTCCAACTTCTTTGTAATACAAAGGGATTAAACAAGAGGAGACAAAACCCAAAGTCTTTGCCTCTTTCTTCCAGAGGACAGGAGAGTGAAATACGTTCATTAAGGTTTTTGTGCAACACTTGTTGTGTGCCAGGAGGCACAGCGGTCACAGTGGGAGCCGGGGCACAGATGGCAGCGCAGGTGTGAAGATGCCACCACATCAAGCACAGTCATCAACCTCATCTAAACACACTCTAGAGTGCATCCATTCCTAAAGAAACTCACACATTTAGCATCAGAGTTGAAAAATGACTAGCTATGAATTAAATTAAATTCTTGTGTGTCAATCTGCTCCTTTTTACATCTGACAGAAAGTTGGCTGTCAGCAGTGATGTTCAGTTAGTAATTAAATATGAACTGGAGTTGGGGTTCTGACACATGAAACATTGATTTTGAGGGTGAATGCATCTTTTATTGTAACATGTAACAAAACCCACTGTTCTCTTTTACTTTTACATCAGCTGTCTGGATGACAGCTTTCCCAGAGCTGAGATTTTTTTTCCAACGTATCCCTTGTTTGTCATTTGAACTGGCAAGCATGGTGGAGTAAACAAAACACGACAGCTTGAATGATACCCTGAATTGGCGCCGCATGGGAGGAGTATAAGTGGATGTTTGGAAAGTGACAGCTCTCCTACAAGATACTTAAATAGTGTGCATTCTTCTCAAAGTACATATGTTTTTTAAAACAATGATTGATGTTCAGTGTCGCTGATTTTGTCAAGGGTGTATCTACTTTCAGCAATCTGTCCATTCATACATTTATGTTCATTCTCTGCTCATTTTATGCTGCCTGACTTATTACACATGACAAAAAAAATTGTCATCAAGTGGTTAAATGCTGAATCAGTCTCACTGAATGCAATCTTGACCCCTCACTGAGGTGATGAGTAAATGAAGGCCGTTTTAGTAATGTGCATGTACTGATAGCAGTAACAGCATTTATAAACCAGTGTGCTGGATTAATTACCTAAAAGAGTGCTCTTCATGCTGAATTCCTAAGAGAACAGGGTGATTTGGTTCATAATGAGGCTCGCTCATTACAATGACAAGTCCTCACAGCTCATCAGCCTGACTTTGAGGAGACAAACTCAAGTGCAGCGTCTGCAGCTCTAATTTAAGCTTTTATCAATATCAAATTAACAATAAAGGCAAACTGACAACTATGAGGTCAGAGATGTTTAACCTCCATGTAAAAGGTGTGGAGTATTAGTATTCTACCACTATCAGTTTTTCAATCTGTCCGTTTTGATTAAGAAGATGTCCACTACTTAAATTCAGTCTAAAGACTGCATGTAGATGAAAGAGCCGCAGATCAGAAAGTTATCAGGGGTTTTCTACTGACCAGCAGGGGGCAGCTTTCATTCCTTAAAGGGGTAAAGCTGTATAAGGTGCTTATAAATAGTCGGTAGTCAGTGTGTATCCCACAGGTGATGTCAGCTGATTCAGTCTGTTTGCTGAGAGACCAGAAGAGGGACTGGAATGGAAGCTAGGCTATTAGTGGCTAGGGGCATATCTGCCACCACATATTTTAACTCAGTTTTACTTATTTACAACCATAATACTCTCTGTATAAGTATATGCTCTGTTTGGGAATTTGACAGCACTTTACCTACTGCCAAAAAGCTCATCATTGTTTTCTATTCCCAGATGTGACACTGTTTCCATCTGTGGCCCATTACCTCATGTATAAATAGTTTGTGTTTCCCTTTCTCCAGTGTCTGTTCGTGTTGTCTTGTCTAGGCTGTTATTTTTTAAGTCTTACCTTCTTACTCATGTGCTCTAAGTTAGTTTAAGCCTGGTTCTCCTGTGAGGTTTTGTTTTTCTTAAATCTTAAGTTTTCCAGCCCTTTCCGAGGTTTTCTTTGTTCCTGTTGACCAGAGCTTTCTGTGATTTTTTTTATTCTTACTTTTATTTCATTAAAAAGTATTTTTGTGCTTCTACAAGTCATGCACCTGGGTCCTTGAAGAGGTTCTTGTCATCTGCAAGAATCATGGTGACAAAAATACAACCAAACTGCCAAAGGAAGATCATGACAGTGATGATGACAAAAGTTTTAATATGGAGGCATGTGGACATCCATGAACTTTGTGCTAGCTGTACTGAAATATCTTCATTTTGTTCCATATTCTGCTTTAATAGCCGCAAACTCCTCTCTGGGAACAGGAAAATACTGCATTGTATATTTACAAAAAAAAAAGAAAAGAAAGAAATCAGGCAATGGAGAAAGTACAGTGCAACCAACTTTGTGCTTTCCCCTTATCACAGCAAAGTTTTCATGTTGTGGATAAAAAAAGACAGAAATTCAGCCAGTAACCCAATGCAGAGTGCTGTGACCAACTGGAAGCAGTTTCTAACTAATGGAAACCTGTAAAACTGTCCCTCCACCTTCATCAAAACTGGATTTAACGCCTGTCCGTGGCTTTAAGCGCTGAATACTTACAGAGAAGATTATGGCTTGTGGCTCACACAGACTTAAGAAGATGTGCTCTTTTCTTCTTTGATAGTCAGCCTCCAATAAGGCTTGCCTTTATCTCTGTTCCTCAATCTTTCATCCTGCCTTTCTTCTCCCCTTTTTACTCCTGTTGATCCATTTTGACTTTCACACTTCTGCTCTTTGTAAATCTTCTTTCTGTTGTCCAATTTTCAGTTCTGCAGTCTGTATGGGCATGGAGGCTTCATTGTTGTGTCACATAGCAACCACAGTAGGCGTTATCCTGCAGTTCCACTTGCTGTGTGAAAATGATGGCTATGTTTCCAACAACAAGACAGAAAAACAGAAAGCTAATAAAGCACTGCTGCAGTGTGGGTGTAGGTCAGCTGAATAATGTTACAAGTGAAAAGGAGCAGTCTGAAGATCTTTCAGAAATAAGGCAAATGATATTTATACTCTTCAAGTGATATATTCAAATGCTATTCCTATCTGAAATATTAGATTTTGAATATCAAGAGAACCTGGAAAACATAGTTAATGTTCCATTCATGTGCTCAGGTATGTAAAAACTGTTTTAAGGCACTGCCCATGCAGCTGAAAGGGAATTTGTTTAGGCTCTGCTTCAGCAAGAAGCAAACATCAGTCAAAATAACACAAATATTTATTTTAAAGAAAATTCAGAACATGATTTATTTTATTTATTTTGTTGTCATTACAGATTTTTTTTTTCTTTTTCTTTGTTTTAGTTTGTGTAGCAGGTTTTCTGTTTTAAGTGGTCTGTAATATAAGGTACAGCACCTAAGATCTGTCCACTTACCAGCTGTGAAAATTCTAAGAGATAAAAATAAAAAATGGAAGCTGTTGAAACTAAATAAAAACATAGAATGAATTATCATGGATGTGACACAGCTGTGTAAAAAAAACTGCGTACTTCTGCAATTACACTTACTATTATGAGTGCTTAAGTGTGTTCACACTGGCAGTATGGAAAAACGCAGCACACTTTGATTTCTCAGCTGGCACACTCAAAACAGGCAAAAAGTTGAGTGTGGAACGCTGGACACTTCTCACACTCAACGGTCGCTATATTGGCAACGTAGAGGAAGGGGTGTAAACAGATCAAATGATGGTTGATGGATCTAATCAGTCAATGGTAAAATAACACCAGTGAGTGATTGGAAAATGCAACCATAGTTTCTGGTAAGCAGGAAGCCACAATGTTTAATTTGGGACAATACTGCCCTGTAAGACTTAGTGCACTGTTACAGTAAGTACAGATTGTACACAGTGCACGTCATGGTGCATTTACGGAAATAGGTGCACTTACATGAATTGGGACACAGTATAGTAGTTACAAACGTATACAATACCAAACTGGTATGCCACCAAAAATTGGTATAGTCTAAAATGGATCAGACTCATGTAGGGGTATCATATACTGGTTATGCACAATGGAAATCTGACAGGGTGAGCAAAGCCCCGAAACAAATGGACGAGTCTAAACTCACTTGTCTCACACTAAAGGGGTGGCACAGCCATTCAGTCATTATGTTTGGCTTATGATAGATGGCAATAAAAAAACATAATATTCTACTTTATTGTTAACATAATTCATTAGTTGGCTCAAATACATGAAACCAACCACAAAATGCCCCAACTTCTAATATTGTGGCTATTGTCCATTTGCTAACCTGCACTGCTTCAGTTGTCTGGATTGCAGGACGAGATGTTGCTCCTCTTTTCCCTATCATATTTGGGGCCCTGTGGTTCCTCCGGCTGCCCTTTAATGTGTGCCTAGAAACTGTTGCTGCCTCTGAAGACCAGCCTTAGATGGAAGCTGACATTTGTGGGCAAAGCTTACTTATTTAGAAAGCTAACGATAATGAATGTTTTGTCACAGTGGCAACATGCAGGGGTGAAATTTGATGGATTGCTTTGTGCAGACTGATCTAAAGTTATTCATAAGATCACACGCCTCACATTTCTTTAGCTATTAACAATTAATTACCACGGTTAGGAGTTTTAACCAATCAGAGTCAGGCCATTTAAACAGTGTGGTAATGTAAGCTTATGATCACCTAAAAGAAAAAAACAGTCTTTGTGTTTCTGACACTCTGGAGTGAGGGCTGCACAGGGAGTAAGAACCTCTTCCTGCAGTCCACCATGGTACGACAGCATGTTTGTAGTAGGCTGGACTGAAAAAACCATAAGTGTCTCCACAGTGGACTGAAAGGCGTGTTTCTGTTTGCTATGTCTGTCTGCTGGTGCTAGCAAGGTAATGTGCGTAAGGCTTTCTTTTTTTCCCGCTCTTTAGCTCAGAATTCTGCTGTTCATATTTCTGTGAAATCTGAAACTGGTTTACATGTTTGTGGATGTTCCCCTGTTGCTACTCTCTTCTGTTTCCTCTTCTGACTCACCTCTGGCTTCCTTCATATATGTTCTGCACGCAATCCCCTCCCTCCACCATCTCCCCTCCGAGCCCTATTGATCTGTTCGATTGTGGCAGGTGATGGCAGAGTGTTGTTTGCCATGAGATAACTGTCCTATCATTGGTTCTGTGATGAGTGTTCCTTCCACCACCAACCCCCCCCCATCCTGATTATTTATTTATTAATGTGATGTGTCACCTGCTGCACACGCAAGAAGGGGAAGCAGGCAGGTTAAACAACTGCAGAAACGTCCCTCATCGATTAGCTCGGAGAAGGGAGGCATGGAGGAGTGCTTCAGGGTCAGAATACGGCCTTGTGAATACATATGTGTAATCAGTGAAATGGAAGATCCTGGCAGTGGGATTAGTTCTCTCATACTTGCTAGGTGATGCCTGTTATAAAAGACATGGAATGGTTTCATGACTGTATTGATCAGAAGTCTTGTGCAGCATTGACTAAGTAAGGAACATGATGCCACACAAATTGCTTAATTTGTGTCTCTGCGTAATGTGATGTAACTTTGCCCAATGGTTCTAATTGTTGTTTGGTTTTTGGTCAAACAAACAGGCTTAAGGGCTTCAAAGGTTTATTGACGGAAATATAGCTCATTATCATTGGCCATTTTGAATTGATTTTGGAAAAAGAAATGCATGATTGGAGAGCAACAGATGGTCATCAAACTCACAGCGGTGAGATGGCGGCTGGACTTTGAATTTTGAGTGAATGATAATCATACAATATAACTAAAACTCAGCCTCACATATGGATCTCTTTTCACATCATAATAAATATAACCTAAATCTATACCTGACAGCATGCAGATCATAACAGGCAAAGAGAAGAATGAGTCTGTGTCAATTTGTTATCATTTAAACAGATTAGCTAAGAAGTTAATGATGTTATATTCAAAATCTAATATCAGTGTAACCTCATCTTACAATTTACGTACATATTCATAAACAGAGTCTGCATGCACACACACACACACAAAAAAAATCTGAAGGTACTCCAACAATGCTTCAGATGGTTAAATCATTTGTACTAGGTTTTGGTTTTTTATTATTATTTTTTTATCTAAAGATGAAGAAATTATCCAGGTAACAAAACATCTGTTTCTTTAATATCTGAACATTGTTTATGTGGTGGTCCCTGCTCTAATACTTTCAAAGCCTTAACAATAAAGTAGACACCTCTGAAGTAGACACCAATATCAACCGTTTCAGCTTTGTCACTTGAAATAACATTTTTAAGTGATCTGAAATAAATGCAGTCTGAAAGGCAAATTCTAAAGAACAACAATCAGTTGGTGAGTTGACGTGTAACATCTTTGCAAATACAATGAGGAAATATCCAGGGAATAACACCATAACATTTTCACTGTTTGTATCAAGTTCCTATGCATCTTAGTGTCAGTTTGGATTTATTTCCGTGAAGTTTTCGTGGTCCTTAAAGGATGATGAGTCTGGGTCAGACTTTGGCTAACCTTCTGTTTTTTTTTTTGGTTTTTTTTTTATTTATATATTTTATTTTATTTTTGTTTGTTTGTTTTTGTATTTGGTTGTGGTTAAATGTGTTAACAGTAATCGAGCTGTGGGGTGTTTTTGTATGATTATATTTTAGTGAAATGTTTTGCTTTAGCATTTCTGCATGTGTCTTAATTTGAAACAGTTTAATTCTTTAAAAAATAGTAATAAAAATAATTTAAAAAAACCCTCTTGGTTTCACAGCAGAAGCACTCTGAATCTGTCTCCTGCCTCTTTGTTAGGGTTTTAGACACAAGTGGTGTGAACATTCATTTGTATATTGAATCTAGCAGGCAGAATTATAAATTCCTAAATCAAGGACACACAAAAAAGTTATTTTACATGAGCAACAAAGACTTAACAAAAATGTGATCAGCCTCGATTAACCATTGAAATTCTAAAATAATTGTGGTTTAAAATGTTAACAACGCTGTTGATTTCAGATGAAAAGATTTATGTCATGAATTTTTTTTCCCCCCATTTACGATATTCTACATTAAGTGATGGTGACTGTAAAAGAAAGCACTTTGAGACCTTAAGAATTTTGCCAGAAAATATTTCCAACACTTTCACAGTTCAATATCAGCAAACTGCTAAGAGGCATCTCATTGTCCACAGAGAGTGCCAAAATCAACATTAAGTAAAAGCCTTAAATAATGCTAAAGTGATTGGAAAGAATGTTTACTGACAGGTAGCTGACAGATTTTTAAAGATAACTGATTTAAAAAATATCTTCTCTTCAGAGTAATTCAGTGTTTAAGAGTGAAATCAGTCTGCACAAAGGTTTGTGCAGAAGAAAAAGAAACCACTGCTGTGCTGAAGTGAAGCCAGTTTGCTCCGAGACAATCACTTTTGTTTCTCGATGCATTATGTTGCATGGAGTTTGGATTATGGTGTCAGAATGATTTAAGCTTCACTTACTATCAACCTCATTCAGCAAAAAATTTATCCAATGAATCATGTTTTATGTAGCTCAGAAAAGGCAGCTTTCCTGAGTTCCTTTTTAAGCCATTTATTCCTGCTCCTGCTCAGTGAGGTAAACTTCTCTGAAATGCAAGGTCTATCTACTCATCTGAGCATCAGGAGCAGTTTGAATCGTTACAGAAGAAGAGGCTTCTTTGCTGTCAAGCAGCTCGTTGATTAGGGCCCTCATCTCTGCACTGATTACTGGTGACAGAGTGGGTGAACATATTCCTCCTGTCATACGAGGCATCACTCCCTGTCCTTTATACCAGCACATGTGAGCACTGAGTGAAAGGAACACAAGGAGACAGATTTGTTATCCTCAGTGCAGCCTTTTTATGCTCAACTTTATCAGAATTCTTATCTCTTAAGCTACAGATGTAATGGCAGTCAAAGAGATAAATATGGTCTATAAAACGATAAAGACATAAAACATGTCTACTTTAACAGTGTGGTTGCATATGTTTTCTAAATGTTCTGGAAAAAAGTATCTATCAGAACTTTTCTCTTTAAATACAAACAGAAGGAGTGTGAGTGAATTCAGCTCAAAGAATCTCTTAACCTGCAGCCCACACAGAGGTCAGAGGTCACAGGTTTAATGAATCAATGCTATTGGTTTACTGGGTCTAATTAAGCAGCAGAGCAAGGCTGGATCATTCATCATTTACACTTGAGATGGTACTCATTTATTATCTTGTTTGGCACTCACCCTCAACTGCAGGGATGAAACAACTGACAACTGCTGTTCTTAAGAAAAGTACTAAAACACTTGACTAAATAAACCTTATCAGAAGCCGATTTCTATGTAAGCTTATTGCTGCCACGCCAGAAAGGGAGAAAAAAGAACTTTAGAATCATTGTATAACACAATTGCATATATTGTTAAACTTACATTGTTGATTTGATTAAATTCTACTTCACGGTTGGATTAAGACATTGGGATGATAAGTATGCGTACACAAAGACAGATTTTGAAATGCATGGGTCTCTACAGAAGGAAGAATCAGTTCAACCCTCTAGAGGTAGCTTCATTTATCATCGACAAGCAGAAGGGACACAGATACAAACTGCACCAGTCCAACGCTGCCAATGTAATAACTGTCAGGTTATTATATTTGTATCATAGAACCATACTAGAAGCTCAATTTATGAATGGACAATGGACACTTTATTCAGGTTAATTCTGTCTTTATTTAGTGCTTCTCGAGGAAACACTAACACACAGAGGCTCCTATTTAGGTAATAATGTGAAAGTTTAGTATCACAAAATAAAGTGATAATTTAGTATCACGATATAACGTAAAACTTATCACATTAAAACAGTATCCTGTTGGGGTTTTTTTTTTGTTTGTTTTGTTTTGTTTTTTTGGCATGGCAGCAACATACTTCCATAGATTTCAATCAACGTTTTTAATCCTAAAACCTAAAAATCAAGGGCCCTGTTGGAGGATGGACAGAAAAAAGCAATCATAGATTTTAAAGTTATAATTATCATAATAATAAAAACGACTTTATTTTTTAAATCTGGAACTTGAACCGTGGTTGTTTATCAGAAAATCTCTCACTGACTCAATATGGAGCACAGTGGGGGCCAAGAGGCTTAGAAGAGCATGTGAACAACAAGTGGTGAGGGAGAATTTTCCAGTGTGTGAGTTTTAAAGCCCTCTTAATGTCACAGAGCGTACTAACCCTGGAATGAGATGAGGACTGTGGGTGATTTTGAATTTAAAAAAAAAAAAAAACAGCAACAACAAAAAAACACAATAAGAATATTCAACGAAATAAAGTTTTTTAGCAAATAAATAAATACATAAATAAATAAGGAAATCCAGATTGCATGTTTTGCTTGTCTTTTTTTTAACAGCAACAGAGTCACTGAGTATCA
Organism: Labroides dimidiatus; assembly: GCA_030710495.1. NCBI lineage: Eukaryota > Metazoa > Chordata > Actinopteri > Labriformes > Labridae > Labroides > Labroides dimidiatus. Next base: position 14,813,475 of record CM061155.1, read on the forward strand.
AAAGCAGTCAGCCGTGCAGAGTTGTTTGGTATCATAGCATGAGAGAGAGCCAAAGCCTCCAAGGCAAACTTACTTCCATCTGAAAGCATCTCCAGTCAAGCTACTGCCTGTAGACTGTAAAACTGGGTGGTTTTGGTGAGTATTTTAATATCTTTGTGTTTTGTATTTTTCTGAAATCCCTAAAATAAATCCATGGAGGGTGATGCACACTTGGAGAGGCAAAAGCCTGCCAAATAGTATCTGAATTATGGCACCGCAAAAAACCAATTCTGATGTATTTATTCATTTTCTCTTCAAGGTGTGTTTACCCAGAGTCAATCAAGTGAGTTTCCTTTGTAAGCCCCAACACAAATCATAGTTTGCCTCAGTGGGTTTTGCAGACTGAAAAACACAACACCCTCAGTCCATAGGCCCTCAGGTTAGAGTAATGCTCCACAATAGACATCCTGAACGAAAGGGAAAACTAAAGTAACTCCTGAAAAGGCAAAGTGGGAAAGATTAGTTGTCACAGACATGCTGACAAATTAGAAAACAGAAACTACCAATTTAATACAACAGTGCAATAGATGCAAGGAAATGCAACACATTCACAAGATCTTCATGAGACGTAGGCTGAAATGATAAGGCCATCACATCGGGATCTCTTAACTGGTTCATGACACGCTGAAGGGGCGGTCCTCAAACACCAAGGTCTTCCCATAATTCAGCTTCTGACAGGCCTCAGGGGGGCTGGCAGTTCATAAAGCAAGAACCTTAAAGAGACAGAAGCTAAAATAAAGCATTTCACATGTAGGCTGAAAAACTTTTGTTTCTGTTTGTTTGTTTGTTTATTTTTTATTTTATTTTTGTTTTGTTTGTTTCATTTTATTTTTTAATATAAAAAGAATGTGAGTAAGAAAAAATGTGCAGCTGAATTATCAAGTGAAATACAAGTATTGGATCAGGGCTGGTTAGCAGCAGATACCCATAATTGAAAAATCAGACAAAGATCAGAAACCATGCAGGCTGAAGGGAACCTCCAATATATATATATATATATATATATATATATATATATATATATATATATATATATATATATATATATATATATATATATATATATATATATATATATATAATGAGGATATGAGGCGTTAGTAATATATATGATAAAATGACTAGTTCCCTTGTTTATTGCAAGTGTAAGTCAGTCATCAGAGAAAAAAAAAAAAGAAAAATCAACATTGCATGAGAGAAAAGACTGTGCATGCCTTAACAGGAACTCTTGCTCATGTCAGGCAAAATGACAGAGGAATAGGGAAGGTTGAAAGCTTCATTTTGTGCACTCACAGACGCTGTGGTGCTAATATAAGACAAAGGCCATTAAAATGCAATTTGTGCCTGGTGTTCTGTTTGAGCAGTGTGGAGTAGTGTACAGATGAGCCACTCGTTCCCTGGCAGGGATGACGCGTGCGGATGCATGTGTATGTTAATGTGTGTGTTGTGTGTGAGTAAGTGTGACATATTGATTGCTGATGCCCATTTATTTTTTGGGTCATCCTGCGCTCATTGACCTCTGTGTAATTACCTCTGGGATGACTGGGAGTGTTATTTAAACTCATGACACCCTGATCTTGTTTACCTCCCCTCCAAGCACTAGAAATGCAATAAATGAGCTAATAATAGACTCTAAGCATTATTAGAAGGCAACACATTGAAGATTTTTTCTCAATATGTCATCGTCTAATGAACTGCAGCCACCTGTGCAGTGTTTTATGATCCTTAAGAGACATTTTGTATCACTTTTTATTCTCCTATGCCCACTTTTGTGTACACACCAGCATTTATCAGCGAGTAGTTTATCAAGATGTACAACTGAAACCTAAGTTTATCAAAAAGAAGCATTAAGACAATTGCCTCAATCATAGTTTACAATTATGACAGTAAGCTGTAAAAGAATAGCTTTAAAACTGCCATCAGAAGTGATCACTATCAGTGCTGAAATATACTTGTTTACTCCTCCATTAATAATGATGTTTGTGCAGATGATGTGAAAATTAAACATCAAGGCTCTCTCCTCTTTTTGTAAATAGATCTACAACCATTTTGGGAGACACTGTGCAGACTATACTTTTGCCTGAAGCTGAATTTACCTAAAATCATGCCAAGATGAGAAAAAAGAAATGACAGCTCTAGTATGCTCTTCATCCTTCTATGGGGGACATGACACATTTGGGATTTAGGATTTTTAATTTAAGTGATGTATCTCTCCAATTGAGGGATCTTTGGTTGAGCGCAGGTACCCGACGGTGTGCTTAGATTTTGTAGCAGCCCTTCTATGAGACTACAGAGTGACTTTTATTTATTTATTTATTTTTTAATCACGCATCCAGTTACAGAGACGTGGCATTTAGAAAAAAAACTAATTGCTCTGCTTGGGTTCCCATTCATATTTAGCACTTGAATTACAGTCTTTTATCATTAACTCTGCCAGCCAATTAAAATGCACATACACAGTCTTCATGCAAAACATTGAGTAGTCGCTGATTTGCTTTTTACATTTTTTAATTAAAAAAATACATGTCAATAATCTGACTTATTAAACACAGAGTTCAGCAATGTGGAAAAAGATATTCATATGTTTAATGAAAATAAACCAACAAATACAACAGCAGGGTAATTTGAAAAGAATCTGTTATAAGAGGCACATGGGTGATACTCCAATAACAGAGTGATAATCTGGGTATAAGTTAATGCAAGGAGTGTGTAGGGTGTTAATCTTAGAAGTGCTGTTCAGTCGCATCATTTGACATTATATTTCATAATCCTGTAAAGCTCATTTGGGGGCACTTTAGTTTCTGTTGGACCTGTCGGACCAGCCAGGCAGCTGAACCGCAATGGAACAGATCCAGTGTAAGTTGACACATTGACTTGAATGGAAACCTATCTGATCCGGCGCAGTGACGGAGCGAAGCTCCAACGCAGACACAGCTGGTGTATTGCAGCCTTTAAGATGTGTGGTGTTGTCACCGTCAAGTGATCCATGAAGCTCTGGTGGGTGACTGACACCGGACTTACGACAAATTGATTTCTGCTTAACTTGTATTAATGTCTTTATATCTTTATTAAGACATGTTTTAGGAGAATTCAAGCCTAATTAGTCGGAAAGGTCAATCCTTCAAGTGTTTCTCAGCTCAGATTATGCGAAACGGTTTGAGAGATTGAGAGAGGTGAACTTTTCATGTTGATCCTGTCAATGACTGGATGAGACTGACTGAGAATATTCATAGCAGGACCCCAAACAGGTGTGTGAGGTACAGTGGCTCCACACCCTCTCTGAGGCTTCTTCCTGTTGGGGAGGGAGTAGGGGCGTAGTTCCACCAAAGCATGATTTCACATATCTCAGAGGTCCCTCATGTCAGATTTAATGTCTGTATCTTCTGTTGAAGCCATATGAGGTCAAATAAGCTATAAAATCACACAGCAAAGAGGCCACCATTATAGGCCTTGCAAGGCCTAAAATAATTCCCCCTGTCCTCCTCACCCAGATCCCAAATAAAGCGCTTCTAGTACCAAAACTTCTCACGGGTCACACAGCAGAGACTATGGGAGTGTGTCCAGAGCCGTGGACTTTTTTTGGAAAATTTTACTGCAGGGAATGGGAGAAAAAATCTGAATTCCACATTTAGACCATTTTCTGTGGAAATGACATTCAGGGGCCCTTTTGGGGTCCTTCCTCGGGATGGAGAGCCACCAAAAAGTTCACCCTGTATCAGCAGGATAACAGGTCTCATCCATAAGTGGTTCTGTCTCTATTTCACTGTATGGCCAAATTAGACGCAAAAGACAGTGGCCTGACCTTTTGACATTTCAGACTTCAGGAGGCCCTGACTGAAAAACCCTCAAAACTAGGAACATAGTACCAGCTGTTCTGGAAAGCGTTTTGCATCTCCAGTGGAGGCCTAGCTGAGTGAACACCAGTGAGAACGGGCTGCAAGTGTTTTCAGTCTTTGAGTTAGTCTGCCCTTTTTATTGCATTGTGAAAAATTAAAACATTTATTTTTTAAAAACTCCAGCAAAGGTTAAAACAACACAACTGTAAAGTTAAAAGGATTTTTGCATGTATTTAAAAAAAAAAAATCTCACTGCAATTCCTTTTTAATTCATATCTCTTTTCATTTGCCCTGAAGTGGGTTCAAACTTGTTTCGTTTCAGATGATGTTCCTTGCATAGTAATACATGAAGCAGGATTTTTTACGAAGCCTGAGTGCAGAATTTATGTATTTGTTAAAAGCCACATGATGCTCGTTCCAGACCTGGGAAGTAATGGAAAATCAAAGCTCCTTCTTGAGAAATGTATTTTTGTTATTTACAGAGCACTCAGCAGATAAGCTTTTAAACAGGCATTTTTCCTTCCAGTAAATACACAGCAGTTAAAAATAGACACTCTTGGAAAATGTGTACAGAAAAAAGTAGAGAACCTGTAAATGAATGAAGACCCACCTAAAAACATGAGTAACATCTTCATTCTCAGGTTCATCTGTTATGTTTTATTCAGTTCTGAAGGAAAGTTTTACTCTCTTTTGAAAGAAGAACACTCAGAAAACCAGTATCCTGTCTCCTTCTCAAAATCATATACAAGGAAATGTAAGTGCAGTATCCTTTAGCCACAGTTTCCACTCTTCAGAAAAAAAAAAAAAAAAAAAAAAAACTATCCAGAGTCCAGCAGGATTAAGAACGTGTAGTACACTGAAACACATAAAAGTATGCTGAAAAGAGTGAGAGCTCTGAAGCTTTTCAGGGACAGGCCATTCTCAAACAGCCGCTTTGATTCTTTACAAAGAGAAAAGTGCCTGCAGCCCTTTCACAGAGCTGAAGATACAGTGTGAAAGACTGATTCCTAAAGGAGCTAAACAAGCATTCAGCTGTTAATTTTCACTATACTCTGAGATTTAAATCTCTACTAAACATACCTGCAATCAGTCAAGAAACCACATGGATATTTGAATTGATTCTATAGATTTTTTTTAAAGGTATATGTGTCCTTGGATGCTGGATGAATAAAAAATAAGTATTGCTGTGAAGCTGTAAATCCTTTGATATGAATTTATGTTTTCATATAACACTTTGTCAGAATTACACCAGCAGGCATGTCATTTTTAATCTGACAGGATATTAAAGCTTTGGCGTTGTATTACATGTTCCATTTCACAACATGGTTGGTATTCTGTGATGCTTGTCCTAAGGCTTACATGCCATGCGGTATACACTATAAACATGATTGAAAATGTATCGCAAATAATTACATTTCAAATTTCACCCTTTTCACCTGCTCTCTTAAAGTCAGTGTTATATATTTTTCTTGATATTAAAGTGATTCAGGCTGGTATTAAAAAGCCATTTCAGCATTATTAGCAGAAATACTTTTATATTCGCACCCTTTGTCACAGTAGAACCCTCTTGATGCTGTCGAATAAAGTAAACAGGCAGCCTTCAACAGCAGCCAGGAAAAGGGAAAGAAATAGGAGACAGAGTGGAGAACCACAAAGTTTCATCCAGTGAATAAGTTCAGACCAGTTCTGCTAGTTTACATGCTAGTTGAACATGCAGAGCTGAGTGTTTTCTTCCATAGTAATCAAGTGTTTTGTATGTGCGCATGCCTGCACAAGCAACCACGGCACTTCCTCTTGATGGATGGTCATTTTCATCGGCTTGCTCATGCTTAATGAACCCTGCAGTTCGTGTCTTAATTGAATGCTTTTTATGCTCTCATGTTCACTCTCCTCCTTTGTCCCCCCGCGTCCCATCATTCCTTTCTCCCCCCCAGCCCCTCCTTCCCTCCGCTTGTTCACGAGGTACCACAATGAAAGCTAATGAATAAAGGCTCTCTCGCGCCTAACACTTCTTATTAGGCCTCAGGGGCACACAAACAAGCAGTGGCACACACAGAAACACACATCTACTTACCTGTTTAAAGCTGAGAGGAGATGGGAGAGATGAGGCAAGCAGAGTAACTTTTACAACACAAAAATGCTGACTTTTCTTTTATCTTGCTTTTTTTCCTTGCCACTCAGTGACTCATCTGAACCACAGCAGGTCAAACAGGGCTCTAAATCACCCTCCTGCTCTGTACTGTGAAAACATCTTAATGTAAAAATTATTATTCCAGCTTTTCTTAAATCTAAAAATTGTTTTGCTTTCTGTTTTGTTGCTGGAAGCCTTCAGTGCAAAGCAGCATGGCTGATGAGACTTCAGACTCGGTTGCAGTTTTTCATACTGCCACTTTGCGTTGTTCTGTGCGTTAACCAGTTGTTTATCATGGTGAAACTTGTAACAGCACAAAATCATACAAAGTGTCACTTTGCACCTTCTTTACTATTAAGCAATGAAAATGTTTTGAAAAAGTATGTCTTGTGTAGCACAGAGTAGTACTTGACATAAAATCACCAATTTGAAAACCCATTTGCCTCTGCCAGCCAAGTCACATCAACTTACTTAATTAAAGTAAGCAAAAGTTTATATTTCTATGCTCTGTAATACTCTACCTAAACACATGCAGAGTGATCTCCAACACAGTTGGATCACCTGAGTCCAGTCACACTATGTTGTCTGGCTTTTTTTCCACAGGGAAGCACAGCGAATATGTAAGGACATGTTGGAGAAGAGGGAACTTTATGTAAATGCAGGATATACAAGCTGACCTATCCCAGGGCTTGCATTGTAATATTTAAGAGGAGGTGCATATCAAGTTATGTACATTGTTTTCTGCTTTGAAACAGGGATACAGCATAGGTTATGGCGTTAATTTGATGCAGAAGTATAAACCTGGCTTTGCTCTTTTTTAAACCGAGTAGTGACCCACAATTTAAGGATGTATAGGGAGCAGGCAAGACGCAAACAAGTTGTCAACAAGTATTGATTTAAAGATTATTTGATGTCTTCCCCTGAGATTAGAGGATCGGTAGTGCTTCTGGTAGAAGTGCGTATTTAACTTTGTATTTAATTCACATGTAGTCTAAAAAAATGTGTTTATCTGTTGCAATTCTGAACAGATGCATCTGTATAAGGTCCTCTTTCCTCACTGTAAAAATGAAAAAGTTTCAAGGCAACCCTGCATTATAATTTTTTTTACATTGGAACCAACTTATAAGTTTTTCTTGTGATAACTTTAAATCCTGAGTTCTACATACTAAGAACCCTGAAAAGTAAAAATAGTGCCAACTTACTTTTTGTTCTGAATAAGTATTTTTTTCATTTTTAGTCTCTTTCACCCACCCACACACTTTTATAGTGCAGGACAGTCTGCTTTAGCTGACACATTCACACGTGACTGCAGGAGCAGGACCCGCACACCGTTCTCCCGATTGACAGACAATGAATCTATGCCTGAGCCAAAGCCGCCCCACAAATCCACAACACACAAACTAATCAACTAACAATCAGTCGACCAACTGTAGTTTCAATACAACACTCAAACAAAAACATTCACCTTTACGACGATGAAATCCACACAGGACGAGAGACACGAGACGATGGCCCGTTTGTGAAATTGACATCTGTAGGTGAAGGCCCCTGTAGATATGAGTTGTAGACCCTGTAATTTGCTTAAGAACACCCAAAGAATTAAGTTTTCTATCATTTTAAGTTTTGCTAACCTAACTTAATAAAACAAGACAAACTTTACACAACAAACTTAATACAGGTAGTTGAGAGAACTACTTTGAAGTAGTTTGCAACACAATATAACATTTTTTGTTTACTTAACTAGAAAATCATTTTCAGGCCAAAAAAAGTTTTCTTTTTTTTACAGTGCTGTAACATTTCTGTTGGCGATTTCTTCTCTCTCAACAAGCCCTTTGATGCTCCAAAAACCCGTACATGGTTATGGTTTGCAGCTCCTTCATGTGTGTTTTCTTAAATTTGATCAACATCTCTGTCTCTCTCCTGCACTTATTTCTATTGTTTTTCCTCTGCTGGTGACTGGTCAGCTATTAAATTTGAAATTAAAGTCTTGTGACCTCCAAGAGTTATAACAAAAATATCCTCCATGTCCTTTACCAATGCTACCACATTTTTGCCATATAGTCAACAGGAAGACTTGAAATGTGGCAGATTTCTTTCTGTGGATTATTTAATATGACATGCTTCAGAGCTGCTTCTCAGATGAAGAGCACTGGGCCACCTTCAGAGGAAGAACAAGAGGCAGAGGGAAGGTGCAGGGCAGAGGCGAAAGTTTAACTCCAGGAGAGATAGTGTGGTGTAGATGAGGCAGACATAACACCATCCCAGTCCAGTTTCCATCCGGCACGAACACCAGGATCCCAGCTCATCAGTACGGCTACATACAGCCTGTTAGAACTATTCCAGCTCTTTTTTACGGACTCTGTTTTGGAGACAGTAGTGCACAACACTAATGAGCATGGAAGAGCCCTGCAGCACTCTGCAGCATCCAAGCCCTGGATTGACATAACCCTGCAGGACATGTTTTTGTTTCTGTCAATGGTGTTATAGATGGGGTATGTGAAATGTCCTGCTCTGACTGATTACGGGCGGAGTGGAAACTTATACAGTTTACCATTCCCACTGATGGTCATTTCTGGGGAAAAGTGGCTCAGAATCCTGCAGGCTCTTGATCTGAGTAGTGGAAAAGATGATGCTGCAAACGAACAGAAAAGAGTGACATCAGCATTTGACCATCTAAGAAAGGTAAAGTCAGTATAAGAGGAGATAAGAAAAGCCTGCAGCAGCAACTACAACCCACGCCAGGAGATCTAAGTCGAGGAGAATGGTCGGAAGTGCCACGCCAAGACAGGAGTCAAGCGCTCCACGTGTGACAAGCCCTTGTGCATAAACATAGACATGAAACAAAGGAAAGCAGCATTTCCCTCTGCTCTGTCCAATGTTTCTCATTCTGCTGTTAACACAAGAATAATGCAATAAAACTGTAAATATATAAACAGTTTAATGTGTGTTATATGTTCACATTTTGTTTGCAATCAACATTTTTTTCTCATGGGACTTATTCTGACTTATAGGAAAATAAGCATTTCATTGTGTTTATGTGTCACCTACTGCATTTCAATCGTGCAGACCGTGAATCTGGATTGAACAGGATTCCTCTTGGTCTCATTTCTCACCAGAGCCCTCACTGATGAATGTGTCTTGGAGCATTCAGGAGTTAAAGCCCCCTGATGCTGGTATGTGCATGCGTTTTCAAAAGTCAAGAGTAACACTTTGGATAATGCGTGCACATACCCACTGAAAAACATTCTCAGAATTTATGAAATATAATGTATGAAATTTGAACTGGCAATTGTTAAGACTTTGTTCTATTGGCTCATTTCAGTTTCCAGTCCATACCTTCATCCTTACATGTGCAGCTACACAACAATAACAACAACAACAACAAAAATATCCAGATCAGGAAATATTTATTTGTGTTCTTGCTTCAATAACTACAGTTAGAAAAAGTTTGACTGCTGAGGAAGTTAATAATCTAATTATTTTGGGTAAGCCTTTAACATGTATTTTTTGCATTTTGAGGGGAGGGTTAAGTGACATACAGTTACATCATACAGTACCTTACTAATCACTCCACATAGGAATCAAGAAGAGTTTGTACAATAAGTGCCATTGAGGTTAATTCTTACAGTTTAATATTGTATCTCAGGAAGTCCTGATAGTCATTACACTACTGGCAGCTTTTTTTCTACCAGCCAAAGCTCAAGATGGATTATTATGTTGACTCGCCCAAATGATGAACAGCTGAGTATACCAAAGATAGTAAAAATAAAGCAGAGCATATGGTGACTTATCAAGTAAAAAGTCGTACTTGATCAAAGAATGAATAACACTGACAATGGTTTCAACCATTTCAAATGTGCTGTTACAGTTGGCTAAATATATTTACATCTGTATTAGAAATCATGCCAATGCTACATTAGCGACATTATCAGACAATAATGTTTGTGAGGAAGTTGTTGAATGCTACCCGCTATGTCCAACTCAAAGATGATTAAGGGTCATTCTGTAGTCTGTCTTGAGTGTTAACCATGCACTGGGGCAAAACAATAGCATTTTGTCAGATTCAATTCAGGTTTGTGTGTGTAAACAGGGAACACGGCAGTTCATTTAAACATCAAACAGCTACCCAGTGTGAACATGATTACAAGGGAAATGGCTGCCTTTTTGAAGTACGATGGTAATGGAAAAAGACTGCACCACTGGTAAGAAGTTGCCTGTCTTTAGTTGTACTAAAAGCAAGAAGAATCCAGGATGCTTGTGATAAACATGGCTGCTTAAAAGTGCAGCTCTTTGTTTTGGCTCCATTAGCGGTTACTCTTCATTTGACTTTGTTTTTAGAAGCTAAATAAATAAACAAACAAACTAACATTCCTCCTACATTAAGAGCTTTTCATGAAGTGTTCGGTTTGATCTGGTTTGGTTCGGTTCAGTTACGTTAGGTTGGGTTATTTGTACCCGTTGGTAAACTTTTTTGCAGCAAGGTGATGATGACATCCACTTTGACATTTAGTCACACAAAAACATGACACAACACAAAACCTTACTAAACAGTCAGAACTGACACACTATGAAGACACTAAAACATGATTTAAAAAGTCCTACAGTTCCACCAACCATAATTAAAATGAAAGAGAATATGATATAAAAATATATCTATAAAAATGAACAAAAATAAATAAAAGCTACAATAGGGCTGCATGGCAGTGCAACAGTAAGTGCTACTCCCTCACAGCCAGGTCACAAGTTTGAATCCCAGTTTGCCCAATGGGCCTTTTGCATGTTCTCTCTGTGCATGTGTGAGTTCTCTTCGGGTATTCCAGCTTCCTCCCACAATCCAAATACATGCTCTTTGGGCTTATTGGTGATTCTGAATTGGCCGTAGGTGAGTAGGTCAGTGTGAGTGTGAAAGGTCGTCTGTCTCTGTGTGTCAGCCCTCTGATTGACTGGTCACCAGTCCAGGGTGTACCCCGCCTCTTGCCCTAAGACAGCTGAGATAGGCTCCAGCCACCTGTGACCCTGAATTGGATAAGTGGTATAGAAAATGAATGAATGAATGAATGAATGAATGAATGTAAAGCTACAATATAAAAGTAAAAACCACAAAGGTAAAACCAAGATAAAAGCAATAACAAAATAAAAAAGATGAAAGCCTGATAAGACCAGATAAATGTTAATAAATATGTTATTAAAAAATAATAAGATTAAAACACCAACAAAATGAAATAAATAAAAGGAAAGAGAAAAGAAAAATGTAAGAAGAAATTAAGATATACTAAAATAACAGTAAAAATGAGAGGGGAAGGACAAAAAGACATCAACTAGGATTTTCCACTGGACATAAAACCTTTCCAAGCCTTGTCAGTGTCAATGTCTCTAATGATATATCCTAAGTGTCTAAAACACTGTTCATCACTGACATCCTTCTGAGGCTCTAAATCCTCCTTACCAGCTCCCAGCATCTCATCAGCAACTTGTCCAGCTATCAGTCAGTTTATCATCAATCATACCAATTAACAAAAGTGTAAATTAAAAAAAGAGAAAAAACAGTTCAACCTTGTATTTGATTTATTTTAGTAATTTAACCACCATTAACACATAGCTAAAGTGATTAGAGAGTAACATGTATTCAGAGACAGACGTCAAATTTAGCTAAGAGCATGTTACATGACAACCAGCTGTGAGTACCACTGCAAATTACATTCTCGAGAGAGAAGTCCTATTATAGCACAAGTCAACTAGGTGCTTGAGTGACAGAGGTACAGAGGCGATGGATGATTCTGCCAGAGTGCTCGGCCAGAACATTTCTGCACAAAGCCTTCATCAGGGCTTTTTGTCACATCTTAGGATTGTAAAAGCCTGTCAGACTGAAAGAGAAGCCAGAGAAACTTTTCTATGGCAATTTTGATTTAGCCAAATAACTCACAAGAAAACCAACTTGGAACTTAATTTTTTACTTGTTAAAAATTAATTTCAATTTAGAATTAAATGGATAACAAAAACAATCATCCAAAAAGACAAGTAAAACATTGCTACGGTAGGAGCCAAAAAGAAAAAAAAAAAAAGCAGTCCTGCTGCTTTCCTGGAAAAAAAATTATGTGGCATTTTAGAAAAGCCAGTGGACACAAATACAGATTCTTACAGCCTCCTTAGACCAACACATGTCAAAGTGATGTAAGTGAAGCTAAAAATGCAGTATTCTTAGCTTGGGCCCTTGGCAAGCCATTCATTTAACCCCTCCACAGACAAACCACCATCTATTTTATTTTCAAGATAGCTAAATAATTTTCTGACAGCACAGTTTCAACGATTTTACTGCATTGTTTGTGGTGACCATAAAGTCTACCTTTTATTTTTAACATACAATGCAAGGTAAGGGGGGGGGGGGGGGTCATTTAAAAAACAAAACAAAACAAAACAAACACTGTCCACTTAACTATGTTGTTGTCTTACGTGTCACTACAGCTAAAAGTTTGCTTGTATCATATTTGGATCCTTGTCTCCTCTTGAAGGGCTTTTTTTTGTTATGTATGAGGAGGCTGTTCTGTGAGATCAGCAGAAGATGCAGAATATCCTGCAGGCGAGTAGAAATGTGAGAAAGGTGGCTTTAGAATCTATTTTGGTTAATCAGTCTCACCAGAATTGCTTGAAGCTGTTCAGCAATTATCACAGCAAACTATTATTTAATTTGCAGCTCTGTTTTTTTTTTTTAAGGAGAAAATATGCTGATGTTTGAGCTTTTCCCTGCATGAATGCGTGCCCTACTGTGTGCTGCATGTGTACACTGCACCCCAGTATATAATATACATACACTGAAGATACAAGCCAAGCATGTGGAAAGCAACTGATCACATAAGACCATGTTTGTTCCTATTTCTGAGGTACTTGTGATGTCACATATTGACTCTGTGCCATTATAGGAACCATAACAGATACAATGTGAGTGAAGTGTTAGTTCATAATAAAAGAACTTGATCCAAGGAATTAAGATAAAGATTAAACTATCCAAAAACAAATGAAATAGAAAGATTATGTTTGACTTGAACTATATTCCAATGTCCTGATCCTGTTTAGGCAAATGTCAAATAATAGCATAATCCTGGCAGAGGCCTTTTTTTTTTATTATTATTATTTTTTATTTATTTATTTATTTATTTTTTTAGGGTTAGCGAAGATCAGATCAAAGAATCAAGCAGAATTTCTAAGGTCATGATTCGGACAACTCTGAGCATAGATACAGAGGAACGCCCACAAAAGGTCATATCCAGTTCGCACTGAGGGGGGAAAACAAACCGCTTTCCACAACGCAGAGAAGCTGTTGTTTGCTCTTTTTTGTATTACAAATAAGATTTAAATAAAACCCTGATCTCAAGTTTTACATTTTACCAAACCGAAGCACAGAGCTGAGGAGAATAACACAGTGGCTTCAAGCCATCCGGCGGGAGGAAGAGTTTGATCGCCTGTGAGATCCAAAATCAAAACATGTACTTCTGTAGTCAGCACTTTATGACAGATACGATAACAGTATCTACATCTTATTCAATCAATGTTAGATTGTTTTGTATTTCACACAAAGGTTCATTTGATAGTTTTAAGAGCATCACACCAAGCATCACCTAGGTATCCAAGGCAAGTATTTTGTGATGAAGTACAGCTCCAATAAAACCACCTCTAAAAAAGTTATGTGCCTCCAGGGACGGATAGTTCTTTAGGCTGCTGTGTGTGTAAATCCCTGTGTGATATACCGGGTCATCAATAAGCTAAATATAGGCAGCTCATGATGGGGGCTATTGAGCAATAACAACCATTGTGTGGTGCACAAATTCATTAAAACGTGATAATTTCCTTGTCAGACATTGAAATGATGTGAGGTTTAATTCATCATCAAACATGACTTTGTCTCTTACCAGGTGATTAAACCAGCTAGCAGAAGGTGTTGACATATCAGACCATTTAGTAGGATCATTCGTCCACTCTTTTATAACATACGGACATCTTTTAAAAACCTACTTGAGTGATTTTTTTTAAGTATCCAGCCTTTTGAACTGACTTCAGTGAATCAATGGATGACATTTTAGTAATTGGCATCTGATTTTGAGGGGGAAGGATTGTTTTCCCCCTCAAAATTCCCCGCCCCTAGCTATGACACAACTGTGACATGAAGCCGACTTTATCTATCAGGTTACAAATCATTTTCTAAAAGGTTAAATGACCATCCTGGGAGATAATCCCTCTTAAATGAAGGGGAAATGTCCCCACAGGTTATTTACAAGGTTGCACTGAAGGTCTTTTTGTTCAGGATGAGTTTAAAGTGACTGTAAAGACTTTCTGGAAAAGCTAGCAATAAAGACTTTGCTTCCTAAGAGCACTTGCTCTCCACTGTCATGAGCACATCCACTCCAATCAAGGTGTTTGTTTGTTTTGAAGCAACAAAACAAACGCACACCTTGTGCGAAACACAGTGATGAGGTAATGTATTTATTAATAGTTAAGTAGAGCTATTTTTTTTAAACTTGATAACAAGCAAAATTTGTAAACTCAGTTTGTAGCATAGTTTATTGGCAGGTAGTGTTTAGTGCTACTCACAGCTCGGTGCTCTGAGATGTGTCCATAACTAGTAATGTTAGCAAATGTTTGTTATGTCCTGTAAACAAAAACTTAATATAATGGCAAACCTGCCAACTTCTCGCTTTGACAAAGGGTGAGACCCCCCCACACACACACACACACACACACCCGTTACTGTTGACCGTAACCATGCCAAAAAATAAATAAATAAATAACACTTGGCTTGCTGTTTAACTCTTGGATGAGTGCATCCTACAACTTTCTGTGAAAACTCACACATCACACAGACGATGGCTCCTGAACTGCCCATCACTGGTGATGCATTCACTGAACCCTGTAATTCTCAAACACAAAATTACTCATATTAAAAGTAACACATTCCCATTATCTAATACAAACAGCCCACCCAATATGTTACAGTATGAACATGAAAAATCAGGAGTGTTGACAGGTATGTTGTTGGGAAAATGCAACAGCGGTCTCTGGTCCTGGTTCTGACAGCGAGCTCCACCTCCTTTCTGGCTTTGAAGGCTTAACTAATCCATCACAGGTGGCGTTTGTTACTCTGAGCCATACCTCAACAGGTAGATAACAGAGATGTTTCTTTTTGAATTTTATCTTCTTATCTTAAATTTTATCTTGTCTATTTATTTATTTTTGCTGAAGACGAACACTTCAATGTGAGAAATCAGGGGTGTTCTGTGAGCGTGAGTGTGTGAAGCTAACCAAATGCGTGTGTCACGGCCAATGCGTGAGTGATGGCAGCTATGTAACTGCTTTATGTGGGTTGAAATGCACATTATCACAAACAGCCTTGCCTGTGTTTTAGCCTTTTGCCCGTTTAGTTTTCTTCTTTTCTTCTGTCCCTTTTGTTTCCGACAGTTCAGTTCCAGTTCTCACCCTCACTCCAAAATTAATCCCAGAAACCATTTTCAGCAAAGAAAACACGGATCTCTCTTTTCACTGCTAAACTTCATTGACTGGCGTGGTGTCGTCATGGAGACTTGACGTGTCATAAGTCAATCTGGTCCTCTCCGACCTGATCTGGAAGCTGAGAAATAGCATTTAGAAATAAACTTTATTAGCAACGATAATCTCATTTTAAATTGTGGATTATGATCACGCATATATCAAGAAGTGAGACTTTTACAAGATCACTTGGAAAGTCCTCACAAGGACTTTAATCAGCAAAGCAGCTTGACTTAAACTGAGTCATCCAATAAAAAGTGCTTATAGTCAAATTTGCCCCCCCTCCATTTTTTAACCAGTGTTAATGAACCCCTTCAGACTCATGTAAAGGATTTGAAACCACAGTCACACCAATTCTTGTTATTACCAAATCATCTGCACCTGGGCCAGAGTTATCAGTGTGAACACCTGCCATGCTGGCAACCCAAATTATGAGATGACAGCAGGCTTGTTTCTATTCTAATGTCTTTGTTATGAAGTTGATATTGCCAACACAGGAGAAAATTTGTCAGGTGCAAACTCAGAAAGTTTAATTTTATTTTTATGAGATGGTTCAACAATCTAATTGGCACAACAAAGATAATCCCAGCATTAGAATCATGCCTGTTTCCAACTGACAAGTGTAGCTTAGATCACAATAGTGTTTTCATTTGACGTTTAATAGATTAGAAATCTACTTATTTAAAACATCACATGCCATGCAGCTATTTCAATTTGCCTAACTACCTTCTATTGTCTTAGTAAAGTTAATGTTACATTTAATACCCTTTAATTACTTTTCTTACACGGTCAGTAAAGCTGAGCATGCTGTGCTGTAGAAGTGCTGGTGGATCTTATGCAACCTCTCACTTTGAGAATAAGTCGACTTGTGAATAAGTAAAGAATGCAACTTTTTTTTTTTCTCTATTTAATCAAATTTTACTATTAGAATGATCAATAATTATATAATAAAAGAAACCCTAGTGTCATATGATAATCTATCAGCCTGACGTGTAGTGTGCATTTGTTTTTCTAGATTTAAAGATTTCAGGAGGCTTCTCTGCTGCATTAGGGTGTAAAGCTACAGGATAAATATTTAACCCTACCCACTTTTAAATATAGATCAACAAAAACAGGCAACGATTTCGTTTGTTTGGATTTCACGTAACCGAGTGTGTTTAAGTAGTTTTGCTTGTACGCTTAGTTTTATCATCATTTAAAGTTGAATTTAAAGCAGACCCTGCTAAGATTACATAACCTTCTCATGACAAGTGGTAATGATGCGTACGAGACTAAAGATATGCATAAGAACAGATTGAACATCACAATAGATCACTGTCAGCCGCAGAATGAAGTCAACGGCTGTGTTAATCGACCATCAGTACATTATATCTCAGGTGACATCACAGACATCACAGTCCTAAATTTAATGAAGCTTGGAGGGATGATGTATCAGCACTCACACAGTTGTGGCGTTCTAACACATTATAGTAATGGCCCTGAGGGGGGCACTCTAATTAAAGAGAAACATTTTTAACTCAAGCACATATCTGATGTGCTTTTGATGAATGAGGAAGGACGCTTCTTTTGGGGACTTTGCTGCAGAGTTTTAAAACACCTGATGAGGATGCTGAAAGTAAAGGTCAAAATATGAGCCAATATATCAGACACCACTGCTCTGATTATGATAAATGTTTAGCAGTGGACGCCTTTGAGAGGGCTTTAATATTAAAAAATGACACTTCATGCACATGATGCATGATAAAACATGTTGACAATACCCAAGTGTTGGATTACGTCATCTCAAACCTAACTTGCATTCTTCATGCAGCTAAACGAGATTGGTTATTAGCATCAGTTAAGCATTGTGTGTTCTTAGCGACCTGATTGATGACGAGAAGAAGGTTGAATACTTGACAAAACTTTTTCACAACCGTTATCCACCAGCAAAAGAAAATATTCAATACATTTATGGGATTATTCAGAAAAGTGCTGGTGTTTGAAAGGATTTAAAGACACCCTGTCCTTGGTCCATTATGCACAGTGGTCTGAATGAATGTAAAAGATGTGCTTAGTTCTTACTCCTTGGGGCTGCCACCAGCACTAACATGCTCATACATTTCAGTTACGTCTTGTCACTTTGTGTCAGCACTTTTACTTTTGTGTCCTGGTAGCAAAGAGCAGCATTAAAGTTTGTAGGTTTTAAGCCAGATCAAGGACAGTATGGGAAAGAGAAATAGATTTCTTTTAACTTGAATGGTTGCGTAAATTAGCAGTGAAGGGGGAGTGTTAGCCAAGCAAAGAGTAAACAGGTAGTGGTAATAAAGTGAGGTTAGTCAAATGACTAAATGTATTCCTTAAAGAGTAATGGTGTGAATTTTTAGACAGAAATCGGGACTTTAATCTTTGGTAAGGGGGAAGGTCAGCTCAGCATAGAAACTGAAAACAGCAGGATGGTGTGAGGTTTACCTCTTGAAAAAAAAAATGTTGAAACTTGAATACCTAATGTCAAACACATGATACCAGAAATAACAGCAGAACTGAATCTTTCAACTGTGATGGAAAGTAGACAGCGTTAACTGTATCTCTCACAGCAGTGTGTCTTAAAGGTGCTAAAAGTAGCACTGCTTGCTCATCCGCCACAGGGTGATTTCTTTTTAAATGACAGAAACGTTCAAGACAAACGTCAGACTTGGATCACATCTTCTGAAACTTTTATACCCAGCAACCTTTTCATACTGAGCAAAGAATAACTTTTGACATGTGGGTGAAAAGTGATCATTTTTCATTATCCGAAGATTATTTTATGACAAGAAAAGCACTTAAAAATACAGTACAGCCAAAATGTGACAGTCTAGAGAAATTATATAAGGCTTAAGGAGTGTCATGTCTTTTTAGTCCAATCTAAGATTGAGAGGTAAGAAGTAGACCTCTGCGTCTATATTTTATACTTACTGTCCCTCACACACCTCTCCATCTCCTCTTCATCTAATTTCCCATCAATCCATCCAGCTGAATAACAGTTGACTTTAAAGCAGCAGAGAGAAGCTGCAGCCGCAGTTCGAGCTTCTCCAATTTCAGTCAAATGAGTTGGAGTGAGCCTCGCTTCCCGATCAGCACCAAGGCCCTCTTATGGATCAATGACCTGTGAGCCTTGATAATCTCTCAAATTGAATGGTTGCCTCATTGATCATTACCTCGGCATCAACCGATCAAACATCTCAGAAAGTAAACAAACAGGCCAGATAAAGACACCCCACCAAAGTTTAGTCCTGGAGGAGGAGGAGCAAGTGATGTGAAGGAAATATATGAACTGAATTCCCCTTTGGAAGAGAATATCAAATCATAAGAGTGCTTAATATTTCACTGACTTGATGAAATATGCATTGTAGCCCAGAATGGAGAAAAAATGCAATGATTTGGATGCATTATGTATGAGAAGGTCCGCTGGCAAAAATGACTGCACTGTTGAATAATCGCCATTTCACTATCACCACAGCACAATGAGATTTTGTTATTACTACGCATCACTCAATTCATTTGGAAAATGCATACAGTTTGCATTTTGTATTAAAGCCTAAGTTGTGTGTGTGCACAGCATACGGACGCTCACTAATGAATTGGCGCTCAGACTGGGACGTGTCTCTGCTTCGTTTGATGAGTCTCGCTGTGGATTAGTCACAAAAAAAGAAGTAATCATCCATGAAAGTTATGTTTAGTTGCTGCATGAAGCAAATATATTAATTATTAGTCTGCTAAGAGAGAAAGATAACAGAGGCCAGTGATTTTAATGATGTGCAGCAACATCTTTAGCAGGAAGGTGATTACTTTGTCACAGTGGCTGCCGAGCAAACGTGGCTTGGTTTGGACCGGTTACCTCTGGCCTAAAAAAGAGACAAAAAGATTTTTTTTAGTTTTCATTGAATTGCTTTCGTTTTCATTTCCTCAAAATATAGAGTATGATCTTTATATTCTTGCATTCTCCCCAACCCAGATGGATGCAAAGGTTATACTCATAAAACAGTAATAGCTTGCAGCCTTTTTATTGTCATCCCAAAGCATACATTGTTGCAAAATACATTCTACATATCATCTAAAGCCCAGGGTGTGTTTTCTTAAAGTTCTTGTAATCATGCATCACACATGCTTATGAAACTGTTTATAGATTAGAGCAGTGATTCCTCACATGGGGGGGCTTGATCCCTAAAAATGGCCGGGAGTAATGACAGGAGGAGCGCAGGAGGAGTGCATAAAGACAATAAACACAGTTCTGCACTGCTCATCCCACTTTGTCGAGTTCTACTTTGTAAATACAAACTGACAGTGACTCGATGGGAACATCACAACTGCTGAAACGATAGAAAGTCAGACTTTGCCCTGGCTTGACCACCACCTACAGTGGGCCGCCCACACATAAACATTTGTAAACCATATGCTTCTGTGTCACTTCCAGCTTTCAGTTTTGTACAGCAGCTTGTTTTTCAGCTCCATGTCACACACTAATATATCTATTACATATACACTTTGACACCTTAACCCAACAAAATTAACTCTATAAATGAAATTACTAAATCCTCAGTTTCTTATTTGTATGTTGTATATTTCACTCTTCTCATGCATGGTGTAAGATTAATCCAGACTTAAAACTCTATTTCATAAAAAATGAGCTCTGTCTGTGTACATCAACTGGTTTGTGTATCAGTGAAACAAAGCACAGCTGACAAACAGTTAAATGCACCACATTGTTGGCCTGCAGCAAGAAAAAATGTAGGCCCTCTGAAGATTTTTACAGCATGTACAAGCAGTTCTTCAGAGCTGTTATCTCAATGATAACTAAAAAATAAAAGTGCATTTCTCGAGAGCACTCATAACTTCTAAAATCAATAGTTATTGAGAAACTGCGTTTTAGTCTCATCAATAAACCGAGGCATCACTAAAATGCCTCATGATGAGATGAAAAATGATTTTCTTCTTCCTCCTAACCTGATATTTCTCTTCTTTTATGGTGTTGTTGTGGTCAAAACAACATATTTAAAGAAGATTTAAAAGCATAAGAGAAATGAATTGTGCTCCTGTTTATGGGACCCTGCTGTTGTTCAAACAGAATAAAGTTCACCATTCATATATAACTGGACTCCGAGCCGACAGAATGCGTTTGCAAAGGACAACGTCTGGTGGAGCTGTGAATTGTGCTCCTGCAGACTCCTGAGCTGACTACGTCAAACACTCACAGTCACATCATAATAAAAGACAGAGGACAAATAACTATGGGAATAAACACTTTACAACTCTCTGCATTAAAAGCTACAGTCTACAGTTGGTAAAGTTTGAATTATGAGATTAATCCAAGGTTTTCAGAAGCTGTGGAAATCTAAGATTCATTAAGTAAAGCAAATTAATCCTGACTAATTTCATTTATAGGCAGGGCTTGTGCAAGAATCTTTGCTTTGAACATTTTGAACCAGTAAGATCAATTTCCCCAACCTATTGTGCATGCTGGTTAGTCAATTAATCTAATTACACTGATGGGTCTAAAAATTCTATGATCTCTCTCAAGCCGAGTGCTGCCTAACTGTTATTATATCAAGCCATGGAGGAAGTCTGGTCAATTTTTACATGAGCTGGTAAAAAGCAAAAGATAGCATAAGGTCTGTTAATAAGACTTAGAAATTCACAAAGTTGAAGAAGGAAAATCACGTCCAAGGAACATGGGTCATGGCAATGTTTAAGGAGAAAAGTATGGTGGCCCTGAGAGCTCACAACACTGCAACTTAAGAAAAGCACATGCAAAAAGCCAAGTGGTAAAGCCATGCTGGTGAAGCTGTTACGCCTCAAATACACCGGCTGTGTCTGCGTTGCAGCTCCGCTCCGCTGCGTGTTGACTGCATTTTCAAACTCACACTGGCTGCGTGTTCAGTCTGACAAGCCGCAGGACTGACAGACACGAGACAGGATTTCCCGCGCTTTCCTCTCCATTAATAAACCTCTTCGTCATGTCCTGTTGTTAAACCTCAAACCTGTTGGCTCCTGGTGTGTCTTCCCTCATTGTGTCGTTTTCTTGCAGTGGTAAAGCTAAATACGATCTAGTTTTGACACAGTTTGTTTTATTTTGAAAATCTCGGGCTCTTTTAAGTTAGTTTCCGTGCACTACTTCCTGTCCAGCTCGACCTTCTCTACTCTGAATTGACGCGTCACAGCTCCGGCATCCAGCAAAAATAGGATGGCTGCGGATTAGCTGCTGCCAACTGGTGATTCTACAGTATGTGTCAGCCCTCCTGTGTGAGATTATCTCACTGATACACATATTATTACTCTAAACCGAGCTCATGCAGTTATTTCTTGGAATGTGTATTTAAATCATTACCTATTTCAGAACCATATTTATAATCATATTTATAAAGCTCAACATTTTCTCCCTCTGTACCAGGATAGTTCAAGCCTGCAGCACTGAAGGACTCAGCCAGAGATGTCTGTCTTGCCCTAGCAGCAGCACCTGACTCTGTGCTCTCCTCTTCTGTCCACCTCATAATAAATGCCTCGTATTCTGTGATGTGGTTTCAGGTCTTGAGGTGTTTCACAAGGTTTGTTGTGTTGCCAGAACTCCTTACTGTTTTTTCTACAAACATCACAAACTGCATCTTGGCTGTTTGACTCCATTTACACTCTGCCATTGTGTCTACAGACTGAAACTGACTGACTGACTGACTGAGCAGCATTGACTTATGCATCCCACACTTACCCAGGCAGATGAAAAAAGTAGTTCCCACCAACCTCATATCATTTAGACAAGAGTTCAACAATTTAGTTACTTTCCACCGTGGTCCTGTTCAAGATATGCATCGCCTCAAAGACTGAAGCATCAAAAGTATCGATCTTTTGATTTGAGAATCAGTTTCAGAGCATAGAGATTTGGTAGATTTCGGTGGTAGAGCTTCAGAAGAACACAATGGAAAATATTAACAATTAAGGACCAAAAGTCTGTATGTGTGTTGGGAAAGCCGACTCCCCCCACGTCATGACTCTGTGAATTGTGTCCTAGAATGGAATGCAGCGTATCAGGAGGTGAGCTGACTGAGGAACGAGACGCAGACGTTAACAAAACCATAGAAACCTCAGAGATGGAGGACCAACTGGTTGAGCAGTGGGAAGCCCGACAATGTCTTTTCAGTGTCTCTGCCAAGTCGTACCACAACCGAAACAACAGGGACAAGAGTTGGCAAGAAATTGCCAGTGCCATGGAGATATCAGGTGAGCTAATATGGAGCTCACTGATAATCTTGCTCCAACTGGTGTTGAATCAGTTATGGCGTTAACCTGTTATAATGATTAATTGTAGCTTGCACCCCAAAGCAGTATTTCAACCATCCGCCACTGCTTGTATTTACCTGAAAAGTAGTACACACTGCATTTTCCTTAGTTTTTTTGGTGGGGTTTGTGTGTGTGTGTGTGTGTGTGGGGGGGGGGGGGGGGGGTGAGCTGCGATGAGATTATCAGAGCACACCACACACAAGATCAAAATTGTTTAATGCCTGATTTTTTATCTTTATGTGTGGGGTCTCTAACAGTTTTAAAAAAAATTGGAATCTCTGTAGATTCAGAAAATCCCTATGTATGTAACCCCCTTAACTCTGAGTAGCACCAACAATAAAAGGCTTGAGGCCCAACAAAGTTTTATCATTGCCCTGTAAATGTAGCTGAGTAATCTGAAGTTGCACATAATCCTGGGATTGTCTCGTTCAAGGAGCAGTTTCTTAACTCTTCTCTCAACCACTGGATCCTCCACAAAGCTCGATAAAAGAGCTGACTGTCTGCGGTTCCTTGAAATATCAAGTTTATTCCACTCAAAACCAAGAGAACTGGAAAGGTGATATGACTCCTTAAAATCATTACTGTTACTTCTGCAGGTTTGATTACATGCTATGGCGGACTTTAACACACCTCAGATGGACGAAGCGATTTCTGAGCTGCATTCAGACCCACATTTAAATCCTGTATTTATGAGAGAAGAAAAGAGCGGATAAGGAAAGCAGCACTTCCCAGAAGTATTCACACAGCCTCTTTAGGGGCATCAGTGTATTCATGATTTGCACAATGTGTATATTCTTGCTAAATTATTTCGGAAATTTAAATATTTTTACTGGAAATACCAGATGCTTTCAGCAGCAACAAGAGCTCCATGAAAATCTAGAAAGCACTGGGTAAATAAATGCTTCAGCAAATGGCAAATTGATTTTCCTCCAGAAACTTAAACACAACATAACAACATCTGGCACTCTGCCGACTCCCTAAATATCATTCAGAGGGAGATTCTTCTGAGCTTGATCTCAGCTCTCCTGAGTGCCTACATTTCCATTTCTTAACTCCCAGTTTAGTCTAGTTTGTATTTCCACATTTATTATCATGCCTGTTTTGCTGGAAATACGTCTGTTCATCCATGGTTTGGAATTCTGGTCTCAGGTGGAATGGGTGTCAAACTGTGAGGATTTTGTGCTATATTGAGATTATCTTATTTGTGAGTATGTGTAAACAAAAGGCAACAAGGAATAAACATAATAAAGAGAAGATGAGGGTCAGATGTGGATTGATCTTAAATGGGATCTGTGATAGACAGGCTCTTCAGGGGGTCTGCCTTATTACTAGTTTCACTTTCAAGAGGAACAAGGCACCAGCATAAAAGAATGTTTCAGAGTGGCTTTTTTTCTCCCTTGTGTGTTGTGTGTGTGTGTCAAAGATCATAGTCTTTTTTTCTGAAGCAACAAGAAGATCAGACACTCACTGCCCTTTGTTATTAAGCAAATACATAAAACTTCAGAAAAAGCCCCCTAAATTGAAGCTCTACTGTACAGTTATCAAGCTATAAACTACAAAGAGCTCTGCATTCATCTTTGCTTTCAGAGATAAGTTCTGTCTGACTACACCCTGCTGCTTCTTCATGCCCAGTCTTCTTTTTGTGCATGTGTGTATACGTGTCTGTGAGTGTGTGTGCGATTAGGGGACAGAGAATTGGCCTCATTGGCATTCATGTATGCATTTGATGTCAAACAGTCTAAATATTTAAGACACTAGAGGGCAAAAGGGAAGAGATCTGGGAGCAGCCACAGGAAGCTGGATCACTGATTGATTGTGCTCACTTATCCTGCTGGAGTGAATAGTGTGTGCTGCTCTTGTGCTAAAGAGCTGGTGTGTCTTTTTTGGGCATGAATATTTTTTGTGTTTGACAGTGAGAGACTCATAAATATTTACACCTGTGGGTGCATGTGTGTGTGTTTTTTAGGTGTGTTGGTGGGTGCTCACGTCACCATGTGTTTGCGTCCACGTCACCGAGCGCTGCCTTGTGCATTTTTGTGCAATCGCTCATGTCCACACAATGAAATTCAAATAAGAAATATCAAGGCGAGGATAAGAGTTGGAAACTGTTTGGATGACATAGAAAAGGCTGGGCTGGCAGTGATATGCCTTTGATGCTATCACTTTGATGGTCAACAAAAATTCCTCCCTTTCTTGTTCTCACTTCCTTACACACACACACACAAATCCCTCACTGTTTTTCACAAGCTTTGATTCCAAATCTCAGCTCCGTCCAATAAATGTGGGTGTCAGAAAAAATCCCAAACTAGCATGCTATTTTGATATGCTTTGTTAATCTTAAATCAGTGATTCCCTGCAAAAGAATTCTTGAAAGAGGAGAACTCATCCCATTTATCAGTCTTTGTAAATAGATTTGCTTGAAATTAGCAACATTTTAAAGAACCACTCTGAATTTCATCTTTTGGGTTGCAAAAGACAGATGTGAGTCACCACAGTGGTCATGCATATTAATGGAAATTTTATTATCCCCCAACACAGATCATTAACTTAACCTGTAAGTGGTTTCTGGCTTTAAAATAATAACTAAAAAGCCACTATTCTTGTACATGGTCCTGTTTTATTTCCAGTTCATAAAGAGACATCAAGATCAGTTTCAGTCTGTTACACAACCAGCTAAAATATCCTCACAGAAACTTTAATTTAGTTTTTATATATGACCACCATAGCTCTGCTGAGCCTGCATTTGTTTGTTAACCCTTTTCAATGAACGAAAAATAATAATATAAATAATATAAAACTTTATTCATTTGGAAAAGCTAAGGACTTAAGACTAAAAATACTCAACAATATATATATATATAAGTTCTCACTTTTGACCTTTTAAACCTTATGTAACTACACTGTTCTTTAATCCAATCTGTCGATACTTCTTTTAGAATAATTATATACATGGTTTTAGAGAATTGACACCGACTTAAACTGTCTGTCTTTGACTTCAACTTGAGTTCATACTTGAGTCGAATTCCACATTTTGCCAAACTGAAGAAACTTCTTCCAACAAGCAGTGATATAATGTGATTATTTATGGGACTAATATCCAGATAAATGTGCAGACCAAAACATGTTTCCCCTGAGCCACAGATATGGCTATTTTAGCAATACTTTGAGGAATAATAATGGACAAAATATCCACTGTTTCATGCAAATATGTCGTAAAAATGACAACCAGTTTATCACTTTTCATACACAAAATTGCGATGGCAGAAGAGGAACCACTGATCTGAACCAGACATCCCCAGTGCAGGTAGCTTTCTGCAAACTCTGCAATGACGGAACAGGATATGATTTCAAGATAGATGATTTATGGTGGGGTTATCTGAGGCTAAAAATCTGTAATGCACAAATGCCCTCAGAGACTATGTTTTGCAAAGGCTAAATTAGGAAGCAAAACAAGGAAAAAGTTTAGGAATGAGGTGAAGAATATGTGAAGGGAGGTCATGAGAGGCAATAAAACATGGATGAAAAAGCGAGAGAGCAAAGACGGTGGGACAAAAAGTCAAGCTATTAAAGAAAACAATTAAATGTCACTCCTTCTGTTTCTTTCTTCTTGTTGTGTTCCAAAAATAGCAGCACTGACCCACAAAATGCTGCAGCGCTCACCCCTCACCCCTCACCCCTGCTTGTGTCTGACACAGATCGGGTGGCGACAGTCTGACACTGATAGTCACCCTAACTGTTTGTCGCTGGGCTCCGGCTATCAGCTCCTCCTGCTGCCTCCTGCCTCAATCTCACATGCTTACTGGAGGCACAAAGGGAGGCAGAGAAAAACAGCATTTGAACTCCAGGGAAAATGGAGTGGCATAAAAAGAGTATTGATGAAAAGCATTGAGGAATTTAAGAAAGATTGAAAAAAATGTTGAACTATTTCATTTCAAAGAGACTTTTTGTTCTCAGCCTTTGATGCAGCTAAGAAGCAGCTCGCTTGGTGATAGAAAACAGAATTGATTCCTAAGGTACCCTTTTCATGAAATACTCAACTGTAGTAAATGCAGCAGCAAAACTAACCTAAAAAAATCACAATCAATTTGATATTTGCCTTTGGCTTTCTTTCTCTCTTTCATCTTTAAGTCATAGGCTTATCTATCTTGTGTTAAAAGAAATATCTTTGCTTTCTCTTCAGTGGTAAATCTGTGTACTTGAACTAATCCCCCCCCCCCCCCCCCCCCCCAACACACACACACACACACACACACACACACACACACACACACACACACACACACACACATACAAACACCTCATGAAAGTTCATGATAACCTTTTAATGTTGATTATAAATAAGCCAGAAGCACAGAGGAAGTGCTGCATTACTGATTCTTCTCTTGTAGCCCAGAGAGGAGTTCAAAGCATGAAGCAGACACAGATAATGGGTGGTGAATGGTAGTAACATGCATGCTTATCTTCAAACCTGTGGACATCATTCATAGATCTGACCCCTTGAAAAACCCTGAAACAGCTGTGAGCAGCTTTCATTTTGTCTGGACTTTAGACAAACAATCTATTAATTTTGATCTCCACAGTGCCAAATCTTGACCAGTTATTCAAGGGCAGCTTCTAAAGAGCTATAACAGTTGGTAAGTAGAAGCCCCTACGGCTGAAATACATCAGATGTGTCTGTGGTCCTGCTGTGCTCCATCACGGCACCAGATCAGATAGGTTTCCATTCAAATCAATGCGTCCACTTACACTGGATATGTTCTATTGCGGTCCTACTGCGTGCCTGGTCTGGCAGGTCACAGCCAATATGCAACCATCTTATTTTTTCTGGATGCTGGAACCTTGACATGTCAATTCATCGGGAGAAAGATCATTTAGGACAGGAAGTAGTACACAGAAACTGCCTAAAACACCCTGTGACTTTCAAACTAAAACAAACTATGTCGAAACCAGATCACATTTAGCTTGACTACAAGAACAAACAGACATAATGAGCAAGCCAGACCAGAACAGTTTAGAGGTTTTACAGCCCAAACAAGAATAAGGAGAGGCCCATCAATTGATGGGGAAGTGTGGGAACTCCTTGGTCTTGCGACTCCAGTTATCTGTCAGCTCTCAGGACTGAACATTCAGCTGGTGTGAGTTGGCGAACGCAGTCAACACGCATCGAAGCTGAGCTAGACCAAAGACACAACTGGTTTATTTCAGCCGCTAAAGCACTCATGATTATAAACATAATAGTGACTGGGTGACGGCCTTGGGATAGAGATGGAACAAGAGGAATAAATGTAAGCAGGCAGAAAAAGACTCAGTCAGTGAGTCTGCCAACACCAGCCTGTTGGCAGTAATGAAAAACATCAAAATAAAGACAGTTGCTGTAAAATTTGCAATAGGAGTTGCACCAGTATGTAAGAAGCAGTGATTTTGGGGAAGTGAAAACTCCTTATGATAAGTTACAGTAACTATTTTTCTGCTTCACATCAATGGTATCAATTTTTGATAACATTATACTTCTATTATTGCCTCTTAATCCAGAGTAACAAGCCCCTTGTGACTCCTATTCAAAGCAAGTGTTGTATTGATTAAACAACCATTAAAGCTACAGTTAGCAACTTTCAGTTTATGTTGATTTTGGTGTCCCCTACAAAAAAGGCATTTCTTTCCTTTTACAGTTAAAGGTGTCATTGTCACAAGTCTTCTTCCTGATAGATATAAAAAAGAACTATCTTTTTGACAGGCTGATGTTAATCTCTTGCCCAATGAAAATGTTAAATAATTCAAAAAAAAAAAAATGTTTTAAATCCTTTTTTTTTGTTTGTTTGCTCTAACCCTTTTTACTCTGGTGGTACTGAAGAAACTTATCAGCAGTGATATTTAGCTTAACTTTTACTGTGGATGCTCTGGCTTTCTCTGTCATAAGCTGTATTGGCTCTTGTTCCACTTAATATTACCCCTATTGTGCTTTTAAACTCTGGGACCAAACATCTGGTAGAAAAAACGAAAATGAAAAGGAGAACCCCCTCCATTTCCAAGCGTTGGACAAGCGGAGTAGCTTTTATAACAATCTCAAGCATCCAACCCCTCCTCTTTCTCCTCTCTTACACCTTATTTTGTCATCTACTTCATCACTTTCTTCCTGCGCAGTCATCTCCTCCCCCGTGTCTTCTGTGTGAGGAGGTGGGTGGAGGCGTTCCACATGACTGTGAGCTATACGCATCACCACGCACAACAGGGTGCATGTTTACTCATTCGGTATGTCAAGACATGAGGAGCAAAACTGTCACGCTCTCTCTGGTGAAGTGAAGACATCAGAGATGTGAGTGTCGCTGTCAGTCTCAGTTTTTATTTTTGGGAAAAATTAACACAAACAGCATCACTATTCCAAATGTAGATGAGACTCAAGAAAGCCAAAACTAGAGTCAGTTTGAAGACTCCAACTGTGAGCTAACCTTTCCTCTTCTCACACTCCTTTACCTCTGCCTCCCTCTTTTTTTGGATCAGCTAACTGTACTATGTCACTTAAAAGAGGAGAGTTAGACATTGAAAATGGGTTTAATCAGCTACATCCAATCTTAACTTATTTCATCACAATGTGAGGAATTCTTACATGGCTAAATAGGAAGGAAGCACCTGTGCCATTTGAGCAACTATTAGAGAATCTGTTTGAAGCTCAGGCATCTGCTGTTCACCACACAAGGTGAAAGAGATCAACGCCTGAGCTGCTTCAAGCTTTATGTTCACCTTTTAAATGTGTGATAATCCACAAGCTGACATTCAGACACAAATGATGGAACAGATACAGCCCTCCAGGGATTACCCTTTGACTGCGTTTAACAAAAAAATATGCATGAAAGACCCAAGCAAGGTTAAGTTTTTGAAATAGTCGAATTATACAAAACAAAAAGATTTGGTACAATATGATACAATATAGTACTATACTCGCCCATGTTTTTAACATGGATATAAAGTAGCAGTGCTGGATGTTCAAGTGATCTGTTCTAAAATAAGCTTTGTGAGATCAGAATCGTTTAAGTGGTTTGTGACATGTTTGAAGGGTTGGCCTCAAACGCCAAGGTCTGCCCATAGCTCTGCCCAACAGGCCTTCCCCAGAGGTCTGGCCGATCAGAGAGAAAGGGGGTTGGTAGAACGGGCAGCCTTAAAGGGACAAGCAGCTGAAATGCAATGTTTCACACAGAGGCAAAATAAGGGTTTTCAAAAACACCTGTGTGAGAAAATTGAGGATTGTCTTTTTGATAAGGATCTGACAATTTAGAAACTACACGAGTACCAAAGGGACAGTACAAAGTCTTAATAAAAGAGCACAATACCCCTTCTTTAAAGTCAGAGTTAATGCTGTTTGAGTGAGTCAATATAGTGATCTGTACTGATATAAGCTATACCTTTTTGAGCATGTGACTTTGGCCTAGGAAATATAGATGAGATAGTGAAAAGCTTTAACTTGATTTAAATTAGCTTTACCATACTTTTCTTCTATTCTGATGTGTTTCCATGGCAGCCGAATAATTTGTGTGATAGTCATACAAAGACTTTCTCCCATCTGTCATTCTTCATCACAGCCAGATAAAAGGGATTTGTGCTTCTTTAATGTAAGATCTGTGGTTTGAAAATATATACATGGCTGACTAAACAGCAGGTGGGTCTACTTATTCACAGGCCTGAACCTTCTTGTTCCCCCCACAAACAAAAGTCTGTCTTAACCTCATGGAGCTCTTACCTGTATTCTCTTTTCTTTATCTCCTATCCACCTTTTTCCTGACTACCCATAGTTCATAGTGATTGCCCATTTTGCTAACTGTCGTACTCAATCTAATAACTTTTTTTAAAAGCAAGAAAGCAACAAAATAAACAAAAATCGTACGTGGAGTCATAGAGCGGTTGTTTTTTAAAAAAAAAGCTTACACTGAACCCTGTCTAGCATTAATGATTTCAGGCAAGTTGTTTTGAGCTAGCTTGCCAGCAGCAGCAACTGGAAGTGAATAACCACAGGTGGAAGTCCACACCCATAGGCTTCTGAAGAAACAGGTGGACAGTCAACTGTCTCCATAGCAGGCTGCACTGCTGATGGTTTATTTGGTAAAGGACATTGGTGTTAGCTTATTTGTATGCTACCTTGTTTAGTTAGCCCATGTTCAGGACTTAAACCAGCAGCAGGATTGTTGTAAGAATCAGTTCAAGGATTAAGAGCTCATGTCACAGTCACAAGGAAGTAGAAACTGTACTGGTATGTTGTTTCGTCCATTCACTGAACCTCAGCGGTTCGATCTTAGAACACAGCAGAGTTCTGCTGCACTTTAACTTTGTTGTGTAGATGCAGTTTTATCCAGAAAAAGCACAGCTTCCATGAAGAGAACGAGAACCCAAACCTCATATAGATACTGTCACTTTAATCGCTCCAAACACCTTGAGTTCCTTTCGGAGGGTAAATAATTTTCAAATGAATCACAGTAACTGAGGACATTTGGAACTTGAGCCTCCATTCCAACACACCACTGGAGAGAATTCAATAATGAAGGGACAATTATGCCACTCAGCAGAGACCCTGCACAAAGGATGTGTAATTTGGTTAGAGCTTTTGAAGAGTAAAATAGGTCTTGTGCAGTAACTCAAGGTTTCTCGCAAATTTGGACTTTAGGATATATATTTATACATTTGATTAATTTTAAAATCTAACCAATTTCCCAGAGAGAAAGAGGAAGAGAAAAAAAACGTGGAAGAAGAAATTAGGAGGGTTTATATAAAGGAGCAGCTTTGGGAGCGTGTGAGAACAGAAAAAAAGAAGACAATGCTCAAAAACGGAACATGATTACTCAGCCTGATATAACTCAGTTTATCAGTTAGTTTTACGAGCTGCATGAAAGACTGCTTTAAATAACAGAGAGACAGCTGACAGTCTTTTATGATATACATTTTATGTATATTGCATAACTTTGATTGTTTTGAGTTGGTGTAGTAGGAATTTCTTGTTGTAGTCCACCTGTTTCTTCAAAAGCCTATGAGTGTTAACTTCCACCTGCGATTATAAACTTCCGGTTGCCGTCGCCTGCAAGCTAGCTTAAAACAACTCGTATGAAATCATTAATGTTAGACAGAGCGCAGTATAAAAAATTCTAAAACATCCCCACTATGACTCCACCTCAGAGCTTTTCTTCAGTTTTTCACTTCCTTGCTGTTAAAAGCCAGTTATTAGAGCGAGCATGACAGCTAGGCTAAAATCATTAGCTTTGTTGTTTCCATATATATATATATATATATATATATATATATATATATATATATATATATATATATATATATATATATATATATAGAGAGAGAGAGAGAGAGAGAGAGAGAGAGAGAGAGAGAGAGAGAGAGAGAGAGAGAGATAAATAGATAAATAGATAAGCATCAATAAAGACAAACAAGGCAAGTTTCGTTTTTGTAGCTGACTAAGTGACGATGCAGAAATGCAGAATATGAGTAGCACAGTTAAGGATGTGATCACAAAGGATGCATCTTTTTACCTTTCTGTCACAGCTAACAAGAGCAGAAGAAGTGTTGTATCTATAGATGTAACAAGGTAAGGGTGGATGACAAGCACTTAGTCAGTGATCACAGCTGTCTCTTTGCAGAGCTTGAGGCCTGGTGATGCTTCTCACCAAGGAAATATTTTGTGATTTTTCTCTGGCTGCACTGAAAGATTAAAAAAGCACAGAGCTACAATCCAAGGTTTTCTTCAATACAAAATCAAAATAATTAATAACAATTAAAAAAACCACTTTATTACCCCAGATGATGTGTAGCAATTAGATATTCAGTTACTTCTTTTTTTTGCCAAGGTGTGATTCTGTCTCATTTTAACCGAGGTCAGTGTAATTTTGACAATAGAAAATTACAAACTCAGAAAATTTATTCAGCAACAATTCACGGGTGGATCTCTGAAATTTGGGGTCAGATTAATTAAAAGGCTACTTACGACTAGATGTTCAAATTAAATTGAATGTTATTGCATTTCAGGCAAGTGGACCATGTTTCTTGTGCATTCAGCTTTCGCTTTTGTCAAACAAATTGCCAAAATTCTTAACCTTTTCCTTGACATTCATAGTCTGTTCCCATGGCAAGTTATGGCACTACAAGACATGGACAAGGATGTTCCCTCATTCATTTTATAAAGACATGTTTGACGCTGAGATTTTTTGTCTTACATTTTGTAAGAGCACTTTGAAGAATGACATTTTAGCTACATCAAACGAAATAGATAGAAGATAAGCAAATTGAAAAATGGTGTAGTTCTGGAAAAGAATGTCTTACACATGAGTGACAGGATGATACCTTTCAGTTTTTATTGATGTTATGGATTCATCTTCACAAGGCTGTACTGCATTCAACAGCGTATCACATTAATGTCTATTGTCTTTGGATTGTACGCATAATTAAGTTTTAGTACACCTACGAGCAATTGCCACTAAGGTTTTAAGTGCGCATCAGAACTGTTGCTGAACTCAAGGTATCAGAGGAGTGAAAGCACTTTTGTTTGTGTTGCTGCTGATATGCTGTTTGCTTCAAGGCCAATGCAGGCAGAGATTAATGAAAGTTTCAGTTTTTTCATTTGAATTTTAATACTGTGCCTCTGAAACAGTACACATTGTGACTACTTAAAACTGTTGTTCAAATTTTGGACACACTGGCAGTCATTTTATCATTTGTGAGATCTACAGTAGCCTATTATGGTAAACTTGTAGCTGAAGTGAGTTGATACCAAGCAGGACTTCTGCAATTACCAACAAGTTGTGACGTGCAATTTGACTCTGGGGGTGCACCATCTGGGTGTAACGGTCCATCCAATTTTAAGCTGAAAGTTATGATTAACCAGATGTCTGGATCTGTGTATCATTTGAGGTATTTTGAAATATATCTTCTGCAGTCAGGGTGGGGCAGGTATAACTTAAGAGTTAGTCATAGGGTGTATAGATGGCCAAGTGGTATAGTTTGTGCTCCACGTCAAAAGCCTTAGAGCAGGCATCCTGGGTTCAAGTCTGGCATGTGGCGACTTTCCCTCACGTCACTCCCAACTCTCACCCTGTTTCCTAATCCAGTGGTTTTCAAAGTGGGGGCCACCATGGGACACTAGGGGGGCCTCAGAAAATTGGAGGAAAGGGGAAAAAATTGAATCAAATTATTTTTATTTTTCTATTTTATTATTCTTTTAATATAACCATTTGTCCTGAACGTACAACATGTAAAATGCCGTAATCGTCAGATTCTCAAGTTTCCGATTGTACTTAACTGCACCTCATGTGACAGTTCGAACTTGGGCATGGTGACGTCATCATCTTTGTCGCCTGGCGGTTTGCGCCTGTTATCAAGCTGCTAGCTAGCACAAAATGAAAAGATTTTGACAGGAAAAAGACCGAAGGAGCAGTCCAACAGCCCTGCCGTGGAGGATTCGAAAATATGAGGCAGCACACATTAAGTATGGCTTTACAGCCACAGAGAAAAATGCCCATGATTACCCGAAATGTGTCCTATTTCTGGAGACCCTCTCAAACGAGTGTTTAAAACCTTCGAAACTTCAGCGTCACTTGATACAAAAACACCCGACAGAGGCTGAAAAAACAGTAGACTTCTTTAGATGTAAAGAAAAGCATTTGGTCAGGCAATCTGCTGCAGTCACACAGCGAGCTACCTTGCTTGAGCAGGCTCTGAAAGCCTCATTTTTAGCCTCATACCACACACCAAAAAAAAATCAAAAAAATCTGTTGGTTTGCAAAGGGGGTCCCCAGCCAGAAGCTAATGCTGTTTGGGGGGCTTGGCATGGTAAAGTTTGGGAACCACTGTCCTAATCTATCCACTATCCTGTACTCACACATTAAAGCCATAAAAAGTCCCAGAACAAAATTAACTTCAAAAAAGGAGGGTTATAATGCAGCAAAGTGTGCTAGATTTTGGAACAGTACGACTTAAAAATGCTCACCCCTCCTCCTCTCTGGCCTCCTTCCAAAGCCACACCTCCAAAACACATCGATGTTCATCAGCATGTAACTGCTGAAAGTCAAGATTACTGATATAAGCAGTGGAAGCTGCATTACATCTTTTGTACTGCTTGTATCCAAAGAACTCTAACTCCATTCGCAAGCAAGAAATCATCTTATATTACCATACTCACATATATAGCCTCTTATTACAAGACAATAATAGATGATTGAGTTCTGAGACTGTGGCTGCTTTGAGAGACATATTGGTTATGAAGTTTGCTGAGTGCTGTAGTGTATAGACCTTTCAAACAGTTCCATACTTCTAATACATATAAATGTGTTCATTTAAAATTAATGCAAAGCGCACCCCAACTTGTACTGACTTGCAGCATCCCTAGAGTAAGGAGGTGACAAGCAATAAAAAATCAGACATGAACTGTGATAGTTCAACTATGCCTGACACATATAATTTAAGTTTTATTTATGGCTCTCCGTGTAAGGCTTTATTATGACTGGGTTTCGTATGGTGCCCTTTAAAACGTGAATTCAGGTTATTTTAAGCAGGATTTTTACACTCAAGCTCACAAATTTTACTTCTTGTGAAAACAGAGAGATGACCTCAGGTCTGCACTGCGCTGAGCTATTTTGGCAAACTGTTTTGTTAGGTGCAATTCTAGGCCCTGAGAGTAAGCAACACAGCTCTTTGCCTGACAGACTTGGATGAAAGAAAGACAGAAGGCATGAAATGGTTATTACAACCGTGTGAGATGCTTTTTTTGTACTGCTGTCTTGAACATTTGTAAAATGACAGTAAATCCAGAAATTGATTTTGCTTGGTCTTTGTCCCCCAGTTGTTTGGCCAGATGGTCTAAGCTCAAAACCAGGTCTGGTAAAATCAAACAAATGCATGATCTGTTTCCCATTTCAAGAGGGAATTTGTCTCTTATTTACCTTTTTCTGCAGTGACGTCAGTTCTCTGAGTCTTAAAGTGTGTGACAACTAGCATACGACACCAGACTTGTTCCACTCTTAGAGCTCATGGCAGCTCCCAAAAATGGCTTACATCCAATCCCAGACACTCAAAGGATAGAGGAAATGTGCACCAGCTGTTACTAAAACCCGCTGATAAATAATACAAGAATAATATGGCCTTAAAGAACCTCTCCACTGATCCTCTCCATGCAGAAGTTATAGTCTTAAAAGTGGAAAATTATGTATATAAAGCACTCCAGAAAAGCACTCTGTTCTTGAAGCTTTGCCATTTTGCATTGCCTTGTGATAGTCATAGGATGTATTATTAAAGACATACTGAATCATTCTCAACTAGAACAGAACAGACACAAC
The DNA here is from genome assembly GCA_030710495.1 of Labroides dimidiatus. Lineage (NCBI taxonomy): Eukaryota > Metazoa > Chordata > Actinopteri > Labriformes > Labridae > Labroides > Labroides dimidiatus. Next base: position 14,849,618 of record CM061155.1, read on the forward strand.
ATGTGGCAGCATGAAATCCACTGTGACACCACCAGTAACCAATGCCAACAAAGAAAGAGGGGAAATAAAAGTAGGTGTTGGGTTGTGGGAATCAAATATGATAGAGAGGAGGGGTAAGGAGTGGGAGGAAAGATGAGGAATGATCCCTGATTGTGCTTGTCTTATGAGGGGCATCCATCAGGAGTGACACCCGCACAAATAAAAGCCCCTTTTCCCCCATATTCAATTATAAAGCGTGAGGCAAGTTTTTACACACAAATGCACTCACAGATACACACAGAAACAAAAAACACAAGCATACATGCACATACTCACACATTCCTCGCGAAACACGCACAAACGCTCACTTCAAATCCCATGTGTGCTGCGCAGTCCAATCTAATGTGACTTACATCCAGCATCACTCTCACAAAGATTGTTTAATCTCTGCCGAGGAAGATTTATCACACCATGGCAGCGCTTTTGTATGTAATACAAGTTGACACTTTCATGAAATAAAATAAGAATCAACAGGGAACTGAGTCGCAGCTGCAGCGGGCATGCAAAGACTCCCACGTAAATTACAGTCGGACGTAAATTCAGAAACAGAGATTAGAGCTGGCACCCAACTTCAGGGACAGGAAGGAATGAGATGGTAAGAGGCCTAACCTATTTGAAAGAAAAACGCCACCTGGATCCTGGAGGACAGTTGGCTCCATGCACCTGGGCTCCAAAGTGTTACAGGAAGAGAAGAGATTAAACAAGTGATTAGAAGAGCATAAAGAAGTGATTGAGGGTTAGAGAAAGACAGAAGGACAGAGAAAAAGAAAGATAAAGAATATGCCTGAAGGATGAAAAAGAAAGAATCAATGTTCAGCTCGAATGAAAGCCAAGAAAGTGTCATTGAGGAGCAGGTCTGAGGTATTCCTATGCAGATAAACAGTCTCAACAGGTTGGACAGCTTTGCCTTGGCAAAGTGAATGAATAAGAGATGAGATCAGTGAACTGTCTGTGTGCAATATTTTAGAAATACAATAGAAGTGGGGTAAAAATGCAGCAATATTTTCAGGTAAACTCTTTAGACAAATTGCTTTGGAAAGATTCCACGGACAAAGGTAACGGAACGGCTACACTGCAATATCACAAAAATGCCAATGCTGCTGAAAAGTCCTATAAAATTGTCTTGTCCAGATAGAACAAGGCACTGCTTAAGTCTCTTGCTGTTTTTAAGAGCTGCCAATTCCTCAGTTGAATCATATCCAAGCTGAGCTGATGGCTGAGGCCTCTTTTATGGATGCCTTTCTGAACTTTTCTCGATATTTCAGATAAGATGTGATGCAGGATAGAAGATAGGCAGCCTGTAAAAGTCATAGTGTGGTGTTTACAACGTAATGGTGGACAAAGCAACAAAGACCTATGCTATGATGACAATTTTTAAATGTACATCAATGATATATGTAAAGATGTGGATGTGTAGGCATTTTGACTGTTATCGTCTTGAAAGAGAGTATCACGTTTCTCCCTTGGATGTGAATCCTGTCACTGCTGAGGCGCATAAAGGCTCTGAGACCCTAGCCCTCTGCCCACATTCTGCACTCATTTTGTTCTAATTTCTACAGGTTTTCTGGAAGCTTACAGATGTAAACCAAATGTTTCAGTGCCACAACAAATTTTGTGTTGAACAGTGTAGCCAATGGACATGTTGGAGTATATGGACAATGAAGGTTGTAGTGATCACTCATAGTTTGGCCATAGTTCATCTGACTTTCTGTCTAGGTTTGTTCAGAAATGTGACACGTACAGACAGAAGGTGGATCAGTTGGTCCTCTGGTGTGGCCAGAACAACCTGGAGCTGAAACCGCTAAAGACAGTGGAGATGACAGTAGACTTCAGGAGAAACCCCCCCTCCCACCATAACAACACTGTGTTAACTGTGGACACCTTCCGGTTCCCGGGATCCACCACCGGGATCTCTCGGAATCTGAAGTTGACTGCCTACAAAAATTCCATAAGGAAAAAAGCACAGCAGAGGTTGTACCTCCTCAGACAGCTCAGGAATTTCAACCTGCCCCAGGAACTGCTTATCATTTTCTACACCTCCATCATCCAGTCTGTCCTGTGCACCTCCATCACTGTTTGATTTCCCTCTGCCTCCAAACAAGAAGGCGCAGACTTCAACGAACTGTCAGGTCTGCTGAAAAAATCAGCAGAGCCAGCTTGCCCTCCATCCAGGACTTATGCCGGTCCAGGACCAGGAAGCAAGCTGGTAACATCTCTGCAGACCCCACTCACCCTGGACACTGTCTAAACTCCTCCCATCTGGGTGACTTTACAGAGCTCTGTGCATCAGAACATCCAGCCACAGGAACAGTTTCTTCCCACAAGCCATCACTATGTTGAACAATTAACCCGCCATAAACTATAACTTATATACCTCATTTAACACCACAGCCTGTTATTAGTTCCCTCGGCACATATTTCTTTAATGACTTATTCATACATTGCACTATTTAATTTAAATTTGTTATTTGTATTGTCTATTTTTAGAACAGAATTTCCTTTGTTCCTTTGAGTTGTTTTTCTGATAATTCATTGGGGAAGATCTCCAACAGTACCAATATAAATGATATCAACTCAATTCCAACAGCAACACAAGTCATCAGCTAGCTGGAGTGCAGATGTTTAGTCTCTCCCTTGCATCATGTGTGATCTGAGCATATGTTGTGCTGTAATTTGAATCTCTGAGTAACAGAGTCACACTAAGGCTACAGGAACTCCTATTACTACAAGTTTTTTCAAAGTCCTATCATCTGCCATCAACTAGTTTCAACACCTTTGCAGAAAGATACACCAAGCAGAGTATTTTGGACTCAGCAGATGAACACAGGTGACATGGGCAACAAATGGATGGCCCCTGAAAGCAGCAGACTTGTGACATCAACAACACAGAGAACCAATGTTCAAAATCAAGAGCTGTATTTATTACAATGACCTAATTTTGTCAATTATTTTAAGTTTGATTTGTGAAATTCCATTGGAATAGTAGCAACTATGAAGGGTACACAGCATTTGGAACAAGCAGTGTTGGAAAGCTTTCTTACCTACCAACAACTATTCTATTCAATTCTATTCTATTCTATTCTATTCTATTCTATTCTATTCTATTCTATTCTATTCAGGTCTGGTGAAAAGTGTTTTGATATCAAGGTTTTGATCACTTTTACTGAGGTGCACCCTTGTAAATTGCAAGCTAATGACATGCTAATGAAAACTAGCATAAACTACTGCTAATTTATTACAGAGATTGCTTGTACTTTATGAAGCAACAGTTGGTCAGTTTCAGCCTTCATTATCTGTTATTAAGTTGATAATGTTGGGAGTATAAAAGCCTGAAAGCTGCTGACAGAGGGTTTTTTTTCCCTATGATATTCAGCAAAATTAACCACATTAATTTTGTAATATATCTCTGAACAAGGAAAAGTCTAATTCAACACTTTATTGGAAAAGTTAGCTGTGACTTAGATGACAATAGCTTAGAGTTGGACTGAAACTTGTTTTTAATCATTTTTGGAGCTTACTTAACACCATTGTCTCAGGGCTATCAGGGATTTGGATTTAGGTTTTAAAGGAGGTTTAATGTAATGTGTTGTTTAATTCCACAAATATCAGGTGTTAGTCATGTCCATATTTCTGTTCCAGGACTGTCAGAACTAATTGAAGAATTAAAAAGAAACTGGTTTGAGTGGCTGTAAACATAATTTTCTTAAAGCTCATTACCCTGCTTCAAGCTGTGTGTCTTTGTTACTGCCAAAAGCATGAGTGTGTGATGCCATGTTTTGTAAACCTTAAGCCCAGCAGCTAAGTACTGAATGCCTCTCTGCTTTTACGGACCTGTGTGAACACAGCATTACAAAAACTCTGAGTGAAACATTAAGATATCTCATATGATATATATATCAATCAACAGTTTTATACGTTTAAATGTGCCGTTAATTATGTGATCATAAGGTCACAATTCCAATGCAGTGAAGTGAGGAGCAAATTAGCTAATTAGAGCAGAGACCCAATTGATAATTACACCAGGAGGTAATTTGTCACAATGCAAAGCAGTGAGGGATAATAATAACAAAAAGGCTGCTTTGTTATTTGCATTTGGGCTGCAGAGTAAAATGCCTTGTGATGCCAGGCGTTCACTCATAGCACCATCCTCCATCTTTGAGCGTCTGAAAATGCCAGAGCGTAGGCGGGGGGGCTGATCCAAAACAGAGTGCGGACTGGAGAATAAGCTCTGAAAGCCAAAAACCTCAACACTTGGCAAGATATCTGTGAATTATTAGGAAAACTTTAAAAACCCCTCAAGGTTTATTATGGCCGTTTTGTGCTTTGGTGCAGAGAAAATATTACTTTTTATCTTTAACTTTTTTTTTTTTATAAACCTTTAGTGTGGGGCTCAGGGAGGACACATAATCATCTTTCAAGTATTGAAGGGTTATCAAAAGGGCTGCAAATGAGGGTGCAGATATCGTGATTCTGAACAAACACATTGATTCCACAACGACTGACTAAGTCTCTGGTGCCCACCTGAAAACCAATCTATGGATCTCTCTCCAAAACGATTACGCTTCTTTGTTGATTTCCACTCCCACGTAAAGAGTTGTGTAAGGAAAGAAGTCCTGAGCTCTTTAAGGGCTCCAAAGTAATTTCTTGACAAGCACATGCAATACTTTATTTTGTTGCCTAATTAAAAGGGTTTTAGCTTTTATAATTTAAAGATTGCCCAAACTCACTCAGTTCATGGAAGAATCATGAATTGCATGTAGTACTCACTCTTTCCTGCACAAACTGGTTGATTTTTGCAAACACACAACAAATTTGGTAAAATATGCAAGACAGTGTTGTGAAGAGTGAGGCTTGGATCATATTTAGTCGTTACTGTTTATACTTTTCCCCTCTACCTGTTTTGCCCCATCAAATATCAACTTTACACACATGTACACTCAAAGAAATAAAGCAGGGAAAGACCACCTGCCAGAGGATAACAACAGACCGCTGTAGCCTAGCAACAGCTCAGACAGGCTTATTAGCTGCAAGAAGAGAGAAGAATGCAAGAGGGAAAACTTTGGCCTCCATCTCTGCCTCTCGCACACACTCACACAAGCTGAAGAGCACACAGGCTCAAATGTACAAGCCCCATCCCTGCCAACCTTCCTCTCCTCACATCCCTTCAAACATGCTCTGTTTCTGACAATCCTACTTTTTGCTACAGACCATCCATCAGGCTGCTAAACCAAAACCATTTGGGCTGCAGTCTTTCTCTTTCCCTATCTGCCAAGAGTGACAATTTTTTAATCATTTTGTCATTTTGTTGCTCTGTTTTCTAACTTTGGATGTAGCTGCAACTGCGGGGCTAGGTATGCCAACTCCCCGACACAATAAAAGCAGCTTCACTTAATTGCTTCTCTCAGTGGCAGTATCTAATGTCTTGGATTTGATTACTGAGACTTTGGGGGGGGCTTCAATCGATGCTAAAAAATGGTGCGTGAGGCTGAGTAATGGGGCATGAGGATAAAGCCCCTCTGAATTCAAAGAGTGAGCGTTTACAGTTCCTTAATTCTGAATGAGTGGCCTTGGTGTTTTTAAAGAAAATTCAAAAGATTGCAATCCTCCTTTCACAGCGCTTTCTCACCCATCCTCCAAACTTTGATAAAAAGCTCTTTAACTTTTTGGTATCTGACATGCCTTTTTCTCCTATTCTGTAAAACTTTAATGGCCGAATATTCAAGTTATGTCAATCACCAGAGCCCGAACAGGTGCGTTGGTGTGCGAGTGTGGGGATAACAAAGAGAGAAAGATTTTAAAATGTGTCAGAGTCTGAGATGGTTCTCATAACTTTTTCACACTCTCTATAAACATTTACTTTCATCTCTGCATCAGCTGTTTGGCTGCCAAAAATAAAACTTTTATAATGTCTCTCTCCATCACCGTCACGCCTTTTACAGTCCCTCTCTTGCTCTCTTTTGCGCTGTCTTACTTAGGGCTGCCTTCTTGCATCTCATTTCTTCGCTGACACCATGAGACCCCCATATTGCCACCTCCACCCATGGGGAATGTGCATTGCAGCTTCAGTAATTATCCTGCTAGATGGGAAGTGCAGAGGCCAAAGGGGCAAACCTCAGAGTACACTCTGCCTCGTCGTCAGTGTCACAGTCACATATGCAAAAAGAAGGTGCAACCCGAATTTAAATAGGTCAGACACGGAAAGGGCAGAGTGAGGAGAGATTGTGGGGAGAAAAGGAGGAGATGGAGATGTTAAAAATACATTCTTCTGTTTCACTTTTTTCCACACAGCAAAATCCCCTCTGAATCAACACAAAAGCCCATAAAAATCACAAAGAACAAGAAAGTACACTGCAGGAAAAAAAAAACAGATTTCTTTTTTTCTTTTTTCAGAAAACATCGTCTTGGGTTAGTAAACTTCCAAAGCTCTCTATAATAAATGGGTTTGCTGTGTGTTCACATATTTATCAAGAGGGCCACACTGCCTACCTCTACCTTGCGTGATGTTACCGCCCTTAACTGCTGCAATTTACACGAGTGTGGTTCAACAGACATAGTGTTTGCGCTTCAGCACTGCTAGTGCTGACTTTGGCTTTCTGCACTGACTTTTTCCTTAATCATAAGCAAGCTTTAATTACATTATCTAAAATATACAAATTTAAAATCCAGTTGTGTTTATTACTCGATTCTGATTGGTTAAAACCATGACGATAGAGAGTGGTGTGACGTGTGAAGTGGAAATTATGTTATGATATACAGAAAAAGTTGACTATTTAACAACAATATCAGTCCTCTAATGTCATCTTAAATATAAATGTGTATGAAATATTGAAATTTTGTTTTTTTAATTTTATTTTTCCCATTATGCATTTTTTACCCCAAATATTTACTCTATATTTAAAATGGCAAAGTTTTATTGAGCCAAATGTTTTTTGTTTACTCGTCAAAAATATATGATTTTATCAATTAAACAACAACAACAACCACCATGTACCATCAGCATTATATATCTGCCATCTGCTGGTCTTCCCTCTAATTGATCAACTTAATTGATTGGCTGATTTCCATCAGTAATGAACAGCCAGGCTCTGAGGAGGGCTGAATGAGGACAGAAATTTTATTTGTATTCCTGCTGAAATCTTGCCCACCTTTTCTGACCTAACCATTAATGTGGAAGTTTTAATTTTAACTTAACACAAATTAAACCAGTCAGTTTACTGTTCAGTCATTCCACAAGGAGGCTGATAAGAATTGGTGGAAAAAGAAATGGATAAATTAATCTTTGAATTCATTCATTGATTCAACTGGTTTGGCTGCTAAACAAGCAGTCAGTAGGATTATGTATGGTGAACAGGTGATTATGTGAATCGTAATCACTCCTTGGTGAGCAATAACCTTTCACTTTATGTCAGGATCCAACTGAACCTGCTGGGATACATTATTTACATCACTACCAGCTCAACTTTCATTATCTCTACAACAGGAAGGGAAAAAAATGGGCAAAAAAAACAACAACTAAGTCTACTTGTAATGTTGTTGTACCCTCTCCCACCTGAGCTGTGTATTGTTTTATTTTAGTTGCCTTTTCAAATAAGCGTCAAAATATAAAGCAAAGTGTTCTGATATATACACATGCTGCTTAGGCATTCAGTTACGTTTATGATGATGCTAGAAAAGCACCAACAGAGCCTAGTGGAAATCAAAAAGGTTTTCAAAATTCTTTCCTTTCATTCAGCCAATGCATATTTTTCCTTGTCAACTACACATATTTTCACATGGCAATTTGAAGAGCTTATTAAGTAGTTCTCACCAGTTTTATTTCCACGCTGCAAATGGATGAGAAGGATAAGAGCTCTTAGCATTTATAAAGAGGCAAGAGGTTGTTGGTTTCGCTTGACATGAGGATCTGAAACCGAAAGAAATAAACTAGCTGGAGTCCCCATCAGTGACATCCAGTACTTTTTAAGCTTGTTAATAAGAAGTTATATCTGATTAGATTAAGACACGCCAACCCCCTTCCTCAGTGGTATAAGTAACAGTCAGAGGCGGTTGAAATGCCACAGCCACAGACATTTTACATCCTCAAGCAAAAAGCTGGATCCACTTTTTAGCTCTGTGAGATCCATCATTATTTAATTACACCAAACAGAGACCCTCTAATTGAAATTGCATGTATTATCACAAATTTGCATTACTCAAAACGGTCCTTAGCAGTGCATTGTCAATATACAGTAGATGACTCCAGTGCCAAACTGTCTGCTTATGATGACAAGGTGACACTGTGCAGTGTTACGGGGTGATTTCATGGGCGCAATTATCAGATGCTTTCCAAGCATCCGAGATTAAATATCAAGAGTTTAGATGTTCTTCAGGCTTGATTAAATATGTTTTATCTCGATTTCTGACTGCTCACTGTGATGTGCTGAGAGCTGCTCTTATGAGTCAGTGTCCCACCAGTATAAAGAGTACAAGTGTGCAAGTACTGCTGTGCTTTGGTGTACTTAATTCAATAGTATCCTTGAAACTACAAAGTAATCCAATATATCATTTGCTGATTCAGAGTGGAGACTTTGTTAAATGTGTTAGCTTTGAGGTAATATGTTTAAATTCAATATTTGAATTTGAGGAATTTGAAACAGTCAGCACCTACCAAAACAGAGTTAAAAAAAAAAAAAAAAGTTTTCATAAGGGTTTCTTAATTTTGGTGGATGGTTGAATGTTTTTAGAGCTTTTTCATCCACATGCACAACTTGGTTGAATAAAAGATCACAGGTCACATACTTCCATCACTGAGTGGGAGTGTGAAAACACCTGATCTCATACCAATCCCAGCACAGGTTATAAAGAAATAAAACATGAAAAATATTGACAGCAGTCCTGTTTTTAATGAAAGGAAGTATGAAGACAAAGAAATGGCTAATAAATATGTACTGTGAATATAATATAATATAAGCGCCAGACAGTCACAACCTACATATACTTTAACGCTTCAAATGTGTGATAACTCTTTCTTCTGGTGTTTCTTTGGTTCACAGACAGTACAAAAGGAAAGGAAAAGCAGTGTGGAAGCAGAAGCAGCTTTGTTGGACTGAGATCTGGGTTTTACTCTGAATCAGGAGAGCTGCGATGGTGTGAGTCACAATGAAGTGAATCTTCCTACCGACTCCTGTTTCAAAATACAACCTCCGTTTACTGTAATAATACTTGACAGTGAAGCCATTAATGAGGGTAACATGAGGAAGTAGAAGACTGATAAATAATTCCCCATAAATAAATAACTATTAATCATGTATTTACCTGATTCTCATATGGCCAACCAGGTCTCACACTCTGGCTTTGTTGTCAGGTTGTTGGTCATGAAACTTTGTTGTCATTAAGGGGCGCACTCCATGATCGACAGGTGTTGTTTTTTTGTCTGCAATAGAACAAAAAAAGTGGAGAATTACAGGAAGGAAAGCACACAAATATGAGACAGCCCACCTTTGGAGCTGGGCTTCTTGGTGAAGTCCTAAAAGCTACCATGAGGAACTTTTTGGCGCTTTCTGTGTATAAAGCTTAAGTCTTTTCTTTTTAGGCATGTACATCATGTTTTCTAATATAAACATTTAATGTTCATATCCAAACCCTTTGATCCATCCTTGTAGCCACCTGGCGTGGAAGGAGTCCTGCTCATTTATAAAGTAAATACCTTCACTTTTTCCTGTTGACACAGTTGCACAAACAACATTCGGCAAATGAATTAAGGGTAATTTTAAGGAAAGTCAATTTATTGGGAGGCTTTATGCTATCATGGCTGGCAACTTTATGCCTAGCTCATGCTAGTAGCATAAGCTAGGCCTTTAGCTTGACTTGTACTATTAGCAATTGGGATGTAGTTAGCATTGGTGGTAATGCCAGCTCCTGAAGGAGTTTGGTGGACAAAGCAGCACCGTTTCCAGTGGTTTAAAACTTGCATGGATTTAGAGAGGTGTGTTTTTTGCACATTACGAATATTTGGAAACAATCTCACCAACATCAAATTTTTTGTGGCAGATTTCCCTCAGGCTGATTTTGGTTGAACTAAAAGAATCTTAAACCAAATATTTAGCCTTCAAATGCCTGTGATTTAGAGCAAAGGATGGAAGCAGGTATGTTAACATGAACTACTTCATCTTCTGAGTTATGAACTGAGCTCAAGATTTAAAACTAAGGGAACATGAGGATTAATTGGTTAATTTTAATCTGTGTGAACTCTTGAATCTAAAGGGTTATCATTTTAACTTACATAATACATCATTCTTAGTTCAGTTAAATCATCTTCAGGTTGATTCTTAGAGTCATCATGTTTGCATTTTTAGTTGAAAAAGACCCTTTTCTCTGCTTAGGGGTTTTATGTCACACGATCAGGATTTGAATGCATGTTCTACATGATCCTTGACTTGTTGAAGCAGTGCTGTAAATAACTTCAACTGACATTAACCCTGATCCCTGGGGTCAAACATTTAAAATAATCATATGGAAATATTTTAGTTTTGTTGCACTGGTCTAGTTTGTTCTTGTATGTTATAAAGAGGTATCACTGTTTATTTTAGTCCATTTAGTAATGTTATTAAAATTCATCAGAGGAGCTTTAAGCAAATTCTTCACCAATTGCCAGAACAAGGTGAAGTCCAAGAAATTGCTCCAGTAGACTTGTGTTAAATTGAATAATTAATTAATGTTTCATCATTTTTTTTTTTGCAATAAATGCTTAGTCTGTAAATGAGCCTCGACAATCAGGAGCTTTCCAATTTCCACTTTCAAACTCAAAGAGTGCGTTCTGTTAATTCGTGCAATCCACTAACTTGATTTGTGTGCTCACCTTTACCTAACAAAACCTGGTTAACTTATCCTCTACTGCAGCACACTCAGAAACACACACCCCAATCTATAATCGTAACCGACAGCTGCCATCCATCATTGACTGCATCATCCCCTGTCAATTCTAACTATGACATTTACGACATACAGAGTCAGACCAGCAACTCATCCAGAGAGGAAGTGGGCTCCATCATTTAATTTAAGAGATAGCTTCCTCAGATTTGCAATTCCGATACTGTAAATCTAAAAATGTAATTGGCAGCTTGAATGTATCTCTAACCTAATTTGCTGTGTCTGTGATGTCAGGACAAATTTGATGACTGAGAGGAAAAGTTTTCCAGTCACAAATAAAGTTGGGAAGAAAAACGCTCATTGCAGCCAGTTTTGATTTGTAACATCTTATTTAGCACCGATGGCACAACAATTTATTGAAAAAGGGGATGAAATAGTAAGGAAATGAAACAACACAAATGAGAAAAAAAGAAAGAAAAAAAAGACTCACAAATCAAGGGATCATCACATTTAGATCATTCTTAGAGTTACTCTTTTTCTATTAAGTTTAAACAAGTACGTAAATTATTTCTCTCTTTTGGTTAAATGTTTCTACAGATATGGGGAGTAAGTTCTTCTTTCCTGACAACAGCTCATCATCACACTAGTTGATTTGTCCACAATAGTTAAAAAATAGAAGACTGTTTTTGTCTTTGAGCGCTGGAGTTATCAAAACAACCATGTTACAAATTTACACATGACATTTTAAGAGCTGTAGAGCCATCATTTAGCCTCATGCAAAGCTGAAAATCTGTACATTTCTGTTGGATCTCTGTAACACATGTGATTACTCCTTTGTGTTGCTGAATGACTCTTGATTAATCATATCTGTTACAGACCATCCCAGAATCTGCCATAGCTGTACAGCTTGCATTACTGTTCAGTGTGTGTGGCTTGATCAAAGAGACAGTTTAATTAATTAATGTCGCAAACAGGAACAATGCCATCACTGTGTGATAGAGACAAAAATTAATAATAATAATCTCAACTGCAGCCTCATTTGCATCTGTTTAATAATCCAGAGGTTATGATTGATTTGATGGTTATATATTATCTTTAAAATTGCTGCAGACTGAATCGTTTACAGCACCACGCACAAAGGGTTAGAGGACAGACTGTAACCATCAGGACAGTGTTTCAAAAAAGGTGTGCTCAACTGGTGATGACTGTGATGAATATATTGCCCATCATGAAACATAACACCTATCCTTCCACCTGCACACGTGGGCACACACATACGCTCACAGGGTAAAGATGCCAAGGTTTTAACTTACCTTTGGCTCTGTTAATGGTAACTATCTGTTGAAAGGTACAAGGTCTGGCTTTCTCCCGAGGGGCAGCTGCTTGCTTCATGCCCGCCTTGGCAGCGCTTGCCCAGGACCTGGCATTACCACCCACGCCATCTGTACCTGCAACTGCAATATGCACAGCAAGAGGGCAAGGATTAGCACTAAACCCATTCCACATGCATGGCGTCTAGTCTGGCCCATGTCATGTTAAGTGGGAAGCAGAGGGTAAAGCTTCATAACACTTTTCTTTTTTTATTTATTTTATTTTTTTCTGCAAGGGAATTATATTCAGTCTCTGCCTCAGGGAATCGACGAAGTGCTATTGAATCAGCAGAGCTGATATACAAAAATCGCTCATTTGAGCACTGACAGCAAACTGATGGAGAACTGCAATTGCTGTGAATCACAAACGCAGAAATACTGAGCAAATCAGGGCTGCTTTTAACCACAGAAAACATGCTTTGGGATTCAAACTGGGCCACAGATACCTAGACTACAAATTGTTTCGTCTATTTAATTACACTTCTCTCAGGTTACAGTATTTTTTTACTCATATATACTTTGAGTAACAGATAAACGTCAGCCCTGCAAAGGTTGAAGCCATCCAGGCCAGATTAGCCCTTCAAATTAACACATTTGAGTGGTTGACTTTTTCTCTATCTGCATCTTCTGTTTCTGTTCTGCACAAGCAGCCAAAGATGTAAGAGTGTAAATCAGCTTCTCCACAGTAATCCCCTCATTATGAAAGCCTTTCGCACTGAGTCATCTCTCTGACGAAGAACTTCTCTGCATCACCATAAAAAAAAAAAATAAAAAAAAATCACACAGTTTGAACTCCTACACAGAGGGACTCGATGCACGCACGTGCGTCTGTATGTGGGTGGACAAGTCAGAGATGACAATGAACACAAAGCAATGCCCTCTGATTGATAAAACTTTTCAGACTGGCTGTTTTTTTCTCTATTGATGGACTTTGCATCTAGAAAGTCTGAAGCCAAACCATAAGCCACAAGAAACCCAAAAAAAAAGTTATTGACAGAGCTTTAAATGGCTGAAAAGAAGTAGGGGAAACTTTGTGAGCATGACTTTTGCAAAATTTGCACTCAGCAACTTCTGAGAGCCAGGTGCTGCTGCCTCTCTCCTGGCTTTAATTAGCCCAGTCTGACGATGTCATTAATATCAATAACAGACTCTCGGACAGGAATGTTTGTGTGGGTTTGTGCAGCTCCAGAGGGTATTCAGAATGGCATAAAATTGTATTAATGATAGCTGGATTGTTCATACAAACAGAAAGAGGTAGAGGCATATACAGAGGAAAGCTGGGCAGATTTATTACCGTTAGGAGTTTCCTGGTTGCTGGCCTTCTTTTCTTTGCAGCTGATGGTAGGAGAGTTGCACTGGCTGGCTGAGCCAAATGTCTGAAGCTCCTGATCTGCACAGATGGAAGATACCTCATGGGGTACGTTTTCCATCCTCGTCTGATGGGAAGCCCTACTCTCCTGGCGGTTATTTGGTAAGTGAGTAATCCTTCTTTTCCCCTTTGCTTCTTTAGCCTTGGGATGTCCATTATGAGCTCTACCCATCGCCAAAGGCCTCAACGGAGGCCCCAGAGCTGGGAAGTCAGCCAGTAGGTCGTAGGACTCCTGCTGCGCCGGGACTGCTGCTGGTACGTTGGTTTTTGAGTTTGCCCAAGGTGCTTCTGCTTTGCCTTGGACACAAGCCTGCGCATGGGCGGTCATGCCATTTGCCAGAGTGGCAGTGGGGATGTCATTTGGACAGAATGAAAGGGGAATCTCACACTGGCTGTGCAACTTCCCCGAGGCTGAAGGCTCTGTAGGACATGGTTGATCACCAGCCATGATAGGCTGAAGAAAGACAGGAAGAGGACAGCAAAATATTAATAGTGCTTCAATGTTTTTGTGTCAAAACAAATTGACACAGCAAACTGACACAGGAGACATTTTTACCCTCCAAACTCAAGATCCTTACCAATTTTGTTTGCCCCTCTGCCTCCTCCTCATGTTCTTTCATCTGCTCCCCCATCACAAAGCTCAGTATCCTTGAAGGCTTTGCAACATGTCTGTGGTCTGAGAGATAAGGGCAAGGAAGGGTAAAGTCAGTGGTGTTCTGTCGCTTGTCCTTCTCAAACTGTGTGCACAGACCCAAATCATCCGTCTTTTTCTGATGCTCCTCAGTCCTAAAAAGGGGAGAGGAGAGAGAGAGAGACACAGACGTGTGGGAGAGTGGCCCGGTTAACACATCCCTTAAACGTGACAGTTCATCAAACAAAAATGCTATTACAAGGTTAGCTTGCTCCTGCTGTCTTGTAAGAAACCTTTTTTTTTCCATTGAGTGAGAAAGCATGAAAGAGGAGTTGGAATTTTTTCATGTCTGATGAATTTAGCCTTTTCTGATGAATTTTAGAAGCAGGCGACATTTCTTTTAAAAGATGATGCCTTTTATCATCTTTTAGTTAAAGAAAAAAAATGCATACATCAGAAACAAGCCCAGAAAAGGTTTAATCTGAGGCACAAAGAGATTTCTCTGCTTTTAAATACCATGTTAAATGAAGGAATAAATGACTGAGGACTCTAATTTGAGTCCAACCTTTGGCCTGATGAAAGAGAAAATCATAGGGTCTGTGGCACCATCCTTGTATGTGTGGCGTGGCACCTTCTTCAAACCATGATTTTTTAATGAGTATACTCTTTAGTCACCAGCCTGTCACCTGTCGAGCCACGATGCGGAACAGACGGTCCGGTGAGACCGGGGACACTTATGATAACGGGGACATCACGGAAGCTCCGGGCAGCCAGTGAACAGATGGTGGACATTAACATTATACAGTGGGTCTGTGACCGCACACCAGCCCACCTGATCCTAACTGAAATATTAAGATCTGGGTTAGAGATGGGCCTCATCTTCTTATCCATGCTTCTTTTAGAACATCCAAGTATTTCTCATTGGCTTGGACAAATAATATTGTGGATGTGAAATGAATCTGGTATTGACTTGTAGCCTTTTCAAAAGCTGTTTCCTCTTCAGGCATTTCCAAAGACTGTTTTTTTTTTTGTTTGTTTGTTTTACAGTAGACAGCTTAATCATAACAAAGTCATCTAGAGTTTTTAATACAACAGATGAAGGAAAGGCACTTGACCTAGACCCCTAAAAAGTTTTTGGGATTCTGTAAGAAAGTTGTGGAGTATGTAGAGTCCTAAAGACCTCATGAGAATACATTAGGGTGATATCTGAGTGGTTAGTTGTTGTTCCTTTCCCATGTTTTCATTATAGAAATAATTTTGTTAAGTAATTTTTAGGTCATATTTATCCTGAGGTAAAATTCTGAAATCATGGCAACCTAAACAGTCCTTGAGTGAGCAGTTGTATCGATGAACAAAAAAAGTTGCTCAAAGACATTAATAAGAAGATGTTATGGGCCTTTTCTTGAATAAGTCCCAGAAGCTAGACAGACTTTATGTAACTATGGTCTTGCATATTAAGAGCTGACTTGGAACTTTTATGCTGTTTAATTGACTGAGTCATGTTATTGTTGACAGTACAATGGCGGCTTCTGAACAGTGTCTCCATATGGTTGAAACTGCCTACCATGGATCCTTGAGGTTCATTACAAACTGTAAACCTGACTCCCCATTGTGAGTTGTACTCTTGGGTTGAAGGGCCCACTTTGGTGACCTGTAGGCTCAAATACTGTGGTACACCTTCATTTATAAGGCAATACTTGGTCTGCTTCCTCTCTATTTGTGGTTTTATAATGCAGAGAAATACCAGACAGTATTCTTTGTGCTCTCAGGATCTCTTTATGCTCTCTGTCTCAAACACTTTGACAGGAATTGTCAAAAGGGCTTTTTGCACCCTCAGACTGGAATCTGTTGCAGGATGACTTAAAGCTACAGTGTCCTCAAATGCTTTATAAATCTCAAATGAAAGACTTGGAAGCAGATTCTATAAGGTGTCTATGTTTTAGCTTGGCTGTTTGAAAAATTGATCCCAAGATATCACTCATATATAGTTATGTTTTTAATCCATAATGATGTGCTTTGTAAATTGTTTTGTTCAAACTTTCTTTGTATTTTTTCCATCTGTAACTTTGTGTTTTTGCTGCTACTGTCTTGGACAGGTCTCCCTTGAAAAATAAGTTTAAAATTGGTTAAATTAGTAATAAAAAAATACAATTACCATGGGCTTGCTGGTTGTTCTCCTACATAATGTAGAAGATAAACACTAGCAGAAAAAGGATCATTTACAACTTAATGGTCTGGTCACAGCCCCAGACTTCTATCGTTCTTTTAAGACCTCATGGATAAAACATTACTGGATAAAACTGTAAAACCATGCATTTTAAAAAACCAAATTTACTTATAAACATCCATTTGTAGACTATAAATTATTTGATATTCATAAATCACTCTATTTAACATCTAGACTTAAGCACATTCCTTGAAAGTTAAATGACCTGATAGCACACTTCAGAAAAATGATGCCTTCTCCAACTACCCCACAGAGGCTCAGAGTACCTGTGTGCAGGTAACTCTAAAGGAGTTCTTTTAACCAACTTTTTGCTCCTGTAAAGCTTTAGCTCTCGAGTTTTTTTGTTTGTTTGTTTGTTTCTCTGTGCCCTGCTCAGCCCTACCTGAGACTTGGTTTGTCTTCAGCCTTGTAGTCCTTCATCGATCTACCAGGTGAACTTTGACCTCTGTTGAGCACCCGGTCGACCTCCCGTGTTCGCTCCCAGATGATCCTGCAAACGCGGTCAAAGTCGTCGGGGGTAGCGTGCGGACTGATCCAGGTAGAGCGCGGAAATGGTGAGGATGCGAACTGTCGTGGAGTTGGTTGCATCCAAGGATTATGTGGTAGCATCATTTTCTGTCTTTTGTTCGCACGGGGGGCTCGTCAAGCTCGTTATTGTCTTTAGGTCAGTTTTATTTTTATGTATTTATAAGGAGCTCTATGAAATGAAACAATAACTGGTTTTATTTTGACAAGCTGCCATGGTAACCGGTTGATATTCCAGAAGGATGAATTTATAATGGTACTGAAGTCAACACGCTGCCAGAAATGAACTTTAAGAAAGCGTGTCTTTTTTGCACTTACTATATATATATATATATATATATATATATATATATATATATATATATATCGTCGGGCTTTTCTTGTTCAAATTATTTTCTGACTCGTCGGGCTTTTCTTGTTCAAATTGTTTTCTGACTCGCATTGTGTTCTTCAAAATCTGAAGTGGAAAAAAAAAACATGCTGCTGCGCGTCTCTTAACAACCGGAAAAGGAGGACAGGAGCACTCAAGTGTCGGAGAAGTTTAATTTAATGTTGCGGTAAGAGTTTTATGATCTCCATCATATATGCCGGGTTGAAGGCCAACGCGCATTTCATTATCCCGATTGTTGCCACGCACGGCGCATTGCGGAAAAACTAATTACACCGGTCATATGCAAAAGTGGAAATGACATTCAAATTTACTGGCGAGGGTTCCAGCCTGTTAAGCATCAATTTCACGTTTAGTGAGCAGGAAGTGGACATCTATGTTAAACTGCCGGGCCAAACCGATGATTGGTCTTAATGGATGGAGACAACGGCCTCGTTGTGAGGCCCTAAATCTTACCATAACAAACTGGAACAAGGTAGACTTAATGTTTCATATATTATTTTCATGATAATTGTTATCATACTTACATCAAAACTATTAGGAATGATAGAAGAGTGGAATATTGATGGACTTTGAAATGGTCGTTTGTTGCGTAAAAGCCCGTTATTGACCTTTATCGCAATTAAGAGTTGATCTTAGTCACAGGTGAATGGAGCAAGTTAGATATCCGTAGGCATGTGACATGACTGGAGATGTTGCTGAGAGTGGGAGAGGGAGGAAGAGAGAGAGAGGAGCAGAGAGACAGAGAGGGAGGAAAGAAGGGAGAGAGAGAGAGAGAGAGAGAGAGAGAGAGAGAGAGAGAGAGAGAGAGAGAGAGAGAGAGAGAGAGAGAGAGAGAGACGCGCAGAGAAGGAGCAGGTCTGCAGTCTGAATCTTGGCGTCACACAGACCCGAGACGACGCTGTGGCTCAGCGCTGCGATACTGGGAATACATCCATACTGCAAATTTCTCTCTAAACACTCAGATCTGTGACTACACTATAACGCTGATCGAGAACTTCTCGTTACGAGGCGAATTTTCATTGGATCCGGATAACCTCTGTGGCTCTCCATCATTCTACTTCGATTCCTTCGCATCCGAGGACGAGTTGAAACGTGGATTATCGGCACCACAGATGTTGTTAAAGGGAGATAAACTGAAGAGAAGGACAAATAAGTGCTGCTGGACAAACTGAAGGAGGGATCTCCTGGCTTTTTGACGTGTGTCTGGTGATATTGCATGTGTGGCGCGGACGAGGGATTTTCGTGATTTTTTTTTTTTTTACGCGTGTGGGGTTTATCAGTGACCACTTGAAACACGTCTCCCCTCTTTTGCTTTGATTTCCCTCCTTTTTCTCCCCCCTTTAGGTGTGAAATCTATCTTCTTAGACAGAGATTCCGAACCCCTCGGTGCCCGCATGACATGGTTCAGTCCAGCTGCGAGATCCGAGCCTCCTCCATGCATTGGGATTTTTCTCAGCGCCGACACCGAGTGAATCTCCCTTTTTTGACCATCTGAGAACTATCCTGCCTGCCAGACCAGAGAAAAAAAGCCCCTGCCATGACTGCTGCTTCAAACCGGGACGGTGCAACGGGACTCACGAGGAGACCGGAATGCGCATGCAGGAAAGGGGACGGAATACGGATTTTTGCTCTAATGAAGGCGGGAGTGCACGCGCACCATTGGAGCCGGGTGCTGTTCTTATATATGGGGCTACTGGCCGCCTCAGTAAAGGGTAAGTCCCCCCCCCCCTTCTGTACAGCTGAAGACGTGCAAAATGCAGCAGGCTTAACCCCCACTCCAACACCCACTCTCCTCGATCCCTGACTGAATGCAAATCAGCAACAGCAACACACACACACACACACACACACACACACACACACACACACACACACACACACACACACACACACACACACACACACACACATCTTAAAGGCGCATTTTTGGGATCAACCTTGCTGCTATGTCGCTGTTCCAGCACCCAAAGTTATTAATAGAGGAGAGGTGGCTGGCTGGGTGGCTATTTTGGTGCCAGCAGATCCTCTGGAATTGTAATTGAGCTCGAGTCTATCCTGACTCTGTTGATGCATTTCATTTAAGGACTGCGTGAGGTGGTTTTCCGAGAAGATGGGTGGATTAAATGAGGTGTTTGGTTGTTTAAATAAACATTTTGTGAGTGGGATGCTTCGTACTGAAGATGAAGAGAAGCTGTGCTGCTCGCGTGAGATAATCAGTTGAGGTGGTCAAACAAGCGACTCATTATTATGCTGTTCAGAGTCCAGAAAGAGGAATCGTGCGTGTGTGTACGTGTGCGTGTTGAGGGGCTGTACTTTACTAACTGTTCCCCTTCAGTTCCCAGCTTGTGAAATTATCCACTTCCCCAAGTAAACATCAGTGAAAAAGGTTTTATGAGTCTTTTCTCTATGTGTGTGTTTGTGTGGGTATTAGCTGAGCACCATGCGCGCGCGTGTTTGTAAGGGTTGGGGGTGCGGGTCTAATTAACTGACTGGGTTTTCTGTCTTTGATTAATTGCAAATGGAAATCTCGCAACGGGAGCTGGGCATTCAACAGATTATCATTACTATTAATTTACTTTCACTCCTGCGTTTCTGGGAAGAGAAACTCAGTTACTGGTGCGTGTTTTTTTTTTTTTTTTTTTTTTTTTTTTTTGTCTTGTTACGTGGACATTCATCACGAAAAGCTTGTGGCGTTATTTAAGAGGCCAGGCTTTTTGGGGAGGGAAGAGCCGCAATGATTTTTTTTTTTTTTTTCATCCAGAGCGGCTCCTTTGGCAAAAAAAAAAAAAAAAGCCAACCGTTTTATCACTGTCTTGGCTCCGCACCACAGAATGGGCACTATTTTTAGCAAAAGCCAAGAATACTGCCACGGCCACAATATGAATTTGACAGTGAGTCATGGCTCTGTGTTCGCCCACTCATATCTTTTGGTTGGACAGCACATAATCCACGAGTGAGTGGAAACTGGGCACATTTTCAGCGCATTAGGCTGTAAGGTCTCATTCTGTTTAAGTGTGGATTCAGCTTGAGTACTGAAACGTGTCTCCCACCCATTAACTCCCACTTGTCACCCACTTTTTGATCAAGCTTTTGTCATCAGCCACCCAGATAGTTTGGGTGGGCTGTCGGTTTATTTCACTTTCAGTACAGTCCCAGATCCAGACAAATCTCCCTCCACTCTTCCGCTGGATAAATCCCATTGAGGCTATATTTGACGCTTTGGGTTTTATTTGCGTCATGGGAGCTTCTTTATTGTCCTACCTCATGTCGTTTGAGTCTTCTTTTGGAGCCAGTAAAGTGACTCTAACTTATTGCACATATTTACGAAGAGCAGCAGCAGAGGCTAGACTCTCCATCCAGGGCCCCTGTAACGTTTACTTTAATCGTTGTCAATAAATATGGTTGAAGATCACACGTTGAGGTGGTCTGGCGCGTCCCTCGGTGCTGCAGCCACCAGCAATTGCCCCATCCTCCCATTGAGCGGCACCAGAGCCTCACACTATGCTGAGAGGCGGCGAAGAGAGGAGAGGACCTGGGGCTCGTGGCGTTCCTCTCCCAACATTTTTCATCAAACCAAGAAGGAGCAAGGCTTGCCTATTTCTCCGAACAGAAGCTGGGGCTGCGTGCAACATGTGCTATGTTCACATGCAACATGTGTTATGTTACATTTTAACTGAATGAGTATGTTGTTTTTCCAAGCCATGTTTGATGAGCCGCAGTGATGTCTCACGTGCATGATGCTGTTTTAATGCTGCTTATTTGTCACCCAGTCTTACTATAAACACCGTGTAGTCTCTCTTGTAGTCACATTAACGTTCCCAACGGGGCACGTAGACAAAGATAGAGATGTGTGAGAGGCTTCTGACAAAGAGCTATTGAAGAGAGCAGTGCACGCTCTCTATGGGATCAAAACCAGCTGTCCCAGCGGACTCGTAGCTCAATAAACGGTAATCAACCTCTATTCATTGAAACGCACAGAGGAAGAGGATACAGGGCCGCGAGGAGAGGAGATGAGGAAGACAGAGGAGGCAGGATGACGATGACGTGTTTTGGCTCCCCACTCCGACTCGACCGGTATTAGATCACTCGTCAGCAGCGCATGAGACAGTCGCTCAGCATGTCCATTTACACGCGAGATCACGCTCTGCCGTCCTCTCCTCTCATCCACGCGCTCCTTTCTATAAAGGCGCCGTGTTGCGCTCATGATGCAACTGGCGGTAATGTTATGAGGACTGGGGGGTTTCATGCCCCCTTTTCCTTTTTATCTTTTTTTCTTGATGACATTTGCCTGCATTCGCACCGTCATGAGGCTCCTGAAGAAAGAGCAAGGGCGAATGTGTGTGTGCTCAGGCGCGCAGAAGTGTGGGCGTGTGAGTGCATTTCCTTCAAATAACACACAGAGAGAGAGAGAGAGAGAGAGAGAGAGAGAGAGAGAGCTCCTCGACGAGGATTCGTTTTCTCTCCCGTTCTTTAAGTTACAGAAATAGAAAGCGGAAAAAAAATCGTGAACACTTGAATTGAAAGCCCTGCGGGTGTCCGAATAGGACTTGAACCTTTAATTGACGCCATTTTAGTGTGGGACACCTCTCCAGTAAGCCGATCAACTTTAAACACATTGTTGCATTGTTAAACGAATAAAATTATGTATAATTTATCACATGCTTCAAGTCAACCACGGGGATCTCATGACTTCTACGTATGTTGACATGTTCAGCACCCTGGACAGAGCAGGATGCAGCAGGGCTTCAATTCAGCACCGCGGACAGTTCCCCCCGCCAGCAGCCTCGGCAGCAGCTGCTCCTCGGTGGAGGGCTTGCTGGCTCTATGAGTTGGGTCTCCTCCAATGTTTTCATGGCTTTGAACCCTCAATTAGACACAGACTTCACAGGCTGGTTTGACAAGATCACAACATAAGCTCTCTGCTGCTGGTTTTATACGAAAGTTTAGAAACAGAACTTCCTGACAGGCATTACAAAACTAAATTCAGCACAAAAAAGTCAGTCTGTAAACTGTCTAATTTGCAATATTGACAGCTGTGATGATGAGTTGACCTACATGACCGTACATTTTCTAAACTGTCAAGCAAATGTGCAGTGCAGTCAAGCACCTCTTCCATGATGAGTTGCATCTTCTCATTGTGTCAGTGTGATGTTGAATAATACATTAATGTGCACTAGTTGGAGAAAGCAAGCTGGACAAAGGTTTTGGCTTGTGATTTCAGATTTTTGTTTGGAATTTTTTTTGCGGTTCTTGGATAAAGTTTCAAAATTCATAAACAATAACCATTTTTTTTATTATACATATTTTTTTCTGTGCGAACAGTACCAAGCATTAATCTCCTCATATTGGATTCTCTCTCCCTCTCTCTGTCTTGAATAATGCTCTCTCAGATTGTTGTCTCAGCACGCCAGTTGTTTGTTGAGTCAGGTCTTGATCACTTGCTAAAAGATATGCACTTCATGTTCTCCATACTAATCCACTTTCAAACCTTCTCCATGTTCCCTATGTGGCCATATTTATTTTATGATGGCTATGTGTCTCACTCTCACCTCTCTCCCTGCTACTTCCAATCTTAAACCCTCCTCTACCTGCACGCGCTGCTGCTCCCCTATCTCCCATCTGCTCCCTGCAGTCACTGTTAAGTAATAAAGAATGGACGGAGAGCTGAGAAACAGACATTATCTATTTTACCCAAAACAGAGTAATGTCTGGAATGCTAAATAGATGCTCAAATCTTGAGGAAAGAACTGCGGAGAGGGAAAGATGAGAGAGTGTGGCGGTTGAGAGAGGAATAGAGATCAAGAAGAGGTGGCAGAGGCAGGGTGAAAAACGGGAAAACAGCAGGACAGAACCTACTGTGAAGGGGAAATAAGAGGCAGAGAGGGGAGACGACTGTCGGAGCAGAGGGGCGATAAGCTTCCACCAGCTGAGAGATAATCTGGGCCCTATGTTTCTGTGCACTTTTGAGTTCTGGGTGATTTTCCTCTCTAGTCAATGATCTATTTGGAAGACTTATTTTCTTATCAGGCATCAAGCAGACTTCTATTTCAAGAACTAAAAGTGTGTAAGTAAGCTTGTGGGCACGTGTGAGTGTGTATGTGTTTGGATGAGTATGCAAGGTGCCGCCCCCATACACTCCCGGATGATTAGACTTAAGTGTTGACAAGCAGGTCATTAGCTAGCTCCAAAAAGTGGTGTGTGTGTGTGTGTGGGGGGGGGGGGGGGGGGGGTTCAGATCAGGCAAAAACTCCTAGTGCTTGCAAGCAACCTTCACTCCTTACCCATTGTCAAATGTGACACCTTGCTCCTTTCTTCCCTGTCTCCCCCTTCTACCCTCTCCTTATCCCCCTTCCTTCCTTTCATCTATCATTCCTTCCATCCATCTTCCCTCCAATCCACCCTCCCTTCTCTTTCTCTCTCTGTCTATCCTCCTCTCTGGTGATTCACACTGTCATCTGTCTCCAGATGGCCGGAGCTCTGTCACTGTGCTTCGTCACACTGATCACAGCCACATAGTGATTCACACACTCACTAATTCATGCACACTCACAGACACACTCACCCAGTCCAGAAAAAGAAAACCTATCCATGAATGCATCCATGCAGACACTCACCAGTGTAAACACACATACTTGACTGTTAGACCTCATGAACTCTTATCCAGATGCACTTTTGCAGACTAGCCTGGTTAAAACAGCTCTGTTGATCAGGTTTTCAGTGTAACCGGAGCCTTCCCCTTCAAGACAGGTGGTCTTGATGTGGGTAATGAGTCCAAGTTATGTAGCTTGTAACTTCAAGTGATTCTTTCTAGTATGACTGAAGTGCTGCTTAAGTTTAGGGTTGAGTGCAGCTGCTGTTAAAAGGCTTCTGTTAAGTCCACTATGCTGAGCACCAGTTTCATTTGTTACCATAATGTCACATGACCAATCTTAACCAATAATACAACAAAGCTAAAGCTAAGAATCACAACAAAACTCAAATCAAAGTTAAACCAAGTTTACTAGCTTAAAACTTAAATTGACAACAGGTCAAAGCTATAAACTAAACAGTCAACTACCTAATTAAATAGAAATCTAGAACAGGCTGGGGCTATAAATTACAGAAAATAACCAAAACTAAAATTGAAATCATGTTAAAGCCAGTTTTTTAATCAATTATTAAAGCTATGATTTAAAACAAAGCTGAGCTACTAGTTAAAGCTAAGGTTTAAAACAGCCTGTCTTTAGAATTAAACCAGTGAATTTGCTCAACCTGGTGTTACAATGGACTAAATCTTAGCTAAAGCTAAGTATAAAACAACTGAGAATAAACAGCAATCTCTAAAACATATCTGAGACAACAGAGGTGAGACGAGAATAGATTTTTTGACGTTTTTCAAAATAAAGTAGAAATGTGTAAGGCTTACAAATTTGAAGGCCCAAGAGACTTTGTCTTCAACATTTATTGAGCTTAGGGGAGCTCCATAAATAATCTTTCTGCAAGGGAGACCTGACAAAGTGGATTTGACATTTGAGAAACAATCGGTGGACTGATGAAATAAATTAATGACTACATATCAACATAAATCCTGCCACTGGAGACGACTTTTCTTTTGTTACAACACGGTTTTTCGAAAATTTCCTGCCATTCATCTTCTATACTATTTATCCTGTTCAGAGTCACAGGTAACTGGAGTCTATCCCAGCTGTCTTGGGGCTAGAGGCAGGGTACACCCTGGACTGGTTGCCAGTCAATCGCAGGGCTGACACACAGAGACGGACAAGCTTTCACGCACACACTCACACCTACGGACAAGTTAGAATCACCAATAAACCTCATGAGCATGTTTTTGGACTGTAGGAGGAAGCCAGAGTACCCGGAGAGAACCCATGCATACACAGGGCGAACATGCAAACTACGCACAGAAAGGCAACTAGGATTCGAACTGGTGAAACTGGTGAGACAGCAGTGCTAACCAGTGCACCACCATGCAGTTTGCTGTCATGAATGAAACAAATTTAAATGAAGGGGTTCAGTAGTCCAAGGCTTTAGATGTGGAGTCAATAGTTCAAGTCTTACACAAGCAGAGGAAACTTAGTGGAATTTAAATGAGTAATTCTTGAATCTTTTAAATATAACTCTGAGCGGGTCCCTGAGCATGGTGGGAAATTAATAAATGCCCATTTTGGCTGCTTTGCTTGCCAATGGAATATAAATCTAGCATTTTTTGCTCAATTCTGGCAGTGCTTGGTATCATTTTCACAGTATACTCTTCAGTTACTGTACAGGCTGCTTTTTTAGCAGCACAGGGACTCAGCAGATGTTGAATGGTGGATCGATGGGTTGTGGCAAGGTGCCTCGTTTGGTGATATGTTGCAAAGAAGTTGTTTTTTATTGTATTTCTTCAACAACATTCCTCAGCACAGAAAAAAAAACTTAGAAGAACCGGATGGCACTTTGCTGTTGTTGAGCAATAGCTGCACGTACAATGTACCAGGAGAGCAACATACTACTCTATATTCTGTCAGCCTTCAGTGGGTAACTATAGGTCAAATAAATAAATAAGTAAGATATCTTTCAACCCCTGTGTGAGTGAAGCTGTGACAGACAGGTCTCAATCTTGATTCAGTTTTCCGTCTTGTTATTATCAGACTCGGGAATTTGCTGTGGCTACTGTAAATCCCCACAAAGTGAAAGACGGATGTAGATGCCCTGTCTGTCTTGTACAGACACAAAGCTCAGGCTGGGGTTTCTTTAGCTTCCTGATTTACACCGTTCTTATCAGATATCAGTGATCCAACAGATTGAAGATTAGATTCCAGGCTGAAGCTATCTTGTCCTTGTCTTTTTTTCTCCTTTGCTGTACAACCTGTCTCACTGTTCAATGTATAGGCAATCTGTCAGTGAGCTTTTTCTGGGAAGAGGCCGAGTCATCATGTGGGGAGGGCCTGCGAGAGTGTGTGTGTGTCTTCATCTTACAACCCAACACTGATCAATAATTATTTGTAGTTTAGCATCTTAATGAAAGTTTTAAAATGTTTTTTATCTAAATAAATAAATAAATAAATAAATAAATAAATAAAGTGATTTACAAACTCACATATTTGTAAGTTTAGGCAAGTTTGTAGTAGCAGCGTTTCTGTTTGCTGACACAATTTTCCAATGTGAACATTGAATATAATGCAATAGCTAGCTACTTGTGAGCTAATGGCTAAAGTCCACCACATTCATGTCCAATCTGTCTCTGCTCTGTCATGGCACAACATATAGATTTCTGTTCTACCAGATGTGTTCACTTACATTGGCTCTGCACCTTCTGGCTGGGTTTCAGATCTGGCCGGTCTGAGCCCCCTGATCAAATACACAAGACTTCTATTTTTGCAAAATGTAAAGCAGCACTGCATCAACTTCCCCAGAGCAGTATGAGCAAAACAGGAAGTCAGGCAATGAAATAACATCACAGCATCCGGTTGATTTTCAGAAGAAAAGACAGTGCTGACCCCAGATTGCATTTAACTTAAATACAACTATCATAACAAGTTGAGCCAGGCCTGGAGCCGACAGGCTACAGGTTTTAACAGGCCAAACATGAACGGAAAGAGGCTCATCATGAGGGAGAGAAGGAAATCCATGTTCTATTGAGTCTGGCTGTCTGGAGGCTCTGTGTTAATGCAGCTGGTGAGTGTTGGGAGGACAGAGTCAAACCTTTGCAGAAAAGTGATGGATTGGGCATGGATCTGGTGGATGTCCAGCACCTATGGTGTTTTCAATTGACACTCTTGAAAGTTACAGTTCAAAAAGCTGAAGCTCAGTTGTTTTGTAGTGAATTTATACAGTTTAATTTTAAAAGGGAGCCTTAACTTTCTATGTTAAGGAAAAATGACCTGGAAAGTCAAGTCTTGACAAGAAATCATTCTTCTCAGCTCTGTTCTGTGGGTAGGTTTTTTTTTTTCCCCTTTTTTCGAATTATTTCAGCCAAAATGTTTAAAGGTTAGCAAGCCTCTATCTAAACTCAGTCCAAAGTGCATCTGCTGGAGTTAATCACCCTCAAAGTGTTCAGTGTCCAAACCAGTTTAGGCTGACATCACAGCCACTGTCTGCTGACTCACATTACGTGTCTGGCTTCAACAGAGCAAATAAAATCCTGATGAGAAAAGAGGAAATGAGCTGTAAGAGTCTCCTGATGTCTTCATCTCCTAAATGGACCAGACAATGATACCTGGCAAGCAGTGAAGGAATACTTCTCTCTGAAATGTCAGAAGTTATATTCAGTATTTGAGTTATGTTTTATCTTGTGTGTGGGCTATTAATGCTATCCAGGAAGGAACACAGAGGAAAATATTCATTCAGCAGCTTTCTTGGGTTTTTCTTCCATGCAAATTTGATTCCATTCTGTCCCTGAAGATAAATAAGAAAACTGATTGAATGTTATTCTGAGTTTTAATGTCACATAAGTGGTAGGCAATCTGTAACACAATTTTCTCACAATCTTAATGTCTTGAAAAACACCATTGGCTGTAATAAACATATGCACTGCCAATGCATAAGTTCCAAGATATCTCCATATAATGTGATTTCACACTGTTTAAAGGGTTTTGTGTGGGGGAGTTATTTTCTTCACATGCCAGATAAACTTAGGTTAGAAGTCTACCAAGTTTTCATCAGATAATGTCAGGCAATGCTTGCTGGTGGATTCTGATATTGTTGGCTTGCCAATCAGTTGTCTAGCCAGGGTTTGCAGGATCTGGTATATGCTTCTACTGGCTATCACAGACCTGCAAACCATCACCCGAATATCATTTTAGAAGCATGTCAAAGAAGCACTTTACTATAAAAAAGTTTAGTAGAACAATTTAAACAAGCTCAGACTGCAAGGCATATGTATTGTTCATGGTTGTTGGCGTATGGATTTAGTTTTTAGGGGCAAGGTTAGTGGAGATATCTCTAAATACTTCCCCTCAGGCATCAGCGTGTAATCCTGCAGATAATGTCAGTATCTGGGTATCTAATCATGTCAGCAGGGTGGGAATACAGCATGCAGACACAACATCATCCTTCATTTAAGACACATTCTCACCCGTTTGGGAGTGAAGTATGCAGTCAATCAATTTAGCCTGTGATCCTTCGCTGACATTGGTCCTTCCTGAGGGGCACTTAGGCTCTGAGTTGAAAGGTGAAAGTGTGCTGCAGTAAGCTGAAGTGAGGATTGATTGTGTGACGCTCGTTCATCTCTCTGTGATGGCTGGAATAGTCCAGCTGGGACGTCCATGACCTGACCTTTGGATCAGTGTTGGCTCTCTGCTTTAATATCCACCACTCAGATGGGATCAGATGTTCATGGAGGACGACGTACTAACACACACATGGATCAACACGCTTATCCTGGATGATCATCTCACAGATTTATCACATCAGTTACTGCATTAGTCTAACTCCTTTTGAGGATATTAATCAGTGAGTGTCTAGAAAGTGCTGTTTCTCCAGGTTTCTGTTGTGCACAGTGGGTGGTAACTACAATGATCTATTCTGCATTATCTCAGTCCAGCATAACTCAAAAAGCCCGTTATCACATGGGAGAAGAAAGAAAACGAGGTGATAATGAGTTTCGCTCCTTCACACATTAATGTCACACATGATTGTGCTTTTTGTCGCTCCATACAGTGAGCACAAGAGAGGCTTTGGAAGAAAACTGGCTTTTGTTCAGGCATGTATGTGTAAATGAGTTTATGCACAGTTGGATGTACTGTCTGTGCATGTCTGCGTGGTGTCAGCAGTTCGTTTAAGTGTAAGATGAAGGCTGTTCAAACAACAATAAATAATTTAAGAACGGGATTCATCTTCATGTGTTCGCCTGTTTCTTGTTGTCATGGGAACAACATAAAGTACCCAGGGCAGGAGCTGTGATGAGGCTCTTTGAACTTCATTTCCCACCAACAAATTCCTATTTTTTAGTTTATATCCTGGGTGAGAAGTGAAACATGGCAGGTGAGCTTGGAAACAATGATGGATGGTTTCAGATTGAAATGAGCAGATTTATGCACTTTAGTGTTGAACTGAGGTATTTGAAAAGACTGATACTGATGAGATCAACCCACAGAAGGTTGAAAAAACCTGACACCAATTATCTCGTTTCAAACCCTCAAAAAATGTTTCTAGGTCACAGATGGACCTAATGGCATTTTTCCAGCAGAAAAGAGGCTGGAACCATTTTTAAATTCTGCACACCTTGAAACGACACATAGCAAACCAAAGATGGACTATTCATTGATGTCTGCACTGAGACCACATCTCATCCAATGGTTTGTATAGCCCTTTTTGGCAGCCTTGATCTCAACATTTTTAGCCTTAGCTATGTTGCTGTGGTGTTGAAGTCACAAGGCAGCAGAAGACGGCGTCTTTATCATGGTGTTATATTTATCTTGCATTTTAGCTAGTTAGCCATCATGTTTCCTGAAAAGTACAATTATATTTGTGATGGTAGCTGAAAATCACAAGCTTAAGAAGTTCAGTTGGCTTCTGGAACACAGCTTTTGCTATTCTGCTTCTCCTACATCTTAGCCAGAGAGACACGAATCAGGTGACTCAAATGAAATGGTTTTCTCACCAAGGCCAGCTGTCTTTTCTCTGTGAAAAAAAAAAAAAAAAGCTGAGAATTAAACAAATCTCATGCACAACCTGGCGCACTTACAGTGTATAATAACGATCAAGATAACAGCCCAGCTGTGGTGTGGGCAGACAGTGATACCTGATAAACAGTGCAAACATATGTTTATATTTCAATGTAAGCTCTGTTGTTGTTTCAAATATGATTCTCCAGTAGGAAAAGTCAACATTAAAGCAAACAGAGTTGATTGGTTGGAGTGGCAGCAGAGGTGACACCCAGCAGCATCTCCAGGTCATTCAAGAAACCAAATCCCCAGTAATAAATAAGTCAAGCCTTCATCTCATTTAAACAGATATGTAATAAAAATCCAACCCAAGGAAACTAAAACTTTTTTTCGGGCATTATATTTAATAATGAGTTGAAAAATTTACCCATAGACTTTTTGAGGCATTCTCTACTCATATCTGACATTTGAAGCCCAGCTGTTGCAGGCACCTTACTGGAAATACTGACTCAGCTTAGCTTTTGATCAACCTGGACAGAAGACACAAGTTGAATTCATACAGGCATCTTACCTCCTGCCAATCAGCTGTTACACACCCACCTACATCGCCATGGCCTTTATCTAGCAAGTGTATTTATAACTTCTAGCATTAATAACGTCTCAGTTAATGTATGAACAAAAAAATCAAACTCTTTATAATGTGTTGCAGAAAATGAATGTATTAAAGCAAATTAGTTTAAATTTACCCAGAAGAGGCCGAGTGACAATAAGCAAATGGCTCTTGTGCATAATTTCCATGAATCAGGAAAAGGATGCGCAAGGATAGAGAAAAGAAGCTGGATATGAAAAAGCTCAACATTCTATTACAAACAGACACACACACACACACACGCACACACACACACACACACACACACACACACACACACACACACACACACACACACACACACACACACACACACACACACACACACAGAGCTTCTCAGCTTGCTGTGCGTGGGAGGCTCATCTGTGTCAGTGCTGAATAAACTCCCCCACAAAGACAGGGGTCTTTCTGAGAGGAAAGAACATCAACCGTAACATGTCTTTGGCTCTGAAGGTTGCTTTTTTTTCTATTGATTAGCTTGAAAACCTTGTTGTTAGGCTGGCTGGGGAGCTGTGTTGTTAACAGCAAGACAAACATACCAATAGGGCTTTAAAATGCTTTGGTAAGAAGAGGACGGGGTGAAGTAAATAACATGATGATCAATAGTTTCTGTGTTGAATCAGTGTTTAATATGGGGAATTTCAGGGATGCAGAATAGTGTGTAGGTCTTTTTTTGGTGGCTTGCAGGTCCTTTTTGGCTGGCCTGATAGCACTGCTGGTTAAATATGACCCAGCTGGAAGGAACTGCCTGACTACCCTCTCTTCTTTTCCTCTCAGTCTGAGAGAACACATGCTCCATTGTGCTCGGTTTGCCAGCAGAAATGCACTCCTGCGCTCAGAAGACTGGTGTGAATACCCCTCCCACACACACACACCACCCCCCTGGTTACCCTTTAACACTCCTTAAACACTGTTGCAACCTTATTTTGTTTTTTTGCATTTTCATCGTGAGTCTTATTTGATTTGGATTTTTCTGATGGTGACACTTTTCTGAACTTTTGGAAATGAAGACTCCTGCACAGCCCCAGAGACACTTTTTGCTCACGAAGGAGTGCATTTTGTCATGTGAGCCTTAGATGTCTCAGCATGCAGCTGTTTTCTTTGATGCTTTAATCTTTGGCTTCGTTTTTTTTTATGTGGGTGATGTTTATTTACCCGCCATGCATATTTAGCCCTACAGCTATACTGCTTTGACAATGTCTTTTTTTGTGTTAGCACATGTGTGTAATAACTGTGTTGCCACTGGCGTCAACACATCATTAAAATAAATGCTGGGGCCTGTGATGAGGGTGTCACAGCAGGCAGTTTTGCTAAAGTAAAGATGCATGTGGCTCCTGACTTACAGTTGAATTTATTACGAAGTGCCACCATGAAGGCTTTCTCTCTCTGCTGGATTTTACACAGATCATTGTTTTTCTTCACACTCTCTTGCAGAAGAAAACCATTCCATCCTTTAAATGTGCACCATTATGTAAAGGCAAGCTCCATTTTTCTGCCCTTTTAAAGGAAACACATTTACCATTCAGCCCAGTGAAAACAACCTGTAGGGGGAGGGCTAAGTAAGAGCAACCTCATCCCAAGTGCCTTCCACTGCATTTGGCTTGTCTGTAATGGCAGACGATGTCTTCCTGGTCCCAGCATTAGCCTAATGTATGGAAGCAAGAAGGATCGCTGAGCTCACCCATTTCCATTTTAATGGCGGCCATCCAGAGGTTAATTTGGATATGATGCGGTCAAGGCGCGCATATGCGCTGACACGTCAAGAGACAAATAGTAATGCTGAGAGGATCTATGGGGCGGAAGGGTTTATCTTCCCACCAGGGAGGCAGTTACTGGCAGATGCACACACAAAACATTTTGTTGTTTGAAGTTTACTCATGGGAAGGGTTATATGTGATAGTTGACGGCTTTGTTACTAGATAAACCCCAAGTGAGGCGCTTGTTTGGTTGGAAATTATTCCATGTTTGCTCCACTGGGAGGCTCATTTTGCATAGATACAGCCCCTGATAGACTGCATATATGGAGGCTTTATGGTTTCTCTTGAGAATAACAAAAGAGCTGAACTCTGTATTTTTGCTGTTTGATGCAGATAGTTTATAGTTGCATCTTAATTTAATGGGCTCAAGCATGGTTCTTTTGAGAGAATTTGCTTTCCACTTGTAGACATGAAACATAATAATATGTTGTCCAAAGGCCTTTATTCTAAAGTTAACAGCATGTTTGGAGCAGTACAATAATGCAAGTCAGACCCAAGATAAAGTAAATATCTTAAAGTACAAACTGAGAAGCAAGAAAGAGCAAAACTCAGATCTCACAGAGAAGATACAACTAACCAAGTGCTGACATTATATAATTCATTTTTCTGACATGAGTGTGAAGGGGGGAGGCAGTCCTTTCATTTTGTAACTCCAGGACATAATACTGTCACAGTAAAAAGCAGAAAAATACCTTACTCTACGTGTTTTGTTCTTAGTGTTCCCTGCTGCACGTATTTGACCAGAAACAAGCATACTGTTGCCATCAAAATGATTTGAAAGACCAGGTTTCAAACAAACTCAATACCCAAATGAAAGATCTCAACCAGGATAAGACAAAGCCGTGATAGCCGGGCTACTCATACACGATACCACCCTCATTTAGTTTGATGCAAGACATAAACCAGGAAACTTTTTTATCACTGAGTGCAAAACCATGATTGTTTTTTGTTAATGTTCCATCTGAAAGATAAACCCAATTCTAGATGAAGAAACTTGACAAAAGCAGGGAGCAATAAAGATAGTATACCAGAGAGCAGATTTTTACTTTTGACTGTTAATATTTCTAGTGTCTTTGTGCTGTTTTGTGAATGGGATGTTGGGCTTATGTTCACCAGGATGAAATGTCCTCCCTTTGAGAGTCACTGATGTCAGTGTAACTGCATCTGAGCAGAGGAGTTGCAAGTAGATATGTGACACTAAACTCTCTCAGGGTATAGAGATAACAGACATACATGTGCTGATAACTGACAGCGGATACCTCTCGACAAAGACGCACACTTACACACCGGTGAATCATCCCGCCATGGAAACCTCTAGAATACGCCACCAGTGCTGATTAAGCTCTGTCGTGCTGGGAATGTCACACTGTTTGTCTGTGACCTCACCACAGACGGGCAACGGGATATAGAAAATCTCTTCCAATACATAGACTTCCTCTCGTTTCAGAGCTCAGACTGACTGCTGCTCTTCCTGTCTTTGACCTTTCTCCACTTTCACTCCTGCTGTATTATATTATCGCCCCTCCGTTAGTCCTCATTCCCCTCTGACCCTCCTGCCGTGTCTTCAGTTCTTTTTTATTCAAATGTTCATACATTCGGTCAGTTATTTCTGCATCTGTCTGCCCCACCTTCCCCTGCTCTTTCAGGCTCTTCTCTGGTCTCCTTCCCTCCACTCTGAGAGGTCCGTGTCCTGCCGGAGTACAGCAGAGTGACCATCGATTCATCAAAGTGTCACAGTGCAGCACCACAGCTCTGTGTGCTACTGCTACTAAACAACTGCCCTGGCAAAGCAAACAATAGCTCCTACACACACACACACACACACACACACACACACACAGACACATTTAGAACTCAAGTACAGCTCCAGCAAGGTCATACTCTCCCTGTACAAGCATTTGGCGGCATGCACTCTGTAGATGGTTAATGCCAAGCACATGCTGCCAGTGTACTAAGCAGTGGACAACATATCTGTTGAACATGCACAGACACAAGCAAAGTTAACAATGCAGTACAAGCCAATACAAACAGTTCCCATGCTGAGGGATAAAATACACACACTATCAGTGCAAGTTAGCAATTTCCCTAATTGTTGAACCAGCAAATATGCCACCACACCACACAATTTCATAATGGCTCACCTGAACTTGCGCAACTTAAGGAAATATTGCCTTTTACTTTGCCGCAGGTCTAGCCACACAAAAACAGCATGACCAGCGGTCTGTTTATGTGGTCTTTATGGTGTGTCAGAGGGGTCAACTGCAGGATAGGCTCCTCCATGCAGATTTACACAGAGGGGTTCCACTGTAGGTCACCAGCTCCCAACAGCTAATTTCATAATGCACCCTGGGCGAGGCTTAAATAATGCAGCCCCAGCCCCTGAGTGCTGGATCTACTTAATCAAGGTTCTAGGTTTTCAAAGAAGCAGAGACAGCAGACTCACAGTGGCTCAGTTTACCTCCACAGCAAAGAAATCTCATTGTAGAAAAATACATTTTTAGTGTATTTTTTCAAGATCACACAGAGACAATATGTGGTAAGATGATACTGTGCTGTAATGACCAGCAAACTGTGGGAAACAAATCTTACCTTATGCTTGGCAGCATCTCAGTCTTTGCAAATCTTTCAGGCACCTGTTTTAATTCTACCTGAGTGTTTTTCAGAAAGTATAAAATGTTTTATTGCTGCAGCCAGCAAACTAACCTCTCCAAAAGCACTACCTGAGTCTTTTATCCATGATTGTGTGTGTCATTATCGATTTAAGAGCTGGTCACTTGGCACAGGTGCTCAGACTTCAAAATAGCCTTTGCTGGAGCGCTGGCACTCTCAGTAGACTTATTCTCTATCATGCTTTTTTTTTTTCTTGGCTCTGCTTAATTGAGCCTGTGAAACACTGAGCTTGCTTTTATGCGTGGTTGATCATCTGTCATAAATCAATATTTACAGCATGCTTAGACCTCTTGTGACACATGCAAACAGAGGTGAAATGCTTTTACGCAATTGCAGAATGCATTTCTTTGATGTCTTTTCATTAAATGCCAGGGGAATATGGACACCCAACACATGATGATGTCTGAATTAGGGATGATATAAAGCAGTCTATAACTTACGTGTATATACCCATGTATTCTTCCACCACTGAAGAAGTCTCAAGTAGTCTGATTCTAAAAACTCTCTTTGTACCATCCTTTTTGAATTACATTTATCTGAACGAGTCCATTAATGATGAACGGAAACCAGGTGAACAGATGACAAATGCTTCCTCAAGATGCTTAAAAGATCAGGTGAAAGACTGTTCTGTACTGTAATCCACCATGAACAAAAGATTTCATCACGCCAGGCCGGGTAAGAATCAGTGGCAAGAAATAACTGTACTAAGAGGCAGAAACCTTGAGCAGAACCAGGCTTGTATTAAACATGTCTGCCATGACTATGTTGGCTTTAGAATGTGAGAGAGAGAGAAAGAGCAGCTATAAAAGTGCAATATTAGCAGATAAAAAACATAAACTATAGGGCTGCAATGCTAATAATAATGGTCAAAGTATGTGTAATAGTATAGTAGTAGTTCTGAGACTGATTATCACAATATTTTCTTTGACGCTGATGTTTATAGTTGTAGCAGCTGAAGTCAAGCAAGTCTACAGCAACTCAGCAGCTCCATGGTGAATATACTGTATGTTAGTAACTTTAAAGGTACGTGAAGATATGAGGTTGGTGACATGCAGTATTATGACACATACTTCATCCATATGGGGGTCTCAGCCTATAGCCTGACCAGCTTACAGCTTTATTAAACTACTTAAGATTATATCATCATACATTTTCAGTCTACTTATAAAAGGGTGGATGAGAGGGTCATACGCCATGCCTCCCATACTGCAACTGATAGCAATCCCCAATGACCGGGACCAGAAAATTGTCTGCTCAGCCTCCCATACCATTATAAGGTACCACGAGAGACCTGCGTCCTGGGAGCTTACTTTTCTACAGGGGTGATAGGGCACAATGAGCTCTTAAATGTATGATGTTGCCCAACCATTCAGAGCTTTGTAGGCCTGAAGGAATTAAAGTCTTTTCGTGGATTTTATAAGGAGGCAGTGCAGAGGTTGAAACAGAAGAGACATGATCCTTTTCCCCAGTTCTAGTCTGTGCATGTGCAGACACAGTTTGGCTCAGCTTTAGGGTCTTAAAAGAGTTTTTTTTAAGGCAGCCTGTGTCACAGTCCATCAACATTTTATTTTCCAGTCACAGTCACATTGTTTTAATAGACTGTGTACAGCAAAGTGTTTACTTCTTACGTTGCCTTCAGTGATTTGACATCTCTTTCGTAGCCTTCAGATTTTTTTATGGCCTCTTGTGCTTTTTCATTCAGCTGTTTTGTCCCCTTTCATTTTTTTTCCCATGGAAAGAAGACCCAAGTCAAATGAATCTGATTTTTCTGATTTATGGTTGATATGGGGCTGCACGGTGACGCAATGGTTAGCGCTGCTTCCTCACAGCAAGAAGGTTGCCAGTTCAAATCCCAGTTTGGACAAGGCATGCCTTTCTGTGTGGAATTTGCATGTTCACCATGTGCATGCGTGGGTTCTCTCGGGGTACTTTGGCTTCCTCCCACAGTCCAAAAACATGCTCATCAGATTAACTGGTGATAATAAATTGCCCGTAGTGTGAGTGTGAAAGGTTTTGCTCTCTGTGTGTCCTGCAATTGACTGGCAACCAGTCCAGGGTGTACCCTGTCTATCACCCTAAAATAGCTGGGATAGACTTCAGCCACCTGCAGCCTGAACAGCGGTAGAAAATGAATGAATGAATGGTTGATATAAATTAAATTAAATCTCTTTAATCAGAGATTTGTCCCAACTGTCTAATCCTCAAGTAGTGGTCAGACAAAGAGAAGTAGCAGACCTTACAATGCAGTAATGGACCAATCAGAAACTAGTGTCTAACACAGCTGAGTGATAGCATGGAAGAATTGTCTGAAAACCCTCCAGAATAATTTCTGTCTTGAGAAATTTAATCTTAAACAAATTAATCACACTTTGATTCTCTTAACCTCCCTGGACTTGTTTTGTAATTCTGCCCAGCGTGCATATACTGACTTGTCTTCATGCAGGAGGTTCGTCATCCACTCTGACCCCTATCAGGCTTCTCCATCAGGCCGCCGTATGAGCTATTGATTGGCATTTGTCAGATGGAGGCCTGCTAATGAAGGATATGATGGAGAGATCATTGACAAGCCCATGTGTATGAAAACCAGGGGGAAAGGTGGATTTGGAGGTTTTACCTGGATATTAGTATTGACCTGATGGTAATAGGGAAGGTGGATGCTCACTTGCTTCTCTCATTTAAAAGCCTTAATGAAATATCAGAGAAAAGAAAGAAGAAAGAGTCATGGGGCTACACATTGAGATGCTTCATTGTTTTCATCACGCTACACAATTTATTTCTTCAAACCCACTTCCAAATAGGTTGGGATACTTTAACATTTCAGTAAAATTTAGAAATCATTCAAAAAGAAAATAGTACGAATAATACATATACATATTGAAAAAAATATTTAAGAGAAAAATTGTTAAAATTTGATCTTTGTCATAGTTTAAATTTAATGGTGGATCAAACATTTTTAATAGGTTACAAGTCAATACTATAGTCAGGCAAGTGTAGCACCTTCTACTCTTCTATATGGGAGGTCTTCCCTAAAAAGGGCGTTTTCCAGATGGCAGCATATGCTACACCAACACCTGTATGTACTGTTCAGCTATAATGGTGTATCCCCATATCATGGGTAATTCTGTATCTCAAAGACATTATAGATACTAGTGTTTGAACATTAAACTGACACCAAGCTGGATGAGCCCTCTCTTCTTAAGAACAAGAGATACAGTGTCCATGATTTATAGATGCCCTTAATTGAATACTCCTTTTATTCTCACTCATGTTACTAACCTGTTGCAAAGTAACCATTAATGGTTGAGAGATCTTCTTACAGAGGCTTTCTCAGCATCACACAACAATTGAAGTGATATGTTATTTCTGTCCTAACGTCATAAGTGCATGTTTCTGGCATTGAATTTGTAATGAACATGTATTTTACAAAACATTTATCAATTTCACCCTTTATTTGATGCCACTGTACCAATCGCCAGTTTGATACAGGACTGGATACATAAAATGATTTGGAAATCATAAAAATCAATTTCTACAAAGTTTTACACAGCATCCCAATTTAATGAATTTGAATGCTTGAAACTGAGGCTGATCTTCAGCTCAAATATTTTTATCCATCTATCCAACCAACCAATGTACCCATACAGTTCATGGCTACTATTACAGATCTCTACAGAACCCTAAATATATCAAGAATCTTGCCAAACTGTTCATGTGACCAGAGTTCAAGTACACATATTATCATCTTTCTGAGGAGGTGAAGCGAAAATGAAGTGCTGAAAAGTGACAGCAGAGATGGGGTCTCTATCTAACTATCTATCTAACTATCTAACTATCTAACTATCAAACTATCAAACTATCTATCTATCTATCTATCTATCTATCTATCTATCTATCTATCTATCTATCTATCTATCTATCTATCTATCTATCTAAGAGAAAGGCCTCAGGGTCAAACAGTTGCATGATGGATATTCTATGACTGGAGATGCTATTATAGATGTTGCTGATTCCGACCAGACAGTCGGGACTTTTCCTTCTTTGACACTCGACCATCTTTTACCCTTCCTTTCAACAAAGAAAAATTAGTGCAAATGGAAAAAAAAATGTTTCTACTGGGTTATGTGTGAGTCAGTGTGTTTCATCTGGCACTTAACTGGCAGCATCGAAGAATTCTGATGTGGTGCATAGCCCTTACAATCTTAAACAAACAAAAAACATCCTTATAATTACTATGAAAAACAAAAGCTTGCTGTCTGGCTAACCGGAGATTATCCAAATCTATGCTTAATTTTCAGAATATATATTTTTCCTCTCTCCCTGTGCTTCCTTTCAAATATTGCTTTTAAATGTTGCAGTTGTGTGCAGAGGAATAAAAATGCCCCAGTTTTTCCCCTCTTGTGTCTGCTCTCTTCATGCTTTGTGCCATGTTACCTGTAAATCCCTGCTGGTTTTTCAGGCATGAAGCTCTTCCAGAACAAAATTCCGTCAGGGTTTTTTCCTGGTAGATTTGGGATTGTTCTATCATCAGCATAGAGATTGATGTAGAATCTGTATGTTTCACAATCATTCACAAAGGAAAACACACTACCCCTGGAGGATTTACCAAAGCAGCCTTCACTTTGACATGTTATGAAGGTGCCAGGTGTTTAAGCAGGATTCGTATTTTAAAACACCCTGTGATATTACACTCAGATTGTACAGCTCATTTCAATGCATCCGTTTATCCAGCGTAACTACAGGACTGTGAGAATGTAATGACACAAAAGTCATATCTGCTGAGAGTGTTGGATTGTTTGTGTTTCTGAATAATGTGTGTTGTGCTGATAACAGATGTCCTCCATTTATACTCTCCTAATTACATTTTAATCAGGCTGCATTATGATTCAGGTTTGTGGCTGAAGCAAACAAAGGGAAAATGTGGATCATTTGTATAAATAGCATGTATTGTTGCATGACATTCTAATCCATTGCCTCCATGAAGTTACTTATATATGGCTTTGTTTAATAACTATAATTTCACGTACGTGCAATTTATTCTGAGAAACATATTCTATTGAGAATCTGTTGCATTCGATCTGCTTTTTTTTAAAGCTATAACACATATTACTGTATTGACCTGAATGTAAGACAAGGTTTTTTGTTTTCATTGAAAATAATGTGAAAAAGTGGGGTTGTCTTATAATTGGGGTCTAACTATTGACACCATAGACTGCAGAATGGACAGCGTATGGGCGCCTCCATAATTGTGCAGCCAGTCAACGCAGTAGAGACTATGAGGGACTCAGAAAATTTTTTTTGGAGCCGCTTGACAAAAATATATCTTTTTCAACAGTCTTATCTCTTCTTAACTCTCCTTTATGATGTATTTTACTATTCTAAAAAAAAAAAAAACTACACAAAAATGGCAGCTGTCAATCATATTAAGGGATACAAAAAACAAAAAACCTTTTAACATCTAATAACTAATGTCCCTTGATTGTTTTCAAACTGTACAGAACTCAGCTGCCAGGGTTTTAACACAACCAAAAAAAACCCAACCATATCTCCCAGGTTTTAGCTTCCTTGCACTGGCTTCCTGTATGTTTTACAAATAATTTCAAGATCTTACTGATAACTTTTAAAACGCTACATGGACTTACTCCAAGCTCTCCACCTTTTTCCTGACTACCCATAGTTCATCGCAACTGCCAGTTTTGCCCTTCCGGTTGAACGCTCTGTTTACGTCACCACAAAGCTGATGATGTTAGCCTAGCTGTCATACTCGCTCTAATAACCGGATTTTAAAAGCAAGAAAGTGACAAAATGAACAAAATTCAGAGGTGGAGTCGTAGTGCTATTTTTTTTTTAAAAGATTTACACAGAGCCCTGTTTTGCATTAATAATTTCATGTGAGTTGTTTTGAGCTAGCTTGCTGGCGGCGGCAACCGGAAGTCGATAACCGGAAGTCGATAACCGCTGGCAGAAGTCAACACCCATAGGCTTCTGAAGAAACAGGTGGATATACAGACCTTTTAATACCTTATGAGCCAACCTGTGCAT
The DNA here is from genome assembly GCA_030710495.1 of Labroides dimidiatus. Lineage (NCBI taxonomy): Eukaryota > Metazoa > Chordata > Actinopteri > Labriformes > Labridae > Labroides > Labroides dimidiatus. The sequence goes on from CM061155.1 coordinate 14,890,720, forward strand.
TGAAATCCCCGAGCAGTTTTATTGTGCATTCTGACTACAAAAATGATAACGAAAGGGGACACACTCACTGACTCTGTAGGTCTGCAGAGTCAGTGAGCACTTTTAAATCTCTTCTTAAAACATACTTTTATCGCAGAGCCTTCTTGGATTTTATCTGAGTTTTATTTTACTTTATCTTGTTTTTACCGTCTTAAGAAATATATTTTAGTATATTTTCATTCCTTTAGTTCTTCTGGGGGACATTAATGTCTTTTAAAATTTATCTCTTTATTCCTTGTGTTTTTATGATCTTCCTGTTTTATATTGCTGCCCAAGTAAAGCACTTTGTAATTGGGTTTTGAAAAGTGCGTTACAAACAAATTATTATTTTTATTATCATTAATATTATTATTACATGGAGGAAGGGGAAACAGATGGATGTAATCAATGAATAATAAAAGAAAACCTGAGAACCTTGTGAAATGCGATCGTAGTTTCCCATAAGTGCGAATCCGCAGTGTTTGATTTGGGACAACACTAGTAAGATTTCATGCCCCCTCTTTTCAAGATCACTCCATGTAAGTGCATATATGAAAATACGGAATTTGGGACAGCGCCTGGTTGACACATGCTGATTGAAGTCTAGGGTCGCTACACGGCAACAGCAGAGGGCGCTAGCTTTTATAAGGCTGGTGACGTCACTGTGGCAGCAGTAATCTGTCAATCACAGCAGAGACAGTGACGGGAGGTGGAAAATGGAGTGACTCACCGACCGTCCAGAGCTAAGTGGATCAAAACTTGGGCAAGTTAACTGACAACAACTCATCTCATCAACTGATGCTAATTTTAGGATAATGATGATCGATGCTGCATAGACGTTATAACAACTGTCAGGCAGCCAAAATATATGGAGTTAAGGAATATAACGTCTGAAAATGGCGCGTCCATAAAGACCGCCTGAAAAATACAAACTGTTCAGAGAAAAACTCATCGTGGTCTTCAAAGCGGCCGTTTCCAAGAGATTGGCGGGAGGGTGTGTGAGTTTTATTTTTTGTTTCTTTTGAGAAACGTAACGAAAGAAATCATTACCGCGCAAAACGAAAGCAATCTATATTTTTCAATGATTTTCTCAAAATTTCAATAAAAAATTAGTTTCTTTAAACAAAGGAAATATTTTTTATCAGTCTTTTAATGAAGATTGGTCTTGAATAAGGGGAGGGGGGGGTCGTCTTAAAATCATGTTCGTCCTATACTCGGGTCGATACGTCATGTTGTGTGATTGTTCTTTGAATTAAACTTTAATATATTCACAGACTAACAACCGTCCACACATATATCTCAGTTTATAAGATGAAATAACTTCCTCTGTCTTTTTCTAATGGAGGACAGAAGCAGCACCGCCCATGTGAAGGATTACAGAAGTGTGTCTTTGCCTCCATTGTACTTTTTTTTTTTTTCTTTTTCTTTTACATGTACTGATGACACAAGCAGAGCAACACAAAATATAAGAGCACTCACACATCAGATCACATTAGTGTTTAATTACAACTAAATCCCTAACATTGATTAAAAGTCTCATCTGTGTTCAGTCAAAGACAAGTCATTTAGCTGGAGGATTTAAAACACACACACACACACACACACACACACACACACACACACACACACACACACACACACACACACACATGTTCACACATCTAACCCTGCACTGCACGAAGCTCTGCGCTGATAGATAGCAACACACATGATTAAAATGTATGATTGAAGGCAGCAGGAATGGCCGTGGAGGAAAATGTAAGATGAACGCAATTACTGTGAAACTCGAGTGTGTCTCTCTTTATGTTTTCTACTTCCTTCCCCTCTCCTCCATCCATGTCAGCAATGTATGAACGTATTACTAATGTGGTAAAGGGGCCAGCGAGTCATCAAGTGTGATGATGGAGGTGCTTGAGGTGGGGAAAGCTGGGGGAGGGTGAGCCATTTAGCGCCTCTGTATTAATGGCTTACGCTGCATGCATTAGGTGATAATGGATACTGCTGCACTTGATGCAAACAGTTTGAGAATGTATGTGTGAATATCATTTATTTTTGTGGAGACAGAGGAAAATCATTTTCATGGTTTAATACTTTTGGTACTACAAACTTCTTTTAGCTGTTATATACCTTACAACCTTTAAAATCTGTTTTTTTTTATTCTTCCCACAGCTCAGAACTGCAGTTACACACTACACAGTCCCAATGGGACGATAGAGAGCCCCGGCTACCCATACGGTTATCCTAACTATGCCAACTGTACGTGGGTGATTGTGGCAGCAGAGCACAACCGGATACAGCTGGTATTTCAAGGCTTCGCCCTGGAAGAAGACTTTGACATCTTGTCTGTATATGATGGGCCACCCAGCCCTGGGAACCTGCGGACACGGTAAGGGCATCCTAGTTTTTCAAAATGTATGTTTGATGAGTTTAATGATGTGTTTTAAGGTGACTTGAACACATCTAAAGATTTTCTTTTTCAAATGTCACGATTTCTTATTTATTGTTGTAGCATAATTTAGGTTGACACGCTGGCATTTCGTTTGACAGTTTGGCATTTGAAGGATATTTTAAAGAGCAGTCAGAGGATACTTGTTGAATTATGTCACAAGGATAGAAACACACACACACAAAATAGAATTACATATATATAAGGGAATATGTTCACATAGTCAAAAATTTGCTAGATATTTTTGTTTTATTGAGTACTGAGCATTTGCAGTCTGAAGCATCACATACTGAACACATTGTTGGCCTGAAAGACATCTTGAAAGGAGGCAGTCATTTTGCTGACTTATATCACACACTCAATTTACTGATTAAATTTTCAATATCCCTCAGGTTGGAACAATACACAGCAGGATGGGTTCCTACACTGATTTGTAGCAGACACTAGTGGTTGTGAAAAATTCAGTGATTCTTATGATAGAGTTTGTTTCTTTTTCTCTCTCTTTGCTCTTCCTCTTCAGTTCCACAAATCAAGTAAAACACTGAAGAACCTCACACTTGTCAACGTTGCTGCCGATCAATCAATGAATCTTTTTTTCTTTCACAAAACATAACAGGTTAAAACCAGACTTCTCTGGAAAAATTAACCCTGTGGCAAGGGCCCTCCTCTTTCTACCTCCCTCTCTGCTCCCCCTTTCTATCCTCTCTATTTAGTTCATTCTGTGTAATGGTGGTATCTTATGTCAGGTTAGAAGCAGCTAGTATTCAGTTGTAGTAGGTTGCTATAATATGACCTCAAGGGTTGCATATGATGCACACATTTAGAGTCTATTCACTTAATTTTGTTTACACTGATTGCTCACTGCTGTCCAAATAGACCTCATAGGCTGCGAGAACAGTGTTTCTCAAAAAGTGGTCTGACTGCTCTTTAAGTGATCCGCCTTGACAGTGAGTGAGTAATTTTTTAATTTTTTTTTTTAATGGAACATAGATAAAGACAAGTTCCCTGGGACCCCCCCGAAAAAACGGTCAGGCTAATGTTCCTCCATTAATGAGGCTATAGGCGAAATCATTATGTATTGTTGCCGTAAGATGGAACAATAAAAAGCAAATCAAATGAGGAAGAGAAAACCTCTGACACTGGCCAGGAGAAGCTGCCGCAGCAAGATAATTCAGCCGCAGTGAGCATTGAGGATACTGTGGAAGCTAACGTTAGTGCCAGTAATAGTAGCCAGTACATGTATGATGCCAGTTTGTATTACATCAGTTTGCTATCTGAGCTGTTGTTCTGGAGCTATTTAGCTTGGGAGTCTGTGAGTTTTTATTGGGGGGGGGGGGGGGGGGGGTGGTCCTTGGTCTGAAACAATTAAAGAAACACTGCTCTAGAAGATGTCCTGGTGCTCCTGACTTACAATCTGTGCCTGGACTTGACTCTGATTTCAAATAGATTATGCTTTGATGACTCTGATTTGGACTCATGTGTCATTTTTATCCAAAAAAATATTTGGAAAACAAGCAATTCTTAGAGGCTGTACTTCAGAAAAATCTGTTTGAAAATGATTTGTCTACACAATCAATCAAACAAACAAAACAACAACAAAAAAATGTATGGCAAACTTGTTTGAAAGATGAAGGTGAAAATTCTCTTGTTTCTCAAACTGCCTGTTTTTAATCACCCATCTAACTTTATCTGCTGGTTTAATATTTAGCAATGTGTGCCACCCTTGAATTACAGAAAATAAAGAATTAATCCGTAACAGATCATACTCATTGTTTTCTGTATTTATCTGCATGTATTGCTGTAGCTATATATTGAAAACCCCTGTTTAAAACCTGTTCCTTTACTCTTGACCTCAGTATTTACTGTAATTTGAATTTGTGTAACCAATAACAAATATGTCAAAAGCCTTCAAATTTGGCCCACAGTTATATTAGACTTGAAAATGTCCTTCAGAGAGTCATTACGTATTGATGAAGGTAGTGGAGTGGAACCGGAAAAAGAGTCAGAACTGAAGTTTAATCAAGACTGTAATCACTGATGCATTCAGAGGCAGTTTACAAAGACCCTTTGGTGACTAAAACAAGACAGACTCAGTGGACACTGACAGTATCCAAGGTTATTCTTGGGGGGTTCTGGGCCCGTTTTGCGCTTCAGAGCTTCAAGCGAAAATGAAATAAAGCTCGCTGAGGTGTGAGGACTCCAACAAACAATTTCTGAATCAAAAGTCTCATCCCCTCATAAAAAGTATCAATTTAAGAGCCTCAGAAAGTGCTGCCTTGTGCTAACACCACAGAAACTCTCGCTGAAATATTGGCTCTCTGGTTTGCAGTTTCATGCTCACTCAGTTTACACAGTTCAACTCAACCAGCCTGGATTTCAGAGATAAATATTGTCAGGCTGAAACTGCCGTCTAAACAGCCAGAATTCTATTTATATTAGCTTCAATTATCAGATACAGAACAGATTTCCACTCATGCATTTATGTATTTTGGAATATTATTGCTTGCACCCTGATATCTTTCAGACCTCTCTGCACTCCCTCACTTACAGGCTAACTTAATTAGCAACAATTGCTGCATCTGATCAGTCGAAGCTACACCAAACACTGCTTTTTAATTCCTGTCATCTTCTGCTCTGAGCTTGGCCTTGCAAACAGATTAAAGCATATGTTACGCAAGCTCTCCAGAGGCACATGAGAGGAATATTCTTGAGGGCTTTGTTATTGATGCTGTTTTGAGTCTCCGTCGGCCTTTCTGTTTCTCACCGTCAAAATCTCTCACACCTCTCCCCTTGCCCCCTCCTCGTTCTCCCTGTCTCTCATTCTGTGCCAGCGTTGCCTCCTCTGCATCTCCCCGCAGTTAGTGAATGAAAGAGAAGAAAATCCATTATAGATTGGTGTTATGCGTTTCTCCTCCGCCTTTTTCTCCTGTGTGGACCTCTGGTCTCTGTTGTGTATAGATGCTCTGGCAGGATGACGAGGAAGCGTTCCTCTCGCTCTTATTTTGAAAATAAGTAAGGAGAAGGAAAACTATTAGTATTTATTTAAAAGAAAGTTTGAAAAGAGAGAAAAAGAAATGAGAGCTACTGGAAAGAGTAGAGGTGTTTAAGAGTTTGTAAAAGGTTCAGATCTCCCTCACATTTTTCATGTCTAGTCTTTGACCGCAACTTTTCTCATTTCAGAGCAGGCGTTTTGTGAAAGTGAGACTTTAAAAGGCTGAGGGAAAGCAAGAAGCATCTCACCAGTCAGCCAGGACTTGCATGTATATTTACACCACACACACACACACTGCCAAGAGAACATTTTCATACACACATGTGCCATACACCGTGTCTGATAATTCAGCCCTCCTTTTGCTCTCATCTTCAGCTTGTGTCAGAAGTAATTTTCCTCCCATCTCTCTTGCACCTATTCCTTCAATTGCCACCCCCCCTCCAACTTCCCCTGTTTCTTCCTCATCTATTTTTTGTAATGTGTTATCTTCTCTGCCTGTTCTCTATTTTGTGTCCTGCATGCTGTATTTGCTGCATTTGATCAGACTTTTATGTATATCGCCCTATAGGATGTCGAGCAGGGAATAATTCCTTTGATCTTAAGTCATCATCGAAAATAAATGCTCCGCTTCACTTGGTGTTCAAATGATAACCTTTGATTTATTTTTCAAAGCAGTCTCTTTTTGTTAGGTTTGTTTATTTATCTGCCGATGTATTCCCTGTTGTGAAGAGCAAAGCTGAGGAAATGGTTATCAGGAGAATGCTGGCTTATGAATCAGTTCACGTGTGTGTGTGTGTGTTTCCCAGCATATATGCACCTGGTTTGTGTTTGTGTGCTCCTGCTGCATGCTACTTTATGAGTCACTGTCATGAGTCAGTCTCTTGCTGCAGCCCTTCATTAAACTGCTGATTCCATCTGACACCTGGGACTGCAAAAAATATCTGTAAAGGGAGTTTCAATTGCTTGAAATGGACAAAGAGGTGTATGCAGTAAGGAAGCTGCTGAGGTTATTTGATTGGTGGTAATTAAGCCAAGCTTTTATTTCCAGAGAGGGTGTAATGATTAAGTGGTTAAGTGCATTTGCATCCTATGTGTGGTGGAAGCTGTCAATTACTGCACATGGGCAGAGGTTAAACTGAAACTAACCTCAAGGTGAAATCTGTCTAATTTACTTATGTCTGTGCAGAATTTTCTCCTATTCCACATCCATCCCAAAAAAGTGAAAAACGTATCTCACAAGCGAAATTAAGGTCAGCTGAAGCCACTAATTTCATCTTTTACATTTTTTATCTCAAATTGATTTTGTATTCTTTTGGGTATTAACAGTCAGAGGTGGCAGTAAGACACCAGTTTTTGCCTTGGATGGAACTAGCTGTAAGCTAGCTGTTTACCACACTGCACAACCCTTTTTTTTGCCAATCTTGGTTACAAATATTTCAATGGCATTGTGAACAGGTTTTGAAATCCATCCTTATATCCTTTATCTTCATGGTGAACTGAGGCCATCCACTATCAGATGAATATGATGAGTTATTTTTTGTACTGAATTTTAATGCCTGTGTGTGATTTTCTGAGGACAAAGCTGAGTAAATATACTGTTAAAAAAGTCAAGACCCACTGACTGAAACACAGACATTTTTTTTTACATTTAAAGTTTCTCTGTTGCTTGTTTTTAAAGTTATTTTTCAGGCTTTTTATGCCTTTAGTGAGAGACGACAGGACAGTAGATAGAGTAGGAAACAGGGTGAGAGTGGGGGGTGACATGCAGGAAAGTCATCGCACACTGGACTTGAACCTGGGCTGCCCACTCAAGGGTTTCTGCCATATGGATCGCGACCTAAACCACTCGGCCATCTGCACTCCAAGTTTCTCTGTAGCTTTTGAGACAAAAACTGACTGAATTTGACTGAAGTGACTGATATTCAGGCCTGTGCATATATAACACAACATTTTGAATTCTTTTACTTTGATGGATTATATATTTTCTCACAAAACAGCAAATTTGAGCCTTAACTTTTTGTTCTAGCAGTTTATATAGCACTGGTTGAAAAAGTACTTTTTTTGGTTAAAGTATTGTTTTAGACAGATAAACTTTGCTACCAGGGCTTTCCATCTTGGGACAATAGAGTTCAACCCTGTGCAAACAGATTTTTCGTTGGACACTTGAGCACACATCATGAGATCAACCTTTGTCACCTTTTTTTGTAAGAGCCACATCTCTATAGTGATAGTGGGTAATGCTGCTCATGGGAAATGCCAACTTAATTCCAGAAAATTTTTAATTTTGTCCAAAGTGGTCAAAGACAAAATTAGAGATCCTCACAGTCTTTTAGACTCATCTTGATTCATTTCATAGATTTAAAAAAATGGACGAAGTACTCAGCCAAAGCTAAGATACTGAATGGAAATGGTGATTATAGTTATAAGAATTACCTTTTAACTCACGTTTCATTACATCATCTTATGTTTAGAAAGGATGTGTTAAATTACAATATCTTACAACTGTGATATAATTTAAAACTACATCATACTATACAACTCATTACACATTACACATAACTTAGCTCATGGTAATGAAAAAATCATAACACAGGGGTTCTGTGAAAATCTGTACATTGTAAAACAATCATATAACGCTGCATCACCATACCCGCCCTATTGCAGAGAACAAAATGCCTTTCAAATGTGCAGAATTAAGTTGTAGGTTTCTTGTGCATCACACTAGTCTGTTTGTATTGAATTTTCCTTTAATTGCCAATTGAACAGACAATGATAATCTGACAATAAGACTCTATGGCATTTGATGTCCACCAACTGCGTACGACAGTGCGTCCTCCATCTTTCTTCTATCAGCGTAAAGAGCTGAAGCAGCTCATTCTGTCTTCTTTTAATTGTGGCTAGCCAATCTCTTGGTGTCTCTTCACCACTGTTTGACATCTTGCTGTCTTCTTATATTCTGCAGCTGTCAACTTCTTCTTCAGCCAATTAACTGTCATTCACGTTCCTCTCGTTCCTGTTATTAGTGCCACCCCATGGCGTCATTAAGTAGTGACATGGTGAGAGAAGTTGGCAGGGAAAGCCCTTTGAAAGACCTCATTATTTTCAATGAAAATATTGATATTTTCCACCAGCATTTCAATAACTATCACAAGGGTCAAGACAACAATACATTGTCTTATCAGTATTTTTTTCCCACCTCTGGGGATACCCTCTCTTATAGACAGTAAGACAGTAAAATGTGCATGAGTTTGGTTTGCAATTTGTGCAAAATCAACAAATTCATTGTTGCAGTTCTCACATTTTTGTTGGCAACTGTGCAATAGTCTATTACATTTTCATAGTGCATTAAAATTGGCCAGTCACATGCTTGTAAGATCATTAACTTGCAGTTAAACAGTTGCTAAGCACTTCTACTTCGATAGCAGTCACTGTGGTATCCAGGATTAAACAGAGCCTGTGATCCTTTACCAAAACATGACCTTCAGATGACCAAAGCAACAACCAGCTTGACCTTAAGCAAAAAAAAAAAAAGGAAAAAAAAAAAGAAAAGCTTTCACCTGCTCACTCTCTGTCACTCTGTTTGACAGCTCATAGTTCTAACTTGTGAAAAGCATTTTTCCTTTTCTGCTTCATGTCACATATTACCTTGTTGCTGCCAATCCAGCAACACTGAGTTCATTTCTGTGGAGGGAAAAAGCTATCAGGGTTTGCTAAGGCATCTCTCTCTCTCTACATGCCTCCCTCTCTGTGATGGAGTGACGGAACGGAGGGACTTGAGGCCCGGCAGTCTGGAGGGGAGGGGAAGAGGGAGAGGAGGAGGAGGAGGCGTGAAAGGGACAGATTTTCAGCCGGCGGGCAGGATTGGACCTAAATAAGGAGCACTAGTGCATGATGCTGGGAGTGGCACTAAACACTACAGTCAGCCCTTGGTGCTGTAAGGTTGGGGCATCACAATTTGAGTCTGTGTGTGCATGCTTGCGTGTGTGTGCGTGTGTATGTGTGTCAGCTTGCAGAGAGAGATCGAGGCAAGTGTGTAGCTTGTCCCAGCAAGCTAATTCAGTGTAAACAAAATCAAGGTTTATTGGAATACAGATAAAGTGCGCACACGCACGCACACACACACACACACACACACACACACACACACACACACACACACACACACACACACACACACACACACTTTTAAGCACAGAGTAAATAGCAGTGGGCTGGAAAACTGTGAGCACTGTAATTTTGCAGACATAATATTTCAGAGACATTTTTGCCATTAGGCAGCAACTTGAGAGCACAAGTGCTTGTACAGTATAAGCAGGAGGGCGGAATGTACATGCTTTCATAGAGTTGCTACTTATCATTCCAGATTTTTTATTTCAGTGACATAAATCTTGTATTCAAAAGCAGCTCATGAATCCTGGCTGTAAAGGACTACTTCCAAATGTTTGAAAGTTTGCCAAAGTGGTTCTTCAGCCCATAAAGACACTAAAATAAGGACAAAATGAGACATGACTGATGGGTTGTTAGACACTCTTTTAAAAACAAGATGGCTTTTCCGGTGAAAATGTCAGACATGATCCGGTCACAGCTTCTTAAATGTGAAGATTTGCTGATTGGGCTATTTTGGATAATCAAAATTGATTTTCTTTGGGTTTTGCACCGCTGGTTATTGGAGAGGTAAGCAGTTTGAGGATTTCACCATAGCTTTTGCAAAACCAGAAATAAAAGTCCTTATCCAATTTCCAGACATTATGAAAAGATTGTACTGTTAAGGTCGAGTGATAAATCAAATAAATCAGGCAATCAGTCTGTATTCAGAAAGTGCCTGTTATCTCAAAACACTTTACAAATAGGGCCATGACTAGACCATGCACTTTATTATATATGTATTTTTTTTTTCCGAAAGATGAAATAAGATTTGATCTTATCTGATCACCACTGTGAGCAGAGCAGTTTTTAGCATTGTAGAAGTTACTCTGGTTTGGAAAAACGTGCTTTCGATGAGAAGAAACCTCAAGCTGAAACAGACTCATGTTGAACAGCCATGTACTGTGACTGGAAGTGGAACTTAGGGGGTGGATAGAATTACACACAACAGCAGCTGCTCACATAGACTGGCTACAGTGCTTGTAATGACGGTACATGTAATTGCGATCTTAGCAGTTAAGTTAGCAGATATATTTTCACAATAACCTGGAAATCTGGAATATAAGTTACAGCACAAATAATTCCATCACATTTAGCAATGTGCAGTTTTTACGATGATGTGCTGCTCTTTTTATGATGTTGATTGTTGGAAGTAAACACAGCCAGTACCTACTGTCAATTCATCAAGGCTCACAAATGAATCACCAATCAGCTCATTAATGAAACTCTGTTTAGATCAAAACATAGCACCAGTTTGTTTCTATTGGAATGTTTGTATCTGTAAACTGAGTAATTTGCAGGATAATGTTCTAGCTTGGAGGTTATTAACGCAGAACAGAATTCTCTCAAGTTGGACCCCTCCACTCCATGCTGTGGTCTTGTATTGTATTTGGTGCAGTGCTAATATTCTACATTTGTACATTTGGCTTGTGATCTTTTGGAAGCACCCATGCCTGAAGACTGCTGCATTTAGACTAAAGAAAAATCCACACGCAAAAGTGAATAAAACTGAACAATATATTTATGTTTTATGCCAAAAAAGAGCAAACGAAAAGTGCTGAATCATTGGTGGTAGATATTGTAGGTTGTGGCTGATTCCCAGAATCATTCATCATATCACAAATTGGCTTTTGTGGCTAAAATTGTGTTTTTGTGGGAAGAAAAGGATCAATTTTTTTTATATTGGTGTTCTATCATATTTCTTCAAGATGATACCAGGTTTTTTATTTAAAAAATGATAAACTTTTCAAAAAAATTTAAGGCCCACTGATAGAAACACATTTTATTAACATGTTGACATTAGTGATTTTATTTGCACTTTCCTAAACTTCATTTTCTTTGACATCCCAAAATATCACAGCAAAAGTAATGTGGGCCTAAACTTTTTTAACAGTATATTTATATTTTGTTTGATGCACTAATACAGTTGTATATTTGTATTTAGCTTTAGAGATTTTGTAATCTTTTATTTTATCACCTCTATATCGAGTTAGTGCAAATCACTTACCAGGGATTACAGCAGAGCAGTGACTGCTGGCATGGATCAATAAAGCTTGCGTTAATTCAGTCCCCTGTGTCTCCCTGCTTTTGGTATGTCGGTGTGTGTCCATGCCTCGTACTGTTTGTGTGAATGGTTGCAGGAATAGTCAATGAGTCAAGCTTGTAGAAGCGATGTCTGTGGGTCAGGGTGAGAGTGGGTGACGCGCAATGGCACTTCCTGCGTGAAGGCTCGCCACGGCCATAACTCTTCTCTAGTGAAGGCCCCCGCAATCAATCTCTCCCAACACACACTTTGGGAAATGACTCCACTGTGTGCGTGTGTTCAATGATTGTTTGCACACACACTTTTTCTCTTTTGTTCATCTGGAGCGGCACGTGCAGATATGTTAACACGTTGTTGCGCCATCCATGGAATCAGTGCATTTGTATGTGTGTATTAGTGTGAGCATGTGTGTGTGTGTGTGTGTGTGTGTGTGTGTGTGTGTGAGAGCGAGAGAGAGAAGCGAGAGAAATATGGCTTCAAGGCTGCAACGCTGCATGCTTTCATTTGTTTATGCTTCTTCATGTGATTCAACAGCATCCACTGTCACACTCACATGCACTCTGTAGATACGTCTGTTTCGTCTCACATGCATCCTCATGTGCAAGCAGACACACTGACACACACAAACACACACACACACACACACTGGAGGATTTATGATTCTTGTGAGTCTGGCCTGTTAATGGAGAGACTGCCACTTATCAACGCCAGCCTTAACGACAGTCGGCTAAAAACAGGAGGAAGAGTGATAGTTTGTTTTTCATCATCTCACGTTGGGAAAAAGTGAAACGATGTTAAGATTTATGACACCTGCTCACCTGTGAGGCAGAATTATTAGGCCCTGCAACCCCAGATTAGAGAAATAATCAACTAGATGGCTGTGGATTTATACCCCACATTCTGTTTATCACTCATTGCTGGTAAAAGCTATTGAAATTCTTCCCATCCCAGAGTTTATCAGTGGTATTAACAGGATACACTTCAGCAGAGGTATGAAATGAAATGTTTTTCTGCTGAGACAAAACATTAAATTCTCTGTGTGCTCTTCTAAAAAGATGCGTCATCCTCAGCTGCTCTGTGCTTACACTCGTTTGAGTTAAATGAATGCACCACTCAGGGGGAGGGCAGCCTGTTGAGTCATTTCAACCTCCAGGGATAAAAACACCACTAAAAATAGAGGTCTAAACAGGCACCATGTAGAACTTTTTGCTCACTTTTTAATCAATGTGGGCTCTTAAACAAACAATTAAGTTATGCAAATGTGTCTATGTAAAGAGTGACATTTGAGGCATAATGTAAAGTTGGAAAATTATGTGACTTAAGCTGGCTACACACATAATGATTATCAAGCTGTTTTTGTCCTGACTTTTCATCTTCCCGGCCAAGGACGGACAAAACTGATTATCTTAAGTCTTATAAGATTATTTTATAAGATTATCCTGTGGTCTGAGCTGTGTTAAGACTAGGGGTGTAATGATTCATCTATTACATCGATGTATCGATTTATATTCCTACGATCCAACTACATCGATATGTGCTCGGCAAGTTGGCTTTTTGGATGACCAAAACGAAAGGTAAAAACTCAATTATATCACTGAATCGTTTCGGATCATATCGTTCTAAACAAACTAATATCATCCTTAAATTGTATCGGTAACCACAAATCCTAATCTACATCGAGTCTTTGATAAAGCGAATTGTTACACCCATAGTTAAGACTTAATTTGTCCCAATAATTGGCTTTGAAAGGGGTCGGGGCCAACAGTCGTAAATATTAAACTTGTTCAATATTCACAAGATTTTTATGTGTGTGGGGAAAGCCGACAACTCCTGCATCATGACTTGGAATGTAGCCAATCAGGAGGTGAGCTGACGGAGGAACGAGGAAGTAGACATAAACATGTCAAGCATGGCTGACCTGACACAGAAAGTTTGTGAAAGTTCACAGTCTTTTCTTCTTTTTGGTTCAGGAATTTTCTGTTAAAAATAGTCCCAAGACCACCATCATTCCCTCTTCTATGTCCTCTTCCAGATTGCCTTTGGTCTTAGCCGGTTGCTGCTATCTGTTGCTATGTTTCTTCTTCTAAGGTTGTGTGAGATTTCTGTCTTGGAGGACACGATTCTAGATCCATGTTGAGACAGAATCGTTATGCGTGTTGTAGGGCTGAACTATTTTGAAAAATAATCTAATTGTGATTTTTTTTGGACGAATATTGTGATTGCGATGTAGCTTGCGATTTCTTTGGGGGACATTTATCTTCTGCATTATTCACTAAACACAAGCAATAAATCATTCTATAGCAGGGGTCTCAAACTCGACTTACCAAAGGGCCGCTGGAGGTAGTGTCTGGGTGAGGCTGGGCGGCATCAAGTGTTCCACATAAAAAACGGCTTCAAGTATTTAAAAAAAAAAAAAAAAAAAAAAAAAAAGTGATGAATACTGATCCAATCTTCTCAGGCAATTGGGGCTGCGAGTTTGAGACCCCTGTTCTATAGTATGACCAACACGACAGAGGATACTGTCAAAGTATAAACAATTCTTTCCTAAATCAAAAATAGATCCAGACAATGTGCTATTCCTCTTCTGTGTCCTCTCTTGGTTCTTCTGCTGAGGCCATTTTTAAAGATGTCAACAACAACACAACTTAGTGTGGCTGAAGATGTTTTCTTCATCCCCTGCATGCGTTGCATTCTTTTTCAGAGATCTTTGGCTATTGGCAAACCAGCTGAAAGGTGCATTACACGTCACGTAAGGTTGCGTCTGCAGACATGAAACCTTTTTTTTTTTTTTAAACTGCTGCCTTTGCGATATCGGTTTAAATAAGATTAATTGTTCAGCCCTAGTGTTTGGTGAGCCATGTTGAGATTATCAGAGCAAACCACACACAATATGATCAAAACTGTTCAATGCCTGATTTTTTTAACTTTATGTGTGGGGTCTCTAATGGATAAAAAAATCTCTTTAAGATTAATAAATCCTTATGTGTGTACCCCCTTTAGAATCTTAAAAGGGTAAACAAGAGGGTTATCGCTAACCCTACCATTGTGCCACCTTTTTATCACTTTTTTCCCAACACAAATTAAACTGAACATTTCATTTTGTGATAATGCCAGACAGTGTGATCAGATCTTTTTTTCAGGATTATTCATGTTGACATTTCCATCCTCATTCAGCTCTTTCGCTGCATGAGACTTTTCAGTTGAAACCTCTTTACACAAAAATGAGGGAAAAAAATCACAACTTTTAACATAGCGCTCCTAGTCAAGTTAAGTCAAATTTGCTGTAATTGCCTTTGAGTAATAACAGAGGAAATTCTGCTGAAGTCATAGTTTTGATCAGGTAAAATAAAGATAAAATCATAAAAAGTGTGATATAAAGTCATAATCCTATATGGACCACTTACCACTGATGATGTCCAGAATTGATTTGCCTCGTGTATAACAGCAGCAGAGACAAGAGCTCAAGCCAGGAGATAAAGATGCTGATGAGAGACATTTTTTGACTTGGTAAGATCAGATAAATGATGTTAATATAACATCTTATTTGAGAGTTTTATTGACGTACAGGTCTTAAGTAATATAGATCTTGGCAACTTTGTACTTGAGATTTTATGGGTTAGATAAATCTTGTATCAATCAAGCCAGGATCAATCCTGCTGCTTAGTCCTTTGTATAGAAACCTGATCTGCTTTTTTTCCAACAACTTATTTCTGCACTGGGATCTTTAGTTGACTGTGTTTTTGTATGTTCCATTTATTTATACAACATTCGGTTGTTGAATCATGGTACATACATATTGGTCAAAAAACACTCATTACAGACATGATCCTATGTAGGGCTACTCGAAGGAGTCTAGTGTCTCGCTCATGGGTACATAGTTTTCAGAAGAGTACCTCTCCAGCTAATAACCTAATTTCGAGACCCTCTATTTTCCAAGCAAAGTCAGTCCGCACCCCAACTACTCCCTAAGCACTTCAGTTTGCCATTGTGCTCAAAAATCAAGAGGAAGCTGTATTGCTGTTTTCCTGCAGAATGAGCCTGCGCAGATTATAAGTTATTTTGAAGTACATTTTTCCATTGACATGTCTGTAGATATTCATTGTCCAGACCTTAAGCATGTAATATGACAGAAAATGAGGTAAAGCAGAGACTTTCTTGTTACAATTAGATTAGGCTTCCAAACAAAGGGACTGCTGTGGAGGACCAACATTATGCTTTCCTCACTCGCAGGAATTCATCTTGTTTGTTTGTTTCCTTCACAACTTATGCAAATCACATTTTTACAATACTGCAATTACCTAAGGCTCACTGCACATCATCAACACAGTTGCGCTTTTAGCATGTACCACACGTCTGGATTTAATACTGTATCAAGAGAAGGGAAGACTGTAATGCAGGGATGATGGAGATTTTTTCCCTGCTCGTATAACTTCTCTTTGTTGTCATCTTCAAACAATCAAACTGCAGTAGGGAGGGATAGAATTCGACATGATGATGACAAACATGCATTGACATGACAGACTGTGAAAGCGAGAAATTGTGATATAAAATCTTTTGTACCGATGAAGCAATTCCTATTTCTGCAGCGACTGTTCAGCAAACTAGTGCATAAATGAAAAACATTAAGCCTTGAGTTCTTGGAGTTAGACTCTCTTTTTCACTTTCTTGTAGATGTGTCGCTGCTCTCTTTCGCAGATAATGATGCCAAAAAGTCGTTTAACCATTGCTCATTGCTGAAGCACCCATAATCTGCAGTTTATCAGTGAGATCACTTCAGCTGATATTAGGCAATGTGTTTGCTGTTTTTCGCAGTGATTTATAGTTCCAGGGGTTGGATATTTAAAGGTCTAAACTAAAGTCTGAGGCAATATGCTTCTTCCACTGATACATAATGCAGTCTCTTGTGCATGCACAAATAGTGATAAACATAACTTATGCACGCTCTGAAGCCTTTTCCAAAAACTCATGAACATGTCTGCGGCCTTAGACGTGAAAAATGACAGTGTTTGGAGTTGGGGTTTTTCAGCACCAAGTTCCTACAGTGTAAAAGCATATAATATTCCCTGTTAGCTTTTTTAGCACTTTATATTAAACTTTGATGACATTGTTTGCCTTTTCTTCTTCCTAAAGTAACTTAATTTGTCTCTTTATTGAACTTGGGAAAAGATACAGACAATATGTGACCGTGCGTGGGTTCTTGCACACAGCTTAACAGTTTCTGTTAGACTCCTGGTTTCTCCTTCAAATCTCCTATCATATGGCTGTATTCATTGATTTCAGGTGTGAAGCACAAGTATGTCAAGTAGAGCACCAAAGAAGACTTCCTGTTGAGCAATTTCAGCCATGATTGGAAGAATTACTGCTGACTTGCAGCCCACCTTCTGTTTGAGTCTAACTTGCCAAATTTGTTTCGTCCAAATGAGGTGAAATACAAGACTATAATATGGTATAAAAACAATCTTCAGGTATATAAAAGCTGCCCGTTCTCCATGAAGAAACAGATCAATATACAGAGTAGTCTGAGATCCATTAGCAATAAATAACCGAATGACCTTTGGACTTTAACTGGCAATCTGGTAACTTTTTAAAAACAATGCAATTGTTTGGTTTTCAACCATTTAAGCCATGGTTTCGATAAAGAAAGTGTCTGCATCATCAACAATGCTGAATAATGACTAACACTGGTCCTTGTGCAATTTCTTTTATATATTAGTCATTCCTCTGATAGGACTTGCAGATAAAGAAAGGATCAAAACATTTGAAAGAATATGATATAGAGCATTGGATATTTTCCTCCAAACCATACACCTCCAACCAGAAGAATTAGCTTTCATTTAACTACAATCTGTGAGTCCAACATGTTCTCCTCGTGCTGCATGCACCATTTGTTTTCTGGATGAGGTAAATCTGTGGCATACTTTTTTCATTCTGTGTTGATTTGGCTGTTTTTTTTTCCTTGTGTTTTGCTGCAGTCACGTTTTTCTTCCTTGATTTCACCCTTTCCCTTTGTTTTCTCTGGTTCATCCCTGCAGACACAGAGCATAGCAGCCTAATTAGTCATACAAACACCTTGTGAAACGTGATAATGGCTGAGGCACAAATGGTGCACATATGTACACACTTGCTGTGCCGTGTCAAATGGAATTTGCAGGCATGTAATTAGATACTTGTTGCATGTGACCAGTTGCACTTTGGCTTATTTTTGTGGTGGAGAAGCAATAGTTAATACTTCACATTCAACTGGAAAAGGACGGTTATGGACATTATCAAATAGGAATCATTTCATTTTGATTTGCAGAAGATGTGCTGATATTTTCAGGACTAAAAAAAGAACAGTTGAATCCAGTCTGCCGGCAGAAGACAGAAAATAGAAAAAGCGTGATAACAAAAATATACACTCACCAGCCACTTTATTAGGTACACTTTGCTAGTACTGAGTTGGGCTCCCTTTGCCTTCAGAACTGCTTTAATCCTTTGTGGCACAGATTCAACAAGGTACTGGAAACATTCCTCAGAGTTTGGTTCATATTGACATAGTCCATGAGCCGGAGGGCAAATCGGTACCATTTTGAGGGATTAATTTTCATAGTGATTTTCATGAAGGTACATATCTCTAGTGTTGGAAAATGTGTGATAGCCTTCAATCCACGGTAGTTTTTAGGAGCTATCATCACTTAAACCAAAGAAAGTCAGCTCAGCCGAGAGAGCTCCCGGACCCCACCCTCACCTGACATTTTTAGCAATATCTCTGGAACGGAAAGTGTTAGAAACTTACTTCTTTCTATTTCAAAAACTAGACAGTTACAGCTTTACAACAAGCTCTCCTGCAGCCTTCTACACCCTCGGGAAGCTGTACAAAATCCCGGTGAATATTGTTCAAAATTTTTCAAAATCAAAAAAAGTTGATTTTCTTTTCTGGTTTTCTGTATACATTAAACACGAAAGATGATAGACACTTTCTGTTTTCTTTGTTGTAATCTATGGATTTCTAGCTTTCAAACAAGACCACCCATGGCTTCTTACTCTTCCGGGAGGCTGTGTAACATTGCATTGAAAATTTGTCATGAATTGTGAATCTTAAACAAAATTAAGTTTAACACTCTTGAGCCTAATTTTCCTGTTACAAATATTTGTTTGAAATGTTGTTGTGGATTATTGACATAATTAGGAGGAAAAAAATAACAAATGTTCTGTCATTTATGATATTTGTGCAAAAATGCCAACCTTAACTGTATTTTTAATACATAAATGAATTGTGAATAGTTCTCCAGAAATTTGATTATTTTAATGCTGTTATTGAGAAAGGAACATGAACAATAGCATTTAATTGACTTTTTTTATTTAGAAATTACATGAACTCAACCCTTTACACAAGGAATACCAAAAATGTTAGGGAACATGCATTGTTTTAGACCACTGTAATCTATGCTTAGTAGGTCACATCAGACATTTCTCACATCTAGTAGGAATCACTCTCGATTTCTTCTTCATCCCCGTTCTCGTCATCAACATCATCACTGTCTGAAGCACATGCTTGGTTTTCGCAGTCTGGCTGCCTGCACATGTCTGTACATTTCAGTCTATTTGCCACACAAACACATTTCGCTGAAACACAGTGTCTTGGACAGTTGCGGGCCAGTAAATCTAATAAAGCCTCAGGTGCTGGTTGGCCATCCATCCAATGAACTACCAACCGGTCAACTCCTCCCACAGACTCCATCTTCCACCCATGACCAATGGGACTGGGTACTTGTGGGCCCCTTTCTAAACATCTTCTCCATATGGCAGCCTGGTAGTTGGCTCTTTGGGCATGCTTCTCCAGGCAGTCTCTGCATGGTGGAAGCTGATGACTCTCTATTTCTCCCCTCTTGGCACAAAATAGACTGTATCTTAGGTCATTGACCTTTGTAAGTGCTGCTTTGGGGGAGTAAATTTGGCAGGTAAACGCTTCAAGTTTATCCATCAATTCAGGTGTAAGATCCCAGTTCTGGCCAAGCTTTTGAAACATGTCTTGCACATCTCTGTGTGTCTTCAGGCATTTTAAGGCACTTGCTTTCCCTCTCCCAGCAAAGGCACTGGTTGTGTCGCATCCTGTATATGCATGCATACCGATAAGAGCCTTGCAGATTCCTGTGCCAATTGAGGCTGCCACTCTCCTGATGTCAATCAGTTTTGTTCTGGTCTTTCCTCCACATTTTTGGAACACGGGTGCCACAATTGTGTCATGGAAAGCAAGGGACATGATGAAAACATCTGTGTCCCTTGAGCAGATAACAACAGCTTTAAAGCCCTCTTCAGCTGCATGGCTGGCATGGAGAAGGAGCCGACCATCAGCTTCTTCTTGTTTGCACTGGAGTGTTGGAAACAATTCACTGCCCTGAGCTGTGATTCTAAAGCATTTATCACTTGTGGTTGCAAAAAGAGTTTTCTCTTTGAGAAGATCCCTGTATTTGGACTTACTCCACTCCTTCACTAAGAATGAAATGAGGTTAGTTTTGTTACTGACTTGTGCCAGAAATCTCTTCCACTGTCTCACTAGCTGTTTTTCAGTGATACTCACCAAATGATTTCCTGTCTCCTCGCCTCTCAAAGATCTCTCACTATTCTTAATAGAGTTCTCTATGTATGTATCAAAAACAACATCTATAGTTCAGCATCTGGCAAATGAGGGCCATACACACCTTGGCCTGCACTGCTATGCCATTAACCCGGTGTGATGTTCCCTTTCCAGTGAGTGTCTCCTCCAGCCTATCTATATTGTCCTATGCAAGATTGGTAAAGATATGAGCTTTAATAGATGCTGGAATCACTGCTTTTTGGTTAAGTCCCCCTGATAGCTTTTGAAGACACAAGGCAGTATCGTTTTCTTCAAGTATTGTGTATGATACTGTTGAATATCAGCCTTTTCGTGGAGTTTCTTTGGTCTTGACAGCAGGCCAGGTGAGGCCCTGAATCTGACAGGCTAAACTTACTGAACTACTGAACTGTTCTGTTAAAACTATGTCACTCAAAAAGAGTAAAACACACGAGGAGTCCAATCATCAGAAGAGACCGGTCAGCTGAATCCAAGATACTTTATTCAAAGCAAGCGTATCTGAACAAACTAAATGAGTTGAGAGCTTCTGCAGATCACTCCAAGCAACTGAAAACATGATCATCAAAGAACATTCTTATAACCCAGAGGATGGTTATTTTCTCCTCGCTCCTGTCTCTGGATTGGTCATCTCTGTCGAAAGACAAGTCTCCTTTAGGTTAGCTCCCTACAAGGAGGGAAGATACTTCCTGATCGATGCAGGGGTTAAGAATAGAGACTGATTGCTGTGGTCATACTGAAGATTCTACTGTGAATCAAATTGAGCATTAATCAAAGGTGTCATCAGGAGTTTGCTTATAAACTTTGGTTTTGAACCTGGTTGCAACAGTTTCTCTTCCATTGCATTAATTCCAAAGGTGGTTGATGCATCTATGTGTTATAAGACATGGCTTCATGGCTTCAGCTGGTCATCGTTTTTTGGGAGATCAGATGTCTTTGAGCATCAGCATCGTGGCCAAGGTTGGTAGTTCATTGGATGGATGGCCAACCAGCACCTGAGGCTTTATTAGATTTACTGGCCTGCAACTGTCCAAGACACTGTGTTTCAGCGAAATGTGTTTGTGTGGCAAATAGACTGAAATGTACAGACATGTGCAGGCAGCCAGACTGCGAAAACCAAGCATGTGCTTCAGACAGTGATGATGTTGATGACGAGAACGGGGATGAAGAAGAAATCGAGAGTGATTCCTACTAGATGTGAGAAATGTCTGATGTGACCTACTAAGCATAGATTACAGTGGTCTAAAACAATGCATGTTCCCTAACATTTTTGGTATTCCTTGTGTAAAGGGTTGAGTTCATGTAATTTCTAAATAAAAAAAGTCAATTAAATGCTATTGTTCATGTTCCTTTCTCAATAACAGCATTAAAATAATCAAATTTCTGGAGAACTATTCACAATTCATTTATGTATTAAAAATACAGTTAAGGTTGGCATTTTTGCACAAATATCATAAATGACAGAACATTTGTTATTTTTTTCCTCCTAATTATGTCAATAATCCACAACAACATTTCAAACAAATATTTGTAACAGGAAAATTAGGCTCAAGAGTGTTAAACTTAATTTTGTTTAAGATTCACAATTCATGACAAATTTTCAATGCAATGTTACACAGCCTCCCGGAAGAGTAAGAAGCCATGGGTGGTCTTGTTTGAAAGCTAGAAATCCATAGATTACAACAAAGAAAACAGAAAGTGTCTATCATCTTTCGTGTTTAATGTATACAGAAAACCAGAAAAGAAAATCAACTTTTTTTGATTTTGAAAAATTTTGAACAATATTCACCGGGATTTTGTACAGCTTCCCGAGGGTGTAGAAGGCTGCAGGAGAGCTTGTTGTAAAGCTGTAACTATCTAGTTTTTGAAATAGAAAGAAGTAAGTTTCTAACACTTTCCGTTCCAGAGATATTGCTAAAAATGTCAGGTGAGGGTGGGGTCCGGGAGCTCTCTCGGCTGAGCTGACTTTCTTTGGTTTAAGTGATGATAGCTCCTAAAAACTACCGTGGATTGAAGGCTATCATACATTTTCCAACACTAGAGATATGTACCTTCATGAAAATCACTATGAAAATTAATCCCTCAAAATGGTACCGACACACCCTTTTTGGGGCCTTGGCTCATGGACTAACATGATAGCATCACGCAGTTGCTGCAGATTTGTCGGCTGCACATCCAGATAGACAGAATCTCCCGTTCCACCACATCCCAAAGGTGCTCTATTGGATTGAGATCTGGTGACTGTGGAGGCCATTTGAGTACAGTGAACTCATTGTCATGTTCAAGAAACCAGTCTGAGATGATTCCAGCTGTATGACACGGCGCGTTATCCTGCTGGAAGTAGCCATCAGAAGATGGATACACTGTGCTCATAAAGGGATGGACATGGTCAGCAACTATACTCAGATAGGCTGTGGCATTGAAACCATGCTCAGTTGGTACTAAGGGGCCCAAAGTGTGCCAAGAAAAAATCTCCCACACCATTACACCACAACACCACCACCACCACCAGCCTGAACCGTTGATACAAAGCAGGATGGATCCATGCTTTCATGTTGTTAATGCTGAATTCTGACCCTACCATCTGAATGTCACAGCAGAAATCAAGACTCATCAGACCAGGCAATGTTTTTCCAATCTTCAATTGTCCAATTTTGGTGAGTCTGTGTGAATTGTAGCCTCAGTTTCCTGTTTTTAGTTCGACGTGTTGTGCGTTCAGAGATGCTCTTCTGCATACCTCGGTTGTATCGAGTGGTTATTTGAGTTACTGTTGCCTTTCTATCAGTTGGAACCAGTATGGCCATTCTCCTCTGACCTCTGGCATCAACAAGGCATTTTGCCCACAGAACTGCCGCTCACTGCATATTTTCTGTTTTTTGGACCCTTCTCTGTAAACCCTAGAGATAATTGTTTGTGAAAATCCCAGTAGATCAGAAGTTTCTAAAATACTCAGACCAGCCCATCTGGCACCGATAACCATGCCACGTTAAAAGTCACTTAAATCAGCTTTCTTCCCCATTCTGATGCTCAGTTTGAACTGCAGCAGATTGTCTTTACCATGTCTAAATGCATTGAGTTGCAGCTATGTGATTGGCTGATAAGAAATTTGCGTTAACGAGCAGTTGGACAAGTGTGCCCAATAAAGTGGCCGGTGAGTATATTTAGAACAAAGGAGCTAAAGAAGTGACCTCAACAGTGTACACAAACATCATAAATGATATATGTGCAAAAGAAAGTTGCCTGCAGCTAATTCTAGATCAGAGTCAAAGCTGTACTTCAGTAAAGAGTACATCGAAAGCCTCACTCTGATCCACACCCTCCTTCTCATCTTTGTCTCCCGTCTCCCTCCTTCTGTTGCTCTTTGATCATCGTTGCCACAGGAATGAAAGCTTAGCGACGGGTGGGGAGTAAATAGCATTGTTGGACGCTCCATCGGTCACTGTGTCCCTGTTAGCTCTGTGTGCAAATCAGATCTTCTGCCCAACCTTGTTTTGGAGTTTATTAGTGGCATCCCTCTGTGGAGCAATTGAGGACCTCTAGATCACAGAGAGAGGAAAAGAGAGGGTAGCACTTTTATGTAAGATGATACTTTGAACAGATTCATGCAAAATCTGTGCACTTGACCTTCAGGGTTTGGATCTAAAAATCCTGAGTCCAGGTATGCACGCATGTAAAAGTTGGCCCTAAAGAATGTGGAAACCTGCAATTTATACACACATTAAACAAAGTGAATTTAAACTACAGATGTTATTTATCCTTAGGTCATCTGGCTTTACTAAGTCCAATGAAAAAGAGGCGGTACAGTAGTCACATAAGGCTTGTTTTCAGCTTGACACGTCAACCCATGGTTTCCATGAACGTTGAAACAAAGGGTCCATTGAAAATCACAATAACTGCCACCAGTAGAACATCCTATTTTACAAACAAAGAACAATCTATGAAATTAGAAAATTAGAAGTCAAACGTGTGATTTATACAAATAACACAGCTGCAATTTCCAAATGTAGGACAAAAACTGGCAGAAAAACAATCAACAACTGCCAATGTTCAAATAATGGATTATTGTATCTATTTTCAGTCATTAATTCCAAACAAATCTGACTATAAAATACCTGTTTATAACATTACATTGATTTAATGATCAATTGTGTTCTTGTGGGTGTGGTAGTTTGAAATGTTAGAGCTAATAAAAATAACAATAAAAACACATTTTAAAGCTTTAAGTGGGCTTAATTACGTGTCTTACAAAAAGAGTATACCACTTTCATGTTTTGAGGGGAAGATGTAGCCATCCTTTGGTCTTACTTTATTTGCACACTTTTTGAAAGAAGAGTCAAACAGAAAATAAATAATAAATAAACAAATAAAATATATATCACATGTGAGGTAGAAACCCAGGAGGTTACGGCTTAAGGTGTTTTTTTTCTTTTTGCACTCTTTGATTAGCTGATTCGTAACTTCTAAAAAACTTTCGAATTTAAGACATATTGATTTTTTTTCTTTTATTGGATTTTTTTTTCAGCTATTTTGAACTTCCTGGTATTTGGGTCTGACAGCTGATACCGTTTCAGCATTAATGTTGCCACTCAGTTGAACTTACCATGAAAATCTAGCGACTAGTCCTGGACCACTTCCACATTAGATTTGTCAGATTATTAAAATAGCTTGGTCGATATGCTCATTGAGTTGACCAGAAATTTGTAGGCCAGAATTGGATTTTTGCTCTCATCATCTTTCTACATAACTAGTTGATTACCTAGTGCTGGAAATATAACATTTTTATCAGTAAGGTATCTTCATAGGAGATCCCACCTATGTTTGGTCATTTACAGTAGTTTAAGAGGTGGGCATGAGGACAGCATGAGTCAGACACAGAGAGAAGCAAAAGGCTCAGCTGATGGAGAGGGATTGTGTGCTTGCTATACTAAGTGGCAAATGGCTGTTTGATTTAATAACATATCCTTTTAATCCTCAAGATTCTGGGAAAGGCAACATTGCATTAGCCATTACCCAAGTGTATACTGTTTGTTTATTTATTGCACCTACACTTCCAGCATGTTCAAAAAAAGCCTTCTCCTTAAGCTATCTGTTATGCATCAAAATCTCCGTCCTCGAGAGGTTGACTCATCTGCACGATGTACATTGTGTTACACAAACTGTTTCTTTAGGCGTGAATGGACCGGAAAACTGACTTGACTGTTACAACTACAAATGTATAGAAATGATAATCAGGTTCAGGACCTTTACAGATCATCTTATCCACTAAGGCAACACACGTTTACATCAACAGGGGCAGCTTTCTTGAATCCATACCTTTGTATGAATAACAAAGATCTTGCATCGCTGAATGTTTGAGGTCAGTCTTGGAGTTTTTCTTTCACCTTGTGAAACGTCTATCCTCTTCTCTTTGATCAACATCCTTGACAGCCATAATTGCTCTGTGCTCTCTCTCTCTCTCTCTCTCTCTCTCTCTCTCTCTCTCTCTCACTCTCTCTCTCTCTCTCTCTCTCTCTCTCTCTCTCTCTCTCTCTCTCTCTCTCTCTCTCACACACACTCACACACACACACACACACACACCACACACACACACACACACACACACACATAAATACATAAAATCAGACCTGCACCCTGCTACAAGTATGTAAACAACAGCATTTCTTATGGCCAACACTTAGCTCTGTCACTTTGACGGGGCCGGAGTGGCACGGCATTGAATTAGTTTTATTTTATCCCTAATTGTTTTCTGCCCAAGGATTATTGCAGAGCGATTTGTGCCGAGCAAGGAGGAACACGGTGGACGTGTGAACGTCACCTTGTTCCATTTGTCTGCCTTGATTTGTTTGCTGTAAGTGTAATTGACTCATGTCTTTGCAAGGGAGGAACAAATGAAAGAAGAAAGCAACAGTTTTTTTTTTCTCCCCTTATATCCGTTCCACCACAATCAAAGCGTTGGTGTTGTTCATTAAGCGGTTCTATTGAACCTTCGTCTCTGCACTTTTTTTTTTTTTCCTCTTTTTTAATCACGTATCATGTGCATCAATGCATAACTTTTTAGTTTAACAAGCAATATAGTGGAGGGTTGAAAAACTGAATGTTTCATCAAACACAATATATGAGCTTTTCGCAAGTATTTTATTGGCTGAATAGTCTACAAGGACTCTTAAACAAAAGGGGGTTATTCTAGTGTGTGCGTGTGTTGGGGGGGGGTAAAACTGTGTATGTGACTGTGGGTTGTATGGCTGTGTAGGCTAAGGGTATTTGGTTGGAAGGGCATGTGGGATTCTTAATGGTCTGTAAAGCACTTTGCATTACATCTTTTTGTACGAAAAGCACTTTATAAATAAAGTTTGATTGATTGATTGATTATCCTGCCCTCAGTGCTGCCTCGCAGGTATATATAGTGCTGAGCAGATGTAGATAGTATCAAGGCAATGTAACACACTGTTAATAGAGTGCAGATAGCCTAAAGATAAACCAGTCACATCATTCACTCACACACTGACGGGCAGACACTCCAGGGGAAGTAAAGTTGTGCGCAAGTGTGTGTGCTTGAGTGAGTGTGCGCCATAACTTCAACCCTTTGGTGAAATTAGCTAAAAGAAATGGATATAATTTGAGGCTATGGAAGCACTTATCTCTAGTAAAGCCATCAGTACAGTGTTCCAAAAACTCCTCCACTCATTCACATGCACATTCTTTAATTTAGCTGCTGATGACTTTAGCACTTCTGTGCAGCAAATGGAAACCAATCAGTCCTGCGTCACCACCCGTGTCTTTTTATGGCCAAAAAAAAAAAAAAAAAATTAAAAAATGAACACAGCTGATGAGTAAGGCATTCTGTCAGTGTTCTGACACTGTAAATTATTCATTTGTTTTCATCATCGCACTAGCTTTCTCTCTCACCATTGTTTGAGACTGCTCAGAAGTTGGTGTCCCATTATTTTGCCATTTAAGTTTCACATTTCATTTTCTTTATTTTCTCACAGCCACACTTTTATTTAGCAGCTCTTGTTTTTCTTTAGCGTACTTCAGCTCAAATGTAGTCACAGCTTGCATTTACTTCTCCCGCTCCTATCCTATTGTCTTCCTTCCCTCACCTTACCTTCCAATTCACTTTTTCACTTCTATCACCTTCTCTCCCTCTGTCCCTCCAGAGACACAGGTTTGCTAATGACTTTGCTGCGGTTTGTCTCTCACTTGGCGTTGACTGTGGTTGATTATCTCGCCATCAACATTCTGCTTCAGCAACATCTGAGAGGCTCTTCTATCTATCTCTGTTAGGCTGCAGAACTGCAAATACCTTGTGATGTCATGCACGTATGAATGCTAATGAGCAGCTACACCATTGTCGGCTGCCTTTCTTTACAAGACGAGTAGACAGACAGGGGAAATTATCTGCTTCATTCAAAAACATGTCAGTCTTGTCTGAATTATAGATGGGTTGTGGGATTAGTGGGGAGCTGTGGATGTGATTTACAGGTTGTTGTCGCTCTGGAGTGGTTCACCTTTGTTGTAGAGTTGTACATAGTTTCTGGACAACATGGTGCTCTTATAAACAATTAGAAATAGCAGAGAAATGTAAAACAGACTGTGAAATTCTCCAGTTTTAATACCCACAGTTAAAACTGGGGCTGGGTATTGTTATAAACCTCATGATGTGATTTGATTTTGATTCTTTAGAAGGGCGGGGGCGATATGCTTTTCTCCCGATTCGATTCTTTTACAAGTTTTGGTGTGCCGATTCGATTTAAATTAGGATTTTTTGATATTGGAGATTTTTACAATTTTACTTCCCTTATTTAACACCAGCCCATGTAAAGGTGAATAATGATGATGTCTGAGGACTACATCAGGAGCCATATTTTCCCCAAAAATGAATGTATTTAGGGGATCTAACATCAAGTTACTAGATAGTCAAGGAAAACATTTCGCCCTCTGCTGGAGAAAAGCGATAACGTCTTTCAACCCAGCTTACAAACAAAGACCAAAATGAATGATTTAATTTTGGAAAATACATTGATTTGCATTGTAAAACCAAAAAACCCTATACTTATGTGAAACAATCTTTTCTTCCAACCCTTCAGGTTGCGATTCAATATTAATTTGATTTAATTTGTTGATATTTATTTCAGTGCTTTAATATTGATTAGGAAAGAAATAGAAATACAGAAATAATTAGAGTACCTATTGACAATATTTTCATGTCACTGTGAACATATGGTAGGTCACCTAACATTTTTGAGCAAAAAAACATCTGAAAATAAGAAATTGCACAATAGTAACGTATTTGTGCATATGGAGTACAAAAGAAAAAAAAAACAAAAAAAAAACAAAGTTCTGTATGAACACTGAAAAAGTAAAGTGCATGTAAACTTAAATAAAGTTTCTTTCCTCTAGGAAATTGTGCTAAAAATAAAAACTTGCACAGTAATAACTTTTCTGTGCATCATCATCCCTTTGCCTTTTTTAAGCGCTCCCAGGACCTTTTTTTTACATTTGAAAAAATGTACAGTTTTCATGATGGTAGGCCCTGTCAGGTTTTGCACAAGGACTTTAAAGTCTCGTATTTGTTTTTTTTTTGTTGTTTTTTTTTTTTTTTTTTTTTTTTTTTTTTTAAGGAAATTCAAGATAGGAAGATAGGATGGAAAAAATTACTTTCTCACTTTACTTACAAATGGATAAATTTAAGACATTATGGTCAAGATGGGTCTCGTATGCTCGTTTGTCGTGGCCAAACTTCACAGACTTGTTAAATTAATAGATAAAGTGTTCATGATATGTTAGGCCCATGCATACATATTAGTACTGATGTCTTGTTTATCAATCATAGGATGTTTTGTTTTCCTACAATTTGCTTTTGGTCTCTTTAACCCTATGTTTTAAAAACACGTTGAACTGTTACCCTATGTACTGCAGAAAATTACTTTAAATACACATCCCTCTTAAAGTCCGTACGTAGTTATAGAGTATTAAGGTTTTTTGTTAGTTTAAAAAAAGAGAAAAAGTCAAGGATGTTAGAGAGAAAAGGGGTTTTAAGATTGAGATGTTATGTTGCAGATTTCACTGCAAACTCTTAATGCCTTCTGTAACTGTGCCTAATCTGTAACATCTGTAAAATGCTCTCAACCATCCTCTAAATAAAGAATTGAAAAAAAACCCCACGAGATTAAATATTGATCAGGCAGTTTCATGTTGATATACTGTGAAAATACTCAGCCATCAGTGTTTATGTCAAACCTGCCAATGTTTGAACTTCATAATCAACATCTTATGAGACTCCTTAACTTTAAATATTTTGACAATAAAACTTGATTCATGTAATTTTTGTATCAGTGTTTTTTTTTTTTCAATTAAAATTTTAAATCGAGTGTTGTTGGGAAAAAAAAGAATTTTACTTTGGGCCATATCGGCCAACCCTACCTGATCATAACTATACCAAAGCCAGCAATGTCTTCTGCTACTATCAAATTTCTGTACACAATCAATACCAGTAACAGGTTTGCAGGCTGTCAGATTAACAAGCATGAATTGAAAGTGAAATAGAGAGTGTTAAAAGCTGACTATGAAACTCTATCAAGGCTAGATCACGCCCTTGGGCAAAGTGATGCGGTACATTACAGCTTAACCAAAGAGAAATGCTAAGAAGGATGGTAGGAACGCTGTCTAATTGGTTGTGAAAGTCTTCCTATTAGATGGAGGAATCAAATCATGTGTGTGGGAATGGAGTGCCATTTTAACCTCCACAGGGCTGCACGGTCAGCTTCTTGCTCCGTAAGTAGAACCAGGGATGAGTCATACACACACACTCACATACACACACAGGGAGGCATCAGTTAGGATGTGAGAGCGCATTCATCCTGTTTAAAAAAATAACAACAAGGGAAGGAATTTAATTAGCAGTGGAGGAAAAACTGCTTTTAGTCTGTAAATTTTGTGTGTGTGTGTGTATGTGTGTGTGTGTGTGTGTGTGTGTGTGTGTGTGTGTGTGTGTGTGCGTGAATTCTGTTATTGTGACATCCATTCAGCTTAGAGCTTACTGTGCACAACAGAACATCATCCCTTAGCCTTGACCACTGACAAGTTATAGCTACACAGGGTCTTGAGTAGAAAGAGCACCCACTCGCACAAAAACACATAAAATACACACATAGTTCTACACTTCAACTTCCTCACTCCCCATCTCCCCTTCTCTCTCTCTCTCTCACTCTCTCTCTACCACCCATCATTTATTGGATAATGTCTCCCCTCAACTCAGCCATCAAAATCTTGCTGGTGTATCTATTTTCCCTCTCTTTTCTCCCCCTTTCCTCTACCCTCCTTCTGGGTGAGAATCAGCTGTATCAGCACTGTGCTTACCTTCCATACTGAGAACACACTCAAGCTTGCGCACACTGCAGTTGATGAGATTAAAGGACCAATGACCTGATTTAGTCTCTGTCTGTTTACAGCTGTAAACATGCATTTTAGAGGCGATCACAAACAAACACAAACACACACACATATACACACACACACACACAGAGGAATAAAAATGTTCCAAATGTTCAAATAAAACTTCATAGCTTAGTAGTCGTGTAGCTTAATAACAGGGCTCCTTTCCTTGACTCATCTGCACTCAAATTCATGTCTGGAGTTTTTTAATTCTCACGTACTGATTTGTTTCTCCCACATCACTGCTTTTCACTGTCCACCCTCCCTCTGCCTGCTCCTCAACACCGCCATCTCATTACAATATCTCCAGTCTTGTGCTATACAGCCATCTTTCTGCACTTATTCTCCGTCTCCTTCTCCGTCTGCCTCTCCCTCCCTCGTTCCCATGGGTGTTGGTGGGATAATTGGAAGCAGAGGTTCCTCATCGAGAAGATGCTGAGGCCAGTCAGGTGTAAAGCCCTCTTAATAGACCTCTGCTCTGTCTCTGTACACACACACGCACGCGCACGCGCATGCATATGCAAACACTTACACACACATATGGCGTATACTGCTCAACACATGAGCGCATACACATCATCTTCTCCTCAGCGGCCTCTATCCCTGAGTTTACTGTTTTAGGAGCACAGAAATGTTCCCCACAAAACTGTGCTGTTTTCTCACCTATTCTATCTCTCTTCTTCCTTCTCTTTTTGTCCCTCGCTTTCTCTCATCTTTCCTCCGTCAGTTCTCTACTCACTTGAGACACCTGTGCTGCAAATCCATTCTTTTGTATCACTCAGTATCAATCATATCTCACATCTTTTCCTCGATAACAGGCAATCCCCCAGCTGGCGTTTTCTCAATATCGGCTGCACACTGTAGATTGCTACAGCCCATATCACATTGCAATATTTAATCTTCCTTTTGCATGTGAAGCCAGTTTTGGTGTGTTCCTCACGATATCCATTTTGTTTTCTCTTAGCCCAGGAAAATGATTCAGGGTTGTGTCACATTTATGCCAGATGATCACAATTTGGATGCGCCAAGTATCCCTCCCAGTTTGTAGGACCCCCTCTCCCCATCAGACCCTGTCAGCCTCTCCATCACAGATCCAATTCCCCCCTAACACCACCGCTTCCCACAGCCTACTACTGATCCAAGATGGCTGGCATCCAACTCAATTTGCGGTCAGCTCAGAGGCTATTTGCATGAACATGTGTCCCATCGTTTCGCTGATATCCCACTGTGACAATCTCTCACAGATAGGAGTGAAATCATGCATAATGGGCTCTGTTTCTCTTTTTTGTGCAATTCATCTTTTACCCCATGTTGTGCAACTTTTCCTCCTTCTCCAGTGAGATAGTTAAGAATTTAGTGAATCACTGAAGCCTGTTTACTCTGAGGGATAAAATGGAGGGATGTAGTCGATTGTAGCGATTGAGACACGTGCAGTTAGCGTGCATGTTGGAGCATAATAAGAAAACTTAGACAGCACTTGAGAAGGGAAATTTCAAGGATGAACAAAAAGTAAGGTGCACACCACACATGCACATCCATGCTCATGTACTAGTGAATCAGCCTGTTGTGGCTGACAAGAAATGGAAAGCAGACACCTTTTCTTTATTATTATTAATTGGCTTTTATGTGTATCTGTCAGTTTTGGTGTTAAGCACTGGGGATGTTAAAAAAGTTAAATGGATTTAATAGCTGAACCTGGTAAAAATAGCTCCTAAAAGCTGGTCCTAAAAAGACAACTTTCATTAAAACATTATATTACTCATTTGTAACAAATGTTTAGCACATTGGTTATTGGTCCCCCTGAGGTTTGATTTGCTGCAATACTTATTACATTACTTTATCAAACATGCTTTTCCACCATCTCTTATCTCTGAAAACATCTGCATTTATATAACCAAGTAAAGATAAAAGTAAACATAAATTCATATTTGTTTGGTAATTTCCTACCACTCACAGTTCAGGCAAGGTGTTACTTGTATTCTATGATATTTCAACACAAAAACTTGATTAAAGTCACAGATCTCTGAAGCGAGATAGTTGGGAAATGTGTTTATTTATATCTTGTTATAATGTTAACAAAGAGCGGTAATGGGGTTTGCCATTATATACGCATCCATGATCAAAGTGTTTTGCCTGACACTAGGGGCTGTCTTGTTTTTTTTTTTTTTTTGCAAACAAATGCTGTGTCACATCTTTATCTGTTAAATAAATGCTAGTATTACTTTTTGCCTGAGAAGTGGATAGGTGGACTTTGAGGATGCTAAAAGCAAATATTATTTACTCCAGTGAAATTGAACACCAAGTAAATACTGGTTGTCCAATTGAAATTGTTCTTGACTCAAGAGTCTGACAGTATTTTTTTTCTCTTTCTCAACTCGATGATGCATAACTTATCAGGGCAATAGAACCACAGTTACTTTGTCTTGGCTGATGGGGATAGATCTGCCGAGCTTTTCTATTTAGGTCTAAGCATTTCAATAATTATCTTGTACAAAATTTCATCCTTGAATGCTTGTGGTAACAGCTGGTTTGATGGAGGCGAACTCCATACATGACCTTGCAACCAACTATGCTGTTGATTGGATCCTCTTTTTCTGTCTGACCTTCTGTCTGACCTTCTGTCCATTTGTTCCCAGGTTAACGGGGTTCCAGCTGCCTTCACCCATAGTGAGTACAGGCTCCAGGCTCACTCTATGGCTACTGTCGGACTACGCAGTCAGCGGGCAGGGATTTAAAGCTGTCTATGAAGGTAAGCAGACCTCTTCACTATTGTTTTGTTATCATTAAGTTGGAACAATAGTTTTGTTTATGGTTGTATGTTCTGAGTGACTCCATTTCAGTTTCATATGAGTATGGGAAAAGACTTTGGTCCCACTGAACAAAATCTTGCAAATATTCAAATTAAAATGAAAATAAAGCACAATTGGTATATTGGGTACAAAATTATCGTTGCACACTGAACTTATTATTCTTTCAGATGGTTTTATTTTAAATCATTCTGTCTAGCTTTGTCATCATGTCTTTGGTCCCTGGTCAGAACTGGGACCTTAATCATGATGACTTTGAAAGCTTTATGACCCATGTTGGGATGACATTAACGATGGCACTCTTCAAACCCACGCTGGGGGAAGGGTGAGCTAAGAGGAAGAACACATGAGTGGCTAATTAGGCTAATTACCTGGCATGAGTTTGTCAGCCTTTTTGTGGTTTTGTGAATATGTGGATGTGAAGCAACATCAAGTGACTTGGGAGGTCTGCAACCTCATTGCGTGACAAGATAAAACCAAAGACAAAAACATAAAATGTTGCTAGTTTAACTCCTGTGGGAGGCAATCAGGGCATTGTGCATTTAGGTCTCACAAGTAGAGACACAAGTGTCAAATTTCTGACCTTGGATGATGTGGTTGCCTCTTCCTGCAAACATGTTTGCAGAAGCTCAGGTAACCGTAGTGATGAATGCTGTAAATGAAAAATTGAGCACTTGAGGTTCTACTCTCACTTTGATTTCTATTTTACACTCACACACTTGGCAAGCTCCAGCTAAGTGAATAATGTAAATAATGTAAATAATGTAAATCTTAAGTCTCTTGATGACTGTAGTACTAGAGAGGCCTTGAGGAGTTTCAGGTCTTGTCCCTCACCAGGGGAAATGAGTGTGAAAGCCGTAATTACCTGTCACCCACCTCACATGACACTGGCGGGACCAACTGCGCTGACCCATGTCACAAGGGAGAGAGAGAGGCCCTGTTGTGCTGACACGTGGTGCTGCCCTGTGGGTTAGAGTGAATGTTAAGTAGAGAGTGAGGAATACGGTGGTTATGCAAATCACAGAATCAGTTCACTGCCACTGAATGAATTGAAGACCACCCACAGCTGACCTTTATTACACAGAACATACCCACGTATGATTTCAGCATGCTGTTCCTTATTTCTTAGTTAAGTGAAACCACATCTCTTCTCTGCTTCTTTTCATTCTGTTCTCTTATGTTATTTTCTGCTCTTTCTTTGAACCTTGCTTGCAATTTCCTCATGGCACACACGGAAATCCCTCATGGTTTCCTGGCACAAAGACCAGTGATAATGAACCTCCAGCCTTTGCCTGGACGTGATTTATCTGGCGATGATCATAATTAACAAGGATTGGTTGGTTCCAACAGCTTTGAAAAAAAGAGTAAAACGTTTTGTGTTTATGCAAAAGCAACAGCTTAGTCCTGTAAAAGGCAACTAAAGTCCAGAGCTTAAATTTTCCACATTCTTTTTTCATTATGTCATTACCAGTCCAAATCTGCACTGTTTGTAAATGTTTGAGTGACTTTTCTTACACTGAACTACCAGACAAACAACACTCTAGATGTCACAGTTTATGACCAAGCGGCAACCTCCAGTCTGAAAATATGAGAAAATGCTGAAGTGCTAAAGTCTGCCGTTCCTTGAGTGTCCACTTGAGGCTGGCTCCGGAAGTACCGGAAGTCACATACACACCAAGCCAAAAAAAGCCACTATCACGGCCAAAATAAGCCTATTTACAGTCTGGTACAAAGAACGTCTCCCGTCTGAATCGCTAATTTCTCTAATGGCACACACTGTACGGGGGTGAATTTTTTTCTAATTCGGCAGTTTCCACAATATTAAGCTCGCCAGTTTGTCCAATCAGAGGCACAGCTCAGATCACATGACTGTGGAGCGTCCTATGGTTGTTACTTTGGAGACTCACAGCCCGCCTCATTTCCAATATGGCCACGCTGGCCATTTTGCTTCATAAGTCTTTTTCAGAAACAGACGGGTGACGTCGCAGAGACTACGTCCATTAATTATACAGTCTATGTTTATGACATATTGCTTTGTTCTGCTTCAGAAGTCATTTTGACCAATGATGAGAGGCAAAGTAATGTTCTGATTGCATGAGCTCAGTTAGTAATCGTGCATACAGATATGTAGGGAATAATGCTGAGTGATTACAGTGACCACAGATAGTCTGACATTTAATTGTGCGTCATCTCAAGAAGCTGAGTTATACAAGATGTTCTCATGTAGAAACTGATCCTCCTAAGTCATGTTTCACAGATGGTAATCCATGAAGCTTGGACTCTTCCTGCAAGATTTTCTCATTCAGCTTTCTCTTTGTTGTTTTTAATTAAGGCAGTGTTTTTTTCTCCATTTGAGCCCAAGCCACTTATAAACAAATATTTAAGCTCATGACCAGACATTTTTATCTTTTATGACTGCACAAGGCACTGTTTTTACAGCACTAAAATGTGACAGACAACCACAGGACTACATGCCTAATGGAGTTCTATATCATCTCATTTCACTGTCCAACAGCAAACACTTTGAATAACTGCATGCCAATAGCTCAACCTCAGTTTTGCTATAAACTTTAATGGACCAAGTCACAGCATGACTAGCTGGATGATGTGTCCATTTGTGCATGGCTGTAATTTTCTATTATTTATCATATGTTCAATTATAATGGAGGCACCAGCTTTTCACTGTAAGGCTTGGAGCCTTTCGTATACAAAATAGTGCAAATGCAACTGGAGGGAGCTTTCCTCAAGGAAGTAAACTTGTGTGATGAGTATTAAAGGTAAAGAATTAAAGAGAGGCAAAGCTGTGCGTAGGGGGGCATGTCTTAGTTAACTTGTGTCTCCACGGAGTATCTAATGTATCCACCAGAAACTTTCTAAACTTTGTTTCCACTTTCTCCAACCTGCACCTGAGAGAAAACATCTGATTCTGTTTGACATGTTGGTTATATTAACTTTTTTTTAAGGTTGTATCAAGAATTGTTGATGCACAGATATTGACTTTGAAGCTGATTGTACCAGAAACTGTCTGACAGGTGTTCATGTGGTCCATGAACTCAACAACAAAACTCAAATACTCTTTTGATGTTAATTCATTGTGTCTCAGGTTAGTGTGGAAATTTGACGATAGCTTCTACATTTCATTGCTTCTAACAGAGACTGAGAAGGCAGTGGATAGTGAAAATTCAAAGGCACAATGGAAAGTATTTCAACTTAAAGTGAGGAGTCAAGTAATTTTTGACTGTTCATAAATCAGACTGAATTTAATAGAAATGATCTAAAAGAGCAAACAAGACTATCAATGACAAAACTGACTCTCCCCAAACTTTTATTCTTAATACCTGTAGCAGCTGTGAAGGGATGTTAGAGGAGACAATTTACAGTTCTCTGAAGAAACAGCCTTTTAGGAACTTGTCCAAGTGAAATTTCCTCAGTGAGTGGTGCATTTCCCCGCTCAAAGACAGGAGGATGCTACATTTTTGGCCAGTTCAGCAAAATAATAGGGAATATGCCAAGAGGGGGTACCAACATTGACACAAAGTTCCCCACAGGAGCTGACCTATATACACCGATTACTACATCATCTTAAGCATTTTTAGCAACCATTACCTTTAACTTTGACATTTTTACCTTTCCCATTTGCTGATACATTATTAGACTGTAAAAGCTGTGAGAAAACAAATATTTTGACTGGTATGTGTTTTTGTAACATCTCCTGTCCCTATATTCACACCACTTGCTGTTCTTCTTGTCTTTTGCTAGGCCTGTTATTTACATATGAGAACAAGTGCGCTTGATGGCATTGTTGCAATAAATACTTGATATAGATTGTTGTGGGAGAGCACTAAAATTAGTCACACATGCACCTCTTGTGTGTCTGTATGCAGGTGTCCTTGTTTGCCATGTTAGGACTCTACTCAGATGTCGCTTGGCGTGTGTGCTTGCCTTCTGCTCTCTCGTTGTCCATCCACGTTTACAAATAGGATTCATCTGTTTTTTTCCAACCTATATGGCTCTCCTCAGGCTCTCTCTTGGCTGTTAAACCTCTGTATCCTACAACTTCTTTTTTATTGAGGCTGATCTCACCATCCTCCATTTTGGTGCAAGCCCATCTTGTCTACAGAAGATATCTGTTCTGTTTCAGCCCACACTGCAATAAGCCTAAGTGCTGCACAGTCCATCTCCTCAACACGCTGCGTAATAGCTGAGACCACTCTAGAATCCCTCCCCTCTCGTCACCATGGCAACCACCAGTGACTTTACTCCCATCTTAGTCTGCTCTTTTTTTTCTCCACGTCTTTGCAAACTCTCTATTCCTGTTTAATCTGTGGAAATAGAGAAGGAGGCTAACGGGTGTAAAAGAGATTTAGGAACATTTTTGGAGCTTCTGAAAGTATCTTCTGGGAACAGAAGTGGACTCTTATCTCTTCATGTCTTGCTGCATCCCTAGTGCTCAACCGCTGCTTGTATTTTTAACATCTTTTCCTTCTTCTCCCTGACTCCAACTCTACCCAGACTCTGCTCAGTCTCAAATCTCAACGTCCTATGTCCCCGAATTTCGGTGCCTCCTCCCTTATATTATCTCCCCCTCTCTCCATTCTCCTGCATATTAAAGTGCCATGATGATTATTCAGTCATGTGTCGCCAAGTTTCTCTTCCATCTGTCTTAGTTGCATATTCAATGTGCCTCCCAACTGGGTCATCTGAAGAAAAAGTGCAGCCAGCCCAACCACACGACTCAAGCAGTCTGCTTCCTCAGCATTAAGTCACTGCAGGTGTCGGAAACATGAAAAAAGACCTGCCCATTTAATTTTGTTCAGTGATTTACTTTCTTTAGAGAAAAAAGAAGGGTTCCTCATACATTTAGACACACTAAATCCTTTTGATATGTTAGCTCTAAACAGGTGGTACTGGGTTGCACTGATGTAGCTTCAGGAAGAAAATCTAAACATTGAGGAATGGCTTGAAATGTTGAGACTGATTGAGGTGTGATGATAACTTCAACCTCTATAAATGAGTAAAGCAGCAGCAGAGGGAGCCCGACAGTAATGCAGTCTTCTTCTGTCCTCCTTGCTATCAACAGTATCTATATCTAACCCCCCTCTATGTCTCCTTGCTCCTGTCATCTTATTAGCATAAGAGAGGGAGGAGGGGGCCAAGTGGATGAGGAAGTGGTGAAGCATGAGTGGGTCTAGCTCCTAAATGAAAAATTAGACTCATCACTTTAAGTCTGGGAGTTGGCCAATAAAAGTGTGATGACAGAATCTAAAGAAGGGCACAAACCTAATGTTCTATTTTCCCTCCACAGGAACAAATTCAGATTTCCTCGTGGGTACATTAGGGTTTGTTTGTGTGTTTGTGTATGTAATTCAAAGGGAGGGCAGAGGGGGTTTATAACCTGTGAGCCCTTCAGAGTCCCTTTCTCTCAATGTTTCAACTGCTCATTCTGGTAAAATTAGCTTTGATTGGGAAAGGGGCAAAAATGTAATTTTGTGCCAAAGAGCAATTTACACTGATTGTTTGAATGATTTTGATTACATTTATCATCAACCAGTAACCATATTCTGTTCCTATCTTTTCTCCCTTGATTTAAAACATTTTACTTTGCATTGTGATGTAGTCTGCTTAGTAAGCTACCATCAGTGCAGTTCACGTTCACTGCTAGCCCTCATCATGAAATTATCATCACTGTGCTTGAAGCTAATAAGTAACAGAAACAAGGAAGAGCGAACCTGTACTTGGGTGTTCAACTTGACAAGCAGGCCAATCCATCATCAATGGCCAGACCATCAGCTCATCCAGAAACACTGCTAAATACAATGGATTCTGGTCCTAAAGAAATAATTGCCACATTCCCTTCAGATGTCAATATAGGATCCATTTGTAAACTCACACACCTCTTTTAGTAGAATGGTACCAAATTATATAAATTTGCAATGTCAGAACAAAAGATTGTAGAAAGAAGCTACAACCTAATCTTGTCTCTATATTCACAAGTCATTATTTTTCGCTAAGACACCCCCCTCCCCCTTATATATATATTTTACTTCAATGCCTGTCAGCAGTTACAGATGGGTCTACTGTCCTTTTCATGGTAATGGCAGCTTATTGCTATTTTTAAACTTACCCATACAAGCTTTGGTTTTTTTATTTTATTTATGTATTCATTTGGTCTTTAGAGAACTGTGCTTTTTTAAATTTTAAATCAAACTCATTCAACATTTAGCAATTCATATTCATCCATTGCTCTGATAATTTGGTTAATGATTAAGAATATGAGTTGCACCTTTTTTGCAAGAAAACTAGGATTACAATCAGATAACCTAATAAGTTATGGTGGGAATTGTATCTATTATTTATATGAAGAAAGCACAAAAATATTCTTGCATGATGATAAATGTTCTAATTCCCCCATTTGATGCTGGTTGAACTGATCTCACACACACTAAGACCCTGTCACTGATACAAGTATTTCAGCCTTCATAACATTCCGATGACGTGTCTGTTCGACTTGACATAATGACTTAAACGGGAAAGGTCTGTGACATTCAGAAAGTATCTTTCCTCAGGCAAGGCTGCTAAGTTTCTAAACTTTTGCCTTTCTTGTCTGTAGCAAATATGTCCTCAAGGGAAGGATTATATGTGCCTGTAAGACCTATGGGCCAATTAATATAGTACAGTAAAAATAGAAAATCAAATCTACAAAGAAGGGAATGTGCCTCACTGAGGAGTGCAAATGGTAATTGGCAGATCAGTAATCACAAATGGTCATGAAAGAACCTGTGCATCCTTTATAATACTCAACTAATGCTACTCAAGTTGTGCAGCCACTATAGCATGTGTAACATTGATGGTAAATCTTAGCTTTTTATGACTAACACAGCACCTTGCACAGAAAACTGCAAGAAATAAGTAACAAACAGAAGTTCAGATCTGGCTACAGTCTAGTATTTTTTTTTCAATTGCAATAAGATTCAGTTGTCGTGTACTCTCTCACAAGATGAGACTCATGGTTTGTATGGAAACATGGTTTAAATACTCACCTGGACTTTCAGCAAACATAACCGAAATATATGTTTTCCTGTGTGCACTCTTGTGCACTAAAATAAGTTCATCCTGTTTTTGCTGTGTCCAAGAAAAATCCTGAACTTTTATATGTATTGAGAAAGATCATATGATTGAAGACTATACAAATACAGTTGCTGTTACTGATGGCCAAGTACAGATCTTGTTTCCTTTTGAGAAATGTGAGGAAAAGAAAAATAATCATTTATCTTCTTTCATTAACCATACAAATGCCCCCCTGGCAGCAGAGTGTTTTTCTAATTTTGTCAAAGAAGCTGTTAGTCCTGCATTTGAGCTACTTGAACCAAACACAGCTCCATGTGACAGATTTTTTGAGTTGTGTTGTGGACTTTGTGAACCAAAGTCATTGCACTCCACAGCTGAATTGTGTGCAGAAAGAAAATAATGTGTTTCCTTTTGGAAGAAGGTAACCAAGCTATTATGGATGTAGTCATGTGAATGTATTGACAGATTTTCTTGTTAAGTGTGGGCTGTCTGGCTCGCCAGGGCTCCTGATCTGGCAGATTCTGACTGTTTAAGTGTCTGGCATGGGAATGGGCCGACAGCGTGTCTGACCGTTAAATGCTCTTGACACTTAATTAATGTCTGATTGTTGTGTGGCAGGTCTCCTTCAGCCTAATGAAGACTGTTTC
Organism: Labroides dimidiatus; assembly: GCA_030710495.1. Lineage (NCBI taxonomy): Eukaryota > Metazoa > Chordata > Actinopteri > Labriformes > Labridae > Labroides > Labroides dimidiatus. The sequence continues at coordinate 14,931,913 of CM061155.1, forward strand.
AACTCTCTCTCACGAACAGTAATACATGCTTAAATAAACACACACATTTGCCAAAGGCTTTTATAAACTTACACTGACGCTTTACAGCTGCGTCTGCAGTCCATCTCTGCTCGATCATGGCCCTGGATCAGATAGGTTTCCATTCGTGTCAGTGTGTCAACTTACAATGAATCCATTCCATTGTGGTCCGGCTGCGGGGCTGGTCTGGCAGGTCGCATCTAGCTGATCCAGGGCTGTGATGGAGCAGAGACGGACTGCAGACGCAGCTGGTGTATTTAAGCCGTTTAAATCAGTTTTTCTGTGTAGCAGAAGCAGTCAAGCCATTTTTAAGAAACATTAGAAGAATTATGTGGATTGTTTTCTGACTTTGTCCATACTACTTAATCATTTAATGTTGTTTTTAATAATTAAAGCTAGCTGTGGAACAAACCATGTTTGGCTTAAGTTGTGTATTTTCTATAGAGACAGTTTCTGCATCATGCATTATTTTGTTCTTAATCTTGAGTAACTAGCATGGTTCAGTTAAAATATCATGTTGCTGAAATCCTTTGAGCCAGCTCTTCCTTGCTTCACATTATGTTAATATTTGATGTTGAACCTCACATTGGTGCCTTTCTGGACTCCAATATTTTTCTATTTTTTTCTTTTCCTGACATGAGTTAAAAGAGTTCTTGACAGTTCCAGTTGCCCTGTAAATCATTGCAGTTGGTTTCTGCGCCTGCAAGAAACACTCAATTTTTGGGGGTCTCTTCTCTCATCCCTTCTTGCCCTCTATTTGTTTTCTGGGTGAGTGGCCTGCAAGACGGGGTCTAGTCTGTAGTCTGGATAAGTTGTTTTGCTCCCCAGATGGAAGAAAAAAAATGACACAATAGTTACACACAAATACACTAACACATCAGCACAGAAGACTTTAAAGTGCACCCCTAACAAGTGGGCCTCAAACATTGCATGATGCACCCACTGTGCAGTGGAGCATGAACAGGAACGTCAACCTTCCCTGCAAACAAGTCTTCAGTGTTTACATGGTGGACTGTCTGTCATTTTTATCAGAGGTGCTGAAAATTAAAACTGCACACACATTTGAATGAGAAAATCTCTCAGCTTGTTTTGGTTCTGGTTGGGTTACTTTTTGGACTTTTCATATGCTGAGTCAGTAAAACATGCAGCCAAGATTCTCATAATTTTTATTCATGATCTGGGCCTGTATGTAATGACTGTCCAGTCATTACAAAAACGGCAACATTACATAACATACCGTGACTTGAACGGCCCATTTGGGCATAGCATTAGTCGCATGCATGACTGAAAATAATTGGCCAGCTAACTAATTGCACCATGAAATTAAGGCAGGTGCAGAACGTCAAATGTTGGGGGAACCTCCTTAAACACGCCATCCAACAAATTCAAATTGTGCATGTCCACTACACATTAACAGCAATAAACATGGCAAGTGGTAACGGTCAAGCGAAAACAATTTTTCAGTTGAAGGAATGGACATTTTATTACAAGAACATAGAATGGACAAACAGTTCTCATCAGCTAGTCAATGGTTAAAGATAACAAAGAGAAAGGGAATGTTTGTCCAAAGATCTTGAACAGAGTAAATGTGTGTGGTGTTTCTGAGCTCACAGTAGAAGACCTCAAAAATGAAAAATAAATAAATAAATAAATAAAATATGAACGCTGCTTTGCGGAACACTCACTGCATCAGTGCCACAGTTACTCCAACTCCAAAATTTTACTATACATATCTTGAAGGACCCTGACGCACAAAAGCAAAGGGCCAAGCAAACTTGAAAACTGATAGCTATGAGCCTTGCCTATTTAAGTTTTTGATTACCTCACTTATCTCATCTATTAACTAAAAAATGCTGTCTCCTAAATCTAAATTTCTTTTATAGCTCCACATCCTCATACTTTTCCGAAGTACTTGTTCGATCCCTAAATAGTCTATTCATTGTCTTCTCATATTTTGTCTTAGACGGTAATGCATAGGCATGGCGTCCACCATCCTTTAAACAGCCTAACAGATGTAGTAATCCAGCCATTAGCACTTGTAATGATGGGGTCTACCTCTATTAAATGCAATGCCCTTTCGGGGTGTTTAATGGAGTCATACATCCTGCTGTGTTTGTTTTTTTTCCACCATTAGTACAAACGGTCCGTATTCTTGCTAATGGCTGGACATGCATACAGGCCCTGTTCTTCAAAAAGCAGGTTATGTTAACGAGTCTATTTTAGTGATTTGTTAATTTTCTACCATTTATCCTGTTCAGGGTCATGGGTGTCTGGAGCCTATCCCAGCTGCTTTAGGGCGAGAGGCGGGGTACACCCTGGACTGGTCGCCAGTCAATCGCAGGGCTGAGACATAGAGACAGCCAATCATTCATGCTCACACTCACACTCACACACAATTTAGAATCACCAATAAACCTGATGAGCATGTTTTTGGACTGAGGGAGGAAGCAAGAATACTTGGAGAGAACATGCAAACCCCACACAGAAAGGCACGCTTGGCAAACTGGGATTCAAACCGGTGACCATCTTGCTGTGAGGCAGCAGAGCTAACAAGTGCACCACTGTGCAGCCCTATTTTAGGTATTGATTTGTTTAACTGATGATCTTATTTATTTTATAGAGGCGGTTGGATGTATTTTGCTTGTGGGAGTCTGTGGACATTTTCCACTTGTGATTCTCAATTACTTCAACAACCATACGGAAAACTTTCAGTCCTGCTGGAAATACTGTATACACCCGTGGATGTGAGTGTTTGACTGACTGCCTGGGGCTAACTGTGAGTCTGTTTGTTGTGCTTGTGTGGCCTGCAAATTTGAAATCCCAAATTTAACTCCCTCAGAGTTAAAATTAACACTGCTCCAGTGTTTATATGGGAACCAATGAAACAGAGTTAAATTAACTCTTTTCAAAGAGTTAAATTTTAACATTGACAGTGTCACCCAGTAAGTCTTACGGTGTAAAATAACACTGCAGTGGGTTTAAAAAACACTAAGCCAGTGTACATTGTTCCTCATTGTTCCTCTATCAGTAACACTACAGGAGTAAGAAAGTTACACTGAACCAGTGTTCACTTAAGACTTGGTGTCATTCATTTATTTATTTTTTTTTGCTGAAATTTACAGTTGTATCTTGTATTCTGCTAATGCACTGTAGAATGAACTTCGGTGTTAAAATGTGCAAAACCAAGTGATAATTCTTTAAGGATTGTTTGTGCTCACTATCACTGATGGGAACTTAACTGTACAGGCCTGTTTTTTAAACATGAAAGGCATTGACTTGATGCTGTGGAGCAAAGACAGTTGGTCTGTGCTGTAAAGCATAGCTAATCTGTGCCATGGAGTGTAGACAACCTCTGCCACATGGGGTCTCATATCCACTGCATTTTCCCCTCTCACAGTTACAATAACTGTTAGGTTACAATTCACAAAGGCGTTCTGGGTATAACTTGAAAGCTGTAGCTTTGCTAAACAGCTGGGAGGGGTAAAGGTGTGAGAAAAATTAAGAAACACAGTTAAGATACACTGTTAGAATACTGTCCCAGCTGGGATAATTTAAAGTTTACTGGGGGAAAAAAAAACCATTTTCTTTCACACTTCATTTCAAAATTGGCCAGCATAGCCCATCAGTTCATCTCCTTTATTGGTGGTACATGGACAGTGCCATGTGAAGCACAGACAGCCGGTCCAAGCCATGAGACAGACAGTCCATGTAGTGGAGAACAGCGTTGGTCCTTGCTGTGAGAAGCACAGACAGCCGGTCCGGTCCATGTGCAGCATAGACAGTCTTGCCTCACGCAACATCCAAATGTAATGTCCTTACTCCTGGACACAAAACACTGTCACTACAAAAAATACTTTGCTAAAACCATTTTCTTAAAATGTAAAGGAGCCGGATGTCTGGATGTTTAAAATAACACCACCTGCCATCAACACTGTAAAGTAACTCCCAATGGGATATGTTTTAACACCAGCATAGAGTTAAACATGTCAAAACCAACTCCAAGAATTCAACACTTTACTCTGAAATGGCCTAACACTGGAAATTTCAACACTGGAGAATTTGCTGTGTGAGAGTGCATATGTGTGACTTTATAATGTGCTGAACACATGTTGGTGGATCCCTCTGCCCCACTGTGGAAGGCAGCTGTGGTGTGAGCAGTGTGAGAATGGCACAAAGTGACAGACAGTCTGAGGTGATTACTGTGGCAGAAGGCTGGATGTGTCAGTAGTGTTGTGTGTATGAGTGTGTACAAGAATGTGGTTGTGTATGTTTCAATTGTACATACAAGGATGGCAGCTGTGCGGTAAGAAAGAGTGAACATTGAGCTGCATGCCTGTCTTATTTTGGCTTCTCTGAAAGGCTCTCATTGCTGGCTGCTGTTCCCACACTGACAGGGCCCACACTCACTGCGTCTGAACAATGAAGGGAGGAGACTGAGAGGAAGATGAGGAGGAGACATCAGAGGGAAATAAACATCAACTAATTGAGAGGAGTAAGCAGCGAGAGGAAGACTGAAAAGTAGACCCTACAAAAAGGGAGAGGAGTAAAAATAGGATAAGAGGTATAAACAAACAAAGAAATGACAGATAAGAGACAAGAATGACTCAGCTGTGATGTTAAGTGTGAAGCTATGGGAGAATCATCTTGCTCCACCCTGTTGGAGATTCATCATCGCAAAAAGCAGGTCAGATGAACACAAGGAACACCACACAGCCCATTTGCTGCACTGTTACTCATGCTCTGTGCTCACCCTTCTCCACAGCCATGCATTTTTTAGTCCGTGAGCTCATCTTCCCGAAAAACAGCATGCACTCAAATTGCTCTCACTTTTTCTGTGGCATCACGTGGCCTGGTTATGAGGACTTTGACTGCATTAAATGTCAACCCAAACATTTCTCTCCTTTTACTTGTTTGGGCTGACCCTTTCCAAAGGTTGCCTGTGTTGTTGTTCCCTCACTGTTAATATGTGGCACCAGTCTGGCTCACTAATTCTGCCACTTCATGAAAATCTGTAATTAAGTGCCTCAGTTGGCCTCTTGTAAATGTCATTTGCTCAGCTCTCTGGATCGTAGACTTTGATGTGATTAATTCCAGCCTGAGATAACCCTCAGCGGCCAACTTACTATAAGTTGGGTCGATAATTCTTGTTTTTAGACAGTGGCCCCCTTTTCTATGAAACATATTAGGATTAATCAACTCCTATGTAAGAAGCAGATATGTTTTGCAACTCCGGTAACAATAAGTAGCTTTGTTGCCTTGTGTTCGTTTAGGTAATTTATTTCTGGGTTTGGAGTAGTTTCAGCAATAGTCATTTCATGTTTTATGTCTTTTTTTTTCCAGTTTCCTCACAAATTCAATCATGTTTCCAGTCACAATGTAAATAAGCTTCTTGGATTCAAGGATGCTAGTGTTGTGTGTGGACAAGTAAAAATGAATGTGTTCATTGAACACGCTCATGTTTTCATTAACGGTGAACTGTTTCAGTTTATAATTCATGAACAGGAACGTGAGCGTAGTACACTTATTGGGCAGTGAATGGCTGTTCACAATCTGAGAAGTGTGTTTTACGAACGTCTAATCTACTGCGACACTCTCCGTGCATTCAGCATGGCTAATCCTGCTGACAGTTGGCAGCAGCAGTGCATGTGGCTTTGAACATTCGCTGGAGTTTTATGAACAAATCATAAACACAGAGGCTGCTCTGAAGGATGCACTGATTTGATCCTAATCTGTGAAAAAGGCCAGATCCAGGGGCACAGTTATTAGCACTGAGAGAGTGGATTACATTGGCTAAACAGTTGGCAAAATAGAGGTATTTCACACTTGTTGTTCCAACAAATCTGACTTGCAGCCACAGAGTTCTTGTTTCATAGCCAAATATAATTCTACTAGTTTAATCAAACATCTTGAGACTGCTAATGCAAAAGAAAACAATTTCTGCCAAACAAAATGTCAAAATGAAGCAATTAACACTGTGAGCTGTAATACAAAGATGCCATAAACCTGCCGATTTATGTGACGGTCTGAAAATGAGTGAAACTTTAGGTAAGGTTTTCAGATTTATTGTTTTGGATGAGCAAGCCCTTTACTATCACAGTAATAATTTCCTCACACTACTCAACCTTAACTCTAAAAAAGTGCTTAAATGCTTCAAAAACTAGTTACAAGACAGTAAAGCAGCTCACTGATTGGACACAAATGTAAAACCTCCACAGGTCAGAGACCAGAGATTTGATTTCAGACAGAGTATGTTAGTTTGTTTATACTATTTTGTTATATGGTTTTAATTTAATGTTTAGATTTTCTTTTCTCATTTGATTTTTTTTTTCATAAAGGAATCTAATTTCTGACCAATCCATTGAAGAATGTAGAGGTTTACAGTTGAATAGGGCTATGTTCACACTGGAGTTAAAAGTGACCTGAATCTGATTTTTTCACTCAAATGTGACCCATATCTGCTTCGTTTCTGACGGTCTGAACAGCACAAGTCACATTGGATCTGATATTAGGTCACTTTCAAATGTGGTACTGAATCTGAAACATATTGAATTTGTAGGTGATTGCAGTCTGAACAACCGGGTTGCATTTAACGCAATTTTGACATCATCCTGGAGTGACACATCACAGTTCTGCACCGCAGGCAGGAAAGGAGGCTGGAAACATGGAAGACTCTTCCTCCATTTTTAACATAACCTGCCCACAAATATGCCCGCTGCCACCAAAAACTGTTTTTAACATAAAACTGTTAATGAGATTACTGGCTTCCGCCATGTTCGTTTCCGTAAACACCGTCACTGTTTCTAATTTATGTTCAACTCAGCATGCAGGTCACTTAAGGACTGTGAGCTATTCACATTGCAGTCCGCAGACAGGCCACACTTAAAAATGTAATCTGAACAGACAAACAAAAAATCAGATTTAAGGTAAAAATCGAAATTGAGCATTAAAGCCTGCATAGTGATCCTAGCCTAATTCTTGTTTGTTTATAAAACTTAGTTTTCAAATTCTATACATGTTTGTCATTTCCTCATTTCTTTTTGGATTAAAAGCTTAAAAAAGCCTCTTATACCAAAACAATGAAAAATACAGGTTGTTAATTCAATACTGATATTGTATTGGATTGGTATCAGTAATGATATCAAAATATCTGTATTGGTTAATAAAGAGTTGGATTGGTGCATCCTTATTTTGAGTGATGAAATGTAGTGTGTCACCTAATTTCTTTTTTACTTTTAAGACATATTCAAATCAGTTTTACAAATACCTCAAACTGTTTTTTCCTGCAGCTGTCAGTTGTGTTGGCAGATAAATAACATACTAAGATTCTATCTGCTGTTGGTTTTCAACTTTTTTTTTCTTAGAATAGATGTCACTCTTTGATATTTCCTTACTTGTACTTGCTTTTATATACAATCTGGTACTAACGCTTCATTGTAATTCGCACCTCTAATGTTACATCTTTTTCTTTATCAAACAAACTTTTACTTTTTACTATGAGTTCTATCATGTTTTCTATCAGTATTGCCCTTTCTAACAGTAATTTGTATCCTCTCTTCAGGCCTTTATCTCTCATCAGGATTAGCTGTCTTTGCTTGTTAGCGTGCTAGCTCCTTTTCTTCCTCGTTCCCACGTTTGTGGCTCACTACAATCCATGTTTTGTGTGGATTAGTGCCTGTATTGTCCTTGGATTAGGGAGTCATTGTTTCTGGGCCCAGATGAGATGAAACGTGCTTCAGAATATGCATGTGAGTGCTTGTACAGTATGTTCAGTAGTGTATCTGCTTTTGAGACTGAGGTGGTGAACCTCCTTTGGTTCATGGAGCTTTTTTTAAGACGCAAGTAGCACAAAGTAAAAAGGAATAAAAAAAATGGTTGTGCTTGACAAGAAAACTGTGACTTTCTTTGCTCTTTCCTTTATTTAAATGGAATTTGTCTTTTACCCTGCCAAATGCCAATGCTTAGAGTAGATATTGGGTGTAAGCGGCGGCAGAAAACCTTGCAGGGCAAATAAGTGTCCACTAATGCTTGGGTAATTAAAGCCCAAACTGGCAAGGAAAGGAAGCTCCTGGGAGGAGGTAGTGAGATTGTTGTTTTTATGACATAAACGGGGCAGAAGAGACAAAAAATCTTCTGGAGGCAGATGCATTGATTGCATATCAATGATTCTGCATTGTGCTCTGTGTGACAGAGACACTCAGCAGGTGGGAGGCAGAGGTGGTCTGCAGATACGTTATGACTTTTGATATGCATGAGCAATTCTAGGCAGTACCAAATTGGGTCCCTCCTCTCCTGTTTGTGACAGCTCAGTATTTAGGAGTTCATGTACTCTATTTCTTGCAGGTAAATTAGTACGACAGTCTATTGATCCAGAAAAAAGTTTGGCTGTTGAAATAAAAAGTTATCTGGAGAGAGTATATAATTATCATATCTGTTGTGACAGGAGTTCTGTGCAGTCTTTTTGGTTCCCCTCAGTTATTTCTTTCTAATTAGTCTCAATGCAATTCAGACTAATTATAAACTTTTAATAGAATCACTGGCACATAAAGCAGATTCTAGTATAGGACACTTCAGTAAACCCACATTCATTATCAGTATGCTGTATAATCTAATACATTATAAAGATTGCCCTGTGTACACATTACCATATATGATGGAATACCCAGCAGTGGTTATGAACAGTAACCAGTGCATTCACTCTCATTGCTTTAATTGATATCAACCAAGCAGCTCCTGCTTGGTCACTGTGTTTAATCATCTCCCCTCCGTTTACTCAGCTGCTGGAATACACAGCAATTCACCAGGCTTGATTTATTGATCAAACAGCATCAATTCTCCCCACTCGTCCCTTTCAGACCTTATTGACTGGGGTATTCACTTGTTAGCTACCTTAGTATCAAAGGTCAAATTCAAGGTCTGGTGTATTTGTTCTTGGTAGGAAATTGTGACACAGCTATAATGACCAATAATGCTTTTATAAGGTTATCAGTGTGCAAATATTATTAACGTAGCAGATTAAATTGGCTGTTAAAATTCAAAATTACTGACGAAACAAAGGACTGCTAAGTGTTCTGTATTGGACTTTGAGTAATTTTGTCTGCTCAGCTCTCTGGATCGCAGTGATAAATCACTGCAGAATCATTAACAGTCGCACATGCAGACATATTCATGTACAGGAATCTGCAATACAGATGTATTAACAAACATGCATAGCATAATGTTCCCACAACACAATCTCAAAAGTTCACTGCTTTGTCACTTGAAGAGAATCATTATGTTTGCTATTCATTCTCTTTCTCACCGTTTTAATGTCAGGGGAGGAGAAGCTGCTCAGACCATTAAAGTTTGAGCCACTGTAAGGAAAAGAGTCAACAGAAAGGTGTTATAGAGGAATGAACTCATCTCGAGAGCTCAGAAATCAACATCTTCACACAAAAACTGGGCTTTTAGTTGAGTTTACCCTTGCGCTGATCTCTGAATGTCTCAATGTCTGCCTCTGCGTGCCTGACTCAAGCTCTCAATGCAAACATGTCATCAGTGAAGCGTAAAGAGAAGGCACACCTGTTTGTTTTGTGTTTGTCTCTCACCCATCATTTGGCATCCCTACGTGCTCTATTTGAGGCTGTAATTCACATTCACAAATCAGAGTAATGAGGCAAAAACAGGGAACAAGCAGAGGTGTTGTGTCAAAGAGAAGATTTTTCAGGGCAAGCAAACCTCCTAAGAGTGGGTGGGCGGTAAAATTGGCATCTTTTGTGTGAGTTCACATTATGCTACATTTCCTTCATACTCAGTATGCATGGGTGTGTAGTTCTTGAAGAATGTGATTTGAGTGACAGTGATATGGTGACATATTTTTTTTATAGGCTTTACTTGGATCAACTTCAAATTCTTCTTGATTTATCCCCCACACGGAGCCTTGGATTTCTTTATACACATTCCCAGAGTGTTTCGTATGGATTTTCACCTCTGTCCATGTAATCATAAGTAATTGATGGGTTAAGATGTATATGGTCATTATCCTTTTTTTGAAAGTAAATGTTTGTTTGTTAAAAAATAATGTGTATGTCTGTAGAAATTCTTGAGTTAAAACTTCAAATATCTATTAAATGGATATATAATTAAGTATATGAAAAATGTACCCTCTCCAGGAAAGAAAAGAAAAAAAAAAAGTTTAAAGTTACCTTTTGCCAAAATTTTGCTGTACAAGAGACCGCTGGTAAATATACATAGATGTCATCTGAGCTTTAGGCTCCTTTTACACAACAAAGTTTTGCAGCATTTTACTCTAGAATATGAAAAACAAACTGCATTAACAGAAATGCTGAGAGACTGAAAATGCTGTTGTATACATGCCAGGCCTGTAGTTGGTGTATATATTGAATGCGTCTTCGCTGAGAGCAGAAGTGGTTCAACAGATTCATATTTCGATGAAAGGCAGGCTGCATGATTAAAGTGGAATGTGCACATGCAAAGCGGAGCGTGACATCAGAGTTTCCACTGAAAACTCCGGCTTGCTGTTTACACGGCAAGGTTAGCCGCAGCGTTTCAAAAAAACTCCACTCTGGAGGGCATTTTGTCGTTGAGGTCTGCTAAATCGCATTTTTTTTTGTGTAAACGAGAGGCCAAAACGCAGCAATACTTCTGCATTTCGTCCGTAAACTGTTGTGTAAGCGGGACCTAAGCGGGAAAATTACTGGCTGGGGCGTTTCAGTTGTGGCGCACAGAGCAGACAAACTGTAGTCATATCAGTCTGCCAAAAGATCTGCATTTCATTTGGCATCACTTTGTTTATTGGGGGAACGAAGAAACAAAGAAAAAGCTGTAGAGAATGATGGAAGGGACCGATCACTAGAAAGAAAATGACACAAACAGAAACAGTAACGTCTTAACCAGAACCAATGCACCACCACCACCACCACCACCATCCAGCACTGATTCATGGGACCTGTTCACCTTATTTTACTTAACAACAGCAGAAATATTTATTTAATTAGTTTACTACTACTTAGTGTGAGTGACAGCTTACTTTGCTCATACTAGGGAGAAAGCAGTAAGGGGATGGAGGACTTTGAACTGAGGTCATGTGATCATTTTTAATATGATTAAAAAATAATTATAAAAAGAAAACTTAGTTAATATTTGTTTTTAGGTGATTCACATCTTGAATGGGTTATTGTTGCACTCAGGAGCACTGTCATGAGAGAAGTTGTTTTGGTCTTTTACAGTTCTTTATTGTTGCTAATTTAGTTTAAGTGTCAAGTTTATTTTCTCATTTGCTTTCTAAGGCCACTGAAGCTCCCACCCTATTAAAAATAAACTGTTATACATTGCCAGCTGTCATACAGGCGTATCAGGCAGTGGTTCTAAAAAAAATTGCGAGCAATAGAAATAAAGTTGACAGGATGATTTAAGTGGTGAAGCAGAGCGTACAGACTAAATGCAGTGCTGGGAGTCAGAGCTGGGCCCACAACAGAACTGCATGGAATAAAGAGGCTTCACTGGTGCATGGGACCCTCAGTGAACATGGCTGAAACATTTGACCCTTGTTACCTAAAACCTGGAATGTGAGCCAGGTGCTTACATTTAAGCCATTTAATTAACAGGGTAAAGAATAGTCTTGGGTTTCATAAATGATTGTCATCAGTTCAGTTGAGTGAAGGTGCATAGCTTTGTTTGACTGACAGACTACCTGCTGCAGGGACATGCATGTTGCACAACAATAAACATGTAAAAATTAGTGTAGCTGTCGTGTAGCTGGACCAAAGTGTTACATAAGACATCACTATGCTGGTTTTTAGCTGAACAGTTAACTAGCTAGCTATGTAGCCTGAGAGCTGAAGTTGACAATTCCCCAAGTAAATGTTTGTTTTGTCACTATTTTAAAACTCAATGATATCTGGGAAGGTATTGTTAGACTGCAGCCAGAAGCTTCAGTAGGTTATTACTTGGCTCACTAGTCACTCGGCTTTGTGAAATATTGTTTTTCTGATTGGTTAAAACTCTTTGACAACACTTATCAATTCAGTGAAAGCAACATATAACATTGCTCAAAATTCACAGCCTACTGTTTGTCTGTTGTTTTGCAAGAGACTTACTGGATGTGTCAAAAGATGGTCTCCAGATGAACAGACAGGGGAGCATTATTGATTCAGTAAAATTTGAATATGTTTGATCAGGGTGTTTTTAATTTTAGGAACATAATTTTAGGATGGACAATATACAAAAATCAATCAATTAATAATGAAAAAAATAAATGAAAAAATAAAAAAAGAAGATTACAAACTCGAATTGAAAAGCTATCTCTTTTCTATGTTTCTTGATTAATTGGTGACTCAGCAATTCAGAAATAACTTAAATTACTTTTTATTTATTAAGATAGCAGTACACTTCCGACAAGTATAGCTCAGTAAGGAAATTTGCAAACCCAGAGGTGTTTATAGATGTTGAACAATGTTGTTCTGAGAGAGATCATCTCTCTCACTCTGTGTGTGTGTGTGTGTGTGTGTGAGAGAGAGAGAGAGAGAGAGAGAGAGAGAGAGAGGAGTGGGAGGAGCAGAAAGGATCGGAGATTATAATTATAGAATGTGGATCACATCTCACAGCAAAAATGTGAACATCAAGCTTGAAGCCTCATGTGGGACCTTGGAAAAAAATTAAGGCAACACGTATATGAATAGTTCCAAAGTTGAGTTTTTGTTCTGTTCTCAGGTGGGCTCACAAACATTTTTTTCTAAACAACTTCTACTGATCAGCAGCTGAGTTTTTCCATTTTTGTTAAGTCTTCTCTAATTTTTGAAATATGCAGCGTTATAAACTTAACCTTGTCTTTGGATTAATCATGTTAGAAAAAAATTCTCTTTCTAAGCTACTATAGAAGTTTTCCTTGCCTGTGGCTCAAGCAGACATCAGAGAGACTGTGAGAGATGAGGCCAAAAGCCAAGGTTAAATAAAGCTATTGATTAATCATTTCAATGTACCTGTGGTTCATCAAGCCATCGTTTTTCCATTCTCTACACAAGTCAGGCCACTAAACTGACAGAAACTAAAGAGAACTGGAGGAGACAGTGGTAATTGGATGTCTGTCTAAATTGGCATTTGACTTCTAAACACGACAAGGTGAGACATGGCTCTGCAAAGTATATCTACTCTTCCTTTGCGTATATGATTAGTCCATAGCTTCATATTCTGGAAAATGAATAAAATGAAAAGAGAACACATTTCAACACATGTTGAAAAACAAACTGTATATTGTAAGAAAATAGTAAAGAACATTGCACATTTTGGAGGATGTCTATGTTTACTGCATTCTAACGAAAAAGGTGCATTTAGTTTTCTCATATTCCCCACAAACCTGCTGCTTTACGCATCAACACTTCCCTTCCCACCAAGTCCTCTCTGGTGGGCCTTGACTGTTTCCACGGCAACCTGTGGAGAGATGAAGTAAGGACTGGCTGAGGAGAGGCCAAGAGAAATTCAGAATAACAAGGTTGCATTGTTGAATACTTACCAGTTTTGCTCAAACAGCAGGACTAAATGGCAACAATGCTCTTCCAACCATGCTAATTGTTTTGGGTCACCCACAAATGTTTTATTTTACAGAACTTTCACAAAGAAATATTTAAAAAATACAATACTAATCAGCAAAACTGAGAAACACTGTAATCCAAATCAGAGCTTATTACTACTTTCTGCTTTTCCTCAATGTCCTTCCAAATTAAAAGTTGGCTTCCTTGTGGCCTTAAGGTGCATACTTGTACATCATACCTAGATCTACAAAAACTCTCTTGGATCCGTGTCTTTGAACTATACACAAGTCAGAAATTTTGGATTTTGTGGGGAAAAAACAAAGCAAATTGTTAGCCATGACCAGGAGTGTTTCTAGGTTTAACTTTTCTTAATTGTCCAACCCTACTCAGTACACCTGTACTATGTACCTGTACATAAGACACGCAAGTTTAAGCCAAAGTAGTTCCTCCTTTTATTCATTTTTCTTCCCTTTTGTTGTATCTTAGGTGACGGAAATAACAATGGAAGGCAAACTCTACTGTATCAGTACAATGACAATATCAAGGAGATCATACTGAAATTACGGAATATTATTACCTATCTAAAGTCTAAATGATACGTTAAAAGCTCTTTAACAAAGCTGTGCAGTTAGTGCACAGATGCAGTCCTCCACATTTCGGATAAACGTGTCTATGTGCACCTAAATATCGGAGCTAGCAGGTGTGACCAAGGGCTTTCGGTGAATTTTGTTTGAAAGAGTAATGTCAGTGGAGAGATCAGCCTGGAAAGCCAGGGGGATTTAGATGCTGCGAGTCAGACAGAGTCAAGGCTGTACTCAGATGTGTTGATCTCTCTTCCCAGCTCCCACAGCCCTGCCTCTCATCTGTCTTCTGGCTTTCCTTGAGGTCTGTCATGCTCCCAGATCGCTCTCAGTTTAGTTTCATATATACTGAATGGCTACTGAATGGTACATTATTCCATTTTGAAGACAATGTCAGCAACCATTAATTGTGTATGAGCTCACTTTCACACACCAGCGCCTCCCACACAGCAACTGGCTCTTTTACTGCACCTGCTGTTGTATTTGCAGGAAATGAGGAGATACTGAGTTCATTCCCGTCAGTATTTATGTGCATTTTGTTTAGTGCATGCTTGATTGTGTGCCTCCAGAGGTTCAAACCCACATTCTTACTCCAGAGTTCCTCTTGTTGTCAAGTTAGACAAGCTTTATTCACAGCTAAGCTCAAAAGTCTGAGGAAATTTTTAAAGAAGGATCTCTAACCCTGAACATTTCAAGCAGCACTGAACAGTGCCACATCTACCATGGTATAAACAAGGGATGGGAACAATTAATCTATGATCAATTCATTGGTCTTAAAGAATTTGGTTAATCACAGGGAATTTAGTCAATCAGACGTCTGCACAACAGTATCTACGATAATGACATTGTGAATGGATTTTACAAAAGCGTTGAGATATCTTAGGGCAACAGAAGAAGTACCTCAGCAGCAATGCCTTAGCTCAATTTGCCCGAAATGAAATATGAAGAAAGCAAAGTGAAGTGTGGTGAGTTTCAGTTTAGAGAAAGACCTTGCTCATTGTAAAACATGTGGTGCCATATGCAAGTGCAACATAACAACTACTATGTACCACTTGTGCAATATACACCAAAGCCTCTTTGTTAATGAATCGCCCTCTCTGTTTCAACCCAATATCACAGCAGAGTTTGCATGTAAAAACTACAATGGATAAAGGGTGACGAAAAGTACCGAAGGTATGCAGTTTGATAGAACAATACATATTGTTGAGGGAAAAGGCTTTTGTGATCTAATTTGCTCAAACCACCATATAGCATTCTGTCACAACCCACAATTGTCGGGCACATTGAAACTGAAGGTGGAAATACTAAAGAAGCTTTCAAATGGTGAAAGTAATAATAATAATAATAATAAAAAAAAAACAACAACATTGAGAAACAGTCAATAGTTACATGTTTATGCTATAAAGACAAACTTGATACACACACTCACACACACACACACACATTATTATTATTGGACTCATGGTACAAGACGTCAGACTCAAAAACATGCCATACAGCACTATCCTACCACCTCTATCTAAATTGGGTTTTTAGTTGGTGTGTTTACCAACAGACTTCCTTAAAGCAGTAAACTTTTTTTTGTTACACAGAGGTTAAATAGGGACAGACACACTGTGAGAGCAATGAGGCACAAGCAGACCACAATTCCCACATGCACACACAGCCTACTTTTTCTCTTTCAACCACACGCTGTGGGATAAACAGACTAACATACAGAAGCAATGTTTCACTGCTCCAGTTACAGACTTGTAACCAGTGTTTCTGTTTATATCCAGAGAGGATGACACATAAGTGTAACGAAGATCATACACCATACCACTTAAGTCAGTATTCATATTTCACTTTTCTATTTAGCCAACTTCGGTTTGTCATAAATTTTCAAAGACACTTGATATTGTCATCAAAATGATTGATCTGCCCAGGACCCAGCAGTTTTCAACAAAATATACAACAGCTGTCCCTTGAGAATAATGAAAGAATGAAACAGGAATGACTTTTTGGTGCCTATGAACACCATGGACTTTGTTCCCCTGGCATTTAAAGGTAGCCTGTGGGGGGTTGACCTCTAGGAGCATTTTTGAACTTTTTGCTTTTTATGGAGCTCTATTTGGTTTGTTGCTTTCTTGAGGAAAGGGACAAATGCATTTTCATAAGTATACAAATGACAGAATGCATCCCAGGTACACTATCCCACTGATGTGTTAGTGGCAGTGATGCAGTACATCAGCAAAAGTAGAGAGTTTTTAGTAATGACAGCAAAGATTAAGACAAATACGAAGCGTTGTTAGTTCTGTAAGTGTATTGATTTGTGTTCTCAAAGGTACACAGGTAACTTCTTGTGTGTATTTCACTAATTTATAGTCAAAGACTAATTGTTAGTTTCTTTAGTTGGCTTGTTAGAAAACCAAACAAGGAATCTTAACTAATCTTAAGAATTCTTAACCTTTAGCCCGCTGAATTTAAATTCCCCCACCTTTTGTTTCAGCTTGAATAATCACAACATGCTGTTTCAGCCATGTTGTTTTGGTGAAAATAGTCTTTCTTTCTGTTCTTCTTGCACTTTTGGGCCATTTTCGTCTGAAAATTTTCGGTGGCCGAAATTTCAGTGCGTCCCTTACAAAAACAGAACATTCTCTGTCTCAGCACTGGTGGAAACGAGAGGGCTGATGAGTATACTTGGTCGTAGCGAGCTAAAGGTTAATGTCAGGGAAACACCCACAGACTGACACTCACATGTGTACACACAGTCAGGTGAAGGCTGCTTTGTATTTTTTGGTTGGGCGAGTTAATTTCTGCGTTCTTTGGCCTCCCTAAGCAGAAGTGATGGGAGTTGCCAGCTTTTGTCCAGCCCATGTGTAGAGAACAGGAGGCATTGATTGAATTGCTGCTTGACAAAGCAGAAACTGCTTATTGAGCTAATGCACCTACGTGTTGGGATCGATCTTGCAGTGTCACTTCTAAATGCATAGCAGGAAGTCAGAGAAAGGCTAGATGTACAGATAAAGGAATGGAAAAAAAAGGAAAAAAGTTAAGAAGGAAAAGAGGGATTTTAGATGTTTGGAGGTGAACACAAAGGTTGACAACATCTTGTCTGGAGTGAATTTGGTTAGATCTCTTGAATATTTCAGATTCAAGAGGGTCACACTATGATGTTATTTTTCCTGAACATCTAGTTTCTCCTCCCCACCCTTTTTCTCCTTTATACCTTTCATCTTTGACCCTTCAGATGAAGAAATCGAGTCAAAACTTGTTTCGTCAGCAGGAGTAAACATCTCTGAAACTTGTAATGTCAGTAGCATAATTTGTACACACATTTACCGTTGTGTTTGATAAATACTTGATGTAAATATTTTTCCTGTTGTGCTGTCTATCATGTATCTTCTGATAGATAGATCACCTGATGAGGAAGAAGTTTGCTACCATCTTAGTTCTTCTTTTTCTTGCCCTTTTCCTAACCTCATTCTATTCCTCAAGACTTACTTCAGGGACCCATTTTCTCCTTTAACTTTACTCGTCCCAACTTAGGAGACACAATAAACAGATTTTGTTCTGAGGTCTTGAAATCAATTTAATTTCTTCTTCCTCTCTTGCTGTTTAATACTTGCATGAACTTCATCTGTCTATTTATAAAAAATGAAAACACTTCCTCAAAAAAAGCTTTATTTTGATAGGTTTAAGAAATTCATGGTTTATATTACTTGACAGCACAACCTTTTTTATAGGCAAGTTTTTGAAAAAAAAAAGGGTTATACTGTATGCAGTGCATTATATTATTCTGTCTACCTGAGAGAGGAGGACAAATTGAGGAACAGGATTGAAGACACCCAGAAAGAGAGAGTATCAGTCTTAATGTGGTCAAAGGTCATCCCACAGGAGACGCATTTCTTACTACATTCTTCTGCACTATCTTCTATCTGAGTTATCAGGAAGGAGAGCTTATGAAAAGAAAAGGAGAGTAATACAGGGTTGTAAGCAGGTGATGCAAGGGGTGAACGGTGTGATGGATGGCAGGACTCTCTCCTCTTGCTGTGTATGTGCATGCCAGAATGTGTTCGTTTGCTTCAGCTGCTGGCCGGAGCGCGCTCCAGAGAGGGATGCATTGATGGACGAGGAGCATCCTTTGCCGTTTCAGCAGTGGAAGTGCTTAAAGCATCCGGGCCCCAGGGACAGGCCATGTCACCGTCTCCCATCCTGGTGACTTATGGAGCTGCCATGACAAACACCCAAGGGCTCTTGTTGCAGGTTTTGGTTTGGAAAGGAGATTTGGATATAATGGACCACGTGATGAGGCCAGACCCCTGGAAGGAAATGATCTCTGTACTGAAATAAAAAAGCTGCTCAGTGCTGCTGCACTTTTTAAATGAAGCCTGTGCAGCTTGCATCGGAATCAGTGAAACGCTTCAGCTGTATGAATGGCTGTGCAGGAGAGAGAATTAATGAAGAATAATGTGAAGTCACCTTGCAAATATTTAAAACAGTTTCCTCATTATTCCTCTCAAACTCTGTGTTGTGTGTGTTTGTTCTTTGTCTTTCTTCTTCTCCATCAACTTATTAGCCTGCAGGAATAAATGAAAGAGATTGTGATAAATGACTTGAAAGTGCACAGGGGGTAAAAGGGGCTGCTTATTTTTCATATGTTGTTGCCTTTGTTTCCATATTTTGACTTTGTAGGTAAATATGGTTCCTGTGCTGAATAATACGACATGAAAAGAGAAGTAATATTTGCAAAGGTTCTTTGTTCTGTGTGCCAAAAATCATTCACACATGAATCTGTTTTTAAGGGGTAAATAAGAGGTCTATTTTCAGGTGTAGTGACCACCATGACTGCTGCTGCTTCAGTCCACCATCGTTTTTTTTAACCTGTGATGTTTTGGTGAAAGATAAATTCACATTGTGGGAATAAAGGCTACATGGGGTTTGAGGCTGGTTTGAAGAAAGTATTTGCCACTTCAGCACTCCCAGCATAGCTCCGTTCTTGGGACTGCACCAGTAATAGCACTTTTAGACTTAATTTACTGCCCAAACTAATAACCTGAAATGGAGAGTGTGATGAGAAAATCACTCACATGCACACACCCACACACTCCCACACACACACAAACAGTGTACATGCGTGTTCAGACTTGCACATCTACACTCTGACAGAGCAGTGCCCTCAATCAGTTGTAATGCAATGAAATCAGTCATCCTGTTCATCTCTTTCTCTCCATCACACATTCTCATATTCCTCTGTAATCCTCAAAGCTTCATGAATTTCCTCCTCTCACGTCTGCTCCCATTTTTTTCCAGCACAGAATTTGCTTTTCTCGCAGCAGACCTGCACACTTCTCATAACAGGAAAAGCAAAGGTGAAAGTAACAACATTATTGCTGGTTTCATTTCATTTAGATATGCCAGTTATCCATTGAGCAAGCATCAGGGACCCGGCTTTGGCACGCCAAAGATTAAAAGCAGCTAGTGTTACTGTTGATTGTTACACCTTCCACCCTCTTAATGGCTCAGAGTTAAACTGTATGAGCAGATTGGGTCAGATGATCCTGTCACACAATATCCCAGCCAGAAGGGGTAAAACAGTTACCCACATGGCTGTGGCACAGTTCTGAATCCTCCGTCACAGTAGCTAATATGCTAATCGGACAGAGTCCTTGCGTATATGCTAATCAAGAAGTGATGGAGAGGAAGCTGTTGTATAGAGACCTTGGCTGGCTGGTAAAAATAAAGGCTATGGCACAGTGGAGCCTGAAAGTAACAAGTCATTCTGCCAACAGATAACATGATTTAGCCATATGAAAAAAAACACCCTAATACAAACAAAGTTCTTTGCAAAATAATTCAGCACTGAGTCATTTAAGGTAGCATCTCTAAAATGTGGGCAGGTGTTCAATCTACAGCGGATGATGGAAAACACCTGCTGTCAAATAGCCGATTGGGGTGTCGTTAAAAGTGCAACAAGCAACTGCAGTTCATAATTGAGTCTGTACTGATTTTGTCTCCGAAGAGCATTTTTAGAAGGTATGTAAATGTTACAACCTTAAAAAGTGAAGATTTTCTGACATTTTGCAGTTTTAAGCTCTGCTGGATAAAAGTCACTAAATCAATCCTACTTTGCGCATGTTCTTTTGCGGTTGAAAAAACGGGACATTTCTCAATCATTTTCTTTCTCAGAGAAAAAATAAAATATGAAAAATATAGATCTGCAATGTAAAGAAATGGTTTAAAAAATCATTAGCCATTTTTATTTTTTATTTAAGAAAAAGATCAGAAAAGGGAAATGGGCTGTTTAGGTTTTGTTTCAGCAACTAAACCCTCAGGGCATGTGCATGGTGCGGTGTTGTGTAAATCATTCAAGCTGAACAGTGATCTGTTGTTTCATGAAGTTTCTGCACACCTGCACCTATATCTACAGGGCAAATATATATATATATATATATATATATATATATATATATATATATATATATATATATATATATATATATATATATATATATATATAGATAGATAGATAGATAGATAGATAGATAGATAGATACATATATATATAAATATATATATAGATATATATATAGATATATTGATATAGATATATAGATTTATAGAAGAAGAAGATTTTCTTCGCACTTACTTAGGGTTTTCCTTTAGTTTAAGTTCTAACTTGTGTTGTACATCACTTTGGAAAAAGCGTCTGCTAAATGAAATTGTAAATTGTAGTAAACGTCGTCTGAGTGCATCAGTCCTTAGGTACTGGTCATCACTCGTGGAGCTCCACTCCAGGGTCTGTCATGAACACTGCCAGCAGTTCTGTGTCTTGCTGCAAGTCTGCTGATTACACTTTGAAACACACCAAGTTCACCAGCAGCATCTGACTGCCTGCTACCAACTTGAAGGGGCACCATAACCAGGTGGTGCTGCTCGTCCGTTAAGTGACGTTGTGTGTTCATGGCTGCTTGAATGATGAACTGGGAATGACTTACTGACAGTACCAGCTTTTTATACCCCCAGAATATTGAAATTGATGCCACATTGAAAACGATTGTCTTTTTGTATTTTTTGGTATTAGCACCAATATGTAATTTACACTGTACACAGTGAGACCATGACGTGGAAAACACAAAATGAGGTGTGTTTTCACGCTACGGTTGCCCCCCTGTCCCAAAAATCTCTGCAGTGAAACAAACCTTGTGTATGAAATCCACAATATCTTATTGTGAGTAGTGTATATTTTTTATCATATTTGATAAATTTGGCAGTTTTGGCATTTTTTTTGGTACATTTTTAAGTAAATATGCATCCATTCAATGCAGAAAATACTTATTTTCAAAAATGATTTACAATTTAGAGGTCATTTTTACAGCAAGTTCTCGAAAATTAGCAATGATTATCCTGGAATAAAAATGATGTGTGTGGATAATTTCCTGAGAGCAGCAATTTTGAAAAGGGCAAAAATACAATTTCAGTTTCTTCTTGTGGAACAATAATCTTCAAGGTAGTAGAATACGTTTTTAACAGGGTTTTAATGAATATATTTGAGATAAAGGTCTTTAAACTCATGTATCAAATATGATGCATTCAGCAAGGGTTCATATAAAAAGAAAGGATTTTTCTCTGATTTACATTTTGTTGTGCAGCCAATATCAAATTCCTTTTTCAGGATTTTATGAAACTTCAGGTGGCAAACGTGTGCTCGGAGTATGATGTCCAGGTGACTGGAAGCTGTGATGCTTTATAGGGATCATTCTGTCCCCTCAGGACCAGTTCAGCCTGCTTCCTGTGGAGAGACAGGGTCCCATCCAAAGTCCAGCACATGCTCTGGCCACCTTCCCCCTGTGTGGGAGTGTGTGACTGAGGCTGTAAGCTGGATGGCCGTCTTCATGTGCACGTGTGTTCATCTATAATTTATGTTCGGTCAGGGCAGCTTTATTCATACCTGTGGGGTTTATGGATTGATATGCAATTACTCCAAAACCATCTCCTCAAGCCTGTAGAGAAGCTGGAGTAGTGTATGTTAAGCTGAGCTGTTCACTGTATGTCATCAAAGAAAACAGGCGCTAAAATTGTACGTCTTCTACTACATGACTACAGTGGTTCAGGAGCAAAGATTGGCTGAACTTCCTTTGAACTTCATTTGCATAATAACACACAATTAGTCAAGGTTCCGTCAATACTGGGCCCACTTATTTGCATGCAGGAACACGACTAGACAAGCTGCGATTATAAACACAGCATCCATGAATGACTGACTGAGTGAAATGATAACAGCAACTGCTTCAGGGAAAACAGAAAATGTAAATGTACTTGAATTGATATTCATATAAATGTTTTGTGTATCTTGGTCTTAAAATTCTCATATTGGTAGTGTGGGTTAGAATCACTTCATCATGTTCAGAAATCAGCACTTCCGTGGAAGCAAGACAGGCTTATTTTGGTATATCAAAAAATAAGTCATTCCCAAGGTCAGATATGTTGTTATAAGCAGATGGCTGAGTGTGAGTAATCACCGGCACCACATTTCAAGCGTACTTCACTCATTTTCTTCCTTTTGAAAGTACAAACATAATGCGTAATGTCCTCTCTCTGTCCCTTCTCTCTCTCTCTCTCTCTCTCTCTCTCTCTCTCTCTCTCTCTCTCCAGCTCTGCCCAGCTACACTTGTGGTAATCCTGGACAGCTGCTCAACGGCCACCAGCAGGGGTCCACGTTCAACATCGGGGACAAAATTCGCTACAGCTGTGGCCAGGGCTATGTGTTAGAGGGTCATACCACCCTGTCCTGCCTCGCCACTTCAGCGGGTACTGCTGCATGGGATTTCCCTCTTCCCTACTGCAGAGGTACGAAGAATTTACTGTCATTTTGCTTGAAAGATTCATGATGAATTGATAAACGTTTGCTTGAATACTGACAGAACTGAATTATGAACAAATATCATAAATATGCATTCTGTGAAGTCTTTTGGATATGCATTTGTTGCCATGCTTAATTCACAAATCTTGATTGGCTGGTCCAAGGTACCCACAGAACATGCACCTAGAGTCCTGAAACAAGTGAAACATGAAAGTAATATGAATGAATTAATATTTAGTCATGAATAAAATATTCATTCAATCCCTCTGAAACCTCTTAAAATTATTATGCTGTATATGACAACCTGGACCTTTTTTTCAGACACTTAGCTCAGACATATGTAGATGTTTTTATTCACCAAATGATAAAACCCATCATCCAGCCCACACACACGCTGGCATAAATTATCCATGCCCCCGCATGACCTGACAAGCATTTCTGTGGTTATACTGATATCTTATTTGCCATGACAGGACCTCATGTGTTAGCTCCCAGTCAGGTGCTTTTGCCAGTTGTCCTTCCCTCACAGTTTGCAAGCACCCTGTGGCAACGACACCTGCCAGAGTGTGTTTTCTGACC
The DNA here is from genome assembly GCA_030710495.1 of Labroides dimidiatus. Classification (NCBI taxonomy): domain Eukaryota; kingdom Metazoa; phylum Chordata; class Actinopteri; order Labriformes; family Labridae; genus Labroides; species Labroides dimidiatus. The sequence continues at coordinate 14,955,459 of CM061155.1, forward strand.
CATCCTGACAGTACTGAAAAATATGTCTGCAGGCAAATGTGATGCCTTTGTACGTAATTTTAACTTTGTATGAAAGTGAATTCTTACTCTGCTAAAACAAAAGAAAGTCCTTTTCAGTTTCCATGTCCATTTTTGGTCTGTTTGCTCTGTACGCTGTGCCTGTGTGTCCATGTAGCCAATGGTTTGTGTCAGTGTGCCTGCTGAGCAGGACGCTGAGACTCTGTGCCATCTGTAACCAGGCCGGGAGTCAGGAAGCCCACATAGGAGCACACATGGCTGGGCACCATGCGCCAGCTCACTCCATACCCACCCAGTCACAGCCTATACTTTGCATCTCGTAGAGAATTTAAAAACCTCTCCTTTGCAGTTTCTCCCTGTTTTTGTACAAAAGCATCAACTGGCTTTCCTCTTCCTTTGCTCAATAACTCTTTTTCATTCTCCTCCCCTATCGCCACCCAGGTCCCTTAAAAAATTGCTCAAGCACTAAAGGATGTGATTATGCTACCTTTTCAGCAGAAATTACACGCCAACAAGTTTTAGAAACTGGCAATTTCCCCCGCGAGTTAATTGAGGTCTCCCAGTGCCACATAAAAGTCGGTGTGTACACCTGAGTGCTTTTCATAAGAATTGTTAGTCACTTCAATTATTGAGGCTGCCCATATGTGTAAAAGCAGAGCTGTATATGTACTGTGAGAGTGGGGGAGAACATTTTGGCACAGCCACTGTTCTGGACTCAGGAGAGGGCAAACGTGCCAGCACTGTCAGCCATCGATGATAGCCAGCCCCTGATGGCACGGATAATGTTTTACATTCTGTCTTATGCTTATCATTTTTTCTTCCTCCAGCCACAATCTCCTGAGGATACTTATAAGTGATTTAACAACACTCTCCATTTCACTTTCTGACACTCTCTCTTTGCCTAAAGCTGCTCACAGTCTACACAATCCTTTTCTCTCTGCTCTTTCACAAGCATAACTCCCTTTTTTCACTGCCACATATCTTTCCGGAGACAGTTTTACTTCTGACAAGGTCTAAATGTCGCTGCTTAAACCTAAAGCATCCCACAGATTCATTTATTTTTGGTGTGTGCACATCAATTGTAGAAGTATTTGTCCCATATAAAAAGCTAAATATAGTTGTGTTGCTTTGCTGTTTGCTGTATATGTGAATGTATTTTTGAGTCATATGAAATGTTGATGTATTTAAAGCCTGCATGCATTTCCCACATCTTGGTTGCCATGACACTCTCCACTTAATAGAAAACCATGACAGTCTAAGTGACAGCCTGAAAACATGTGCTACTCAACCATGGGAACCATCTTGACATCTACAATTGAGTCAAGGGAAAAAAAATGTAATAAGCTTCAGCACACCTCCTAAATTGAACTGTTCAACAGCTATTTGGTTTCATCCAGTATTGGGTGTATCATTTTTAGTTTTGCACTGTCGTAGAACGCTCACTTTTGCCACAAAATAGAGCAAGGGAGCGAGAGAACCAAGGTGAAGGGTAGAGTTTGGAGTCAGAGACTTCCCTTCAAGTGTGAAGAAACCGCCTTGTGTGGAATATCAATGCACCCTCTCATCTTTCTTCTGTCTGCCGTCTACTTCCTGTCACTCCCTCTGCAACAATCACCTGTCACCCCTGTTTCCATCTCTCTTTTCCTTTATTGTCCACCCCCCCACCCCCACATTCTACCCTCCCGTCCTCACTTGTCACCTGTCATCCTCCTCATCTCCTTCTTCTGGCCTTTCTGTTGTGGTTTCCCTCCTATTCAAGTTCACACCTCACAAGTTTTCGCCCGTCAGTACACTCCCTTGCTCTCCCTTAGGGGAGAATACCGTGGTGACAGTTGGGATGGATGATAGACAGAGCCCCTTGCTTCTGAGCCCCTCCGTCCTCGTCTTTGAAACCCCACAGATAGCAAGCCACTGGCCCAATAATTTCTTCCACACTTCCCCGACACACATAATACCATGATGAATAACACAGCGTGTGTCATTTAAACATAATTTCATCAATTCTGTTTGTTTACAAGTATGTATGTTAGTGATACAAACAGTAATTTAAGTCTACAGTTCCTCTCAGGAGTTGCAGACATATGAAGCTGGATTTTCATGGCTCTAATGAACATATCAGAATCCAGGCAGGGGAATTATCCTGGCAACACATTAAATGCATGCTTTGTTATTTAATGGTCTCCTTAAAGCAGTGTTGAGGAGGAAAGAGTTGCTTTGATTAACACAAATCTGAATTAATCAGAATTTAATCACCTCCCTCCTCCTTCATGTGTTGCATTGGATTGCATCACACACCCCACCCTCCTCTCCCCTGACTGAAAAAAAAACACTTTGGGGGATTTTGCAGTGCTATGATTGGTGTCTCACTCTGGCCTATGGCGAAAATGGCAGACAAAGGAACAATATGCAGTAACTCATAACACATTCTCATGAATTTGAAAAATATGCCTTTTGGGTCTTGGATAATTTGTGACTAGAGAAAAACAAAACAAAACAAACATACTTATTTGTTTTAATGCTTAAAAGCGCATGAAGTTTCTGGCAATACTTCCCTCTCAGAGTTACCATAAAGTCAGGTCGATTTGACAAACTGGGGATGATTCTCCCTGCTGAATCAAGACAGCTTTGTCTTCCTGGTTATCAGTTTCTCTGCCATTACAATGTGTTTACTGGCAGCTTAGCTGCTTGATATTATTTTGTTGAACTGGTTTATTTAATCGGGTATTCTCTTTTTGTGAGATGTGAGACCTTGCTTATCCATTTGCATTCATTTTCTATGAAAGTTATTTAAGTTTCTCAACAAAACCAGTTGTGAAATTTATCTTTAAACTCTCTCACCTTCTTTTCCACATCCAAATATCTCTTTTAACTCATTTTTTTCTCAGTTTTTCAAAACCTCTTTTTTTGTCTCTGCCCACTGCAGCAGATGATGGTTGTGGCGGGACACTGCGAGGCCAGAGTGGAGTCATCACCACCCCCAATTATCCAGCTGAGTACAACAACAACGCAGACTGCACCTGGACCGTGCTGGCCGAGCCAGGAGACACCATTGCCCTGGTTTTCTCTGACTTTCAGCTGGAGGACGACTATGACCTGCTGGAGGTCAGCGGCACCGAGGGCTCTTCACAGTGGTGAGTACTCAGCCTGCAGCGCTTTGTCTGGAGAGCGAGCTCAGCTAGGGAGAGGGAAGGGAAGAGAAGACCGCTGGTGCGCCACCTGCCCCAGGCACTTAAACACATGAAGGGAAGAGCTGGATGAAGTGCGGTGCGGATGGGATGGATGTTTGTTGGGTAAATCCAGTGGAACCAGAATGATTTCTCTCGAAAGAAGAGGGAATGGAACACATTAAAACATTATGTTATCAAATGTTCAGGGCTAATAGGAGCATCTTTGAAGTAGGAAAATCAGCAGTCAAAATATTTAATTATTTTATATTAGTTTCATTTATTTTTCCCTCTTGATGTGTATAATTAAATGAGTGAATTCAAAGAGTAAGTCGATCCCTCATTCTTGGTCTCACATTCTCATCTGTTCCATCAATAACCGAGTCTCACACAAACACACATGCTCAGCTTTAATGATGAAGAGGTAAGGTATCCTGGTGTCAATGCAGGTCTCTCACCATCTGTGGCAGCTCCTCCTCTCCCTGACAACTCACTTAGCTCTGGAAGTAATTAGTGGGCTCGATTACCATCGCCAGCCGTAAAGTGTTGTTTCATCCACACTTACAAGCACTCTCACACACACACACTATCAAGCCTATATGGGCAAAAATAGACGTGCACACAAGTCTTTGCATTGTCTGCCTTACTTAAATTTGCCCTAGTACTCTAAGAACTTGTTAAAACGGATGTACTCTTTCACATCCTCTGTGCTTTTTTGTTCCTCACAACTCCTACAGTTGTTCAGAAATATTTTTAGGTATCAAATACAGATGAATAGGTACAAACTGTAAAGGCTACAGCAGATTTAGTTTCAGGATTATGTAGGAGACAAGCAGTCCTGATAAACAAGACGGAGAGGACTTTGAAGTTACAGCTACAGGCAGTTGGCTGGAAGTAGGGCTGGGCAATAAACCGAAAATTGACCGATACCGAAATTTATAAGAATAACCGACGTCATTTTGCCCATGTCGGTATATTCGGTATTGAAAAAAAAAAAAAGTTGGTTTTAGTTGTTTGTAGGTCGGCTATGTGTTCGTGTGCCTTTAAGGGAGCTACGTAAGAGACGCGACTCCACCCCATCCAGTCTGTAACATAAAAAAGGAAAGAGAGGTGGGGAGATGGAGGACCGTTCAAAAGTTGTAGCGGCTGCTGCGGCGGCTGAAGTTGACGAAGTTGGTGCGGTCGAAGTAGAGAGTGAACGGCTTGTAAACTGAGCCAAAAGACAGCTGCGACGAGTCAAGGTAACACAACCTCTTCCACCACCCGCAGTACAACCATGTGATTCAATTCAAAGAAATTAAGAAAGCGAGAAGAGACGAGCGACAAGTGCTTCCACCACCAGGCAGCCGTCGCATGAAAACCGTGAGGATACAGCCTGCCACCGCCAAAAATCTTTTGGAAAACGGTGATTCCCAGCATGTACAGAACAGAGAGAGAAAAGGTTGCTGCTGAGTTGAGACATGTTAAGCACTTTGCAGCCACAACCGATCTCTGGTCCAGTCGCACCATGGACCCTTAAATCAGTCTGACAGTACACAGTAAACACAAGGGATGCAACTTGTTTCTCTCGTTATAACCTGATTACTTGACAACTCAAATGTGGCCGTTTTTGAGTAAGCTCTTTGTAATATCCATATTAAGAATTTGTTTATAAGAGATTGAATTTTAATACTTTGTTTTCAGGAAATTTAAGTTATTGTTCTTATTTCAAATCTGTGTTTATCAGCTGTGTAATAAATATCTTAACTAAAAGTACTTTATTTGTGTTTCCTTATTTATTTTCAGACAGTGTAGTTTTATAGTCCTTTAAAGTGGCAAAATAATTGAAATAAATAAGTCACAGCCCCAGGGGCAGTGGAGTAGTTATCGTCCATTTATCGTTATCGAGGTGAACTGCTCAATATATCGTGATATTGATTTTAGGCCATATCGCCCAGCCCTAGCTGGAAGGGAGGTACAAGGAGGCAGCGCCAGCTGAGATATGGGATACTTAAAACAGAACGATACAGAGAGGGACAGAAGGGCAGAGGTCTGAGGAAACAGGCTCATGGAGAGTGTACAACATGTTGTCAGATTGAGATTGCCCCCACAAGCTTTTGTCAGCTTCGCTCATTCATGCAGTATTTAGCTAAAAACATCAAGAAGACTTTGATTGACTCTGACCAGACTTAGACTGAGAATTGTTCATGGAGTCTGATATAAAAGCCTCTTTGAATTCCTGCTTTGCCAACCGAGGGTTGATGGCTTCCCAGGCTCCCACAGATGGCAGCCTGACTGCGCTCCTCTTGCACATTTTACAATTTTGTCATCAGCTCCTTGTACCAGACTTTGATTTGCGCTTTGTTGTCATGTGGGGTGCTTAAATCTCTACTGAGTCTGCCGTCTTTGTAGCGATTGTTGCCGGGGGCGCCAACGTTGGTGCACCTGCGGCATGGCTGCACTGTCTTAGAGAGAAAGTGAGAACAGTGTGAAGAAAGTGCCTAGAAAGAAAGGGAGAGGGGCTACTGGCAGTGAGGCAGAGTGCAAGTCACAGTTGATCATGCACATTGCAGGGAAATGCAGCGTAGGGGACAGAGTGCACATTGCAGACATGCTGGCTTGCTTGTTCTGTTTTACTTTTTTGTCTTCCCATGCTGGCATTAATTTTACTCACAAAACATTGACTTTAAAGGTGCCAGCAGATTCCTCCCCAACGCAAAAAACTGACCAACTCTTTCCAAACACAACAACTTTATCCCCGAAGTCTCTAAGTAGTTGGGTATCTAATTTTAGTGCTAGCAGGGAGGAGAAAGGAAAGACAAGGGGAGTGACAGGGTCAAACAGTAAGAATCGGTGGACACCAGAGGAGAGCGGTGAAGAGCAGGGCAAGACCTTTGGAGGAGAGGATGCATGTGGAAGTGAGGAACTAGATGGATGGCTGGAGGGAATCTGACCTCCCAGCTGGTGGATAATTAGAGAGGTCAGGCAGAGCGCTATCATGGTGCTGACCTAAAGCACACAGCCTCTCAGTGCATGGCTCAGTGAGCCCTCTACTTAGACAGGCCAGAAGACTGTGCTGTATCTTTCTCTTTCACAACATTAGATAATTGGACTAGAATATTTTACAAATGGATTTAAATAAAAAATAGATACATTTTGGCAAAGTAAAAAATAATGGTTCACTATTCAGCTGAACTCAACTGTTCAGCTGTGAGATAGTATTTATAATTGCCTTAGAAGCATTGTCTGTCAGCATAAGGCTTGTATCTTGACATGGATTTATGTTTTTAGGGCCCGAGCCCGCCAACCACAGGTGCGGTGAAGGCCCTCTTGAAACCTTAGGGATTATTCTTTGTTTCTTCTCTCGATTTAACCCCAAATTGCATGCCTTCCACTTGAGATAAACGCAAACGCACCTAGCCACAAAATTCAGTCACAGTGAAAATGTTATGAATCCAGTGGTTTTATGCCGAGACCTGCTCCACAGCGCCCCCTAGTGAGTTAAAACTGCAGCCCCTCAAACCTCTTTGAGAGTGTAGTGAATTCCGAACAGGAAATTCTGAAATTGGAGTTAAACATCAGATTTTGACAATTTATAGGAGACATATTTGATCCAACATATCCCTCAGATTTTTTTTTTTTTTTTTTTTTTTTCCTTTCGGATCAGCTCTAAAAAAAATGTGTGTGTCCTAGACACATTGACAATTAAAAGTAATCAAAAGATTTTTTTGTAACTCAATGGGCGTGCCCATTTTTCAGCAAGATGAAAATCTTAATCGCCCTCATCTACAATACTGGATCTGAACCAAAATGCACACACATTCAGTCTCACAGCATGAGGGCATCTATATGCTTTTTTTCCCACCTTAAACTACAGCGCCTCCTACTGTCGTCTACTCTGTGATTAATAACTCCTCCCATTTTTTCTACATATTGTTTTCGATTCTGCTCAGTAATGTTTTCTTAGCCCTTCATTAAGCATCACAGATTGAGGCACGGGTGCAAGGGTCCACTTATCACCGCTTGCTGCTTGATAATTTTTTTTTCCTATCTCTCTTTACCCTTCTCCTAAGTCTCCATTTATTAATTCCTATGTTTCTTCTTCTATCCGATGTGAACTCAGAGGGCGCAGACTGATGTGTCCTTGCCAAATGGAAGTGTACTTTCTCCAAATGTGAAAAATAGAAGCTTTACTTTGTGTTTGTTTAGGAACTGGGTGAGAATAGCGTCAGCATCTAACCAGCCCAGTGGAAACTTTAATTCTAACAGTGGGGAGTTTGAGGAGCACTATTGATCAGTGCCAGATGAACAGGATGAGTGGTCCAACAGGGAAAGAGAAGCCAGGGATCAGGGTTAAAACCACGCTTCCAGAATCGATCCAGAGCAGCTCGAACGGAAGCAGGTCATCCTTGCATGCTCCCTGCTCTCTTGTGGTGTCTCTGTGTGTGCATTTTAAGTGTACCAAAATACGGATCATCAGTAACCATCAACAACATCACAAGTATGAATCCAGCTGTGCTCACATACAGGTTTGTTTGCTTTATCATGCAGTGGTTTGGTTGGCATCCCTGCAGACTTGGCATTCTGAAGAAGCAGCAGGACAAGACGGCCTGCTTGTGGAGCAGGAGAGTGCTTGTGGCTTGAATGTCAGAGTGGGAAGGAGGGTGAAATGGCAACTGAAGTTAACCTCTGTCCTGTGCTACCCTTACAGGACGTCTTTGGTGGTTCTTTGCACAGGGGAATACATTATTATCAGACCATTACACTGTAAGCATCCATTGATTTTCTTCTCCATCACCATCCAGTTTGAGGCAATGTAAATAAGGCCTGACACTCGCAAATTGCAAGATGTTCATTTGCCCGCTTGCTTTTAAGTGGAAGTCACAGCTGTTTGACTTACAATTTTCTCCAGGGTTCAATTATTTTGTAAGACATCCTGATGCATTTTCGTCTCCCATGATTTCTCTCTGGAGATCTTGAAGGCAATATTGACAGCACTTAGAAGACTGTGGTATAAAATACCTGAATCTTAAGTCTAATGCACTCTGATTTTTGGCAGTACTCACTTGGTTGTAAAAAAACAAAAAGGAAAAAAAAACTGTCATTCTGCTAGGCTGCATCACAGATCAGTGATTGCACCATTTTACAGAACGTGTTCCAAAACAAAACTTATGTCTTCATTTTATATTCGTGTAACTTTTGCAAACTCCATTTCCCATGAGAACTATCCTTTTTTCTTCTCCTTTTATTCATACCTGGCTGACAGCTCAAAGCTCCCTTGCCAAATGCAACTTATTCCTATCTGTTAAGAGATCTGAGAGCATGTTGAGTTGTGATCCCTGTAGATTTCCTCCCATCGTTTTCTTTTGAACCTTTACCCCATGGACTTGAGGCTTTGACACTAGGCAAGCACCTGGACTATCTCCTTCGTCTTCAGGTGTGTAATCTTCAACCGACTCGAGGAGAGAGCGTGTCTATCAGATGAAAAAAACAAGGTAAAGAAGTGTTGGAGGATAAAGCAGAAAACACGTTATTTATTGATTGGCAGTTGACTCACCTGAGAGTGAGTGGTCTTTGTAACCGCTTTTTAAGTCCAAGGGCTCTTTGTCTGAGTTACAACAATGCAAGTGCATTTCATTTTTGTTGCGATGAATGCCTCAACTTCTGATTTGGGGTTTTTAAAGAGATTGGTAAGATTTTTTTTTTCTGTTAGTGCTTCTTATTTTTCTTAGAGAGAACTATTCTTTGAGATTGTGTTCCTTTATACATAGGTATTCATACAACAATGGAAGTGTACTTATGTATACTTTGTGTATAGGTGTTTGTGAGCATGCCAGCTGTCAACCAACACAGGGGTAACAAACACTTTACCCCAGCAGGAATCACATCATGCACAGCTTCTGTCTTTTTGACACACTCTTCATTAAAGTAATTTTCATAATGTACAAGCCAAGATGAGAAAGTGAGTATGAAAGTATCATCCCCTGACAACTGTTTGCCTGACAGCACATGAATAGATGCCGGCCCACCTGGGATCCCTATACTTACTGTATGTAGAGCTGTGAGGAGTGTTTTAAAATAAATACTGTGTAATATTAGAGTGGGCATACAAACACTTTGACAGTTAAATACATATTTTATCTGTATCTCATGTTGCAGCCTGGTTCTGACAAGTCAGACTAATGGAGTAGAGGAAGCGTTTCGCTTTGCAGCTTTGCTGGTAATTCCCCACATAAGAACTCTGGTCACGTCCATGATGGTCTGACTGTTGAGTTTCTCTTCCTCTTATTCTCTCTTTGTTATTTTGAATGAGTCTCTCACTTTCTCTTTATTTCTACAATTTGCGTGTTGTAAAGAAGCTGGACAGATATTTTGGTCTGAATTCTTTTCTTATACCTTTTATGCTAAAATTGGTTCTTTCATCACAAAACCCACAGTTTATACAAAACAAAATGGAAACTAAGCATCATAATAAAGTTATTTTGATTTTGGTGAAGTTCTCAGATTCTGAATAAAGACTACCAAAATTATCTATGCAATGACAAATTTACACTAGTTACTGATGACCCACAGTCGACCCAACTCATGCATTTTTGAGATGGGGTAGGTATGCATATCTAAATGGCCACAATTATACCTCTCCAGGCTCTACGATAAAGAAAGCTCATATAGTGATTTACTCTGGAGGAGTTTGAGATGAAAAAAGAAAATAAAGAGATGCTTGTCAGTCAAACCAGGTCTACCATCTCAAATTTGACGTTGTTCAAAGGTCATCTGAACAGTCTGCTTTGCTGTCTTTAATGCTTGTTTTCCCATTTGTCACTCCTCGTTTCTGCAGTGTCAGCTGTATGTCTCTAAAACCATAGTTTGGCTTATCTGTTTGGGCCCGACTAGTGGATCAATAGCTGTCTTCACCAGTCTTTTTACTATGGCCTTTTGAAATGTGTTTGTTTGAGTCACGATTTATTAACAACAGCACTTGGTTGAGGGCTCACTCTGCAATGTGCCATCGATCAAAACTTCAGTTATGATGAACTTTGTGCCACCTGCCAAGAAACGCTCCAGCTGAACATTATCTCCAACACCTGGTGCCTGCTGCAGATTGGCTCACCCCAGCTCCCCACACTTTGTTACTCTCTCTGTCACATTGCTCAAGCTAAGAGCTAGAGAGGAGGGGGATATGAAGTGCAGGGAGGAGAGTAAAGAAAACAGGCCCAAGCTTACTGATGTGTTCAACTAACCTTGTAAACCCACTAGTGTGTTTTTCCTTAACTTAATAATTGCACATCATTAACTATCATCGATCCTCTGTCTTATGTTAATAAACAGCAGGTGCAGCTGTATCCTGGGTATTCTTTAGACCCAGCTATTGAGGAGCTCCCCTGAGGTTAGCAGCCTAGATGGCAGTGTGTCTGTGTAAGCGAGTCTAGCCATGTGTTACCTCAACAACCCCTCCCCACCTCAGAGCCGAGAACATGCAGAGGTTAGGGGTAATGGCCCACATCATGGTGTCCTGGCTGGGTGTCTCTTTAGCTGTGTTTACCAAGCACTGCACCAGTGGGATGCAATCTGTCGCCTCAAACAGCCCCACAGATGCACAAATGGCTTCTGATCTGTACACAGAGACATATTTAAAGTTCTTTACTTGGGTGCCTTGGGTCTGCAGATTGGAGTTAGTTTTTTGGCTACTTTATATCAGTACGTCATTTTTTTACCTCCTTAAAGTAGAACTTTGACACTTAAGTCATGTCTTTAGAGCTGTTTCTCTTCAGTTTCTTAACATTTCTAAATAATCCTCTGAACCAAACTTTTTCCACTTTGTTTCTTTGATTCTTGTAAAGAACTACTGATGTAGTTTCTTGGAATACCAGGACGGTCTATGAAATCATGGGATCATTTTGGTTCCTTTTCTAAAACATGTCTTTTTCAAAGTCATCTGACTGATGGAGGGAATCTGCTGATAGTATAAGACCAAAGACCTGCTGTTGCTCTAATCACCTGTCTCTTCGCTTTGCCTTTCATTATCGAGTGTTTTCTGAAACAACAGTTAAACTTTGTTCTACACACTCTGGACACATAACCATGTTGCTCCCTTTGATTCATTAATTGTATTTCCTGGGTCAAGTGCGGCTAACTCAGAGATACCTGCTTGGATGTTTTTGTTATGGTGTGATCAAAAGAGAGAATGTTGGCTGCATATAGAATACAGAAATGACTTTTGAGTGCCTTCTTTGGTCAACATTGTTTTCTGTAAGTTCTTGTTTATCCATCTTTCCCCTTGATTTCACTTTGAGAGTGTGACCAGGGCAACAACCCTTAGCTTTACAGATCTGCAAAGGATGTCACACCAGTCGATTGATCAGTCATGGTAATTAACCAAGAAGGAACAAAAGGAAGGCGAGTGTGGGGTTTAGAAATAAAGAACCATGTGAAATCAGTCAGCCAAAAGCAGGGCACACTCAGTGATCTGTTGTAGAGGACATTCTGTGCTGCAATTAGATTGTAAAAGCAGAGCAGTAAGGACAAGTACACACGGCCATTCAATACTACGTCATTTCATTAAATCTGATTATCTAATGCTGGGTGCTTGCACACACGCATGGACCAAAAATTGAGCTTGACTCTGGCTGCTGATAATTCTGCAATCCTGCTTTTCTGTCAGACCATTTAACTGTTGATTGGTATTGTACTGGTGGTATAGACCATCTACATTTTACTTATTGCTGATTTAGTCCACTTAAATGTTACTCCGTTCTTGAGCTGTAGTTCCCTCCATTTGTCTTGTGAGTTAGCAGCCTCTTCAGAGAGATTCTTTTATGTCCTTCTTGTTGATGTTGCATTCATGGAAACACAAAGTACCTTATACCTTGTACTTGTACCTTCTCTATTTTGTAAATGTATACGTGAAAAAAATAAACTAAGTTTTTTGTAAAAGTACCCTAAAGAATATAGAACATTAATGTGAAAGGGATTCAACTTGCACTGTTGAGCCTCTTCTGGCAGATTCTGCCATCAGTATGTGAATGTGGTGTGAATGAATGAATGTGTCTGATGTGAAAGTGCTCTGACTGGAAAGAAAACCAGAGAAAGCACTGTATGAATGCAGTCTACTTCCCACTGAGTACACAGGAGGGAGGATACAGTGATACAGAGGAGAAGCTTGGTATTTTACCTCATAAGCTCATCATGAAAGGCAGGCATCACTCAGAAATGCCTGTGACTCTGCAAACAGGGCTGTTTGCAGCTCTACATAATTCATGTGACAAAATTGGATTTCAAGACTACAGAATAAATTAAAATGAAAGATAGTTTATGGAATAACTTAGAGGAATAACATCTTAAAAAAAACTTCTATTAAGTCATTTAATTTCTTAGTTTATTTGTTGGTATTTTAATTATTAAAAATGCACTTACATGATGAAAAGTAAATTAAAAATAACACAGTTACACCCTTTTTAAGGGTTAAAACCAACCACTGAGGAAAGCATTGCACAGGTTTGTCTTCAAGCTCACTTTTTGCCCTTCAAATACATCTAAGGGTGTGGTCAAGCTGGCCACCCGTATCATGCCCAAGTATGCTTCAACCCTGAAGTCCAGTTCATTGGGCCAGTGTGACCACAACTGTACCATAATCAGGCACAGTTCACTTCTCTTTGGCACACTTCAGAGAGATGTGCTTCGGCACGGTACACTTCATGCAGGAGCTCAAGCACAAGCATGTGTACACAGTTAGGGCATGACATATAATCCATGATGCATAATCGCTGCAACTGCTCCTCTCGACAATTGTTTTAAACAATATGGGGGGTGTTAGAGGGCTGTGTCGGACCAAAACGACTTAACATAAGCCAGAAAGTAACTTAAGCCATAGCCATGTCCTCTGTGTCTCATTGCTTTGACTCTGGTGAGACCACACTTCATGAAAACAGAGGCCCCATGATGACGTAGGCGGACCATGTATGTGCCTTAAATCTGGTTCATAATGGAGTAATGTGACCATGGGTAGCATGGTATGTATGGTGTGTCACATAAGACAATATAACACAAATATATTATAACTTAGACCCCATGGAAACAAAGCATGATATGTCTAAAAATATTTCAAGGTCAGAAGCATAAGATTATGAAAGCCTTTGATTAAAAGAAAAGCTGCATCATTTTTCAGAACTCTTTAGTGATATTTTACACATTACTTACCTTTGCTGAGTTCAAAATAAATGTACTGAGAAACACTGGGAAAAGTGACTTTATAGGTGCATCTTTGTTTGGAGTGTATCCATGCTGCAGTAACCGCAGAACATCTGTCCCTAAGCATATCCCTGAGTGGACAGAGATTTCATTGTCTGATCTGGGTCACTGCTCAACCACAACCCATCCCAATTCTCTGTCTATAACCTCCTCTTTTATAGAGCAACTTGCATACACCAACAAAAGGCACGAACGCAGTCACAAGCACAGCACACTTCTGTGCTATTGCTAAGAAAAAAATGTTTTAAAAAGTAATTTCACATGTCAACATTGACACATGCTGTTAAATAATTGTCCTTCTTCACAATCAGAATCAGCTTGATTTTTATTTGGAAAAAAAAAAGTCTACTGTGCTGATACTAATAGAGTGATCTGCTGTTTGCTGACAATGCTGATTGTTTGAACTGATTGCAAAACTGCTTCAGAAACAGGCAGATTGCCCAGAACAAAAGATTTTTAGTTTTAAAATGTTCAAAAACACCTTCAGGTTTAAACGTAGTTGATTTAGTCTCAGTGGTTGTCTCATTCCAGACTGATAAGAACACATTTAGATGCTGCAGACACAACAGACTGAGTTATTCTTCGATTAAAGGGCGCTGCTTCAACGTTTCTTTGCATGGTTTGACAACCATGACCTGTAATGAAAAAAGAGTTGTTGAGCGAGTGTTGAGCAAGAAAGAGAGGAAACCTGTAAAGTGAAGTAAGGAAAGGATGTGCTCTCTGTTTGAGAGTGTAATATATCTTAATCTTTTGGACGGTAGGACAGGTTGTGTGTGTGTGTGTGTTGAGCAGTTTGCATTCACTCCTCACCTGCTGCTAACACCAGTGTGTTGATGTGTGTGAAGAGTGGCAGTAACCCCCCTTCCTCTTCCCATTCATCAAACAGAGACTCTTTTTTTGTATGAGGTGACATTAGGCCAACCTGAATATATCTACAGAGGAACCTTTATAAACTCTGGTGAACGTGCCTTGACCGGCAATAACGGTGAATAGCAGTGTGCCGTCATAAAAACTCTCTTCAGCGACATCAATAAACACAGGGAAGCAAAGGGTGACAGGGAATGGTGGCCCTCAATGTATTAAGCTTGAGCTGCGCCGCCAAACTACAGGATAAAGCAACAGTTGTGTTGATTTATAACTTTTTAGGTATGGTTTCTACACTGGCACCATTGCAGACACTTTAAAACTGTTAAACTTTGTGTGGACCACCCCAAATGAGATCATATTTCTTTAGACTGTACATTCGTCATTCTAGCTCAAGGCTCTAAATGAATTATTTCATTTCGTTATACTTGAACCATTTTTTTTTTTCTTTTGAAGGTTAAACCAAACTTCTTCTTCTTTTTTCTAAACTGCTCATACTCACTGTGACCAAGGCTAGTGCTCTCTGGGGGTCTAAGTCAGAGCTCAAGTGATAGAGTGGTTATATGTTCCATTAGACCCTCTTTGTAAGTGGGTTTTTGCTTGGTAGAGATTTTTGGAGAGTGCCAGAGAGGTGTCAGCATCATATTGATCCCACAGCACTGCAATCTTTCTTAATCCCACTTTCCTGGTGGACAGAAAAACACAAGCAGCACAGACCTCTGACTCGTCTGTAGTGACAGGACAGGACAAAAGCACTTTTAACAAATTGTTAGATGCATGTTAGAGTAATCTAAAACGCCAAAGTGGTATCAAAATCATACAATAGCTTGGTGGTGTTTTTAACATACCCTAGAGGTACACACCCAGCACACCTCTAACAAACAGCTCACTTCAGCATTCAAGCAAAGATTTCTGTACTCTCGTACACTTTGACACTTAACCCTTGTGGGATGTTAAAGGCTGCTGCTGCTGTCTGTCAGCCATTTTCCTTTTTTTAAACTAGATGTTCTGATTATTATGACTGAAGGGTGGCGTTGCAAAACAAAAAAATAATTAAAACAGGGATTAGTCAGCTCTCATGCAGAATGGAATTTGCATTTAGTGCTGCCTGTCTCTATCACATGCAGATCAGTGTTACTAATACCACCGTGTTATTAGCTTCACTAGCCTCCCCAACTGTGAGATAATGGAGGATTACCCAAGGTGCTGTGGCCAGTGAACCAGAAGAAAATAGTGTAATTTGTCTTAACATGGATAATTAGTTCACTGTTTGCATGGGTGATGTGCATCAGCTGATCTTTTAACAAAAGGCCAGCTTCTGAGGTGATATTGTAACACGCTACTGTAACACTAAGAATTCATGTTGAGAGAGTTGTAGGTTTCTTTCGCATATGCATGGGCAAACAGAAGAAGTCATTCAGTCAGACTGCAAATATGGTTAGTATGGTGGTAAGGCAGAGTGATCTCTGCGACTTGGGATGTCTCAGTCACTAAAACCCTGTAGAGATGTTTCCTCTGTTTGTTCACACTGCTCTGTCATGTTATCGGTCAATCATTGCTCGGTCATTACTGCTGCTGGCGTGCCCTGGGTCGAGGATCCGGCATAATAGAGTTCTTTGTTTGATCTGTTGGTTTGTATTCGTGCAGGTCCGTTACATGTATTGCTTGTTTGATTTGCAGTTTAGAGTCAGATGTTGGAGCTGAACAACAAACCTCGAAACCTTGTATTCTAAAACAACTTACATTTGCCGTTCAGATAAATCTGTGAAGAGTTTTTGCTCTTAGCATCTATTTAGCCCATTTTTTTTCAATTGTATTCTGGATTCATGGTCATTGTACATGTCATTGCATGTCTTTATGTTTGCATTGAATCCTCAGCTTAGTACATTATAAAATGTGAAGAATTCACTGTGTTGTTAGCTAACTTTGATGATGAAATGATTAGCCACAGCTTGGGTAATGAAATGTATGTAGGACAAGGGTATTTCTGAATTGTTTCTGGCTGCTTTATGTGGATGGAAGAGTGCTTATGTGAAATTACTGGGTCAGCATAAAGTGGTGTCAGTGAGTGCTCTTTGAAGTTTTTTATGTGGTTATAAATTCACATTGCTTGTTCTGCTTTATCAGAGAATGCATATTCAAGTTCAGACCTCATTTTCATTTACAATGCAGTTTGTTTCAGGATAAACCCTGACTCGATAAGCTGTATTTCTTCTTTCTCTTTTATGTCCTTTTTTTTGTTCTGTTGACTTTGCTTACACACTTGATCCTGTTAGTAGAGTTTTTACTTGAAAGGATATCTCTATGTTTCGTATCAGAGGTGAAGAAAAAGCATCTTTACCCCATAGCTGTGCTATAAATAGTACTATCAGAACGAGGCAGATAAATAGTGTTGCTGAGGGATTATTCTGCCTTTTCTTCTCTTGGCGTTGGGGCCGTGGGGAGGGAATGGGAGGGTTGGCTATTGGCTACACCAAAGCTAATACATTTAGTTCCTCTGTATCATCCTCCTCTTTTATACAATGAACTGACACACTCTTCATGTGGATTCTTTTTCTCCTTTACTTCTCTTTTTACTGGTTCATTACAAATTCCACCATCCTTTCTTGGTCATTCATCTTAGTTTCATTCTTCATAACAATGCTGGTCCTGGCAGCACACCCTTCCTTCAGGATCCTTAATTGGCCTGCCGTAAGACATTTCACTGTATTTATCCCCTCATTAGTACATCTTAAAGGTATTTGAAGTGGCTTCCATTATGTGAATTCAGTTCTGTCAGATTGTTTAGTCTCCATTCCCCAAGTCTTCCTCATAAGTTGGAGGGAAAAAATAAGAAAAAAAAGTTTAAATCCGTAATATACTACATCTTATGGGGATCTTGGGCGATTATGTTGGTGTTGTTTACTTTCATATTTCATACCATCTTTTCCACATGCCAAGTTCTTGCTTCCAACTCTTGGCCTGGTTAGGGCTCAGAAAGCCCCACAGCAGATTAGCTAAGGCTTTAGCTGTGGTCCTGACATCAAAGGTGCAACGAGAGAGGAGGGGGACAGCAGAGGAGCAGTGACACAGGACAGCAAACACTGGCGCTGATATAGCAGGGGTGATTGGAGGACATGGAACAAAGCTGAGCAGGACATGTTGAGGAGGAAGGGCTTCAGAAACACAAGGGCAGTGAGACTTGTTCAAGTTGAAGACCTCAATAAAAAAGTGGAGAAAGTTAACAGAAAGGAACGGGGGAAAAAAGGATAGAGAGGATTAGATTCTTATGGTTTTGCATTCAAATTTTCATCCTCCACACATTCTGTTTTTTTAATTAATGATACAGACTGAGAGGTAGACAGTTACAAGAA
Organism: Labroides dimidiatus; assembly: GCA_030710495.1. Classification (NCBI taxonomy): domain Eukaryota; kingdom Metazoa; phylum Chordata; class Actinopteri; order Labriformes; family Labridae; genus Labroides; species Labroides dimidiatus. The sequence goes on from CM061155.1 coordinate 14,973,085, forward strand.
TGAAACCCAAAAAATTGGGTTAGTACCTTCTATTTTCCTGTCTAAATTTTAGTCCTGCCATGTGGTTAACGCTAAGTGTTCTACAAGCATGTTTAGTCTTATGAATTATTAACATTATACAGTTTAAGTCAGGTCTTGTGGGCTGTTCCCCAAAGCCAAGCAATTGAGTTTCCTTGTCCGAACCAAACTGGATTAGGTGCGATGCAAAATTAATGATCCTGTGGGGAAATCCGATCAGCAAAGTCTGAGAGACATTATTTTACCTAAACATAATTAGAGGTTGACAGGCCCAGCATTTTCATCCTGTACGCTTCACTTACAGTTAAAGCTGAGACAGCCTTTAGAAGCTTCTGTAGATTTTTAATCAACAATCAATATGCAAGTTGATTGAGGAAATAATCAGTGTGAAAAATACTGTTGTCCTGAGGAGAGGGAACCTTAAATACGATACAAGCTGTTACTGAATTTGTTTTTTATTACAGACATCAATTTATTTTCCGTTGTGTTAAAGCATGGCGCACATATGACATGAGATTATACATCTTAAAATTTTTATCCGTCTTAAACTTAGCTTTTAACAGTATTATTGGAAAATTACTGAATAATTATTGTATAGCTGATCTAACGTGATGAAGTTCCTTTCTCTCATGGACAATACAACTGTTTACCTGCCCGTACAGAAAATAGAGCACTGAGATTAACTTTTAGATTAAACACTTTGATCAATTTTACAGAGAGCTGGGGGATAGGGAATATATATGCTCTTTGATTAAAATAAAAAAAAAAAGACGATAATAAAAAGGTAAAATGCTTAAGACAGCTTTATTTTTCAAACAAAGAAAACTGGCGCTAGTTTTAATAGAATGAAGTAACGAGGACCTATAGCTAAAACGAGATTTGATGGTGACAGTTGCAGTCACGAAAAACTCAATCTCGCTCTTTCATGCATTCATTTGTCTTGAAATTCACCAAACCTTTTTCGTTGTCATTTTTAAAGAACTATTTGACTGTCTCTGATTGGTTAATTCAGGTCATGTGTTGCCTGTAAATAATGGCATCAATGTTAAAACCTTCACCATCACCGCTCTTAGTTTGGGTTACTGCAGGGTTGGATCCTGATCCTGCAGGAGAAGGTTTTCAGGAGCTGACTCTGAAGAAATCTCTTGCACATTTTTCTTATGTATATTTTTTAAATGGAGCTCCTGCATCTGTCACTTGATTCGGGTAATGGATGACAGTCACTCTTAGCATTCACCTTTCCCTGAGGCAGCCCTCCCTCTGGCGCGTGTTCACAGAAGTGGGGAATTTGAGGCTAATTATCAAGCACACACTGCTGCACGGGGAGCTCAGTGGCAGATCCCCAGACAGAGGAAGTGTGAACATAAAATCATACACAGATACATGCGCTACTTCACACACTCAAACACATTACTTTTTTTGGGGGGGTGGTTGTGTATTCATGGATAGGGCACAATTTATTTAACTAAAGCTAATTGAGTCCAGTGGGATTGTTTGTTGTTACTGAGCTTTCTTTATGAGCAAATAAAGGGTGGAGAAGGAAATACAAACCTTTAATTCTACATGTATGCATCCGATCACAGCCTCAGTCCATCTCCATTTCATCTCTTCATCCTACTTCACAGAATATATCCTTCTGAAGCAGCTTGACATCGACAAGCATGTACCATTGATTTTATTTTTAACCTAAGAGCACAAACTTAACTCCTTCAATTAAAATACCGAATCTGTCGGACCTGGTTAAATATCTCCATTGGGTATTACTCCTGGGATGTCACATCAGTACAAGATGTAACATTAGTCATTGCCTTGACAGTGCAAAGGCTGATGTTTTGCTCAGAGTGGTGAAATACCTTTTGATTACATTCGTTTGAACAAATGGCAACACTGTTACCATCTTTATCTTTTTTAATGGTCTTAAGATAGATCTTGGAGCTTGTTATTCGAGCTCACAATATTTTTTTTAAAAAAATTAAAGGAAATCTTATGAGCAGAGGCTCTTGAATGACCCATAAGTAATGTACGGTGCTGCAATGTCAATAAAAGCATTCTTTGACTTTTAGAGATGCTTTTTGTGACAAGTTGTTGGTAGAGTTGTTTTGGTTCCACCTGTAATTTTTTCAAACAACTTTAAGACTAAAAAAATGATATATGGTAGAACAGGTCAAAACCATTGCATAAATTTCAGTGTTATTTTATTAACAATCCATTGCAACAGAATGAATAGAAAAGATTCCCTTCCCCCCATCTTTCTACAGAGAAGAGTGCACAATCATTTCTTCCTTGTGCTTGAGTGTTTCACACGTTTCCCAGGGGAGGTAAGTGGAACTTGTCAAAGGGACACTTTAAATGCCCTTGTCTTTGTTAATTACTGTCTGGTGACATTGGCCTGTTTCACCACAGGATAGCAGTCCCAGGCAATGTTCTACCCGAGGGGCCTTGTCCCTCTCACTCAGGGTAGCACACTGCACTACTTTACCCCGTGTGACTGTAAACCGCAGGCTCTCTCTGTCATGGAAAGACTGATGCTGATTGACAGCTTACACAAGGTCTCTGTCACAGCAACTATAATCACGTTCACCATGGAAAGGCTGAGGCATACTCACTGTTTGATGCCCTGATGGCCTAGAGGTAACACGTCAGAGGTATTATTTTTTTTCTCCATAATGTAGGTTTGATTTCAGACAGCTCAAGTACGTCATACATGCCTTACTATCTATGATACTCCTCTATTGTCATTGGTTATTGTGATTAAACAAAAAAGAAAGAAAGAAAGAAAGAAAAAACACCTTGTCTACAGTTGTATGGTTTAATTTATTACATTTAATATAGTTTTATGGTCTTATTTCTGGATTTGTGTTATTCTGACCACCATTCGGCACCATTTGTTCTTTCCACTGAACACGATATCATAATGTAGTTTCAAATGTCTAGCAGTAATTAATTTCTTATCATGCTGCCATTCCTCTACACAGTGCTTTCTGGTCCTAAGTACTCTCTTAAAAGTCGGAGGTTAAAAAAGCTTCAAGGTATAATAACATTACTTGTTCTTGACCTCATTTTGCCTTTGCTGTCTTCTTGACTCTCAGCTGTCAGCAGTGATATGCCAGCAGACAAGTGCAAGCTTTGTAGATTCAAACCAGCTTCCTTGCTTCATACTAATTAGTTTTAAATGCTGATGAAGTTATTTGATATATACAAAGAGCACAGAGTTCCCAGTGCACAACTTGTAGAGTATATGCTAATAGAAACAGTTTGCAGCAACATAATCATGTCGCAATACATTAGATCCTCTCTTTCTAAAAAAAAAAAAGGAAAAGGAAAAAAAAATGATATATGTTCTAAATTAACTGAATAATTCACTGAATGCTGTTGTGGTTCCCATCAAAGCATCTCCATCCATGCATCCACCCACGCAGCCTATTCAATCCCTCTTAAGTGCATTCTGCTTAGACCTCAAGTATTAATGAGGGAGAAATTAACAACAGAGCGGCAATTGTGCTACCATCAGGTTATTCCTGTCCCAATTAACTCATGTTACTGCTGTCATTCTCATTATACAACCTGACTCTCCTGACTGTTGGGGTTGAAATGAATATCAATTATTGTGCACTTCCAGTAGAGCTATTTTAAGAGCGGCAAATAAAGTTTGTTGTTTGGCAGATGACTGCTGTGATGACTTAAAAGCTTACTACCAAATGAGGTGTGATGAGAGCTGAAGTTGAGTGATGCAGTGCAGACAGCTGTCGGCAAACAGCAGTGCAAACAAATGCAGCTGTACCTCTGTGTGAATGTAAATGTATGCATGTTTGGAAAGGTGGAGCGTGTCCGTGCATACACTACACAGTCTGGCAATGTGCTTGTGCACAGAAATGATTAAGTGAAAATGTGTTGAATGTGGACGATGGATAAGAGTGGGGGATAGACTTAATAGCAGGTCTGGTTGCAAGAGTAAGATCAGATTTATCTCTCTTAAATTTGAGTAACTGTGTGTTTTAAGATGAACAGAAACCTTTGTAATCTAAGCATTCTTCACATCCTGGCTCACACAGACATAGTCTATTTGTCCTGTTAAGATCTTTCCACTGACACAGTGTGGATTCATACATTCATGTATTTTCACTTTAAAATTATGCTGCGCTGAACCATTCACCATCATCTGTTGCTGGGACTAAGGCTGGGAGTTGTCAAGACCCCAACACTTCGATTTGATTTCCAATCTTTGGGTCACAGTTTGATATTAGTTTGATTCCATTTGGTGCTGATCAATTAGCTTTGTTATCCATTTTGCAATTTGCTGTGGTGACAGAATTCGGAGATCATTCATGAAAACACTTTGTTAAATTTGTTACATAATAATAACTATAACTTTTTTGTCATTATTAACATACAGCAAAGATTGAAGGATTGTCTGCATTGATGATTAATTTGAGTAAAAAAAAAAATTGCAATACATTCATACACATACAACATAGATGGGACTGTTTGGCCTTCCAAAGACTGTAGATCATGTGTTAGAAAAATATTCATAACAATATAGTGTTCAAAAATTAAATGTAACTTCTACACTTGTTTTTAGCTTCTGGACTGTCATTATGTGGACATTCTTCCCAAGGTGTTGAGTGTCTGAAATTTGTATGTTGTCAAAATATTTCTAGTTAAGATTTATCGTAAGTACTATTTGTAAAGGATTGGTATTATCTGGGGAACTCTGGTAATTTTAGAATTACCCTCTGATGTCAGTTTTTGGTGTGGCGTATTCACATGGGATAAGCAAACCCTGTAAATACCTTGGCATTTCTCTTGTTTCTGATTGAAATCACTGCACAGACCCACCATGCTTGAGCAGCAGCACCTCACTCTGTAGGGCACAGCCAGTCGTACATTTGGATAAAAGAAGAAGACTTCCACATTCGGCTTCAGTCATTTTTTTTTTTTCAGTCAAACAATATGTATTGAAAACTTCTGGACATGATGAATAAATGTAATCATCTTTAAACTCAAGAGCTACTACACAAAAGATCAGTTCTTAGTGAGTCCTACCCCCGACTTTATCAATAATGTGATTGTGCACTTTGAGACAGCGGGTCAGTGCCAACCTGCTGTGTGCAGATAGAGACTCCAAATTGTATTTTAGGTTACATGTTTTTAGACCTTTTGGGTTATGAAGTTGTCTAAATTTCTGACTGTAGTATGTTTTATTTGTTTTAATCATGTTTGTGTTTGACCTGCGCTTTTTTTTATTGTTATAGTTACGTTCATAAATTAGACCACTTATAGCATATTGACTGATGACATAAGGGTACAGTGAGCGTCTCCTTCCATCTTATGTCAATCTAAGTGCTGTTAAAACATTTGGTTAGAATGACCAATTCTGCCCTAATTATTTTTAACTGGAAAATTATCAGAAAAAGCTGCAGAGACATTTTTAAAAACAATATTACCACCCCCAAATTACAGAGATGCCAATTTGGATAGGATTAGTATTATCAGAGGACCCATTTGTGTCTTGAAATATAGTAGATAAATTTCCCTAGAATTTTTATTTTACAAATTAAAGATATGGTTGATTCATACGGGATTAAAAACACAGACGTCCTCTGTAAGTATTACAAATTATCAGAGGTCCCCAGGTGAAACTAATCCCGTGCAAATAGTGCTATAGATTTCATGAACACAGAATGAATCACTGACTGTTGGACATGTAGTTTCCTAACCAAAAGCCTCTCTGTCCTGAGGAGAAGATGTACAACATGTTGAAATATTTCAGAAAAAAAGTAGACAGTATCTTGATGCATGTGCATTCAAACAAGTGTTGCTGAAGGCCACAGAAAGTTGGTGCAGGGTGCTCAGAATATTGAAGCAGCTCATGTCTATATTTGAACAGCTGATCTTTTCCTTACTTCTTTCTTTTTACCCATTGGTGTGAACTTTGCTTCAGTGTTACTGGAAATCAAAAACAACATTTATCCCCCACTATCCCACCTGTCCCCTCTTATTCTCCTCCATCCCCGTTTCGCCTGGCTTGCTTATTTCCAACTGGCAGACACGCTGCTGATTAATGTGTTCATAATCACCATGGAGACAGAGAACGGTGATTAATACTCGTCATTTAACAATTTAACAGTTAGCAACTCCACGGAGAGTGTTTGTCTGAGTGTGTGGCTCTGACTGTGTATTAATCCTTTGTGGCCCAGCTTTGGTCCATGATTGACAATGTGTGTGTGTGTGTGTGTGTGTGTATGTGTGTGTGTGTGTGTGTGTGTGTGTGTGTTTGTGTGTGTGTGTGTGTGTGTGTGTGTGTTAAGTACTGTACATGTCAGAGGTATGATTAATGTATTTCCACTCTAATGACTTGATGGTAATTGTTGTGAAATGAAAGCATGTTTACACTTCCTGTGTCTTCAGCTTGCTGCCTGTGGATGCAGATGGAATTCAAGGTTAAAAGGGCAACACTTGATACAATAGTTTTCTACAATTTCCACTTGGATTGACAGAAATTGCCTGTGCAACAGACTCGTCGAGACAGAACAGAAAACCACTCATATTATCAGCATCTGGAGCTCAAGCTTACTTTTTGTTCATACATCCTCCTACATTCAGTTATTGTTTAATATCTATTAGTATTTGACTACCCAGCCTGCTGACATGGACCATTCATTTATTCTGTTCATATAGTGAGGGGATGAGGTTGGGGTTGATGTGTATGTTGAATGTTGCTTTCTTCTTAGACCTAGGCTTTTTAAAAATCCAATAAAGGGATCAAACTTCACATTGGAGACGACTAAGAAATTAGGTTTCTTAGTTCTCAGTTTTATCAAAGGACTTAGCATGAAAATGTATTGAATACACATTGAACTTGTCAAATCTGAAACATTATATCATCATCATCATTATCATTATCATCATCAGTGTTCCACATTCAGGAAAAAAAGTTAATTTTCAAAGTTTGAAACAAGAGAAACCAAAGGTAAAGATAACCAAAGCTAGCATTTTTTTCACATGGAAGCTGAACAGTTAGTGGCATCGAGTGTTGAATTCCTTTGCTCACGAAGACAATCTATTTTCCTGTAGCATAAGATGATTGAAAAAAAAATCAATTTGGGGATTGTCTCTTTCTTTTGTGCTTTTAAAAACAGCTTTTGCTATAATTGCTGATTTGGTTCTTTTTTCCCTTGCATTCCTGATTCATTTTCCTTGTTTTTTACCTCCTAAAAGTGAAACATCATATGTGTGGTCAAGTCTTTTGTGTTAATCTCAGCGTGGGTAATTTATCTCTGAAAGAGGCATGACAGCAGAAAGCAAAATTTAAGGCTGACTTTGCTCCATTTCTTAGCTGTAAATCACTGCAAAGCTGGAAATGACAAACCTGTCCTCAGTTGAACTGAAATTGCTTTATTTTTATTTTGTTGCCAAAGGCATTTTTCTTTTTTTTTTCTTTTTCCTTTTTTTTGGACTGGTGAAGATGATAACATATATAAGCAAATAGCATGTCCCAGAAAATAGTGCTAAGAAGTAAAGTGACCCACTGTAGAAGTCTTGTATCTGAATGCTTTGCAGGCAGTTTCTCTTAACTCCTGTGAAGCCATATTAACCAGTCAAGGACAGTAAACAACCGTAATGATGCCAGCAATGCCTCACTTCATTGTGCTGTAAATGCACTACAACATTTAACGATTGTTTCACACAAGAAGCAGAAAACCTTGTCATCTTTCCTTTAGTTGTTTAAAATAAGCCTCATATTTTCACCCCAACTGATGGCACCATGAAGAAATAATGGTTTTCAGGTGTAAATAGATTCTCCTCATATAATTATAAGAAGTTAAAAAAACTGTTAAGTGTCTCTCTATTCTGTTTTGTTCACATTAAATCATGTACTTATTGGCTGCTTCCCATTGTCTTTTACACACACCTGCAGCAAGCAAAAGTAATAGATCTATCATGGGGAAGGTGTGGGGGATGGGCCAGAGGTGAAAGGTCAACGCTGACTCAGGAAGAGGTGGATGGAGAGCCCCCTTTTAATTGGATGGTGGTTTTACGACAAATCGGTCACGGTCATGGGTGACGTTTTGAAGATAGCTCTTCCCTTCTTTTCTCGTCTCTTCTACCTCAAGGTGTTTTCAGTTCTCCCTGTTTCGCCACTTTACTTGATTAATGACATCAATATTTACCAGTGATCTCCTGTTCTTAACATCACAAGGGCTGATAAAGACAGTTAAGCAGAAACATGTGAATTAGATTATCATCTTTCAAACTGAATTGAGTATATAACTATAAAGTGTGAGCATATTATCTTCCTTGGATGTTTTCAGACTGGAGGACCAATAAACAGTAATGGAAATAAAAAAAAGGGCAGGCTCTATCATCTCTGGTGACCATACCTACTTTTTTGCTATATGATGGCAGAAAACTTTGTCCACTCATGTTTTCTGTGAACTCTAAAAGCTTAATTCTTCCTAGCTTTTATGATATTTAGTTGAACATGTGGAAGGAGGAAGAAGGTTTGCACTAAAGAGGTTATAGAGAGAACACATCCACAAGCCCTGATGTGTTGTGGGAGCAGGTGTAAACTGTGTGTTTGAAATTGTTCACCAATATTAATTGCTTAATTTCACTGACCACCTGGATGCGCATATAACCCTCTTCATGTATCAGTGTAAGCATGTTTATGTTGGTTAATTTGATGAAATATGCACAAACATCTGCTCAGGTGAGGTATAAATGAGGGAGGTATGAATCAGTGTGTGCTGATATTTAATTATTCAACTCCCTTCCCATCGGATTCAGACTTCTTGATCAAAAATTGGCATTATCTGCTGTTCCTCATGTCCGCTCAATCTACATCCATCACCAAGTTGTCCTCAACCATATTTCCTTATGTACCCAATCTTCTGCATGCAATTGGTGACATGACAGGCACACTTTTTTTCTGCAATGTCATTTCTCATTCCAGGATTTCTTTTCTTCTTCTTTTTGTGTTTGAATGAGAACAAAACAGTTGATAACACAAAACGGTGCATCCATTTGCATTGCATATAGTCCCAAATGTAGTCACAGTACAGTGGAGTAAGACAGAGGGAGGGATTACAGAAAGTGACGGCATAAGAGAGAGAACAAACGCTAATCTCAAAAAAAAAGAAAAAAAAGAAAAAAAAGCAGACAAAGGACCAGAGAGCATAACAGTAGAATAAAGGCCTCATCTATCCTTTCTGCATCCAGTCCTTTTTCGTTCATGCTTTTGGAAGTATCTTTGAATGGATGCACAAAAGAGCAAAAGAGCGGCTTTGTCAGCGACCCTCAAGCTCATTAAAAGAAAACAAATACATGGGGCTCTTCGGGGGAAAAAAAATACTGTGGGTGGACAGCAGGAAGGACGATGAGAAAGAGGCGCTGAAAGTCGAGGATGTGGCAGAATTCTGGCAGCTCCTGGTGCTTGGATGACTCATTCTCATTCCACTCATCTCCTGCCTGTTTCCCTCTTCCTTCTCCTCCCACCAGGAAGCCATCTTCCCCCCACGTTTCCAATCTTAGAATTCTTTCAGAATTTGTATGTTTTCAGAGTCTCTTGAAGAAGGTTCATAATCATAAAAAAAATATATATGTTCCATACGTTACCAAACAGTGCCTCATATATATGTGGTCAGGCTTGGAGAGAGTGTTTCTTCTTGGAGAGAAGATGAAATGGAACAACAGATGTCCATGAAGGGTTCATCCACTGTCCACCCCTAGTTTGGCCAAATATCTCTTTTTCTCATGCAAGGAATAATGGAACAAGTGGCCTGAAGGGGAAATAACTGGTACTTCAGAAGTTGAGCCAGTCAGCCAAAACACAGTTTTGATTTTTACATACAAAAATGTTGAACTTGAATGCAACTTAGGTTTCAGAGTCTGATAACATGCTGCTGACATGAAAACTAAAATAATTAATGATTACAGTTGACTTTTTGAGCTAAAGATACATAATGCACAGCTGTAGGTCAGCTCATGTGTTTGTAAGGGGTTTTTACTTTGCTAAATGATTCATACAAAGGTCATGGAAAGTTGTTGTTGCCTCTGTTGTAAAGTGTAGAGTCATGTTGGCTATGTAAATGATATGGCAAAGCCTACAGTGTAGAACTGCTCTTTTATTGTTAGAAGATTGTGTTTTGTGGGCATGGTGGGGGTTCTGATTGGTAGGAAGACCAACAAGAACCCCACTTTTGACTTGTTTACCATTTGTGACTAAGTTAAGAATAGATTTGTGAAGTAGGGAATTAAGTGGTTATCTTAAATGTGGCAACATCATTCCTGTTGCCATTCAGTTGCACCTTATCTATCAGTTTGTCCACAGACGGTGGACGTCATCTCGCTCGGCTCAAACTGAGGTCACCACAAAAACTGCTCCCCCTGGTGACTGGCTACAGTATAGGTCAGGAACTCTCTTTATTCATTGCAGATGGGATGTGGTCAAACTTTAAAAAATTATTACACCTCGTAGAAATCTCACATCTGTATGCTGTGGTGATATAAAGATATTATTGGGCTGCGTTCTGTCCTCTTTTTTCTGAAAAGTTTCTTTTTCATTAGTTATTAGATGTTGAAACAGGGTTTTACATCTCATTTAACGATGATTTACAGCTGCCGTTCTTGTGTACTTTTTTCGGAAATAGTAAAATACGTCAGGAAGGAGGGTTATGAAGAAATTTGACTTTTCAAAGAAAAAAATAACTTATTTTTGTCACCCAGCTCAACTCAGATTTTCTCAGAGTCCCTCAAAGTCTCTTTTGCGCTGACCATGGCTGCACGGATATTTTTTCTTTTAGCTTCAAAAATGTACAATGGTAAAAGGTGGAGCCACACTGTCCATACTATATACAGTCTATGGTTTTGTCCATCTAGTCCAAAAAAAGATCTGATCTGCAAAATTATACGTTCTCAGCCCCACCCTCTATAGAGCAAAGGGAGCAAAGGGAGCATTGGGATCCTGGAATAGGTGTAAGCACAAAAAATAGACTTGCAGGATGGCTTTATGCTATCTGTATTTTAAGACTGGCACAAAATAGACTTTTACTTGCTTTTATTTCTGTTCAAACGGCCTCTTCAGAGTCCATCTAAAAAAGATGTCAGAGTATAGTGCCTTTAGAATTGAGTGAGAAATTGGTGATGGTCAACAATAGTGGAAGATAAAGCATTGCGGGAGATGATAGAGCTAGAATAGTGGTTGAATATCGGAGTTGAAGATTTAGAGATAAGAAAAGTGTGTGGATGGCAGTGATTGATTACAAAAGTGATGCACATGTATAGAAATGTTCTCTTTTTTTCTTTTCCTTTTTGTCCATCCTGATTTTCAGAAGCACTTTGGGGTGGTAAAAGTGTCCTTTCATGAACTCTCTGCCAGTCAATATTTTTTCACACCCATTCTCTGCAGATCAGAGTAGACAGCTCTGCAACTCTCAAATTGAGTAAAGAGGGGTTTATTAAAACAAACACTTTAAATTCATTCAGTGTAGCTCTTTAAAAGACAACTCAATGTACTTCTATAGTACTTTGTATGTTCTCCCATCTGTAGTTGATTATCTTGCTCAACGATTTATGACAATCTTTATATACTGCACTACCCTTATGAATGTGAGAGCCTAAGGGGCTTATTGTTTTAAAAGAAAACTCTGACGCAGCACTATTTGCTGCCTTCATCATAAAAGTGCATCAGAGCAGGTTCTATAGCAACATAGGTTTATGCCATTTAGTTTTATGCATTCCATTAAGCTGCTGTTACTAGCGGGTTCCTAAATCACGCATGCATTAAAGGGCCATATAAACCTCAGAAATATTATAAAAATTATGCATGAGTACTGCATATCCGATAGCCATGGTAAGTCCATCCAAGAATTAATGTTAAAAGCTACAATATCACAATTACGTAATATTCTGCAATTTTGTAGTTTGGAGGATAAGTCTGTGGCTCAAACATTTCATAAAAATATCTAAACACAATGAATTAGTAAAAACTGTCCAAGAAGATTTTTTCTGTGATTCTATTTTGCATTCATCAAATACACCAGCATCTGACATTCGATATCTCATCTGTGGATAAATGTTCACTCACGTTAATACTGTGCATGAATTAACAATTACACACAAACACAAGTGAGTACCAACAGTCGTGCTTGCTAAAACCCATCAGATATCCCCTCTACCAACACAACAATGGAGTTATTTCAGCATGCTGTGCTATCAAGGGATCACATTGTGCCTGCTGTTTGGGGGATTTGACAGCGTTGCCAGGTTCAATATCATTAGCATCGTTTCTCCTGTCTCTTCACATGCTACATCATCTCAGACTCACTCTGAAAAGTAACAGCTCATGCAAACAAACCACACAGGAGGGGAGAGAGAAAGAAAGCAAAGAACGTGCTAGAGAGCATAGATGTCCATCTTCCATCAGAACTGACAGTTCTAATATTAGTGACGGCTCACATCTTACTCTTGTTCCTGCAGTAATTACTTGGATACCTCTTGTTTTAAATGTAAAGATGTTCACAATTGTTTCTTAGTAACATTTGACATGTTTACTAATCAGTTTAATTTTCTACTAGTTTAAAAAAAGGGTAATTCCAGCTCATCTCCTGTCTATTGAATCTGAAAGCATCATGTTGAAAGAATGGGTTCCCTTAGCTTAACTTGATGTAAAAACAGAAGGAGCTTACCAACTGGTCCGGGTCTATCTAACAAATTTGTTAGCTTGAATGCCTTTGGATAAGGTTAAGTAACTGTTGTCTTTTAAGGGCTGTTTTCATGGATTTCATATTAGAATAAAAGAGAGATGAAGCACTAAATATCAGATGAGGAAATGCTTTCACAGCGCAGGTTTATGTTGTGTGTTGGCATGGTTTGAAAGTAATTTATGGTGAGATCAGTTGTGATCACTTTGATGGAGGCATCAGGGCAATTCAACAGAAGCTTCAGTGTGATCCTTGTGTTGCAGTAATTGGCATCTATCCTGCTGGTTCTGGTTGCCCATCCTTTGATATTTTACTAAAGCCATTTGTTTCTGAATAATGGCAGAACATGGCTTCCTAATTGGGGTAAAAAAAAAAAAATCATGTGCTGTGCAGAAGTCACAGAACTTTTAGTTCCAGGGACTTGTTTTCATGGAACTTAATGACTGTCCACAGTTTACTTGTTACCATGGAAGAGATTAAATTTCTGTCATTTATTTTGTTGCTAATGAATTTGACGAATCAACACTTGGAAAGGGACATGGCAGAGATCTGCTGGTGTTCCTGTTAAAAGAGCAACCCTGTTAACGGGAAACTTTTGCCTGGATCTCTCACAAATGGCTTTAGACCATCATTAAGTATGTTTAGAACATGTTGTAGAGGAGAACAGGGTTAGTTGTCATACTTTTTACTCTAGTGGAAATTATTCATCATCAAAACATCTTTCAATAGTAATCCTACATTAAACTTAAGTTTAAGGTGTTGGTTTGAAATTTGTATCCCTCTCATTTTCCAGCTCATTGCAACAAACAGGTAATTTATTATCAAACACACTCTCACACATTGTGACAACCAAACCCATCATGGAGATGGGATACATAAAGAGGTGACAACCAATTCCAAAGAAAATGTGACAACCAACCTGCAACTGGAATTTCTTGCTAGCATTAAGGCGTGTAACAACTAGTTAGCTAGCTAATAACGTTCTAAACTATAGATTTCCCCCCCAAAAAACAACACTTATTTTATTATAAACCCATTGAGTAAAAGCTTAGAAGGAAAATACAGAGGAGCTGAATATTTACAATTTGACATGAAAAACACAAAAAGTCCCCTCACCCCAAGTTCAGCCTTCTTACTCCAGAGAAAACTGTGTAGGTGAGCTCTGATCCTAAGTCTGTAAATTTCCAGACCACAATTTGAGAAACAGCGACCTCTGGTGGTGAGATATAATGAATGTGACAACCAACCCATGTGACAACTAACCCTGTTCTCCCCTATTTAAACAATTTTAACAGTTAATAAATAAATAAATAGATAATAGGATGCATTCCCAAAGACTTCTTGTGTGTTTCAACAGCTGTTGAAGGTCATCAGTTTACAGAGTCAGTTTTTACATTTCAGCACGAGGGGCTGACAGATGCATTTGTGCTGTTGGGCTAACAAATAGACAACTATTGAGGAGTTTTGAAATTAAAGTCACAGTTGGGTATACTTTAAGAGTGGACAGGGTGGAAAAAAAAAGACTACTTGTCCAATCAGAGACATTCAGCATTGCAGGGGCTGCTCTCCAAGGTTCCTGGAACTTTTGAAAGTACTTCTCCTTGAGAATGGACTAGATCAAGCAAAATTACATTTAGACCCTGGTTCCTGCTGTCTCTGCTATTTAAAGAACTAAACTTGACATTAAAAGTGATGTTGTCAGACTCATTCAGAAATTTTTAATTTGTGGGAATACAGCCACAACTTTCCTACAAAACCTGAATAATATTTTTATAAATGCCTTTCCTCTCTGACTGCGTGTCCCTCTCAAGACTTTCCGTCCATATCTCCTCTAGCTGCCTGTAGAAAAGGGGGATGTTGTCCTGTAATCGGCCTTAGGATATTATTGGCACTTGTTTACTGTTGTGTTGATGGATCTACAGAGAGGCCTCAATTATCACTGCCGCTTTTAAGACTGACCTTGGAAACTCATTTGTTTTTCTCCCGTTAACCACAGATCCAATACTGCCTGCAGACGATTACACCCATTGAGAAGTGCACACATAGTTTTAAGGTGTGAAGTGATTGATGGTGTGTTTTTGTGTGTGTATGTGTGTTGTTTTGGCTTGGTGTGTGTATGAGTGTGTCTTTAGCAGCTGTCCTTGGTAAAGATGTCAAAGAGTCCTATCAGGCAGATTTGACAGGAATTAAACAGAAGGGAAGAAATGGAGAAAATAGCACCAGCCTGCTAATGTCTGTATTTGTCTTTTGCAAACAAGTAATTTGTACCTATGTGGGTCATTTTGTTAAAGGCAAACATTTAATAATCTCTGCCATTAGGCCCTTTCCTCATCAGTGTTGTCCCTCAGTCTATTTGGTAGCAGTTCAGTCTGCTTTGATCTCTGTGACTTTGCCTACATCCACCTTGACTTTTTGAACAGAAGTAATAAATCACACTGACGCTCGAATCAATTGTGAAACAAGTAGTGCTAAATTCTTAACTTCCATGAATTGAGCTGCTTGAGTTTGTGCTTCTGACCCATTTTGTCTTCTTTTCTGTTTGCTTGTTGGCATTTGGAAATATCTTTCAAAGTCCTGTTCACTGTTTACAAAGTGGAAAGATTATGGAAGCATATCAGTTTTTTATGGGTTCATTGAAAATTCAGTTTGGTGAATGACTTTTGTTATACTCTGTTTCAACCAGGTAATGACACAGTGTCACTCAGTTAAAAAAAGAAGAAAAAAAAAAGAAAAGAAAGGAAGTCACAGGAAATACACCAAACTACTGATTATTGCGGAGCCCGTCGATATTATGACAAAAGAACATCATTTCTTTGGTTTAGGTCTGTACTGATTGTGCCGAAGAACTTTTAATTTATTTTTAGAACTTTCATATGGGTCATGTGGGTATTATATGGGTTTCATGTAATAACTGCAATCTAAGTCAGATATATTCATCAGCATCATCCAGGACTGTTGGTGACCTAACTTCACCCTGTTCTCCCCTGACAGTCCCTCTCTTCACACTGCTCCAACAGTTAATTTAACAGATTTTTGCCATGACCTAAACTGTACTGACGTCCCTGACAGACATGGCACATCGGTCGAAGTGAATATTTTGTCCTTGTGAAAGAAACCCACTCACAGATTTCTAGCCAGAGACGTGTGCATGTGGGACTACTTAAAATTTCTCTTTGGTGAAGGAAATGAAACAGCATGGTAGAGAAGCCAATATGGTTAGTTTTGATTTGCATCAGTATTAAATTCGAGCAGGATATTTTCAATCATAGCATAGTCACTCTTAGATGTCCCTGTCTTTGAAAAGTAGTTGGTGGGGAAATATATTTCACCATTGATTAAAAGTAGCCAGGTCATATCCAGTTTATATGTAAGTTATACCCACTGAGATTGTTAGGGTTTTTTTTTTGATCAACTTACACAGTTTATGAAAAGTCAAACTTAAAATTGTTTTTGCAGAAAGCTTTAATAGATTGTCAGATAATTTTAAAATGAAAATTAAATTGAATGATAATTAAATAATAGTTATTAAAAAAGAAAGGAAGCTGAAACACAGGCCTGACGTTGTTCCTTCCACAAGGAAATTTCTTTTAATAAATGTTCATTTAATGTTTTGTGAAGACAAAAAATGAATTGTTGGAAGAGTAAGAAAAAAAAAATCTCTGAAGATTTAACAAGGCTTTCTGATGGGGCCAGAGGTCTGTCCATGAATAATACATTTGGCTTGAGAGAAGAAGACAAACAGACATTTTGGTTCTGTTCAACATGGGGTCTGAGGGGAAAAGTTTGCATGTTGGTTCTGATGGGTCTTAAGGTTATAACCTTCTCTGCAGCTGCTTGTTTTTTGCACTCAGGGCGTCAGTCCAGAACTAAGCAGACCCAGCACAAGTGCCCTGAGGCCTTCCATCATACTCTGGCCTTAACTTTTAGAGTGAGCTGGATGGCTTTTTACTGTGTCGGTGGTCATTGTTTGAAGAAATAAGAGTACAGTCTTGTGATGTCCTTGTTGCTGTTTGGAGCAGTGGGCTTTGGTGGTTTATTTAAGTCCCTGGTGTATGTCTGGTCTCAGTTACATCTGAAGGTCACAGCTCCACAGCCAGCTCTTTAATACTGCCACTCCAAGCTTACAGGTCTTCTACACTGATTAGTTTCCCTTAAAAGGATGTGGCATGTATGTGTGTGGATTTGTGTGTATGTGTAACAGAGAGAGGTAGAGAGAGAGAGAGAGATCTCTGAAAACCATGTGCGTTTGTAATTGTAAAGGTTTGCTGATGATGTGTGGGTGTCTGGATGTACATCTGGATGGAGTGGCCAGGGCTATAACTCACAGAGCCTCATTAACATGCTGAAAGTTTTGGCTTTAAAGTCACTGTGACCTCTGGTCTGCTGTTCGAACCGGGACCTGCATACTGAATAGACATCTGATTGATCTGCCAGAGCGACTGCAATTAACTGGAACGTTCACCATCAGGAATTAGCCCTCTTTCTCCACTGCATGCACACAAACACCCACACATGAGCACACGTACGGTCATCAGATGCTTTCCTCAATAAATTCATGTGCTAAGCTGTGATTTAAAGTGTTTGATCCTAATCGTAGCGAGACACCTCTGACACCTAAACCACGCCCATCACTGATTATGCGCTGAGTAATTTGGCACCTTGCCCCTTGAACAAAGGGAGAAGACATGAAACGATGAATAAAAAGGAGAAGAAACAGTCTGGTAGGAAGGGTTACTGAATTACCTGAGGAAGGCAACCTTTGTTCGAAATCCTGAACGGCATTTACAATTTAATGAGTCACAGCACATCGTTATGGAAAGTGCCTTATTGCTGGTGTTACGTAAATGGATTTTTGACTGGTTGTGTATTCCTAAAACCCTCAATCATAATCTGACAGTGAAAAGATGAGCCCAAGCAACAGGGATTTGCAAATCCAACTTCTGTTACCCACATAACCGTTGTGTAATGGAAAACTGCTTCAGATCTTTTTTTTTTTTTTTTTTTTTTCCAAAGCTGATAACATTCATTGAAAATGGGAAGAAAAGATCTGCATTAGTGCCTCGCAAAAACTCTGTGTGTCTGTGGTTCACAGCTCAGTCCCTCTCAGTCAAGATCACCACTGGCTGCCTCCATCACCTTGGCTCGCCCAAAATACATTTCTTGGACAATCATCAAAAGTCTGACTCAGACTGAGGGGAGCTTTGGGGACTGGAAATGGAAACTGATTTAACACTGCACTCTCAAGACAATTCCGCATAAAATCTAATATGGTCGGCCTGACAGAGAGAGAGAGAGAGAGTGGGAGAGAAGGGACAACGAGAAAGGGTGAGGTGAAAAAGAACCTTGCCTCAACACCCTTTAGGAGACCTCCAACAGCCAGCTCAGGACTTTTTCTGTTGCTCCCCACGGTCACTTTCATCCTGAAACTTTAATGTTTCTCAGCAAGAATTGAGGTGTACACTCAAAAGGGGAAAGGCAGCGGTGACTTTGGGTCAACTTGATATCTCAGCTGGTCTGAATTACGCGTCACAGAGTGTTTGTAAATTGCCTAATCCTTAGTGGCATGCTCATCAGTTCGTTATCCTCTGCCTTTGCTGCAGTTCATCAGAATCTTAAGTCAGTGTGTAGTTTGTTTGTTGTGTGTTCATGTAAGATGATTCCAGCTCAAATTGCCCTTTAATCCAAAGGGGAGTTTTAATATGTCCCTGTGGTGAAAGAGGAGAAACTCAATAGAAGCAAACAGAGCGGTTTGCATCGAAATCTTGACTCTTCTGTTTGGTGTGCAGACTCTACAGCAGAGGATCACATTACTGTAGTTTGTTGGTATAAGTCGCAGCACAAAGGTTTTTGTGCTGCCTATGTTGTACTAGTTGTAAATTCATTCAAAACAGAATTAGTCAGTTATTGTATAATAATGAGGCTGAAACCATGGCTCAATGGAACTTTAAAAGAAGTGTATTCTGTAATTCAAATAGCTTAAGCATCCTACCGTGACATGTAGAATACAGTTTATTAGAATTTTGTAACATAATGTAGCAGTGCAGCCTTTCTAAACGAAAAAAGCTTTGAACATTTTTTTTTTTAATTTATTTTTCATTATTTTTTTATTTATTCCATCTGTATTAAAGAGATACAGCGGCTTGATGTTGGGCAGCATGACAATGGAGGTAAACAGATAAACAGCAGCCGAGCGCTGCATATTTTGGCATCTTCTATCCATAATTAAAGTCCAATTATACACAATAGAGACAGACAGCAGCATATTATGTCACAATAGAGCCTTTTTAACAAACATAAGAACATGACTGTACTCTTTCAACTATAGACAAAACTCTGTGGTAACAACTTAAACACTACAAATGAATACACTGCGTGCCACACATTACTCATCATCACTGTACTGCTCGCTTATAATGTCCATCTTGCCATCTTTTTGGTTTAGCTAAAATACACAAGAGGTGTCTTGTGTCTCTTTGATCATTGCATGTTGACTGCAGACGTCATCTACTGGCTGCGTGTACAGTCCAGCAAGCCGCATGACTGACTGACAGCTGGAGTCACAGACTAAGGAGTTCTCCAAGCTTCACACTCCTTTAATGATCCTCTCTTCATTCATGTTACGCTTTAAAACATCAAACCTGTTGACTCCTGGTCTGGCTCCACTCTTTGTGTCGGTTTGTTGTTGTCTTCAATCTGGTTTTGACACGGTTTGTTTAATTTTGAAAGTCCTTTGTTTTTTTGGTAGTTTCTGTGAACAACTTTCTGTCCCTCTTGATCTGCCCTATGGTTAATTAACGCATTGCAGCTCTGGCATCAACGTGGGAGGATCAAAGGCCCGACTGCTGTCAGGTGACAGTGTTTCCTGTGAGGGAAAAAAATCCACTTGTATGTGGTGCTGATGGCTGTGCAGCACCGACTAGTGGTTGAAATTGACTCGTCGTTTAGTCCGTGAAACCCCTGCTGTGTTCTGTAGCCTACCAAGAGCCAGTTTACTGGTTCTGTTCTTACTGTTGTGAACAATGGACAGATGATGCTTTCACATGGCTTCACTTTTCTGCCATATTTTCATTATCAAGTGCAGCTTCTTTGAGGACAACCAATGAAACCAACTAATATTTGTTATGATTAAATCAGCTACGCACAGCTTATTTTTGCCTATGTTAATACACAGATGAAGAATGCTGATGAAAGCATCCCTCATTTAGTTGAAGGGGGCTGAAGGCTGCCAAAAAGTATTGATATTTTTGGATCCTGTCTTGGTATCACATGTTTAAAAGGACACAATCCATGTTGATTGGATTGAAAGGAAAAAAAGAAAGAATTGAATACAGCAGATAAATGATCAGATTTCCAATCCAAGTAAAGTGCAGGATTTAGTAATACACATTTTCATTTGAGCTTCTTACTTTAATTTCCAAGGTAGTACCTGTAATTCCCTCAATACATGTGAATATTAAACAGTTATTAATGTTTGGTGAAACTTTTTTGAAATACCTAAAAACTGGCCTTTTTTGCAATAGTCTTCAATTGCCTATTTACTTATTTATTTCATTTGAAGTTCAAAACACTGACTATAACGACAGCTGTCTGTTTTTTAAGTGTATAAAGTAAAACGTTTTTCCCCATTATTAAGAAATAACCAGTAGCCTACCCCAAACTAAAAGTAAGAATTTTATTTTATTTTATTTATTTTATTTTAATGTACATTTCCCTTAGGTCAGAATCACTTAGTGCTTGGAAATTGAGCTGTTTTTCAATTAATGGAAGTAGCAAAACTCCCACAGCACTGACCTTTCCAGTCATATGCCTTCACACTCTTGAAATACTGACCCTTTCATTAAAACCTCCAACACTGTCTTCAAGAAGCTTCTCCGCTTGGTTTGGAAATAGGGTGAACCTCTGACCTTTAAGGACTTAAACACATTTGTTTTGATTAGAAAAGCTGTCTTTAGTGGAAATCTGTTAACCAGGATTGAAGGTCAAAGCATTACTGACTTAAAGTGGGAGGATGGCAGCCACAGCAGCAACCAAGTTGAAGCAGCCTGAAGAGGCAGAAGAAACAATATGTTTCAACAGTTGCATGCTCTTTTCTCCCCTCTGCTCAATCTTTCTGCTCTTTCTTCGCAGTGTAACCGAAATAAATCCCTTTCATTTTATACACTATCTTTCCATTTGTTTGTTTGTCTCACTGTTTTTTCCTGCCCTTTGCTACACATTTTTCTCTGTCTCTTCTTTTCACCTAAAAGTTGAGCAGCCACATTGGGATTGTTTCATCACTATGACCAGAACACAATGAAAAGAAAAGCGTTTTAAAGAAACAATGGCACCATGTTACAATCAGACAAAAACATGTTTCAAATGATCCTGAGAGATCTCAGCAGTGCAGTCAGGTATCTTTCCTCCCAACAACCCCACAAGACTCTTTCCACTCCTGCCTGCTATGATTGGAGCTGTGTTTTTATATCACTGATATAAAAAAAAAATGAAGGTTGTTTTTTTTTTTCTCAAGGACTAGTTATTAGTTTGCACCATACAACTTTTCAGATTTAGGACCCCCCCAACTGCTGCTGCTTGTTTTCCTTTTCTTAGGTAGTATTAACAGATGGGTGAAGATGGAACTTGATATACACACACATTCTATAGAGTGCAGCAGATATGTAGGTGTAGGAAATGAGGTGGACATAGTTGGAAGAATGTAATTTACAGGATCAGGGGAATTGAAATTCATGCAAATCTTAGAGAAGTGTGTGTGTGTTTGTGTGTGTGTGTGTGTTGGACTTATTTTAGTACGTCTTAAGATAAAACTTAATGCGTCCCCAAATGACTTTGGCTTTAACAACTGCAGAAGTGCGCAGTAAGCAACAGTCCTCATTAGCATACAGATCAGGAGGTGCTATAAGTGTTTGTGAAGTATAATTTGCCTTTGCTTTTTCAAAGCAATAAACGTTGTGTCCTTTTTTTCCAAATGTCAAACGCTGCTTTTTTCAGCTCTCATTTTTATTGGGTCACAGTTTGGTTAAGAGTCATTAACACTGAAGTTCCTCCTGAGCACCAGACCCTCCTTTTAATAGATCTTAAAGGTGAAGCATTTTAATGTCTCACAGTCATGGCCACATTAATTTTGAAACCTAGAACAATTACCATAAACAAACAAGACAATCAGCTGGAAGACTGGCAGGTTCTGCCAGCCTTTGCGATATATTGTGAGCTATTGGCCCTGACTTTATTGGAAATCTGATGGATTGCATAATTGCTTTATGGCATGAAACTCAAGCACAAGGAAGCTCAGTCCTCTCCTGCTGGAAATTGATACAGTGAATAAATGATGACTGAGAATTCAATACTTTTTATCAAATTAATGTAATTGATGTTTAGATGATATGTGCATCAGTTGTAGAGATTCATTCCATGGGATATGATGTTTAGCTCATCATATAATATGTTTTATTTACAATCAAATGAGGCTGTCAAGACAAACCTAAAAGCTATTAAACTCCTATTAAACCTTATACTGAAGGTTCTATTAATATTGGTACATATCGAGTCCTCAACTTTAAACTTTAATAAAAAAATATGTATTATCGCTGAGGTTTGTGTTCTGCTCCTTTTAATGCATGAAGATTAGATAATAATCTGACCTACTCTTCTCTGTCTCTGTCTGCAGGTTCACCGGCCCAAACCTCCCCTCACCCATCATCAGCAGCAAGAACTGGCTGCGGCTGCACTTCACCTCAGATGGTAACCACAAGTTGAGAGGCTTCAGCGCTCAGTACCAAGGTAGTAAAGATAAAATATTTGATATTTAAAGGAGCCATCACGGATATTTTACCATCATTTTTCATTTAGGTAGTGTTGCCTCCAGAGACAAATCTCCATATTTTTGTGACCCACTAAACTTTTTCTCAAGTGCTGAAATCAGAAAATAGTTTCCACTTGAGCACAAGAAATAAAATACAGCTGACAGATCTGAAATAAAACACATTTGCTCTCCCAGAAGGATGAACTGTCACCTTTTTGGGAGAGTAAATGTGCTGTCTTCATGGATTTTCACAGAATCATGTCACATATCAATCTGAGAGGCAGTTTGCATGACTTGGAAACTGGGCTAATGGAAAGACATCAGAGGGATTTTGATTAGACGCTAATTTAATTTATACTGTTAAACTTTCAAGGCAGATCTGACCAGAGAAACAACAATATCGTTTTAAGTCCATTAAAAACAAGGAGCAGCCTGGTGGACTGACGTCCTTATCATTATATCTTTATGCGTTTTAAATTTGGTGATGCTTTTTGAAAACAGTTCTTGTCACTGAAAATCGGGATGTGTGGGCTTCACTGATGCAACCAATATACCAGAGAGGTATCCTAGTACTGTGGCAGCTTGACAAGCAAGCAACTGTTTCATTGAATAAAGTATGATTCATACATAGCCAGGCCATCAGTTTGGAAGTATTATTCCCTCCCCCATTAGGTCCTAATCATGCATTTAGAGGAAATAGTGGTATCCAAAAGTAAATAAACTTTGTGGAGTGCTCGTTTGATTGAAAAAGCTCTACAATTTAGAATTTTGAAGTATTACATTTTGCCTTATTTTACTGGCTTATATAAAACCAAGATTCCTAAGTGGAGGCTGTAGCATATAAAGGGACACCACACAAGATATAAAGTTCAAACCCAAGCTTTTTGAAAAGCTTAGGAAGGAAAACCCCCCCAAATTTTCAAAATCAAGAGAACAAAAGGGACTGGAGACCTTGGAAGAATCAAAAATTACTCCCTGAGCTAACTTGAAACCAAAACCAAAACTAAACTTGACAATCTAAAGTCTGTTGGGAAATCTGCACTCCTCATCATTTTCTGCTCTGTGTTTGCGAGACGGAGAGAGCTAAAGCCCTCTCTGTCTCTCTAAATCCCTTCCTTCTATTCACACTCAGGTGCGAATAGAAGGAAGCAGGCCTGCACAGCAGGCAGAGTGAGGGGAAGACTAAAGGCATTGAGAGAGAGACATAAGAGGCACGTAACACCTTATTTCAGAATTTGGCCAGGTTGGGTTTAGAGACTGTACAGTCAGCATGTGTAACTATCTCTCTGTTTTTGTCATTAGAAATGTGATCATTTCAGAGGGAAAAAGGTAAAACAGATTTTGGGAGCACATTATTGGTTCATGCACATTATTGTGCATGAACACGTTTATGCAGACACGCTGCATAAACATGTTATTTTACATCCCGTGAATCTTTGAGGCCCTGGGATCAGCTTTAAGAATGGATGTGCAGTGAACAGTGAGAGAGATAAACTGGTGACTTAGGAACCGAGTCCCAGGTTGAGATTTTGTGGGGTAGAATGAATCAGAAGGGCTAAGACCCAGCTCTTGTTGAATGAAAGCACTGAATACTGAATGTCGTTGAATGTTGAACGATATTGTTAATATTGAATTATTAGTTGTGGCTACATTATTTTAGATGGAAAAAAGGGCTTCTTCAGGTACTTGATGACAGCACCTACAGCCAAACAAATTTGGAGCACTTCCTCACACTTACTAATGTCTTTACCTCCAGTCTAAATTCTTGATTGTGTTGTAAGTCGCTTTGGACAAAAGCATCTGCTAAATGAAATGGTAGAATTGTAGAGTACTAAGAGTAATGATAAAACGTAGGGCCTGACCAATATGGATTTTTTTGAGGCCGATGCCAATTCTGATATTTGGCAGAAAAAAAGTCTGATAATGGATCATTTGGCCGATTCTTTTTAGAAATAACAAAATAAATAAAATAACTTATTTTATCATCCCTTAATGCTGACAAAAACAAAGATATGAATTACAGCCAGAACATTTTCCTGTTTAACAATACTTTGTCCTGAAGTATTTGTTTAACTTAACAACAGAGAGAAATTTACAAATATAAAAACATGCACAAAAGCATTAAACCTCTGGGAAATTATATAACCTGTACTTCTTATTGGTCAAATTAGAGGTAGGTTGTAATACAGGTAGGTTGTAATACAGGTAGAACAACTTTAAAAAACAGTTTCAAACATATAATTGTTTTAACATTTACATTTTATTGAGTTTATAAGTAAATACATATGAAATTGGTCACTGTATCTGGATATATCTGGATGTAAATAAATTAAAAAATAAGTAACAAAAATGCACGCCACGTGACGTGCATGTATTTTTACTATATGTTATTGACTGAAGTAGGCCATCTATTGCCTTGAGGTGGTTACAGCATCTGAAACCTTCTGTGAGCCTGCATGTAACTTTTATTTTATCTTGCTGTTAATATTTTGACATTTAGAGATTTCAGTATCGTTCACAAAGAGTAACTGGGATATGTTTCTGTAATGAAAGTTAAAATTCTGTTTTAAAACCGAAGTTATATCGATATATGTTAACTGCTAGCATATCAATGCAATTTTCCATATACTTTAGTGTCAAGCTAGCGCCTCGTTTTATATCGTTTTCAGTAGCAAATCTATAAAATGTTGAATGTATGAGTAGGAATCTCTTGTGAGAGAGCTATGTACATTTATTTGTGTTTTCAGTTTTTCAGACAGGGAGGAACTCAAACTAGGTTAGCTCAACTTTAGCAATGCAACATGAATTAAAAGCATGACCAAGCAATGAAGTATGTGTCACTCGTCTTGACACTTGGCAAAGAGAGTTAAACTGAAACGGGAGACGTGTTGAGACATTGTTAATTTCAGAACATCCTTATAAAGTTACCTGTTGGTAAGCTCTGCTCAGGCCACCCCGTAATGTTGACTAGCTGTAGCTCACCCCTGTATGTTTTTGAGAAGGCAGCGGCGAGAAGTCAGAGCTCCATCTAGTGGACAAATGGCGCAATGACATATAGGCAATGAATCAGCAAAATTCCTGGTGATGATTATTTTATAAAGGGCCATACATTGGTTGGGCCCTATTAAAATGAATGTGAACTAATTATTTTCTTATTGCTTTATGTGTTTAAATTATCCTTTAGTTTGGTTAATTTGACATAACACAAGAAGTAGCACCTTTACCTGGAGAAATGATCCTTTTATTGGAAACACAATCACACCTTTTCTCCCCTTATTGTAATCAGGTCATGTTCAGGGGCCTCTTTTGCCCGACTTCTCTTACAGAAAAATTGAAAGTACACTTTTTGACTCCTGACTCTTTCAATACAGCTAAGACTGAGTGAAGAATAAAAACATTGATGCAACAACAAATAAGGTTCCATCGTCAGGAAGCATCAAAGTAATTAAATGGAATGAGTGTGAAGGGGTGCACCGACAATGCTGATGGTGTTTTTTGAATGTGGTGAATAAACATGCATTTAGATGAGCCACTTACTTTCCCATTATTTCGTTTTTGTTTTCTCTGCAATTATCACAAAACTCAATAATTTAATCTCCCTTTTCTCCCTGTATATAAATAAGTGACTTAGCTCTTTATATACTCTGTCTTCAAATCCCAATTATCAAATACTAATGTTATTTCCTGACACCTTCTTTCCAAAGGATTATAAAGAAGTTATAAATTGTGCTGCTCCTCAACTTCAAACTTCTAAACTTCTATAGAAACCAAATGAATCACTTTAATGGACTAACAGTAAACATTTGAATGTTTGAGTTCCTTTGAAATGGTTTTATCGTCATCAGAAGTTTGGTCAATTTCTAACTTTTCTGTTTTAACAGCTTTTAGTCTTATTATGGTTTAATTGCTTCGTCATAACTGCAGGAGTGGGCGTGGGTAATGGTGCATGGCACAGCATATGCTATACACTGTATTGTGTGGGTGTCGTTATTGCACTTGCCCTCATCTTATAGGTTCTTTTGCTCTATTTTCCTCCACAGTGAAGAAGATGACAGAACTTAAGTCTCGAGGTGTGAAGATGTTGCCCAGCAAAGACAACCACCACAAGATATCAGTGTGTAAGTTACAAACCTTTACGTCATTTTCAAAATGGAAATGTCTTATTAAATAGGTACATTATACTAAAGGTGTCAACTGAGAATATGTGTAACCAACCACACATTGATTTTAAAAAGGCGGGTCATATATCGTCACACATTAAAAAACTCAGTATTCTTCAGGGTCATGCTGTTCATAGTATGAGTCCACAGTAATCTTAAACATTTTGTTTAAAGATAAGCAGCATGCATAGCTGCAGTCAGGAGTGAACTTTGAGTTTAATTACAGAAAATGACTCAACCATAGACTGTATAATTAATCGATGTAGTCTCCGTGACGTCACCCGTCTGTTTCTGAAACAGATTTTTGAGGCAAAACAGCCGGCGCGGCCATATTGGAAATGAGGTGGGCTTTGAGTCTCCACAGCAACAGCCATAGGACGCTCCACAGTCACGTGATCTGAGCTGTGCCTCTGATTGGATGAACTGATGATCTTAATATTGTTGAATCTGCCGAGTTAGAAAAAAATTCACCCCCGTTAGCAAAATTAGCGATTAAGATGGGAGACATTCTTTGTACCAGACTTCAAACATGCTTATTTTGGCTGTGAAAACGGCTTTTTTTTGCTTGGTGTGTATGTGCCTTCCAGTACTTCTGGAGCCAGCCTCAAGCAGACACTCGAGGAACAGTAGACTGTAGCACTTCCCCATTGTTTCATTTTTTTGGACCGGAGGTTGCTGCTTGGACTCAACAAAGGTCTGAAAGTATAAAAAAAATAAACAACACTGATGCAGAGTAAGATTCAAATAATTTATTGAGGTATGTTTGTCCTAAACATATGTAGTCCTAAATACTGGAACAACTCTTCTCCCCACAACCTGTACTTCTATCTTACTTGTACTTCTTTGGCCCGTCTTCCTAGCCCTTGTTCTCTGTCACCTTCTGACTGAATTCTGAGCTAGTTATCCTTTTCCCTTAATGCGAACATCTGTAACATTAACAGCTGGAAACTACTAAGTCACCTGACTGAAGTGACACAAAGAGATGGCTGTGGAGGGGTTTAAGAACAACCTGTCGAACAAAAGAAAAGAGGTGCATTAACGATAATCCTGCCTCAAGGCCATCCACTATTCATTTTATCCACTTCTACCTCCCACTTTAGCTCCTTTCAATCCTTCTGTGTCTCTTCTTTCTGTCATTTGCTTTGCTTTAGTACTTGCAGTTCCACTCAACCTTCTCCCAATTTGCACTTCAGATTTCCAGTAATTTAACTGCCAGTGACCTCTAATGTAAAGAGAGGAACACGAGTTAAAACAATTTAATTGATCACTTATATTCCTGATGTTATGGCATGTTTCTCTCTTTTTATTTCCTCAGCACCAGGTAGCCTTGTTTTAATATTTTACAGACAAGCTTTAAACTGGGAACCTGGCCAATGAGCAGGTGTGACTTTGCCCCTGCAGACCTTTGACCCCGTGACTTGGTCAAACAGCCTCCTCTAAATGTTTTGACCCTTTGGCATCGTATCTTTGACAGTTTTGCAGCTCTTGACATGTGAAGAGATCAACACTTGGGATCAAATGTACATGGTTGAATGAGGGGGAGAATGTACGTGGTTTTCTGTTTGTGATTGTAGGAAAAGACTACAGCAGTTTCAAAACCTTATAACCAGCTAATCAACCTTTCAAACTGGTGTCATAAATTAGAATTAAACCAAACAGTCTGTTTAAACTAAGCTGTTTTATGATTTTCTTAAAAAAAGTCTCATTCACATAAACCTTTAGTAAGTGTTAGGCCAAACTGGCATTAAATATTTTCTCTTGTTAAAATTAGCTCTGGCTGGAGGACTGTTATCATGAATTGCTTCACAAAGATTTGGTAAACTTGTAACTAATGATCTGCTCTTTTTTATAAGTAAATTTAAGTTCATTCAACCTGTTGGATATTTTCAGATCAAACACTTTTGTCTGAGTTGTCATTTGTTGTACTATTTTTTCTCTCTCTTCTCTTTGTTTTTCCTTTCTTTTAGTGTCTCAGATGGGTGTTGCACAGGGACGCGACATGTGTCCAGATCCTGGAATCCCAGATAGAGGAAAAAGAAAAGGCTCAGAATTCAGGTAAAATAAAAGCCGAAGAATAGCTCCTTCAGGGACATTTAATTAAGCTGCTACTGTGCCTGAACAGATGAAAGTTTCCTGAACAGGAACAGGTTGATTGACACAATTTGAATAAGAATAAGTTTAGTTTGAAAAGACCATTATCAGTTATCCAGTCCTCCTTTTCTATGGAGACAGGAGATGATCCCATTAGGCTACATCACCTGTATATTCTGACTTTGAGTTTTATGGTTTAATTGTTTGATCCGTCAGAGAATGGTAGGATTATTTATTTTCTGCACCCTTTTGCAAAAATTACATTTAATTAGCCTCATTGTTGATGTTACCTCTGCTGCAGGATTAATATGTACAAGTGGCAATAGAGGGCCCGACCTTTTTACTGCCAGATGTCAAGATTTTTTTTTTTAAATTTCAGTTTCATCAAGAAAAATAGTTAACTATTAGAGCCTTTTAGGACCATTTTTTTAACTTATGAAAGTTGCTGCAGTACAGAGAACTGTCAACAGCTGTCAAAATTCGATGCTATGATGTTAGAAGTGCCATATTATAACATTGCTTTCTCAAATTGAGTTCATTCAAAGACTTATGGACAAATTATATGGACAAATTTTTTCATCTCAATATTAATGCCGAACATCTCGATGTTAGTCCAGTACTTTATGACTCTGGTTTCAGTGAAAACTAAGCGTTTTTCAGAAAAAAATGAAAACGTCATACTCACTGTCAGTCATTAACATTAACATAAAGTCACCAATAATCAGGGGACTGCCTGAGCTGTACATGCGGGGTGAGTGGGAAAAATCTTTATCGTAAAGTTTGCAATGTTAGTATCTTGAATGTTTATTTATTTAGAACATATTGATGAGATAACAATGTATCTTTGAGCCCTATCCCAGATTTGTATTTCATGATACTTTTTTTTCAAAGTTGTTTTTTTGGGGGGATTTTTATGCCTTTAATGTGAGAGTACAGGAAAGTGGATAGAGCAGGAAACTGGGTGAGATTTGGGAGTGACTTGCGGGAAAGTCACCACAGGCCAGAGTTGAACCCGGGCTGCCCCCTCAAGGGCTATTGCTATATGGAACATTATTCCAGAACGTCACTCTGTTGCATTCGCCTCAAAATGCTAAAGAAAAAGAAAAAAAAAAAAAGTATGTACAAAATCTGCACAGACTAGTTGAATATGAATATATGTACAAACAGATAAAACAATAAGTTTTATGTGGAAGATGGGAAAAACTTTGAGGTGCATTGCAGTCAATAACCAGGAGTTAAGAGCAGTGACAGAAACGACCTCACTATTCACTGCTGATAACAAACTTTTATCACGGCTGTATTTAAATCACCAGACAACATTTCTAGGCTTGCAACCTGTGACAAAATCACTGACTGCATCGTGAAATGTGCTGTTGCATACAGCATATTATCCAATGTCATGCCCTATAAAGCTCCTGCTCCTAAACAAGATAGAGAAAACAAATATCTTACACTTAAGCCACTGCACAATAATAGGCTGTCTCTGTGGAACACTGATATTGCCGGCGGGATTATGGAGTTTCATTCCTGTCAGGGCTGCTGTCTCTATCGGTCGCTTTTATGTAACTCAGACAAATAGGTTACATTTTTCATCCACGCTGCAGAACTTTTCGAAATCAAAGCCTGGAAGTCTTAAAAAATACCCACATTGAGAAATATTAATCACACTTTTCTTGACCTCTTCTGCCCTCTCGCTGCCACAGAGTGATTTCCGCCGTTGATGCTAGTGTTTTTTCCCTATGTGTAAATCAACTGTAGGCGAGGAGCCACAGTGCATTTCTCCTGCGACGAGGGATATGAACTACAGGGCTCAAAGAGCATTACGTGTCTCAGAGTGACTGACAGCTATGTGGGCTGGAGTGACGATCGGCCCATCTGCAGAGGTAAGGACTCATGGGATGTCAGTGCACGTTTATAGTAGTAGTCCCCCAGATCACCTGATATTGATGTCTTTTCTTGCATTCATGCCCCTGCTTTGTGTATTTTATTTTTTATTTTTTTTTAATTTTCCTCATCTCTTTGTTATTGATTCCATGTTCAGCACTTTATTGTGACCGCCCTGACTTTGACCTCCAGCCAGCTCTGCACTGCTTCCTGCTGTTTAGCCATGCTGGTGTATTGATGCCATCAGTCATCTCTTCCTCATATTTGACCCTTTTGGTACAGGCAGGAGAAGTGCTTAGGTTGCTCCTGATATTCATCTGACCCTCACTCTCAGTTTATCCCTCAGTGGAACTAACTCATCAGAAAAGATTTAATTTAATTGGATGTGGTCATTGCATCTCTTAAGAGTTTAAAAGTAAAATTCCTGAACGGGCTGACAATGTCTTCATATTTGTAAACATTTCATCAGAAACATTTCCATTCAGAGACAGTATAATTTAAAGCCAGGAGTGAAATTTCTGAATTCAAAGGAATTTGTTATCCGTTCTACAAGGTCAAATGGTAAAGTAAGAAAGGAAAAAAAAACATTTAGCTTACAACATCATGTTTGTAATTACTTCTTAAGCCCATGTTAACTGACAAACTATTCACTATTCTATATTTAACTTGAACTGTGTTTCAGCACCAGGAGCATTTTATAATGAATAAAGGAACATATTAAACAGTTACACAACTAATTTACCATTTAATCAATTTAATTAATGTTTAACATTATAATTATTGTAATTATTATATAATTATTAAAATATATGAAAGATCTTCAGCTCATAGTTTAGTTACCATTTTCTGTTTATGTTGACTGCTTTTAACCACAGCAGGCGACTGCTTGGCTGTGATTTAAGGCAGTGTTGGTAATCAGATTCAGTTACACTTTTTTTGTTATCCTGGTTAAGATGATCTTTATGTCCTGATGGCGATCATGCATGATGTGTTCTTAGAATAGAGTGAAAAATAGCCGCTGTCTACAGCAGGAGTAAACCTGGGAAAAATCCAACCAATCCTAGCATTTAGGATTGGTTGACAAATCAAATCCCATCCTGCCGTTCTGCCCGCCTCCTGGGCATACATTTCACCCGATTCAATGCCCATAACCAAGAGGGATCCAAGTACATCGAAGAATGGGAGAAAAACTACCTATATGAAGATTACTGGTAATGTAGTGCAAACAAAAACGATGTGCTGAGGACCGGTATGAGTCTGTGGTTTTGAATCAGTCACGTTTTCCATGACTACCAACTGTGCCTTTAAATAATAAAACTGCACTTTACACACTACCTGCTCAGCATCAAACAGATACAGTTACATATGAGCCTGAAACACAGTAAACAGCAGGACACAGAGCAGCAAAAGAGACGTTTTTTTCTTAAGTTGTGGAGTTAGGTGACTAAAAGAAATATAACAAGAGAGCTGTGTAACTGGGGTGCCTCACATTGTGTTTTTTCAAGCAGCAACTTGTGCTGTGAAATATAAAGCCAGAGCAAAGGCAAAAACTTAAGTTTCTAGACTGTCCACTCAAGGCTGGCTGCAAAAATCCAGGGATTTCCTTCAGGTCCCAAGTTCATTTCTTCAGGTTCATTTTTTGTCAAGTAGCTCATTTGTTTATTCATACACACTGCATGAGGAGGCTTTCTCAATAAACCATCCCCTTTGATTTCATTAAGGCTGAGAGTTAACCGACTAGTCGGCACATTGTAGCTTTTTACAAGGAGACTAAAGAACCAACTCTTTTTGCCTTCATTAATTAAAAGTTATGTTGGTTAGCATTTCCAATTTAGAGCCCATCATTGTTGGCTTCAGAAACTCTATTAGAAAAACAATGGATGTCATCACAGAGACTATGACTTTAAGACTAATACGTGGCAAAGTGTGTGTGTTATAATCAAAGCTATGTCCTGCAGACATGGATGCATGATTCATCCTCCATTTTTCACTTCCTGATTTTTGTCCCCCTACTTTGATAATGTCAAAGTTCTCATAAAATGATTTAAAAAATGACACTTTCCATACTAACTGTTGACGAAATGAAATGTTGGGTTGACAGCCTGATGTGAAGAGATTATTTTTTTCTGCTAGTTCAGTGTGACAGGTCTGCTGTTTGATTACTTGTTTTGTGATTGGACGATATGTGTCACTTATAAAGGTACAAAAAATGCTGAGCCTGAACCAATTAGGCCTGATAATTCTGAATGTTGGATTTTGAAAAAAAAAACACAACTTAAGTGGGTGTTTATGGAACCGCTCAGTTATTTTTAAAGTAAGTTTGTGAGTGGAATATGTAATAGACCTGTACTAACTTTGGACCATACATCAAGAAAAAAAGACATCCATATGTTCATTTTTCCTCAATCTCCAGCAGGTACTTCCATGTCAGCCTTTTTTTCCTAGTGTCCCTTTAAAGCTGCAAATCTCTGATAGATTATTCAAATGTAATCACCTGCAGAATTTTATCCCCTTTACATTCACCTGCAGGCCATCTCTGTTACTCCACTTCAGTTAATGTGTTCTCTGAAATCCAACTTACCCCGGACACCCCCGTTCTTTCTTTGTCTTGGACTGATCCAATTTTACCTAAATTAAATTACTGTGCACTGGTGAAGGGGGGTTGATCTCAAAGGGATTATAGGGGTGGGGGGCAATGATAGTGCTCTGTCTCTTCCAGGCTACTGTTTCCAGCATTTCAGAGAATTATGCTGGTGTTTGAAATCACACAGCACAGTGATGAAGGTTTTGTTGTGACACATTAGGCTTCAAATGTTCTTGAAGTAAAAAAAGAAAAGCTAATGAATCAAGTTTTTTTTTTCTGTGCAGGCCACATTTAGTTGGTTTTCTGTCTTAAGTATAAAGACAGGATTGAAATACCATCCGGAAATGTCGGTGAAATCATCCTTTAAGAATGTTGCAATTTATTATCCTCATTTAACCTTTTTACTGTCTTTTTTCTTCATCAATAAAGATAAAACATCCTCCAGGAGTAATGGAAGATCTGGATCCTAAATTAGCATTAGTCATCAACAGCACCATCATTAGTACTGGGGGTAAAAAAAAACTCCTCTGGCTCCAGATTCTTTCTTGTGACGTGAACTTCAAGGCTTACTTTCCTTCATAATCTGTGTCTGCTCACACGAGCCTGCTGCAGTTCTCCGTCATGGACTTTTATTGCTCCGTGGCCTGCTGCACTTTCATATCGATAAGGATGATGATCTCTGTGATTAGAAGAAATAGGAGAGATGTGATGGCTTTACTGGACTTTCTTACTAATGTTATTTTTCATTGAGGTCACCCTTACTGTCAGACCAGCTCAAATTAATTTCCCCTTAACTTTGCCAAAGTTCTTCTTACATTTTAATAGAGGGGATTTGTAGGTAGTGGGGTGGAGCGTGGAGTGGGGCTTGAACACCCAAAGGACATCTCTGAGACGTAACTCATTAAAATCTGGGTAGCTTGTTCAGCCCCTTTTAAATACTTTCAGGTTATATCCTACATATTTAGACGGGTATAAACTCACTTCTCTGAAAGTACTAATTAGAGCGTCTACATTACCTTGAAAAGGGTGCTTAACAGTTTTGCCACGTGGACACCCTCAGGCTTCAATATAAAAGTCACACTGTCCTTGAAGCTTAGTTTACTGATACTCTTCCCTGACAAAGTGGGAGAAACCTTATGTGTATATTAAATTATTATGTAGGCCATAGTAAAATTTAAGCGGTTGACTAAAGTAAGATGGGGTCTGCTATGCTTAATTTTGATCCAAACGAACAACCCACAGCTAAAATACAAGTTTTCTGCTTTTATTTTTTGTTGTGATCACATTTCTGAAACATGAGCAAGACATAAAGTGATTCTTAGTTTTTATGTTTGTCATACTATATTTTGAAAGTAAGTCTGACTTTTACCAAGATTGTAAAAAAAGAAAAAACAATAAAGGAAGACAAAAATAAATCTCTGTTCCAGAGCTGTGGAAAAAACTTTGATTAAATCTTACATCAGTCTATCTTTCATGATGCCAAGTGTTCAGTGCGGTCCCTAATTTTGTTTAGATGGAGATTAGTTTTCAAATCATAGCTTAAATAATTGTATTTATTGCTGAGTACTTGCCAAGAAGATTAAACTTTTAAAAGGGATGTTTGCTTACAGCTCAGTGGAGAAAACAGGTAGATTTTAAGATGTCTCACTGCCACATTCAACAGTGCTGCTCATTAGAATGCTAAACGTTGCTTGGTTAAGACTGAGTTTAAAGTTTGAACCTCCCAACAGGGAGATTCTGAACAGTAAGCAGATAAACAAATAAAATATTGATCATCCTTAATGTACAAGGCAAGAATTACAGCTTTGAGTAAGAGAAAAGAGAAGCCTGAACAGGTGGAGGCTGAGGTGGTTGAGGGATGAACCTGCACAGCTAGCATCTAAATGGCAACATGATACATAGGTTTAAAAAAGCATCTTAGGAGAGAGTTTGAAACATGTTACATCGTTTAAATGGCAATGTTTAAACAGTTTGCGTCTCTTTGTCTTCCCTTGCAGCACCAATGTGTGGAGGTCAGTTGAGAGGGCCAAGTGGTGTCATCACTTCTCCAAACTACCCAGTCCAGTATGACAACAATGCAAACTGCACATGGGTGATCTCAGCTACAGACACATCTAAGGTAACATTATGTTTAAAACTGGTTGGAGAAACAGTGCAGTGCTAGTTTACCTTTTCCACTAATAACCTCTTTCCAGTTGTGTGCTAACTGGTGAGCTGAGCTAAACTATTAGGCACACTGAATGGTCTGCCTGCATCTGTTGGAGGGAGGGACATTCGAGAAGGAGCACTTGTGCCATACATATGACTCTTTTTTTCTTTCCTTTTCTTTCTTCTCTGTTTATAATTGCTACATTTTTGGGGGGGCTGTTGAACACACCATGCGACAGGCACTCTCTCACAGAGAAATGTAAGTGATAAGAAAGATGAAACAGGGAGAAAGGAACCCTGGAACTGAGCCAACAGAAGACAAAGAGAGTAGTTAGGAACACCTGTGGTGAGCAAGAGGCGAGACGAGTAAAAACAGAGAGGAAGAGTAATAGGAAAGGTTTTCAGAGGCTGCTCAAAGGATATCATGAAAGTGTCATAGCCGCTCAGACCATTGACTTTGGAGTTGTGCTCAAGGCCACCTAGCGAGGGCTGGGTTTCCTGCCAAATATCCCTATCTGAACTCATACTAAACAGTTTCACAAATCTGCTCTACTACTTCCCTGCACCCTGTGAAGAGGAGGCCATGTGAGGCGAGAGGGAGGCAGCGAGTGAGTCTGATGTAATGCAGTGACCTAACCCCACCCTTTGCTTGCATTCGTACAAACATACACACAGACACCCTCCGGAATGCCCAGCGGGCAGCTTGCTGAAACAGACAGTGCTACTTTGGACTGCCTCTCGCTTTGTGTCTGGTCCAGATGAAGATTGAGTGAGGCTGTTCTGTCTGTTTGGAGGTGTAATGGCTTCTATTCCTGCCTGCATGCTTCAGACCAGCCAGAGGAGACATAAGGTCAGACAGGGGACTGATGCGGAACTGCAAAAGATAGGTGACACATAGCTCTTCACAACCCTTTATGCAACCTCTTGACATTATGACTAATATGGGTTCTTGTCAGGTGTTGCTACCTCATTACATCCTGAAGGTACCGCTGCAGCTGTTTTTAGTTGACATTCTTTTCAGGGTTCATCTGTGAAACAGTGACACAGGGATGTCTTTTTCTTGAATGTCAACATGGTGTTAGATATCACAATCTTAAGCATCCATATACTGTTAGTCTTCCATTGTCTGTTTTTGTTTTTTCCCTCTCGATCTCTCCGTCTCACCTGTTGCCTGGCAGGTGGGAGATGAGTTTGCATTATGAAACTCTATTTATCGAATGATCTGACCCATTTTGCCCATTCGCCATCCATCTCTTCTCTTCACCTTGGCAATTTTCATTAGGCACTGAGTTTAACATAGGACAGAATGCAATTTGCATTTATATAAGCTTTTTCATTAGGCCCAGCTCTCTCGGCCCTCTGAAAACATTAAGAATTTGGAACAAATCATTGGAAGCCAATTTAAAACAGGAGACAAAGATAGTCCCCCTCTTTGGTTATTATTTATTATTTATTTATACCTTAGTCTACCACATCCAAATCACTTAGCTTTTTGTCTGTATTAATATGATTAATATTGATCAAAATTATTTATTTATTTTTAAAGTTGGTCCTTGCTTTTCTCAACTTGGTGTTGCCCCCCCCCCCCCCCCCCCCCCGTCATTTTTGGGGCATACAATATTTCATCTGTCTTCCTGATCAACTTGTAGGAAACTGTAAAGTTGGTCCATGATGTGCTTGTTTCCGCTCATTCCTCACTGTGGATTGGATTTTAAAGTATGATTCTGGTACTTGAAGCCATTGTCAGTCTGGTTATGATGGCCAATAAGGCATCAGCAACCTGCTGATTTGATGAACAAGGAGAGAATTACAGTTTCAGGGAGATTAACATACACACTTTTTGGACAGACCAAGCTAATATTTACAAAGATACAATAACAGTCGTAACAAGACCAATGAAGGCTCCTGAAGGTAAGTGCCCTTTCAGGGACATCTCACAAAGGTGATCACATTAACAGATGTTTCACAGACAGTATATCTTAGCGGAGAATGGAATGGTGCCAGAAAAATATTCATGCTGATTGATTGATTGATGATAAATGGATGGACAGAGGGACCAAGAGTCACAGATGGAAGGAGCTCTCTCCTCTACACCTGGTATCTGGGGCATTATAGCATCTGTCGCTCATGGTTGTCTTGGTGATGTCCCTGCTCTTGTCCAGGTGATCAAGCTGACATTTGAGGATTTTGACCTGGAGCGAGGTTATGACACCCTGACTGTTGGAGATGGCGAGGTGGTGGGAGACCAGAAGACCATCTTCCATGTGTGAGTGACTCCTTTGACCTCCATCTTCTTGCCTTTAATCTTCCCACAGCTGTCTAACTTCCCTGGCTTTTGTTCCACACCGACGTCTCTCGCAGTTATTTTCTCTTTTGCTACTCATGTTCTTTTTAATCATATTCTGTGTTTTGCTCTCTCCTTCCTTTTCAACTTTCTTCTTTTTGGCACACGCGCCTCTTCTCCTCCTCCACTTCCTTTCAGCCAGCAGCTCTCCTCTCTCTTCCCTTTACCCTCCAGCTCCAGCCTCTCTCTTGCGCTGTTTCGCTTTCATTTCATCACCACCTGATGCAGCAATGCATGAAAAATAGATGCTGCACCGCATTGTCAATCATTGCTCTTTTCAGTGTTAAAAACAGGATCAGAGCCATGTGGCGCCGCATTGCGAACTGCATATTGATGCCCCCTAATGGAGTTTGTGCTAGCAGATGCTCCATAACAATTCACTGGATGTTGTTATTAATTGTCCTGAAATTTACCACCTTAATAAAGTTTTTATAGATCAACTTTTACACCAGACTGCTTTGCTTGGGTGAGAACATGGGGGTGGTTGGAGATAAATGAGGGAGAGGTTTGTGAAGGAGGAGTTGGTTGGTGAAGAAAATCTTGCTTTAATATTCCTGTGTGCTTGTGCCACACTCATTTCCAAATTCTAACAACGGCCTGAGCTGTTCAATTAAGAACTCCCTTCACCCTTATGGACTTCTTTATGATATGAAAGTAGAGTGGGTAATTCTGTCATTGCACACAAACAAACTAGAAACAATTTAGGACTAGAGGATTTACTGCAGCAATCAGCACAGTTTAACTCTGCACCGTATTTTTGTGACTCAGTGGTGCAGGCAAGCGGGAGCAGGGAGGAGGGAATTATTTTTTGCCTTACTTAAAGGTCAGATGCATGTAACCTTACTGCAGCACAGTCATAAATGTGGTAAATGGGTTGTAGCCTACATTATTTTCCTCTCCTTCAACTGGAAGGGATTATTGTCAGTTAAGAGAAGAGGACGCTGCTCACAAAAAATTGTTTCTCTCAACACAAGGCCATCATTGTGTTTACTCCTGTTTTTTTTTTGTAGATCTGAGAAAGACAGTCTACTTTCGGCTACAGCAACACAGTACCAGAGCCTTTTTCCATACCAAAGCCCTGTGTCCATAGACTTCGAAATAGAAGAAGAGTTTACAGAAAAGGGTAGTAGTTGGGTGTTCTGGTTAATCATAGTTGTACATCATACGTCAAACATAATGCAAAAGACAAAAGAAGGAAAGGAATGGCTAAATGCTGGTTTCATTCAATTTATTATACAAGAAGAGGGGTTTCTCCTCGGAAATGGTGAATATTACATCCTCCCCTCATAAATACACACATTTGCAGGAGCCTATGGTAACCAGAGAAGATTCCACATATCTAGACACTACTTTCTTACTACACCCACCATCCTCCAACTGCCATCACTAAAATTGCTCCCCTTAATCATTTACTCTGCAGCTACACACTTCTTAATTAGAGCTGGGTGGAATTACTCCTCAAATGGATTAAATTACTTCTGTGGCATTGACTGATTTCGCCTTCATTTCCCACTTTCTTGTCTCCAACTGTTTTGAATTAAAGGGTAAGAATAAAAAAAAAAAAAGGGCTTCATAGACTCAAATTGCCTGCAACGGTTTCTGAGCACATTTCTTTGAAAAGAAAAGTGAGATAGTTTAATATGTAACTTTAGGTGTTGTTTTGCTGCTTGTATTAAAGTTTTTAATGATGCTCTAAAAACAGGGCCTCGGGTTGTCAAAGTGACACCAAATTCACTGCAGGATGTACAAACACTGTTTATAATAAATGAAGGAACTGATCCTTACTCCACAATTAATGCAACTTGCAGATGTTCTATATGTAGCACAAACAAAGACAGTATAGAAAAACTATTTATCTCCATAAAACATTTATGTTTATCTTTATGTTGCAGCTTGTCCGGGACAACCACTCCAGACCTTGTAGTCAGCACAAGTCACCAGATGTGGCTCAATTTCAAAACGGATGACACCAGTGGCTCCCTTGGCTTCAAGGTGTCATATGAAGGTAAGGGTGATGATATGTGCTGACTTTCTGAATGCCCTTTAAAGTACCCCCCCCCCCCCCCCCCCACCACCACCACCACCACCATGGAATAAATGACATTTTTTGGTTGTGACCCTTGTGCATTTTGACTTCCTTGCTCAAGGCGCTGATTAACACATTTCATTTGAGCTGATTCTAGCATTGCTCATCCTGCAGTAATCTCCCTGTTTTAGAAAAACATGCTGCATCCGTCTCATCAAAGAGTTTTGTACCAATGCTCGATAGTCATAACAAAAGAGCCTCTAATGTTACTTGTTACCACATTGTTAGCCCTATTTTTGAAAATTGTTAATAAGTACATGACCAAAGCAATGTGTTACCAAAACAATCATGTGGATGCTAGCTACAAGGAGAACCAAGAGACGTGGTGCTAGCTCTGCTAACCTAAGCTTGGAGATATGAGTTACTTCTGGACATCGCTGCAGAGATCTAACTGGAAAACACACTGAACTGTATCTAATGCCTTGGTATACACATCCAGCCATCAGTGATAAAAACAGACTATTTGTAATAATGTTGGAAAATAAACAACAAGTATGAAGATGTGATGCCACACAGCAAATTTTGATTTCAGAGACAACATTTTTCAGTTAACAGTCAATCAATAAATCAATCAATCTTTATTTATATAGCACCAATTCATAACAAACTTTATCTCACGACGCTTTCCAAGCGTAACAGGTCTAGACCTGTAAATGATAATAAATTTGATGAGATAAGAGATGCAAGCAAAATCTCAAACCAGCAAGGCTCATTGCTGTCACTTTGGCAAGTTTGCTTGGCTCTTTGCTTTAATGATTCTGGGTCCTTCCAAGATGTGTGTGGTGAAATGTTGGAGTTCATCAAACAACTGGATTTTAGTTATTCATCAGGTTCCTGGGGCCTTGCTGCAATGCTTGTTCCACAAAGCAGCTTTCGTATCACTTTTTTCTTATTTTTGAGGCCTTCCACTTTGTGCTTGGAAACACCACTGTTCAAGATCTTCAGCCAAACGCTCCCTTTCTCTTTCTTTGTTATCTTTGGCGATTGATGAGCTGATAACAACTGTTCATTCTATATTCTTGTAATAAAATGTCAATTACTTCTCTCAATCTCATCTTTACTGCTTGCCATGTTTATCCCTGTTTATGCAAAGTAGGCATGCGCAATTCAAATTTGTTGGGTTTTTCTAGAAGGTTTGACGTATGATGTTCTGCACCTGCCTCGCTTTCATGATGCAATTTGTTAATTGGCCAACTATTAGCAGTGGTGTATTTGGCTAACACTATGGCCAAATGGGTAACTCCATAATGGTAGGTTAAGACTAATGGTCCTGTTTGTGTGATGAACAGATGTGCATACAGCCTTGATCGCTAATAAGGCAGGACAATACAGGCACTTATCAAAAAAAAATCTGCTGGTTGACAACAACTGTCCCTTCAATTAATCTCTTAGTCAACCACTGACCAACTCATCAGCAATTTATATAGCTATGAATAACAATGCATTTATTTATCCTATAGACTGATCTGTTCTGCATTTCCTTTGTACCTACATGTGTGGCTGCATGCATGTGTGAACACAAATGAGATGAAAAGGAACAACAGTGTGAATTTGTGAGTGTGTTCTGTCTGTAAGTGTGTGTGTATGTGTGTGTCTGCCTTTTGCCTTTCAGAAGCACAGTGAGTCTTCTCCCCTGCCCACAGATGCTTATTTTTCATCAGTAAAAATAACAGAGAAAGTGGAGCAGCATGCTGAACCGAAGTGTAATTAAAACAATGAGTTCTACTTAATGAAGGGGAAGAAACGCTTTGAACCACTTCACCTCCCAGATTGGAGCACCCCAAAATCTAATTTGCATTTTCAATTACTTGTATTTTAAGCTTGATCATCAAGTGCAATTGCAAACCCAAACCAGACAAATACACACACGCCCATCTCACATGTATTTTTGAGTGTGAGTTACACACACCCGGCTGTGCCCTTAATAATTCTACATTCACTGTAATGCTAGCAGGCAAGTTAGCTGTAATACATATGAGTTGGCCTGAATCAGTAGACTGGGGGAACACTTAACTGGCAGTGACCATGTATGTGTTCATACAAAAAGGTTTTTATATGCCCAAATGTAAATGCAGGCACCTGCAGGACTGTGGGTAACAATATAAATGGGGGAACAATAAATGTGACTATTTTGTTGGTCTCTTTATAGTCCATTTACTCTGGAGAGGCAAGAGTACAAACACTTAATACATTGTCTGGCATGTTTACAAAGACTTTTCTCAATGATTTTCGTTCGCTAAAAACAAGACACTTAAAGTAATAGGCAAGTTTTGAAGCACAATAAAAATGAATAAAAATAAAATAAGGGAGTTAAAAACGTAATCCTGTTGCCACCTCTTGCTGTCCCTGCATGTTCCATAATTTCCTACTGCTAAATCATCTGATTTATTTATTTTTGTAAAATATGGCTGTAGTTCATACTGTATTGATTATTTGGGTAATGGTACATATAACTTAACATTTCAAATAATTTACTTTTTACTTTGATAATGTTAAGTGTCCTTTGTGTGTACAATCACTCTTATAACCCTGAACTCTTAATTAAGTCCTTCTGTCACTTTAGACCTTGGGAGAAAGCTGTGTAGATGATGCTAGTAACGTGTATCTGAGCTCCATTTCAATGCTTGGATTATGCAGGAATGTCAAACAGACAGGGACAACAAATACGCTATTACATCTCCTCCTTTATTCATGAGGAGCAAATGCAGTTTCGTTCACTGCTGCCAGCTTTTTCAGACATACATTCACAAACACATGTTTCAGAGCTGAGATAAACAAAAACGCATGTTTACACACACACACACCTACACACACACACATTAGAGGGCTCTTAGTCATTGTTTTCATTGTCGGTAAAGGTCTTATTGCAGAGACCTGAGAAGAAAGGTGTTTCTCAGAATTCTGGTACTAGACAAACAACTGATTGTATGATTTTGTGTGTGTGTTTGTGTGTGTGTACTTTTCTGTCTTGCATATTTATGCAAGAATGTTTGTGTTTGTCTTATAGCTTGTTCTTTGAGAGGTAGAGTTTTTAGACATTTTGTTTGTACATGTTCCCGTAATTCCCTCAGAGCCTCGGCTCAAATCTTTTCAAGCTCTTTCAAGCTTTTGGCTCTCCCTGTTTTAAGGTGACTTTCATATAAGATCAATGAGTTGTCTTGTGAATGAGGCTGCCTCAGGACAGCCATACATCCAAACAGCGGTGAGCTCTAAATATGTGTTCTAAATGATGATCATCATTAGGGCTGAATATGGATTTATACCCAGCATCACCCCTGGTGCGGTTTAAAATCGTATTAGGCCCTGCCATCATTTCCTGGATGGATGAGCTTATTCGCTTTCTGTGTTTCCCCCATCCGGATGCCTGATAGGATGCCTCAGCATTCCTATCTCCAATCTGCAACCTCGAAAAAGTAGGGAGAAGAGTGAGTAAGAGAAGGAGGCATGTATAAATCTTGCGATAATGAAATTGGAGTGTGTGTCTTAAGAAAGGAGGATGGTCATGAAGGTGTGTGTGCACTTGTGTGTGAGCTAAAAAGGCTAACGTCAGCTATCAAATCCAAGTGAGAACGTTTGTCACACATTTAGAGGAAGAGGATTGCTCTTTTCAGGAAGAAGAGAGAGATGAATAGAGAAAAAGAGATGAGAGAGTTTGCAGCATTACTGAGCGACATTTGAGGAGCATGAGTAGGCAGTAAAGACAACTTTGTGGAAAATTTAATTAAACTGAAAATAAAAGCATGATAAGAAATTAAAAAGCAAAAAATCTGTTTTTAATGTCAAGCTAGTAGAGCTTGCCAGCTCGTTTTATTGTCATGTTTGTTTTAGCTGAGGTAGACAGTAAGAAAATCTTTGACAGCTGTAGGAATCTCTAGGATGTATGTTAGACTGAGGACAGAAACTCTGTACTGAAAGGTGTTTGCACTGGCTCTGACCCCATGCTGCCTCCTCAGCTGAATAGAAGAGCACCTCTGATAGAATAGAATAGATTGTACTTTATTAATCCCTGAAGGGAAATTTAGGATTCTGATCATTTGCTTGATCAAAACAAAGCGCAACCAATGAACAGTTTTGGTTTTTTCTCTGCTACATTGCTCAGGTTTCTCCTTAACCATGGCCTGATGTTAATGTATAAGACAGAAATATGAACTGTAAACAATAAACTCATTATGCAACACCCTGAGCTGTCTGTAGATTGTAGCAATAACATAGAATGTACTCTAGTGTCCTCTTGCCAACAAACATTCAGGACAAGAGGTCATTTCATTGTGACCTTAGGCAAACTATTACCACCAAGTTTATTAAAAAAAAAAAAAAAAAAAAAACAACCCAAAAGTGTCATCAAAGTACTGTGTCTCTGTTTGTTCTGATTACATCTGAGATTCTGAATCTGCATACAGCTTGTTTTTATGCAGCTGAATCAGGTTAATATCTACAGGAGGCTACAGGCAAGTAGTAAGCTTTTGTTTGGGTGTCATTTTTATAAAAATATACCTCAACTTGTTTTAATGTGCTACTGAGTGCATATGAATGTTGTTCATTGTGCTGAAAAATATTCCTATTTAAGGTAAGAAAGAGGTCAACAAAAGTTTCCTGGTGTTAACTGAATTTGTAAAATGTGTTACTTGGGATACCAGGAGCAGCTTTGTCTGTTCAGCCAGCATTCATGATTCTCTCCCAGAAAAAAAAAAGAAATATGCTTATATCATCAGTTTTGCAAATAAATGTTTATTATTTATTTAACCCTTACAGAAATTGTCCAAGGAAGTTGTGGAGATCCAGGAATCCCAGCATATGGCAAGCGTGAAGGGACAGGTTTTCGCCATGGAGACAGACTCTACTTCGAGTGTCTTCCTGCCTTTGAGCTGGTGGGAAAGAAAAACATCACCTGCCAGAAGAACAACCAGTGGTCAGCTAAGAAACCCAGCTGTGTTTGTAAGTTCTTGCACGAGTACAACACTATTTTAGTGGGAGCATAAAGATGTGTGTTTGTGCAGATGAGCCAGAGAGGGCTGCGTAATAAATGATCAGATTATCCCTGCAGTTTG
The DNA here is from genome assembly GCA_030710495.1 of Labroides dimidiatus. Lineage (NCBI taxonomy): Eukaryota > Metazoa > Chordata > Actinopteri > Labriformes > Labridae > Labroides > Labroides dimidiatus. Next base: position 15,017,948 of record CM061155.1, read on the forward strand.
CCTGTGGAGGCTCTGGGTTTGGAAACAATAGGGGCACTTATTAGTTAATTAATGTCATAAAAGACAAATACACTGAGGATGAGGGTGAAATGAATAGAAGGCTGACTATGCTGATATTGTCCACTGTTATCGATGGAAAGAAGAGACAAATTTAAACAAAAGTCACTGAGCTGAATGACAGAGAGTTTGCTGGCACAGGACACTGTTTGGCCACACAACTCTGGTAAACAGTTTATTTCATTAAACATTAAATAAATTGTTTTATCAATGTAGACAATGCTTTGTGCAAGTCTTTGTAATTAAAGCTGGTAATGTTAACAAGTTTATGTGTTTAATTTAAAGCAGAGTTGACCCTAAGCTACTTCGTATCTTACTTTTTTAATAAATAATTTAAAATCTTTCTACAGTTTGAACCACAGAATCGTGTGCTTCTGCTGAGCTGTAAGATACATGAAAAGTTGAAATGTAACAACCTTGTCTCACCTGGATTTAGTGAACCATTTCTGGTGAAACAAGTCAATAGATTCCCATAAATGGAAGCTAAATTAATTAGCAATGCGAAACATATCTCTGCCCTGTTCAAGGCTATTTCCCATCTCAAGTATGTTTAGAATCTGATTATCAAGTCAAGCTGTGAAGTTTGGCAGCATTTGAAGGACTGCTGAGTTGCGTCACGGGAACTCTAGAAACTGGAGCGCAGCGCTGCCCAGTAGTGGTCTGCTTGTTCTTTCAGAAGCACATATCTAGGTGAAGAATTGCCCTCTTAGAGGTGCTATTTGGAAAATGGCTCCCAACAAAAGCTCATGGCTATCGAGCGCTGCCAGACTACCTTGAACAAAGCGGAACTGTGGGCTGGCTTTGTACCTGAAGAAGGCCACATCTACCCACTGAGATCATGCTATTGTACAACTGCCTTTTGAGTACATCCAACGAAGAGATTGGAATCAAGTGACAGCCCTGAGTTTTCAGGCTGGGAGATGATACGTTTTCATAACACGCTCTGAACATTTAGCCAGGCATTGATTAGAAAACGTATCCTTTTCTTTGTGTCCATGTAAGCATTTTCAAGGTGGAGGCCTGATCCTCTTTACATTCAGGTTGCTATTCTAACAAAACATTGCTTCTTTTGTGCATCTATTCTAATTTTATGAAATACATTTTTTTTTCACTTTTGATGTAGCAAACACATTTGTGTTTGTATGCTACAACCACTAGAACCCCAGTTAAAAAAAAAAAAAGTTAGCATGCTGTGTAATATGTTGCATTAACCAACTCTATCTTTTTAAAAAGACAGAAAAAAAGAAGCAGAGTGTGCCTCTGGATTTTGAGGCATATCAGACAAGACAGTCTTAGAGTCAGTGAAAGTAAATTGAATATTTCTGATATGTTTCAGCATCGACGTACAATACTCATTTTTGTCTCTCTTTTCTTGTTCTAATTTGTATTATTTCCCATTCTAACTTTCTTTATCACCTTGACAGTCTCCTGTTTTTTCAACTTTACCACACCTTCCGGGGTGCTGCTATCTCCAAACTACCCTCAAGAGTACGGCAACAACATGCACTGTGTGTGGCTGATCATCACCAATCCTGAGAGTCGTATCAATCTAGCTTTCAACGACCTCAGCATGGAGAAACAGTTTGACTTCCTCTCCATCAAGGATGGGGGAAAGGTAAAATTATATATTGTGCTGGCAGAGTCAAATATACTGATAGGCTCTAAGTTATGCAGAGGGAAGAATGATCCTGTACAAATAAATGTACAAGCTCAACAACCCTGCCTGCCAGTGACATTGTACCTCATACTATATCAGCTACTTACCTACATGAGCTGTTTGGACTTTTATTTCTTTCCTTTTTGTTCATAAAAGCTTTGGTCTTATCAGAAAATCTATATCTGCTCTCATCAGGCTGAATCACCCATCCTGGGAACCTTTTCCGGCGATGCTCTGCCTCCGTCTTTAACAACCAGTGGTCACGTGGCCCGACTGGAGTTCCTGACTGACCACACTTACACAGATAGAGGCTTTAACATCACCTTTACAAGTAAGTATTGAATGTTTCTTATAAAAGAGATAAAGGGAGGTCTTAAAGGCTTGTCATGAAAGCAAGCCTTAGTTGGATGTTCTGTAATACTCTGTGCACGCAAAGGGACTCGTGAATCACCTGCCATATCTGTTCACCTGTCTCCCACACTGTTTAAACTCTTCCACCCATCACCAGCACATTCCTTACACGCACAGCCACATAGAGAAACAACAAACCCCCTGTCTGCATTGTCTAAATAGAGACTTGACATCTAAATAGAAGCCAAAACAAAAATGCAGCATCTTACCTGACAGAGACATTGCTGCAGTGCTCATTATATTCTATTCTAGGTCGCTGCTGACTTCTGAGGAAATTCCAGATGGCTTTTATAGTCTGACGCAGTACATGTTGGCTGCTTGTTGGTAAACCCATTTCATGCTTATACTGTATCGTGAGAGTCTGGCAGCAGGCTGTTTGCATTCATTGCATATACACAATTCTGTTATGAGCTGGATCTTTACGTTCTTTCACATCCCAGAATAAATACCATACAGAGTGTGTCACCAGAACCCTTTCAAGCCACCAAACTATTTCAAAGATAGTAAGGGTACCGTTGGGGGGTTTGACTCAGTAAGACTTGTCTCTAAAATTAGCTGCAGTGACTCACTTTAATAAAGTAATAAAATGTTATTTTTATTTTTATGGTTAGCAGTTTTCAGATGGTCCAGTTTGTAGCTTTCACTCGAAGCTTACCACAGTGTTTTATAGGTATCACTTAACTTTAGTGTGCACCAATAATATCTATTCTTTGTAAATGGTTATGTATGCTATTTAGTTAACAGGGAACCAGTGGCTGGACATGACATTGAGCTTTATGTTGTTTATGTCTAAGATTCATCAAACAAAAACTCCTAACATTCTCATGGACTTCATTGTTTGTTCCTCTTTTGACAAACTTCTTCACATGGTCGTCTGCACTGAAGTTGATTTTTGTGTTTCTAAGATTGCTTTGTGCCAGTCGTCGAGAGACCATCTGTCCATAAACATTAAACTCAAAAATGAGACATTACATCTGCTACACTACAGATATAATGTCTGTTTTGAAATGTTAATACACAATCATTAAAAGCAGAGGCTTTAAGAAAAAAATTACAACTTGCAGTCAGTGTTTGGCGCTTCAGCCTCACAGCAAGAAGGTCACAAGTTCCAATCCCGGTTCGGGCAAGGTGGGCCTTTCTGTGTGCAGTGTGAGTGTTCTCCCCGTGGTTCTCTCCGGGTACTCCAGTCCAACAAACATGCTCATCAGGTTAATTGGTGATTCTAAATTGCCTGTAAGTGTGAGCGTGAAAGGTTGTCCGTCTCTGCATCTCAGCCAAGCGGCAACCTCCAGTCTGAAAATATGAGGCAATGCGGAAGTGCTAAAGTCTGCTGTTCCACTTGAGGCTGGCTCCGGAAGTACCGGAAGTCACTTACAGACCAAGCCAAAAAAAAAGCCGTTTTCACAGCCAAAATAAGCCCATTTACAGCCTGGTACAAAGAATGTCTCCCGTCTGAATTGCTAATTTTACTATCGGCACGCACTGTACGGGGGGTGACTCGGCAGATTCGACAATATTAAGCTCGCCAGTTCGTCCAATCAGAGGCACAGCTCAGATCATATGACTGTGGGGCGTCCTATGGCTGTTACTGTGGAGACTCACAGCCTGCCTCATTTCCAATATGGCTGTGCCGGCCGTTTTGCTTCAAAAATCTGTTTCAGAAACAGACGGGTGTCGTCGCGGAGACTACGTCCATTAATTATACAGTCTATGGTCTCAGCCCTGCGATTGACTTGTGACCAGTCCAGGGTGTACCCTGCGTCTTGACAGCTGGGATAGGCTCCAGCCACCTGCAACCCTGAACAGGATAAGTGGTATAGAAGATGAATGAATGAATGAACTTTCAGTCTAAACATCCCAGTTGGAGCAATCAGACTATTTTAATTATGCTTTTTGTATTTTTAACTAAAATGAATGAATGATTCATTGTACCAGTCAAACAGCTGGTTTCTTTATGAGAAATATTTTATGCAACCTATTTAATTTATAAATATACAAACGGATCATTTTAAGCATGGGTGCTTTGGCTTTACTCATTAACTCCAGCTGTAAACTAGTCATAGTGTGGTAGCAGTACTGTAGATTAAAATTGTATATTTTTGCTGGTGCTGAAATAAATTTAAGGGCTGTCTACCAAACTATTATTTGGCCGTGGCCCTAGAGGATTTGCAAGCATATCATAATCACAACCCAGGTGCTTCTGTAAAGCCACAATGTGGGAAACACATGGTGTCTAACGCATTAATTAACAAGTTAGATGAATAAATAAGTGACCATCGTAGCGTGGAGAATTAATGTCAGAAGCAGTTAATTGAAGATGACGGTTAGTTCCTGAAAACAGTGTCATCTAACTGCTGGACTGTTCTTTTTCAGGGGTTGTGGGTCTTTAGCGGACAACTTCCATCATTCATGTTTATTAAAGACATGCCAAAATGCATTGAGGGGATTTTTGGCACGTTAATAAATAAGATGATCGTGATGGATGAGGTGTGGCTGACACACTGTTTGGGTCCAATGGGTACAGAAAAAGGATTCATCAACACCTACACGTGTCACCTCTGTGTGCATCTGTGTACAAGAGTGAGAGCAGGCGAATGAGCGAGAGAGACAAAGACAGAGAGAGAGAGAAAGACGAAGAGATAGTGGCGCAGATGATGTATTTGTTTACATGCCTCATTGCAGGGTTATGACTCTTCTTGTGTGACTGTATGTCTTTGTGGCTTCTTAAACTGATTCCTACTTGAAGTTTCATTCAAAAGCCTTCTAGAAGTTTTGAGGACATATGCAGACAATTTTCTCAGTTTGTGTGCTATACCCATCATTCAGCAGTGTCATCAGGTGCTGATGATCTGCATACTGTGGTTTCCCACACTGTGGAGTCACTGCAGCAGAGAGAATCAATATGACTCACTAAGTGAAACAAATTCCTTTTGTTAAATGCTTGCTTTGCTAAATGCTGACGGTATAAAAAACAAAGTTTTGTTAAGAACTTTGGACATGATTTTAGAGTCTCCATAGAAATTAGCATATCTGAATTGAAAATGCAAACACTGTATGGGTAGGTGTCAAATGAATTTCAGGTGATCTGATATGTTTTCTTTCTTGTGTGCTCTGAACCCATTTTTTTGTTTGTTCCTTGATTTGAAGAATTTATTTGCTTCCTGTTTTTGCACAATTGTGTAGTTTTTGCAATTTGTGACGACATTTATAACCTTATAAAAATGATCTTGACATATTTTGAAACCTTCGTACTAACATGTCTTTTCTTTCTCTCTGTGTTTTCAAAAGCCTTTCGTCACAACGAGTGTCCAGACCCAGGTGTGCCCGTAAATGGGAAGCGCTTTGGTGAAAGTCTTCAGCTGGGCAGTTCCATCTCTTTTCTCTGTGAAGAAGGCTTTGTAAAGACCCATGGCTCCCAAACCATCTCCTGCATTCTCAAGGATGGCAACGTGGTGTGGGATAATGCAGTTCCTCGCTGTGAAGGTGTGTAGAAACTGTCTTTGCTTTTTAAGGATGAAGCCTTTTTTTTGACTGACACATTTAGAAGTATGAAAAACAACATACTCCCATCATCCTACCTGCTTTTGTATTCGATTGGAAAATGTATTCCCAGGGGCAATTTAGTTTGACCAGAAGTCCCATTAAGCATCATATTTACACATTTACACAGGCAGTACATGTATCAAGGAACATAATTGGATACATATGATTTAATTACATAACTCCCATAAATACATGACAGTTGATACAAAACATCATTTTCAACAGGGAGATATGAGACAAAATTGTGCAATGGCAGCAATCTTACAGCTCCCATAAATAAGAGGGATTTATGTTTTATTACTTAAAAAAAATAACATTGTTGACAGTTATATATTATGTATATAAGTATACCGGGTCGCCTAGAAAAACAAATTATTTTGGTCTCAATAATTCAGGGGGGACTTTGGTCATTAGGGGAGGTTGGCAAAGCTTGTCTGTTTCAACGACTGCTCTGTAGTCTAGGAGGTTACATTTTTAATTAACATAATGCTTATTCTGTTGTAACTCATGTACAACTATTTTAAATCAGCATAATGCCAGTATTTTTGTTTTAATTGCCGCTCTAACTAGGAGTCAAGTTTCCCAATCAAATTATGATTTGATTGTCATTTGATGTTATCCAACTGGTTTTCTCTCTTCATGTGATCCAGATACACCAAAAGGCATCATCAAGAAGTATCAATAATATGAATATTTATGTCAGTGATCACTGTATAGGTAGAACTAGGTTGGTGGTTACAGGTTTCTTTTATGTATTTGATAGTTATTATTACATAAAATCGCTCAACAATCAGTTCACCCCTGACTCTGTTCCATCCAATCAGCAAAGCTTCTAAATAGCTGCTAAAGCTCTGATAAACTGAATGTTAACGCTGAGGTTTTCGTTCACTTGCAGTGTAGCACATCAAGCACAGACACAGTAGGACTCTAAGGGGCCAAATCAGGTCCTCTATTCATGATACGTAAAGGAGAAAGCATTACTAAAACATGTCACTTTTCCCTATGTGCCACAGCAGCTTTGTATTCCTGCGGGACCATCTATCATACCACTGCGTTTGTAGCGTAATGCGTTTTATAGATGTCCTTCAGTATGCTGAGTTGGCTGATTAAATCATTCCACTTCAAAGGCAGCAAGGAGCTGCCACTGTAACTAAGCCCTCCACTGTGCTCGTGTGTTCTGGTTAAGGATAGGCAGTTAAAGAGATGCATGGCAAAGTGAGCAGTAAGAGAGAAGACGCTGCTGCAGAGGGCTTGATGTGCTCAAGTGTCTTTTGTGCTGGTGATCAAAGATACACCCTTTCCCCTGTTTGATGGGCCTGACAGCAGCATCTCTGAAGGAGGGGTTGATGACAGATTTAAAGACAACAGCTTCAGGGAGGAGACATATGCGCACACATGGATCCACTACAGCTTGCCCTTGCTCTTGCATGCACACAAGACAAGCACAATAACAGGCATGTTCTTAGAAGAAATGGTTAACCTTGAAGTGAGCCATCACCAATTTGCATTAGACAGACACTGGCAGTAAAAGAAATGGGATGAGCCCCGGCTGATGCATGAGATCATCCATGGACATTGTCATACATCAGCTGGGAAAGACATGCATAATTCAATCACGATCTGCGTGTTCACTCCTTTTCTTCTCTTGCTTTTCTCTTTTTTTCTGTCTCTCTGTCTGTAGCCCCATGTGGGGGAGAACTGAAGGCTCCCAGTGGGATCATCCTCTCCCCTGGCTGGCCAGAGCTCTATAAAGAGGCCCTTAACTGTGAATGGATCATTGAAGCTCCTCCGGGCTACCCCATCAAGATCATCTTCGACAAGTGAGTCACCTGCATAGCAACTGTTGTTGACTCTATTTATATATCCTTTACATTCATATGCTATTCTTTTCTCAGGGAAAGCTTAACTTTTGTGCTGTTACCTCTCAATAATGTCAACATGTGCTCAAATTATCTCATCTCTGTCATCCTCTTTGAAAAAAATGTTAGCTTTTTTTCTCTTTGACAGTCACGCAGCAGATCCACGAACATCACAATACAACTACAACACAGTGTTTGCTTCATAGGTGTTTCTAAATAAGCATTTAATCCTTCATTTAATATGTGCAGATCCACATATATCTTTACAGGCTGATACCAGCAAATACACATTCAGCCAGAGAAACTGCAAAAGTAGTCTTTATGTCTGTTTGGATGTAATGCATCTGCTTCTGTTAAGGGGTTCCGGGGCAATGAGAGAGGAGGTAATTTGTCCTGATGGGTGCAGGAGAAAAATTACAGGCGTAGGATCAAACGCTACATTAGCGTTTCAGTAGGCTTATCCTTGCGAGCCCATCTCATCCTCATCCCTGCCACAATTGCATGCCATGCAAAATGAATACAACATAAATGTTTGTTGCTCTTTAATTTTTATGTAACATCAATAAAATATCACAGACTGCTTCATTTCAATGACACGCTTCTGAAACTGAGCAATTTATCCATGGCTTTGAAGATGGAGCAGCTCCAGCAACAAAGATGACACAAAAAGCAGACTCTCTCTCTTTCTCTCTCCCTCTCTCTCTTTCTCTCTCCCTCTCTCTCTTTCTCTCTCCCACACATACACACACACACACCCAGGTCACAGGTGCAATCATGTTTGTCTGCCAAATGTCTCATGATATTTTTAAAACTCAGTCAACATTACAAATACATTCTAAATTTGTACAGTTTTAAATTCTTATTGCTTCACATGTGGTGTTTAAATAGCCAAGTGTAACTTCTTCTGTCTCTGTCCTCAGATTTCGCACAGAGGTCAACTATGATGTCCTCGAGGTGCGCGATGGACGTTTTCCCTCTTCACCTCTAATTGGTAGTTACCAGGGCACCCAGGTTCCCCAGTTCCTCATTAGTACCTCCAACTTCCTCTATCTCCTCTTCTCGACTGACAAGAGCCACTCGGACATCGGCTTCCGCATACGTTATGAGAGTAAGGGCATGGAGCTGTGCACACAGTCATTCCTTCACCAGGTGTTACTATGTAGATGTACTGTAATGGAAGGGCTCATTAACACATACTCTACAGACCCTGAAAATAATAACTCAGTTATAATCCAGATGAAGACAAATCATGAGGCAGGTTCACAGCACTGGTTAAAGGATCTCAGTCTTTATTGTAAATCAACACCTCTTCAGGCTCTGTTTCGCCATCAGGCTTCTTAATCAAACACCTATTATTAGAAAGACAGGGGGACAAGGGGATTATGCTGTCAGAGATACCTTACATGCTACAAATGGCCATGTGCACACAGTCTCACAAACACATGAACACACATTTTTATTTTTCCATTCACTTGGCTTCACTCTTGCTGTAAATTCAAACCTTAAGACTACTATTCTCATTTCTACCTGTGCAGCTCACACCGGTAACCTCTTGCTCTTTCTCTGCGGTAAATCTCTGCAGATCTTCAATAATTTACTGTGAGTGCTACTTAGGCTGAAACTATGCAAGGTGGAGGGAGAAAGAGTGCTGGAACTTTTCATTGGTTTATTCCTGTTGGAAAGGGATGTTCCGATAAATAATTCATCAGGATTACTTTGGGAAAGCAAAATGCTTTTTAACATTTTTCGACCGGCACTTGACCTCCTGAAAACAGGAGAAAATCTTAATGACAGTTTGAGAAAGTGAACTTTCATTGCATGTGTCTCATGTTGCGTTTCTTTTATGATTCTCTTTTTTTTGCCTTTCTCTGTAGCTCTGCAGTTGCAGTCGGATCATTGTGTGGACCCTGGTATACCTGTCAATGGACAGCGCCACGGCAACGACTTCTATGTGGGTGCCTTGGTGACATTTAGCTGCGAGGCAGGGTACACGCTCAGTGACACAGAGCCATTAGAATGTGAACCCAATTTCCAGTGGAGCCGCCCCCTGCCTAGCTGTGATGGTACGTTCCATATTATTGACCTAGAAATGAATAGTCCCCCGCCAGATTTTCTCTTGTTCCAAAATGGGACTTAAGCTTAATTTATTGTTGTATGTTGTTCCAGACAAAACAGGAGAAATCGTTCCGAGCCCTTTGCTTCATATTGCATCACATTTAAATTGCTTTACAATTCAGAGTTATTATAAAATCCATACAAAATGATAGCGTTTCTTTCAACTTATCTTTTTTTTTTTCTTTTTTTTTTTTTTTCAAAAGTTTCGGCCTCATTTCATCATAAATGTTTTATATGTACGTGGTGAAATAGCCCTTTGATGTTTTCCTCTTTCCCTCATCTGTAAATGCTTTTTATATTTTAGGACAGTATTGATTTCTGCCCACTCTGTAATGATATTGATGATACCACTCTCCTTTTTATTCTGCCTTGAAGGGCACCTCTTGTAAAACACATTTTACCACATTGTAAATGCAAAGACATGTTTTGCCATTTTTCGGGGACGTTTTATTTCTTCATTCACTTTGTTCTCCCCTCTCTGATTTTGCCTCTCTGCTCTCCTCTGCTCTTTCTCCTTCATCCATCTCCTGCTGTTTCCATTGGCTCTGTGTCGCCAGCACTGTGCGGAGGTTATATACAGGGCAACTTTGGCACCATACTGTCACCGGGCTTCCCAGACTTCTACCCGCACAACCTGAACTGCACATGGATAATCGAGACCTCCCATGGCAAAGGTTAGCCAAGAATTTCAGTGTCAACACATGCAGCAGTCAAATTCAATTTCCCTTCACAATGTCACTTCCCTCTACTGACTGGTCTTTTGATTTTGCCGAACAAGCTGCCTCTGTAAAACCGGAGAGCTGAGAGGCTGGCCTAGGGCTACAGCGCCATGGGACGGCTCTAGAGTCGTGTCACCTTTGGTTTAATGTGCCTATCAAATTGATGAGGCTTTATCTAAACAGACTCTGTGTGGGAGTCAGGCAGGGAGAGGGGGGATTGATGCCATCTGCATTGTGAAATTAAATATTGTAGGTCCTAAACATACCCAAAGATTCCAAACATTCTTCAATCACTAAATGATATTGTGTTGCATAAACATATAGACGTACACATTTATTTGTTACAAAAATTATTTGGAAAACTAATAATCTTATGTAACTTATGCAGGTTAAATATAAATGCGTCTGTAAACATTTACAAAAGGTTTTTTTTTTTTTCCTTTGTGATCCAGGTGTTCAGTTTACCTTCCACACCTTCCATCTTGAGAGTCCCCATGACCATTTGTTGGTAACAGAAAACAGCAGCTTCTCCCAGCCTTTGTGGAGACTTACTGGCTCCACGCTGCCGCCCCCTCTCAGTGCAGGCCTGTTTGGAAACTACACAGCTCAAATCCGCTTTCTCTCTGACTTCTCTGTTTCCTATGAGGGATTCAACATCACTTTTTCAGGTAAGAGATTGATTAAATGATTGGTTCATTGGTTTAGAAATTTAACACTGTTTGCTAAAGATGGAGGAAGAGCTAAAGGTCCTGATTGCAGAGCAGCCAGTCATTTGAAAAAAAAAAAAAAAAAGACTGAGAATCCAATGTTGGGGAAAAAAAATTGTGTTTAGTTAAGTCCCCATGACCAAAGTGCAGAGTGTACAAAAAGATGAGTGGTGAAATGGACTCTGTTGAAATATCATGCAACATTAATAATAATAGCAAAGACTTTTTTCATCAGTTTTGTGCAACAAAAGTAAAGTGGAAATTACAGTAGAATACACATCCCACCGGTATCAAGAGTGGTTTACTGTCATGGAGCTCTATGAGGGGAAAAAAAGTTTTTGTTCATTGCATAAATGTACGTTTCCTTTCTCTGTGTGCTACCATCTGTTATTACCATCCTGCTAACTACCTTTGCAGAAGTTAGCTGACTTGCTTAGACTAATTGCAGCTGCTCTGCTGGTCACTTGCTGTGTTACATTGTGGAGTCTTTTCAGTCAAAGCTGTACAATTCAAAAAACACAATGCAATAACTATAATTACAAATTAAAATGAGACAAACAAGCATGTAGAAATAAAATAAACTGGCTGGTTATTTGAGACAATGATCCCAAACTTGCCGGGGGGCATCAAAATACAAATTATTTTTAAATAACTGGCATTTACAAACCATTTGTCCATTCCAAAAGCTAAAGAAACTGGCAATCCTCAATTCTCTGGGGATAAATGAATGTATCACAAGTGATGTTAGCTGCTTGTCCTAGCAGAGCAGCGAAGACAGGAGAATTTTATCAACATTGCTTTGATTGTGGTGTCTTTTTTTTTTTTTTTTTTGAATGTAATTTTATTACCAATTTTTTTCCTATGTTCCTTGAGGGTACCTGAAGATGTGTTGTTTACACTAATTCATTCTTTCTTTCTTTATTTATTTGCAGTTTTTAAAAGGATAAAATCAGAGACATTTAATTTATGATTTTCTTTTTTTTCTAATGATATGTATTTTTTTAATTTGTTACACTGCATGAAGAGTATTGAGAATTGAGTTACATCAGCCTATAGCCACGGTTGTCCTGAATCTGTAGAGGTGCAGGACTTCAGTTTGCTGAGAAAAAAATGAGACCACAGTGTGTAAAAATGTGATAGAAGCCAAAAACAACCAAGAACTGCTTGTGATCCCATTAAATGAGGTGACATTTAAAAAATCAGTGGAGGACCGACCTGATTGAAATTTTTTGTCACTATTTCTGTTAAATACTCAATAATGACACAATGAAGGAGGAGAGCAGTTAAAAATGTGTGCCCTTAAAACTCTCCACTTCACTACATATTAGGTATGCTTTGTGCATTAAAACTGCTTTTTTGAGTACCATCTTGTGGGTAAAAAAACATAACACAACAGAACACTTCTCTGCATTTTATACTGGCATAATTGTGGCATCATTGTGTATAATGCAGCTCAATTTTTAGATGACAGAAATATATTGAAGAGATCAAATTCTTTGGTACTTAAAATATGTATTAAAAAATTTTGAAACTCAAATAAAGAAACAGAGTGGGACTTTGTGTGGATGCCATAACATACATCAATAATAACAAGCAGTGATATTTTCTGTTTGAAAAATGAAGACTATAACAAAAGCACAAGCATCACAAAATCCACTTTATTTTTGTTGATGCAACTTTTAACCCAGTCACTCTGAATCATTTTGGTTGTTCTTTTTCAGAGTATGATTTAGAGCCCTGTGAGGACCCTGGGATCCCCCTCTATAGTACGAGAAAAGGACTGAAGTATGGAGTGGGCGATGCCCTCATCTTCTCCTGTTTCCCGGGTTACCGCCTGGAGGGTCCTGCGAGGGTGATTTGCTTAGGGGGCAGGAGGCGGGTGTGGAGTTCCCCTCTGCCAAGGTGTGTTGGTAGGTGGTCACATGTTTTATTTTGGCTTTTATCACCCCTCCTCCCTTCCCCCAGAACTGCCACCATCCCTTTCACATTGACCCACAGATTAAGAAACGAACAGAAGTGTCAGTCATGAAGATAGACGAGGCTTTTCTCTTCCAACTCTTCTCATTATCATCCCACCATCCTCCCACCTTTTGTCTCTTCATTTGGATGGCTTCCCAGAAGCAGCCTTGATGACTTTGCTCAAACAAAGAAGAGCAGCAGCTCTAATGATGATTACATTAAAGACCTGAAAAGTGTTTTTTGTTTTTTTTTTGTTGGGTGATGCCTATTGCTCATAACTTCAGAAATATAGAAAGACAAGGGTATATGTGACATTATAACGCAACAAAACTTAATACTTATACTTTAAGATAAAAGTTGTAGTAACTCACTGAGAGTTCTTTCCTTTTCTAGTTAAAATTTTGATGGTCATAGCAACAGTTTGTCATTATTATCTAAATATTTTAAGATTGTGAATTTATTTACATCACAAAGATTTATGTTTACAGGTAGCTTATTTTTGGTTTGACTTCTTTTCCATTGCTTCTGAATTTATCAGCATTGGTTTTCGGTCTTTTTTCTGCTTTACCGCCATAAAAATGGCAGTAAGGTTACTTTTTTTCAACACGTAAAAGACTTATCTTAAAAAACTAACTTTTCCATATAGCGCTCAGGCAATCCCATCATCCCACCTCATCTTACTGACTGCATTCATTAGGTTAAAGTTTTGGGAACATTTGCGGTCATTTAAATTCTGGCAGCTACTTTCTATCAGAAACTTTGTCACCAGTTTTTTTCAGCCTTCCTGTGATTCAGAAAAGGCAATTGTCATATGCAGCTGAAATTACTGTTAATCATATTCAGATTGCATTGTGACTGTGATGATGTGGCACTCAGCATTCAGGTGTCGTCACTGCCCATATTCCTTTCCCCATCACCTCTCCTATATCCCTTTGCATGACAGCATGAATGAATACACTCTGAGTTTCAAGCATATAGTGATTGACATGTCCTCTGCTCTCTTCAACACCATCACTTTCTTCTCTCCTCTCTCCTTTCCTCACTCTCTTCCTCTCTCTTCTTTCTGCTCCCACTCTTTTTCTCTAGCTGAATGTGGCTCATCTGTGACTGGTATGCAAGGGGTGCTTCTCTCACCCAACTACCCTGGTTACTACGACAACAACCATGAGTGCATCTACTCTATCCAGACGCAGCCAGGCAAAGGCATCCAGCTAAGAGCACGAGACTTCAGACTGGAGGACGACGACATGCTCAAAGTGAGGGGGTGGGGGGTGTTGTTCCCTCCTGTGTGTGTGTGTGTGTGTGTGTGTGTGTGTGTGTGTGTGTGTGTGTGTGTGGGTGAATACTCAGTTTCTAACATATCTGTGTGTGCAGACCTGATCCTCTTAGTTCAGATGCTTCCTCCCACTTCTCCTCGGTCCCTTTCAGGTCTTTGATGGCAGCAGTAATAAGGCCCGTCTGCTGGGGGTGTTCACAGGCAGCGAGATGCTAGAAGCAACCCTGAACTCCACCTCCAGCTCGATGTGGCTGGAGTTCATCAGCAATGCGGAGAACACCAGCAAAGGCTTTGAATTGCATTTCACCAGTGAGTCACAAACCCACCGTCCTTTATACCCAGTATTTATCTTTCAGTGTGGTTTGTTTGCTTGTATCTCCGTCTCCAGCCCACCCTGCTGTCTCTGCTACATAACACACACTTATATTTTATTTTCCCCTCTGCGTCTTATCTGTCGTTTGTTCGCCTTGCTATTCCCTCCCTCTCCTTCAGGTTTTGAGCTGGTGAAATGTGAGGATCCAGGTGTTCCCCAGTTTGGCTACAAGCGGGAAGACAAGGGTCATTTTGCAGGGAGCACTGTGTCGTACAGCTGTGACCCAGGCTACACCCTGAAAGGTCCTGAGGTGCTCACATGCCTGAGGGGGGAGAGGCGGGCATGGGACAGCCCACTGCCACTCTGTGTTGGTGAGTACAGATGCTTCTTGAAGGGGCTGAAGATTTTGTGTGATGACTTTGGCAGCCATTTATAAGACTGGCATATGTTACACTTTGATATGAGTGTTGTATCCAGTACATTGTGATAATGAAAATGCTGCCCAAGTCTTTAAAATAAACTTTAACTGTATTGTAATTTACTAGAAGTATGAAATAGCATTTTGCTTGTTTTTTTTTTATGTTGTTTTCATTTATGGATTTGATTTTTTAGTGATCTTCACACCTAAAGAGAACATTACCTGATGTTACGTAATCCAGTTTTGTGGTGTCATCAAAGTGTTGTTGTGTTAGTTTTCCCTTTATTTCATGTTACTGCAGCATAGAGCACCACTACATCGACAGGTTGGATGATTAAGCATTGCATTTGAATTTCCGAATAACATTTGTGGCACAGGTAGCGTTTACTTTATTATTATGCACACTATTATTATGCACAAACCATTTTCACTTTTTAGCTGAACCATGCTTTCTG
This sequence comes from Labroides dimidiatus, assembly GCA_030710495.1. Classification (NCBI taxonomy): domain Eukaryota; kingdom Metazoa; phylum Chordata; class Actinopteri; order Labriformes; family Labridae; genus Labroides; species Labroides dimidiatus. The sequence continues at coordinate 15,033,437 of CM061155.1, forward strand.
ACCCGCTCCTTCTCCTAACAACATAAAAATGCCACTGCAGCTTTTGAAGATCTCTGCAGCTTTTTTTTTCCCTTTTTTTTGTTTTGCTCCTCTATTTTGGGGGCCCCATTTGGTGTCTTTCCAGAACCTCTTTCAGTGATTATCTCATAGAAAATGATGCTCTATTTGGCGCCTTGTTTTCACATTGCATCATGGCTGCAAATTCCCTCTATCCACTGAAAATAAATAAGAATAAAATATGAGGCTCCCATGTTCAGACACAACATAAGTAGATGTTTAACTTCACCTCTTAAAGGATGAAAGACTTTCAGATTAACTCTAGAGATATAATTCCTCTCCAAAAGTTCAGCAGATGGTGTACCTGATCTGATGTTTTTATTTATAAGGTTCAGCTACAGTTCACTTGTTATTGTTGCCAGCTGACATAAACACCCTATGCCATATTATTTTCAGAACTAAAAAACTGACATGCATACATACACACTTATACCGCCTGTGCCGTGTCATGATAACAAACCCAAAGCAATATTTCCGATCTTCTCCTGGGTGACATTTTGACAGAGTCTCTCACAAACCAGCCAGAAGCTCAGTACGAAAACAGACAAGAAGGTGTTCTTTGACATCAGCCAGCATGATTAAAATATTATTGCTTGGCTCCTCATTTCAACCCACACTGACAGGTAATTTCGTGTCAGGGTACAAACAACACTGAGCATACTGTATATCTGTGAGCACGTTTGTCCTCCCCACGCCCCTCTCGCCGCAGATGATAGCCTAACAGCCGAGTGAATTCCGGAGCAGATGAGGGACTGCTTCTGTTTGGAATGGTGGGATTATTTCTTTGCAGCGAGGACACAGTAAACACAGATGAGAATGGTATAGTGAGCAGGGGAGAAGGAGAGTGAAATTGAGTAGAGTTAATACTTTGAAAGTCACAGAGGAGGAGAGTTTGAAGGTTGAATCCCTTAGCAGCTTTTAGTTATATTTACAATGACTGTGCAGTTCTAAAATGTTTCAGAAAGCATCCTTTTTTTTCCCCTCATTAGTCACACATCACCACATATTAATGTATAATTAACAAAAGCAGATTTTGGCGTGTGCAACTGTTTAAATGGGTTGGGTTTATCTTTTTTGATGAGACAAGTAGAGAAGAGGACCTCAGTCGATCCTGGAGAGATGTTGGTGGAGACAGAGATTGAAAGGGTGGAGTAGCTGAGGGAGTTACACTGCCATGGCAGCACCGAGCAGTAGTTTTGTAGGTCATAAGAGTAGACGAAAGAGATAGCTTTGTCTCACTTTGATAGATCACCACATTCTGTTTTCACTCCAAGAAACAGCAAGTTTTCTTTACAGAGAAAGAGCATTATGGGAAACAGATGGAAAAGTGTTGAAGAAGTCGTCTGCACAAGTGTGACAATGAGGATATTTTCTTTCTTTATATTTTTTGAATCTCCCATCTTCTGCCAAGACAGTAAAACCAAAATATTAAAACTAATCTTTGATGTACGTCCTGATCCAAGGATATTCTCTGTTGACGTTTTGTGTGCTTGTGTATTGTTCGTTCTGTTAATGCTTTGACAGTAGAAATGATCAGAGGCCGCTCTGGTGATTATTGCTGTTTAAATGTTTAATGCATGAGGAAGAGTGTGAAGGTGGAAATCAAAGAGAAACCAAGGGAAGATTTATTCTGGAAAACATAGGGACAGGTGTTTCAGACAGAAGGTGACAGAATATTTATGTCTGATGTGAGAAACCACAGCTCAATCCAGCCTGGTTCCTTCATATGAATAAATGGCGTTAAGTTCTGTAGTTGGTTATTTTCCACCTGCCGGTTGTTCTGTGTTTCGTTACCGTATTTTGGTGCTGGGAATACTTCCCACAGATGGATTTCGGAACCACCGACATAACCCTCATCATCAGTATGATTCCTCCACTTTTCTCCTGTTTGAAGGATCTATTTTCTTCTCTGGGGAAAGAAATGAAACAAGAACACTTATACTCTCCTAATGTAAGAAAGGATGGCCTCAGAATGAGAACAAAAACACTCCAAGTCCTCTGCAGTTGTTGAGGAACACTTTCTTTTTTTTTTTCCATTTACTTTTTGGATAAGGGAAGGAGGTGGTAATTGAAGGGGGGCTGAAAATTGCTTTTCAGTCACAGAGCGTTACTGACGGCAATTCATTACTGGAGGCTGAAAAGAAACTCCATCTGCCCCCAATGTTGTTGATAAAATGTTTTGTCCTGTGATTTTGCTTTTGAATTTGTGTTGTCGTCTTTCTTTTTAAGAGACTGAACTTCTGTTCAGTACCCTGGGGGCTTTTTTGAACTGTGATATGATACCAAAGGCAACTTATATCTACTAATACAGCTCGCAGTACACTGAAGGATGAACAGAAGTCCTGCATTTACTTTTTATGATGCATCACCTGCCATGTTGCCCGCAGTACTTTCATGACGGCAGCTGTCTGAACTCAATATCTAACTTTTCTGAGTGAACATGAAATTATACTCACCAGTGATTATTCTTCCTTATCAGTAATACCGTCATCTTTTAAAGTTACAATAAACTCCAGTCCAATGAACTGAATGTTGTGTTATTCAGTCAGAAAGTCCATTAGCTGCACGAGGCAACAGAATGAGGTCATCTGTTGGGAAGGTGGATTGCCTTCACTGAGCCAAGGAGATCCACACAGAGTGTATTGAGTTGGCTGCTCTCCCTCCTCTATCATTCAAATTGCAAACAAGATGATGGAGCATATAACATTTGAGCCTGCTCTGTCAATAATTAATAATGATGAGAGGAATCTCGTGTGATGCACTTAACTGGATTATTCAGTTACTTGCATGTTAAGTTTGCTAACGTCCCTTTATCCTTTCATTAATGTGACTTTCAAAACATCAGTAAGCTTATCGTTCTGCCACAGTTTTATTATTTTTTTCTCTTCTGCTCTGACTCATTGTCCATCCTTTTAATCCCTGCATTTTTGTGTTTTCCTTCCTCTCTCTAGCCGAGTGTGGTGGCATCATCAAGGATGAGCCCTCCGGTCGTATCCTGTCCCCAGGCTACCCAGCTCCATACGAGCACAACCTTCACTGTGTGTGGACCATTGAGGCTGCCCCAGGAAGCACTGTTAGGTCTGAACAACACTCTTTATGTCCTTTTTTTGTGCTTCTAGTTTTCTGATTACACTGTTCTTTTTCCAGCTCTCTTTCAATCTGCCACCTTTCAATATACTTCCAATTTAGCCACCCTTTTTTTGCAGTGGTATTCATCACTTTCACAGGCTGCTGTGTAATCAATCTTCAGTGAGTTGCTATTGGCCAGTAGTTGGGTTACTACTGGATAAGTGAAATGCCAACTCAGGGCGCTGAGGTTTCACACTACAAGGAAAAAAGTCAGAAACTTTAACTTAATCTTGGCCTTTGTTTTCTTTTTGGCGTTTCTGTTCTTTACTTTAATGAACTGCAAGCCAGTAACCTGCTGGGTTTGTAGTTTTCTGATTTTTGTTGCTAATTTATTTCATCCATCATCATGGCCTATTATTATCAAGTAGCTTTCCATGCATAGGGGTGCAGTGGTAGCACGTTGTTTCCAGATGTTTGTTCAGTAAGTCTCTGGGCTGATTCAAGGGACTTGTTACCAGAATGTCATGCTTTATTTAGTGAACATCTCACAGAGAGACATGATGAACTTCAGTCTTATACTATCATTCCATTTCATCCACTCGTAAAGTCCAACCATAGAACAGGAAACGCATCACTTTAGCAGCAAAATTTCTGATTCAAGATAAGAATCTTTGGAAATAATTGGCTACTTGCTTCCGCTTCCCACAAACCACAAGCCTTTTATTGCTTTTGGATGCATTAATGCTGGCATTTATTTATTTGTTAAATAATACAGTAAAGGGGTTTGCTAATGCAGACTTTTGTCTAAGGATGAGCTCTGTCCTCTGACCTATTTCACAGTAAATATCGCCGGTGCTATTATTGTGTTCACAATGAGTCAAGTCATCATCATTTTCTTTACCCTTACTCCTGCCATATATACAAAAATTAACAAGCTTGTAAAAGGCAGTCCTGAGTTCTTCCAAAGAGCATCATTAATGTTTGTTTTGTTTTTTGTTTACAAAACTGTCTCTCTTGATATTTTATCCTTAACCCATGTGATGTGTGTGTGTGTGTGTGTGTGTGTGTGTGTGTGTATGTGTGTGTGTGTGTGTGTGTGTGTGTGTGTGTGTGTGTGTGTGTGTGTGTGTGTGTGTGTGTGTGTGTGTTTTTCTTCTAACAACTACATGAGTGTGAAGACCAATGTCAGTCAAAGCATTACCGAAAGGACCAACCATGAATCCCCATACAGGGAACATCTTAAGTGTGTTACTGAGAATATGAACTGTGTTTATGCAACGTCATGAATCAGCAATGTAAACTAATATAATAATCTTGTAAGCTCGGCTACTTGAAGGAACAATGCTCTTCAAGGAGAAAACTGTTAAATCCATAAGCGCGTGTGTGTGTATATGAAGAAACATGTGGGAGAGGCAGAGAACACAATAGATGGTTTAAGGAGGAGGGCTATAATCTTTCCCTCCTTATAAATTGGATTAACTTACCCCAGAAGATCACATACTCTTCATAGAGAAACATTTATGTATAGGTGTTACAGCTGCACACTGTACACTCTTTTGTTGCATTGCATCGCTCTTAAGGGCATTGAAATTTTATATGAAAAAACGAAAAAGTTTAATTATTAAAATCCAGGCAACTGGAGCCTTCACTCCAATCGCTATTTTCAGTCAACTGAAGCAAATCAATAATAGTGAAAACGTGTCTGAAAAGGCTAAGCTGTGTGTTTGTGTTGGCATTTCACATAGTTGTGTGTAGGATAGTTAAATCTGATTTGTCTGCATGGTTCTATTTATGAGTACATACTGTCCTATAGCTGGCACATCTGACATTCCTGGGTTCCTCCATGATTGCTAGTTTAGGTTCATTAGTGCCTCTGCTACCTCTGGGTCCCCTGCATTCCTCTGCAAGGTATGCACCATATCCATGCCTTTGATCCTACCCACGCAATTCATTATTGAGCAGAATTTGCAATGCATTAGCCCAGGGATTCCTTGTATTTCAAATGATGTAGCTGGAGGTTGCACACTAATCAAACCACACTGAGTTTGAGAGAGGCCGCTAGTTGTTCCAAGCGACAGCAGACATCTGAGAAATCCATGGACTTGTTTGCAAAGAGATGTTGATGAAGAGAGACTATAGGAGGGAGGCAGTGTGTGGAATACATACATCCAGAGATAATAACAATGAAACAGGGATCGAGATAAGGGAGGCAATGAGCCATTTCGCTGATAAGCATTCAGTGGCTACTGCTGAAGGGCTCAAAGGACAGATCTAGGCCACATTGTGCACCGGACAATGAAGCCATTCATCTAGACTTAGTATTTAGGAAAAACTTTTTGATAAGCTCCATTGTTGTAAAACATAGTGTACTGTCTGTGAGATTTAGAACTGTATGTGACTTTGTAGACCCTTTAAATACATCATGTTAAGAGTAAAAAAGACCTCTCATTTGCACATTACAGGAACATTGTGTAGAGGTGTTTTTATTCTGAGGTTTGAAATGTGGCTTCTTGATCCCGCCTCAATTCACAGACAATTTGATTTTCTTGGTAGGTTAAAATAACCACAGTGCTTTTGGCAAGTAATCATAGTGGTTCAAGATGATCTTTCATCAACTTCTTATTCTGACAGCCCTATCTTCAGAAGTGAGTGACAACAAGCCTTTAAATCTAAAGCACAGCACGAGTGCTGCTGTCATAATGTCTTGTTGGTTGTTGTGTTGTTTGCTGTTTACAAAACAGCTCCAGGATTTGTCTTGAGATGCGATCAGCAGTACAGTCTGTGTTGTTCAGCATAGAGAGATGCTTGTTCTAATGGGATGAAATTTGAGTTCTGAAAATACCCAAAAAGAAAAAAAAAGAAAACACATTACATAATTGGTTTTAATGTGGATTTTTTGGAGTTGTTTTGTTTTAGGGAGCCACATATTCCAATTTTCCAACCCAATGTGTCTCCCATGTACCATGCTCTGTCACAGACATACTTGGTCTCAAATTAATATGGACATATACCAATATACCATACCATATACCAATTTATAAACCAATCAGATGAGAATACCTGTCACACTGAAGAGTTGTCTTAACTTGTCTGTAATTTTATAGTTTATTTTAGGAATATGGAGTTGGGTACTCACAAGTTTCATCAGTGTGCGGCTAACTTTTGTAAAATTTTTGTGATTGGAAAAGGTTAAGGACAAAATAAACTTGGGCACTCAATGGCACAAACACAATAAATCTTTGTTCTGAAACCCCTCTTTTAATCTCGCTGATTCATTTCCCAGTTTCTTCCATTTTCCAGTTTGAATCAAATTGTGTTCTCTTTCTCTGCACGATAACTGTGCTTACTTGTGATTACATCATGTGTCTAACAGTGTATATGATGGATGAAGACTCCTGTGACCACAACTTGAATCAGGACTCAAGACAACCTCCTTGTGATGGTTACACTGTCTGATATGGTTGGTGTCTTTTCAAGCGCACAGTGTGGCTCAGGCTCAACCTTGATGGATCGTCCCACAGGGACAGTCCCACAGAGGCCACTTCAACACATATTGATGAGGGTGGCTCTCAGTGTGACATTGCTTTTCTGTGCAACCTCAATTAGTTGCAAGGAAGCAGACCGTTGCAAGCTTATGTGTGCTCTACATCTCTGTTCTTCTTTCTTTCATACCACACACACACACACACACATTCCCACTCGCATATACTCACTTATTTATCATCTTCATGCACACATACACGTTCTCTGAAGACTCCCCACAGGACTCATGATTGCAGCTAGACTGTTTTGTATTCATGTGAGAGAGTCTGTGCTCTCTCTCGGTTCCTCTCTGCATTTCTCTCTTATGAATACAAAATAATTAAGGCAGAATCAAAAAAAAGACCTGCAAAATCTTTTCCATCCCTCTCTTCCCTCATGTCTCCTCCTCACGGCGATTCCTCTGACACTTGATTGAGCTTTTTTATCTCGTTAAGAAAGAGACAAGTGTAAAGGAGAGCCCTTAGCTGTAAACTTCAAAACATGGCTTTCTATGATCTTGCAAAACGTTAAGTCCATGAGGGGACCAAAATCTCCCTTTTCCTTGATGAGTGATACAGTCATTCTGTCAGCTTGTTGTTTTATTCATCCCTTAAGTACCCTAACCTCCCACTCCACCTCACCTCCCAAGCGTTTGTGTTAAGTGGAGAAGTTGACTTTAAATGGACTTCTCCCTCTGGAAGCCAGCACTTCTTTCAATGTTACTTTTTTTTTTTGCAGCAAGAAACTTTACATGGTTAGTTTTGCTAATTTCTTGCCTGAACTTGTGAGTTTTAGATGTAGTTTCGCTGCAGATTTTGCTTCACATGGCAAACTTTTAAGGCAAGTAAAAAAAAAAGGAGAATGCCTTCAAAGTGGTTTCAAAAGAAAGGCAACAAGTCAGATAATAAAAAGCATTGTCTACATGCCCTGACTGTGTTCTACCAAGTTCTCTGAACAAAAGAAAGAAAAAAGATAAAGAGATATTTTGGTACCAAACTCAATAAGTAATCTTACTACCTTCCCATATCACTCTTATCCTCACACAATCTCTTCTTTCTCACTTTCTCCTTATCCCACCCCCCAGCCCTCACTCTCAGAAAGTGACAAGGAGAGATAGGCTATTTAGATCTTGTATAAAAGGAACCAATTATCCTAACATGCAGCCCACGTCTATCCTATCCATCCGACCGCACAGCACAAATCCTTCCATCCCCCAGCTTCCTTTGCTCTCCATCAACCTCTTATCCTCCTGCCATCAACCTTTTCTTCCACCAACCCAGGAATGATTAGCACTGGTCTTGTTTTTGTTCCCTTCCACACCTTCTTCTTTCCTTCTAAATACCTCTCCTCCTACACCCGTCTTTCCATTTCCCTTTAAACACATAAATAAGGAAGACGAAGACAAAGCCATTTGGTGTCTGTCAGTTCTAAAGGTTGCATTACAGCATAAGACCTGCCAGCACATGAGATCCAGTATGTGACAGCTGCTTGATTCCAGCATTACTCATGCTAATCCCTCAAACCTTTCTGTAGCTATGTTTGGATTCACACGTGCGCTCACACAAAGTACATGAACTCATTAATAGTCTGCACAGGAGGACATATGTATTATAAAACGTGCTTTCTTTGTTTTATTCATGCTAGCCAATCCTGTGAAACACCTGAGAGTCTCCAGTCGAGGGTTTAGGATGGTGAAGCGTAGGTAAAATACAACAGCATTTACATAACAAGCATCCAGCTGCCTAAGGCGCTAAAGAAATAGAGATGGAGATCTGTGAGCTAAACCTTTGGTTGTTGGGAGTAAAAGCTAACTTGGAAAGATGGGAATAAGTGCGTAACTTACTTTTACTATCAGCAAAGATAAAATTGTGTTACAATTGGATTACGATTGTTACGATTGGGATTATAAGGGGGTTATGTGAAATGAGCACTGCACAGTCAAAAACAGCTTGTATTAAGTTTGAAAAGTTTGACTTCATTTGATATTGAGTACTTGGTGAATGCTTTGCCAGTGGTTCTCTTTTCATAAACTTTGACAAGAAGTTCAGCATCACATTCACAGAACAGCTCATGGAAGTCTGATCAACTTGAGATAACAACACAAAAAGTTTTTGTTGATTTCATTCAAAAGTAAGCAGTTTTTGTTTCGTCTTTCTCATTATTTAATTCTGGAGATTACCAGAATAGTTTAAGAACATTACATCTGGCCTATGCTGCATCTACCGTCATTGAGTTCTACTGGAGCATGTCTGTGTGTAATGCCCCTCTAAAGTGCTCCTCAGCAGGAGTTGTTAGAGGAGTGAGTCAGCTGTATACCAACACTTTTGGATCCAAAGCATCGAGTTGTTTGACACCCGTTGCACCAAGCTCAAGGCTGCAGCCACTCCAGAAACAACAACAACAAAAAGGTGTCTTCTCTATTTCCTAACAGACTTCAGAGTTTGATTCTCTGATGCCACATGTTAAAGAACCCAGGGGTTTGGCAAAGTGAGACGAGACGCTTTGATTTTTCTGCTCTACCTTTACAAACCTCATATGTATCTCATTTTTAAGTGAGTCTTGCTTTTGTTCTAGTAACAACATTGCGTGTCTTCACTGAGCCTCGAGGATTACTGTACATCACATTATCTGTGCTCCAGTGAATATTAGCAAAAAGACCTATAAGCAGAGGAATGACAACAAAGAATAGGATTAGTGATTGTACTCTTTCCCAGAAAATCCACATTCAAGACGTGATGTGCTGCTCAGTGGAGACAGGGTGGCTAATGTTCATAGTATGCATCACACATCTTGACTTCTGCATCTCTCCCTGATGCTCATGTACAGGCATGTAATGCAAAACACCTTTCAAATAATACTTCCAGTGTACATCTGTGTGATAAAGAACCTTTGCACCTGTCTGCATCTGTTTGTTTTATGTGCACTTTTTTTCACAGTCAATGTGACAGGGCTTGTCAAGTAGGTTATGTACAGTATCCACACAACAAGCACATCACTGAGTAGCCCCTGGCTGCTGCTCACACATCAGACAATATGGGAATCGGAGTCTGACACCAATTATGCAGAAACGGTGGGAACTTGTTGCTAAACCTCAACATATCAGTCGGTTTCTGTTTCCCTTCTGTATCATCTGTAGCTCAAGGCAGTGTGTGCACATGCGAGTGTGTGTGTGCGCATGCATGCGGACACGCATGTGTGTTTATGTGTGTGCATGTGTGTAAAGGGATGAAGATGGTAAAAGAACAAAATGTACCATGATTTCATCCAAGAAGACAGGAGTGAGAAAGACTCATTGAACCTAAAAATAGATGTGAGAAAAACCTTACTGACAGTTTAATTATTATCAATAATAATAATAATAATAATAATAATAATAATAATAATAATAATAATAATAATAATAATAATTACATATGGTTAGTTATGGACAAAATGTTGAATAATCATGGATTCACAGCGTGCGTGCTTAAAATGAATTAACTTAATGGCTTAAATTGTCTTCAAAAACTATTGGAACATGACAAAAAGTATCAGAAACTTGCTTTAAAACTTTATTTTTTTTAGTGACTTCCCTAATTCAATCATCTTCAGGAAAGATGTTCATATAAATTAAAGCAAATTGAAAAATTAACCTTGGACATTTTAAATGACTAAGTGCTCAAACCAGACATTTTCCTAAGGCCGGATTTTTTGCAAGATTGTTTGACCCTTTAAGTTTTAAAAGCAGAAGCAGAGCTTGCATAGTATTCCCCAGATGAGCTTAGTATCTCTGTGACCTTTGGAAGAAGATACAGAGCACCCAAAAAGAGAATTTAAAGTAACAGACGTAGTTTATCTGTAATAAATGCAAAGGAAAAAAAGATGTAATGAACAGTTTGTTTGGGAAACTGTTGAGTTAAGTTCAATTCAACACAATTAGATTGTTCTCCCTTTATTGGGAGATCACCTTTTTCTCATTGCTTCCTGTTGTGTCTTTTACTTTGAAGGCATGTTAAACAGTGCTATACTTGAGAGGACGAGAATCAAAGGCACTGAATTAAGTGAGCTGACATAAACGGGCCATTTTTGTTATAATTTTCTCAAGTCTTTGAGACTTTGCTGCAGGATAAAGCTGCTCAGAATACTGTCTTATAATAACTTGTTTATATTGAGTCGTGCTTATCAACATTACTGCCAGTCCCTCATTTGTCCTGAAATAGAGCTTTCTGTCCCTTAAGTCCTGCTAAAACTGTCCACAACACATACTTATAAATGCTTTCACACTTGACTCAGTGAAATATCGTTACGGATCCTTTGCTTTGAGACTGCTGCACTTACACGCAACGACAGTGGATTTCACATCTAGAGGACCACCAGCTGGCTGACAGCTGTCTGCGCCCGTGTGAAGGGTAGATATTTTGACAGCATCATCCTTCAGATGTCTAGACTGCAACTATTAAACGCCGTGGCAGATGTATCTGCTTGACTGACATTGTGGAACATTCATTGAGCACTTTGGATCTGGTGTCTGTGATTCACTTTATTTGTTTCCTTCTTAATGCGTGCCCTTAACCATGATTTTGTCTTCCTTTCCTCTGTTCTAATTGACTCCTTTAATCACATTATTACCTTGGGTACATTGATTCTTTTAAAGACTGAGTATTTTGATTAAACCCTTTCATTCCCTCCCCCTCTGCTTTGACTCATCCATTTTGTATTGAATTGGTGAATAGGATTGCTAAAAGCCCAGAATTTTTTTCCTTTTATGAACCTTCTTTTGTGTTATAATATTCTTTAATTTAAGCCTCTGTCTAACACAGACAAAAACAAACCAACCAAAGAGCAACCTTTTCAAAAGATGCAGGATGCAGAAGGTCATCAAAGCCATATGGACTATTTAACAGCAACCTTGTGTGCCATACGTTTTTCTTTCTGACTAAAAACTGGAACACGAACAGGACCTTGTTTGCATTGAGCTGCTCCTGTAAGACTTGAGATGCATACAGAAAGATGAACGGAAGCTTTTCCTCTTGTAATGTCTCCTCAATCATGTTTTCTTCGACAGTCTGCACTTCCTGGTTTTTCACACTGAAGAGGTCCACGATGTGCTTCGGATCTGGGATGGGCCACAGGATGGAGGAGTCCTGCTGAGAGAGCTGAGTGGCTCAGTGTTGCCTCCGGATGCTCACAGTACCTTCAACACCATCAGCCTGCAGTTCACCACAGACTTCTTCACCAGCAAACAGGGTTTTGCTCTGCAGTTCTCTGGTGAGGAGGAGGAGGAAGTTGATCTGTGAACTTTTACTGTAGAAAACTGAATTATTAATCTTGTAATTGAAGATTATTCTCACACTGTTTGTCACCCTGCTCCTCCAGTCTCTACAGCAACCTCCTGCAATGACCCAGGCATGCCTACTAATGGGACACGTAGTGGGGACAGTAGAGAGCCCGGGGACCATGTGGTGTTCCAGTGTGATCCTGGATACATCCTGCAGGGAGCCAACAGGATCACCTGCACTGAGATCAATGGCCGCTTCTTCTGGCAGCCAGACCCCCCAACATGCACAGGTACTCCAACATCCTGACTGTCATCACATACCTACAGTTATAACAACATGTGGTGCATGATGTATTTGTATCCCAACAGACATCTGAATCGGATTTTCAAGCAAGAGTTTAAAAGTTTTCAGAAATGCACAGAAACTTAAATGAATCCCCCTAAGAGTGAATGTAATAGATATTATAGAATTACTCACTGTTGCTGTGCCACCCACGATGAGGATATTAAATATACTCCTACAGTTTCTGTGTTTTTGAGATTTCAGATCATCTAGTTTTTAACGAGTATCGCCTAAAACCGGAGGTTGTCTTAAAAGTATTTCTTGACTGCCTTCTGCATAATGCAGCCTATTGCATCTGCTCTGCCACTCCTTTGACTTTCGAGAACAGGCAGACAATACGGCTTCCTAATGCAATTACTTAACAGAGTCTTCAGTGAACCTTAAGAGTCAAACCTGATTGCTGTCTGCTGAAGTCACTGCAGCAGACAGAGAGATCTGATTATCTAGTTTCTCTTGCACAACGCAGAGCTCTCATTTAGATCCTTCACATGTACCCTTGTTTTGTATCAAAAAAACTTAAATGGGCAACAAAATACTTAAAATGAACAAAAAAAAAATAAAAAATAAAAGTCGTTGCCTTGTTTAATTAGCACCTAGCATAATTAGCGTGATGTTTTGATGAGGGGGAGAGTTACAGGTGAGAACATGAAAAGCAGTGTCATCTGGCATTAGCGCTGTCTTAATTAAGCATCTGTCACTTTTTCTTCTTGCAGGCAGGTTGTATTTTACTTTTAGGGAAATGATGATTGTTAACTCATCTTTTCTTTGCAAACTTTTTTGTCTTTCTCCCAACATTTTTTCACATCTTTATTTATTTATTAGGGATGCTAACTTGAGGTTGACTAACAGTTCAGAAAATTGCATCGTAATATTACAGACTTAATAAGCAAATATTAACACATGAATCAATTGTAATGTATTAGATAATTAACAGTAGAAAGTGCAGATGTGTTCTTGTGTTATTTGTTACATTTACCTTCTTTTTCCGCTCCGTTCATAGCTCCATGTGGTGGGAATCTGACAGGACCTAACGGGCTGATACTGTCTCCAGACTACCCTGAACCGTACCCCCATGGCAGGGAGTGCGACTGGAGAGTTACTGTCACACAGGACTATGTCATCGCTCTCAGCTTTAACCAGTAAGCCTCATTAATACACAATTTACACACAATGTTCTGCAAGAGCACTTTCAGGATGTTAATCTGTTTAATACACAGAACAAACAGAAAGAACATTATTAAAATATCTTGTCAGTGAAGTGTCTTATATTTCGTTTTAACAGACACCGTTAATGACATTTACGTTTCTCTCATCAGGTTCAGCTTAGAGCCCAGTTATGACTTCTTACACATCTATGATGGACCTGACTCTCTCAGCCCTCTGCTGGGGAGCTTCTACGGCACAGACGTTCCCGACCACATCGAGAGCAGCTCCAACACTCTCTTCTTAGCCTTTCGCAGTGATGCTTCCCTCAGCAGCAATGGATTTGTGCTCCAGTACACAGGTGAGTGCTTCTTAGGTCAAAGGAAAGACCTGATAAACATACAATATTTGGCTAATGAGACAAATATCAAGCTACTTGGCTCTTGGGTTATTCACCTGTGTGTTTAAATGTGTAAAAAATGTCCACTGTCACCTTTTAATCTGCAGCTCCTTAAGATTCTGAACAAACCAGTGAATTTTAAATGGAATGTGAGGCTGTATCCCCCAAACAATTCATGTTTTAAAATTCTTCCTTTTGGCAGAGTGCAAATGGATTCACCCTCTGCGGCTTATCGACCTTGCACATTGTTTCTTTTTAACTCTCTCTTGTGTCTAGTCCAAAGCAAGTGAGATTAGTGGCCAGAAAATTGCTTCAGAGAAAGAAGGGGGTGTCTGTGCTGCAGCTTCATGATCCCCATCCTCCCATTTGTGCCATAGTCTGCTTGAGCGTTATTGATCTGCCCCCCCCCCAACTTGTCGACTAACAAAGAATTATGAAAATGAAAAGCCAGCAGCATGTGTGCTTAAGCTCCGTTTGATCACCGCTTTGCAGCTGCACAAAAGCCTCCTCATAAATTAGAGCAAACAACATTTTGTTGTCTCATGCTGAGCTTAGCTGACCGCAGCATGTTGTTTGGGGGACCCAATTTATTTGCTCACACACACACACACACACACACACACACACACACACACACACACACACACACACACACACACACACACGAGGTACTGTGTGTGGCACACGTGCTGCATAAGGATCCCGGGCATCCTTGAAGCAGAGTTTGTTGTTTTCCAGATAATGTAACACATCTGTGATTTCTGCACATGTGTTTGAATCTCTCAAACAAATATACAGACGCTGAACAGGCTTTAAATTACACAAGGCGTCTTCGTTAAGGGCTTTGCTTGGAGAATGGTTTTAAATCTTTCTAACTCTCCCAGCCTCAATTAGAGCTGTTTGAGGTATCAGACGTTTTACCAATTCCACATCGACCCTGAGCGCTCTGCTTCTTGGCTGGTGTTCAGAAGGGATTTGATCTATGTAAGCAGTTCAACTGATTTCACAATGCTACCTATTTATGTGATGTAGCTCAGTGGTTTCGTTAACGAATTATGCATAAATGGAGTTAAACACAGCGTTTTGTTGAGACAGTGTTACAGAGTCTACCCATTAAGTCACTCACAGGGACATTTACTGCAGTGTGTGATACAGTGTGTGATATTATATGGCCAATCTGGTAGAGCAGATGGACCCAGTGTGGGGCTCAGAAAAACTCCCTCTCCACACTTCCAATTCTCCACACTAATGAACCATAACCAAATAATACATAAATTAGCTCCTCGGTTTCAGACAAACAACAAAGCAGGAAAGCATGGCTGGCTCTTGGTTTAGATCTGTTTGGTGAAAAAGCAGCAAGTTGACAAGTTGGCCCGGTCTGCATTTGGTCAGCCGGCTGCTTAAAATTGCATTACAAAATTCGCCTGAGGTGCTGTCAGCCTCTTTACCAGGCAGTCGTTGTGTCTCTCTGTTTTGTTTCCATGTCTCTGGCTCTGTCTGATTAGTGTCTCCAGGGTAGTATGTGGGCTAAAACTTTCCATGCCTGGGACCCATTTAAATAAAACAAATGGACGCAGACATAAAAAGGAACACACGGAGGAATTGTTATACCACATCTACCTAGATGATGTTTCTTCTCCCTTTTTCCTTGCAACTCTAAATGTCCCAGCTCAAGAGATTTTAAGTCGGCTGTCCTCACTGCACCGACCGACCTTCTCAACAGTAGCTTGTGTCCAGGGCCGGTCCTCACCCAATGCCCGCTACATCCATCACGCCACTGCTGTCTCAAGCCAGGTGTGCTGGTTTAATGAAGGCAGCAGCAAGGGAAGGTTTAGGTCCAAATCAGCCCATGAAAGGGCTCAACCTGTCTAGAACAGGTGCCCAGGGTGACAGACAGGCAGGCCACATGCCTGGCCTCAGCACTCTGCTCAGCCATGAAGGGCAGCCTCCTGTCTGGTCAGCAGATCCCCAGATTTCAGGTTAGAAACAGGGCATTCATCCAAGCCAATACTTGCACATTAATAAATCACTGAAACTTTAGTTAGACAGTACTTTGTGATCACTAACTGAAAATATTTCACGCATATTCTCGTTTTGTACCACAAAGAAAAGAAGCTTGACAAATAACAGTGTCTTTGTTAAAATAAAATTGCAGATCTTAAAACAATCTAAAATGAAACCATTTTGAAAAACCACTCTTCTTTTATGAAAGTTAGAAATTAAACAGTAAAGCAGTCCATGTAAAGTTCGAGTTATGCAATATGAAGCCTTTTCTGATAAATTTAACATTTTAGAAAGATGTCTAAAAAGAAGTGAAATAACAGGTCTTTTGAATCTTTATATACTGAGAGCTTGTGTTTAACCTGTTGATTGTTGAGGCTTTTGCATATATTTTTAGTCTGGCACCAAATTGTTAGTTGAATTTTTCCACCCAAAGGACGGCATGTGACCCGCCTTCCTCTCCCGTTGTGTGAGTGTTAAGTCATCAAATATTGAAGTTTTCTTTGAGACTTGAGCTCAGAGTGTCTAAGATTGAACCAAATTGCTTTGGGCATTTTTGCTCTGTTTGTTTTAGCTGTGAGGGCGTGAAGTGTGCCAAATTGACAGGCCTCCTCACACATGCACATTTTCCACCTAAGAACAATGTGATGCTAGATTGAGCGAGACATCTTTCTTCAGCCTCAGGACTGGTGATTGATATGCGGTTAGATACAGAGTGTGTGTGTATGTGTGTGCGTGTGTTTGGGTTGAGTGTATGTGTGTGTGTGTGTGAGTGTTCGACAGAGAGAGCTTGCGTATGTGCATTGTCTTCTCTAGTTGAGTGCACAGTGAAGTGTTGTGTGAGAGGCGGTTGTGTGCAGTCAGCAGACCTTGGGCCAGAGCAATGCCACTCTCAATCAGCTGCCTGTCTGTCTGCACAGCCATACATACCTCCAGCAGCCACAGATGAAAGGGCACAGTCAAGGGCTGGAGAGAAAAGTGGCAGTCAGTGAGATATATTTACTGAAAGAGGAAAGCTCAGAGTAGGGGGAAAAGGGAATGAGTGAAGGAAGGAGAACACACAGAATATCAGCAGCCTTGGACAGAAAAGACCTTCTATTCCTGCATCGCTGCTGCATCTTGATGCAAAAGCTCCCCTTTTTTTCTTTTAAGTTCCAACATGCATTCCCTTCTGTCACTGATTTTCCACTGTGTTACCTCTCTCCACAGAGAACCCCAGGGAGTCCTGCTTCGAGCCGGGTGTGGTGCGCAATGGGACACGGGTGGGCGCCGAACTCAAGCTGGGCTCAACTGTCACCTACCACTGTGACAGCGGCTACACACTAGAGGGAGAGCAAACCCTCACTTGCATCATGGGGGGAGACGGCAAGCCAAGTTGGAACAAACCCAAACCCATCTGCATTGGTAAACACTGACATCTGGAGACGGTTGTTAGCAGCACAAACCAAATCAGTGCTTATAGATTTATCTAATGTAAACACGCATTTCCCATTTTGTATTTTTTTTTTTCACCAAGCTATGTCCCCAGGTATGCATGTTGAGCAGTTCTCTTTTTGCTAATGGATGTGAGGGTGCAGCCTTCATGTAATCTGCAGTTTGAATTAAAAAAAAAGCTTCTTATTTTGCATATCTGACATGCAGACTCATAAAAAACCCACCTGCGCTCTGACATTTCCACAACATGACTAACACATGCTGTGCATGTTCCTCTAAAAGAACTGCAAAAAGATCCCCGTGCCTCATGCTGTCTCTCGCAGCATGAGGCCTCAGTGTTATGTCAGGTGGATTTTGTGCTCTCACAAGTAAAAGACAAAAAGTAGAGGCGCACACATAGTATTTTTAGGAGCTTTAATCTGTAGAGAGGGATTCATGTCTCATCTTACCCAGGCTAACCTAGAGGGACACTTGAAAAACATTGCAATTTCAGTGTGGCAAACACCTGGGACATCTCCCACCCAAAGTCCAATCAGACAAGAAAAGTAATTTAGGAGTAATGGAATAGTGGGGATGGAACAGCAGGAGGTGGAGGAGAAATTGAATCTTACACTATTGGCTTTAGACACACCTTTTCTGTCTGACTTGTCTGTTCACGTCTCATCTCTGTGTCTCTCCTCAGCTCCGTGTGGAGGACAGTACTCGGGTTTAGAGGGAGTAGTCTTATCTCCTGGTTACCCCGGCAACTACAGCAGTGCACGCACCTGTCTGTACTCCGTGGTGGTGCCTAAAGATTACGGTAAGCAGAAATGAAAACACTCGTTTTGACTGCTCTCAGTTGTTTTTATTGGAGATTTTTACAAGTACGGTTTGTCAGTGTTTCAGTGTGTGTGTGGTGAAGCTGCAAATATTCAGTGGTCAGCCTAAAAGCTCAACTCAAGTACAGAAAACTAATGAAAGCAAGAAGAAACACAGCTCAGCTCTTTTTTCCCCATCACCTGATATTCTTAGTAACAGATGCATAGAAGAAAACAAGTTTGTGGAGACTTAAAGGAGCTCCCTCCACACTGTGTGTTCTCTACTTGCAATCATATCTCTTTAGTCTGAGCTTTACTGTAAGCAGTTTTTCAGTCTTCTTCATACTAAATCAGTCAGTGATCTACAGTTCACATATCCATCTGTCTCATTTCAACAGCAGATTTTTGTGTCGCTTCAGTGGAAAAATTGAATCACTATCTTACACATCAGGCGCACAATACGTCTGTCCTGGATACACACACATACACGCCAAAAAAAAAATAATTGGTGTCTGGAACATCCAGAGTTCCCGCATTTTCACTGCTTTTTGGCATTTCCATTTTAAAGGTCACAGCTTGCTTCCAGTATGTGATCTGATGCTGTAGGAGCTTCAAATTATTCATAAATCAAAACAATGCAGAAGTGGGACACAACTCAAACACACACCAAAAAAGCAGCAAACGTTTCACACTTATTCACCCACAATGTCTGTCTTCTTCACTTTCTTTTTTTCCTCTTTCTAAAATTTCTCTTGCCTTTGGCTTTTTAATGACTTATCAGTTTTGTGCCTCTCAAAGGGACGGCCTAAGTTCCATCACTGTTAAATTACATCAAACAGAAGTGGCTGGCATGTGTTTGGCTTTGGGGCACTTCAAGCCCAGTCTTATGAATGGGGAGGTCACGACGCTCATTTGGAGGTCTGAAATGAAGGGGCAACCATCATGCCTTAGACCCTGCCGGCGAGTTTTTTCTCTCAATGAAGTCTAAGCGAGAGAGGAAAGCGGAATAATTAGAGTCCACATTTGCATATTCTTTGACAGTGAAGGCTGCACACTTTGTCATGAAGAGCCAAAATTGCTCTCACCTCCATTCTTGCTGTTTCCCTTTGGGCTCCAGGCTCAGTGATGGACTATTTTCTTCAAATGTAGGAGACAGATTTAACGTCACTGTCTGATGTGGGGAAAGAAACTATTGGAATTAGGCCATATTTAGCAACATAAGTAAGATCAGCCCT
The DNA here is from genome assembly GCA_030710495.1 of Labroides dimidiatus. Taxonomy (NCBI): domain Eukaryota; kingdom Metazoa; phylum Chordata; class Actinopteri; order Labriformes; family Labridae; genus Labroides; species Labroides dimidiatus. The sequence continues at coordinate 15,052,695 of CM061155.1, forward strand.
GCTAGAGTCCTAGTCATCTGTGTCCTTTCACCCCATCCGCTGTGCCCTGCTTTAGAAAGCAATATTAGTAAGTAAAATAGACAAAAATTGGATATGAATGGGCTGAATATGTTATACACCATAGCTTTAAAACAGGAGAATAGGGTGGTTTGAAAGGATGAAAGCATTGTAGTAGAGTTTTAACAGCACATTGTGCAACAGATTGGCTGTCACTGCTGAAGTCTTTCATCTTCCGACAAGCCATCAAGCTCAGACAGGATTGCAGATCTATTCGTATTATATCAGTTTGAGGTTTTGTTGCCCTAACTGGTGTATTATGCACCTCACTTGAAAGAAGACACTTTGATTGAAATTGCTGTTGAAAACATTCTTTTTGAATGTGGATTGAACCGGATGCTCTTTTATATGGATTTTCAGCGTCATTTCAAATGGACATTAAAGTCTTCAGGGACTCTGTGATGTAGTTCACTATTTTTAGGTAATTTTACTTTCCTCTGATGTAAGTTTCCTCTCTTCTGTCTTTTCAGTCGTCTTCAGTCAATTTGCATTCTTCCAGACAGCTCTGAATGACATTGTGGAGGTTTATGATGGGGCGACACAGCACTCCCGAGTCCTCAGTTCCCTTTCTGGAGCACACACAGGTTTGTAAACTTTAACACACTCAGTTGCAGGCATGCTTTGACGTTTTTGGTAGCTTCTATGGGAGGATAAGTCTGCATCTGAGCTTAAAAGAGAAGGAAAACAAGGCTAATTACTTTGAACTGCAGAAAAGCAAGACATGCCTCGTGGGATTTGACTTCTTTTATTTAACAGCCATTTTTTGACACAAGAGGAAACTAAATAAAATGTTGTCTCAGCCCCATCCCTTTCATAAGAATCCATTTAAACTCTGAGACAAATTGCTGACCCAGGCAGAGCTGCTGGGTCTCAAGGTGGACTCCAGTGAGCTGTAAAACAGTTCAACAATGACAACGGCACCTGAAAGAGCTGCAGGGAAGACATATCAGTCGACAAGCACTTAGATAAAAAAAAAAAAAAAAACTGCATGCACAAACACTTGATTTATTTATACAAAACGTCAACTCTATAATCCTCTGCAGTTATGTATGAAAACAAATACACAACAGCATAAAAACACATGTATGTCTGATGTAAGGCGAGGATGTGTCAGGGATTTCTCTGTTCTCTTGTCTAGAAAAAAAAAATAAAATGAAGAGAGAGAACTTATAGCTGTGTTGACATAACTATATACAACCCCATTACCAATGAAGTTTGGACATTGTGTAATAAAAACAGAATACAATGATTTGCAAATCCTGTTTAACCTACATATATTTAATTTGTTTAAATGGAGAATTTTTTTGTTTGTTGATTTTTGCAAATATTCAATCATTTTCAATTTGATGCCTGCCACACATTCCAAAAAAGGTGGGACAGGGTCATCCTTACCACTGTGTTCCATCACCTTTCCTTTTAACAACACTCAATAAGTGTTTGGAAACTGAGGACACTTATTGTTGAAGCTTTGGAGGAGGAATTCTGTGCCAGTGTGTCCGGGGTCTCCATTGTTGTATTTTGTGCTTCCTAATGTGCCACACATTTTCACTGGGACACGTCTGGACAGTAGGCAGGCCAGTCTAGTATCCGCACTCTTTTACTACAAAGCCACTCTGTTGTAACACATGCAGAATGTGTCTTGGCATTATCTTGCTGAAATAAACAGGGACGTCCCTAAAAAAGATGTGGCTTAGATGGCAGCATATGTCGCTCCAAAACCTGTATGTACCTTTAGAGACTTAGACTTAGACTTCCTTTATTTGTCATTGCACAAAAAAACACAGCAGTGAGATCTTGGCAATGAAATGTCGATGCTTGGCTTCGAGTTACAGCAGGGATGTAATGAGATTCAGTGTAAACATTACAAAAAATATAGTCTGTTTAACTTAAAAAATTACAAGAGCTAAAAATAGTTATCAGTGCAATGGAGAATAAGTAGGTAAAAATAGAATGTAAACAACAGAATAAATAGTGCAAAAAGAATGACCAGTAATAGACAGTGTAAACATAAACATCTTAGCAGCTGGGGTGGTTTTATTGCACAAATTAGAGGAAATTAGTACCTCCATCAGATATTGCACCAAGATATTATATATAGATATATGTCCACTGAAAGTGTGCATGAGGAACATGAGGAATGCATTGATCTATAATAACCTTCATTCATACCTCCATATGACACCAGTAAGAAATAATGCCAGAAACATTTAAACATTTACAATTGCTTTAAGTTTTCTTTTCTTTTGCAAATAATTCTAATTACATACAACAAAAGTTTATCAGACAAATAAGGATAGAAAAAATACAGAGAACAGAGGAAAGCAAAAAGTCTTAGTGCAAAGGGAGTATATACCACACCTCTGTGGATTGCTGCTGAAGAAACTGCTTTTGAGGGGCGAAGGTGGAGGGGGATGGAGGGGGCTCAACCTTTTGGGGGGTTGGGGTGAAGAGGTGTGCGGGGCAAAGCAGCTCTCTGTCTCAGCCAGCTCGAGCCCCGTGGCTTGACAAAAGCAAAATGATTACTTTGGTTTGTGTCCAGGGCAGCCTCAGAAAATCCAGTTTACAGCTCAATAAACAGGACGCTATATTAACTGCAGACTCCTGGCGGCAGGTTCACAGGGCTCTCTAACCAGGCATGGCACAGCTGAGCAGACATACTTTGGCAAGAGAAGAGAGACTTTTAGCCCGTACAGGCAGCAGAACTCAAGAACTGGAGCACACAGTCACAACTAGCATGAATTAGACATGATCGGATCAGGAGGATACTCTGAAGCTTTCACTTCTATGAACATACACAAGTACTAGCCTATAAAATGAGAAATGAGTGCATGCAGTCTTTCATTATGGGCACTGAATAAAGAGTCAGGCACTGAGTGTTCCAGTGGATGGCAGGATATTATTTGTCAAGCACAGTAAATCACTGTTGTCAAAACAGAGCAGTAACTCTGTGAATACAATGACCCTAGCTGTGTACGCTTTATTAAACTAGTTCCTGTTATTGGATTAACAGGATGCTTATTGTCCTTGTGGTGAAGCTTGTCACTACTTTTTAAATGAAAACTCAGTGATCAAATTGCACAATGAAGTAGTAACTTAGATATGAGGGAAGATAATAGAACAAGTAGTTCATGAAATACCTGAATGAGAAAAGTAAAAGGGAATATACACACCTGCAGAGCAAACAAAAAGATGAATCAAGAAATGAAGGAACTTGAGTCAATTTTATGGAAAAAAAAAATGAATTATCTGCCACAGTTTCAAGGACCAGACAGTCGATTTTAATTCAGCTTTATCTGAGTAAGACTACTCTGCTTTCATTCTGTTAAACTGCTGAATAAATGTTTTACATTCATTCATAAAAACCACTTCACTTTGTCCTCACAGCTGGGGACGGGGTGCCTCTCTTCTTAACTCCAAACCTATTTGAGTAACGGTTTAACAGCTGGAGCTTCAGCTAGTATCTGGCATTTTCCCCACCACTGCTGAATCCAAACCATTGCACACTAACACCTGCCAACAGATTTAGACTATTGACTTCCAGCCAAAGTCATATCTGTCCTTGTAAGTCTTCTGCAGGCCAGCGTTGAGGATCATTTTAAGGGCAAAGTGGTTTGCAGCTGGAAAATGGCCAGAAGGTTGATAAGTTACATGCTGACACATGTTTGATCCGTCTGGATGAATACCTGCCCAGCAAAGCAAATTATGAAACACTGACACCATGATAGCACCCAGCAAGAGCTTCTTCTAATAAACTACCCAGCATGCCTTGGGGATCCTACAGTTAAAAACCGAACAATCATAGTGATGATGCACTAAAAAACTGTGTGATTGCAGCTATCAGGACGCAGTGTTTGAAAGTGCAGAAATATTCACACCCTAAAACGTAAGCAAAACACACATGCAGAGGGTAGACTCTCTGACACACACACTCTCTCTCACAGATGCACAGATGTTGCCTCTGGGGTTAAGCACGTCTGCCTCCCTCTACAGTGTGACAGCAAGCAGACACAGAGTAATGAGATCCACTGCAGAGAGCCAGTCAGCAGCCCACTGAGAGAGACACTCAGAGTCAGAGACAGAGATGCTCACACTTTGTATCATGTTCTGTGTCAGTCAACAAATAGTTTTCCACCACAGTAGATGTGTCATGGGGGTTTTCTTTTGTTTAATTACACTTTGAGTTGACGAGGGGCGCAAACAATCATACCAGTAATTGCTCTGACATAATATCCTCTTTTTTAAGGGGGGCTGTTGTAGTCGAAAATTTTAATTTTGCACAAACACATATCAGTTGGGGGAACGTTTTGTGGCAAAGATACAGCTCTGACTAATAAGGCAGCTACAGCAAACTATGTTTTCTGTTTTTGCTTCCTCCATGTGTTTTTCATTGAAAATATCTCTCAAGCTTTCTCACTAATGTTTTCTAAACTTGAAATATGTTTAAGTTAACAAAATATGTAATTTTATTTTTCATGCCTTGAATTATGCAAAGAACAAAATTGCACATTCATTTTTCAACAGCAAAATACTAATACTTCAGCTGAGAAAGAGTTCAGAAATCACCATTTGGTTAACTTACAACTTTCATGCATCTTGACATGCGGTATGCCAGCCCTGATGCAAAACTCAAGCAGCTTGGGTTAGCTTAATAGCTCGAGAGATGATCACCAAATCATTCATTAATAAAGTTATTATGAGTAAAGGAAACATACTGTGTGATCTTATAATTTCTTTTCAGCTTTGAGCTATCTTAACCCCACAGAGTGTTGGACTTAAAATTTCAATGAATGAACTTCACAACAGGTATTAAAACGTTCATGCTAAATGAAATTTATAAGTAGTATTATTTTTTTTTCTGAAGAGTTTTCATCAAACTACAGGCACACATTTATAATTTTCCTTTTTAATGATATCAAAATGTTTTTTTTTTCTGGTTTACAACTCAAAAAAGCCTGACGCTGTCAAAACATAATTCCCAGTCCCATCCTCACGCTCAGTTTGTTGATTCAACAGCCATCCCTTTGTTTTGGACCTGGCAGCTTATTAAGCAAAACTGAAGAAGGCTGTATAACTCAACTGAAGACACAGTTCGCATAAAACCATAAACTGGATTAAGTCATCTCTTCTCATATCATGTGCTATGTAAAGCACGCTAAAGCATGAAAAAGTCTGATATTTAAATTACCTGTGACCTACAAAACTGAAGCTCCATCACCTTTTGCCTTGAATTACGACAGATGGGCAGCGGCTAAGCCCTGGTCAGGTGACCGAAATGTCCTGCCTGGACAGTGTGCTGTTAACGCTCCTGAATATAAGCAGGAGCCTGATTGTGGAGAGCTTTTCTCTGCAGGTGATAAAGCTAACCTTGAATTTGAGTCTGTAATTCACATGCTGCCTAAGAAGTCAAACAAGGCAAGCTGTGATCAGAAGAGCTGGTTCCACAGCACTCACAAGTGTTATTGCACCATTCTACTGCAGCTGCAGAAACTCTACTTATGATTTGATAATTCGGGGATGTGAACAGAGAGTTAGTCCAGCTGGGACAAGACAAAGAAAACAACCGCTTTTTAGCTGAAGAAAACAAGAGCTTGACATCTGAGCTGACACATTGGCTCATCTGCAAAATTAATCTCTCAGTACCCTGAATATCAATTTATTAAACTGTAAATAAAGTAAGAATTTCCATGCAGTCATGGTATGGATGAAGGGAGTAGTTGACAGTCCTAAAAGCCATTGGGCCTGGTCCAATTATAAGTCTTATTGACAGATGTTTTTTAAAACCTGGCATCAACTTGCCTCACCTTAGACTTTTTCTTTCTGTAATGAAACCTGTATTCAGTAATATTCTCACCTTTCTTTACTGTTGCACATGACCATAGCATCAAGACAGCTATATTAAGGGACATGCAGATTGACTACCACTCAAATCCTTTATTGCTGCACGAACAAATTAACTTTCTAAAGTACATCAACACATTATAATTTCAACTTTCCTATACTAAGTGAAGTGAGGAAATAGTTTTATCTAACTGCGTAGGTGGTCAATTGGCAGCCTGGGAGCCAAAAGAGAGGTATGCACCCACACAAACATAAACTGACAAGTATTTCCTAATAACTTTAGAAACTGTTTCTTTTAACTTTTCCACATCTCAGGTGAGTCATTGCCATTAGCAACCTCCAATCAAGTCCTGATCCGCTTTACCTCCAAAGGCCAATCCAGCTCTAGAGGATTCCACCTCGTCTACCAGGGTAAGTGTGCACGCATAAATGCACACAAGTAAATCCTACTGCTTTTTTTGGATTCCCTCTGTTCCGACTCAGCCACAGCTCCCCTCTATAATAGATGAATCGCAGAGTGATTTGGAAAGGATTCACCTTCAGCAACTGTTTCAGCTGTGATATGTCTGTTTGTGTGTGGGCACAAGTGTGTGCTCTGAAGCATTAACACAGCAGAAAGAATAGCAGTCAGTTGAAAAGGGTTGGGGCTCTGAGTTCCCTGTGTGTCTGTTCCCTGAAGAGAGAGAGAGAGAGACTTTCCTCTTGAATTATTTTTCTTATTTTACTTAAGTAATGCACTCTACCCAACATGACATTTGCTACTGAAGGCAATGAAATTTCAAAAGAAAGTTGTTAATAAACAATGTATTGTATGTTTTATTGTAAGTTAGCTAGAGGAAGACAGACCTAAGAGAAAAGAAATATTGCATTTTGAATGATCTGTTTGGCACACAGTCTGATTATTCTGACGATCACGACTGTAATATTAACTTATTTCCCGGTCCAATGATTGAGAAGGGAGATTCTTTGGGGATAAAAGACATTATGGGAAACTCGAATCATTCATTTATTGCGCTGCCAGTTATCAGTAATGGAGAGTAGGAAAATATCCTGGAAATGTCACAGATGGCTACTTAAAATCAGTTGGTAATCACCCCATTTCTCCTTCCAAAGCCGTACCACGGACCAGTGCAACCCAGTGCAGCTCAGTCCCAGAGCCCCGCAACGGTCGCCGTATGGGTAACAACTTCGCTGTTGGCGCTGTGATTCGCTTTGAGTGTAGTCCGGGTTATATGCTGGAGGGATCGAGTGCCATTGAATGTTTGACCGTCCCCAATGCCCTGGCTCAATGGAACAGCTCCATACCCAGCTGTATAGGTGGGACACGCAACATGTCGATGAATACAAACACAAGTTTTTCTCTTTCCTTCTTTTTTCTGTCTTATTTTTGTGTCTTCTCTATCATCCTGATGTCTTCTTCTGTTCCTGTGTCTCTCACACTTAATCCCTTGAGGGTCAAACTGTGGTCACTCTGACACAGATGTGGGCTGCCAGCCAGACATCGCCTGTAGCAATACTGCAAGATTTAACCACAAGGCACTCAGGTGGCAGGCACAGTAGAGGGTCACAGATATACACAGCCACACACAGCCACACACAGACAGGTTTATATGGACATGTATAAACAAGGACATTCTACCACACTCAGTACAGCTGTAAGAGATCCTCACAGCTGTCACCAGATGTGTAGAACAAGCTGACAAGACAGTGTACGGTTTGACCAGGTGGAACAGACAGTTTGTGTGGTCTTAAGTTTTAATTTTAGCTGTGATAAGACAGTTTTAATACAACGAGTGATAGAATCCATCTTTTAATAAGGAGCAGAAAATTAACAGTGGAGATAATTTATCTTCTCCTTTCTGATAAACAGTTTTTTGCATGATTTGTTTTCCTAATCTTTTGGAATATTCATAGTATCTTATCTCCATCCTGATTGCAACACAGACACTATTTTGAATAATTAATCCAACAGGCAAAAGTGAAGCGATGTTTAAAAATAACAGGTTAGGAAAGAGGATTAACAATCATCTCCACCTTTACTAATGTTAGTACATGCATGCTTGTTTCTTTATTTATTTCATTTCTCCCCCAGATACGTTTGATGAACCGCTAATGTGACACATGCTCTCACCCCTCTGTTTTTCTTTCTTACTGCAGTACCATGTGGAGGTAATCTGACTCATCGAACTGGCACCATCTTATCCCCCGGCTTCCCTGAGCCGTACCTCAACAGCCTCAACTGTGTCTGGAAGATCACTGTTCCTGAAGGATCAGGAATCCAGGTTTGTGGGACACAGTTTCTACTTTACATCAAGCACTAGTAGGATTTTAATGATAGGCTTTCATGTAGATCAGGGACAAATTCTGCTTTGTTGAAAAAAAAAATACAGCCAAAATACACCTCTGCCTTTTGCGTTAGCCCAATCTGATCCAGAGTGTTCAAGCCACATATAAACAATGGAAGTGATGTGTTCATCACAGCTAGTTGGTGTGTTAAGTCAGGATAGTTTCACATTGTGAACAAACGTAAAAGCTGTTGGGATAAAAGACTGAAGATATCATATACATCCATACAAAGAGAGAAGAATCCAGTTTTAAAAGGTTTACTGTAGATGTTCAAACTATAATCTGTACAAATACCATCCAGATAACATAAATCTTATATATATCATGTCTTGAAATAACATGTTTTTCAGTACCTTTTAATAATTAAGATCCTGGTTATATGTTAAAAAATGGATGGATTTATTATTTTATTTGCTCCTTTTATTTCAGTCTTCCCATCACCACAATATTGCTTACACAGACTTTTGAATGTTTTTTGTTTCTTATTATATAAAATACCAATGCAGAGCTGCGGTGACCTTTCTATTTGTGCAAAACACACTGAGTAACCGCTTTTTATGTGGTCACTAAACAGACTGTTAACAGAGGCATTCAGAGATTACAGTTACCTCCAGCCCATAGCCTTCCCAGACCTGTTTGGTCTTGACAACAGGCTCCTGTGTGGTGACATGTTTGCAGCTTACTAAGAGCTAATTAACTGGTGTACACTACCCACTGCATGCATACAGAATTCACATTTCTCGGAGTACAGCAGAGCTATTAAATGAATTATAGATCCTGTAGAGGGTTGGAATTTAATTTGACGGATCACTTTACTAGAAAGTTCAGATTGCACTGACTGAAATACATTTTTATGTGATTGCCTCCTCAATTACTTAACTTTTCTTTCAGGGAGTTACTTCAGCTAGTAAATTTGTATTCTATGATGCATGCATGATGGAATTCCACCAGGAGCCCTGGCATGGTCCCTGCGGCTTTCCCTGACAGAAAGTTTTTAGGCTTATGCTTCAGCGTCTGTGGCTAATGACCTCAGAGCCGCCCCTTAGCTATTAGCTCCTCCACCTCAGCTGACTGTCCTTGCAGGTCAAATACGCAAGGTGGCCCTCAGGTGGACTTAGCATGCTGCTCTACACACCAGCAGCAGAGCTCAGAGGTGAGATAGACAGTGAATAGTATCAGAGAGCTGACAGTACGCACACACCCTGAAAGGCAAACAACAGGACGTTGGTGCTTATAGATATCAGAGTGAAAACAGAACGGTAAGGTCACAGTATGTTGGTTTGTTTTCTTATGGCAACAATCACATCTCGACTAAATCCTCACTCCCGCTTTTCCTGTTCCACCTTTTGACTTTCACACAGTCTTCCTCCTTTCTCTCTATCTGTCATTATCACTGTTGCTCCCTCTACCAGCTAGCAGAGACGCATTAGATTGGAGTGTCACGATCCAGGAGAGAACTTAAAGGAGCAAGGTGCCTTGCCGGCACATTTGCTGTGGCCCTCTAATGAAAGATCAATCTGTGATCTGCGTTGTCTTCCTGGGATGCGCCTGGGCCCCTACTGGCCCTTTAATTGGCTTGTATCCGATCTATAACCATCAGAGGCGGAGGAGGAGAAGGTCTGGAAACAGGAGTATCAGGGAAAGGGAAGATAGGGAGGCTTGCTGAGACCGAATAAATAAATGTGAAAATGTGGCATGCTGAAATGTTTTGAGCTAAAGCAAAAGACAAAGATAAAATCCGGCTCAGTGCAGCTTTTTTTTAAACTTATTCCCATCAGTTTGAAATTGAACTGGAAATTTAAATATTGGGAGTTAGCTTTCCACCTTCTGTAGTCCGCATTGAACAGTACAATATAATTTTTTAACCTGTCACTTAGGCATCAACAATGCTTTTCTCACATGAGGCGGTATCTTTTTTACTTTTTAAGTGGGCAGCTGCTGTCAGAGGAATTCTAACAAGCACAAGTCTGAGTCCACTTTACTTTGAAGAATTTCCAACATCCTCTGTAGCTGTCATGCAGTTTTCTTGATTTCTAATCCAATACACACAACGAGAACGCAGCCTTTTAATATAAGGAAAAGAAAGCAAAGAAATAAAAAGAAAATAGCCAAATAAGCACAATGACAATTGTTCGGTTTCACTGACAATCTTGAACTACTGATATTTGTGAAGTCTTTATTAGTTCTGGAATAAGTATTGGAACAGTGAAAAGAGAGTTTTTACACCTTTAGGGGTTTCAGGCCACTCTGCAGAAGAGAGGTTTGTGTTTTGTACAGAAAACTGGCTTTGTCATGCTGTTGATAGCCTCTCTCTGCTATTTTGAGAAGCAGCTCACTGTGTCAGCACCAACACAACCGACGTGCTTTTTACTTCTTCACTGTGTCCCTCTCACATAAACCTTTCATGATGCCTTCCATCACTTATTCATCCTTAACCCTTCAACCTCATCTTTGAGTTTTCTTCACGTTTACACCTTTGACCCGTCTGTGGATACACTGCATAAATCCCATCCCTCCTTTACTGACACAAATACTCCTTCCTTCCTCAGATCCAGGTAATCAGCTTTGTCACAGAGCAGAACTGGGACTCGCTTGAGGTGTTTGACGGAGGGGACAACACTGACACCATGCTTGGCAGCTTCTCAGGTAAATTTTGTGTGTATGTGTGTTTAGATTTATGATTTATTTTCTTGATGCTCTATTTCAGTTAGTTTTGTTTTCCTTAAATGATTACTCCCTCCATAACTGTCATAAACAGCTTGAAGCCACTCATCTGTACCCACCAAAAGCAGAGTTGATATCTTTAAAAAGTGCTGTTTAAGTTAACCCAACAAGAATTGTAAATGAAACAGGGTCCTTATTTGGCAGGGTTTGAATTTATAGGTCGCTTTATTGAATTCAGCGTGAAGACAGGTCGCTGGTGTGGCTCCCCCTGGTAAAATCTTGGTACAGCTCTACAAAGGTTTGCCTTTCCTGTGTGGAGTTAAAGTGAGCATTTGTTTACAGTAGCTGTTACTTCCCTCAATACAACAACAGGGAATTCTGCTTTTGTTTGTGCTTGGAACCAGACCAAGAGTAAATGTTAGATGTACCCTGAAGTGAAGAGATGAAAGAGAAATGCCAGGCTTACAAATCTGAGCCATTAAACAGCCATTTTAGTTCACACAGTACCTGATTTCACTGTGTGATACTCTCCCCCTTATTTTTTGTGAAGGATTCTTGTTTTGGGTTTTTGTTTAATCTCATCTGATTACATTTCCATTTACTGGAGGGAATAAAACATCCTCTGTGTGTCTTATTAATGGTTAGTAGGTCAGACATACATCTGCTTCCCTCAATATCCGACTGCACTTATAAACAGTTGTTCACGCAAACTCTAAACTGTTCTATTAAATCTCCTCCCAAAGGCACCACAGTCCCTGCTCTCCTCAACAGTACCTCCAACCAGCTCTACCTCCACTTTTTCTCTGATATAAGTGTGTCTGCCGCTGGATTCAGGCTGGAATACAAAAGTAAGAGTAAAAAAGTTAACACTAAGCTAAGTAGCAACAACTTGAGTATGACGACGATTTTACTCCAGAAGCAAACCAAAATGTTGTGTTGTGTGTTGAAGTTTTTTGCTTGTGACCAATTTGCAAAATTAGCACAATGCCTGTTTTCTTGACTCATACATCCCTGTTATTTATCTCTCCAGCTGTGTCTCTGACCAGCTGTCCAGAGCCTGTAGTTCCCATGAACGGCATTAAGGTTGGGGAGCGTCTTCAGATGAATAACGTGGTGTCCTTTCAATGTGAACCAGGATATACTCTACAGGTAACATATTCTACTTTTAGATGCAATTTATTCAAAAAGTTACCATTAAACTAGTTCAATCATACAGCGTAATGCACAGACTGCACCATGACAGGTGTTTTCCCTCCAACTCCTGTTCAGTATAAGACGTCCTATAAACGAAAAAGTCTGCTCTCTCTCATTTTCACTGTATATACACATCCTTTGGAGCATCCGTTTCAGGCATCTGGGCTTTTCCGAAGACAGATAACAGCTGTCAATAGGCTGAATGCACAGTACAGTAGTTAAAACAAATTGTGCCTGTTGACTTTGTTCCCCAAAAATCTTCCAGGATTAATGTTCCCGCCGTCTCCCCACCCACTGTTGTCACTGGCAATTTCATTCCCCCTTTTTAGAGACTGGTTTTGCTTCATACTTTTAAATAGTGAGAGACATCAAGAAATGAGTTTTGTTTTTGTAAGGTTTGATAGCTGTCAGACAGTAGCATGTTTTAGCAACAAAGGACAAATAAACTGGAGTGCAGATGGTCTAGTGGTTAAGGTCGTGCTCCATATGGCAAAAGCCCATTAGCAGGAGGTCCAGGTTCAAGTCCGGCCTGCGGCGACTCCCCACTCTCACCCTGCTTCCTACTCTATCCTCTGTCCTGTCCTCTCACATTAAAGGCATAAAAAGCCAGAAAGAAAGTAAGTTAAAAAAAAAAAACAATAAGGACAAATAATCTGATGTCTTATCAATAAAATAAATTAAAAACATTGTCAGTACACCTCAGTTTACAGCAGTCAGCCATGGCATAATAACAGATGAAGAGAAAAACATTGGTGTCTCTAAACAGTTTTTCAGTTGGAGGTGCATGTTATGCAGCAAGTGAAAATGTTGTCCTCAAAGTTGATGCTGTGAAAGAAGGAAAAGAGTGAAGTGAGAGGATGTGAGCAACGTTGACAAAGGCCTAAATTGTTATGGCAAGGCAACCACATCAGAGCATCTTTAAAGTTTCAGCTCTTGTGGGTGTTCTGATGGAAATGAATCAGAACTCATGATTCAAAAGTTTGTTGTATATGGAGTTGTATGGGTGTAGACTGGTCACAACGCCCATAGGACTGTTGTCCAACACTTGAAGTAATGAGCACTTGAGCATCAGAGCCGGACTCTGGAGCAATGAACAAAGATGGACTGTTGGAACAAGACATTGAATTCAAGATTTTGATTTCAACACATTCTCCAATTGAGCCTCTGTGGAGCGAGCTGGACAACCATTGATGCCAGGCTAATTTTCAACAAATTCTTATGTGCTAGAGAATTGTAATACTTCCCTGATGTTTGTAATTTTCAGGAATGGGTGAATGATAGAGGGAATTTATGATGTTGAGCAAGCTTGAAAATATCTGAAGGCTTTCTGTGCCATTGCAGTAGCAGCTCTTAATCAGTGGAACATGTTTGAGAATCTATTACAACCCCAAACAGTCCAAATCAGGATGTTGTCTCGATGCTCACTCAAAAACTCTGCCACTGTTTCCTGGAGTGGGTGCCAGACTGTCTCTGAATGAAATGACGATCACATTTTTGGAAACAGCCAGCTAAAGAGTTCATTTTCTTCTTACATTTGCCTGTTATTGCAAAATGTTTTATCTTCACAGCAAGTTAACTTTGAAGCTCAACTGCACACGTTTTAGAAAGATGTTTTATTGTTTATTTTGACAGGACACACAAAAAGATGCTCCCTCTCTGTTATTCTCTGTCACTTCAAATGGATTTAGTCATTTAGTCGCCACAGGAAGTCATGTGGAGACAGGCAGCAGGTTCACATAATTGGAGAAAGTGATGAGTGACAGTTTGGGGGACAATTTAATTCATCTTCTGTCCTTTGTTGCACTTTTGTCTTTGTGTGTGTGTGTATATGTGTGTGTGTGTGTGTGTGTGCCCACACGGATATGCCATGCAGGGGAATTCACATATCACCTGTATGCCCGGGACAGTCAGACGATGGAACTACCCACCTCCTCTCTGCATTGGTAAAAATAGTTTGTTTTTTTTTATCACTTGCTGCCATCTCCTGCCTTATTTTCGTTTCTATGACTTTCTCTTTATTTTTATTCCTTTATTTTGGAGATCCTTACTCTTATCACAAAGCTTACTGCTCACACATTGGGGAGCTATGCTCTAGCGTCGTCTGGTAAAATAAATGTTATTTTAATCTGGCTTTTGTTTGTGTTGTAGTCTTTACACTTTAAAATGTAATGAATTCATTTTTGGAATCTTAAAGGCACACACTTCATGAAACTGCAACGGCTTCTTGCTTGATTCTGCACCTTGAGTCTCCTAGCCTTTTTAATTAGTTCCATCTTAGATTGTGATTGGTTGAAGATGAAGTTGGGTTAATGACTCAAAGGATAACACTGAACCCTCACTTGTTCCTTTCAGAAACATATTAGTACAGAAACCAAAGTTTCTCTGTGTGGACCTTCCCTCTCCTGTCTTATCTGCTGTTTCTCTGTTGTCCCATTTATTCTTAATCTTTTTTCATACTGTTTGCTTTCTCCCAGGCAGTACCTCTGTGTTTTTTATCCCCCTTGAGTCAGCTAATTCTTTTAGCATTAGTCTCAGCATCCTTTCATCCTTTTAATTTTGATGTCAGAATCTCTCGCTCTTTTCATCTTTTGTGATCCGATCATCACTTTTACTTAGTATTTCCAAGCCCCTTTTTTCCCTTTGCTCGTTCACCTTTTATCTCGTCTTTCTGAGTCTTCATCCTGGATTTCAGTCTCAAAAACGTTTACCCATCAGATGTTCAGGATGAAAGGAGGGGGATGAAGAGCAGGGAAAGATAAAGTATATGGCCCCTCAACATCCCAAGTAGAATGAGAAGAGCACCAGAGTTACTTAAAAGTGAGATAAATTCTCCCATTTGATGCGGCAGTAGCACTCTGTATGCCAGTTTAAACTATTTAATCATTTTTACAAGGATGGTGGATTTTACACCCAGGTAAGTTTATTCAGTAAGAGCATTTTATTATTGCATATAAAACTGTTACTATATGAATTTGATTAAGAAGGGACATTAGGTGTAAAAGGAAAGGGCTTACATCAATATTTTTAAGTAACTCAATTCAAGGTCATGAAATAATAATTAAATACCATTTTGCCTGCATCAGTCAAAACCAACCTCAGTGTCTGTTTGGTCTCAGGACTCCTGTATTAGTTTGTCACAAAAAAAAGCATGAAATGTTTTTTGGTTTTTTTTTTTTGCACCTCAGTGTCTTTAGATCCCCTGAAAACAGAGATCTTCATTGAGCTTTGTTTGTATTGCAGTTTTAATTAGATAATCACTGTTTTGCACATGCTAATAAACAAATGCTTTCTCTGCCCTCTGCCAGCTCAATGTGGAGGAATCCGTGAGGAGATGGAGGGCATGATTCTCAGTCCTGGTTTCCCTGGCAACTACCCTAGCAACAGTGACTGCACCTGGAGAATCTACCTGCCAGTTGGTTACGGTGAGCATCTGAAGAGGCTCTTTAGGCATGCCTGACGTTGGCATTTTAAGGACCTGTAATGTCAAAGCAAGAAGTGCTGACAGCTTTTGTTGTGCTTTTCTCTCACTTATCTCAAACATAATTTTGTTTTATGCCTAAAAACACATAAAAAGTCTGTTTTATTATCTCTCTCAGATTTTAGAGCAATAATATTTTTTTTGATTTTGGAGTCTTCCCACTTTCATTCAACTCTTTTCTCAACATGTCTCCTTCTGTATTTCCCAGGAGCTCACATGCAGTTCCTCAACTTCTCCACCGAGGCCAACCATGATTTCCTTGAGATCCGCAACGGACCCCTCGACACGAGTGCCGTAATTGGCCGATTCAGTGGCCAGGATATACCCTCCTCTCTTCTCACCACTTCCCATGAGACCACGGTGTATTTCCACAGCGACCACTCGCAGAACAAACCAGGCTTCAGATTCGAGTACCAGGGTGAGGATAATGTGTTAGAAAGTTGGAGCACTTTCAGCTCCTTGTAAAAGATGCAGAAGATTGGAGCATGAAATAATGATCAGCCTCAGGACTGTCTCAGACAAAAATAGACTTAGTTAATATATATTTATAATGATGAGCATAATCACCAAGACTAAATTTTGCTAATTGCAGAGCCAAGCCGGTATCATTATAAGTTACTTTATTCTGCAAAGCTTGATGAAGTTAAGGCAGTCCGGCTGGAGATGTTCCTCTGCTTTAAACCACCTTTGCTGCCCCTAAACAAAATCAGGCAGAAGTCTAAATTTAGTAACCTGTGATGTTTTCTGTATGAGAGGGGAAGCAACAGAAATGATTTATCTTTGATTATGGAAAGGTGAATTATAATTTTTAAAGTGTTTCCTTTTTTTTTTCTTTTTTTACACCTTCACTTCCTTTTAATGTCATTAAACTGTGAGATGTTTGCATGTAAAGCCATAACATCCCTGAAATAACCCTAAAAACCGATTAGACGCATTAAATTCTACAGATCTATAAACCCTTCATTTAAAACTATACATTAACTTGAAGATTTTGTCACTATGTGCTAATAAAAAGCTCTGCTGCTCATCAGCAGGGCTGCAAAAAATAAATTGTCCTTGTCTGTAACTGCAACAGGCGCACAAAGTTCAGGTTTTGTGATTCACCAAACGAGCCAGCAAATCGAAAGGTAGCATTGAGCATTTCCATAATTATGTGTGTATTAGCATTTAAATCAAGCATTATATTTGCAAATACCCCACTATTCCCGTATTTGCATGAGTTATCTCTTACAAAGGAAGGCTCTGATCCATAGAAATCAATTTCTTTAGTTATATTTATATCCTGGCTGTTCGAGGCTCACTGCCTGCTTTGCTATTGTATCCGTGAAAGAAGTAAGTTATTTACCCACACTACCACCGATGACTGCATCATACTCCTCCGGCAAAAGCCAAACCTGCCCCTGGCTTTTTCTCTCCCTGTGACAATGACAGTCTGAAAAAGGAGGAGGAGGGGGGGTTGTGTGGGAGGTTGAGGCACAAGAGGAAGAGCAGCAGAAAGATGAAGAAATAAAATAAATGATGGAGTCATATTTGCAATTCTGTTCTTAATTTTGCTAGCTTTAGGGAAAACGTACTGGAAAATGGTGCTCAAACAGAGTGATGAACATGCTGTTCTCTCCCTCAGCTTATGAGCTACAAGAGTGCCCTGATCCAGAGCCTTTCCGTTTTGGTGTGGTGGTGGGTGCTGGCTTCAATGTTGGCCAATCTATCTCATTTGAGTGCTTGCCTGGGTACCAGCTGATGGGACATTCCATTCTCACCTGTGAGCATGGCACCACCCGTAACTGGGATCACCCTTTCCCTCGCTGCGAAGGTAAGTAATTTGATATTTATCCTGTCAATACTCAGAAAGATTAAAACCATTCAGCAGTCTGAAAAATGAATAGGCTTCCAAACTTGTGGGGGGCTCTGTTCTAATGAACGCAGAGGCAAAATAATAACACGATAACTCAGTGTTTTGAATGTATTGAGCCATTGCATCATTAGTATGAAGTGTGGCTTTGAAGATAATGATTATCTATTATGAATAATGCAATTAAACTGATTTATCATTCCTCATTAAAGAAGCAAAGTATTCTTCCATGAAAATCAATGCTCTGCTGAGGAGGAATGGAGACAAATAAAAATTGAATAAAAGAGTGGCCAAATTGAAAAGAAAAGTAACGGGTGCTCTTTCTTTTTTTCTTGTCCTTGACCCACATTCTCACGCTCTGGCTGTCAATTATTCAATGAGGCAGGCTAAATTACAAAAAGAGGTGACGGCCCTGACACTGGAGCTTTGAATTGGCTTGCAGGGAGATAAATGCAAGTACAAAAGGGAGCAACAGAGGGGAAAAAGCAGAGAGAGAAAAAAAGAGGAGTTTATCCGCTCCCAGCCTTTTTAATATCAAGAGAAGTATGAAGATGAAAAGTTATCTAAGAAAATTAAATGTTTGGGTTTGTGTGGATTGAAGTCCATGCATGTGCAGTTGTACTTACTCCATCCTAGTAACAAGGTTTAGTGTATAGTCTATAAAATAACTCATACAATAATCCATGTGGTTTCCATGGGGATACAGCACATCTATAATGCACATTCATGCACACCATCCAGAGGAACAGTTTCCCTTCCTTTCCCCAAACTACTACTTTACATCCCTCAAGCTTAAACGGAGGGAAATTCATGAGTGTCTTTTTTCAAAGACAGATTTCTGTCTTAATGTTTTCCCTAAATTCATATTTCTTTTTGCACTCCAAGGGAATATCTGTCAGACTGATGTTGGCTTGTTTTGATAAGATATTCCAATATATTTTTTTATTTTCCTATGTGTTTTTTTAACATCCACTCCAGGAAGTATCAGTCAAAATGCTGTTTTTTGAGTTTTCAGAATGTTATTTATATGCTTGTGCAAATATACTCTTTATACAGTCACAAACCTTTTTTTCCACTTTCAGTCGCTTGCTTTATAAAAACAAAATTTTCGCATCCATTAATTGTGTTTGTGTGCACACATGTACAAATCTGCTGCGAGGAAGCTGTGAAATAGGAGGCTAAGCGATTACTTTGGTCGTAATGAGATCAGAATAAATGAACATGTATTGGTGTAAGTATACATGAATGCACACATGCTACGACACTGTTGCTTGACTGACTTATTGATATATTTGATTTGACTTGAACGGGTCAGCAGACAAATTCCTATCCGCAGTGACAAAATCATGTAGGACAGAATATCAGCAAATCCCCTTTAAATGTTGTTTTAATTGGTCAGTGCTTAAAGAAAAGTATTGCTGTTTTTGTTAGTAAATTAAATGTATAAAGCACGTGGCTCATATCCTCTTGGTAAACACATGGCTTTTCATCGATTACATTTGACCCACTGTAGCTTACTTCAATCTGTTCCTTAATTTTTGTTTCATAATATTTGCAGAGACGTCCTCTAAAGTGAACAAAACACACTATTACATTGATTTCTGTTACCTTGTTTTACTTTGCCACTTGTTTTGGCATCATCACAGCACTTTGTGTCTATAAAGTGCTTCACTTGTTCTTTTTTTGTTTGTGTTTGTTTCTCTCTTCACTTAACCTTGGCTGCCTTATCTCTTTTCTCTTTCATGATCCTTTTTTTTTTCTTCTGTTCGCTGCATTTTTATTCAGGATATTGTCCTCTCCTTGTTTGTATTTAATAACCGGTCTCAACACTGCCCAAGGTTTTTTGTTCCTTGCAAATCCCTACAAGAAACATACACCTTATTACAGATAAGGTTTAAAGTATGCGGTGTGGGGGGTGGTGTGAGCCAGAGGTGCAACTTCACAGAGTGCCAAGGGTTTAGTCAATCGGTCTGATCAATAGCTCATTTACCTGGTGAGCCAGCAGCAGAGCGGCCTCTCCCTTACAGGGCCAAAGCAGCCGGCTGCATGACACAGAAACCAACATGACCTGAGAACGAAACATGGTGATTAAACATGCCATTTCTGCTCTGGGAATGGTCAGAGACCCCTCGGCATCCAAGGGTGTGCTGTGACGGTGAATACCATGTATTAATCTAAATGAAAGGCCTGCACTACTGTGATTACCTCTCCACATTTAGTTCCCCTGCTCCTCAACTGTTATTACAAGTGTTTTTAAATCATTAGTTGGATCCTCTTGAGAGTGATGTTTGAAAAATTCAAATTGTGTATGTCTGCGTATTTTTGCTTGGCTGCGTAGTTTTTTTCTCCTGTGTCTGAACTACTGTACTTTTTGCCCTCTTTAGGGTATCAAGCATGTGTGGATTTGTGAGTTCATGCTGTTTACAGTTCAGACATGGACATGCTGTTTTAACCTTACTTGTCACGCAAACACACAAAAGCTTAAACGTATGCTTTTCCCCCCCTCTCATACACATACTGTACATACACACAACTCGAAAGCCCAGTTCACACTAACCCCTTGCCTCATCTCCACACTCCCTCTCTTGAACCCCAGTGGGAAAGGGTTGAGGCCTTATCTTAGCAAAACACTCAAACCAAGCCCCCACTTGCTAACAGGCTTTACTGGCTAATCTTTAGCTCAGAGAAGCGCCTGGGCACTAGAGGAAGAGCAAAGGAGAGGGTGAGAGAGACAGTGAGAAGGGAAGCAGAAGAAACAAGGGATGAAAAATCCCCTTTTTTCACCATTTGAAGCAGAATTATGGATCTGTGCTGATGTTTTCATACCCCCCTGATACATATATGTACTCTGCCTCTCTTCCTTCCTTCCTCTTCCCTCCCTCAGTGCCATGTGGTGGGAACATCACATCAGACAATGGGACAATTTTCTCTCCTGGATACCCAGAGGAGTACCCAAGCTCTGCTGACTGCTCCTGGCTGATCACTGTGGCTCCTGGCTTTGGCATCAAACTTAACTTTACACTGCTACAGGTTCATGGACCACACGACTTCATCACTGTCTGGTAAGAAGTTTCTACATCCATAATGTCTTTTAAGTTTGCGTTAATAGCTGGACGTAGAAGATTAATTCAAATCTCAAGACGGTCTCAACAAAATGTTGAATCTTTTTGTATTCTAATTTGTTATTATTATTATTATTATTATTATTATTATTATTATTATTATTATTATTATTATTATTATTATTATTATCTTAACCTGTCTGTCCCTGCTTGTGTTGCTCACATTTGTCATCTTATGATGTCCGTCTCGGTCACTTTCTGCCTTAGAAACCAACAGGGTGTTGGTTTAGGCTGCTGAAAAGTGTGTTTTTTTGTGTTTATTTTTGTTTGACCATGTATTTAGTCTGTTTGTTTGTTTGAGTACCAAGGAATGAAGCTGCTTCTCATCTCCTCTATAGTGCATATTTGCTCTGGCCCTATATGAAACCAAAAATGGAATTTTGTGATGATGATCATCAGTCCAAGTTAATCCCCTCTCTGAGAGAGAAGTTTCAGAGGTCTAATCTCTCGGTGAAAGCACAGATCAGACCATCAGCCAACTTGGCAACATAAAGACGACATAAAAGTAACATTAATGTTTGATGGAGTGGTCTACCAATAGAAAAGGGCAAGGTGTTTTTTTTTTTGGTTTTTTTTATATATATAATTAAATTATTTTCCTGTCTGTTGTGAGTTTATTTGCTGCAGAATGAATTAGCCAAAATGTCTACTTTCTATCATATTGTGGCTCTTCTGTAAACAGCCCCCTGCTGTGTTGATCTTTCCCAACAAGCTCATGCAGAGCCAAGATGGGGACTATCATGTTCCCCAGTTTCCAGTACCACCGCTGTGTATCTATCCAGTGAACTACTGAGCCAAGGAAATGGGCCCCGTAATGGCGGCTTGGCCAGAGTGCTGTCAGGCGGCAGTCCCCAGCCAGCCGTTTCCAGAGCTTCTTGTAATCTCCCATGCCCAGTCTGACAGCCAAAGACAGATGGTTTTTAAGCTGAATGGTTGTGGCAGGAATTTGGGAGCTGGCTTAATCAGCCATGCCCACACCAGGGGACTGCCAAGGCTGGGACGCAGCTTCAGAGACGTTCCCATTGGATGTTGGTTGGTGGAAACAGTGCCGTCCAGACCTGTCATTCCATGCGTATCTGTAATTTTTACCTTATTGCAGCACAGCCACCCACAGCAAACTTGAGAACCTGAAAGATGATTTAAAATAATCTGGCATGTGGCTTTGTTTTTTTTTTTTTTTTCTCTCAGAGATATGTGTCATAACACCTGGAGGTTTGAGCCGAGGATGTTTACAGAAATCCACATCTTTAGTTGATGTTATTTTACTCCATTGCGTAGTTATATTTGAACCTTTTTTTGCCTTCAGGGATGGTCCACAGGAGACAGCAAGGAAACTGGGAGTTTTCACCGACGGAGAGCCAAATGAGCCACCCAGTAGCACCTCTAATCAGGTGCTGATCCGTTTCCGTAGTAACACCGAAAAGGGAGGACTATTTCGTATCAACTTTCAAGGTCTGTATATCTGTCCTCTACTTGATTCTTTTCTTTCTCTTCTAAATGTTTTACAAATATATTGTGGTTCACTCCTTGTGTATCTCTCAACATAGCTTACAGGCTGCAGTTCTGCCTGCCACCCCCCATTATTCCAAATGCAGAGATCCTGATGGCAAGCAAAGAGTTCAAAATTGGTAGGTTGGAAACACTGTCACAAAAAGGAGTATCCTCACACATGTAGTCACACACAGTCACTGCTATCTTGGCAGAGCCGCCTTTTATTGTATTATGTTGGTCTCATCCTGACTTGTAGACATGAAGTATTTCAATTCTTCTCTTGGTTCACCTTCTGGCTTTGACAGTTTACATAATCCCAGGTTCACTGACTAAAAATCCCAGAGGGATGTGGTGCTCAACCCAGACTGCTGCACAGCAGTGTTGAGCCAGCAATATAAATAAATGATTATGAGAAAATAATCAGAGTGCCAGAGGGGATTTAGACAGGTGCCCTCATTTTACCACACAGGAGACAAATGAGATGATTTCTCTTTTTGTGTGCGAACCTACACGACTTTTAAATATTTAGATACTAAAGGAGCAAGCCTGACGTTGAGGCCTGACTTTAAGCTCCCAGATGAAATTTTAACCATACCCTTCGTTGTTTTGCTTTCCTTTGATGGAGACACACGGTAATCAGAATTATTTCTGTTTCAGTGACCTGGCTAAGGATGTATAAAGAGATCTAGGTTACACATCATGTAAATTTTAGCCACCATCTCATGAACTGTGCGTCTGCCTTCTCCTTTTAACTCTTTCTAGGTAACATAGTCCGCTACAGATGTCTTCCAGGCTACCAGATAAGTGGAAACAGCATCCTGACCTGCCGTCTGGGAACACACCTGGAGTTTGAGGGTCCACCGCCTTCATGTGATGGTAAGTGATTGCCTGGACAAGAAATCTATCCGGAGAAGTCATCAGGAGGGCTCGATTCACATTTAAACATAGAAAAAATCCAATACAGCTCTTAGCAAACCAGTGTCACTACTTCCATCCTAAAGCACCAGCAAAGAAAATCTTTGTTGAATTAGTTTCACTTTTTTTCTTCAATCAGTCCCTTGAGATGCACCACATAATTTTTAAGAGAGTCACAACACGTCACTCATATATAAAAGCACCAATGAAATATTGCCTCCACAGCCAAATATGTCCTCTGTGGGTTTATTTTTAGCATGCTTATAGGCAGCAGATTTTATTTTTGCTGTTATCTCAGACTCATGCCAGGGTACTCTATCTGCCTGTAGTCATGGAGCCGTAGCCACATATCAGTTTTTTAGCTTTTTCTATCTCTGAGGAGAATACTTTGGTCCCACGAGACTGTGGGTGGCGTGCTGTAGCGCTCTCTACATGCTGAGATATTGTCTTCCCTTAGGAATAACTGACTGCAGTGTTTCCAACACATCACATTATCATTTTACTGTACGTTGTGTGCAATACATCTCCCCGGGCCGTAAGACTGGGTTCATAGAGAAGTTCCTTTGTGTCTCGGTACTTTTAGATATCTTAAAGCATCAATCTTCAATTTTTAGCCTCTTTTGTGCTATTTCTCTTTATTTTCTCTTTTTCCTACTTTATGAGTTTATTATGGAAAACAAAGTGAATTAAGTCACCTTATTTTATAAAGTCAAATGTAACTTTTTGAGTGATAAATATATCAAATATACAAATGCCCTCAACATGAGTGGAAATCAGAAGGAGATGAAAGACTCAGGCAGAAAATGAGGGCAATGATAAACGAAGAGGAGCTATGTATAGGCTAATAATGAAGACTTGGATCAAAGTAAAAAGGACACCCACTGAGAAAATGTATGAGGAAAAAAAAAAGAAAGAAGGGGAGTCCTTTCTGGAAAATGTGGAAGACGGACTGCTAAATGAGTAGAAGGATGGCAAGTAAGAGGAGCATACAAGTTAAAGTGGGAGGGAAATAAAATGAGGATGGCGGAGTAGTTGGAGGGCAGCAAGGAGACGAAGTGCACAGCTCATTGAAATGCAGGGGACATGCCGGCTGCAGCTGCACCTATCAAATCACCACTTCTAGCTCTGACAAGCACAACCCTCCCCGCACTCCAAGCTGTCCCCACCCCCCACAAAGATACACTCAACTCTAAGTACTTATACTGTATAAACATACACACTGGTCCAGAAAGTGCCTGGGATGCTCAGCAGTGAATGTTCTCATTGTGATATTCTCTCAGAGAGCATCACTGGAGCTTCCAGCTGGTTCTGCAGTGTTGCTTGCCCCTCGGTACCAATATCCTCTCTCATCCTCTGCATTCCCCCGTCTGCACTCCCTCCTCCCTCACCAGCCACTTCCCTCCCCCGACTCTCTAGCGTCAGACTTGTGTTGTTACATAACATATGTGCCCTTTATTCCCTGTTCTTTCCTTTTTTTGCCTTGACTCAAAAAACAACAACACACTACAATGTTTTGTCACACTCTCACTCACAGGTGTCTATCGCCACATAAATCTGTCTTTCTTTGTCTTCTATTTTCTCCAAACGCTGACATCCTGGCCAAGTAATAAAAGCCACCTCCATACACATAAACACGTAGGCACACTCACTCTTGTTTTTCTTTATTTAATATGAAGCGTTGTTGCCAGTCAAACTAGCAAATGGGTTTAGCCTCTCTTGTATTTCCTGCCATAGGAGGAGCCAGTTGGTTTGTGGAGTAGTCAGTTTGCCTGCTATTTGATTAAACTGGGTTCTATTGGCCCCTAACTTCGTCTGCTGTCTGCTGAGACCACAGGGAGTCCCAACATCACACACGCACTCACAAAGCCGCAGCGTCAGTATAAAGTGTTTAATTCATTAATGAAAAACAATGAGCTCTGATGATCCAAAATCCCTGTGTTCATCCCCCCTGTAAGAATTCTGGCTGAACCTGCATAATCACCCATCACACATATATCCCAGCTTTCTAGCCTTCTCTATCCCGCTCTGCCTGTCACCTTTATTTGAACTTTAGACTATTTTTATATACTGTATTATTATTTTGTTTTTTGCCCTAGGCTTCTTTTAGCCCTCTGAGGGATAACAACCGCCCCTTATTCAGCTCTGTATTCTCATTCCTAACTTCTCAGTGTTGTTAGGTCCTGATCCACGCTAACACTTATGTTTCAGCACATCCCCTTTAAGCAGCTTGTTATCGCTCCTCAGTGTATCCTAATTAAAACACTAACATGAATTAAGGCATCGCAAATGCACTGCAGCAGTATATATGCTTGATACATTTTACATTCCTGCACAAGTACGTTCCTCCTTTCATTCTGTGGAGCACAAATGTATGTGAATAGATGCAGATGCATGTGCATCTGTGCTTGTCTGTTATTGCATTTTTAATGAGGAAGATGTTACCTTACCTTGAGCAATTTATACACAAACAGAGGGGCTGTCTTGCAGATTGTCAGCCGTGCTACCAGTTTATTCTATTCTGTGTCTTGTTAAAGTGAATTTCATTTTGAGTCCTATCAGTGTTCATCTCACCTTGTGTGTTGAAGCTGCCTTTTTTCCATCTGTCAGATTTTTAACCTAACACCTTTTTGTTTACAGCCAAACAGAATGATGGTTCATTTCAAAATAGATTAGTTAAATAAGTAGCAACCTTGTAGATAAGAACACCTGCTTGCCTCTTTCCACCAGTTACAAAACTAGCTGGAAGGAGCTTTAGAGATTTTTGAAAGGTCAATGAAACTCACGTTTTACCCTCAGAGAATTGATCACTTAATGAACTTCACTCAAATTTGTATGTACCACTTCAAGGCATAATCAGTCTCACTATCAGTGATGGTTTTAAGCCTCCTTACTCGAATCCACAAAGTACTTCGGGTTGTAAATGATTTTGCCGACTCTGTCTTTGAATCAGATGGAAACAAGATTGGTGTAACTTTAGCTTCCAAAGGTAGTTGCAAAAAGAAGTACTACATCTCATGTTTCTGTATATACGGTGGCACAACAGCTGGTGCTGCAGCTTCACAATAGGAAGGTCACAAGTGCGAATCCCGGTTCCTCCTGGTGGGCTTTCTTTTGCATTTTCTCCCTGTGCATGCGTGGGTTCTCTCCAGCTTCCTCCCACAATCCAAAAACATCCTCATCAGGTTACTTATTGTGTGTGAGCACAAAAGGTTGTCTGTCTCTATGTGTCAGCCCTGTGATTGACTGGTGACCAGTCCAGGGTGTACCCCGCCTCTCGCCCCAAGTCAGCTGGGATAGGCTCCAGCCACCCGCGACCCTGAACAGGAGAAGTGGTGTAGAAGATGAATGAAAATATGAATAAATTATAAGGTTATTGTGTGTTTGGTCTTGTTCATAAACACTGCCTCTAATTTAATGATTGCTTACCTGACATATTGAGGTTTATTGAAGGAAGAGAAAAATCATAAGCCAATAAATTTAAAGCAAATAATTACTTGCCAGTAATATTAAATGTAGCCTTTCATTATATTATATAATATTTATCATCCTACAAACACACAGAGTATGTTCGACAAGCCAAGAGAGAATACAGACAACACAGTGTACTGACACAAACATATGGCTCGGCTACATACAAATAAACAAATGTATCTAAACACACATATTTGTCTCAGAAAGAAAGGGCTAGAATGTGTTTTAGAGGGTTCAGCGTTTCACTGCTCAAATGAAGGACCTGCTGGTGCCAAGTGCTGCTGCCTCCCCTGAGGCAGAAAAGCTTGGCTTTTCAAATTGCAGCAAACAACATGGGCCTTTACACCCACGGCTAAATTTTCTGCCACACATGGTTGACAAACATTTTCACATACAAAAATATGCACATAAAAAGTCCCTGGAACCATCTCATGTTGGTTTACTTTATTCGACTTTGCTTTGATTGTAAGCTTGCCCTTCACAATCTTTTATCCAGGCGGAATAAATGTTATATCCGTAAGTTTGAAACAGTACTTTGTAAACTGCGAGACTCTCGTTGGTTGCTCTTACGATGAGTCCATGCAAAAGTTATTTGTTAAGTTTGCGATCTTATGTAAGCCAAAGTAGGTCCTCAGGATTTGTTTGTGACATATAGGAAACAATATACTGCAGAGAGCAGTTGATTTCACAAAGAAAATGTGGTTTTATGGTTTGTGACTGAGCCCTAAAAGCAATCACAAGCAAACAGAAAAAAAAGTAAATAAATAATGAATAAAAAAAAGATTAGAAAAAAAAGAAAGAAAGAAAAAATAAACAAGTGTCTATCTTTCTCTGCAGTGGAAAGTTATTTCACACTCTACCTGCTCTGTACTCAGCCCCATTAGGTGAGCAGCAAAAACAATAGAAAGGGGGGGGACTGTGTATCGGTTGCAGTGTGTATTCGGCTCAGCATTGACGTTCTTTTTTGTACAAGCTTGTTTTCTGTGGGGTTCCACTGTGTATGCAGACTACTCTGACAGATTAAGAGTTTGGCCTCATAGATTTGGGGAAATGAATAAAAATAACTGGCTGGAGAGTTGTGCAGTGAGTAGCAATAAAGACAGAAACCACTTGAAAATGTCAAAGATGTCAAAGCGATGTCCCACAAGTTCTCATAGCAGAGTAGGAAGGAAATGAGTGGATGGAAGTGGTCCATCCAGACATGTTACAGCAAAAGAGCTTCAAGGCAGATGTGAGCATTAGCCGCTGCCAAGTTAGCATCCCATGAGTCACATGCCAAATATATATAAAGAGCTGAGAATATGCTCATAGCAAGTCAACAATATTACATAAGCTCATTCAGTGACTGAGTTTTGTTCCCTTCAACAGCATCAGGGCTGGAATGACAATCAACTTAGCTAAAGCTTTTAGTCACATTGACTTGCCCTCCAGCAATGGTGTGGATTTAACCAATCCAATTTGTGCCTCGAAGTAAATTTAATTTTCTCGAAAGCAAAACCATTACAAGTTAGTAGCAATGATAAAACCACAGTGGGAACAGGTTTGAAATTGATTGAAATTTTCATCTCTTCTCTATTTCCCTCCACAGTGACTTGTCCCATGAACGAGGTATTGACAGCTTCGACTGGTGTTATCATGAGCCAGTCACCAGGCAGCGGTTTCCCACACTTTGAGTCCTGCTCCTGGGTGGTCAAAGTGGAACCTGGCTACAACATCACCTTCACAATTGAACACTTCCAGACAAGCCGACAGTTTGACGAGCTGGAGATCTTTGATGGCAAGTACCTGTTTCTGCTCATATACAGTAAATACCACTCTGGTGTTAAGTGTCATGTAATTTAGTCAAGCATCCTTAGTATTATTTTTCTTAAGCAAAGTAATCATACCTTAAAGTGCTTTTAAAATTATGCCTTGAAATCCTGGATGAAAGAAAAAAAATATACATTACAACTACCTATGGCTAAGTCACAACCCCCTCCAATCCCACTCCATTCAACAAGCAGTGATCAGAGCTTTGGGATGTGTCACAATAGGAGAGATTTTGCAGGAAGTCATTGATGATATTTAAAGATAGAAATATCACTTTTTCAAGTAATTTATTATAAATATGCAAGTAGTGCATGGCTTCCTAACAACTGCTTTGCACAACTTAATACATAAATGAAAAATTTGAGGAAGCCAAATAATAGTGAAACAGGAAAAAAAGAAGTAAATGACATATATGAAAAGGAGTGAGCAGAGGCGTACCTTATTAACTCTCACCCCTTTGTCTAAGAATATATGCATATACATCTAGAGCCCTTTAGACAACAGCTAACAACGATGTGCGATTTTGACTTACCTTAGAAAAGATGTAGACATCCGTATTATTTTTATTCATGTTGAGTTGATGTTGTGTTCTTTGTCCAAAGAGGACACTTTTCTTGGTTGAGATGTGTCTTAGAAAAGGGTTAAAAATGCCCTCCATAACCCAGCCTCTCAAGGTACCTGGTGTCTGAATTACATGCACCCCATGAAAACCGTTTGACTATTTTTAAACTTAAAATTTAAGAAATATCTCATAAAACCAAAAGAAAACTGATATTCTGCAGTGCATTTTATTGGACATCCAGTCAGAGAACGTTTGAGTGTATGGGAATGGCTATAGGCACTGGGATTGGCTCATCACTTTTGAGGGCGGGACTGAGCCGTAGGTCAGTTGTGTTGTAAGCAAATACAAAGTTTTAAGTTTGAGTAATTTTATTAATTTCCATTTCTGCAAATAAATTATTAGGCTTCTGAACTGCAGCAAAACCATCAATGCAGCTTTAAGTAGGGATTGAAAGGTTTTATTCTGCAAAAGATGTTTTTTAAAAGCTTTGTAGTAATGATACTATTATTTAATGGAAAAAAAGATTCTCATGACTTTCTTTTCACTTTCGCCTCAGGTCCGTCCAGACAGAGCCCCCTCCTTATAACACTGAGCGGTAACTATTCCAGCCCACTGAGCATCACCAGCTCCAGTAACAAAGTCTACCTGCACTGGTCCTTCGATCACACCACCAGTCATAAAGGCTTTCGAATTCGCTATTCAGGTGGGTCAAGAGGAAGCAAACGCCAGCCTTTAGTTATTTTATTTTTAAATGTAATGTCAGAGATCCATTTCAGAAACATTTTCTAGACAGACTTATTTTTTCACTTTGCTATGTCATATCTCACCAGAGGTTCCTTTAGTTTACTGACTCGTTAGACCAAGATTTTTGTTGCCAACTGCAGCTGAAAAAGCTTGCAGTATGACCCATCTCCATGACAACACAGCGGGGGCAGCAAGCATCAGCAGCACTCCTTGTTGTGCTCTAGAGGCCTGGGAATTAGTAAATGCCGTTTCCTGTATTGCTTATTAAACTTCACTTGTATCCAGCTCCCTTGAAGGATCTGTTGGTATACGACACCTGTGTAACTGGCTGTGAATTATTACTGTTCAAATATTTAAAAGACTCCCTCTGTTCTGTATCAGCAGCACTCAGCCAGATTGACTAATCATCTCTTTCTTCTCTCTGTGGAGCGCTCCATCTCCCTAACCGGATGTTGTGTTTTTTGCTATATTTTTTTTCATTGCTCCTTTCATATGTTTTTTTTCTTCCCTGTGGCTGATGTTGCTAAAGTAAGCAAAGTGACAGAAGGACCAAGTGATAGCTGAGAACTCACTAGCTGCCGTGGTCAATATGGAGTTGCCTTCTGTGTTACCTTGGTGGGAAGGGAGAAACAGATGGCAGAGGAAGATTCACCTTTTTTTAACTGTGCTTTTCATCAATCCATTTTATTTGTGCATGGATCTTCTATCATTATTGGCTTGAAGTCATCTCCAGCAGTTCCTCATCTCAGTTTTCTGTTCTACTTCACCCACAGCCTCTGTAACTTTTTATGGACCACATTATTTGGATACCATTCAATTAAGTCAACTTTGACACAATTTCTCACTTTCTCCTTGATATCCTCTGTGAGCACCTCTTTGTCTGTATCATTATCTTTCTCTTCCCTGCTTTCTCTCAGCTATAGTGCCCAGTCAAATGCCAAAGTAGATCTGATTCCTCTAAGCTGCAGGGCTGATTGCAGAAGTACAACAAATACTATAACAACTAAAGAAACGCAGAGAACGAGTACGTGAATAGGAAAAGTGGGAAATTAGTTTGACTCAGATACGAACAATTGAACTTGAAACTGTCTGAGAAACTGTCAGTCACTATGACTGACAGAAAGAGACTTGCAGAGAGGAAAAACAGAGTCTGAATGTGCAAATTAGATTTCACTGCATGAAACAGCTATTTGCTTCTGCAAGTCTCTACTTATGAAGCTGTGAGGGAAGATTTTGATGAGTGTTAATCTTTTGATAATTTAAGAAAAGAAAATAAATGCTGCTTTTTGTTGTAAAACTTTCTGTTTATCACCTACCAAGTGTTTTAACACCTTTTTTCATTTGAACCAATGTCGAATTTCACAGCAAGCGCCTCTTTTTTCAAATCTACAGCCTCCTTACGTCACTAAGAGTCTCACGATCTCTGTCTCACTGGAACACTGAGCGATAAAAGATGACGCTGCTGACACAGCTTTAAGGTTTTATAGTTTAGAAGGGTTGTATCTGATTTTTACATGCTACAAATTAACACAGACTTGAACAGGACGCCATTGAAACTGCCACATGTGAGTGGTTCGAGTCAGAAAGTGGTCACAGTGATTAAGCAAAACAGATAATGTGCTTTTTCGGTTAGTCCCTCAAAGAGCAACATATCCTGCGTCTCATTGCTGTGTTCTTCAGCATCATATTGTCTCAACTATTTTGACATTATGCATTCTTCTTTACTCCATCAACAGGTGTGGCGTTTTTGGGAGGTCTACAAATGCAGTTTTGGCCCAAAAGCACTCATTTGTTGGCATCCATAGACCTGTTGCTGCTGCCATTTGGGATGAGAAATGATGATTACTGCACTCAATTTAGCCAACAAACAAAAACAGATACTTTGTGTCTATTATTACGTATCCATCACCTTTATGATCCTCCTCTGCTGCAGCTGACAAACTCTTGCTATGCTTTGTAGCAAACATGAGTTTCCCCTAATCAATTTCCCTTGTCTCTGGTCTGCAGCTTTTGCCTTAAAGAGATTGCAGAGCAGCACTTGTATTAATAAATATCCTCCTTTACCAGGCCAGGCATAGAAGACAAATGCAAAAGAGATCCTGGGCTCTGTGATATTGAAGGCATATTAATCCTTCACCACCTCCACAACAACTTGCATCATCTTGCATCATTACTGGGTTTTCATGGTTGTTGCACTCAATTTTATTGGAAAGCTTACTCAAATGTTTACCTTTTTTTGTATATTCCTCTCATAGCGGCGTACTGCAGCCCACCAAACAACCCTATAAATGGTACAGTGCACAGTTTGACAGGCACTAAACTGGGCAGCACCCTCCGCTTCAACTGTGACCAAGGCTTCAGGCTCATTGGCCAGAGCAGTGCCACCTGCACCAGGACTGCACAGGGGACCTACCAGTGGAATGCACCGGTGCCACTTTGCCAAGGTGATGGTCCAAAAATAGCAGCGAAGTATGAGGACAGATATAGTTGAGTGAAAATACACTGATGGATTAGATTTTCCTTTTTTCCTTCATGTTGGAAAAACTGGTATTTCAAAACATCTGGAGAAGAATTGTTTTAGATTTTTAAAGTAAGCCTGATTCTTTCATTGCAATTAAACAACATTTTTTGTTATTCTCACTTGGTACTGCTCTTGAAAAAAGATGAAAGCAACCTCAAACTGGGTCAAGAAAGAAGTATTTTTCATTGACAGACCTATTCAACAGCTTGCATACTGAGCCAAAGAGGCTGGAGGCTGAGGGGAGTTTGCAATAGTATCCTTGTGTTTTTTATTTCTCAGCCAGTTTGTGCAATATGGGCATCATGCAATATAGATGTGTGTATGTTTAGACCATTCTGTGGATTTGTTAATCTTTATTTATTACCATCTATGAAGGCAGAACTGTGTCAACACTGAGTCTGCAACAAATTACCCCTAGGAGACAATAAAGTTTATTCTTATTCTTAAAGACAGCATCATTTTGTTGCAAACATCTCTGTAAAGTTTATTTGTTCTGATTCAAGTTGATTTAGAAAAGACAAATCATTGAATCCAGTTGCCTCGGTCAAAGGAAGATTTTAACTGACAGTGTCACATCTCTGGCAGCCCCTCAGCCCTAGGCATGCTTCAAGGAAGCTCACTTTACCTTGCCTCAGAGCAACTTTGAAGTTAACACTGTGTCAGATTACCGTTTGGTTCAAATAAGCTGAATTGTTTGATAAGTCAGTCTTCTGGGTTGTAGTCACGGTTATCTCTACTTTTCACTTTGCTCACATTTCCACTGCTGGAGCCCCAAAAAAAAGGAGTTACCAGCGATTGACACATTTTTTTATTTAATTAATTTTTTGAAAGACTAGATTGTTATTTTAGATTTAGAAGGTATGAAAAAGGCTGGAGCAAACCAGTGAAAACTGACCCAGAGTGTTCATTAGTACATTGAAAATGTCTTCTTATATTTTTACAAAATGCTGATGCTGTTGCACCATCTTCATTGACTTCAATTGTGATGATAAAGTTAAAAAATTAAACCTCTTCTGGCAAACTTTGGTAACCAAACACGCTTATAGAATAGTTGCAGTAGAAAAATATAAACACAGAGCGGCAGAGCAGTCATTCAGTTTCTGGTCAACTCTGCACCAGGTGTAATCTTCCCATGAATAACACGTGCTCTCTCTGGACTGGATTGTTTACTATAGAGCAGATGGCGGCCCAAGCTAATGTTTGCTGCTCATCAATGCCTGCTCTGGGAGTGTGTTTGTACAGGAAGCCTGTTGTTAGCTTAGCACTCTGCATACAAGGATGATTATTAAAATGTATGCTGGGAGCTGAGCTTTCATTTTGCTAAACACATTTTTTTCCCTTACCTTTCCATCTTATCTCATCCAGTCATGTCCTGTGGAATGCCAGTGCCCCCAGTCAATGGCAGTATTGTGGGCCAGGACTTCTCTTTAGGAGCCAGGGCAACATACAAGTGTAATCCTGGGTTTCGTCTTTCTGGGCCCATCACCACCTCAGTGGTCTGCCAGGAATCTGGCAGGTGGAGTCCCATTGAAGCCCCACCCAGATGTCTTCGTAAGTATTTCTTTTAATACTAATTATGATGTTATCAAGAGGGGGGAAAAAAAATCTTTAACAAGCTTTCAGCAGCATTAATGATCAGAAGTCTTAAGTTGATATTTGAGCTAATAATGTGTGCTAATTCACTGACTATGCAGCTGTGACCTGCCCTGACATTGGCCACTCTGCTGTGGAGCATGGGAGATGGAGGCTGATCTATGGAACTCAAAACCAGTATGACGCAATCATGATGCTCATATGTGACCCAGGTTATTACTACAGGGGTCAAAGAGTAATTCGCTGCCAAGCCAACAGCACCTGGAACTACCCAGATCCGCGTCCAGTCTGCGAGAGTAAGTGTGACCTGCATGTCCCTAATTGTACCACAGTATCCTCAGCTGACTCGCTCATTAGCGCTGACAAGTAGAAAAACATCCATGAGGAAAAAGTAATTTACCAAGCATTGAAAGTAATCATGGTGTAATAAATCTTATTACACAGTGATATTATGAAAGAACCAAACAAAACATGCACAGGCTTACATAAACAAAATGAAATCTAAAAAAGTAAATGAAACATATTGCACACAGAACAAATAACAGCTGCTTTTATATTCACCATGATGGAAAGTAAAATATGATATTGTGTTTTAAATTCAGTCATCTCCTGTGGGGACCTTGGTACTCCACCTAATGGCAACAAGATTGGAACTTTGACTGTGTATGGAGCCACTGCCATTTTTTCCTGCAACACAGGATACACTTTGGTGGGCTCTCGGGTACGAGAGTGTATGTCCAATGGGCTGTGGAGCGGAACACAGGTTCAGTGTTTAGGTGAGATCTTTAGCTCTCCAAGTGATAACAAATTCAAGATGTTTTTTTTGTATAAGAAATGTTAAAAAAAAGAATGTCTGATCTGTGCTTTATTGTTTGTTATTCATTCATAGCTGGACACTGTGGCACCCCGGAGCCAATAGTTAATGGACAGATCATTGGGGAGAATTACAACTACAGAGGCAGTGTCGTCTATCAGTGTAACCCAGGATTTCGCCTCATTGGGGTTTCTGTACGGATCTGTGAACAGGATCATCGCTGGTCAGGACGCACTCCTGTCTGTGTTCGTAAGTGTCCACGTAGTGAAGTTGTTCTGTAGAAGTGGGGTCAAATGCAGGAGATACATGTGTAAAAACACCGGCTTTCTAACAGCAAATTACTCTTAAACTTCCTTTAGTGTTTTGATTGGACTGTCCAACAACTGCTCCATACAACTCCACTTAAGAAGGAAAACCAATCCTTGAAGTTGCTAATCAATTCTGGACTCTTTCCAACTCTAAATGGGTCAGTTAGTTATAATTAGTGGTGATTAACGTTACCAAGGGGGCTCATATCATGACATTTCAGGCCAAAATGATATGTAAGTGATTACCACTTAATGCCCTTCACCCTGCCCTGATACTATCCTGTTCCTTCATGATACACATCTTGTTGGAATTGTGTTATTTGTTTTACGTGAAACCAGTGCAGCTTCAGAGGCACAGTACACTTTATATTACAGATATGTTCCTCTTCCTACTTGTTTTTAAAGTTGGTTGATTAAACCTTTAGATTATAGCTAATTGCTCTTTAAATATCTCTGTAATATCTATGCAGTTATTAATTTCTTTCTCCTTTGGTCTTCCAGCCATCACATGTGGCCATCCTGGAAACCCCACCTTTGGTCTAACACAAGGAACCCATTTCAACCTAAATGATGTAGTGCGCTTCGTCTGCAATACTGGATACGTTCTACAGGGAGCTGTAAAATCGACATGCCAGGCCAATGGGCAGTGGAGCAACGCCCTCCCCAGGTGTAAAAGTAAGTTGAAAGTAGAAGCAAGAGCTTATTAGTCAATACGCAACTTATTTTCAGAGAACTTTATATCTGGAGGGTACATACAAAGACCCAGCAAAGGTGATAGTTACACATTTGTCATGTTAGCCAATGTATTCAATATGCAGTTGATGTAGTGGTGCCATTTGTTCTCATTGCTATGGAGATATCAAACATATATATATTTTGTTAAGTTATTTTCTGAGGACTCCTTTAAGTCATAACACCTGTATGCCCTTGCGCCCTTTTGTGTCCCACAAAATGTTCAAATGCATATATGACACATGCACAGCTGCATATGCAACACGCAACCTCTGTCTAATCTAAATGAGCCACTCACTTCAGCTTTGTGCATGCCTAATGCCTGGAAAGAGGACATTATCAGAACTCTACCCTATCCTTCATTTTTGCCTGGAAGGAAATGGCTTTCTTTTTTGTATTCCCAGCCATTTGTTTGGGTAGGTATTAAATTACCTATCGTAATGTGCAGGTTCATATCTTCAATGACCACAGATGACCCCAATCACAGAGAGAGAGCGGAGGTGAAACGCAGAGACACCCGCAGGGAGAACAGGTTTAAATGACAAGTATTAGGGGAAATTGAAATGAAAAACCAAAGAGAAGCCTGTAGTATTTAATTACCATGGTCTCAAACACGTAGCCCTTGGAGGTTCCAGATAATACTTACATTTGATGTTATTTCCTCTTAGCATAGCTTCCTCAGTTATACCCAAAGGCTCACCTGTCTGTCAAAAAAACAAACTTAGTTAATAACTATGCAGGAAGAGCCAAAAACAATCACAGATCCTTGAGCTTGTATGAAAGACAGTAGCCTTAGGAGACCTTCACTCTTTGTTTTGCCTTGAATAAGAAGTACCCTGCACTGTTACGAATGAACGAGGCAGGGACTTTTAATTTGCCTGCGTTTTGCAATGTATCTCGGCACCCATGTTGACTAACGGAGGGCTCTGAGACAGGCACTGAAGGGGCATTCGCAAGGTCAAGCCTTGAATATGACAAGGCAGTGACAGGACCAGTGACAGGTTGACTTATGAGTTTGTTTTAAATGAGGAGAGAAAGGATTTGGCCCTTTTTTTAGACATTTATGAAGGGATAAGGAGGCTACAAGTCTCACAGGAATCCTTCTTCAGTTGTTAAAATAAGAGAGGAGAGTATTTGACTACTGCATGCATAAGCAGGCGAGATTTTCTCCCAGACATACGCCTTAAATCTCTCCGCTCTGGTGGTGACATCATATTAGCATTGGCCTTGTTTCCATGCGGATGCTGACTGAGATGCATTTTGTGTGTGTGTGTGCGTGTGTGTGTGTGAGAATGTGGGCGTCTGTTTGGATCCTGAATTATCCTCACTGATGATGTGGAGACATAAGTAGCTTAGAGGTCTTTTTGTCAATCAGATTTATCACCTTAATTACAGCATTCGAGGCGTCTTTGGTGAGCCATGCTCTCCTGTCTGCCATGTACTTCCTCCCCTGAGTGGAAAGCTAGAGGAGCTGTGATGACATTTGCTTTATCCATCTCACCTCAGCCTTAGCTAAGCCAAACCATATGCCTTTTTTTTTTTATAGGGTTAGAGAGAACTCGGCAGATAGATGACTGGGAAAACAAAGGGAGGGTGTGTCTCAAGACTAAGGAAATGATTTCCACTGTATGGTTTTAACTTCGAAAGTCTGTAGGCTCCATCAATAATGCAGGGAGCAGGAAAGCACTTCTGGTCTGCCCAGTCTCCTATCACCGTCTAATCAACACCAATTTCAGTCACAGCGATTGAAACCGCCTTCTTTGGATGACTGTGTTTATTCGTCGCTCAGCTATAAAAGGCAAGAGACACAGGGCAGAAAAAAAGCCCACTCTGACACACCACTTATGGTGCTGTAACTTGGCAGTGGTCCAGTAGGAGGAGAGGGCGACCAGGGTCCACACTTCTGAGTGGAACAGAGATGAATTACCTTGGCCCTTCTTCCCTTTTCACGTTGATTCTTCTTTTCCTTTCATCCTTTCACTTCCTCTCTCTCACAGCCTACTGGGCCACACATAAAATTTACCAGGAGGTCAGACATTTTAGATGACTGTTGGATCGCTTTTTGAGCACACGTTGCCTGAGCACATTCTTTTCAAAGCTGAATTCCAAGCTTGGAAAGTCTTGCGCTGAAGCAGCTCCACTGCTTCAAATACGCTTTGTAGTGTTATTATGCGGTGAGTTGTAAATGATGTCACCACGGGTCAGCGCTCAACTGGAAGGAATACATTATAATAGGTATTTTGGGGGTGATTTAGCTGTGCTGGCCAGCTTGGGAGCATAGAAATGAGCAAGCTTTTAGGTACATTAGCATACAATGGGTTCATTTTGGCTGTGGCAAAGGCAACCTCATAGAGCAAGACTGGCAAGGCAAACTGCGGCATAATGGCTGCATGGGCACTCCCACACAGTGTTTTAGAAGCTATTACAGTTTTGGCATCATAGTACATATTTAGCTGGAGTTAAGAATAGATAGAAAGTGTTACTCACTGTGCTTTGACCCTCTTAAGGCATTGTAAGCTTTTACTGTGTGTCTTGTATCACAATGTTGGGAAACATGATGGATCTCTGCTGGTAGCAGTCATACCCTGACATTCTGTCATGAATTTTAATATATTCTGCATCATCAGGGCCTCCCCCTCTCTAACTCTGTACAGTAACCCATTTGCTGTCCCCTCGTTTTTCACTCATACCCATTTCTTCCTTTCCCTAACGCTCTCCATCTGGTGCTAAACTGACATGGTGCCTGTTCTCCTGTGAGCCCCACATCCATCACCATCATGTACCACAGTGGCCAGCAGGAGACTGGCTCTAATGAAGCAAATGTTTATTTCCGCAGTTCCTCCTACTTCATTTAGATGTGGATGAATGGATGGATGAATGGGCGGATTCCAAATGGGTGAAAAGTTGTAGATTCAGAACAGAATTGACAGAGATAACAGAAACATGGGGAAGAAAAAAAAATATCTCTATTGTTTCCAGTGTGAGAGAGAAATCCCCAAATCATCTATAAAAAGAAAGATTTATAGACTACACAAAAAAAAAATCAAATTTCTTCTAACATTCAAATAAATAAGCATCTTACAATAGTTCATTATTCCATTAAACTAACCACTCTGCTTCTACCTCTTTCTTCAGTTGTGAATTGCACAGAGCCAGGCCACGTAGACAACAGCATCAGGCAGATATTGCCCAGCGGGCCGCACCGCTACAGCTTCCAGACCACTGTGTCATACCGCTGTAACCCAGGCTACTACCTGCTGGGTACCAGCTCTATCTCCTGTCAGGGGGATGGTACCTGGGATCGCTCCCTGCCCAAGTGCCTGTGTGAGTACCTCAGGTCTTAGTTATAAATACTGCAGCGCAATTAATAAATTGTGTGAGCACTGAAAATAAAAGGATATTTTTTGTTGTTATTTTATTTTATTTATTTTAAAATACTTTGGTTCTTGTTCCAATTTTTTGGTGCCCAAATAACAGACTAGTGGATTAATTTCACAGTCAGTAAACTGGTCCACATCATTTGTTCTGCTAACATCCTCAGACCTTCAGATTTTACTTGAGAAAAATAAATCCACAGAAAAGAAAAGTAAATATTCACAGCTGCAGAGGCTGCAAATGTAAAGAATTTTTCTTGTGCAGCGGGACTGAAACAGAAACTGACTTTTTATTTTTTTATTTTTAATTAAATAACATTTGAAGCAACCAACCGTCTCAGCAGCCCCAAGTCTTCACTTCCGTTCAGAGTGGAAAATCTTTAATGCATTTGAAATCCGAACAGACTCGATTTTGTACATTACAGTGATGAAGCACTACGATGAAATAGATCTACTTAAAGGTTGGATAATTTAAAGAAAAATTAAATATGATTTGATACAGTAAAAAATGTAATGCCGATAAATTCTCACCCACTGTCTCTTAACATTATTACACTGAGTAGTTCTGCTTAAACAAGGCAGCCTTATCAAATTGTGATTTCTAAAATTAACTTGTGGGTAATTTAACTGTTCTCTGCATCTCATCCTCTGTTCTGATTGGACAGTGGTGCTGTGTGACCGCCCCAGCGTGCCACCCTACACACAGATCTCAGGCGACCGTCGAACTGTTGGCTCAGTTATCCGCTACACCTGCATTGGCCAACGTAGCATCATCGGCAACACAACACGAATGTGTCAGCTAGACGGCCAGTGGAGCGGCTCACCACCTCACTGCTCTGGTATGAAAACCTATACTCAAATTGAACCCCCATCCTCCCATCCTCTTTCTAGGTCTCTGCTTGTAACACCTTCTTATGTTATATGGGCACCTAGTCATCCTCATAATGCAAGGCCAACAAATAAAGTTTGGATGGCAGCTGTTAGCAGGTAATGAACATAGTAGATTGAACAGAGCTTGAGCCGCCTGCCTTCTCCACAGGCCTCAAGGGCAAAAAGTGTGTCCTCCATAAAACTGTTTTAATCTGCTCGTATCAGGCTAAGGAACAGGGATGCCTGCACCTCAGCTGGCTTATAAAGTACTTTAAAGACAGCATCCCCCATGCTCCCTCTCTCTCTCTCTCTCTCTCTCTCTCTCTCTCTCTCTCTCTCTCTCTCTCTCAACTTTGATTTGCTTCAGAGCTCATTACATACTGAAGGCACCTGAGAAACATCATGAAGGTGATCAGAGACACTTCAGAAACAGACAAAACAAACTGAAAAATGGCACAAAAATACATGAAAAGCATCGATACCAGAATATGCAGCCACTTTAATGCCATATACATGACATTCATATACTTAAATGATGACTGATTCTTTATGTGGGCCATAAACAACCTTGAAATAAAGATGTGACTGATTTAACTATGCTACATTTATTATAGTAATAATGTGATAAAAGTAAGATGAGATCAGTATGTTGGTTAGTATGACGCCCACTTTTTGTGTTGAGAAGATACCGTAAATATCTGAGTGTCACTTATATTATATTTAAGCCCCCAGAGCTTTAAGCGTTGAGCTTTGGGAAGTGACCCTAAAGAGCGAAACCCCTCAGGGACACAGTGAACAGCTTGGATCTCAAGAAAGAGCTTGAGGTTGGACAGCTGCTCTTTTGCATTAAAAGCAGTCATTTGAGGTAAATCAGAATCATATATGGTTGCGTTATCTTATGTACTGTTGAGGTATTCTGGATGTATGCACCTGAAGACCCCTAGAGCTGAGCCAGAAGACAGAGTGATAACACATCCCATCTGTCCTC
Source organism: Labroides dimidiatus (assembly GCA_030710495.1). Lineage (NCBI taxonomy): Eukaryota > Metazoa > Chordata > Actinopteri > Labriformes > Labridae > Labroides > Labroides dimidiatus. The sequence continues at coordinate 15,093,438 of CM061155.1, forward strand.
GGAGCACCTCAGGATTCCTCAAGAAGAAACTGAAGGACGAGCCTGGAGAAAATCATGAGTGGACTACTGATTACATTGTTACCACTGCAACATGTTCCTGGATAAAGGATGGAAAAAAGAATGGAAGGATGATTGAAACAACCTCTGTAGCAGTAATGATTAATGAACGCTACCTGGTACCATGTAGACACACGTGCAACAGAAAAGCAAGTTATGATTATTCTGAAGTGAATGAGGAAAATGAGGACACACCTGCCCTGAACAGATAGTAATTGTTTGAAAGAGGAGAATCACACAATATCTGTTCAGTAATAAAAAAAAAAGCTGAAGGAGGAGGAGGATCTTAATTTACTGTTAAATAAAAACATCAGCCATGTGGACGATACCCCATTGTGTGCTTTCACAATTGATAGATAAAATATATAAACATTAATTTGTCACATGTATTTAAGTGTCTTTTTCTAATCATCTCCCTGCTGTAGGTGATTCTGCAGGGCTGTGCGGAGATCCAGGTGTTCCTGTGCACGGTATTCGTCTGGGGGAAGAGTTCACAGTCAACAGTGTCGTCCGCTTTAGCTGTGAGCCTGGCTACACGCTAAAGGGCTCACCAGAGAGAACTTGCCTTCCCAATGGGACCTGGGTCGGCACCCAACCTGAGTGTCATGGTAAGAAGAACACACATTTACAACATGGTGTTTTCAGAGTGGTTGAGGGAGACCTACATGTCATTTCACAATTGGGTCACACTACTCAGAAATGATCCTGGAAATGATCAGAGTTTGGTTTCAGGCAGATAAAAGTCACGTCGTCTCATAATCTTCACAATGATGAAGTTGTGACCACTGGTTTCATTCTTCTATCACAGCATGCTCAAAACGAACTGATCCCTCTGCTTTAACTTGGAGGAAAAACATAAGTACATAGACATACTACCTTCTTTCAAGGGCAGAATCACAAGGTATTTAAGATGTGGTTAGGCAAAGGGGTTGATAAGATCTATGTTTGAGATATTACTGCACCCAAAATGTTGTGCTGAAGAGGGAGTTGGCTCCAGGAAATACACAGTCTAGCAGTTAATTTCGGTTTTCAGTCTCATCTGTAGCTTCAAGCTCTGGGTGGTGACCTTAAGAGTGAAATCCTTTTGGGACACAATGAACAGCTTTGACATTAAGGAAAAAAACGTGGACTTGAGCAGCTGCTCTTTTGCATTGAAAACAGTCATTTGAAGTAATTCAGGAGTCATATGAGCATGAACTCCTATGTGTTATGGAAGTATTGTAGACATGTCCAACTGGAGACCCTGGAGCTGAGCTTCAGGATCAAGGAATGATAACACATCCCATCTGCTCTGGAAACACAGCGGGGGTTCCTTAAGAAGAAGCTGAAGCACATCATGTGTGGACTGCTGATTACATTGTTACCACTGCAACTGGTGGAGAAATAAATGAATCGATGCTTTGATGGACTTGAACTCATGCATAGATGAATTCATCTTTTCATGTAGAACGGGCCAGCTGGAAAGTCTTGACTGTACAATAACGGAACCTGTTCAATGCAACCTTGGGGGTTTGAGATGGTTTTTTTCTCCCCATCTTCTTTCTTTGTTCACTGTCTCATTTCGTGAAACTTTCTTTGCTTGAGTTTTTGTTATATTTTCAGCTACATCATTTTTATCCTTCTTATTAGTTTGACTGATAGTAGCTTGAATTAGTGTTTTAAATGGTAAAACTACTTTTTTACTAATGAATGTTTATCTTTAATTATCTGTTGGTTTGGATATCTTGTCAAAGCAACTTATCTCAACAAATCCCACCGTAGAATTGCCTTATGAAGCTTTCTTTCACTCAAGAGATTGTGGCTGATAATGTGATAACACTTTCTGGTTTTGTAATTAGCAGCTGCTTTTTCAACTGAATGAAAGACGCATCACAAATTTGCATGTGTTTGCAAAAATGTCCAACAGGGATTGAGTGTGTGAAAGAATGAGTGACAGTCTGTATTGATTTAACTCCAAAAGGCTTTTCAGTTTTTGCCCTCCTGCAGCACTCATCCATTCTGCTGCCAGCACCTGAAGAAGCAGATTCTCTGATGTGTAGTAGTCTGTGTATCCAATCAATATGGGTCTTTAGGCCGTACACTGCCCATTATTATTGCTGAGACAGGATTAACAGATTACAAACAATGAAAAAGTGAAATGCAGAGTGCTGTCAAGCATCTTGCACGCCAAAGCAAAAGTAGAATAAAAGAAGTGTTGAAGATGAGCTTGACTGGTGATGTTTTGAAAAATTTGAAGAGTTTACACTTGACATAGATTATACCCACTCGGACTCATCCTACTGAATACTTTGCATATGATTTGAAGTTTGCTCTCACAGCTGTTGAACATCTAGTTTGCTGTTGTTAGGTTTCATTGAACTACTAATGGTATCGTATTGACCCGATTACAAGGCGACCCCCCTCTTTTCAAGATCAATCTACAGAAAAAGGAAACCTTTTTTTATTGAAATTCTGAGACGGCTTTTATTTTTGGTTGTAAATACATTCACTAACATCTGTATTTCAAATGTAATACTGATGAGAGCTCTGGCCACAGGCATGCCTTTCATTACGTTTCTCAATAACAAACTCCCACACCATCAATCTCTTGAAAACAGCAACTTCGAGGACCACGATCAGCTTTTCTTTTGCAGTTAGTATTTTTCAGACGGTCTTTATGGATGCGCCATCTCCAGACATTACACTCTGTTACTCCATATTTATATTTTGGCTGCCTGACAGTTGTTTAACGTCTCTGCTGCATTGACCATCATTATCTTAAAATTGGCATCATATCCTCTCCTGAGAATTCTGTAACTTGCCCATTTTTGAATCTCTCTGCTCAGGACGATCACTAGGCTTCTCTATTGTTCATCTCCTGTCACTCTCTCTGCTGTGATTGACAGATCACTGCAGCCGCAGTAAGATCACTGGCTTTACAAAACGCTGGCGCCCTCTCCTGTTCAGTCGTGTAGCGATTCTAGACGGCTATTTGTATGTGACCATGGTTAGACTTCGATTATAAGACAACCCCACTTTTTCCTGTTATTTTCAACGAAAAAAGCCTTGTCTTATATTTGGGTCAATACAGTAATTATTTGTGATTGTGTGTGCTGAACAGCCATTAGCTTTCAGAAGGATTTTACTCATTGCATCATCAAAATAATAGAAATCATGCAAAAACTTGCAGACACTTTTCCACCCTTAAGTTTGCAAGTTCTGTCTGATTTTACACTGCATTTTTCCCTACCTTTCTCCTCTACATGAACAGTTTTTTTTCCTTACCTCTTGCAGTGTGATATTTTGTGGGATTTCTATCTTGTTTCTCCAGCTGTTTTCAACTCATATATGCTAAGCTGAACACTGCCCACACACACACACCACCTTTATACCTCACCTCACGCTGTCTTATTCCCTTTCTGGTGTGTGGTATGCCCACTAGAAGAGGTTGCCCACCTGTTCTCAGTTGGCACAGACTTCAAGAGGCAGGCCACATCTGGTCATTAGGGGAGGGTGAAGCCCACAGGGCTCTGAGGGCCTGGGGCAAGCTGGAGACTGTAATGAACAGAAGCATTGCTGCCGGCCGGGCTGACACCAAGGGATTTTCTGAGTAAAGGATATGTCCATCAAAGTAACTTGTGAAGCCAGGCAGAGGGAAAGATGATGAGAGGGATGGTTGGGTTGGTGGGTGAAGACCAGAAGTAAAGAAAAAACAAATACGGTAAAGAACACACATGTGAAAAAGGACTCTTGATGACATGTTGCAGAAAAAAGAGAGTGTATAAATAGAGGTAGTATAACCTTAGATAGTAGTCTAGTGCAGGAAATAGTCTACAGATTATACATACAGCAGCAACTGCACTCGTTTTCCTTCTTTATCCTAACCTCTTAGATAGACAACATTCCTTTCTAACCCCCCACCACACACAACGTGTAGATGAGTAATACTCAGTCCTTTTCTGCTGTGTTCTCTTTCTTCCTCAGTGATCTCTTGCGGAAACCCAGGAACTCCAAGGAATGCTCAGATCTTGATTCATGATGGCCTAACGTTTTCCAGATCCATTACCTACGCTTGCAGGGAGGGTTACTACTCTACTGGTCTGCTCACCCGACACTGCACTGTAAATGGGACATGGACTGGCAATATGCCCGAATGCTCAGGTAATTAAAATTAAAAACTGTGAAGAGTAAAGTCAGTGCAAGGTAAATAACTTCACCCAGTACAGTAGCCAAATACGGGTTAAGTAGTTATTATTTGCATGTTTGTTTCAGGTAATCCCTCCAAAAAACGCAGGGAAATGGGGGGTATGTTTTATTCCTAGATATTCCATCACTTTATTCTTTTCTGATGAATGACTGATCCCTGGCTCAGGTGAGGAAATTGGTTTAGTACATGTTGCACTCAAAAGGCATCCCTTTACCATCATGCCTCACAAAAGATTCTGTACAAAGCTGACAGACCCTGGCAAATAGAGGTCACCTCGAGGACCAGTTTCCTCTGAATAGAGAGGATAAACCCTCAGCAGCTACATCATGGATTTTAGAACTCAGTAATCCATAGGAGTAAAAAGGTACATGTTGACAACAAACTGCAGCTGAAGACCTTGACAGAGCAATAAATTTGTGTGACACAGTGGGGGTTTTTTGTTTGTTTGTTTTTTCAGTCAGTTGAAGACGGTATGCGTTTAAGGGTTTTACTTGACCTTCGTTGCCAGGTGAATTTGAAGTTTATTACAGTTTGAGTACAGACCAGCAAAAGCATCTCATTTAAACATAATATCATGTGCAAATCAGTGGACTGTTTACCTGTGAAAGTCAAAGGATACTGTTATGCAAGTGAAGGAATACCTCAGCTCTGAAGATGGCGAGAAATCCCAAGTAGACATGGTAGCTCCAGGCAGCTCACTCTTACCCCCCGTTGGGAAATGTGAGTGCTTGCTCAGTCAAGGGGAGACACTACACCTCCAAGAGGCACAGTTTTCTCGCTCTAGTGGGAATTTCACCAGAATGTTGGTCATATACATTTAATAATGCTTTTTTTGTCCCAAGGTAACTGGAACAGCCAAATATGTCTTCTGTGCCCTGGGTTTTTTTATCACACACATTTTCAGCAGAGTTGAGGTGTAATGCTGCTGAGTCACACAGTAGGATTCTCTCTTGTTACTCAGTCCCCCCAGTCCAGCAGGATATAAAAGTAAAATAAAGGAGAAATGTTGTTCATTGTGAAGCTTTAGGGAGCTACTGTACAGCAAATCATGAGATTCAGTATCTCTACACCTCAAAGCCCCAGAGTGGAGACAATCAAAGTACGAAGACAGTTCCTACAAAGAAAAACACTAATAATTGTGGTGGCTAATGATCATTAGCTGAAAGGAACCACCACCACAGAACATGCTATCAGTTATTTTCTTTTTTGCACAAAACTGTTTGGAAATGTCACCAAAAGGAGGTCTTTGTAAACAAAGTGCGTTTTTATCAAGAAAGACATACCAACGATGCTTTTCAGGTTGCTTGGGTCAGTTGCATGAAACGGTTCATTAACTTTAAGGCTCCACTGATTGGACAAATTTAAAATGTTTGTTTTATTTGCTTGTATTCAATCTCAAGCCTGTGATATTGATTTCCTACTTGATAGTCGGAAATAAAAGAAAACCACTAACTTTTATGACCTACACATGAAGCTGCCCTGGACTTTGTGAACCTTTTCGTTTCTTCTCTTTTTCCCAAACAAGTGTCCTCTGCACTTCTTCGTTTTGCATAGTCGCTTAAATAAAATGACTCATAAGCATTGTTCTTAATCCTTTAACCTGTTGTTGATCCTTTAGTGATCTACTGCGGTGACCCTGGAGTACCAGCCAATGGGCTAAGGCTTGGCAGTGATTTCACATATAATCGCACAGTCAGTTTTCAGTGTTCGCCTGGTTTCACCATGGATGCTGACAGGGCCTCAACTCTCATCTGCACAAAGGATCGAACCTGGAATGGCACCAAACCTCTCTGTAAAGGTAAAGTTGTTCATGATTGTATAGTAATAGATACATAGATGGAGGCACAGATTACAATACAGAAAGGAGTGACTTTGGAATTGTTGCTGTTAGTTTTATTTTGCATTACTTTCTAAAAATAGAACATAGCATTTTTGAACCTACATGCACAGCCCATAAATCCCTGCTCCTTTATTTTCCTACAGCAATCGTGTGTGGTCCCCCTCCTACCATCCCTCAAGGACAGGTTGTTGGTACAGACTTCACCTGGGGCTCTAGCATCAGCTACTCTTGTAACCAAGGTTACCAGCTGTCCCTTCCAACTGTGTTAACATGCCAGGGCAACGGCAACTGGAGCGGAGAGAAACCCCAGTGCTTCCGTAAGTGGCCCCACACTGGAGTGACTAATTACATTACATGTCATTGGTATCCCTCTGACATTTTTTCCACATATGTGCAGTACGTATGTCTCCTTGTATGTATGACATTTCAACCCCTTCAGAGATGTTGAATCAAAACACAACTTGATTAGTGTGTCACCTCACATTTCCCTGTTGGATCTGTCTCTATCTATGCAGCTGTTTTCTGTGGAGATCCCGGGATGCCGTCTCAGGGGAGGAGGGAGGACAGAGGATTCACCTATCTCTCCTCTGTCTCCTTTTCCTGTGACCCTCCTCTTGTCCTGGTGGGCTCCACCAGAAGATATTGTCAGTATGATGGCACGTGGAGTGGCACACAACCCTCTTGCATTGGTAAAGTATTTGAACATTTCTCAGTTCAGAGTGATCATCTAATAAAATGGGTTTAAATCCAGTGCCTGATATTCTAGTCAGTGCAATGACACAGGTTTGATAAGGTGGTGTTGATCTTAAACCAGAGCACAGCTTTGGAATCATTAAAGCCTTAAATTGCCTGACTTGTATTCTGCTCCACTGTTGTTGTCAACATAAGCCCTGATTGCCCTCAACAATCAACAAATAGTGCATGCAGAAAACACTTCACCCAGCTAACAATCAGTATTGATTCTGGTTTTCAATTTTGATCTGTTAAATTACTTAAAGCAGCCAAAAACATTTGTTTCACCTTTTAGATAACAGCCCTAGTTTCAGTCCAATTATTCATAACAGTGTAGACATAACCTAAAGAAAGACAGGCCGTTCTTACAAGCTCTACGAGAGGCAACCTGTGCTTTGCAGAATCAGAGCATTAGATTTCCTTGAAAGACGTGCCTGTTGGTGTCTCAACCCAAAGATCAAATGACCCAGGAAGTTGCTCTCAAGATCAACATCTGTGTTGCTTGTAGGTTTTGATGAAAATATTGTTTGTGCAAGAAAGAAAGAAATTGTTATCTGATTAACATGGTTAGTGGGCGGTAGATACTGGAGTGTTCTTCATTGTGTTTCACAGTAAGCCTCCATGAGTGGGTTCAGATTAACAACAAAAGACTGTGGGATTTGTTTGCGTGTGTGTGTGTGCATCCTGACTCACGTGTGTGTTGTTTATTTGTGTGGTTGTTTGTGTACAGATAATTCACTATTGATACATCTATTCACTATTTCCCATAGTGTTTCTATGATGTTTTCTTCTTTTTTTCAATTCATTGTGGGATACTTGTAAATTGCACTTATTTCAACAAGAGAGTATACATCATAAAAAGGATGTGTTGATATGTTTCAGATCCCACTCACACTACCTGTGGAGACCCTGGCATCCCTCTCTTCGGAAACCAGAACAACAGCCAAGGCTATCAGGTTTTTAATAAAAGCAATTCAGTGTACAAATTGAATAAGTTTTGTTTTCGTACCAGATTTGTCTGCTCATTGTGTAGTCCATATCCTCACATGCTTGTGTATGTCCTCCAACAGATCAGCAGCACTGTGTTCTTCAGCTGCAGAAAGGGCTACTTACTCCAGGGCTCCATTTCTCGCACTTGTCTGCCCAACCTTACTTGGAGTGGTTTTCAGCCTGAGTGCATTGGTGAGCAATGTCTGCTGTGTTGCATACCTAAATGGAAAAACTAACCTGGAGTGCAGAATTGAAATAAAAGAAAAATCAGCACTTACAATCCAACTCCTGCATTCACTGTTGCTCTGATATACTCGATCTTAAAATTACACTAACCAGTTGATCAGTTCTGTAAATTCTCTTTTGTATGTAGCTCTCCCTCACCCTTTCTTTTCTCATCCACCTGTTTGCCTGAAATCCAACCCTCCATTTCTAAGGTGTATTTAATTTTCTCTCCCTCCTTTTTTTTCCCCAGCCCACCACTGCAGCCAACCTGAGCTGCCTGCCCAGTCTGATGTGAGAGCCATTGAACTGCCATCCCTTGGCTACACACTGATCTATACATGTCAGCCTGGCTACTACTTGGCTGGAGGATCAGAGCACAGGACGTGCAGGTCCGATGGGAGCTGGACTGGGAAGCCTCCTCTTTGTGCAGGTATAAAATGGTTACATTGAATCCACGAGGGAACACTGAGTAATACATGCTATGAAAATACATACAAAAGGATAAATCTATTGAAAATAAGAGACTAAAATGTGTGCACGTGTTCTACCACTTTTCAAGAAAAGCACACAGATGTATCAAACACAGAAAACACTAGACTTTTAAATTTACTTCCTGTTCCAATTTCTGGTCTCTAATGAGACCACTGGGCTCTGTACTGGTGGAGAAACTAGTGGTGACTCAGGTTGGTAAACTGGGAATCGGCTAATGCTGATGAATAGCTCCGTTATCACTTGCTTATTCTCAGACACATGCCAGGTCTGGACAGCTCATCCATCACACAATTACAATTCATGGAATTACACACACACACACACACACACACACACATGCATACACACAGGCTTGGGAACATTAACAAGGGTGCAAAACCTGATTAGGCCAATGCCTCCCATTGATTGGGTTAGCAGAAGTACCTCTTATAAATGGTGAGGCAGTGTTAACAAGGTCTTGCAGACAAATAGACTGCCATTAAGACACCCCCAAGCTCTGGCCTAAATACATACAGGAAAAAAAATAGAGTCATTGACACACAATTATCTGGGATAGACAAATGCTAATGGGTTAACGAGAAAGCGGTACTAAAGAGGGATTTCCGTTTGATGAATTCCACACTGAGCAGCTGTTGAAATATCGAGGGTGATGGGTATTTTTAAGGTGCCATTAGGAGGGAAGGAAAGAAAGAACTGGCCTTAGCACATACAGGATATTAACAGCGCCTGTGGGTGCTGTGATGGAAGGGCGGCTCAAAAGACTGGCAGCTAATAAAGTGCAACGCTGTGGGATTGTGTGTGTGTATGTGCATGCGTTTGTTTATATTTATCTGAGGTGTTGTCAGTGGCCATAAACTACCATCAGTATACCTGTCTTTGTTTGTATTTCCGTGTAAAGCCCTCCTCACTGTTTGCTTGTGTGGGTGAATGTTTACTACTATGCTGTAGTCCTGAGGCCCCGTGTGAGCAGTAAGGCATTATTAAAGTGCTTCCCCCTGAAGCAGGGAAACTGTGTCTCTGACTGAGCCATCGCCCCTTGGGGACAACTGAGCTGCTCTTTGACATATGAGTCAAGCCCTGTCGCTGGCAGCCCTCACTCAGTCTACTGCAGGGTTATGAGTTGTGGAGGTAGACATGAAGTGCTGATGGTGATATCCTCCCACTACAATCACCTTTGAGTTGCCATGTTCAAAGAGGAAATTGTAACTTATTATCACTTTCCAACGCTCGCATTTAATCCGTTTGTGGGATAAATTTGTAAATTGTTTACCTGTTTATTTATTTTCTTCAGCTGATAACAGACCCAGTGGAAAGAGCCCGGTCGGGACAGTGCAAGAGCCACCTTCAAAATTACCAGGTACAACATGTCCTTGTTTTTATTTAGCAATGCTTCAACTGAAATTCAAAATAAATGACTGATCTCTTTATCCTCTTTATCCTAACCCTTTTTTTTTAAGAAATCTGAGTGTGGATTAGGTTACCCTTCTGTGTCGGCCCTAAATTAAATTGTTTTTACGGGTTGATTAATCCTGTTTCTACAAGTTCCACTTCCCCAACTGCTTACTCACACCCCTTTAACAATCCGGCTTCAAATTATACTTGCCAGCACAGTAGTCTAGCGCTATGTTGTGACAAAAATAAGCAAACTTTTCCCTACTTTCTTTATCTTAACTGACTGACTGGCTTTCCTCCTGATTTTTTTTTGATTGATTCACACTCTTTACCTCTTTCAGTACCGCCTGGTGTCTTCGCTAAGAACTCTCTTTGGAGGGGATCCTATGAGTACCTGGGGAAGAAGCAGCCGGCTATGCTGAGCATCACTGCCTTTGAACCCTTCAGCAACCGTGTTAATGGAACACTCATTGACCACAGCGGAGTGGAGCTTAAACTAGCTGGTTGGTACACCAAAAACAGAACTTTCAACAAGCACACACAAACACACCCTTTAGTGAACTTAAACTCAGATTTACACAAACATACAAATATTCTGGAAATTCACGACGGCATGGTGCAGAACAGACTGTGTGGTCCCAACATGGAGACTTTATTGCTCCTGGTCCTGAATTGCGAACAATTATCTTTTTTCCTTGTTGCATGATTACTTTACAGCAGCAGTCATTAACGAAAAATTTGCATTAGTAATAGCTTGGACATTTTGCTTCCCTGTACCTGTGTGCTATCAGTCTTTGTCACAGTGTTGGAAAAATTAATTTCTCCAGCCATAAATTGCCACAGTCTCCACTGGAGGTAACCTGGCCTATTTAGAGGAGAAGATTAATGCTGTGTTCCCACTAAGTTATTACCTCCCATCATAGTGAAGTCATGCTGTACAAATCCTTACTCTAAATTTTCACTTTCTTTCCAACACATACCACAGAATATCTTAAAGTACCAATACACAGTGGCTGTCCTTAATTGCGTACTTTTTGTGCTGCGTACACTTCGCACTTAATAGAACAGTGCATGAAATCTTACAGGGTAGTGTTGTCCCAAATCAAACAATGCAGCTTTGCACTTACCAGAAACTTTGATTGCATTGTACAACCATTCACAGGTGTTCTTCTGCTAGTCATTGATTACATCCATCAGCCATCATTTCTGCCCTTCCTCTGTGTAGCCACTATGGCGACCACCGAAGTTGAGAAGTGTTCCACGCTCAAAATTTGTACCTTTTTGAGTGCACCAGCTGAGAAATCAAAGTGCACTACATTTTTCCATACTGTCAGTGTTAACCCAAAGAGACGCTGAAAAAATGTTGCATAGGTGAACTGTTTTTATTTGTTAAATATATTGATGGTGGTACTTACGTATTTTATTTTAATTCCAATGACAAAGTTGTATACCAGTCATAAATATTTACTTCTGTTTCATCATTTGAAAGTTTGATTCATAGAAATTTCTTTATATTTTTATTTAAATGAAAGCTTTGCTTGTTTTTCATGGACTAGCATACTTTTAGTTTTAGGTTTTTTTAGTGTTCATATTTTTCCGTAAGTTTAAAGGTAGTGTTGGTATTCAGATTTAGATACACTTTTTGTTCTATTGGTTAAAATGATCTTTATGTCCCGCTGGCATTCAATGCATGATATGTTCTTACAATAGAGCCAAAAATATCCACTGTCGACAGCAGGGGTAAACCTGAGAAAACACCAGCCAATCCTAGCGTTTGGCATCCAATTTCTTAAACCAATCAAATCCTATCCTGCCGTTCTGCCCTCCTCCTGTGCGTACATTTTACAAGCGTGCACTTGCCCTGATTCATGTTTTAGCATATGTATTTTGAAATGTGTCTCATTAACCTCTTCAGATAATGTATTTCTTGCTCTGAAAATAACTGTAGACCGCTTTCTTCCCGCAGGCACTTATAAAAGAGAAGAGGCACAGCTGCTGCTTCAGGTCCATCAGATCAGAGGCCCTGTGGAGATCTTTGTCAACAAGTTCAAAATAGACAACTGGGCCTTGGATGGACATGTAAGTACAACCCAGGGTCAAATTTAGTCCCTGCTGCCCTCTGTGTAACAATGGTGTCATACCACAAACAGTTAGCCGTTTATTGTGAAATATGCTCAAGCACACATGCACACTAACCTTGTCACTCTGGGGAGATGGAAGGCCCACCCAGAGTTTTCTCTTTAATTAAAATGTCAGTTAAATCATTGCCTGGTAATCAGGACTCGACAGACCCCCTCCACCCCTCTCTCCCACATTATTCCCCAACCCAAGGCACCTCTAATATATACCCACTCTAGGTATAATTAAAAAAAGCAGGTCACAGTACATGTGTGTTACACTGTGTGTGGTTTATGTGCATGGTTCATCCTCCCTGTAGCACACGGGTGTTTATCTACATGCAGCGAGTCTTCTTGTTGTGTAACATGCTAGCGTGTGTGCAGTACATCTGTGTGTTTATGTTTGTCCTCTTGAGCAGAAAAATGCCATATTAAATGTCAGCTATAAGAGCACCTCTCAGCTCCTTTGACATGATATTTCATTTTCTGCTCCAGCTGCTGACACTTTGATGATACGCTCCTTTGTAAAGCTTGGATGTGACACATAAAGTGTCTGTCTTCCATTCCCCTCTCTCTCTTTCTCTAGGTGTCCTACATCTCTTCATCCAACTCCTTTGTGTACCAGGGATTTGTCAGAGGAAAAGGCTTTGGCCAATTTGGTCTCCAGAGACTCGGTGAGTGAGCTAACCGCCTGGTTAAAGGAACCAGTGACCAAATGTTCCCTTTGGGGATGACAGTGTTGTCTATGCTTAATCTGTTTTCAATCATAAAATCCATCACTCCAAGCCGTGTCCTTATGATTCACAGTGAGAGCTTTCATGGCAAGATATTTGCTGTTGAGTTCATCATTTTTTTTACTTTTACAAATGTGAAAACACAAAAATGTAGCTTCAGATCTAACACAAGGAAGCAAAAAAGTCCACAGACATGATTAATCGTCATGCATGCACACATGCATCACAGCTTCTCAGAATCTTTCCCATCAGAGTTTGTGGGTAATGTGTTGATGCCATATAAAGTAGCCTCTCATCTCTTGGTATTGATACAGTAAATGCCCTTCACTCTCTGCTGTGTCATTCTTTGTTTCCTTCATCTCCGCTGCCACTGGTATAGATGCTTTCATTTTCTTTTTTTTGTTTTTAGAAAGTCTGCAGTTATCCATATATTCTGCTTCATGTTTGTGACCCAGAAATCCAAAACCATGTGATCCTCCTCGCTGGGATTGTTGTTTCATTTTGTATAAAGCAAACCCTTTCCGTCCTGACTCCATGGAGCTGATTGCTGCTGCAGTCAAGCAGATGTTTGTGGTGTGGATATGTTTTCCCTTCTTTTCCCCATGGGTTGATGCAACTGCAACTGAATTTCTCCCCACTCCTCTGTGTAGGCTGAATAAGGTGCACATGGAGAGAGAAAGTAGGATATGTACACTCAAAAAAATGAAACATTGACTTTAATATTAATTATTATGTCAAACGTTTACATGTAAACGTATTACGTTAGTTGAAACAATGTTTATAGGGTAAACTAAGTTAAACGTGAAATTATTGCTTTCACCTGACCTTATACATTTTCATGGAATTGGTTGACATAATAAATTCAATTTAAGTCACTGTTTCTTTTTTTGAGTGTTGGAGTCTATCTCTGGTTGTAGATCTGCATTTTTTATTTGTGCATTTTAAAATGCAGGCTGTAAACAACACTGGTTTACTGCTGCCATCAACTGTTACAACGCAGCTGAAAAGGCAGATGAAAACGTATTTAAACACTTGGTGCGAGTGGGGAAAATGCCATTCAGCTGGGTCCAGTCATAGGATACAGCATTTATCACATACATACGTTAAATAATCAGTAAAGTGTTTTCCTCTAGTCTAGTCTTAGCCTCTCACTGGATCCGTAAATTACTTTTATGTAATAAAACAAACAACATTGAAAGAAAAAACATCATGTCTGAAAAAAATGGAATTCAGCTCAGATGAAATCAAATTTTCAACTCAGAATTATTAATTTTCTCCTGGCTTTGTTGTGCAGTTTTAATAAAACAGATCTCAGGCAGACAGTTTCAAAGCAAATAACACTAAAGACGCTACTTTTTATTCCTTATTTTTATAAATGCTATAGATTTTAAAGGTTTTGCAGGAACTTAGTTTTAAAGAAAAAAATCCCTGATTGAATTATCATCAAGACCCTCAGAAGAATTTTGTTAAAGGGGAAAAAAGATCTTATTATGGGAAGAATCTTGAATTGACCAATTTAAAAAAGGTGTTAACACAGATTAAACATGTGTAAGCACGAGATTAGCTCTGTGGACATGTTTAAAGTGGATATGGAAATCTGCTATAATGAGAGTGATGCTTGAATAGCAGGTGCAGAGTTCTCTCTCCCCACCATCCTGTCTCTGCACACACTGAGTGAGCAAACAGCTCTTTATTAATAGAGAGGACTGGGGCTGGTGCCAGGGTGTTCATGTGTATTTGTGTTTAAGTCTGTACGAGAAAAAAAGGGAATGTGAGCCTGGGAGGTGGGCTGGACGTCTTGGAATCCATCCTACTCAATTTGTTGAGGTTTTTGTGTTTTGTTCGAGCTCACTGCTGGTGTAAGTGAGGGTGCACATTGCCTGTGAGTGTGTTCGCACGTTTTTCTGTTCTTGCACTCGTACAGCAGGGGGTTGATTGGCAAATGCCACAGAAACCATTAATCAAATTTCTTCTTGTTTGTCACTCGCCCTTTATCAGAGATTTTCTGGCATTCTGTGGCAAACAGGTGGGCTGTCATTCATCCAATGGTGCTGCTGCAGACACACACCTCTATAAATTATGCCATAAATCTGAAATGACTTAATAACTGTCAGTGTTTGATGTCAGTAATTAAGAACCATTGTTAGGATAATGTAATGCAACATCATCTGGAGGTAAATTATAATAAAATAAATAAATAAACATTTAAAAAGCATTCCAAAAAGAATAAAAGTCAC
The DNA here is from genome assembly GCA_030710495.1 of Labroides dimidiatus. Taxonomy (NCBI): domain Eukaryota; kingdom Metazoa; phylum Chordata; class Actinopteri; order Labriformes; family Labridae; genus Labroides; species Labroides dimidiatus. The sequence continues at coordinate 15,108,440 of CM061155.1, forward strand.
AGATTTTATATTTAATACCGCTTTTACAGCACACATTTATTTATTTCACTTTTCTTCTTCTTTTTTTATGTGATTTGGTTTTGATGTTTGCTGCTGAAAAAATATACTCTTATGCTAAATCAAAATCTCAATGATTTTTCTTGTTATTATTCTACAGAGAGTTTAGATCCCAGCAAAGAAAACCCTGGCTTCAACTTTGCATCCAACAGCAGTTCAGTGGCAGCAGCCATCCTTGTGCCTTTTATAGCAATGATCATTGCAGGCTTTGCTCTGTACCTCTACAAACACAGGTAAGGCTCACACAGCTTATACTTTATATCTAACATCTGTGATAGATATTCAGATGTTAATCTGTGCTGATACATTTGTACCCTTGATTTAAAAAAATTATCTCAAGGTTTAATTTGCCTTTTCAAAGCTATCTCTTTCCTGATGAGACTGAGGGATAAGGCTAACTAAATTCTCAACTGTTGGATGGAGATGTTCATATAGTTTGTATGCTTTTAAACCAATTTCGAGGTTTTTGAAAAAGGACCTTGAAACACTCTCAATCTGTCATATTTAGAGAAAAGTTCTTTTCCTACCTTCAAAATCCAACAGTTTTTTAACAGTGAGACATCAGAGGAACAACTACCTCATACACCATCTCCTGCAATGTTTTTCAATTTAGAAGAAGACCCAAAGTCCCCTTCAATGGTTACGTAGGCCATGAAAACACCAATGGACGAGCAACATTTGAGAACCCAATGTATGACCGCAACATTCAACCCACTGACATCATGGCCAACGAGACAGAGTTCACAGTCAGCACAGTGTGCACAGCTGTATAGCAGCCACTTCCTCTTGAGGTAAGTTTCACACAAAACCAGTAAATCATAATCAAGAAAGTACATAGAGAAGTAGATGAAGTTATCAGCTCATGTCTCCGCTAAGCCAATCACACATACAAAGCATCAAACTGCTGAGGCAATGAGACAAATCAGGCTTCATGTTTCGTACTAAACCCTTGAAGAGAAAAATCTTAATGTTGGTTTTTCTTGCCACACATTTAAACCGATGCCTTTACATGAGTATAATTTTGTTGTGTGTAACGAATCTGAAAGCTGAACTGATGAGGAATCCACATTAATACTTGTCTTCTCTCTCTTCTTCACTCTTTGACCCTTTCATCATTATTCATTTCCGTGGTGATTGATCATTTCTTCATTGTTTTCTACCTTCAACTTTTTTGCACATTTCCTTGCATTTCTGTCTAAATTTTCTTTGCAATTCCATCTCCCCTGCCATGTTTACCTTATTCTACACACAAATTATCCCTGCATGCTTGCATTTATCCTCCATTCAGTTAGGAGAGGAGAAGTACGACACATCTTCGCCTGCCAACCGAGGACATCCGCGGTTCCTCGAGCAGAGGGCAAGACAAAGATTATTTTATTCACCGAAATACATTAAAGAAACATCTCCAGTGGAAAAGAGGCTCTTACCTGAAGGGGACGAGACGAAAAAAGAAACCATGTGAATACAATAGCTGTAACTAATTCCAACAACAACAACAAAAGCTTTTGTATCTTTACATGGTTTCTTGATCATTTTCCATGTTAAAGGAAAATCTTTCACCGGACACTGCAGCCAGCTGGCAGGAGCAATGCTGGAAGCAGAGCTGTGAAGACTTTTTCACTGCGCTCCGCCTAAACCCAAAGGGAATTAAACGGTCAACTTTAGTCAAGAATTTGACCAGTAGCTAACAGAGATCTCTGAGCTAGTGAACTGAATGGCAAACAGCTGTGTGTTGGCCTGTATCAATCAAAGAGAGACAGTCTGGACTGTTTTTCATTTGCTTTTTATGCTTTTTGCCTTTTTCCTCTACACACTGCTTGCTTTCTGTGATGAGCAATTGGGAATACATTTTTTCCCCAAATCATCTTCTCCTAAGGGTGTAAAAAGGTTTCACTGGAGGCCCTGAGCCTCTGGCTGAGGATGAATTAAAAATTCAGCTACTTTTTGAAGGCCATGTTAGAAACACATTATCATATTTTTTTTTTTCCTTTTGGAGTTCTTTTTTTTTTTTTTTTTTGAAGCAGGGGTGAATCTCTGCTTGCTGTGGCAGCTGTGTCCAGAGCAGGGGTTAAAAGCTAGCTGTGGCTGGCCTGCTGAAAAAAAAGCACTCAGTAAAAGTATTAAGAGGATTTGTGAATATATGAGTGAGCGAGAGTGCGTGGATTTCTGCACACATTTGTGTTGGCGGCATCTGCAATCTACCCAAAATATCTGCTCTGTGTTTTGGCCCCAAAGATTCCACACAAAAAAAATATTGTTTTCCTCTTTTGTTTTTTTTTTTTTACTTTAGGCATTTTGAGGATCAGTTTTAGGACTACTACCCAGATGCTCTGGACACTAATAAAATGCTACTTAAAAGAGGCTGACAGTGTAAAGATCCATTCAGACACTATATCAAAGGCAGTTTCTTATTCCAGCTTTGGTCACTTTTTTTGTTAATGAGTCATTCACCTCCTTCTTTTTGTGACGCAGAAAAACTGATAAAAAAAAAAACATTAAAATTGTGTGGATCTACATCTCTAACTGCCTGCCACTGTCACACCAAGGCACCGGAGGAGGACAGTAATTGGCTGGCTCTGTACGGTAGTTTGATACATCACATTGCCCTGGAGAATACACACCTTTGGACCACATTTTTGCATTTTTTTTCTTCATTACCAAAACCAGAACAAGCTGTAGCACCAAGTGAAGGAGCAGAGAGTGGGAAAATCTCTTCGGAATGTCCACACGTCTGATGTCAAACCCTCAATTTTTGACTTTCTTTTAATCCCTGAGCCTCCTCCACATCCCTCTGTGGCTTGGAGATGGTCTGTACTGTGTTCTCTCTGAGATCAAGATGCAGCATGGGCTCCCCCAACCTGGCCTTAGGAAAACAAAGATCAAAGTGTGGTCATGTTTGAACTCCCACAAAGTGTTCAGCTGAAGGCGCTGGAGTCTGAAGACTGGATGAGTCAGTGATCTGCTCCCCCTGGATTACATTCAGGTCTTTTCCTCCAAGCTAACTTCTGACAGTTTTATTCTGTTAAAAAAAGAGTTGTGTTGCTTTGTTTTGTTTTCGCTGCTCTTGAGAATGTTGCAGAAGGCTTCCTCAGAGCCGTGACAGCAGGGGAGCTGCTGGCATACTGATTACTCCCATGCGTTAAAACGGAAATGATGAAAATGATACGGAAAAAAATAAATGTGTTTTGCCTCTAATGCTGACACTTCTGAAATCTGTGACAACAAGGGAGAGAGAAGATGTTGTTTTGGAAGCGCAACACTGGAGGGATCTGCCGTCAGATTTAACAGCAGAACACTAGCTTGGCCAGTAAATGACGAGGAGTTCAAAACATTAATGCTCTGTAAACCTGAAGATGTGTAATTGTGTGTTAAAGGAGTAGCAGATTCAAAGAAAGGAAACCAACTGGATTGTCACTCTACTCCCAAATATTTACCACTTTCTGTCCCATACCTGTGTATCCTGTGGATGCTGAGTGGGGTAACTAGTGCTCAAATTTCACTTTAGCAAATTGAGCCATGCAGTTTGCTCTAATTTAGCCCTGCTTCACTGTGGAATCCATGTTGAATCCCGAATTCAGCTTACCATCACTGCTGACAGGTTGGATCCTCATTACGTTCCATTTGACCCTCCAAAAAACAGGTCTTTCAAACTTTTGATACGTCCTGTTTTCTTTGGTTTCTTGTCTTGCTGTGAAAACTGTGGAAGGAGATTGGTCTTTGTTGTTCCTCTGTCCGGAATGTTGGATATATTATTGCAGCTTCGTTGCTTTCACAGTCAAAGTCAACCTCCACAACAACATTTTTCTTTATCTTTTTTTCCTCCAATGAAGTCTTTAAAGTCACCCACAGTACACAATTTCCCTCAGAAATCCAGGCCTTTGAAACCAATCACTGTATTGTTCCTTCAATCAGTTTCGCTGTGGGTCGGTAATTGCTTTTACAATTTTATTACTTTTAAAGCTCTCGCTTATCTCAACGGTACAGATAGAATATTGCCCCTTGCCTGCTCCGGTTGTGAATTGATGGAAAAGGAAACGATTGAATTACCCTGGAGATTTCATGGAAGAGGAGCAGTTGCACTCACATTATCTTGAAGACATTGTTACTCAGTTCTCCCATTTTTGTGCGGCTGTTGCATTGAACATATCATTTATTTTAATTCTCAAATTGCTCCAAATATTTATTTTGCTTTGGTGCATTCTGAAGGTCACTTTGATATCATCTGTATACTCCATGCATTTTTTTCCCATAAACACATTCAAAACGTGCGACACAGCACATCATGAAGCTGTTATTGAGAATTAAAGATAGTGATGAGACATGATGCCCTCGCTCTCACTCAAACATAAAACAGATTCTGTTTGACAGGGTTGAGACTTCAGATCTGGATAAACATTACACAAGCGCATAAGCTAACACAAATGTGATTGTTTTTTTGTTGGGTTTTTTTATTTCCAACAAGGGCTCACTCTTGAGAAATACAGAAATGATTTGAAAGGACCAGACTCATACCTTTTCCTTTTTTTTTGTTTGTTTTATTTTTCATTCTTTTTATTTTCCTTGCCTAGTCTCCAATAAGCACTTTACATTCATTATAGTGCCTTGGTAGGGTGATCGAAAGGTGTCAGATACAAAAAAAAAGGTTATTTTTTATTTGGTTCAGTCAAACCTTTGTAATAATCTCTGCATGTATAACCAAGAAAGGCGCAGAGATGCACCAAATGAAGAAACACAGTAGTCTTTGTGATGTTTAAGGGAAATAAAAACAATATGTCGGTAGGAACACATTGGAAAATATACATTTTCATCTCTCCTGAAGAAGCATTGAGCCCATTAGCACTGTATTTCTGTGCACAGGGAATAATCGTATGGATTTTTGTGCTTACCTGTGTGTTTCTGTTGTGTGATTTTTGAGTGTTAAAAATGTTCCCCTTTTACCAAAGAAAGTTATCCACATTTAGACAAATTTTGATCAAAATGACAAAGTCAAGTCAAACTGTCAAGTATTTCTCTGTCCAGTTTGATGAGTCAATTCTAAAATAATGCTTTTCATTTTGAGAAACAGGAGCTTAACTGAATGGATGCTGTATAAATAGAAAGGTTCCCCTTTTCATTTATGGAAATTAGTTCAGGAAGTTCTCAAAGAAAGTGAAGTTCAGTTATATTAAGACCATCAAGTTCTGGTGTGAGCTGTGCTGTACGAGTTTGAGAAGAGTCTTTCTTGATAGAAGCTGGCTACTTCCTGGTTCTCTTTGCATATTTTAAGACAGACACCTCAGTTCATCTTAGGCTCATTTTGTTATCAGGCAGACACAGCTCTGAGTACCCCCCCACTCACCATCTCTTCCATTATGAAACACGCCACAGCTATGTTCTTTGACTTCCCATCGAGTTCACTGAATTTCCTCACAGCCAGGATTAGGCCAAAAGCGTCCCAATTCTTCATGCACTTAGAGCTCTCACTTTTCTGCACAGGCCACAGTGTACATGTACTGAAAAAAACATGCAATCCATCAGCCATGCTGTGTGACATATTCTGCATCAACTATCATTTGTAATCTCCTATCTTCCATTGTCACTGCAAATCGGCGGCTGTGACAAAGCCACACTTACTGCTGTGTTTTCAGCCCCATTCCATCCAATTTGTTTTCACTATTCAGCCCATTGCAGCGTGTCTGAAGCATGGGGGAGAGGGAAAAAGATGTATTTTTAAATAGTTCTTGAGCGAAGATAATTTTATTTTTTAAATGGAGATAACGCTGAACTTGTACCAACATTTTCCATCAGATGAGTTGGAGTTATTATTGAAAACTACTGAATGTATTTCATTTCTCTGAGTGCATCAGAACTTATTTATCTGTACTGTTCAATATTTGTAACCCCACGACTGCTCCTCTGTTTGTCCCCAGTAGGAAGAAGAAAATCAGTGTTACCCCCATGTCATCCCGAAATTAAACACAGAATGTCCAATTTATCTATAGTAGGATATAGCAAAATATTTATAGAGAGCTGCATATTATTACCACAGACCTTCTGTTACTATATTTTCCTGTCATGCCAAAACGATTACCGTTTTCTTTTGTTTTCTTTTCCATGACAATTGTTTCATGCCCAGTAGATCTCTCAGCTAGGCTCTAAATGAGACTGGAACTCATGAAAACCCATAGCACCTAAGCCAGATCCTCACGGCCCTTGAACGCCTCAACAATACAAAAACAGAAAAAGACAAAGATTCAGTGTCAGTGTCTTGCTGAACACCAAAAGGGTTTCCTGTAAAGAAATGGACAAACATGGACTTTAGCAGACTGTGTGTAAAAGCAGAGAGCAACTTTAGAGGGAAAGCGTCTCTAAGAAAAGAGAATATGTTAACGAATAAAAACTTTTTTGTACAGAGATATATTTTTATGGAGATAAATTTGTAATATAAAAAGAAAAAAATGTATTGACATATGTAAATGTTTTTCTTTTTCATTATTGTAGTACAAATGCTAGTGGGGAGTATATGAAAAATCTCTATATATAAATATATAAATATATATAAATATATACAAAGAAAATTAGAAACAAGGCTTTTGTATATGTAAAAAAGATTGTACATAAAAGTTTACATACATACTGTAAATATGTAAGACCCACCATGGCTTGTCTGCAATATATAAAATGTATTTTATCCGTCTGTATATGATGCTTTGCATTGTGTCTAAGCTTATTCTACTTTCTTGAACTTGAAACTTATTTTGAAGGTTTTGGAATAAAATATAAAACCTACTTTTCGTTGGGTATTTATTTGTTGCCTCAGGCTTGGCATCCTTTACTTTATCGTGCTCTATTAGCCTTTTAGGCTGGAAGCAGTGGCGTTTTTTATGGGAGACTTTCTGATATTTGGCCCAAATGCCTTAATCTACCTGCTGGCTTGGTTTGAGTTTGTCTCCCATACAACAGGTGCCAGCAACCATTTTTTTTCCTGACCAACTCAGTGGTAGGCCAAAATTACATCTTCATCAGGCAATACTTGTCTTTCCTACTAAATGAAAACCCATTTCTCATACTCTTATATCTTGTAGAAAAACTTAATTTAATAAGGTTTTGTTCATTTGAATGAATTGAATTTGCTACAGACTGTAATTACTGTGTTACTGCTTTAGCTCCACATTGTCTGCATTATGAAACAGTAACCTGATGATAATAAGGCTGCTGTCTTCAATCACCAACACACACTGTCTTTTAAGACTTAATGGTTAAATAGTTACCATTTTAAACAATAAACACTCCGATTTACCAACAAATATTGCAGCTAAGGGCCGCAAAAGACAATAATGTTCTACACAAAACCGTTTTGCAACATCGTATTGGAACACAGACGAAAATCATCTCTTGACACTTTTCTACTGCGAAGCACATGAGGAGAATTACTGAAGCACACGGACAACATTCGAGACATCACAGTGGCAGAGGCTGCAAGCAGTTTGCCTGAAACTAACGGGGCATGTTAGTGTGCGTGTTGAGAGAAAGTAAAGTGTCACTGAGTGACAGTTACCTTAGACCACTCAATGCTAGTTTGACTCTCACAGGATCAAGTTGCTTTTGATTTCAAATTAACCGGGCATTATTGAAATAAATCAATTACAACTAGTTTTGCCATTTTTGCTAATTGCCGCCATTTTATTGCCAAAAAAACCTAGAAATATTGCAACATGCATTGCAGTTTTTTCAAAAAGCGGCTGCAAAATCGGTGTTTTAGTTTGCAACAATCCCCCCCAAAAAGTCTGCAAAATCTTGGAGGGACGGCTTACAGTTTGGAAGGAATACAATATCTGAAGGCACCACCGACCAAAGCATGGCAACTTCAGAGAAGCATATTCACTCCAGACAGAGGCACGGAACCAGAAACTCAGAGCACCGACAGCTGGATATGTGCAAGTGTGAGGTATTTATCAATAAATCTTGAGCATTAACTTTTGAATTTTACCAATTTCATTCCACTGATTTTCACAACATTTTGGTATAAAGTACATCAGTGTTTGAACAAAGAACCTTTTGCATCACTACACTGCAATATAATTTTCTACTAGTCTACATCAACTTGAATCTGTATGTTTTGGTGGGTGTTGCCGTCACTAGGCCTTGAAGGGCTTATGAAAGCCGTGAAAATGACCCCACACATTGTTTCCTCTAATTCTGATCCTGGTAAGGAAACGTCTGAAAAAACCCTTAAAGGAGACAAAGTGCATCCCGATCAGATGTCAAACTGCCTCCTTTTTATGCTAAAGAGTGGCAATCCTTGCCATCCTACAGAGGGCACTCATTTCAACTGGTTGATTCCCCAAATTTACAAGGTGAACACCCACAGCTCATGTTCAGAGGTGAAGGATAAAATGTATATCAACATACCCCGTGAATTAGCTGAACGGAAGGGCAAAAATCATGCATATAGGGGAAAACCAGGACTACCCCTGGAGCCACACCCACGGGAAAGTTGTGCTAAAAGAGCATCTGGTGGCAAGGCTACTCACCATGTAGCCCAACTTGGCTCAGCACTTGTGGGGACAGCTATAGGGGTAAGGTGCTTTGTTGAGCAGGCAACAGACAAAGGTAGGGGCCTGGGTGTCCAAGTGTCAGCACAGTGAGGATTTATTTCCTCTCCAGATGAGGAGATCTTTTACTTTGCTCTCAGTTTAGCCTCTAGGCTGCAAATTCATATTCCTAAATACCTAGATGGGTAAGAAGCTCAGTAACAGCAGCTTCCAGCACAAAACCCCGAGCCATGTCAAAACATCAAACCAGCAGTAGCCTCTCACACACTGCAATTCTGCAGCTGCTCCATCATAAAGTTCTACCACCACAATGTGTTAATACTTACACGTCCCACCCTTAAACAACATAATATCAGTACCCGGTAAAGATTTCAAATTGCTATATGGTGTTGCGAAAGTGTGAGAGGCATGGCTTGTAAACACAAAGCAGGAGTGCTTTAAATGACAGTATGTAAGCGTCAAGTAGCCACAAAGTCCTTCATCCCTAGCATCTCACACCCTCCACTTCCCTCTGAGACTAAGAACAACAAGCAAGGCCTGTCAATAAAGAAAATCAACATTACCCCGAGGAGCTAACCAATAACTTAATGATTATTCATGAAAGATTTGCAAGACTCCTCCACTCAGGCATATCCACCGATTATTAATTTAATTGTTGTTCCTTTCATAGGGGAAACTAAGGAGCAGTGAGAGTGCCTAATTACAAAAATAAATCTATAAAAAAATAAGAAACTAAAAGGTGGAAATATAAAGATGAATAAATAAAATATTTTAAAAAAGAAATAATGTCATAAATAATAAAGAAAGAGCTAATTAAAGTAGATGTATACAGAAATGAAAAAAAAACTGTGCTTATAAATAAGATAAAGAAATAAATGATATGGCTATATTGAACATTATTAATCAAAAAATAAATCCATAAAAGAAAAGGCTAATAAACATAAATAGAAAGACAGATAGATGAAATTATTTTAAAGTGCTTTTATATTGCTTTTTAGATGTACATTGTTGTTGCTTTAATTGCTTGCAGTATTTATTTATTTATTTATTTATTTATTCATTTATTTGTTCCTTTAAAAGCAAAAGAAATATGCGCAAATGTGCCCCGTAGGAACGTCAATGTGCGCAGGCGCCGAATGAGTTCCAGTTGAGAGCATGGCGGTGGGAAATTTGACAACAAAACTTTAAGACTTGCTAAAGTTACAAATGCGTGTATCATTTGTTCAATTGATTGTCCAAATATCATGACCCTAAAGCTGTAGATGGAGCAGCTTCTCCGTCAAAAGATCGTAGACGAAGCCGGCTTGATGGGTGTTGCACGCGCAAGATGATGAACGCCAACCTCAAATATACTGACAGTCGCTTGCTTGATGACTGCTCAATGACGGTTAAGCAGGTTAAGGTTTTTGCTTGTTATTTACATATACAATTTTTTTGGATTTGGTTGCTTACCGTAACCTTTGTGACTGTAGTCCCAGCTCTCTTCAAGTCATTAAATATGACTTGTTCTATAGCTCATCCCAGCCTTGTGCAGGTCTAAAATTTTGTCTCTGGTGTCTTTAGAGAGCTCTCTGGTCGTGGCCATTGTGGAAGTTGGAGTGTGACTGTTTGAAGGTGTGGACAGGTGTCTTTTATAGAGATAATGAGTTCAAACAGGTTCCACTAATACAGGCAACAAGTGGAGGATAGAAGAGCTTCTTGAAGAAGAACTTACAAATGTGGGAGAGCCAGAATTCCTGCTTGTTTGTAGGTGTCCAAATATTATTTTTTTGTTTCTGTAGTTTATGCTGGGTAGGTTTTTTTGTTGCCCAGTTTGTTGATGTTTTTTTTGTTTTGTTTTGTCATACAATGTAGCCTGCTGAGACCAATTTTTAATGTAGTCTTTTCTGCAGACATGAAGCAGTGAACACCTTATGTTCTCTTGTGAAACAGCTCATAAAAATTGAAAAACCAATATGTTTTGTTTGGTTTTTTTACCCATATTTTTGTATCCACTTATCAGATTTTTTTTTAAAAAATATTTTTCTTTACTACTGAGAAGAAATTTGTAACAAAAACAACAGCAACAGTCAAGTAAGTGCTCTGGGGTTCCAACAGGGAACTTCATATCACACAATACTTGATGACAACTCCTGCTGGTTTAAATGCCTGTGTGTGTGTGTGTGTGTGTGTGTGTGTGTGTGTGTATGTGTGTGTTTATGTGTGGTTGTGTTGTGCCCAGGCACTGGCAAGGTTATAGCCTTTTCTTGATTGATTAAATCAACAGCCATACACGGGTCATTAGTCACTCCTGTTCTCGACCAGGTTTCCCACGGTGATTAATCAAACTTTGTCAAGTTGCTGACCCGTGAGAGTGTTCCTTCTCAGCAGCCAGTTAGCCTTCCGTCCTCAGGACTGGACTTGAAAAAATGGTCATAGCCCCTGTTTCTGTCACGAGTCAATGCAAAGGATTAACTCAACGGCTGCTCCACTTTATCACAGACTGACGATGCAGATCAAAAAGACGCTATTGATTTCATTTCCAGGCGGATAAATCATACATGCTGCCATTTTATAAACTCAAGGCACTCTCTATGATGGCCTCCCCATCTGATTAAAATCTGGTTTCTGCCCAATTTGTGGTAAATAATAGTGTATCCTCATCAGGAAGTCATTTTGTAAAAGGAGTGCTGCAGAGGATTTGTTTCTGTGTTGGAAATGACAGTGCCTTTAGGTTGCATGTTGCTTTCTTTCACTGAGAAATCTCATGCATGCATTGTTATGGCTAATTTTTCATCGATTCTCCAATCAGTTTGCAGAATCACTGATCCCAAGTGTCAACATTATGTTATGCCAGTGTTATCTCACAATCTTGTGATTTACATATATTATTGCAGCTTGTATTCAGAACGTCAAAAAAAATTTTTTTTTCTTAATTTCTTACTCTGCCCTCTAAATGTCTCCTTTCAGTGCATTTAATGTATCAAAGAGAAAGTCTGAGGAAAAGGGAATGAAAGAGAGAAGCTTTTTAGGGCTCCCTGGGGTTTCTTTGAGCTTGAGGATGCGAAAGGACTATTAGGTTTGTCGCTTTTATCACAATGCAGTGTCTGACACATCACACTGACAACCCAATGCTTCGCCGTCTTACCTGAAATGACAATTTCCTCCAATTACCAGGCAATTGGCAGCCATGTTCCTTCTTTTTAATGAAGAAGCTTATTACACTGCAATGGAAAACAGTGGAGTACAACTCATTGCAGATATAAGTTGGATATAACAACATCCCTGTCTGAATTTAATTTTTCGCTCTTTGCAGGGATTTCCGTCAGAGAGGGTGTGATGCATGTTGGAAATTAAAAATGGAGCCATTACGCATTGAGCGGGCTGATACAGTGTTTAAACATGATCATATATAAATATCTTGTACTGATATTCCTGTTAGTAAAATGGATCATTCCCCAAACTGAACACATCCTCTTATGCAATGACCATAGCCCAGAATAGAATAAATGAATAATTTCTGTTCCTCTATTTTTACCCTTTGGTAATTACTGTCTCTGTGTTTGTTGATAGCGAGGTCAGAAGGGTAACTCTTTTGGATCAATCGCCTCAATTGCTTGCTTTTCCTTGTTTTTACTGTGTCAAGCCGGGATATTTGAGGAGACATCAAAGCAAGAGGTTTACCCTCACAAATCCCCCCCAGTGTGGCGGCCCGGGCCTTGGCTAATATCAGACAAAATCCACCCTCTGCTGTCCCAGAAGACATTGAACCAAGGATGAAGGGATTGACTGATGAGGGGAAGTATATATTTGCTCTGTCAGTTGAATTTGTCAGCAGGGGGCTGGCTTACTTACTGCAGTGAGAGCACCACAGGAAGGCCAGCTCAGTGTAATTATGAGAAAATATCACAGGCATTTCACTGATTCCTTTTTTTATTCATTTAAAGGAATGGCCCTTTAAAATTTTGTATTTTTTTTGTGCCATAGGGAAATGGAGATGAACTAAACTTTGCTTGTATTATTACCTCCTTGTTAAGATATAATTAGGTTGATTGAATATACACAAGTCTTGATGTGTTCAACATAAATTAATACACTTTTAAAGATGGAAACTGTTGGTAAAAAAAATGAAGAAAGGTGGTAACTCTCCTTTCCTTTGTGCTGAATAATGCAGCACTTTAATAAATAAAGAAAGCTGAGCAAATAACAGGCTGATAATGTGCTTGTGAGTCAAAGAATGAGAGAAAATTTCTCATTATCTAGAATAATGAATGAATACAAAAAAAAAAAAATCCCAGCTTTGTGATAACAGTTGACTGTGAATCTCCAATTACCGCCATCCTTGGCTCACAACAATGGGACAATAACTAATAGGGAACTGTCAGGCCTCTGTGGCATGATGGGATGATAATAACTAAAGCTCATCTGGAATAGATGAACAAGCATGGAAACTGACTCAGAGACAACTCTTCCTCTTCTTCTCTCCTTCCTTTTATTCCTTTTCAGCTCACTCCTGTGTGTGACTATCAAGTTGATACATTAGCACATTTGTGTAATTATCGGGGTATTTAGTGACAAATTGGTCAGATAAGGAGCTATTAATGTGGTGGTTGAGTGAGATATTTTGATCACTCCACATGAAACATGTTTGTGTCGAACCAACCTCAGTAGTTTGGTTCTTCATGTAATTAATGGTTTGGTAGAGTGTAATAAGTCTTTTGTGTCAACTGTATGTTAAGCTCAGAATAATAATTGTGCAACATTTTCCATGACAAAGATTCTTAGTGACTAATGTCTTTGTCCAGTAGAAAAAAATGTGTATATTTTTCCACCTAGCAAAAGTGGGCTGATCTACATCTGTCACATTGTTACCAGTTTACAAAGGCAATCTGAAGAATGTAGAGGTTGCTTGATAATTTTGTTGAATGTCTGTTATAATATTTCAGTTTTTTTCAAAAACTGATCCAGAGTGGTGTCACGTAAAGAAAAGAGACAGATTGATCACGATGAAGACTCTAGAAACAGGTCCTGTGATAGCTCAGATCTAGAGAGGAAGAAGGCAAGAAAGAGCTGCGGAAACACTTCAACCCACAATCTCCACTCAAACTGATCCCACAAATCCACCAAATGAACTCAATTGCACCCTTTGTTCAACCACGTCAGGAGGGACAAGAAAAGCAGCTCAAGATGAAGAAAAACAGGTTGTCGTAAAAAGAGATGTGTAGTTGGCTCAGAAGACAAGAGGAGTACAGGTAACTAAATATATGTAGCTAACACTTATTCTAGTTTTCAACAACAACATACAGTAACATACTGCTGGCTCAAGCATACAATACAATACAAAACATAACAGAACATCTGTCTAACATCATGCTTTTGTCTTGCAGAATAAGAGAAGCTGATTAAAAAACTCAGCGGTGCCAAACAAGCCAACTTGAGACTGAGAACGCGGTGCCAGTTAGTCTACAGCTTTCTCTTTCTCCAGTCTTCTGCTAAGCTGAAGCTAAGAGATCATATCTATAAATAAACAAACAAAAACTGATTCAAGGTTTCTTTCTATTTAAAAGATATGCTTCTAAAGTAAGTACAAAAGTTTAAAATTTATGAGGAAATGTGAATTGTTGACGCAAACAGATATTTAGCGTTTTACTGTGTATCTCTTAACTTTAAATGTGTGGAAAAAAATGCAACTACGGAAATCTGCTTTCAGTGTGATAGCAGTTGTGTCTGACACACAGAAAGAAGGCACTGCTGTCAAAAGGATCAAACTAGAGTTGAAATGATTAACTGATTTAAAATTCCACAGAGGATTTTCCAGCAATTTTTCCAGAAACATTTCATTTAGGTCCTTTGTTTTTTTGTTTTTTGTTTTTTTGAAAAAAAGGGGGAAAAAAAAGGAAAAATGTTAAAAAGTGAGTGTTCATATATTTGAAAAAAATCTGCTTATACCTGATGCTTAAAATTTTAAAACTGAATATTTCTTAAGTTAAGAGCTGGTGCTTGGAAATCAAGCCAATAATATGTGGTATTAACTTTGAGCCCTTGGGAGTGATTGTCAATTTTATGTTGTCTAATGTTTGATGGAGGAAAAACTGATTGGAAAACAAATTCCAAAGCTTATTTGTAATGATAAAAAAAATGCACATTAGCATTAGAAGCTCAAAAGAAACATATTACATTAGTTTTTACCTCTCATTGTGTCATTCTAAGACACAGATTTGCAGCACCAAAACAACCTCCTTAATATTTTACCTGTTGTTATAATGATGAAACTCTCATTTACTATTCAAATTTAGCCTGACTTTGTTTTGACTGCTTTTCCGGTGGTACAAAGTAAGACAGTTTGAGAGTGTTTTATCCACAAAGCTTTGAAGTCATGAAATGACCCGAAATTAAGGGCTCTACAGAAAACAAATGAGGCTAGCTGTCAGCACCCATGCTAGCTTCCACTACACATCAGCTATTGTTACATTACCCACTGTTATGATTTTACTCACTGCTTGTCTGATCCTTTATGGAAGGCCTTTGAAATAGCTCCAGGTCTCATTAACAGCTGAGACTAACATCAAGCTCTAACATCGAGGAAGTGATGAGCACAAATGGCTACATCATGACTGTATAGTCTTTAACACATAAAATTATCCCACTTTCTGCTTTTCATTTGGAAAGATGAAAAGCTGTGACTTTTGTTCATAACCAAAAGAACACTACGGAGGAACAGAGTGAAGGGAAACGCTGAGTGCTGAAATGGATTTTCCTCAAAAAAGCTGCCAGTCAGAGGGCTACCTGACCTTTGGTTTAGGTTAGTTAGTTATCATGACATGCTGTTCCGAAAAGCTTGGAGAACATGCAAGGTAACTACACAGACATTTTTGTATTTTACCTTTTTACCTTGCTGAAATTTTGTATTGATGTCCTACATTGTATGGCTCAAGGTAAAATGAGTAATGAGTCATTTTTTAAAGAAAAAACCATAATCAGCTTTGAAAAAAAGCATGACAAACATTGACAAAGTGCTCGATACTAAAAGACTTAAACTCAGTATTAAGAAAAATAAGTTATTGGTTAAGTCAAAGCAAGGTCAAGAAGAGCAAGCTAAACTGTGTCATCACCCATGACTTGTTGATCATACCGATGGGACAAAGCTTGATTTATATTGCTCGGCTAAACAGGCCAGTCCCTACATCTGAAAGTAAGAAGCTTGAACTTAGACTATTGGGTGGGTTTGACATGGAGCCAGACATCCTCTGTAACTGCTGGTGTACAGGAACACCAGATTAAGCTGTGACTGCTTTATATTTATATTATCAGTCTGTATTAAAATACAGATCTGTATCATATATAAGATGAAATGAGCACATCTGCTACTCAACTTTGACTGGAATTTAGATTAATTAATGCAACAGGTTGCTTTTTCTCAAACTGATACAGAGTTGGATGTTAATTTAATTTTCCTCAAAAAAAAAAAAAAACATACAGAGTTAAAACCCATGCTGACAGTGCGACATCTACCATCAATTTCAACTTATCAAGTTCGCATCATCATCATAAGACACCCTGACCCAGCAGCTGTGCACTTTGTGACTTTTTTGACATAGTGAGGGCCTTTTCATTCAGTCAGGTAATAAGCACTCGACAGGGGATGCACCACTACAAACTGCTACGCCCCACTTCACCGCTGGATTGGAAAATAGCTCTGCAAACAAGCCCATTTACAAAGCCGTGTTGCCACAGCAACAGAAACACTCTGCTCCCTCATTTTAATAGTGCCAATCTCAAGTGAGTGATCTTTACAGCAGTAGCAGTTAGGCCCACATCAGGAGGCTGATCCACTTCTTTCTCCTATAGATCTGCATATTGATGTTTTATATTTTCCCTCATTGAAACTCAAGTCTGTGTGGCATCTTTGAGGGGTAAAAAAGTTCTTTATTTATCAGTCACATACAACCCTTTTTGAGTACTTAACACTGACATGCTGTGCTGAGGAGGGTCTTTGGAAACACTCAACACCCAGACAGTCACTGCTGCTGTGAAGGGTCAAAATGAGGGTGTTGGAAAAAGAGGAGCAATTTTAATCTTACAGTCTGGTGCACAGTTGGTAACCACTTTAAGAAGAGGTCATTTGTGTAAAGAGCAGTAAGAATAAATTAATCTTATTAAGATATTTCTAAAAGAAATACAGTTAGCACTGCAGCTTAACCATAGACTATAAATAATCGACGTAGTCTCCGTGATGTCACCCGTCTGTTTCTGAAACGGACTTTTGAAGCAAAACGGCCGGCGCAGCCATGTTGAAAATGAGGCGTGCTGTGAGTCTCCACATTAACAACCATAGGACGCACCACAGTCACGTGATCTGAGCTGTGCTTCTGGTTGGACGAACTGGCAAGGTTAATATTGTGGAAACTGTCGAATTAGAAAAAAATTCACCCCCCCGTACAGTGCGTGCTGTTAGTGAAATTAGCAATTTTGTAAAAAAAATAGCAAAGCTTTTAATAGGCTTATTTTGGCCATGAAAATGGCCTTTTTTTGGCTTGGTGTGTATGTGACTTCCGGTACTTCCGGAGCCAGCCTCAAGCGGACACTTGAGGAACAGCAGACTTTAGCACTTCCGCATTGCCTC
Source organism: Labroides dimidiatus (assembly GCA_030710495.1). Taxonomy (NCBI): domain Eukaryota; kingdom Metazoa; phylum Chordata; class Actinopteri; order Labriformes; family Labridae; genus Labroides; species Labroides dimidiatus. The sequence goes on from CM061155.1 coordinate 15,125,633, forward strand.
ATATTTTCAGACTGGAGGTTGCCGCTTGGTTTTGCCCCCAAAATTTGAAAATCCAGAAAAAAAAGGTTTTAGCCCTCACAACCCATTGAGAATGCCTTCATATCACCTTGGATTGGGTTTGGCTGGATAGGAGAGTGATATTTGTGAGATGTTCAGCCAAAAGTGAAAAGTCAAATTTTGAACTTTGATGTCAGGTCCGGACCTTAGGTTTTGCCCCGAAATTTGAAAATCCAGAAAAAAAAGGTTTAAGCCCTCACAGCCCATTCAGAATGCTTTTGTGTCATCTCTGACTGGGTTTGCCAATAGGAAAGTGATATTTGTGAGATTTTCCACCAAAAGTGGAAAGTCAAATTTTGAGCTTTGACATCAGGTCCTCAGGTTTTGCCCCGAAATTTGAAAATCATGTAACAAAAGTTTTAGTCTTCACAGCCAATTCAGAATGCCTTCATATCACTTCGGATGGGGTTTGCCTCGATAGGAGAGCAAAATTTGCCAGATTTTCAGACAAAAGTGGAAAGTCAAATTTTAGGCCTTGACGTCTGGTCCGGACCTTAGGTTTAGCCCCGAAATTTCAAAATCCAGAAACAAAGGTTTTAGTCCTTACAGCCCATTCAGAATGCCTTCTTATAACCTTAGGAGGGGGCTGCTTTGATAGGAGAGCGATATTTGCAAGATTTTCAGCCAAAAGTGGAAAGTCAAATTTTGAGCTTTGACATCAGGTCCGAACCTTAGGTTTTGCCCCGCCTCCTTGCTTTGAAAGGAGAGCGATATTTGCGAGATTTTCAGCCAGCCAGTTCAGCTATAGCAATAGCAACGCTGAACTGTTGAAACCTTAAACTGTTTCTGTAGAGTCTTGCCCAAACAGAATTAAATATTCCACACAGCTGTGCGGTTATGGATGAGTATGTGTATGACAGGCTTGAAGTTTTTTGAATCAGCAACATTAAAATGTTTGTCACAAACACATTCGACCATTATGTGCTTAAAGGTACATTATGACTGGGCTCCTTTACAGTGCTGTGGTGGAATTTCCTTTTAATAATTAATTTGGTTATTGTTTTTCTCTACAATGATAATTACGAGCTTTATGACACCTTGAACTGAACAACAAAATTGCACCTGCTATCGTTTCCTGCTCAATGTTTGATCGTCTGACCCTATCGTTTCAGCTCCAATTCAGTTCTCATGTTTTTCCACACAGTACACGAAGTAAGACAGCATCAGAGGGAAGTAATCAGCTTTGTGTAGGGGTCAATAGCATGACAGACGAGCCCATTGTTAATTCTTGATGAGGATTTCTTAGCACTTGTACTCTCTCCCCTCCAGGAGTTAGGGAGCAGATGAATTATGAATAAGGCATCCATAAAACATGCACTTATTTATGGTGATTAGGGGATATTTAAGATGTCTCTAATTAAATTCCGCTGATCCAAAGTATTTTGCCAGAATCCCTGTAGCCAGGGCTTATTTCTGTTATTGTAATGAAATGAGAGCAGCAGGGAGCAATACAAAGATAGCGCAAAAAAAAATATTTTGCATGTACAGGAACATATTGGCTTGTAGCCCCTTTAACCCCTGTGCTGCATATTTAATAGTGTTCACTGCTTTTCCTCAAATGATTTATTGGTATTATTGACAAAAGTTATTTCCTTATGTTTCTGTCCATCAATGTGATTTTCTAAATAATCACTGGGGGAATTTATGATTCAAATCTTGGCGTGCTTAAAAAATGCTTCTAGGCATGCAGTATTGATTTGTTTTCCAAGTATTTCTACAGGTGTTTTGTGAAAATTGAGCTTTTATCCCAATTACTAAGTGATGAATACTAATGTATTCACTTCTATGTATTCTTCTTCTGATTTTCTTTTTCTAATCTGTAGTTATTTTAGTGATGCGCGCAGTGTAATAATACATAAATCTGTGAAGCAAAGCGAGCACACACTGTGCCCCCTTGGCTCTTGAGAAGCAAGAACCAGATCATCACTGGGGCTTTTTCCTTCACCAGGGTTTCATCACGTTCAGCCCACAGCACCATGTGGAGGTGGGAGCATCCAGCAGTTAACTCCAGTGTCCAGGGACTAACCCTCTTCATGCTTGCTCTCAACCCAGTTATTACCACTGAGGAAAGAGATAAAAAGAAAAAAAAAAAACAGAGAGGTCTGTGGAGAGAAGAGCAGAGGCAGGGTGAGAAGTCTTGTTTGGACAGTTCTTTCAACCTCCACCTGATCCTTCATTTTCATGGAGAAAGACAGCAGAGACATAAAATGAAATTGACAAATTTCTGGGGTTGTTTCTACTCAGTATCTCTCAGCCATTAATTAAAATTATACCCTCTTTACATTTCCCTCCCTCATGGAGACCAACTTCAGGGCCTCACTCTTTCCACGTTTACACCCTGAATCACTTCTCCTGCTTTGATTCCAGCTGCTAAACTTTAAACATTGCCATATACTAACCTTGCTACAGCAACCTGACAGAACATGCCTTGAAGCTAATGTCGCTGCACACAGTACTAAAAAACAAAACTTTTATTGACAGCTAAAGGACCAGGTGGTCTTCTCTCTCTCTCTTTTTTCATCTGTATGATTTTCCATTAAGTGGAATAACTTAAAGAGTGACAGATTAATGTTTATACACTCCTCTCACATGGCCAAAGCTACATTACTGGAGCTAGACGTTTGATTTCTCAGCTGTCTTTAAACTGTGATTACCCATGTCTCTCTTTGTCATTCTGGCACAAGTATCTGATAGTTAATGACAGATTGAGTCCAGTCCAGACCCCACTGAGAGATGTTAGTTCCTCTTGTGATTGTGTGAGATTTGGCAAGAGATGTTCAAAGTTAACATATTTTTATACTACAAGAGAGCTGTAAAAGTTTGATGATTTGATCTAGATTTAAAAATTTTATGTCCCCAAGTTGAAACGCTGTATGGAGACTTGCAGCAGCATCTAGCGTTGGCTGTAAGGCGTTGACAGCGGCCCCCTTTGGGCACTTCAGAGTGTACTGGAGAAAATGCAATCAACTACACTCTCTGTAATGAAAAAGCTCCCAGCCAGCTGCTTTTTTGTGGGCCCTGGTCGAATAAACACGCAGCACCAATCCCAGAGGGCGTGACGCCTGCTGGATCCAGTGCTTTGTTCAGCTTCTCAGACATTTGTAAAATCAAACTATCCGTCATTCCACTTCAATCACACCAGGCAGACTCAGAGTGGATGAAGCAGCAGCGGTAGCACAGCCCACTCAAACTCAGCGCAAGTGTGAGCGGACACCCCTTCAATCCACCTCATTGATGCCTAAGGCATGTTTAAAGAGTACAGTCCAGGCCTGAGCCATATGAAAACTGCCCTGGGATGACTTCTGCTATGATTATAAATAAAACTGACTTGACAAGACTTGACATTTCATCATTATTTTTACTAAATGGAATTGTTGGTTTGCAGAGGGGTAAGCTACAAAGGCGGGGAGAATATTTCCTGCAGCAGAAAAGTATATTTCCCTTCTCTACATGGCTCAACGCTCAATGTCTGGCTCTCTGTGATCCCACAGCGGCAAATAAAAGCTTTGTGTATTCATGATCACCACTTTTTTTTTTTTTTTTTGGTCTCAGTCATACTCATCATGCTTGCTGCTATTTTTTGCACTAAACCCTAATAAATGGTCTCAAATAATGGCTTAAGCCTCAGTTTAAAAGTGGCATAAAATTAATCCATACACGATTTCATTGTCCTCCAGGAATTATTGCAAACCATCACTCTTCCAGTCTATATACTTCACAGCACCTCACAAAACTCTTAAACCTGATGAGCCAACAGCTTTGCTTTCCAAGGCTTTTCATTGTACTGTATAATTGTAAGACTACATGACACCCTGCTGTGATATTGTAATTAAAGCTAGTGACCAATGACTGCAGCGTAATCTGCTTCAAAACCCACAGCCAGGCTTGAGGAGGGAAATTCTCAAATGCAACAGTATCCTTTAGAAGAAGAAAAAAATCTGAAAATACAATCCAAAGGATGATAATTTGGTTGTTTATTTAACAACCAGCCACAGTAGGAGTTTAAATAATGTATTAAAGAATGGTGAAAAGGGAATAATATAAAGCAACCTTTTCAACCCTACAAGTGGGTCACATATTTCTACCATTTTTAAAGACTGTAGATGCAAAACCCAGGCAAACATTTTATAAAATGATCAATAACTATATTTCTGAACACCCACTCTGTTTACCTTTGACTCCTCTGATCCTGCAGTGTGGGCACCTGGAGCTTTTTTTTGTTGAGAAAATGACGATTTAGTTGGATGAAATAGAAAAACACTGCCTTAGAGCAATTTTTAACCCCTCAGGTTGCGCCATTTGTAGAAGACAGCATTCCTGGACTGTTTCATACTTTAGATCAAGCTTAACCCTGGTTATTATAAACACATGAAACACAGCATTGATTTTTCAAATGGTCAGAGATGAAGAAGTGATGTTATCCTCTGCGAACAGCCACCTGAAGCGAGAACACGTAGGCTGACCGTGCAGTGAGCTTTAATGTACAGCACTGTTCTTCTCATCTGTTTGCGTCATTTCCCAGCTTTTCTTTCAGACTGCAAACAAACTGAGCTTTATTTTGCCTCTGGGGTTTGTCTTTTGAAAGAAGAGTAACTGAGTTATGTGGATAATTACACCAAGCAAAACAACATACTGCTGTTGCTAAAAATGGAAAAGGTTTTAAATTTTAACCGGCAAAGTTACACAGATTATAAAGTCCTCCTGTGCTTGGTTTCTAATGCAGCAACACACATGGTGTTATAAGACAAGGTTTTTGCAGCCCACACAGTATCAGCCTGTAGGTGAAGTTGAATGACTTATATGTGATGTAATGCAAACCCCAGAAACCTTAAAATTAACTCTCTTATTGAGTTTGAAACAGAGGATGATCCTGCCTTTCACACCTGTGTGTTCAAATGTGCTTTTGAACATATGGGAATGTGTCTCGCTTTCATCTTCTGCATGTGGCTCTTTATGAGAGCAGGCATGTGTCTGATGTCCCCACGAGCAGAGCCCGGTTGAATCCCGGCAGCAAAAGCACACAATAAAAAAAGTAATTGCAGCCATTCCTCCTCCTCTCTTCACTCCTCTCCTCCAGGCTTCCTGCTTCCTGTGGCGTGCAGTGTTTCCCTGTCCTGCTCTCTGTAGCGCTCTCACTGAGTAAAAACCACAGACATGCCTGAGGCCCGTGTCGTCCCTTGTCTCCAACTGTTTTGTGTGTCTCCTCCTCCACAGATGACAATGGCAACCAACAGAGAGATGTTAAGTAAATACTGGGTGAAAGCAATGGAAAGACTGCACTGGACCACTCAACCAAATCAGCTCTCAGTGGAAGAGTTAATCCCAGCTAAAGGTTTTATCACAGCTCCATGCTGCATTCCCAATGCAACAAATGTCATCATTTGTTTTGGTTCAAAGCATCTCATTAAGATGCACAATGTTCTCTTATTTTCCACTTTACACCCATCTATTTTAATCATATAAGCAGATTGTAATATCAGGAAGTCAGAGCAAGTATGGAGATGGCCAAAGTCTGCTGAGGAGGGAAGGTTGTGATAATGCAAGTGTGTGTGGGGAAAAAAAGCACAACCTTCATCCAGAAGAATCAAGATTTATTCCATTTGAATCGTTAACAGAACTCCATGTTATTGTTGTGATGATGGCTGAAGTGACCTCATGAGAGAGCAGCTGAAACACACTCAGTTATGTGCAGCTGTCCAACATGCAACATAAAGAAAAAAAAGGAACATTTTAAAAAGAAAATAAAACAGGGTAAAGAACTCCAAATGATCACTTAAAACAATTTAGTAGGGCGCAAAATGAAGAAAGTGCATAATTTTAAATTATATTTACGCATCCAAACTTCTGAACACCAGCTCTCCTGTCTCCATTTTGAACTAGCAGTGAACCTCAAATCACTCTGAGAGCCTCTGTTAAGAGTTGAAAGTGTGTGAATGACTCAGCTTAGATCTGAAGTTGGGATTAGATCCAAGGCTGGCATCTTGTGTGGCAGCCACTGCAGTCATAGTATGAATGTCTGAGCATGGCATAAAGAGAGCAGTGTTATGAGTGGGAGACTATAAAGATGTTATATAAGTACATGCCATTCACCACTTCACATATACAAGCTATCCTAAGAACTTAAACAAAGACGAGGGACACATTCTCCAAACGTATCCTGCATTTTGTAACACACCTAAATTCACCTCCCAGTGTGTCTTTGAAGGGCCACAGCTTATTCCTTACAAACCCATGAAAGTTATATTTTTAAGCTGTGAAATAAAGTATAAAAATATGAGGACAGCAGTGAAATTGTTGTCCCCAGGAGGAGATGTATATAATGGTCTCTTGGTTAACTTCTTGGTGACTTCCAGGTTGACGCTGTGACCTTGTGACTACTCTACTGGTTCATTTCACTAGTTTAATGGAAATCTACTCTGTATTCACAGATTGTCTGTCACGATGTAGAATCTCTGCATATGGATTTGGATTCTTGAAGTACATTCATACTCTGAATAATACTGACCATCATGTATTACCTGGCTTTGTTGTATGAAGCTGGAAAACTTTGTGTGGAGAGTAAAAGCAGGCAGATAGCACACTTCCCCAATGACATCCTGACTTATATCTGTGAGAATCTGATGATAGTTTATCAATATCTGTATGGGCATAATTTTAAATTGGTGCAATTTACAAAAAATTCTAGTTAAAAGGTTTAACCTTGAGAAACAGATCTGCCAGCCACTACGTTATAACATCCAATCAAAGCTTAGCTTTTTTTGACCCCACAGAATAAAGAAATGAACGACCTCCTTCAGACGGTAATTTAAAACATTTTCTTTTTGTTTTGAATTCAAGCCCACATTAAAACAAGGGGAAGGTCAGTCCTTTACTGACTCCTTTTTTTTTTTTTATTCAGAAAGCATAACTTTTGGTTAATTAGTCATATGGAACTGGCAGATCAAGAGATCTGACCAACATATAAAGACTGTAATAAGATTATGTAAACGTCAACATAGAATTCAAGTCATAAGTTGTTTGTGGCTGTATTACAATTCTAATTTATGTTTACCCAGTCATACCACTTATCTTTATCCATGAAGCTATGATTTGCACCTTGTTGTTAGGACTCCCTGCTCCAAATTTCCCAGGTTGGCTAAAAAGTGTATATACCCAACTACTTTTGAATTTATATTTATTTTAGAACTTCTTTTGAATGGATTTGTTTTTTGTTCAGTATTTACTGGCATATATTACCTAGCTAAATGTCATCCTGTTGTTACACTGACAGCAGCTGTTTTCTTGGCTGTTTCTGGTGTCGGAGCTGCCACCTGTTCTTCAAGGCTGAACTCATGTATTCCTCTCCCTGCTGTGATTCAAGCATCACACTGACAGATGCTTCTTTTTGTCAACACTCTTCACATCTCCTCCACTTCTCTTACCATTTTCTCTTTTAATATGGTCACCATTGTCAGGTACACCCTTCAATCTCAGACCTCCTATATGTTTTCAGTCCATCTCCTGAAGCCACAAAATGCCTGTCACATCCCTGCCTTCTATTTCACCTCTCCACTTGTCCCCCCTTTTCCTCCTCTTAGCCCAATGTCTCATCTGAGATTTTGTCTCGCCCCTTCCAACATCTTATCATCTTTACCTCTAGATTAGATTCCCCACCATGGATGCCAGAGGGGAGCGTTTAGATGACTCTTGGATAGCACAGAATAGATACACATAGTTTTCTAACACTCACATGCATTGCTTTTTATGCAGATATTCCATACCAGGGATAAATGTTATTTATTTTTCACTCTGTACCTGAAGCCAAATGCTCTTCAACCAAATCTGACACCTTCTCTCAAAAGACACTCACTCACATGTTCAAATTCACACACATTTCTAGGGCATATTTCTCCCATTCCTGCTTCAAATAGTCGCCCAGAACTTAAAAGCATCTCAACCAAATTAGAATCACTCACATTCACAATGATGAAACCTGCTTGTAACACCTCGATTGCTGTGGCTGTTGTCATTCAACAAAGCAGACATGAATGAGGTTTTTCTACGTCCTTTTCATCTGTCTTGTACCTAAAGTGCTCTCACTTTTATCTGAAGTCATGGCACAAGTGGACAAAAGACCAATGCATCAGAATGACAGCAAATGTTAGCAGTCATACGTGCAAGAGGAGGAGACAAATTTCAACCAAAAATCACAAAATGAACCAGTTGGCACACGTCTGGGTTACAGTCCAGAGTGACACTGTGAGGGTGTAGTTGGATGTGGAGCTGGTTGAAGATGAGGCAGACCTGCTCCATGTGAACCTAATCTGTCATTTCACGGTAAAGATTCATTTGGCATGTGTGAAGCGGCTGCGTATGAGTCCATCTCAGCTGCTCTGCAGAGCATCAGAGGGAAGGAGTCACATCAGTCTCTCAGGTGATAGATTGGAAATCAAAGTTTTAATCATACACTCTGGGCTGTTGCCTGGCAACAGGGCCTCCCCTTGCTGAACTTTTCTGTGGGCTGAAGAGAAGCAAAGACGAGGGGAAAATGGTGAGGCACTCTTTGACATGTGTAACCGAAGGGGTGGCGGTGACATATTAAAGGACAGAAAATTTTAATATCCAGTTCCTCATTAACAACAGACACAGTAAAGTGAATTAAAAATGCTGCTCTGATCAGTTTTTATGTATGAGAATCCGCAAACCTCTAGAAACCTCAGCACCAATTTATTTTTTTTATACTTTCAAAGAAAGGGTAAATTAAGAGTCATCATTTTTTTTTCCTTTTAGAGGAGAGCTGCTAAAAAGCATTACCTCCATTAACAATGGACTGTGCTTCAAACAGCATCTCAGAAATCGAAAGCCGCAACACAAGCCATAAAAAGCAGAGTCCTACATTAATATACATAATGTTGCCAACACATTTCTGCACACGTCCCCCTCCGTCTAACTAATAATGTTAGCAGATAGCCGTGCACCTTATTCACCGTCCATCTGTGCTGTGAAAGCACAAGTAAGTAAAACATCTGTTAACCTTAAAAACACCAACAGAGAAAACCAAGGTTCTCTCTTGAATTTGATGTGTTGTCATGAGCCGTGCATAATTTATCTCAAGTGATTTGTAGTTTTAATTAAATGCATCAGTTGTTATTTTATGTGTCGTACCCTTTGCCAAAGAGCCCCAGCTGTCTCTTTATCATTAATTCTCATAACTTGAGTGCTAACCGGAAGAACAGTCAGCAAGACCACATTGTAGGGTCGTTTCTAAAACATTAGCTATTCCATTAACAACTAACGTTTTTTTCTTTAATCAGTAAATAAAGAAAAAGAGTTTACATGACCACTTCTGACTAGTAGAAGTGAAAAATGAAAAAATGGATCATTTAAATGCTATAATCAGAGTTAAACCACATATATGATTGAATTTTTAATAAAAAGGTGGCTGATACATTCCTTGCTGCCATGTATGCACTCACTCTGATTGTACCATGTCTGTAGATGCAAGCCCCCTCATGACTTTAAATCATGCTATACTATTTGAAGCCTCATGGCAGTGCAAAACTGGTTAGAGAACAAACTGATGATCCGTTTGGACATTTTAAAAGAATCAAACATCCATGATAAGCTTGACAAGTGTGCAAAAAAAGTAATTATATATCCAGCAGTAATCGTCACTATATCACCTTCTCTTCTTCTCCTGCTGTTGTGAATTCTTCTACTCCTTCTTCTTCTGTTGTTTTGACTGAATGGTTGGCAACTGATTGCATTACTGCCCCCCAAATACTACAGTGTGAACCACAGTTATGAGTCAGGGCTCAAATGGAAGTGAGCCAAGACCACCTTATTTTTGTGATCTCAACCTTGCTTGTTTTTTCCCCACATCTGAGTGCGATTGTTGTGTCACATGTGCCCAAACAAACTGGGTTTTAGGTTTGTTAAGAACAACTGCGCCAAATGAGCCAGGTGAGAATACACCCTAAGATGCCATCTGATTTTAGGTGACATCCAAGGAGAAAGGTTTGACTATATGAACACATCTATTACATTCAGCAGCATACATTTATTTATCAAGTCCATGGGGTATACTTATCAGTTTTAAAAATAAATAAATAAATAAATAAATAACTAAATAAATCATTTCAATCTTTGTCCAACTTTATATTGAATCATTTAGATGATATTTAACTTTCATTTAATATAGAAAGTTAACAGGTTCCATAATTTATTAGGCGAAAAAATACAAATCATGTAATGGAATTTGTAGTTGCCTTATATTTCAAATTTGCTCTTCAAAATGAATACTAGAATACACGTTTGTATATATTATTTTCTGCGTTATTCTTTCAAAATAATTATTTAAACATGGTAAAGCTATTTAGTTGATTCTAAAACTATTTAAATAATTAATACACAAAAAAAGGTTCACTTTGCAGTAATGGTTTGCTCGACAGTCACATGACCAAAATCATTTGAGGACACATTCTGTTTGTTGGGAACCTTTAAAAATCCATGTTCAAGGTCTTTAATAAGCACAATGGCCAAAAATGGGGAACATGTTAACTGTGTTACCTGTCAACTGTTACAAAGCACAAAAGTTTGTTTTCCAGAAAAAGGTTCTCCATCTTCTTTCCCCCATTTGTCCTGTCAACTGTGTTACATGTGATTTATGTGTCTAATTCTTTTAAATGTTGGCCAAACTATAATATATGTTGGCAAAAAATAAAAAATAAATGTTTGTTTACTGTGTTGATTGTGTACAGACAGGAGGCTGAACAGCTCTTCCTCTCTGGGCCACTCCATCATCAATCAATCAATCTTTATTTATATAGCGCCAATTCAAAACAAATGTTATCTTAAGACACTTTCCAAAAACACTAACAGCACTAACACCCTGGGAACTCCAGTCCATACTGGGAGTGATACTGAACTCACCACCACATTAACCAATAATCCTGGCTCCCCCTTGCCGTAGCATATTTGTACCTTGGTAGAGGCACGTTGCACCTCTTTGATCTCTAATTCCGAAAGCAACTTCATCTTATGGATATTGGAACACTGAGCTACTAGGTGTTTCTTAGTAAGGGTAGATGTGGGATTTCAAAGCCTCCATTCTTCCCACATTATCTGCATATATCACCTCTCATTGGGGTTGCTAGTGTAGTAGCACCCCAGCAGTACCCTGTTATCCATCCCATTCCATATGTATCTTGTTTCAGTAGCCCACTTGCCATCAGAGTGCCCTGGTTGCCTAACACCTGACGCAGACCTTGTTGCCCCGGGCAGATCAGATTCCAGGACTTGGTCTGGAAATTATATTTTTCATTTCTGTATTATCTGATTGCTGATTGCCTCTGGGTAAGCAGTGATGGCATTTTATAACTGAAATGAGAGTCAGTGTAATAACGACTTTATTTGGTCATGCAAATAGTTCTCTCATTTAAATAGTATTGTTAGTGATTCATTTATAAATGATAATGCAAAATGTACATGTTGTATCTTTGTTTATTAAGTAGAGTTTTGAAGTGTATTGTAAGATTAATATGTTCTTCTGCCTGCAGCACATGGATCAGCTGTTAAGTTGTGCAGGTTTTAAAAGACAGAGTGACAACCAAACTATACAATGAGTGGTTTTGATTAGGATGAAGACATACCGTTTATTAAGGACACCTTTATGACCCGGAATCTAGAGAAAGTGATTCAACAGACTAGAAGACAGCAAGGAGAATTTCAAGCTTTAAACTTGTGCACACTAAAAATTGTCATGAGCTACTGCTGTCATGAAGGGGACTGGATAACAGCACTTCACTTCTGACCTCTCTGAATTACTGACTCAACTGTTTAATGGAAGGGTTTTTATTTCAAAGTCAAGTCAAAAAGTCAAAGTCAACTTTATTGTCAAATATGCTATACATGCTCGACATACAGCATAAATGAAATTTCAGTCCTCTCAGACCCACGGTGCAGCAGAGTAATACAAATTTCAATAACTAAACTAAATAAAGACTACATGGATATTCATTCAATTTTAGAAGTTAGGAAGCACTCTTTGAGTAAGTAAGTAAATAAATAAAGTATATATTGGCACAACCCATGGTCCACAGAATGTTTACCTTTGAACATAAACTGTACAAGCTGTTAAGAGCTACATCTGAGTTCAAATGATAAACTACAACCATTATTGTGTCAATCAAATATTTTTTTTCTTTGTTGCTTAAAATGATCTTTAATCAGTATCCAAATTCAGAGTGTAACTACAGGTGCACTATGCCAAAAAGTTAAGTGTACATTATAGAGCAGATGAACAGTATCTTGTAGGCAGAATTTAACTCACACGTTCTGAAAATCATTTAAAATCTGACTTTGAAATCCTGTTAAAGTGTTATTTGTTGCGCTGCATTTCACATTTTTTTAAATGCTGTTAGTGTGCATTCTGCAGGAAAAATAACAATCTCTAGATAGATACTTGTGTGAGATGTTTCTTTGCCAACATTACTTTATTCAAATTCATGCATCTTTTATGACTCAGTTTTTCTTCTGTAATAATTTACTTGTTACTTGCTGTAAAAGTCAAGCATGCAGCCGTTTGGCAGAGTAAGGAAAGCTGAAGGCTGAGCAGCATGATGTTTAAGCCTGTAATGCTCTCTTTCAATGGGCCTGTGTGGACACAGATGGATGTCAGAATGGCTCAAACACAGAGTCGGCACCTGCAGTGAAGACTTGAGCAGTTTCGAATAACAGCGGATCATATCTCTGTTGCATTCCAAATAACCCCCAAAATTACAGTAAAGAGTTCATATAAAGTGCTTATTGCCTTTAGAATGGACTCAGTATGAGTCATCTTTCCTGTCTGGGCTACAGGAAGCTAAACCTGGAAACACATCTACTTTGTGAGCGAAAAAGCAGTTCTCCAAGTAGTTTGCATCTGATAGTGGATTGCAAGTGAAGATGGATCAATGTTGAACTCTGTTGAATAACACGTTTGTATTATCTTCTCTTACAGTAATTCTTAACTACAATACAACTTCAAAATAACTGGATCAAAATTACAAACAGTGTTTTGAAAGGTTGTTTAGAATTTAATTTTCTGTTTTGATTAAAATACGATCTGATCAATCATGTTTGACAGTTCTATGTGAGATACACTTCTGGCAAAGGATACAACCCTTTTCTTTAATTTCGGTTTATATAATAATATTATTATTATTATTATTAATAATAATAATAATAATAATAATAAAAATAATAATAATAATAATTGGAATGGCACCTTTCAAGACACTCAAGGACACCTTACAATATATAACATTTAGCTAGCTAGAAGAAACATAATCAGCGAAGGCCTGTTTTCCCATGCAGTCTTATTCTGCAATGTAAATGCTGTCTTTTATTTCAGACCATTTTAACCCTTGACGTGGTGCCTGTGTTTCACCACTGAACAACTTGCACTGAGAAACACTCAAAACTGCAAAACACATCATTAAATCTACATTTCAACTTGTTTTTACCTTAGAAGGGGAGATATATGAACTTAAGAAGAAACACGTTGTCACTGTTTCATCTAAAAGTGTAATGAGCAGCTGCAAGCAACAAGCTCTCTCTACAGGCTAAAACAGGAACAACAGAAAATATACCAAACCAGTCAATTACTGGTGTGAACTCATAGTTTTAACATAGCAGAAAGAATTAACATTTTTAGCAAACACATTTTTAAGAGAACTTTAGTGTTTTCAGCTTTATATTTACTCTGTCCTACTGTTATTTTTGGCTCCAGATTATTACTTGTTTAAAGGTGTTTTTAATCTTTAACTTAATTGCTCACTTTACATCCATTACATCTTTTCATCTGCTTCAAGCAGGAATCAGTTTAACAGTAAACAGTCAAATGCACGGAGGCACCAATTGCCTCCCCTTTGTCGAAATAACATAATCATAATGCTTTCCTCAAGAAAAACAAGAAAAAACCTCAGATTATGTCAATGTTTGATGGAGGTCACCTCAATCACGCCTGATGAATTCTTGGTAGTCTGGAATCTTACTGCTATGTGTAAGCGTATTACTGAGTATTCTAGAATTTAGAATGGTTTGTTAGCTACTTTTGCCCAAAGTTATCTGTTTATCAAGCTAAATAACCTTGCAAAACAGATGGATCAGACAGATTTCATGTCAGTCATCAGATGGATCAAACTGACAAAGCTTCAAGTTTATAATTTTGTTCAGAATTGACCAGACCAATGAGAGTCAGTTTAGAAACAGGCGTAAACATTAAAAAACATGGAAGCCAGGTGGCTCATGAAAAGATGAGGGTGGATGCTGGACAGCTGGACAACATGTTTTTACTAAAAGGAAACAAACACTTTTTTTCTTTATATCTACGACATCAAGAATCTTGTATTGATAAAATAACAGCTGCCTATTGAGTATGTGTTACGTAAATTACTCCTCAGTGGAAGCACACATCTGCTTCATCTTTGTTTTGTTGCTCTGATTGGCCTATGATAAATACGACAAACAGGATTTAAAAAAAAGTTTTGCCCTTCTAAAACACTGTCTAGATAGATCTATCCCATGCCATAGGCATGTGAAACAGTCCATCTGGCGTGTCTGGTTAAGAGATAAATAAATCATGGTCTGATAATCACTGATGATAGCCAGGTGTGAGGTCAGCCTGCTTTTGCTGACCACACAGTTCTTTCCTACACACTCCAAGGCCTGCAGGTGACTACTGCTCAACTACAAACATACAACCAACAGAAACCAGAACAATCCCCATGCTGAAAACTATGACTCCCCAGATTCTAATTGTTTATGACATCAAACGGAAATCATTAAGAGTGTAGTCTGATAATTGGTTTCATATAAATGTCTCTTTTTGTAACGTAACCCTGTCCCATACTAAATACAGAGTGGGGGAAAAAAAACAACAAATATTCAAAAATCTTTCCTCCTAACTTTGCCTATTCTCTTTGTATTGTACAGAAAAGATGCCAGATGATTCAGGCCTGATAAGCCAGACCCGTCATCTGCCCTCTTTTGTGCACACAGCCCACACATCTAGTGAAAACTGACAGAATTGAAAAAGGGCAATAGATGAAAGTGCAGATGCAGCAGACATGGTTGACGTCCTCATTTCTTCTCCCCGGGTCTGTTTGATTACAGTAGTGTCAAGGCTGAGGCTCCTTAATTGTATTCAAGATCACCATGTCAACCTTTGATGATGCCAGTGTGGGAAACAGAGGGAGAATCAATCACAGGGAAACCTGTTCACACCCAGCACTGCAAAAATGTAAGCACATGCACTCAAACTCGCGCACATACATACATACATGAATATAATCCTCCTCTAATCTTCTGTATTTTTCTGTATTGAATTCCCTCTCTCCCCACCATGCCTTAGCCACATATATGTAATCTCACATTAATTTACAGCTGTCCTCTTATTATCCCTGGCATCATGTGAGTAAAATGCTTTAATTTATCCCCCATGAGATCCCCCCTTCCTCATATTTCTCCAACACACATACCAGTAAACATGCATTATCTGTCTTTTGTCTGTTAAAGCCACAGTGGAAATGAAGCCGTGTTATCGTTTCCCATCCTTTCTGTGCATTCGAGTGAATTGTGTGTCAAATGTGAAGTGTTCTGCCATGAAGAAAAAAAAAAAAAAAAAAAAAGAAGACGTAATGAAGGTGGCCCTGTCGGCAGTAAAGAGGATTCAGTGCATGGAGGAGGCACAGATTCAATTAGCTTTGTGGGTGCCATGAAATGGTAATAATACAGGCGGGTAATGTCAACAAGCATCAAATCCTCCTTTTTTTTATCACAGTGAGTGCTCTTCCCTCTCTTTTCTCTCTTTCTCTGCAGCCCGCATGCTTTGCCCTTCACGTATGGTGATAGTAGGGTCACTGAGGCTATAAATCGCTGGTAGTGGGACATGCAGCCAATGCCATTCATCAATGTAATTAGCGTTGGGCATACGACCCTGCTGCTACGGACATGGCTGCCTGCTCCCTGACAGGCTATTCCGCTAGTCTCTTATCCTCCCCCTCCTTTTCCATCTTTACTTTGAAGCCCAAAAAGTGGCGTGTGCACCTATCACAGCCTTCATATATTCTGTTTGATAGCCTTCCTTCAATAAACCTCTGGTTGGATTGAAAAGGGGCTCGCTCAACCTAAATGTGTGTGTGTGTGTGTGTGTGTGAAAGGATGGTTGAGTTAAGAAGGAGCGAGCAGGCCGTGGTTTTGTGACGCTTGTTCATTTGTCATTTCGCTTGAGTGGTGCAGTAATTACTGCCACCAGGGTCTCGCTCTCGTGTTTGGGGCTCGGCCGGAGAGCAAAGAGCTCTGTCAACAGAAAAACTTTAGTGGTAGATTTCAGAGAAATGCAGCGCTCCTGGGGGAGTAGCTCTGATTACTCTCCCATTGTGCAAAAAGCTTGAGCAGTTGCCAAAATTACAGCAATTTTTTAGTGTGTATTCTGGTGAAATCTGGATCAGTCCAATTTAAAGTGCATTAGCCATGCTTATGCTAAAATGCCTACGCACATCCGAGTCAACACAGTACACGTGCTTCTAAGCAGAGAATTGAACAAAGATGGAAATCGAGGAAGACAAAAATGAAACAAAGCAGCAGAGGATTAGAGCACAGAGGCACAGGGGCATAGTATCAATTCTTCCCATGCTCCTCTTCCATAAAGCCTCTTTTCTAGGGTGTATAATGATACAATGCTTGTCCCCTCATTCATCCATTTCGTCCCACGTCCTCATCCATTACCTCTTCCCTCTCCTAAGTAGGTGCTTGTTAATTGCCTCTGGTCTTGGCTGGAGAGGCGACGAGTGCTCCAGCTCTCTTCTGTGAATATATGTGGCTTGTTGACTCCAAGTTAAGCTGGAGTCTGCATTCAGAATACCAGAATGCCAAGTCCATTAAAGTGAGAAGGGTTCATTTGTCACAGTTTCCATTGGTGATGCAGTAATGACCAGGTATTTGGCTGATGAATGGCCTGACCTTTTCCACCTCTTTATAATCAAGTGCTCCTGGTGGATTCCCATGGTTAATTGTGGATGTCCGGGATGCTCACATAGTCCAAGATGGCAGTGCTGAGAGTAAAGAAACAAAATTTGGATCAGTAAACTTAGTTGTGCATCATATTTCAGTCACTAATGAAATATCTGACATCTTTGTGTTTTCATGGACAAGAACCTGGAAAAAAAAGAAGGAATGAGTTGCTTCAGGCTTAGAGCTCTCATTATTCTGTTGTTGGCAGTCCAGCAGAAACAAAAGCTGATCTAAAAAAGGAATAGAGAGAGGGGATTAATTCCCTGTTTCCATACCACCTAGAAATAAGCTCTAAATCTATGGCTCTAAATCCCTAGCCAGACTCTTCTCCTCTGTTGGTCCCAAATGGTGGGAATAATTTTCCAACTCCATACGATCCGCAGAGTCCCTTTCTACTTTTAAGCTACGTCTGAAGACTCCCCTGTTCAGGGAACACTTTGGCACTTAATCTGACCCTTGTCCTCTTTGTCCCCGGTGGTTGAATAAATCAGAAGGTCTCAGACCCAGCTCTAAACAAATGAAAGCACTGAATGTTGAATGTTGCTGAATGCTGAACGATATTGCATGAGCGATATAGAGACGGAATAGATTGAATACTTAAAAAAAGAGGGGCTTCTCTGGGCACTTGATGGCAGAATACCTGTGGCCCAACTAACTTAAAGCTTTTCTTCGCACTTGAGGTTTTTCCTTCTTGTTTAAATTCTTGCTTGTGTTGTACGTCACTTTGGAAAAAAGCATCTGCTACATGAAACTGTAGATTGTAGAAATAAAACTGCAAGTGTCCATAAAATTAAAAACAAGTGATCATTTTTCCTAAGAAAATCAACTAATTTAGCTTATTGGCTAACTAGCCTGCTGCATTACAAAGTCATGTTATCCAGCATGACTTGGTTTGTATGTTAGCCAAACAAAGCTCAAAGCTTGTGCACTGTACACTTTAGAGATGCTTGTGTTTTCAGTATAAGGCAAGTCATTAAATGCAGCATTCACGGCTATCAGCTATAGAAATAAAGACGTACGGAATATCCACAGATAGTTTTACGGATAAAAGATGAATTCATTCATTAAACTAGATCAAA
Source organism: Labroides dimidiatus (assembly GCA_030710495.1). Classification (NCBI taxonomy): domain Eukaryota; kingdom Metazoa; phylum Chordata; class Actinopteri; order Labriformes; family Labridae; genus Labroides; species Labroides dimidiatus. The sequence goes on from CM061155.1 coordinate 15,143,803, forward strand.
GTTTGTCTGTTTTTAATGATGGTTGCATTTCAGTAACAATAACATTTCCTATCACCAGACTCACAGGTCAAATCAACATTTTCCATCATGGTACAGTTTTGCTGCTAGCCAACAGCCACAAATCTGAAATTTGTGCGCTCCAAAAATGTCACTAGTTTTATACCAAACATCATCCATGCTGTTTCTCAAAGCTCAGAGTGAGTTCAGTTTTCAACCCAGCGTCCACAAGCAGAAATAACTAGTGCCCTAATCTTTCCACAAATGAATCGGATGTGATCAAGTTCTCCCTCATGTAATTTTTGCATAGGGCAGTTTTGACAATCAGGTATTTAACACAACTAGGTAATAATGTGAAGCTAAAATACTGATACATGAAGCATGAAATAGCACATTTAAACACTGAAACACAACAAATGCAGTAAGTTTACGCACTACAACTCATGTTTATCACTCAGATGTTTGTGTTTTTGTGATTTTATTCTGAATTCTTAAAATGTAGAATTTATTTTATGCCCTTCCTTTTTAAGTAAAGAGCATCAGTAAGTACTAAAAGTAAATTAAGCTGTACTTATGCTCTGAGTACTTTTTCCTCCATTGACAGTAAGTGCTTTTATGGTAATACATTCACAGAAAGCCCTTAGCAAGTGTTTTTTACTTAGTATAAATTTTATTTTCTGGACAAGTTTCTTAAAAAAGTGCAAATTGTGTCATAGTAGAACATGCTGGATTTTTATGTAGCAGAAAGACGACAGCGTTTAAGTAAGCCATGTTTCTTTCTTAAAATTGAGGACAAATATGCTCAAGAGATCTGATTTTCATACAAGCAGCAGAAAGCACGCAGGAAAATGCAGGAAATTAAGCTGTTTGTCATATCTACAGCCAGACTGTGGCCGCCACACAAATCATGTGTCACCTCCCCACTGCTCCATCACTGACCTGTGAGATTATATCGATTTGGCAGCTATGCATGACTTACTCTGATGGTTGAGCCAATCAATGCATATTAAAGTGTAAGTTATGCTGTCAGTACAGAGATGGAGATGAGTTACCATGCAAAATAGGGTAAAATAAGTGAAAGAGGGCCTTTGGATAAAAGTAAGTTTCAATACACACAATATGTAAAGGCTGACATGCTTTGCAGTGTTACAAGGCTGCTACTCTGCCCTACAGGCACTGTGATTCGCCATGTTCCTCTCTAATTCTGTCATTCCAGATGATTGAGCTGAGAGCAAAACATACAGGATTATGCCCTGTGTTCAATCGTGAACAGGCATAAAACCAAAGAATCAGCATGTGGACTGGCTGAATGGCAAGCTGGCCATCATCTTGGGAGTAAAAGTACCTTGCAACAGCACAAAAATGAATGATACCACCAAAAAAAAAGAGAGTGTTTGTCTAAACGATAAGGCTTGCCATGGAGACAGTGGAAATCAAAACGACATAATAGAGTCACTCCTTCTCTTTGCATTTAAATGTATGTAATCTTTTTAAATGTGACACTGTGCTGAGGTTCACGTCAGTCCAACCTGTCCTGTTTATTTTGTTTGTTTAATCTCGGATGCACAGACACAGCAGGAACAGAAATATACACACAGCGGTAGGGGGCAAGTAGAGTGGCAGAAGAAAGCGCTGACAGGTTTGGGTACGATAAGAAGAGAAGAGGGAGGAGAACTGAAAATTGAAGGGACAAAAATAGGACAATGGAAGATGTACACAAAGCTAAGATTCTCTTCTCCTCACAGACCAAAAGAGCTGACTCAAAATCTATTTCCCAAGCACTCCGTGCTAGGAGGAGAAAAAACATTTGCATTTCATTTCAATAATATCTTGAAAGCCTTTCCCATACTAAGTTATGCGGCACTCATAAATAATTAAATCATTACACTAATGACTTCAAATACTTCAAATAGCATTCTTTTTTTTTGTTCTCGCTTTACAAATAATTGAAATGCAGCACTTTTTTTCATTAAAATCTGAATACTGGGCAGCTGAAGGGGGCTTCAGTAGAGTGTTGGTGAATCTCCACGAACATCAAAACAGACCTGTTAAAACTTCCAAGGTGCTCATTATTATGGGCCAAGAGCCAAGAAACAATATGACTTTGCAATGTGCTTTTCAAATGTCATTTATCCCTGCTCTGCGAAGTGTTGTGATATGAATAGCTAACTAGCAAAGATCCAATTTCAGACATCGTACTGCTACTTCACACATCAACCCTCTTCCAGCCCTCGCCAGAAAGACGCACACTTGCACACTCATAGACACTCATGCAGATATTATACAGCAAACCAAGTGACCTGCTGATTTGCTCCCCTGTGCCTACAGAGGGCTGGAATAGGGGTGCAGAAACATGCATACTAATATCTAGAAAAATGTTTTTTGTAAAGACATGGCCAACATGATGAATATTGGAAGCAAGAAATAAGGAGATAAATATTCACAGCAGAACGGGATACAAACCATATTAAGAAGTTATTCCCCAAACCTAATACCTCTTTACAACTGCAGGCAGCATTGGTCTTCTCAAGGCTCAAGACCAGGTGAATTTTTTTTGTAACAATAATTAAATTCTCCTGTTGGTAAAAGAGTGACAGTGGAGAGGGAAGAGCAAACGTACAGCTCAAATGAATGCACTTTGTATCAAATGGAATAAAAAAAAACAACTGAAGTACTTTGTGGTTTTTTTTTTACTTCTATTTATAAGCTGATCAGTGTTAGCTAATCAGACTAACATCAGTGGGGAACCATGTTACAGGCACTAGCACTGTTTAGGTGTGATCATCACACACCTGTAGATGATACTCGACTTGTTAAATGGGTGCAAATGCTTAAAACAAGAATTAACTGATTAACAAGAAACTGTTGGGCATCAAAATGACTGCACACCATCTTGACATTGAATGGACATCCTTTTCTTTAATTGTTCAGCATTCAGAAGAACAACACTACACACAAATACACGCCCAGCATTTCACTGAAAGTTAGGACAGTTAGCACAGTCAGCAGCAGCAAAAGTCTTGCCATGTGAACACATGCAATACTCTACCTACAGTGCGTAAAGATGTCTATTGCTTTGTCATCTGGTGACAGTGGTCTCAAGGATGTTTCATCTGGACACTTCAAGCTTCATCCAGCAAATGCAGCAACTCAAGTGAAGGATGGACAATGGCACAAGCCTCAAGTACAAAACCTATCAGGAGATGGATCTCTACAAGAAACAGAGATGAGCTCAGAGATACATTTAATCTCCATCAGCAAAAACACTCTTCTCCACATCTTCTGTTATTGAATCTGATCGCAAATTCACAGCCCCGTCCCTCTTTCTCATGTTACTATAGCTCTGTACAGGCCCGAATCCTCTCCACTGTGATTAGCGGATTTAAAACACATTTCTGTTAAAGGTGCAGTGTGTTGAAGTCAGCATTTTGCAGAACCGAATTAGTGGGAATGGGATATCCACCTGTTTCTTCAGGAGCCTATGGGTGTTGACTTCCAACGGCGGTTATTGACTTCTGGTTGCCTTGCTAGACAGGGCTGATTGTAAACTTTTCAAAACGTTTGCAGTTTGAATCCACTGCTGATTTTTGTTCATTTTTTTCACTTTCCTGCTGTTAAAAGTTGGTTATTAGAGTGAGTATGTCAGCCAGGCTAACATCATTAGCTTTGTGGTCTCCATGGTGACATAACGGAATATTCAACCTGAAGAGCAACTGCTACGAACTATGGGTAGTCAGGAAAAAGGTGGATAACGTTTATATTATGAATGTTAAGTACGTTAAAATAAGTGCAAAATCCTCCCCATAAAACTTTTCTTTTTATTAAGTGAGAAAAAAGCTTTTTACAGTTTATTATCACGGGGTTCCCGTTTATGGAGGAGGACATGAACCGCCATGTTTTCTACAGCAGGATGGGGCACAAAGAGAGCAAAATGCATTTTTTAACACAAGCTGGCTGCCAGTCCTGAAATCCACCTGGAAGGCAGGTAGAAAAAAAGAGATAGAGTGTTTGTTGTTTTTATGGTAGATGAAGACAGCGGTTATTGAAAAAAGAAGAAGAGGGTGTCCTTTTTGTTGGTTGTTTTGCACAAAAGAATTTGTACTGATAGTATTTTATGATGGAGAATCACCAACCTGCACCACATAAATGGGAATCCAACATGTTTTCCTCAAAAAAGATCATGAAGAAATGAAGTGAAATCAAGAAAGACAGTAACTTAAAGAATCAACATAATGTAGAGTTTCCAAGCTGGAAGTCATCAATGAAAAAGTTAGATTTGAAGGACATAACATGTATGTAGCAAATGTTTATTTGCTTTAAATTGCAGTTTAGAGTTTATCATACAGACTAACAAACATAACCATTTTCAGTGCTGGGAACAATGGCATTGAAAACACTTTTTCCAGTAATATGTATTCTAAGTAATTACTTTTTCAAAATTTTAATGCTGTTACCATTATTGGCAGTGAAATGTGGCACTTTTTTTTCTGATTGTTTTCTGTGAGTTGTATATATATACATATATATATATATATATATACATACATATATATATATATATATATATACATATATACATACATATATATATATATATATATATATATATATATATATATATATATATATATATATATATATATATATATATATATATATATAAAATTATATAAGGCACAAGTTACGGAGTTGCTTTGACTGAAAAAAAAAAAAAAAAACAGATGACAGGACCATACTTAAAAATACGGGGATAATCTGGAGAAATTACAAGGCGTGAGTAGAGCGGGAAACAGGATTAAAAAACGAGAGACTCTCACCTAAATCAGGAGTGTTGGCAGGTCTGCTATCCGACCTGGCTTGCTCAGCCAGTCACAGAAGCTGCATGCGAGTCTGGAGCAATCTGGGAAATTAATACTTCGATTTAAGGACAGAAATACAGGAATTACTTTGACTTCAGTGATGTAAAAGGCAAGAGCGTACATGCAGATTTTACATTATGGTATGTCCCAGAGCACAACCTGCTCAGAAATTCAAATTCTTTTAGGTATTTAAAGGTGTTTTTTTTTTTTTTTTTTTTTAAAGTAATGCATTAATTTATCTCCCTGGTAACTAATTAGATTTATTAAGGAGTAATTTCCTCACTAGAGCTGCATGGTGGCGCACTGGTTAGCACTGCTGTCTCACAGCAAGAAGGTCACCGGTTCAGTTCCTTGTTCAGATAAGGTTTACCTTTCTATGTGCAGTTTGCATGCTCTCGAGGGTTCTCTCTGTGTACTCCAGCTTCCTCCCACAGTCCAAAAACATGCTTAGGTTAATTGGTAACACTAAAGTTTGTGTGAGTGTGAATAATTTCCTTACTAATTCAGTAAGTGTTTTGGGAATGCAACAATTACCTAACTATAACTATAACTAATTACTTTTTGTAAAGTAATTTGCCTAACACTGGTCGTTCATTACCTTTGGGTTTGGTGGACATAGTTTTCTTGATTTCACATGACCGTGTTAATATTTCAAAGGAGAATAAGCCACTGTATGTTAATGGTTTTTGATGAGCTCAGTGGTTTGAAACAAAGTTATTGTCAAAGGTACCAAATGCATTTATTATTGAAGTAATGTCAACATGCAAGGATGTCTGGGATTTCTCTATGCCTAGAGTAGTTATTTAAATTGCACATGCACTCTCCTCTGGAGGAGTTCTGTAGTGAGTTCACTCTGCTCTTCGAGGATCATATCTTGTGGAAGTCTCTTAAAATCTATATAGGCCTTTATGAACACAATGTTCATGTCATCACAGAGGGAAGATCACAATAACAGTTATGAATTGTTTGCTGTGGTGTTTTCCTGAACTTGTCTAAAACTGAAACATTCCTTTTAAAAAATGCATATATCACTATATATCACTGTTACATTATTTACCTATCAAAAGCAACTGTAAACATCAGAGCTGCTATATAACTACCGATTTTTATTTAGTGGATATTGTAAATATTGCACAGAATCAGTGGGAGTGTAGAAAATAGATTTATAAACTTTTAAAGACTCTTTTAGAGTCTCTTCTCAGCTGTGCCTCTGAAGGGTGACCAACTTCTCCTCCGTCCTGCTAAACTTCCAGTCACACCTTGCTTTCTTCTTCTTGCATCTTTTTCCTCAAACCTCCTGTACTTAACTCTGTGAACATATAACATTTATTTTATCCTGCCAACAACGCAACTGAGCTCTCACAACTTTAAAAACAATTCGACAATTTCATTTCGCAGACGCATTTGTCTACAGCAACATACAACACAAGCAAGAAAAAAGAGAAGGGTCAGAGCAAGAGCCTGAGTGTTTTCTGAACAGTTGAGTCTTCTGACATGTCTTAACAATAGAAAGGGACTCTGCAGATCTGGATCGTGTTTGGTCTTTATAGGCTTCCGTCGTTTAGTGACACAAGGTTTAAGGAACGGAGGTGGTCATTCTAAAATCTGATCACTTGATGTCACTAAATTTCCAATTTCTACACACTGCACCTTTAAATGTGCAACTGACTTTGCAAAGGCTAAGTATTTATGACATTTCTGTTGTTAATTGACATGCTCTCACATTTCTTTTTTAAATTACAGCATGCTTATGTTTGAGCTGTTTTGGAATTCTTTTCAGAACTAATTTGCGTAGTTATTGCAGCCGCTTTACACCTGGTTTGCTGTGGAATATGACTTATTGGGAAATGTCAAGTGAATGTGCCAATGTTTTTGTCAGTAAATATGCTATTAGGTAAAATGAAATATTGCGCAGACATCTATTCAGCCCCAAGGAGACAGAGTCTCTCAGTTTGATAATATTTCAAGTTTTCCTATTATGCTACCTGCAGTTAAGGTAATCAAGAGAGTGATTATGAAATCTTTCATTTGTCAGATATTTTTGAAATGTTTTTTAACAAGTGAGCTTATGCGTCTTTAAAACTCTGGTAAAGGTTCATCATCCAACATGTGTTAATTGTTGACATTTTTTGCCCTGCTAGCTTTAAGGATTTAGCTCAAAGTGCCGTTGTGTAAAAGAACAGCAACCTTCTCTGCATGGCAGTTTGAGCTGCTGTAGTCGCTTCTCCTCATAAAAAAAAATCCCAAAAACATACTTCCATTTTTTTTTTTTATCTGATGGAACTTAAATTCAATTTCCTCTAATGCAGTCTGCCCCCGTTCATATCACTGATTCCCCTTTCCTTGCACGTTTTCTTTTCACCTGCCAAAGCATGCAGAGGTTTGGATGTAGCACTGACTTGCCGCAGGGCAGTTACAACACACGCTGACCTCTGCTTTCCCTGCTCCATAGACTGCTGTGCCAAGCCCTTTCCACCCCACACAGAGACACCCTCCTCTAGAGGAGAGAGGGGCTAGCTCTTTGGCTCCCGAGCACTCTCATCCTGGCAAAGCAACGCTGGCACAAAAGGAAAGGGGAGGGTTGGCGGCCTGGACAGACCTGGTCCTCCATTCTGCCCATCTGCTGTTTCAAAGTCCATAATAGCAGACCAGCATATAAATGTTTATCCTCTGTGGTTCGCACTCACCTGCCTGCAGTTTTCAAAATTCTGCAACAGTCTCATTGAAGCATGGAATTAAAGTGTAGCAGCTTAGAAAACAGACTTGTGGCAGCTGTGTTAAAATAAAGCAACACATGCCTTTATCGAAAAGCAGATAATAATTAGTCAGTGACAGTTACCTTGTGACTAAAAACAGACACACTAATTATTTGCAGAGCTGAATTTAATTTCTGAACTGTGTTTCTTTTCAGTGACATTTGAATAAATATTATGCCAAATATTTACCACTTATCCTCTCATCAACCCATAGGTAAAGCAACTTTTAGCCCTGTATTACTCATGCATGGAACACCTGTGTTTATTTGTGTTGTTTAAACACATCCTGTGAATATTTACCCCTCCAGATATTTTGGTAAACGAAAAGCCTCTGTGTCTGTGTTCATTACATCACCCTCAGCTGTACACATCTTCATCAGTTTCACTGCCATCACCAAGATTAGGGTTGGCTAAAATTTACTGCAAGTGTTTATTTCGTGTATTTTGGGTTGGCTTGCATGAAATGTAGCTCTGTGAGACCTAAAATTCAAAAGAGAAAAAAAACATCAACAGAGTTATTTCATAAGGTATATCTGCCACTTTTTAAATATGGGAAAAATATATGGTCTGACTTAATTTTTCAGGTGCATTGCTACTTTTGTTCCAAGTGTACTCTATTATTGTAACACTGAAATAAGTTCATAATGAAAACTGATTATTTTAACAACTCTACGCAGATATATCCTAGCCATTGGGATGGTGACTCAAATAATTTCATTTAAAATATGCCTTTTTTTTCATCATAAACCCAATTCCTCAAAAATAATTATTGGGACAAACAGTGAGAACCTTGTCACCATCATTATAATTCCTTTCCAGTCCTTCATCGCCCAAGTATCGTACAGGCTACAGGGCCGTTTTTGTTATTTTGGCCTTAAAATAATCTATTATTGTGCACAGAAAACTCATCATTTCTTTATTGAGGAGCCGTTTGAATTTTTCTGCTTGCCCGAATGGTTGTCGAGTTACAGTAATGAGAACAGCTTGCATCAATTATTGCCTGTGATTGGAACGTCCTTGCATGTGGATTCCTATACAGTACCATAATACCCCATGTCTTTTCTCGTTTACTAAGCCATTTGAATTTTCTTGTTAGCACAAATGGCTGAACGGTTACAGTAATCTAAAGAGCACTTATAAAATGGGAGTGCTGGCACCCTGATAGGTTTAAATTGAGTTAAATTGTCACATGTTTCATCATGTCTTAAATTTAGCCTAAAAATTAATTAAAATTCTAAAATGTAAAAATCCTAAAAATTTCTATTATTTTAATATTCACACAAATAAATCAATTGACTAGAGGACGAGAGGACTCTACTTGTTCCTGTTACTGGTACTCAGTCCTGTTACTCCTCATTTGAGAAACAGGACTGAAAGGAACAGGGATGAGTTTTTAGCATAAAATTGTTAAATACATGAAATAAAGCCACATGGCATTTATGCTAATAGCATGCTGACACTAAGCACACTAAGCAAACACAGCACATTACAGTAATGAAAAAATAAATAAATAAATACATAACACAAGGAAATAATTTGGATAACAGGACTGCTCTGAGATTTTAACCCCCTCAGTCATAATTGAAATATCATTGAATATACAGAAAAGTAAACGAGTAAACTTAATTTTGGCCTTCCCAAAGTTCTTCCTGAGGAACATGTGTCTCGTGGAATATTCCAAATTTTCAATGGGGGTGGGGTCAACGTGTTAGGGTAACAGGACTGAGTGAAAACCCAGGGACGCGTCAAAGTGTGAGTTTTAATTAAATTTTTTTTTATTTTTTTATTTCTTTTTTATGATTATTATTTTTGTTTTCAAAGAAAATAAACTTAAAGCTTAGTTGGTAAAAAGAGTAACAGAAATATGTAAAAAAAAATTTTTATTTTATCTTATTTTAGGAATTTTTCAGCAATGGGCAACAAATTATGTTTTTATAGGGTTCAATGTACTTTTAAATTATTATTTTCTTCTTATTATTAAATATGCAATCAGATCAATGTGCAGGACACTTGGCTTAATACAAAAATGTACTTTACAGTTAATCTTATCATACATTTATACATTATAATTTCCTGGGGACCCAAATGACACTGGATGGCCCCCTGTAATGATAAGTGACAGCGTTCAGTTCACAGTGTAAAACAAGACTATCAATATAAGTTTGTTGAGGAGAAATAAGCGTGGTAAATATGGCAGCGATTACAAATATGGATTTGATTAAACTGATAAAAAACTGAAGCAGCATTTGGAAACAAAACACTCTCCTTCTCTTATTTAATAAATTTGATAAGGTGATCATTTTTGCTTGATTTGAGTCGTGGCTTGTCAATGAGAGGTGATGGTGGGTCCCGAAGCCAGACCATTTAAGAACTACTAATCTAGATGACTGATCCTCACACAAAGAGGAAACATCTCCATTAGATTTAGGTAGCATATCTATACGGATTCATAAATATAGTCTGCATTAACACCCAACCAATCCACACAATGGTAAACCATGCATAAAATCCATATCTGCTCCCTGCAGCAGAAGTCAAGTTTGTGTATGTGAAGCATTCAAATACTGACAAGCGAGTCCCAGTTCTAACCCACATTTAACGTCTACCCCAGCGCAGTGATCTACGGGATAGAGGGAAAATAAAGCAAATTAGAATTTGCATTACATGAGTTGAACGTTAAATATTCATATGGAGAAGCTTTATGAACCCAGAGCATAGGTGCTTGTAAGAGATTTGTTGAAGGGTGAGATTATGAGAAGGCAAAAGTGTATCCATGTATCCATGGACTTTTCATAAAAATCTATTATGGTGTCTTATTATCTTCTGGAGGTACATTTGTTGCATAAATGAGCGTCTAAAACATGAAGTACCAGTGTTCAATTGCCCTTGTCCCATTGGTGATGGTGGGACATTACTGTGAATACTGTATAAGCTATGCTGTGCCTATTCACAGCCACACACACACACACACACACACACACACACACACACACACACACACACACACACACACACACACACACACACACACACACACATTTACATGCTGGTCAGTGAGGTAAAGGCTGACACAGGAATAAAACGCGTCATGTTTGAGAGCGTTTAAATGTAACGGTGACTCAATGGGCTTACAAATAGCTGTTAACCTGCTGGCATTCCATAAAAGACTTTTGCAGAGAATGTCTCTCATGCCTTTTAAAAGCAGCCAGAGGGAAAATCACAGTACTTTATAAAACTTAAAGATACTTGCTGAATCATTAGACCATCTATTCATTTAATTAATGGATTGGAATGCCGAATGTGAGCAGTGGTGTCTGCATTAGATAAGCAGTCTGCACAATTTACATCAGTGTATATGAGGTCCAAAGTTTTCAACACCTCCCTTAGATTATATGTCAGAAAAAAAAGAGAATGAGTGAATACAACTTTACAGACTAAGCGTACCTACAGAACTGCCTCAAGCGGCAATAAGAATATTAATGACAACAAACGCAAAGCTGGAGGGTAGATCACTATAAAAAATACGCCTCACAATTTTTATGACAGAGGCACAACATCACCAAACATTAGAAGCCTGACATTCACTCTCAGTGATGCAACATTGATGCTGCTTTTCTCCAATATGAAACTGTTTTTACATTAACTTATTCTTTAGAGATTAATACAAACAGCAACAGATCAGTGTAGGTGACGATTTAGAAAAAAAAAAAAAAAGCTTTGACTATTTTATTGCAAAATTCAGCATAAATGGGTGTTTAAAATTCCCCCAGCTCAATGTCTTTGTTTTGATATAATTCTCACCCATGAATATCAGAGAGCTTCAGTCTTATTCTTTGAAAAACTTTAACACCACCCAATATTTCTCCCTGTAATAATTATCTCAGCACCACAGACCCCAATAAATTTTCTCCGCCTGTGCGAAAGAGTGTATGGTGTGTGTGTGTGTGTGTGTGTGTGTGTGTGTGTGTGTGTGTGTGTGTGTGTGTGTGTGTGTGTGTGTGTGTGTGTGTGAGACGCCTCGCCCTTCAGTAGCAGGTGTGTTTTAACAAGCTAATCAAACTGTGTCCACCTGTTTTTAATTCCAGCGAGACAATTTTGAAAGACCCGCGGGCAGCTGGTAAAGGCCGAGGATTACACTCAGCAACTGTAGAACACATGGCTACACCGCGGCAGACGCGCAGATGTGTACAAGTGCAGACACACACGTCGAGTAATTGTTCCAGCATTTTGCTGCTATCCAGCAAGTTCTGGAGAACTGTAATGAGCTGGGCTGGAGCTTTGGGAAGACTTATTACGATTCTGTCAATAACTGACTTTCCATCTGAGTGTTTTGGTCCAAAATATGAATTGAATTAGAAGGTCTGAATTGAAAAGACAAATCTGATCAAACTTCTTCATTATCCCACCAGTGAAAGTTTTTCAGTTTGCTCGAAGCAGAAATGCATTTGGCAGTCGCATTAAAAATACATTTGCTGAATTGTTATTCATACTGCAGTGCTCATCATGGCCTTGTCATTCAGCATGCGCTGTCAGATGCACTGAGGTTCCAGTCATCATGATTATGTTGGCCGTTATTCTGTGTTTTTGGATTCTGCCATGTGTATTTTTTAAAATTAAGACAGCCTTTGACAGCTGACATTGGCAAGCATTAAAATTGGCCATCACTTCTTGTTGAAAACATCTTTCAATCAACCCATCATAATGCATTTTCTGCTGCTATTTAACATATAATTCAACACATTTCCAAAGCTCACTCAAAAAGTTTGCTGTATTAGCAAAATTCAGTCAAATATTATGTTTATTCATGTGGATGTGTTTGACTGCCTGCATATCATTAGAACTCACAGGCCTGTTGAACACGCTTTTCTGCCAAGCCATCTCCTTCTCTTGTCTGCACTATTGATTCATTCACTTCTTTTGCATTTCTCCCTCCATTCATCCTTGCCCTCCTTCTTGGCCAACCCATTCTTATTATTTTAATGATGACAGACTTATGCATTGCCCTGGCGCATGTAGAGTAATTATGGGGAAATGAACCTGCGGGATGCACGGGCCATTGACCAGCATATTGACTTTGACTGCCACCACAAGCAATTAAACTTAAGCTGCGCGGCATCCATAGAAGCCCCCTCCATTCCTTTATTACCATCCACCCCTGCATGCACACACAGTTGCATAAACACATTGAAACTAGATACAAGGTCGCCAGGGAACAGTTAGTCAGCATATTTTCCTCCAGATCCAGACAAACTAGCAAGATCTTGCTCTCTAAGAATCAAAATGTAAGATCAATTGCACGCAAAAGTGTGATTCTTCTCGCTTCTTTCCTCTCAGCGCCTGGAGTGAGTGCACAATCCTTTTCCATGCATGACACAGCATCAAGGCTGACATGATCTTGGCCCTCCCCTGCCACTGTTAACGTCTTCTTCTGAGAACTCTGCAACTGTTTTGACATGCCTTTATGTAAGGCTTCTGCCCCATGGCCGGCAGCACGACCCTGACAACAGGGACATAATCCATCTGTCGAGAAATCTCTGAGTCACACAATGCTCATCCATAGGGAGGGGGATGTAAAGCTGTGACTCTGCAGCCATGGGTCTTAAGAGCCATGTTGGTGAAAAGTGAGTCGACCCAGAGTTGGAGTCTTTGAAGGTTGAGAGAGAGGGGGTAAACGAAGGGGCAAAAAACTTTCCTAAAAGTGGAGGCACTTATTAGAACCATATAACAGTCACAGATTTCTTGAATTACTACTATCCTGGGAGACAAATCAGGCCTAAAACTTACTTAACAAACCTTAAACCCCCTGAGAAGACCCAGCATGTTTATGAGCCCCCCAACTGTTATGGTATTGAAACCAGTTGTAAAGTTGGACCCAAGAGCAGGCAGAGACAGAGGAGCAGTTTCAGTGATTTCATTTTTCCAAGGTGAAGGTGAGTGATCCAAATCCAAGAGGCTGTATGATCCGTGAGAGCTCAGAGAGTGGCAGTGTGGCTGTGGCTGGTGCGCAGGAGGCTTGTGGAGGCACTGGGACTAGATTTAAGTGTGGACTTGTATATTTTTCGAAGTACACCCTCCAGCTTTTCAATCCCTCTCCCCTTCTGAGAGGGATTCAGAGCAGTGGATTAGTGTTGGGTTGACTGTCAAACAAACAGGCCTTCCACTAGACTGGCACTGTGGCTGCAGCAGACCCCCTCAGTGTCCTGGGGACTGTGAGCACTTATTGACTAAACACCTGTAGGCTGAGATTTCAGCGTGTTTCTGACACTTGGGGAGAGGATTAGAGGTATTTGCAGCACCCACACATCAGCTGCCATGTCAAGCCAAGAACTAAAACCATAATTTTGAGATCTTTCTCTGGATGAATATGTGTCTAAATCTTTCTCTACTCTCCTTGATTTTGGTTCCTGAAGTACAAGACACGACAACAGACAGATCCACAGCTGACTGTGGCATGCTTTTCCTAAGCAGTGCAGATCTATAGTTTTCTATTTTTCCAGGCAGCATGCTATCCTTGATGCCACTGTCAAAAATATAATAATTGGGTGCTGTTTGCCACTTTTGCATTTACAAAATAGCCACTTTAAGCATTTTATTGAGGTTGAAATACATATCAGTGCTCGTAAAGAAAGTTAAGGGAACTGTTTTGGAGAAGCTGGACAAAGTCATCTGTGTTCTTGACAACTGGTATCTGGCCTAGTCACAGGCTGCGTGTCATGGGATGGACTGCCCATGTGTTCAACAAGCCAGGAATACACCAGATGTGTCTCTGGTCCAGCTCTGCTCCATTGTATATTGACTGGTATCTGTCAGCTCACACCTGCTGTGTGTTCAGTCCGGCACCTTATAGGGCACCAGACAGCTGGAGTTGCTTCTCACTCCATTTAAGAGCCTCTAGTCTATCATGTTGGGCTGTAAAACCTCAGACCTGTTGACTCCTGGCTTGTCTTTGCTCATCAGGCCAGCTTTTTGTTGTTGTCAAGTTAAATATGATCTGGTTTTGACATTGCTTGTTTTATTTCAAAAGTCAATGAGCATTTTTAGGTGGTTTCACTACACAACTTCCTGCCCTGCTCAATCTATCTTTTTGTAAGTTGAAGCATCAGACCTCAGACATCCAGCAAATAAGGATAAGGATAAGGAGGCTTGTGTGTCAGCCGCGACCTGCTGGGGCAGGGACAAAACTAGACTGCATTGGAGTGGATCCAATATGTATTTAAGTATCCCATTGACTTAAATAGAAACCTAACTGCATGGCGTGGCAGACCAGAGACACATCTGGCAACATACTTCTTGGACTGTAGAAGTTTTACAGGCAGACTTACAACAAAAACTTTCGTGACACAGTAGCACTTGCCCTCACAACCCTGGACCATAAAGGTATGACTGAAATGTGCAGCAAGGACTATGTGGAAGTGGTGTTAAGCATGTGTGAGTGAAACCAGCTAAAGGAGTTGACTACAGTTCTCACACCATTCTCAGTGGAAACAGACTTTAAAGAGGGAGAGAAATCAGTTATCATTCACATCTTGATTCCTACTGTGCTGGACTTAAATGCACACCTCATAAAGATGGAAGAGATGCAGAAAGAGAATACAATGTCTCACATATAATTTGTGCAGTTGTACCAACACTGAAGTATATGCAGTATAGACACCATAACTTCCTGCTACATTGGGTCTTCTCCATGGTTCTGACCTACAAGAGCTAACATTTCCATGTGGCTAATAAAATATCTATTTCGAGGACTGAGGTAGCATGTCAGAGAATAATCACATTTGAGGAGTAATTAAAGTTGAGGCCCAGGCTAAAAGCACTTCTAATTGATTACCTTGGATTCTCCCTGAAATAGGTTAAATACTACCCTAAAATGAGCTCCATTAGTCTCTCGCTCACTATTTATATGCCCTCGCTTCTCTCTTATTATCCAGCTGAGATGGTTAAGATTAAATTGCCCCATACTGTACCTTCCTCACCTCGGCATCTTTCCTCTCTCTCTCTCTCTCTCTCTCTCTCTCTCTCTCTCTCTCTCTCTCTCTCTCTCTCTCTCTCTCTCGCTTCATGTCACCCATTGATCAGAGGCTCAGAGATAGTTCATAACATCAGCCCTCTCTCTCGCTCTCTTTCTGGCCCTCTCTCATATATTTCAGTAATGATAATATGGTTGCTGTAATGTATTTGCTGGCCCACCAGCTTCACTGCTGGCTACACGACTGAGGACCTTAACTACTCTCTGCTTACCATGGTAACGCCAGATCTGTTTATTGACCCGCTTTTCCCAGCAGGCCTTTACAATATTGGAACTCTCTCTCTCTCTAACTATTATTTTGGAAAAGGCTCAAGTTTTCTCAAACAGCCTCCCATACACACTGGCCTAAGTTCAAGCAAGTCTTGCAATTCAATAAAAGCCCGTACCGTGAATGTCAACCGGCCCAACAGGCATCCGTTTCCAATTTGCTATTGGCAGCACTTTTTGGAGGAGTTTCTTTCTTTCTTTCTTTTTTATTTTCTTTTTTTCCCCCCTCACCTGGCACTGTTGCCAGTGTGAAATTCCCATTAATCATAATAACCAGTGTTGAGTGTCCATTTATCAAGCCCTGGATGCTGGAGCTTCACAACTTACATTGCAAGTTGAGCCAGAGGGATTTACCTTCTAATGACTGTTATAAAACCCTGTAGTTATGAGACAAATTAGATGACAAAGGAGAGGATAACAAGATAGCCAGCAAAAAAATCCACCTCCAACTCCCATGTGGGAATTACAAAAGCCTTAAACAGTATTTTTAACAAGCAAGCCTGCTTTCAGCACTTGATTGCAATGAACTCCATTCAGCCACTTCCTTCAAATAGGAAAAACTTCATGTATCAGCAGTGTTTTTTTTTCAATCTCTGATTCCATTTATGTCTCTCAGATTTATTTTTCTACAAAAAAATCACAGAACTTTGGTCAATTTTCTCTTTGAATTCATCATCCATATTTCACAGATATGCTATATCTCCACTGGCAGATATTCTCTCTTTGATTCTTGTTTTTTTTCAGACCCCATAACTAGAGGAACATCAGAGGTGAATATTAGGGAACAAGTTCATGTTTTTAACAGAGGAGAATGCATGTAGCTGTCATTTCTTTAGCATGTTCTGGGGAACAATACCATAAACCCTGGGTTCAACGTGTATGTCAGATTATTTTAAGGTCACTGTAAAGACAAGAGTTTTGACTACCACAATTGCCGATCAGCATGAAGAGCCTCCAGTGATGTATGAACAAACAGAACTGTAGACATTCATTCATCTGTAAAATTAAAAAAAAAGAACGGCTTCCCCAATCTCTGTGACACTACCTATTGAACCAGTTTTTTTTTTCCTAATCAGTTCGTACCGAACAGAAACAGTATTTTAATGTTTACGCTTTTGGGTTCCATCCCAAAATTTACATTCTCGAACCAGTTAGAACCAAAAATTTTACTTCCTGAACCAGTTAATATCGTTCCAGGATCATATTTGATAACTTTTCAATTAAACTGTTGGAAAACAGCATTGGTCTTTCTGTTTTGTTGCTCCTAAATGTTGATTATTAGACATGTATGGAGGGTCAGAGCTAAATGGTAAATGGACCAGTACGTATATAGTGCTTTTCTAGTCTTACCAACTACTCAAAGCGCTTTACACTGCTAGTCTCATTCACCCAATCACACCACATTCACACATTCACCGACTTAAGCTAATCAGACCACCGTTAAGACTAACACTCACACCACTGAACAACAGTGGGAGCAACTTGGGTTCAGTGTCTTGCTCAAGGACACTTCGGCATGGAGCTGGAATCGAACCCACAACCTTCTGATTGTGGGGCGACAACTCTACCTACTGAGCCACAGCCGCCCCAGAGCTGTAGTCCAACACTTGTTCTGTATGGACAGATCCAGAGATCCAGGTGTGGAGAAAAGGATGAAAAGCTTTGCTGCAGGCTGGGGTACAGAACAAGTTCCTTGCCTTTATAGAGCCTATACAGTGTGCGTATTATGGTAATGTCACCAGCAAAACACAAGGTGAACTTTGTTTCCTTTTTGAAGACTTTATAGTAAAAGTAAGATTGCAGAGCTTTAGTTATTGTTTTTTCACAAACTCACTCACACAGGAACGAAAGAAAAAAAAATCAATATTTATGATGGTTGAATATTGGGGGCATAACTCAGTAAGAACTGATCTTTTGCATATCAGCTTTTAAGTTTTAAGCTAATGAATACATATCCAGAAGTTTACAATGCAGATTATTTGACTGAAGATGTTTGGATGTGGACGTCTTCTTTTTTTATCAGAAAGTATGGCTGGCTGTGTGCAGAGTGAGGTGCTGCTGCTAAAGCTCAGCGGGTCTGTGCAGCATTTTTAGTCAGAGACATGAGAAGCAGGACAGGAAGCAGTTTGGGAGATTACATATGGATATTTCTTGATCATTTCTCATGTGTGTAGTGTCTGTAGTGGCTGAATTCTGTCTACTCTGCCTGGTGGCGGATGCCAACCAACATGAAAGACAATTCAAGAATGAAAAAAAAAAGGTCTCAACTGGTTTCCAACATTAAAAATTGAAAATTTTATGGTTTCGATTTTGGTTTCAGCAACATGGCAAAAGTTTCTGTTTTTTTGTTTTCATTTCAATTCAAAGCCCTGTTTGAAAGGACTTCTGAATGGAGGAAGTTGTTTGCACAAATTAACTGAGTAAAAATCAATCATTCTTTTGTTTAAATGTGGGCAAAACAAGACAAACTAATTGATTGCATATGCTTTTGGTGTGAATACAACACTCAAGTAGTTAGGTGAATGCATACTGTTTGAGACAGATTCTGTAGTCTATAGTTAGAGGAAATAGCATGTGAAATGGTTACCATTGTAAAGGGTTCTATGGATTGAATTCTGTCTAAGGATTTTGTGACAGAGTAAGTTGAATTCCTGTAAAATATGATCATTTGTAATAGTATATCATTTTATTTATTTAATAATAATAATAATAATAATATATTTTTTTGCTGTTCTATTATGGATGCAGATTAGCAGGGCCAAGGAGCTGAATGAGGTGAAGGACGGGAAGAATAGGTACGCTGTGTCCCCCCAACAAAAAATGGCCCCCTCAACAGACTTTCAGGACTTGGAGTACAGCCAGAGTCCTTGAAAGAGAAGGGGAGGACCTGTGTTCCTCACCATCCCAAATCACAGCAAAAGAAGAATGCAGTCACAGACCACTCCAGGTTCTGACAGGTACAGATACATTATATATATATATATATATATATATATATATATATATATATATATATATATATATATATATATATATATATATATATATGAATGAGAATATCACCTCATGATGCTGCTGATGCGGGCATTGGTGCTCATCACCATGGAAAGCTCTATGAAATCACTGCCCATAATTTTACTAAATACCCAAATCAAATAATTAAAGTCATTATTTACATTTACACATTCCACAACACTTTCTTAATTCTCTACAGGGCATGAGAAAAGGGGGCAAGAGAGAATATAAAACCTTAAAGAAAAAAATCCAAATGGGGGGGGGGGGGGGGGGGGGTCAGCTCACACATTGAGCCAATTTGCATTGGAGTTTTTACAGACAACCTTCGCAATAAAGACAAATAACTGAATGTTCCCTTGGTTCGGAATACTAATCCCACACTCCCTCTCGCCTGCTATGTTCTGCCTGTGAGAGGGGCCTGGTGCTCTCAGCCCAGCATGGCTCTGAAGCTCTAGCCAGATTCTTCTCCTCTGTTGTTCTCAAATGGCTGAATGAATTACCAAACTCCATACAATCTGCAGAGTCCCTTTCTACTTTTAAGAGATGTCTGGAGACTCACCTGTTCCAGGAACGCTTAGGCTCTTAATCTGACCCTTTTCCTCTTTGTCCTCAGGGGTCAGATGAATTAGAAGGTGTCAGACCCAGCTCTTAGTGCATGATAGCACTATATATTGAATGTTGTTAAACATTGAATGATATTGCCTATATTGAATTTTAGTTGTGGCTACATTATTTGGATGGAATAAAAAAAAAAAAAAAAAAAGTGTGTGTGTGTGTGTGTGGGGGGGGAGGGCTCTTCACACACTCTTGATGGCAGAGTACCTGTGGCCCAACAAAATTGACGCATTTCTTCGCACTTACTAAGGTTTTCCCTTCCTGTTTGTACTCTTGCTTGTGTTGTATATTGCTTTGGACAAAAGTGACTGCTAAATGTATTACAGAATTGAATAAGCAAGAATAATCAAGCCAGTTTATGACCTAGGTCTACCTTACTAAAAAAACAAACAAAGTCCATTTGTCTTTCTTTGACAATCGCAATTCAAGTATCATAGCAATAATAGCAATACTACTTTTTCTTTAAATTCTAATACTGGATTTGGTCTTCCATTTTTTTTTCCATACTTTATTGGTGAAAGGTGGTAAGACTTCAGAAAGGCTGTGGAATCTGTATTTTTTTTTTTTTTTTTTTTTTTTTTGTCCTACCCACAATTTTGCCTATCACTCTCGAAACCATAATACATAGCTTTGCCTTTACCATGGTGACCGGGTCTTAATAATAAAGTTGAGACATTGTTTAAAACATAAATAAAAACAGAATACAATGATTTGCAAATCCTGTTTAACCTATATTCAATTAAATATACTCTACAAAGACAAGATATTTATTGTTCAAACTGAGAAACTTTATTGTTCTTTTGCAAATATTCACTCATTTTGAATTTGATGCCAGTAACGTGTTCCAGAAAAAGTTGAGATAGGGGCAACAAAAGACTGGGAAAGCTGAGGAATGCTCAAAAAACACTATAATGATAAGCATCCTCGAAAGGCTCTGTCGTTCCGAAGCAAGAAAGGAGCTAGGTTCACCTCTTGTGAACACCTGCGCGAGCAAATAGTCCAACAGTTTAAGAACAATGTTTCTTATTGTACATCTGCAAGGAATTCAGGGATATAAATCTCTGCATGTGATTAGCAAGGCTGAAAACCAACATTGAATGCCCATGACCTTCGATCCCTCAGGTGGCACTGCATTAAAAACAGACATGTAAAGTATATTACCACATGGGCTCAGGATCACTTGAGAAAACCATTGTCAGTTAACACAGAGATTCAAGCTCATCTAAGACTGACTGACATAAAGTGGAAAGGTGTTCTGTGGTCTGACGAGTCCACATTTCAAATTGTTTTTGGAAATCATAGATGTGTGACTTCTGGGCCAAAGAGGAAAAGGACAATCTGGATTGTTATCAGCGCAAAGTTCAAAAGCCACCATCTGTGAAGGCTCCATTAATGCTGAAAGGTACATACAGGTTTTGGAGCAACATATGCTGCCATCCAAGCCACGTCTTTTTCAGAGATGTCCCTGCTTATTTCAGGAAGATAGTGCCAAGACACATTCTGCACGTTACAACAGTGTGGCTTCGTAGCCTGCAGTCCAGACCTGTCTCCTGTTGAAAATGTGTGGCACATTATGAAGCACAAAATACGACAACAGAGAACCCAGACTGCTGAGAAACTGAAGTTGAATGGGAAACAATTCCACCTACAAAGCTTCAACAATAAGTGTCCCCAATTCAAAAAAAGTGTATTAAGTGTTGTTAAAAGGAAAGGTGATGGAACACAGTGGTAAACATGTCTGTGTCACAGTCTTTTTTAGAACATGATGCAGGCAACAAATTCAAAATGAGTGAATATTTGGAAAACAAAAAAAAGTGTAACAATTTGAACAATCAGTATCTTTTCTTTGTAACATAATCAATTGAATAAAGGTTAAACAGGATTTGCAAATCATTGTGTTTTGTTTTTACATTTTACACAATGTCCCAACCTTATTGGAATTGGAGTTTTATAGATACAGCTTTTTTTAATGGGCTAATGGTTCAGTATACAATTAAAGTTATGTATACTTTTTTTTTTTGCCCAACTAGTTCCCTTAACTCATCTCAGTAAAATGTGTCCATTTCCATGTGTGGGTAATATATTAATGCAATGAGCCTCTGGTGAGGCACCTTCACCAGAAGGCTAATCTGTAATGCAAGGCTGTTTGAGTTTTATGCAAGCCAACACAATTTTGCCCAAAATGTGATTAATATAACCTCTGTATCCCACAAGGTACCTCTTTGATGAATTAACAAATCGTGTGTGAATGTCTCCCATTTAATCACACTGAGAGATGAAGTGCTGGACTAGTGAGGCAGGCTGGTTGAGTGTATCCACACTAATCTTTTTCCATCCATAACCCAGCTGAGATGAAGAGGAAGCGATGACTCAACACTTACTTTAGCTTGATGGAAATGCAAACGTTAGGGAATCAGATTGAACGGCAAAATGTTCAAGCTTAATTCCTTGCTCTTGAAATTTTATTTATTTATTTATTTATTTTTAAAAAGGAAAAACTTTCTTATTATCAGTCTTCACTTTTATCTGTGAAAACAGCAAAAACAGATGTGAAGCAAAGTGTTTAATATCACAAGAATGCAAAAGCTCTGTGATTTTTTTTGTATTAGTTCTTTGATTCAGTAGGCATCTGTTTGCTCTGAAGCTTTGACCTGTTCTGACTGTAGCTAGGAAAAATATTGTAGAAACAGTGGACAATCAGTTGGTAACAGCAGAAAAATCCATATAAGGGAATGAAAGAGATAAAGCGTGAGAGGAAATAAAAGACAGAGTGGGCATAGAAGGGCACAAGGGCACAAATCATACACAACTTTGTTTTCATAGATATATACATCACAACATATAGTTACAGAGTAGACCTCCAAACAGAAAGACGGAACGGATAAGACAAATAATATAATATAATATGAAAGTAAGCAATGATGGTAATGATGACCCAAGATAAAAAAAAAAAGAAGCAAAGGGGGTTATGATTAGGAAGAAGTGATAGTGAAATCTGAAATTGGGAAAGTGGAATCCACAAAAAGTTGAAATTAAAGACCAGCAACATAACAGTATTGTTTTTGGCAGCCATCTCAGTTTTAGTCTTATGCTGTGTCCCAAATCGCGCACTTCTGCACTTAATATTTTGTGTGCATGAGTGTGTTCACACTGAAACTGTGGAAAAATGCAGTGCACTTTAATTTCTTAGTTGGTACACTCGAAAAGGGCAAAATAGTTGAGTGTGTAATGCTGAACACTTCTCACACACAATGGTCACCATATTGGCTTAACTGATCAAATGATGGCTGATGGATATAATCAATGAATAGCAAAGGAACACCTGTCAGCTGTTGTGAAACGCAATCATAGTTTCTGGCTAGCGCAGTGTTTGATTTGTCTCCCAGACCATGGATAACTTCACTAACCAGCCAGCTAGAACCAGCCCTTTGTTTTACCATTTTGAGACCGGTCATGGTAACCCTCCTTTGCCACAAACCCAAACCAAGTTCATAGGTTTGTCATCTAATGTGAGATACCTGTGTATGGGACTGAGATGAAGAGCATTTGTCAGCTGAAGATCTTCTTTGATAGTTTTTTTGTGATAATTTCCAATTCATTATGTACAACACTTAACTTAAGAATACAGTGCAAATATATGATGAAGCAACATAATGTGCTCTCTGTTAAAAATGTTGTTTTTTTTTTTTTACTGCTTACAGTTTTAATTTAGTGTTCAAAGAATGAGAACTTGTTTGCATCTTCTGCATGGGCATCTTTATGAAATGACATTGGTCATACAGGGGTTTGTGACAAGTGACCACACGCTTGTTCTGCCTTGTCTGGGCACAGACAAGGCATATAGACCACCCACTGGCATTTTCGTCCAATCTTGTCTTATGAACGAAAACTCACGTTTCATTATGTTTTAGTCATCAAAGTGCCACGTTTAGCTCAGGTCAACAAAATAATTCTGTCATCACCATTTACAAAAACAATACTGATCAGCAAGAAGTGGAACAATAAAACTAAGATGGTAACACATTTCTAATTCAGAAAACTAAGTAAGAAGTTCTTTGCTTGCCACTTTTGATCTTTGATGAAATTCATGTTGTGAGTTCTTTGGATTAACAAAAACAGAGATCACAATTTCATTTGTAAGATTGCTGGATAGAAAACATGTTATCAAGTCTTGATTATCTAAATGGGCCTCTTCTAAAAACTATTACTGCATGTAGCTACAGTTTCAAGCATTAGGAACATTAAGCACTGATTCTGTTTTTGCCCTGTGCTATTAGGGTCATATTCTTTGGAGTTACATCATGTTTCTATTACTCTCTTTAAAAACAGATTAATATTAATACAGCAGATACACTGAGCTGTTTAACTATGAATGATTTTTTTTTTCAATCTGTTCCTGTATTAAATAGTATCTTTGCCTGACTGTGCGGGATCTCTCTTTCCTTTTCTTAGATGTCTGTGGTTGGACTTAAAGAAGCCTGTGCCTTCCTGGCTGTTCGCCGTCGATACCTCTCCTAATGCTCGCCTATCTCTCCACACACTAAGGGTATTTTTAGTGGCTCTTATCTTTTTATGAAACATGAGGCGCACTGCAGAGGCTTACGTTACACACCTCGGACGCTTTGGCTTAGGATAATTCAGGCATGTGGAGAGAGGGGATGGAGGTGTGAGTGTGGGGGGCGTCTGGGTGAACTTAGAGGAGAGAAATAGAATTATTGCCTCCCTCAGGTGTAGAGATTTTGGCTGAGTCAAATCCAGTATTTTCCTTTTTTTGGTCGCTCACTATTTTCACTGGCTGTGAAAGATGGGTGAAGAGTGAATCGGCAATGTGGCAGGGGTAATGGTGGGAAGAGGAGAGCAGTTGAAAGAGAGAGAAGGATGGACAGATGGACGAAGTGGTTGGCTCTTTGCTAAAGAAAGCACCCGGGGTGGACTCAACTGTCACCTGTCGTCTGCCAAACAGGAACTCATCGTTTTACTTCATCACACCAAAGTTTCAGGTGAACTTTGCAGCAAAACTAAAGTTGCTGCACAAACTCCCGTTTTCATTAATATTACATATATAATATGCACGTTCTTATTGCTGGCTTGTTTTTATAGCACTTTAAACAGGAAATATATCAGCTGTGGCCAAAATATCATACAGTTCAACCCAGTTTTAAGTCTGATATATCAGAAGGATGCAAGAGATACTTTCTTTTTTTTTTTTAACTCTATGTGAGAATCAAAAGTGGTGTGGAGCCTATCAGAATAAAAGATTCACTGGCTATCTCTGTCCAATAATAAGTGTGCAAAACCTGACCTCTTGCTCCTTGCTGAGTGTGGCTTGATCTCTAAACTGACATTCTTTACCCAGACTTTGGAAGATGTATCAGCCTAATTATAGTCTGTTGTGAGTCAAACAACTGTCTTTGAAGAATTCTAATCTGTTTTAAAGAACTTGCACTGAGTCTGCCCTCCAGAGAGTGACCAACAACCTTCTTGTAGCAGCAGACGTGCAGTGCTGCATTTTGATTTTGTTAGATGTCAGTGCAGTTAGTCGTATTGGAGTGGCTTTGGGGATGAACTGCATTGTTTCCTGAAAGAGCATTTTCTATCATACCTTTACCATAATGTTTTATATACGGGCTGAGTGGATTAATCTGACAGAGGTCGCTGGTTTTAAGTTACTTGTTTAATGTCTGTTGAAAGTTAATCCGACAATGGCTGGGACTAAAAACTGGTCAAAGACTAAAAATGGTGCTGTTTTTTGGGTAGCATTTGGTATTCTTGAATAGTCAGGGCCCTGTGTCGCTGTCAGGCTGCAGTTTTTGTTCTCTGAAAGGCTTGAACAGGGATCTCCCTGAGGTGATGGTGTTGGTGGGAGGTAGCAACAAACATGTCCTTGTCTTTTGGCATCACTGAAATGGATGCAAAGGGCAAACAGGGGAAGAATAATGTTAGGACACAGAAAATAGCAAGTTCTGTTCTTGTCCTCTGTAACATCAAGTGTCCCAACTTGACTTCTTTTTTTTTAAAGTGCAAGAGAACTATGTGTCCCTATAACAGGCAAAACAATAGGTGTTGTGAACCCTCATTTTATTGCCTCTTTATATCTGTCCAAATGAGGCCTCTAAAATATTTGCTCTGTAAACTCATCTTTATTCTTTTTGGTATTGGTACAGTTGCCATCGATACATGCTCATACTTTAAAGAACACTGGTCTTCTGGAGACACAGAACAACGTTTTACTTCTCCAGAGGTACCAGGAGTTGCTGAGGGTTACCAAGGACAGTGTTTTATGGCAGCCAGAGTTGGATTTATGGCCTCTGACATACATTTGGCATGGCTAATGCTGCCAGCAATTCAGATAACACAGCTAGCAGCACAGTTAATGTCAGCTGGTGTGAACATTTGAAGGAGTTTTATGAACAAATCAGTACAGCCCTCCAACAGGAGAATGCTTGACGAGTCCACGAGGTCCACACGGCTCTGTGTGGAGAAATGACAGATGACATCATTTACACAGCCTCGCCCCTTTCGCTTGGTCCTTCTCAAGCAGAAAATTTCTAACCTCTGCATGGAGACACATGGATGAACAGGAGCTCCCAGTGTCCAAAGTACAAAAATACTGGCATTTATATAATTTATATCACACAGAGATCACTGTGTGAAATTGGTGTGAAATTACGGCCACAGTCTGCAGAGAAGAGGAATTGGTGAAAAAAAAAATGTTTTAAACATTGTAAACAAATGCAAACTTCTTCTATTGTAGTTTAGTACTGAAATAGACGTGCGTCTGTGACAAACCGCCCCCTGCAGTTTAGGAATGGATGCTGGGTGGAGTGTTGAAAAGTGTAAAAGCCACACGCGTTCTCTCATGTTAATTCTGCGCATCTCATTTCCATGTGACATGTTTGTGTGGAAACCATAATCCAGCATTTTTCCTCTAGGCAGCCAACTGGGGAAGGAAGTGGAAAACCAAACCAAATGAAAATGACTTTGCTCATTATCTACTTTATGTTTATTAAACTTTAAACTCTAAAACATAAGATGACAGGGGTTTTTCCTGGCATTTAAACCTTACACCTGTTTATGATTCTGTGGTAGTATAACAGATTTATCTAGTTTGAGAATGGTAAATGACTGGGAAGACAACCATGGACCAACAGTTTGGTACAAGTGTGTGTTTAAGATGCAGATGCTGGGTGTTATACTGACAACTTTACTCCATAGCCAGCTTCTTGCAAAGTGGAAAATATCCCTCCCTTTTCTATTGTAGTTTAGTAAGCACGGATGCAGTTTTGTAAGCAAAGCCTAAACTAAATTAACAGAGTTATAATGATTTTAAATGAGTCACCAATGATGCTTGATAAGCATGAAGTACAAGTGGTAACAATAATGCCTGCCAGCTGTGGAATCTTTAATCAACCTTGAAAGTTACAACACTTCTGGTCAAGTCTTTCACTATAATTGAGCTGATTTCATAGTTTCATCTCAGATATGATTGGCCTTCCCCGATTCAGCATGCACATCTACGCTGCAGAAAGCCAGATGAGGCAGTGAGCAGGGCTTCCTGCTGTCTCCCTTTGGCAGTGCTGTGGTGCAGCTGAGTAGAAGAGGGCCCTAGGGCACACTATGACACTGGAGAGAGAACATCTTGCGGCTGACCTGGAAGAGCTTGGCTCTCTCCCAGCAGGAGTCCACTGAGCAGATGAATGCATGTGTTTTTCTGCTAACCCTGTTAGCACTGCAGCTCAATGCTAAAAGTTGGGCAATGGGGGAGCTTACTCCCACAAAATCTAACCTATTCCTTCTTCTATGATCTATTGAGGGGAGATTTTATTAAAAGTAGGCTGAATATGTACTGTTCAGGCTTTATGCTCATAGAGATGTGGCCTAAGTTTTGACGCAGTTGGCATCCTAAAAAATGTCACATTTGGTTCACACTGTTGGAAAAACAAACCACTAGTCATAATAGCGAGAATCTGCCCATTCTCACAATAAAAAAAGGGGAAAAAAAAGAATTTCAATATCTGGGTATTTGCAATGTTGTGGGCAGGGAAAGACTATGGTCAACCATAATGCTGAACCATAATGTTAATAAGAAGATCCAATCTCCATTCGTTTCCAGAACAACTATTTAACTATTGAACCAATAGACCAAGGCAAATTATTTATAATGTAAAAAAACTACTTGGCCATAAATCTGATTCTGATTCAAAGGAAACGTCACTGAAATCCATGAAAGAGATTAGTATTTCTACATACTTCCATTTAAACATGGGATACATTCTGATATATGGTGCAGGAATGGATTACAGAGCACATGACTTTGATTATTAGTTTGACAAACCACTTTTTTCCCTCCAAGTTTAAGCATTTTCCCTGAATGACACATCTATGGTATACCTTTAAAGGCATCTTTTTAAAAAATATTTTTCAATACACGGACACACAATGTCATTCTGTGATAGAGGTGTCAGCTCAAAATACCCTCACATTGCCTTGCAAGGCAGTGACAAATGGCTTGTTTTGTTACTCACTCTGTAGTACTTTGGAGATGCATTTAAAAGAGCCAGCAAGGGGCCCTTTGTTGAATGTCATTGCTGATGTTTCCGCCAAACACTTAGGAAGAAAGAAAAAACTCTCTGTGAAACATTATCTCACAAGCAATGTCATATTTGTGTCTGGTTTGATTATAACCCCCAAGCCAGCAGTGATTCAAAAACAGACTTGGCTTCATTTGCTCCCTCCATTTGGCAGTTCATGGGAAATCGGGATCAGCATTCTGCTTGCAAGAGGCGGGCAGAAAGTCCAGCAGAAGGAGCAGCTTAACAGCTCCACAAAGACTTGGCTGTTTGGGCTGGGAGGCAGAAGATCAATGGTGTAAAATAGGGGAGAATTAACAATAGTTTCACAGCGAGGGGAAGACAGTTTGCTTTGACCTGGTGTGTGTTGAGACAACTCCACCCTGACACCTTAAAGACACTGATTATCACTCCTCTGGAGAGGGGTAACCAACCAATGAAGGCAATGATAAAATTAAAGCTCCTGTGTGTTTCAAGAAGCTGAAGAAAGCTATAGGGTACTCTTTTCACTTCTAAAGTTATGTTAAACTGAAAAAAATATTTTATTTACCTCTTCTGGAAGATCAAATTTTAAATTTAGTTTCACAATGCTGCGTTTTCCATTTGACTCTAATGTTATAACTCTTTTTCAAGTAACTTTATAAGCTCCTCTTTCTGCTCAGTTTGCTTTCCCTTTCTTCTCTTTATTTTTCCCATCTCCTTCATTAGATGAACATTGATATTCATTAACACCTGATCTACCCTGTGCGCCTGTGCATCAGGCCTGGCACTGTGCCTTTATAGGAAATCAATGGTATTTTCATTCATCCAGTTGGGAGGGTCCACGTCTCTCTGCCTTCCACATGCAGTTCCAGCGGTAGTGATTAACGGGCTGGTAAAGGAGCGTCTGCACTGATTCTTAAGTAAAAGCTTTGACTGTGGGATGTAGGACTCGGTGCAGTGTCGACTGAACATCTTAAAAAAAAAGAAAAAAGAAAATGCAGAGCGTGCTGAAAGAGTAAGAAGGAGAGATGAAAAAGGAGACATCATAATCTATCATCTCCTCTCTCTTACATTACTGACCAGTGTTTGAAGGATGGTGACGAGTTGGACAATTTCCCCAAACTCCCAGTGGATGCCCTTGAAAGTGACAGATTGCCAGGTTAATTGTGTTGGGGTCATGGCCATTCAGGGTGAATGAACCACTTTATTTGGAGCAAAAATCCATAAAAGGGACTTCATTCCCAATCTGCACTGTCTCTGTGCAGATCCAGTGAAGAATGGCCTCTTGGGGTGAATTCTAAACCACAACAAGCCAGTCTGGTGGATATGACAGGAAGGCTAGCTTAAAAATCAAGTTAATTTCCTGCAATTAAGACCCATGATAAAAGGATTTCCAAGTGAGTTGCCTGACAGGAAAATGTAATATTTAGCTCAAACTATCCACCCCAGGGATCAGTTGCACTTAATTTTCGATCTGATATAAATGAGACCAGGGGAAATGCCCACCGGAGAACTCTTGAGTTCCAGGAAAACCACTCATCCTTGAATCTAACCACCTGCTCACTCCATTTCTCCTTTTTATCCCACCTTTTAGCACCCTGCTGCATGTTCAGGTATCACTTTCAAAAACCCTAAAGGGACACCAAGCAAACATTTTGATTTCACATCTCAATATGAACCCACAAGAGTCAAAGATGAGCTATAAACAAGACAAGCGTCAGGGATCAGTGAGCTGGTGTGAAGTGTATGTTGGCACACTGTCAGTGGTAACCATGAGTAGAGATTTTCCTGGGCAGAGGCAAGCAAGAAGGGGTCTGTGAATCTGAAGCAAAGCCAGCTCCAGAGTCTCTGCCATGCTGAGATTAGGGGTAGAAGAGGAGGCTTTCATATAACTGACTCTCCCTGTGGTATGACTGCAGAAAGTAAAGCGCAAATGCAAGAAAGAAGGGAATCAGGCTGGCCGGCTGGATTCTGTTTGGATGGTGGAGGCGAGGAGTTTAAGGAAATAACTTGGGAATCGGTGCAGAGGAAGAAAGTAAGAGTAAGCTCTCTTTTTGTATCTGACAGAACGAAGAAAGGTATGTATGGGGTAAGAGCATCCTCCAGGACTCTGATAATAGGTTGTGGGGAGCTGACAGACCATATTCTCTCCCACCGCCCATTCCCTATCTGGGTGCCTTTTTTTCCCCCCACTGTCTCTTTTTTTTGCTCACTCACCCTGTCTTGCCCTCTTTCTATTTATCTAGCTCAGTTTCTATGGGAGCAGCCAGCCAGAGGAGCCTTGAAGTTGAAGGAAAGAGGAAGCAAAGCCAGGTGTGCAATGGAGGAACATGATGGGCCCCAAGGTTGGGCTGAGAGGTGAGGGACAGACACTGGAGTGTGTGACAAAAGGATGAGCTTCACTGCTAATGACTCCCACAGGGGAGACCAGCTGCTCAGTTTGCAAAGGCTTACACATGCACGGCTACCAAGTAGGACTTGCTTTTTCTGTGTGATAGAGCGTGCACATAAACACTCTTAACTTTACAAGACTTGGACATCCATACACACACTCACACACACACACACACACACTCATGCACGCACGCACACACGCACACACACACACTCACACACACACACTGAGGGTTATTCTCTTAACAGTGTCTGTGTCTTCCTTTCATCCATGCTCATGCACACCAATCCGTCCCTTTGTTCTTTTTAACCTACTTCCATCCCTTGAAAGTAGGTTCTTGAAATTTCAGGGAAATCCTCTGACTTGATGCTGTCCTCTGTTTGCACTCTGGTGTCATGAGACTTGATGCAGTGTTGCTTATGAATTCAGATGTAATATTCTATTTCCTCAGCAGTTTTTGTCCACAGATATAAAAAGGATGCCTCGGCACAATAAAGTGTAATCAATAATACATTGAACAGTCATTTGTGTGATAGCGGGAGATTCCTAACAACCTCCCCAAATACTGGAACAAAAAGGAGCTCCACTGAATGCCAATGCATGTGAGCCCTCTAGTGTTAGCCTGTCTGCTTTCATATACTGGAAGGAGGGTAAAATTAACAGCTGCAAAGAAAAGCTCATGCCTCATTTGTAGACTTTTTACATCCACGTTTAAATTGAGTATTATGTCCCACACAATACATGTAGGGGTTCTTTATGTTACTTCAAGTGCTGCAAATACATTTTGCAAATTGAAATTTCCATGATGTTGGATGAGATGGGATTTTCGTGAATGGAATACTCAAGGCATAAACACACATTCCCTTCCATTTATTCAGCATCCTGAGAAGGACACTCAAAACGGCATGAAGTCCTTGATGTTTGATATATAAATTACCATTCAGGTGGCATTTTCTGCAGATTTTCATGGGAGGGAAATTTCATCTGCTGTGGTTGGCTTGAAAACCTATAAAGGCCTGGACTCTATCTGGTGAATAATGTGATATTAAATAGATGTGACATTTTAAAAGAGGCTTTAAGTTCCAAGCATTGATCAAATGTGAGGTGACAAGCATCATAGCTCAGTTAATGGCTTTCTCTGTGAGATTTTCCAAAGGGTCACCCATGAACTGGCAATACATCATGGCAAGCTGCCATGGATTTCTCCATACCTGTATTTACATGAACAATAAGTGGTCCTAATTTAGCTATTTATTGTCATGTTTGTTTGGCTGTTCATAAGCAATGGCTTAACGCTGTGTACACAAATCACACGAGCCCTCATTTTCGAGGGTCGAAATGATGCATCAACAATTCATTGCTGAATGTCCTCTCTGAGAAAACAGTTTACTCAATAATAGTGAGTGTATGATGGACCTGACTACTGTGATTATTCAAAAGGGAAGCTTTTTATGAAGGACAGTGGTGAAATATCACTTTAGTGCAACACAACCTGACCTTGGTTCCATGTATTTACACGTCCATACCGCTCAAAGAACTGACATGTAACACTGTGCATGAGTTACTGTCTTGGTATAAAGCTTTATTAATCTTTTTGTGTTATATTGTACATGTTTTTCCAGCATCTGACACGTTGTTGCTATTCATGAATAAATCAAGGTGAAATCTGTGGCCATTATGGCGTTCTGGTCAATAAGGGACGAGATGTTCCCAACAGCCATCGCCAACTGTGAACTGGTGCTAGCACAGACAGAATAAATACCCCCAGTCAGACAAAAAGATTAATCAGTATAATCTGCAGTGATTTAATTTTCAATCAAATGAATGTGGTGAGAGGGAAAAAAATCTTGGTGATGGATGTAATTTTTATAGGCTAATTATCAAGCTGTGACCTCCAAACTGTTAGCAATATTAACACCAAGACTATCCTGTGAGCTCGTCTTGATGAAAAAGTTACTAAGTTTGGCACGTGTCCACGTCAGACTACTTTTTTATTTTTAACTCTCGCCTCTCACTAACTCTCATGATCCTCTGACAAGCACTGCTGTGTATGTGCGTGCAAAGACGTGTCGTCAAGGTAACGGCCGGCTGCTTATGAAGAAAAAAAAGCTGCCAGTGCAGGCGGCCCAGGGACAGCGTTATCAGCTTCTGTGATTTATTTCAACCCAGTGTTACGCATCTGAGCAAGATGGACAACAAAAGTAGCAGTCTTGAGATCTTTAATCAGCAAAAGACAAAAAGCAAGGAAAAGGCGAAACAGCAGAAGCAGACTGAAAACAAGAGGGCGGGCGAGGCAGAGGGAAAAAAACACCCTGCAAAAAATAGATAGAAATGCAGTTATCAATAAGCTAGGCTAATGCCTCCTTCCCCAGACACTGCGGCTGTTTTCCAAACTGCCTATGACGCTAGCAGTGTCAGTGTCACTGATTTGGCCAAAATTCAGTATGTAGTAAGCAGTATGCAAAAACTTGCAAGATCTGCAGTATGTAAAATTCCCAGATGTCCTACTGACCCTGGGAAATTTCTAAGTATGCAATAGAACAGTCTACCTGGCATACTGTTTCCCACAATGCACAACGCTAATGCCGTTTGTCTGTCATTGCTGACGGTCTGTGCGATAGAAGTGCAGTGATGTGAAACAAACAGTTAAAACTTGTCACTTCTGATTATCTTTTAAAAAAATAAATACATAAATAATAATAATAATAATAATAATAATAATAATAATAATAATAATAATAATAATAAAAACATGTGGATTATAAGGATTTTTTTTCCCCATGAGCTGTAAAAACAGGACTCTGAAATCTCTCACTGAATTTGTTTTTTCTCTTTATTAATTAAAAATGTGCCTTAAACCATAATTAAATAACGATTTGCTTAATATAATAACTATTCTCTTCCCTTGCTCAGTTATATTTATTTACATTTATATTTACAATAAATTTAAACATTAATAAATTCCTAAATCAAATCAAAGTTCCATTTTCCAAAACTGTAGCATACTGCAAGACAGACCCAACAGAACAGTCAGACTACATAATACATTCAAAAGCACTAGCCAGTATGCAGTGCCTACTACATACTTTATTCACATGTAGTATGTAGTAAGCAGTTTAAGTTAAGGTTAATTTTACATTCATTTAGAAAAACAACACATCCAGGGAGAGATTTCAGCATCCTGCTTTCATGAATCAAAAATTTAGAAAGATGCAGAAATAATTACAACAGAATTTATATTTGATTTTTAACCTTACACCAAGAGATAGGTTATATCCTAGCTTTATATATATATATATATATATATATATATATATATATATATATATATATATATATATATATATATATATATATATAAAAGCTGGAATGAATTTTTTTTATATATTTACCGCTGAAAGAAAAGATGTCTATAAAATCAACATATGGTTTGAAAAAGTGGATAAGTGGTTCATATGGACTTGAATGAATTTTGTAGTAAACAGTCACCTGTGAGATGGATACCTCCTCTTTCACAAGAAGAAGTGAGAAGATTTACTTGTGTTTCCTTTGCATCATTTCACTTCTATGTTCTATCGGACCGTCTGTTAGTGTTGTATTGTACTTGTAATGCTGACTCTCTCCAGTAGGTTGCGGTAATTCCCCTAAACCTGTGTGCCACCCGCACAGACAAACGGCATTAGCGTTGTGCATTGTGGGAAACAATATACCAGGTAGACTGGCCCGTTAAATACTGAGAAATTTTCCAGGATCAGATGGACATCCAGGAATTTTTAGTATACTACAGATTTTGCAGGGTTTTTTTGCATACTGCCTACTTCATACCGAATTTTGGCCAAATCAGAAGGCACTGCTAGTGTAGTAGGCAGTTTGAAAAACAGCCAGAGAAGAGAGAGGGAGGAGGGAAAGTAAAAGAAACAAGACGGGGAAACAACAACAACCAAAAACCTTGACCAGCAGTTATAATTGGACACTGGCCCTTGCAGCCCCAAATCTGACTAGCCCACCTGGAATTGTCCAGAGCTTCTCCATCAGCCACTCTGGGCCTGTGAGGAAGTGAATTGAAAATGTCGACTCTTTATCCACGGAATGATTTGATGTGACTTGTGTGAGCCGGTTGTCCCTGTGGTCAGTCTTACAGATCAGAATCATTACTCATTTTTTGTGGAAAGCAGGGTAAAAAGCTGAATGGTAGTCAGCATACCTTGGTATCTTCTCATTTAGCCTTTGGCAAGAATTCCATCTAGACTGAGGGTGATTTAATATTTTTCTTGTCTCTTTTAGAAATACACTTATTGGGGTATAAAGGTTTGTGTAGCTAGAGCTCCATGTTCAACATTTGCTAATCCATGCAGAAGACAACTCATTTTTTTCTGTGTAGTGCTGTATCATTTCAAATGTTATCTTAAAATTTTATAGAAGTACATAGTTATGTTCTACATTTGGTCTGTCAGATTATTGTTTTAAATTCAACTTGTTGCTCTTTGATGTCAAAAATCGTTAAAATCAAAGTTTGAGCTATTCTACCATGTTGCACGCTAGAGCTGGCAGATTGTTTTACAACAAGGACGTTTTGGCAGACATTCTTACAAAGATTCTCATGAGTATGGGAGTGCACTTTCATACGAGCATGATGTCATGATGAGGAGATATCAGTCCTTGCTTGAAAAGCAAACTTTAGAGGAGTGAACCCACTGAAGCATGATCATTAATCATTGTGTAAAAGACTTTGTAAAGGTACAGGCGTGCGCCGACCCTTCCTGCAACAATACATGTTTTTTACGTGAGTGCACTGAGCTATGACACGCACTCTCCTTTGATTTTGTCTGCAGGCATTATGAATGAGCATAAGAACAGGGAGGGAACTGATGGATTGGACAATAGGTCAAAATGCAAGGGCATGCAGAGACTGTGCTGGCAGAAGACCATTTCACCTCTGAATGTCTCTGCTGTTGACATACAAATCGATCAATATGACTGAACACTAAAAAGAAATAAGTGACTGAATTGAATCTCCTAAATAATAGATGATTTATTGTAGCTTTAATGTTCAAAAATATAATGCCTCTTTACATCAAAGGGAAACTTGAAATCATGAAACATAATTTTTAGGTGCAGGAACACTTCTGAGCTTAAACAAATCTGAGCTCTGCATATTTATTAGCTTTTCATGTCTTGTGTTTGAGGTTTCTTGTTGGAGGCCTTTTATGCAGGGATGAGGTTTTTAGCTCCATTTGTGTTGGCAGCTATCTAAAGAGCTGGCCAACTGACCACAATTAGTGGCATGTCCAGACCTTCTGCTCTGATTGGTTGGCTGGCAAATAAAACATTTTGTGTGTGCTCTTTGAGAGCCTAATAAGAGACACAGAGGACAACAGATGAAGCAGATTGCATGAGGGGGCAGTGGAATAGGAGGAAATAATCCCCAACTGTGAAATCAACCATCTTTTGATAATCAGAATTTTGAAAGGAGATTGCCCTGGTGCACTATATCTCCCAACCAGATATAAAGCCTGTCATGCTGATTTTTTTTTATTTGCTTTAGAAAAAAAAAAAAAAAAAAGAAATCAGTAAACTCCACCGGCTAGCTTTGTGTGTTTGACTCTCAGGATAGTTTGTTCGGCCAACTGTCGTGTTGTGTGAGTGTTGTCCTCGAAGCTGCTGTGGGCCTGTGCTGCCTACATCCTCCTCCGTGGAGACCGGCCTCCTCTTTGCTTCTCCGGACCGCTGCTGGCAGCAGGACTGAGCACTCAGTAGATGATGAGGGAGACATAACAGGCAGCAATTCCCTAACTCCCACCAGGAGAGTCGCTCTAAGATTAATGAGTGTTGTGATGTCTGCTGGCGACATGCCTGGCCATCAAAAACTTGTACTACTGGACAAGAGATAACTTCAAGGGACATAGAAGGGTTTGTTGAACATTTTTGGAGGGTTTGTTCCAACCTATGTGTGCTTTCTTTCCTATATTTAGATGTCATTGATGTCTGTGTGTTTTTGTCATTTGATTTGTGTAATACATGAACACCAGTGACAAACAGGATTTGTCCTTTTACACTATATTTCAGCAAAAGCCTAAAAGGGCAGATGAGGTAAAGAAATAATGAGCAGACTGAGATTGCTGGGCTGTCATCGATCAATGTTGCTGGTTTATTTCCTTCCCTGAAACAATCGTGGAGACATGACTTTTCTCTTTTTTGTTCTTCTACTTTCATAAGAAAACTGCCTCATTAGGCATCCAGGCGAAAGAAACACGTTTCCTTTTCACAGGGAGTCAACCGACAGACAAGTCTGTGGCAGGAAATGAAATAAACATGCAAGGAGTGGCAGCAGTGAGTGGCTGAGCTGACATTTACTGCCATTAGAGTTTGTAGTGCCGAATGCAATTCTGTCATCCTTTCACACACAATTTTTGTTTCTTCCTCCACCCTGATCCTTCACATTCAACTCTACATGCTGCATGCGGATGTCTGTGACCTTTTAGTTTTCTTGTATGAAATAAAGTTATAGGGGGGAAAAAGGAGGAGAATTTATGGGTGGAAATAGGTGCAGCACAATCCAAGCTGGTGCCAGATGTGACCAGAAACTTTTTTTGCGTTGAACTTTACTACAGAAATTTTCAAATTCTGTAATTTTACCTGATGCAGCTCACTTTATGTAGACTCATGAATACACAGACAGCTAAAGAAAGACTTTCCTTCTCCTTATCTACATAAGTGTGCCCTCTTACACCTGCTGGCTGTTAACCTGCAGGTTTGGGACACATTGGAAACCCTTTTGCCCCCGTCCAGAGTTCCCCTCCATCAGGGGCATAATGGTGCAAATGGTCGGCTGATAACGTTGCAGTGATCCACAGGTCAGCCGGCCCGGCACCGGAGCAGAACAGCCTCTCTCATGGCCCATTACTGTCTGCTTAATGACCACACTGATGACCCAAACTCAGCAGCAGGCTGTCCTCACTCTGCCTGTCTAAAACAACATTTCACTCTTGTGGCAGACTCAAAATGGTCTGATTTTTCATTTTGGTAGGGGAGAGAATTGTAAGTTAAAAATTATTCAGATTGAAATACAGGGTAGGAATATTACTGTCTTTGTTACAAATGTAAGCAGAAGTTGGTCCTGTTGCTGCTCTGGAATAACCTGGCTCTCTTTAATGTGACTTTGTTTTTCTTGCATTTGCTGATTGTCTTAGGTGGCAAGATTTAATTAGAATTGGTGAAGAATTCAGCACCCTATATGTGTATTTGTGTGCTTTTTTGTGTTGATGCCATCTACAATGAAACAAACATCTCTGTTCTTACATTCAGACCTAGCTACGTTACATTCCACCTAAATTTTATGCTTATACATCTTAAAAAGAAAAAAAAAAGTTAGGCACACCAGTGCAACCAATGCAAAATGTTAGTCTGGAGCCCTGCTCTATATTTGACACACCCAGCTCTTTTAAACCTCTGATTTTCAAGCCAACCAATAATTGTAATTGTAAAGTACATCGTGAAGCAATTCTTCTCTTGATTTGGGAATCAAATGATCTTGGTTAAAATGGAAACAGTGGCTATACAGAAACCAATTCATCATATAGAATTCATAGAATACTTTGGTGGTAACTGTTTCTGTTTTCTTTCTCTCTTTTTTTTCCCCCATGTCTGAGTTTGGATGGAAGTGAGAGACGTCTGTGTGGTTGTGCATCTCTGTGGTTGTGCATCTGAGTGGTTCTTTTGCTGCTGTGGGAGGAACGGGGATTGGCCGGAGGAGCTCTTCGTCTGATTGGCTGCTCGGGATCGAGCTGTCGTAGACATTGGACTGCGCCAGGCCGCCCTTTTAAGGCTGGCTGGCATCCGTAGAAATGGCGGCCGCTGTTGTTCATTGTCAGCAGGAGACGCTTGTTTTTCTCTGCCTCCAAACCTTGTTAGTTATGTTGAGTTTTGTTTGTTACTTTGTTTGTTAGCATAGGATAATTCTGTTCCTTTTGAGTTGAAATTGATCTTTTGTTAAGAAGCATTTTTGTTACTGTAACCTTTGTTTTCTTGACGATTGGTATGGTTTTTTTTTGCCTGTTAAATTTTTATTTTAAGTTAGGGTCAGCGTTTTGTTAGTCACAGAAGAAGAACGCTAGTTTGATTCTGTTG
Organism: Labroides dimidiatus; assembly: GCA_030710495.1. Taxonomy (NCBI): domain Eukaryota; kingdom Metazoa; phylum Chordata; class Actinopteri; order Labriformes; family Labridae; genus Labroides; species Labroides dimidiatus. The sequence continues at coordinate 15,182,412 of CM061155.1, forward strand.
TGGGTTTTTGGGGACCGAGGGAGCAGGTGGTTTTGGATATTCTTTATTCCTCTTTGTGTTGCATACCTGTTCCCTTGAGCGGGTACTTAACAGTAACTCAGTTCCCATCAACAGTCCTTGAAAATAACTTTGGTCACCTGACTTTAAGGCTGAACTTGCCATTCAATTGTATGATTTCAGTGTTGCTGTAGAAGCTTTGTTTCTGCCTGACACGTTGTGCCACTTCCAACCAATTCTTGCTTTCCCACATGCTAGGTGGATGTTTTGTGCCATATTCCTGTGTTTTAAAGAAATATGTGGCATTATTAGCATGTGGACTTTGACAGCCAAAGATTGAATTTTAAAGGGGCCATATTATGCGAAATTCACTTTTGAATGGTTTCCTCATAATAATATTCACCCCCAGCCTGTTAACAACACCCCTCAACATGAGGAAATTCTATCCTCTCCCTCTCCTGCAAGCTGCACTTTTCAGAAAATCTCTGCTCCTGGGTGCAGTAATGAGCCGTTTTAGAAATCGCCCTTTGTGACGTCACAAAGGGCGCGAATACTCCGCCCAGCTCCCTGATTGGCTCCCTACCAAAGGTAGTTCTGCCTCCAAAAGCTTTCCCCCCACCCCTTTTCCGGTCCTCAGTCATTAGTCAACACTAGTGTAACATGGCAAAGGTACGAACAAAGCATGGCAAATGCACTGTTGTTGGCTGCATGGAGCAGCACAAAAGTCTTTTTTTTTTTACCCCCATCTTCACCTGAAACTTTGATGGAAGAGTGGATTAATTTTATTTATGCCGGCGAAATACCTACAACAACCCCGAAAATGTTGTATGTTTGTGCTCACCACTTCATGGAGGACTGCTTTCTGAACGAGGGACAGCTCAAAGCAGGATTTGCAAAGACTTTAAAGCTGAAACCTGGATCACTTCCAACTATCCGTGACCCAACTAAGGTAAGAGCTTAAAGTTTCAGTATTTTATGCTGCTTTACTGTAGTGGCCTACCCAGCCTCGTAGCCTGTTGACTTGTTAGCATGGCAGCTAACGTGAGTCGGTGTTGGTAATATACACGTCACACAATAAATAAATAATTGAAGAGAAGTTTTGTGACCATATATGTCATATAGAGCTATCTTTACGCAATATCTCTTTAGTTTATGCATGTAACTTTTTTCGCGGTGCTTTATAAGCAGCTGTTGTGAGCTGTTGTTGTGGACGCAAGTATGGGGGTTGTTTGTGTCTAAAAAAATCAAGCTGATAAGGCTGCATTCAGATAAAAAGCTATACAGACAGAATTCGGTGTTTTGTTCATGCATGTAACATTTTTTCGCGGTGCTTTTTAAGCAGCTGCTGTGAGCTGTTGTTGTTGTGGACGCTAGTATTGGGGTTGTTTGTGTCTAAAAAATCAAGCTGATAAAGCTTCATTCAGATAAAAAGCTATACGGACATAAAATTCGGTGTTTTGTTGATGCATGTAACTTTTTCGCGGTGCTTTATAAGCAACTGTTGTTGTTGTTGTGGACGCTAGTATTGGGGTTGTTTGTGTCTAGCCATCATACCGGCGAACTGTGTTTGTAAACATCAGAGCACGCGCCTGAACGCAGGCCACGCCCCCCAACTCTATAAAAAGAGGGGCAGGTAGGGGCGTGGCCTGCGCTGAAGAAGGGACAGCCCACAAAAACAGCTTATTCTCGGTAGAGCTCTCTAGAGAGAGTTTTCAGGCTGGCTAAAGTCCAGTAAAAAACAGTTTTTTGAGATAAAAAACTTCATATTGACTAAGAGCTATATGAACCTGCAGAAAAAGAGCATAATATGGGACCTTTAAGTTTAGCAAACAAAGCCTCGGTACATTTTTTTTTAGGACACAGAAATGTTCCATTGGCACCAAAACAGTACTTGAACAAGGCTCCAAACTTGTTCATTGCAGAGGAAAAAAGGGTGGGTGCACCTAATGAGGATTCCTTTGCTCTATGAGCCCCAGTGGACACACAAGGAACTGCAGGTTCATGTTTCAATCAATTAAGAAAGGAAGCTGCTCCTTTAGTGAAAAGCTTTGCACAGTATATTTCACTATTCATGAAACTGACTGAAAATAAGCTCGAAACCTCTACATGACCTAGAAAAAGCAAACCAGATCATGAGCTATAAGACGCACTATATCCTTGTAGTTATTTATAACACCTGATACCACAGGCTCTGGTTCTGTGTCAAGGCAAAGTTGTTTTCTGAAGGAATTGTTGATGTGCCTTTGGCAAGATTTTCAATGAAATAGATCAGTGCGAGTAGCTAAAGTCAGTGGGTGGAGGATTATTTGTTTTGTTGTTGTTGGATAGTATATAGTGCTTGAACAGTACAAGAACTGATAAAAGTTGTTCCCCTTTTTTCCAGAATGGAACTCAAATCATCATAAAAACTAAAATCCCTACAGTAGTATTCAGACAAAGTGTTTTATTCTTTAAAAGAAAACAACTAATTCTATACACATTTCCACACAAACTCAAGACCTAGATGGCCCTGTCACATGAATAGGTTTGTTGAAAGTCTGTGAGGCTCTTCTGTCTCCACACAGGCAGACATTTTTAACACCATGCTGTACACCACTTCCACCGCTCCCTCACTGACACGATGTCCCAGAGACATCAATGTCATTCTACTAGCTGTCTCCTCAGTGTGTTTGCTGGATTACAGAGAATTCTCTGATCTCTTGATGGACGCGGCTCCACGCAGTCAAGAAAGCAATTACGGATGCACAATTGCACATACGCCTGATGGGAGCTCGCTGTGCATTTCGATACGATGTGTGCATTTTCCAGACATGGTACACAGATATGGTACAGAGGAATAATCTCAGAGAATGATATTCTCTGAGCACAGTACTCATGGCAGATGAAACGGCTGGATTTCTGACAGGAGCAGAATGGTATCCTGTGGGGCTGACTGGCTCACAAAGGATGTTGATGCAAACAGGTTTCTCCTACAAACCTGAAGTCGGCTTTGTACCATTTTTTCAAACAAATAAACAAACTAATCTTCCTCATTTTTTTACCATTATTAGTACAGCTTGTTATATAGTTGGCATTAATTTACCAGATAATCTTTGTCATTGATTACCGTACTGAGTAAGCAGACAACAAACCTACCATTCCGTGTGATCACATAAATTATGATAATTTATGAGCTTTGGGTGCATGTTACAGTTTGCTTGTATATTGTGAGATAATATTCCACCATGACATTCATGCAATCAGCAGCCTCAGTTTTAAGTCATCTTTTAAAGATTCTGAGTTGTGTCAGTCGGTCGGTCAGTCAGATGACTCCTTCATATGGCTGTGGGTTTTTTTTAAGGACGCCACATTGAAGGGATCTCAAGATATGAGTTGATTTTTGGTCTCTTGAACTATTCCCAATGTTCCTCACTCTTAATCTCTCTGCCCTCTCTTCTTCTCAGACCATAATGATATGCAGCCATGTTGTATGGTGACTGGAAAATGACGGATGATCTCTCTGAATGAGTAATACAATCAGAGCTGTGGGGCACTGAAGTGGGAAGAGAGAGAGGGAGAGGAATAGATCAGCTGGAGATATGGGACTGAATGTGGGTATCTTAATTTAGTGGGCCATAATTAAAAATCTGTTTGCCAGTTTTTTCTCTCCCTGCTCTGCGGTCCCGCCTCCCCTTGACAATTAAAGATTTAATCACCATCTGCAAAATAGTGGGCTGGGAAAGTGTGTCCGACCCAAAACTCAAAATGCAAGATGATGCAGCTGAGGGACAACTTGCAGAGATTTTGGACACTGTTCATTTGCTGTACTGTCTCATCCAAATATGAATTTGTTTACTGACAAAATTACTGGTGTAATGAGATGCTGGTAGCAGATATTTGTGACAGCTTATTGTTGTAATTCAGTTACTTTTCGGACCGTGAGGACAAGATTCACGAATGGGGAAATGGTGACTAAAAACAAGTAAATATTTCAGGAAATAACACCTAAACCCTCTATTCACAGTCAGATTCAGTGAAAAATAAAATGACGGCGCTCCACTGAGAGTGAAGTCATAAAACCTTGACATTATTCTAAATTTAAAGTCTGCAGCAGCACATCTGTTTCTGTCCAATGAATCAATCTCTACACAAGAAAAACATTTTTTTTTTTTTTTTTTTTTTTTTTTTTTTTTTAATTTCAGCTTCACAAAAACATTTTGTCACCTTAGGAAACAACAACACGCACAACCAGACCCTCCTCTCTTAAGTGTTCAACCTCCTGTGCATCTATGCAGACTATAATCATGTCTTTGGACCAATGCCTTCCAGACTCAAATTAAGAGTAGAATGATATAGAATAGAATAGAATAGAATAGAATAGAATAGAATAGAATAGAATATACTTAATTGATCCTAAACTGGAAAATTGTGGTAAGAGAAACAGACTAATTTCATCTGCTGAATAAGAAAAAAGACATTGCTTTCAGTCACTAGTTCAGTCTAAATATGTCTCAATTTCAAGTTCTTGTTCCTCTATAATCAACCTCCTGGTGTGTGTGTGTGTGTGTGTGTGTGTGTGTGTGTGTGTGTGTGTGTGTGTGTGTGTGTGTCTGTGTGTGTGTGTGTGTGTGTGTGTCTGTGTGTGTGTGTGTGTCTTGTTAATTGCATTTCTTGAAAGACAACTTATTTTGGTTAAACATGTTCAACAACTCAGCTGAAAATCTTTGAGGTCTGTATTTACACATCTAATGTTTGCTCTTGGCAGTGCTTACACATGATTGCTGAGAAACCCTTGAGAAGATAAAAAAGACTGGAAATATGAGATCAGGCAAAATACTCTACTTATGCTTTTTGAAAGCAGCACTTCTGGTTTTAGAGAGCACTATTTGGGGAGCCTGGGACCTATTTTTCTCTCTGTAGGGCTCCACCAGAAGAACTTTATAGATTTAACAAAAGAAATCCTGTCTTAAGTCTACCTTCATTTTATTGATTTCTTTGACTGCCATTTTTAAAACTGGAGCAGGCCAAGAGGCAAGTTATGCTTTAAAACACAGCTACTGGATTTTTTGTTGAACCGCTGTATTTTTAGTTTCACCTGTATCTCCTTATGTTCAGTTTCAGCTTTGGTCTGACCCTGAAATAATCAAAGTATCTGATTTAATACCAATAGGAAAAAAAAGACATTTCGAGCCCCAGAAGTTACACCCAACCTCAAATGATGGTACCTCAACTACTGGCATAAATGTGAGTTTAACATTTTTATCTCTAAGTAAAAGTCACTGCAATAGGTTTCATCAAAACATACTAACAATGACCCTGGTTTCTCAAGGGTAAATTTGTTTGACTTTGGTGGACCTGAGATTGTGCCTCCAGGTAGCATTTACAGGAAGTAGCTTGCAGTGGCTCAAAATCTGACAGGCCAGCCCCAAAAGCTATGACTGGTTATGTTCCTTGTCAGAGGCATAACTTTAATTTGAAAAATGTTGGGCTGTGTGCATTATGTGCCAGTCTAAAAAGATCCATTAACCCCCTAAGTATAAAATTAATTGTATCAATTTGGGAATTCAGTTAAATCAGGTCCCTGTGGATTAGGATCAGTTGAGGTATTCAGGGGTTTGTATATTAAAAATACAAGGTGTTCTCTGTTTGATGCAATGTAAAACATATTTTGAAGTGGAATGTAGAAATTTCATGCATGCTAATACAGCACTGTACTGGCAGGGAGGCCTCTGCACATTGGCAAAGGAGCTCATTGGAATGTTTGAATACACTTGATAAGCTCCTCTCCACAAAACACTAATTAAGACACAAGCTTGGCACAGTGTTGCAATGTTGGAAAACAAGCTTTTTTTCTCCCTTTTTTTAAACCAAGCAGGATAGTATTAAATAAAGGAAATAGCAGCAGAGGTGCCAGTGTATTTTTCATTATGACAATTGACAAAACCAATAGGTTCACTCAATACTTGCCCTGACCTATTTCGATTCTTTTAGTCTAAGACAAACTAAATCCCTCCGTACAAGCTGACTTTATCTCAGACTTACCACAGTCTGTAATTAAGTCACAAAGTAAAACTGTCTGGAGTTATCTATTGGGACAAGGTGGGTAGGGAAACTTTGAGACAGTGGCAGATCATGAATTACAACTCAGTCTATTTCCTTGCCAGCTCTTATCAGGTTCAGAGACCTTCTCTAAAGGGGAGCTTTGGTTTTTTTGTATCAGGCCAGTGCTTAATGGAATTGATGGCTCTGTATCAACTTTGGCCCAGCAGAGGAGGGCAGACTGGAACTGGTTGAGCTCAAATGAGCTTTGCCAAATAATCACAAATCTCTTAAAAACCATTATGATAAAGGTGGCTGATGTCAGATATGGAGTGAAACAAGCAAAATTATGCATTTGGTGCCTGGCTTATTTTGTCACAGTAAAACTGCAGCTTCAACTGTAACCTGTATAAAAGATGGATAACTAATGTGACATAACACCTTTTGGTTTGCTGCCTCATTTAAGCAGTTATTAAGCTAGTACAAATACAGAGCCCAATATATAACAACAACCCAAAATGTAATTAAAAAAAAAATAAAAAATTATACAATCCAAAATGTAACAACTGACCCTTAATGTAACAAGCTGTTACATTTTAACAAGTTGTTACACTTTGGGAAAATAATTTGTCATTTTTAGGCTCAGTATCTGTTAAATTATTGAGCAGTTATTACATTTTACATACTCATTTTCTGGGGCCTAAAGTGATGAGATTTTGACTAGAGAGGGCACTGAAGAGAACTAATAAATTGGTCAAATTAATAGCACTGAACAATGTGTGCCTAATTTATTAGCTGTGGATTCGACAGGCCTATTAACAGGTGATATTGGATGTCCTGCCCTTTCTGGATTTTGACTGGTCAGTTATATCTTCAAGCAGTGGGATTTTGTAAAAGGTTGGTGTTTTCACATGAGAGCTCTGAGAAGGTCACAACAAAAGACGCAAAACAGTGGATGTTAGCTGTTGAGGGTGCAGAGCACAGAAAACACAGCACTGCTTTAGTTTTGGGTATAAGATGCTGCACAATGTGTGGACAGTGGTCCTTAATGGGTATTTTTTTTTACCTCAAATTAGTTTTCAGTTGTTTATAGTTATCAAATAACTTTCTCATAAGATGGAGCACAATGGAAGTTGACTTACCCCTGAAGCCACCTTTTATGTGGCAAGTCAAATAACTGCAGTTTATGGCTCTACACCTTTATTTCTCCGCAAATTTTTTCTTCTTTTTATGTGTTTAATGTTTAAAGGTTGACTTTAATCTGGCATGTAGTGCAGCCACAAACGCGTGTACCTTGGGAAATGAGATCATGAAGCTAAGAGATATGCGTTGTCAGCCATCATGACCTGCTCACAGCAGTCCAACAAGACAGCATAGCTTTCAGCCCTGTGCTCAGAGCAGAGGGAAGTCAGATCAGGTAAAAATGGGAAAATTATATCCCAAGTTCAGCCACAGACAGGGGTCCCTCTTATGTCTTGCATAAATCTCTCATAAATGTTTTATTTGGGTTACTGGGTAACACAGTATAAGAAACAAGTCTCATCACTCTGACGGAGGCTTGTTTCTGCTCAGAGCCCGAGGATAGGCTTGCAGTAGCACTATGCTGCCAAAATGAATGAGAAGCAGTCAGAAAACAAAATGAAGAGCAATGAGAGGAAGATATGCTTGAGGAACATTGTTTTTTAAAAGACAGTATGGGTTTGGGAGATAAATAATTACATTCACTGAACAAACCAGTGGTGCTACTGAGCTTTATTTTAACCTCAATAGAACACCTTTTTCCCCCAGGTATTACAGTCTGTTTCTTTCACTCCTGTGAGCTTTTTCATCTGCTTCAGCATGATCCAAAGCCTTCAGTGTGGGCCTTGGGAATCAGGCAAAGATGTGTAACAAATTGTGTGCCTCAGACTTTTAATTTCATCCAAAGAAAGGAAAATATTGTGACAATATTGGACCCTTAATTAGGGCCTCAGTGAGCTTTACAAAGCTTAGAAATAGCTGAAAAACGATTCTAATTTTTATTGACAATGTGACTCAGCCTTGATATTAAAAATCTGCCTCTTTGCCTTTCTTAAATTAATAATTAAAAAGACCCAACCACCTGCAGCTACAAACAAAGTTGAAAATATTTTCTTACATCGAATTTCAGAACATATTTTAAAGAATGAAGAACAACACAGTTGAGTTGCAGCGGTTCACTCCATAGCAGTAGTGTCTTTGGTTAAGTGTTTATGGTCCACAGTGCAGGGGGTTAATGTATGTAGATAAATAAATCAATAGAATATGTAGGAGAGGTCATTGCACAGAAAAATAAGAACTCATATTTATAAGTACATCACCATTTATTGATTTAAGACAAGCTGATACAATTTAAAACATGAGCAGTCATTTAAAACTAATTGTTATAATAAACTTAGATAATAACCCTTAACTATAAAAAGTTGAGCTTGTTAAAGCTGTACCATAATAAAACAGTAATTTAACTTGTCACTAAAACAGCTGTTATTATGCTCCACTTTAAATTAAAGTGTAATTAGATTGTTGTGTGTATTTATTCCCAACTGAACAAAAGCTGTTGCTTTCAGTGCTAAACACATTTTTGAAACATTTCAGGAGACTGATTCCATTCGAAACAGCCTCACTCTGTATGAAATGATATTCACTCATTACTTTTGAGACGGTCTCCTCTGGCCCCGTCTGTCCTGTCAACTTTAAAAATTAATCTATAGTCACATCCCTTCATTGCTTTGTAACAGCATACATGATGCAAATTATGATTTAGTTTTTATCTGTTGAACTCCATTCTATTTGGGTCTGAACTTAATCTTAAAATAAGACATTTTTTTCCACAAAGACACAGTATGCATATGTGGTTTTCTAATCCTACGTTTTCCTAGCTTACCCCTAGACTTCTCCGAGGGTGCTGTTTATTTTTTTTGTGTGGCCCCAAAAGAGATGTTTAATATAAATTGACAACTTTACCGTTCACCTTTGCTTTTCTCATTTTGTTACTCACATTGGATCAAAAACCCAAGTTAAAGCAAAAGGACAGGAGAAATGAAAGGCCAAAGAATCAAAATAGAAATGGATCATAGTTTTCCAGGTCAGGATCCTCCAAATATATTTGGGCATCACCAAGAGTCAAAGAGATTCAAACAGACTTCCACAAGGTTCAGCAAAGTCAACAATGTGCAGCTGTGTAGCTCATTTAAGTATTTTCTTTTTTTTTTGCCAGTGTTTGAAGTCAGCTTTTTGCAACTTCAGTAGTTCTTGAGTACAGAGCCACAGCCTGTGATCAGTTTGCCTGGTGTTGCACTACCCACCCCTGCTGGTCACTTCTTCTGTCATGAGAAGTCTTGTTAATCAAATCAGGACTCTACAAGATTCACTTCTTTGAGATAAGGTCGTCATTTCCTTTGAAGTTGTAATTATGATATAATGAGGGAGGATAGAAGCTGTAGACAGTGGCACTTTGCCCCCACTCAGATGCAGCAGAACCCAATGAATAGGGGCAAATGGCCTGTTGCCAGCAGATGGTGATGGTGGTTGATACGATAGGACATGTCTGTCACAAAGCCTGAGTTAGTCCTGTAATCTAAGTGAAACACTAAAACAAAAAAATATATCTTGCTTTTACACTGTTATACTAGACTCACTAATGTATATAGGATTCTGCTCACTTTTTTAATCAAACATGCATCTCATAAACCCAGTTTTGTTGTTGTTTATTACCAAAAGTAAAGTTGTAAGGTCTCTCTGTGGTTGTGGGGGGATTTATGGTAGGGGCAAAAAACAAAACAGAATCAGCTCTGCATATATTTAAAAAGAAGGCTATGATTAAGAGAACTGGAAATACCTGAAAAAAGAGTGTTGACGTTCATGTGATACCGTACCTAAAGAATCTAAGGTAGCACACTATTAGGTGCTTACTTTAGGTGCATTACACCTACTCATAAAGTGTGGAAAAGGAAGGACAAATAAGGTCATGTCACTGATCTTGCTCTCACGTGTCAGCTATTTAATGTCACACACCTTACAGTGTTAGTTCAGTGTTCTTTTATCTCATGTGAGCTGCTATGTATTTTATTTAATTTAATTATCCTCCTGTACAGCACTTTGGTCAACAGTGGTTGTTTTAAAGTGTTAACAAATAAGTTGGGTTGGATTGGATTGGATTGGATAGTCACAGCTAGATTCTTATTTATATCATGGAAGCACTTTAATGATTTCCCACACATATGGATAACAAATTAGTCTGTGAAAATCAGTGTTTAAGCAGTAAGAGCAAATGTCATTGACTCCTGTGTTCATGCTCAACAGGTGGATGCAGTGTGAAAAATTAAACATGCACTTCAGCAACCTGTCTAGAACAAGTTCTTTCAGTATAAACCATAAAGCCTTTGATTCTGGTGAAAGATTCTGGTGAAGATTGCTAATAAGTGGTTCAGCTCATGCAGATGACACGATCCAGTCCACTGTGAATTTGTGGACGCCTCGGTACCATTTCAGGAAAAGCCAGGTATTCGATTTTTAATAATCTAGTCAGACATACACTATAATAGAATGAAATAAAGATGTATGCACTTACTCTGAGAGGCAAGTTGTGCTGAAAGCTTTTTTCTCTTTTTCAAGGGGAGCAGAGTCATGCTGTGCAGCACTAGACCTACTAGTGCGTGAAGAGATGGATATTGTCAAGTCTTCCCTCATAACTCTCATGGAAGGCCAAGTGAAAAAGGTGACCAAGTAGTATAGCAGGAGTGCAGTAAACAAGATAGAACAAGACAGCAGCTCAGCCTGAGTTGAGTGTGTCAACCTCTGAGTCCAGTGAAACTGAGATTTGTATGTGCATTGGAGTAGATTTGGAACAGAATACACACGCACACTGAATGCCCTGCATCAGTGTTTGTGACAGTGAAAAAGTTATTTGTGACCTATGACATGAAAACTAACTCACAACACAATCAATCCAACAGGGACTTTAACAGAACTCAGACTCTGGCCTTACCCTTTGTTGTAGACACAAAAAATAAAATAAAATAAAAAATAACCTAGCTAGAGGTGTTTGTCTGAACTGTTACATGAAAAACTGGACATAAAGCAGTAAGTTGTTTATTTATTTATTTGTTTGTTTATTCATTCTGCAGATCTGGACAATATTTACTAATAAGGGTTTACAATTAGGGTTAGTCCAGAGGATTCCTTACAGAAACCTTTGAAGCATACCTTGCAGAAAATGGATCATGTAAGTATTGTTAAACAGTTTAATCTGTTTTTGGTTGGTGGGCTTGGCTGATGCATTTTTTTTTTTTTTTGTTTTTGATAAATGTCGTAAGACACTATTGCTCTCTTTGAGTAAATACACCAGATGCATCTCCGGTCTGGCTCGTCTCTGTCACAGCACTGGATCTGATAGGTTTCCATTCAAGTCAATGTGTCGACTCACACTGGATCCACTCTGGCTGGCTCTGCGGTCTGGCTGCATCCCTGCTCTGACAGGTTGCAGCAGATATGCAAGCCTCCTAAATTTGCAGATCCTGGAGCTGTGATGTGTCAGTTTACAAAAGCAGATCAAGCAGGACAGAAATTTCTGCACAGAAACCACCTAAAAATGTCCACTGACTGGGCATTATATTACCAGATTATGAGTGTAGCTAAGCCAGGAGTCAACAGGTTTGAGGTTTTACAGCCTATCATGAATGAAGAGAGTCTCATCAATGAAGTGGGAAATGCAGGAACTTTTCAGTCTCGCAACTCCAGCTGACTGACTCCACTGAACACACAGCTGGTGTGAGTTGACATACACAGTTAACAGGCAATGGAGCTTGAGTCTAAAATCAGTAGTTCAATATTTTTTTCTCTCATTTTGCAGACAGAGAAGCTTTTGGCACATGCTTGGGATTCTGAAAAGATAACAAATCCCCCCCCCCCCCCCAAAAAAAAAAAAAAAAAAATAAATAAAAATAAAAATACAAAGACTTCCTGTTATCCAGTTCTAATGTTATGATGGCATGATCACCTTTAAAGTCATTTGGACACGGACAAGTTTTAACCTGAGCTAAAGTTCAGAGCTGAAAAAAGCTCTTTCTTAACCACCGAGGAGATCTGATTATAAAATCTGACTGAACTGCCAAAAACCCCTCCAAAATTTTTAATGACATTTGTGAGCAGGTAAGGGGTCATCCAGAGGGTAAGGTTGTCCAACTATAACAATTTCTTTCATATTTTCCACTGAGATTTAAAAAATTCAAGGCAATCATTAACATTTTTGAAATCTTTAGCAGTGGTTGCATGGAATCCAGAGAATGCTATTTTATGGGCAGATGGATCAGGATTTCAAAGACTTTTTCTTTTTATCAGTAACCTAAGGGAATGGAATATGGTGACTGAATGAATGAATGAATGGGCCCCAAAAGGGGCCTTGTGGGACCCCTTGGGTATAGGCACTGGGTTCAGGAACACTTGTTCAACAACATTAGAAAGGCAATTGGTCAAAATTTCTCTGTGGACTAACGTGAAAAACTCAGATTGCTTAAATATGTCAGCAAGATGTTAGCATTCTGGGGTTAATGTGTAGCCCAAAAAGGCATCTATATAGCAACTAGTGTAGCTGTAAATAAGATTAAACTTTTGTTTGTCTATTAAAATTTGTGTTCTCCGTAACCAAAAATGAAATCTATTTTTTTCTATACAGCCATTAAGGTGCTTCACATAAATTTAGACTTGTTATGCATGCTGCATTGGTCCAACAGGAGACACTTTCTCACCTACTCTCACTCCAGGCTGAAGTTTCAAAAACTGGGCTAACCTCAAAATAGTGGGTGTCTTGCCACAGAGCACAACATAGAAAGGGGGTCTGATCAGCTTTCAAACAGGGAACTCTGTACCACCACAGGCGTGGTGCTGCCATCTTAGAGCCAGGGTATGTTGCCAAGGCTTGGGTTGGCAGATATAGTGCTGCCCTGACTACACTGAGTTGTTGCTGTGTTTTTATTTATTTTTTTCCCTGTTGAATCCTATCTCATTTCTTGTTTCAGGCAAGCATTGAAACTTGACAGTGTGGGCGAATGAACCTGCAAATGATACCTACAGGGGTTTGGACTGGAATATTGTCAATCAGAGTGAGTGAGAAGGATAGACGCTATGGGGTGTTGTGTGTGTTTGTGCAGAACACATCTCCATGCCTGTGTGTATGTGTGTGTGTGTGTTTTGTAATATATTATGCATCCATGTCTCCTTCTTTGCACTTGTGTATGTCAACATGTGCAACATACATAAGGGGTATGCATATACCAAGTTTAAAATATGAAGCACCTAATTGAGGTGCCAGAGAGGTAAAGGAGAGAGGCATAGCTCTCGCATCCTGACCTGACATGATAAGTTGTGTCCTGTTGGGATTTCGTTACATGGTTAAATGTGAAGTTAATGGCTGGTCTTACATGACAGAAGCTTCAGTATCTTTGACTGGAGCCTCCATTAGTCCCTGTAGCTCTAAAAGAATACAACCTACTCCAAGCAGAAGAACAACAGCATGCTTATATAAAGGGATTGTTTCAGTACACTCAGGCAATAATAACAAAAAAGAGAGAGAAAAAATGACTGACCTGCTTTAAACTCACCCATAAGCTTTGCACTGCATTAAAAACCCACATCATTGTGTAAAGGATATTACCAGGTGGGCTCAGGAACACTTCAGGAAAAACCATTTTCAGTTAACACAGTTCATCACTACATCTACAAGTGCAAGTTAAAGCGTGACCATGCAAAGCCAAAGCCATATATCATCAACACCCAGAAACGCTGCCAGCTTCTCTGGGTTTTAGATACAAAATAATGTGCAAATCATTGTATTCTGTTTTGATTTACCTTTTACTCAATATCCTAACTTTATTGTAATTGGGATTTTACATCAGGTATTATTGAGGCTTTATCAACATCATGCATTTTTTAATGTATTTATGCATTTATTTATTTGACTTCTGATTGTAACATGATAAAGTTTTTTCAAACTGAAGGTTGTAATGCAAATGAGCACATAAGACAGACTGAAAGTACGGTTTGAAAGGAAAAGGATCCTTGAAGATACTCAAAAACATATGCTCACATTAGATACAGTTGTATCTTCAATAAAGGTTGTTTTAAAAGATTATATTTGTGCATTCATGTCTCATCTGGGACATGCGATACTGACTGTTAAACTCTCTCCACTGTTTTATTTTTTTTTTTTTTAACCAAGTTAATGGTAAACAACAGTGTAAGCACAATGTTAATCCCATTTAACTATCCACCATAGACAATATATCAATCTATTATTTGATCCATTCCATTGCTACACATCAAAATGTGTTTACAAGTCTTGGGGAGTATTTTTACACGTGTAAAAATTACATATAAAAGAAACCTTTTTGTGGCTCTAGTGTTTAGTGAAATTGCCTCAAGTGATGTCAAATTTGTTTTACCATCCACAGCTGAAGTTTTCATCAGCAAATGGTTTGGCCTCAGGAGTTTAGAAGAGGAGAGCTTGCCAGACATCTTGAGGCCTCTCATATTTCTGTGTTTAATTTTAGCACCTCAAGGCTACATTAGCATCTCCATGACATACCCGAATCCCTGACTGAGAGTCAGGTGCTAAGATGCACTGGGTAGACAACAGTTACAGTCCTGCTCACCATTATTGGAACCCCTTAATTTTTTGCATAATCTCTACAGTATCTTCAGAAATAAATGAAACTATACCAAATGTATATCACCAGGAACCTTTAAGTGGAGGTCCAAAGTAATTTAACAAAGGAAATTGTTTTTCTACTTACATATTGTTATTTCAAAGAAAAACAGAAAACACAGCATGTGCAGCAATAATGGCACCCCTCTTTAATATTTGGTTGCACACCCTTTGGCAGTGATGACAGCTTCCAAACGTTTCTTGTAACCATCTATTGGCTTCTTGCACTTCTCAGCTGGTATTTTCTCCCACTCTCTTTGCAAATTGTTCAAGCTCTTGAATGTTTGCAGGTTTCTTTTCCCTAGTGGCAGATTTCAGCTCATACCAAAGATTTTCAATCAGAATGAGATCGGGACTCATTGCTGGCCATTTTAAAACGGTCCATTTTTTTTCCCTTTTCAACCATTCCTGCGTGCGTTTGGATGTGTGCTTTGGGTCTTTGTCTTGCTGGAGGACCCATGTTCTTAGACACAAACCAAGTTTCCAAACACTGGGTAGGACATGTCGCTCTAGAATGTCTTGATGTCTTGTCTTTTGTCTTCATCATTGTGACAAAGGAACAGGAGATAACAGGTGGCTTTATAAAACATGGAAGTCATCATTCATTGGTTAGTTCATGTCACATGGGCACAGACAATTTATCACAGGTGATTCTCATTTGTGACTTACCTAAGGTGAGTCACAATGGGTTTCCATACTGATTTACAGGAAAGCGTGCCAGTACCAGTGACACAGCACACTTTAAGTTTTTCTATTTTTTCCTCTCATTGTTTATTGTTTTAAATTATTGTTTATAATTTGCTCTTTCGTATCAAACTCAAGTTGTGCTTTTATGGAGGTGTTTTTTCTATCTTGGGCAGCCCAGAATGACAATTGTCTGAGGAATTCTCTTTTCCTTTGGACAGAATTGCATGGAGTGTCACAACTTCATATATTAATATACCCAAATGTGATTTTGGGCCTATACTAAAAGAAAAAAAATGGCTATTGCTGCACAAAAATGGTGGTTGGAAAACCTCATGCAGTTCATAGTTTTGCATTCCTTTACAGAATTAATTCAAATGGTCCAGCACAGGAGACCAGTGATTTTAATGGCCCATTTTGTTTATATGGTAAAAAAAAGAAAACACAAACAGCATCCAACTACAAACACAATCAACTGCAGTGTCTCATAATAATAAACCATCTGCTTTTCTCTTCTATAAAGCACTACTTTGCCTTTCACAACATGACCCTCAGAACTTCTCCATCAAAACTGAACCGTTTACGCCCCAGAACTACATCTACCGGCACAATGAAGTTAAAACATAGAGGGTTTTTAGAGGCTACCTTTTAGCGAAGTTTTTATTTTATCTACCCATCACTGAACGTTAGCTTGACAGGCTGATGTCACATACTGGAATGACTTATATAAATCTGACAAGTGATCAAGATGGCTGTTTGGTCTGAACTTTTCATTTATTCATTCATTCATCTTCTATACCGCTTCTCCTGTTCAGGGTCGCGGGTGGCTGGAGCCTATCCCAGCTGGCTAAGGGCGAGAGGCGGGGTACATCCTGGACTGGTCGCCAGTCAATCGCAGGGCTGACGGACAGAGACAAACAACCATTCACACTCACACTCACACCTACGGGCAATTTAGAATGTCCAATTGACCTAGTGAGCATGTTTTTGGACTGTGGGAGGAAGCCGGAGTACCCGGAGAGAACCCACGCATGCACGGGGAGAACATGCAAACTCCACACCGGGATTCGAACCGGGATTCGAACCGGCGACCTTCTTGCTGTGCTTCTTCACTAACAGCCGCGCTACCATGCAGCCGCTGAACTTATCAGTTGTACAAAATTATTAAAAAGACGTGGCTTACTTTCATTACTTTGCACATCTTTTATATATTCACAAATTATAAAGGGAATGCTTAGTAAGCACCCACCCCCCACCATCACTATGACTCTTATAATCTCTTGCTTCAAATTGTAGACACCCCTGGATAAAGCTGATATATCTGCTTTTCAAAGAGAACTGAAATGATTTACACTTACAGTTTTAATCAGGAAAGAGGACAGGGTTTTACATTAAAATGAGCCATGAGATGATAGAAAATTGTAAATTTGACAGTTTCTTTTTGGCAAAGTGTATGCATAAATCAGACAACAGCTTGTAAAGAAATAGAGCGTCTGAGTGTCCATTCTCCTATCACATTGTTACCAACTATAACAATCTGTGAAAGGAAAGGTTAACATGACAGTAGTTGGAGAAAACTAAGCTGGATGTGAAGAATGTTGGTTAGTTCAAAGAAACTACAGGAAGCCTTAGTGCTGAATCTGAGGGAACAGTATGTATCGTGACCAAATCATTCCAGCACAGACTCTGGCATCTTTTGTTCCACGAGTTCCATTTCTTCTTCAACACGAGGAGAGTGCTCCAGAGTATGAGAGGACAGGATCCTGAATTAGATATGGAGATTTAATAATTGATGGGCCCACAGTCGTGCACAGATACAGATGCCCAAAGCACACAGTCTCACACTTGCATACACAATCTTAAGTATTAAAAATCCACACTGGGAAGGTCAAGAGTTTCTTTCTTGTCAGTTAGTTGTGGTCAAATTAAATGATGAGTTTTTGAGGAGAAGACTTGGATATTCAGTTTACTGCCGCCAGGACTGGAAGAAATGATATAACTGCTTGGTAACAGCCCTCTTGCATGATGACTAATATGACTCAGATATAAAATCGATTTCAGCATTTGAAATAGCCAACAAGCCACTCTGGAGAGCAGAAAATAAAAAAAGCACATGAAAAGGTTAAATATGTTTTGAGCAGGGTGCCTTGGTGCAGGCCATTCCTGTATATGACGAATGCCACACCAAGGCCTACAGTTTATCCATCATGCAGATCATAAATCCAGCATGAGTTTAGAGTGGCTGTGATTTAGCTGACCATGGTTTACCCAGCTCTGCATATAATAACTTGCCTTAAAGAGCTTTAAGTATACTGAAAAAATCCAGCGAGCAGTGCCTGTCTTTCATCCCTGTCATCCCAGCCGGGACGAGGTGTGACTGATTGTGCAGACTTGATCGACTACTTTGCATGACGTACAATCAGATAAAATGGCCATCACTCGAGCTCTATCACGCTATAAATCACAACTGAGATATGGAGGAATATGTATCCTCTTTCTCCATAAATCATGGTTATCCCTCATCTAAGAGTCAATTATCTTACACGCAACAAATGGCTCAGCAATAACCTTGAAGATTGGGGAAACATGCAGGGAGGCTGAGCTTGGGGGGTGTTTGAATCTTGTCCAAGTTGTAAGAACTGGCCACAACACAATGTTATTTAAGATCTGTTCAAAATCAGATTTATGTAGATTTAGATAAATTCTAATTTGACATGCCTATCAAAGTCTGGCAAGTTATCAACAGAAGCTTTGCTTTGGTAAGAAATTTATATCAGTTTTGATGAGTTAATTGGAAGTTGTAGTTGCTTTTTAATGCCTCAGCTTCTGTAACGATGGCAGGGCATTTTATGTCTCACTAAGAACTTAGTGCAGCGACAGCTAACCTTACATGAAGGCATACTTTGATCATAAGCCCACCCATGAACATAGCTGCTGATCTGTACTTCAAATATAAACACATTTCCTTATGTAAACCAGCCTTATCACTTGTTAGAGGAGAAACAAGTTATATCAAAGGGTATATTGGTGTGCATTGGCGATTCTTATAATTGCAAACACATAAAATAAGTTCCAGGAAAAGCGATTGTCTTTGCTCTGTTGCACAACATTTATTTCATTTGAACTCTGCAGCATACGCACTGCATGTAAGAAGTCCAGAGACAGTAGCGATAATTGGGTGCTTGTGTTCGGGAACTTCACAGAGAGCTGTGAGCCAGTGAAACAAACCTAGACGAAGAAAAATAAATAAATAACAAAATAAAATAAAGATGAAGTCAACAATTACCAAGAGTTGCCCCCTCATGACTGTTTTAACCAGTTGCCTGGAGTGATCGGTGCAGAGAAAACTTTCCTCATATTTAAATACATTCAGATTGTTTTCAAATTTGCACAACTGTTTACCTCTGATTTTTTTCTTAGTTTAACAGTTGCAGTCTTAGCCTTAAGCATAAAGTGGATACAAAAACTAAAGCAGAATTTTTGACAAAAGCAAACACTCTTTAGTACAAGAAAAAAAAAATAGTCAGGAAGAAAGCAGACCGCATTCATCATACTTTATGTTCCAGATGCCAAAAGTTTGAACTGAGACAACTTTAAGCACGGCTAAGATCAGAGAGTTACTGTTGTTGACTTTCATGAAAGGCTTTAAAGATTGTAAGTGCACACAAGGGTTGCTCACTCCTGAAATGTCAGGAGATGATTGGTGAGATTTAAGAACAAAGTCTACTGCAGGTCAGAAGATTTCAGAGAACATCATCTCAGCAAACTGGTACTTTTCTCTCCTGCACCTAGTAGTTGGGAAGGCTGCATCTACCCAGGCAGGGTCCAAAGTATCGTGTTTTGTTTTTTTTTTAACACATTTTTCTTTTATTCTTTATTATTATTTCATTCATTTACTCTGTGTACCTAATGCCAATTTTCCTATTTCACCTTATAGCTCTTTTCAAGACCAGTTTGCTCTCCAGGTGGAGGTAAAAGGCCCATTCCCAGTGGCTGACCTCTTTGTTAATCAATGCTTGGCAAATTTATTTGAAAAACACTTTTAAAACTACTTAATAAAAATGGATTTACATACACATGGGATAGAAGATATTAAGGAATATATTAAAGCTATCTTGAGATAACATCTGTTGTGATTTTGCATCACATATATGAAAAAAGTATGCTTGACTTATTGATTAAAACCCAGTGTTTGTTTACCGTTGTTTTCTTCTCATTTTAGTGTAGCTGATTTTCCCTCGACAAGTGGGAAAGCCCAGGATGAACAGGAAGGAAGTATAAAGTATTGAGAAGTGAAGTTATATGGTTGTTCTTCCAGCAGCTGAATACAGTATCAGTATCAGTACTCCCTCTATTACCTTTTACATTTCACCATCTGTGTTTTTTGGTAATGAGGTCAGAGGAGAGTGACTGCATTTTTAAGTCTTTTAATGGATGAATTATGAGCCAGTGCACTTCCTGCACTTGACTTGTGTTCAAGATTTAAACACGATTTTGAGAATTCTTAAAAGTGTGGGATTTCTCAAGTGGACACTTCTTTCTTAGCAGAGACTACTTTAATTTGAGGAGGGAGCAATGGCATCAATAAAACTTGTAATTCAGGGCTGAGATTACCTTAATGATCATTGACTGAAACCAAAGTGGGGGCTGGTGAACAATTCAGGGATATTTTTTAGTTATATGGCATTTTCTGTTTGAACATTTGTGTGCACTTACAGCTCCTGCGAGGAGTATTAGCTGGTTATAAAACAGACTGAACTTAATACTAATGCATCTTTATGAGCTGCAAGAGCAAACCAGAGCATCAGCATAAAGATAGACTCGATCTGTCGTTACTTTTAATGTTTCAGACTGCTCAGGGGGTTGTAGTGATTAACAGCATTTTGCTTTGCAAAGATTTCCATACAGTTGTCTGTTGATCTTAACTATTTTATGCACAGGACAAAACCAGCAGAACTTACAGGTCCTGCTGTTTCAGCAGGGGGCGCCAAAACCAACACAAAAATGAGCAGTCAAAGCTTAAGATCACAGACAGTGAGAAGGGTGGGGCAGTTCCTCCTACTGACTGGCGTTAGTGTAGACCTTAGTGTAGACCATAATGTAGCTAAACTGGGAGATAAAATGCACCAAAATATTACACAAGTGTCTTATGGAACTTACATCCAAAAGAGTGTCTGCTTTATCCTCCTTAGACCCAAGCATATGTCTGGTGTCATTTATTATTTCTTCTGTTTGGGATGAGTAAGACCCAATAGTATAATAATTAAACTTTTTTTTGTACAGGAAGTTATTGGTTATTGTATGTTATTAAGTTATTAGTATTATTGTACATTTAAATTTAATCTGGGGGCTACTTTAGAAGTCTTTTGCAAATATTCCTGCCATCTTGATTTCACTGAAATGGTTGAAATATTGTGATATCACTAAAATATGTTGTGAGCAGTGTCTCTAAATGTGGCATATATGCCAAAGTTTTAGATAAGGAAGTACCATGGGTCTGGGAGGCAGACATTTAATGTCCTCATGAGTATGCAGGGTCTCAGGAGGTTAAAAGAAAAGAAATAAATCTGCTTTCAGCCTGAGGCAGCTTCTTGAGCAGGTTAAAGTGCATAGATTTTCACCCATTAACCCCAAACCTTCTGGTGATAGGGTGATGAACAGGGATGTCTCAAAGATGGACTTTACAGCTAACTTTTCTTCAGAGTTGCTTGCTCCCTATGCCTTGTCTCACCTTTTTAGCTGGGGCCAAGGTAGTTCTCTCCACTTCCCACGGATATCTCCCAGACGCCCTGCACAGTCTGGCTTGCTGTAGCCACAAGTCTTTTAGCAGAGGCAAACCCTCTCATATCAAAATCTACTGGATGGGCTTGCTGTCACATTGTTCTCACTGCACCCTGCAATAAGCTCAGCGTATTGTTTTTGTTTTTTATCATTTTCTTCCATGGGCTGCCTCCACCTACTCTACTCATGCCACTGTAGACTCAACTACTGTAGCGCTGCTGATTATTTTTATTTATTTATTTTTTTTTTTGCTACAAGTGATTTCCAGGGAAAAACTGACCCTGTCCTCGCCAGCTTACTCCAAACCTGACGTATGACTCATGACTGGCCCCACACCTGCCTGTATGGACTGCTGGTTTCCCCAGCCTGATGAAGAGGATCTGCTACTTGCCCCATGCTGAGTCTCAATAGTTGCCTTTTGCTTTCTTTCCCTCCATTACCTACATTGTCTAAACTGACCCATGTCAGTGCAGTTTCACAACCTGAAATACAGTGAGACAGGTTCACGTGGCATAGGTTGCCCTTGGGTTAAAGCTGAATCAAGCCTCTTGGCTCTAAATGTCTGTCTAGTTAATCACTCGTGACACCTTCCTGTGTTGACCAGAAAGCCCTGCTGCCCTCTGTGCCACTGCCTGCACCCTGTATTCTTGCTCTATTCTGGCAGCCCCAACACATCAAGCTCCTTCCTCTCCTCATCTCATATATAGCTCTGTTCATTCAGTGGCTGCATGGACAGGAGAGACAGGCTTAGAACGATTCCACACAGAGGTGAAGTAGCTTGAGATCAGTTTAGAGAAAAAATGAGTGTCACTCTTGAGTGTCTTGTTGAGCTTTGAATTTGGAAATCCATCAGAAAGACATCTCTGAAAACGTTTACAAGCAAAGAGTCAAACTTAATATTGTGAGGACTCTGAATAGGATGAGGAGTGCTGCAGAAAGCCTTTGATAAGTAAATAGAAGCAATAGCACAAAGCTTGATTTTGTCTATGCAAGAAAGCTGGTGTGACTGAGAGAAGATGTAGAAAAAAAAACACATTTTCAGCAGAAGAAATGGACATTTTATTGCAAGAATATAGAATGAAAAAGAGGTGTTATCAGCTTGTCAAGCTTCAGAGATAACAAAGAAAGAGAAAGGGAACATTTGGTCAAAGATTTTGAACAGGGTGGTAAAAGACCTCAAAAATAAAATCAGCAATATGAAAGCTGCTTGAGTAACAAGCGCCGCATCCATGCCCCAGTTACTTGACGAATAACTGCAAGCAGTCGTTTGATGAAATCCAACATTTTACCACAGGCATCCTTGAAGAACCCAGATACAAAAAAGCAAAGAGCCAAGCAAACTTGCCAAATTTAAGGCAGCGAGTCTTGCCGGTTTGAGAGTTTGATTGCTTCTCTTATCTCATCTGTTAACTGTAAAATGCTACGTCTCCTAAACATAAATTTGCTGTATATTTTCACATCATCACATTTTTCCAAAGGATTCCTTCCATCTCTGAATAGCCATTCTCTTAGCATATTTTGTCTCAAACAATCACACATAAGCACGATTTTGCCATCCCTTGAACAGCCGAACAGGATAATCCTGCTGTTAGCGCCTGTGGTGGGTTGAAGGTCAAAAAGGTCTCGGATTTACTCATTCATGTTCACTTGAAGAGGAAAAACTTCCACAGGACTCCAGAGTAAAATTGATAAAACACATTTTTTTAATCCACAGTTTTATTTAACAATCTTACTGGATTATTCAAAGTCAAGTTTCTCTAGACAATAAAACCATACTACAGTAAAGAAACCATGTGGCTCGGTGTGGCTATGATTTTTTTTTTTTTTTGCTAAATGAAAACCTTAAAAGCTCTCATGTACAATTTTAGATCAGGACCAAAACTCACACATATGTTCAGTGTCACAGCCAGAACATATCTATATGCTTTATTTCACCTGAAACTACAGCGCCCCCTACTGTCAACAGGAACTCATATGTTTTACTCTGTGATTCACAATCACAGTTCCACTCTGGACTCATATACACATGTGCATGTGCACATCCTAATGCACATGTGGCAGCTGGGACATGCCCCGACAGGCACATGGGAGTGAGGGCCCGCTTATCATCGCTTGTGGCTTTAATTAATTTATTTTACTTTTGATAAATTTGCAAAAATTTCCAATAAAACTTTTCCCATCATCTTCATGGGGTAGTGTGTAGAGTTTTAATGGAAAAAGGAATTTATTTCATTTTGGAATGAGTCTGTAACATGACAAAATGGGGAAAAAGTGATGTGCTGTGAATACTTTATGGATGCACTATGTGAGATTCTTGCCATATATGGAGGAACAGATAGTTGCCAACATATATAGGGATCGTTGTTGCTTCCTCCCTCTTTTATATATTTTGCCTTATTTGAATAAGAACTCTGAAAATATTTCAAATAACATTCTGGTTGAGCATCTGGTGCAAAGAATGTGCATTTGCCTCTGCAAAGCGTAATAGAAGCCAACTAGTCTGGCAAGATACCATGCTTTATTTCTTGTTTGAAATAAATCTGACAGTTTAGGGAAAAGCCAAGTTCAATACCTGCTTCTTGGTCTGCATTTTATAAAAAGGTACATGTTTATGTGCAATTATTTCTTCTTTTTTTTTTAAATCTGTGAAATGTCATGTTGTCATTAGGGACTTCAGAGGTATAATGTAACTATGACAAAGGTCAGTTTGCTTGTTTATGAAAAGTCTTCTGATTCTTTAAAAATAAAATAAAGTCTTTCTTGTCTTCACTCTGAATCAAGGAAGAAAGGAGTGATAGTGTAATGCTTCTGGTCAAACTAAGATCTACTAAAGTGAATTTGCTGTGACTTTTTGGATAGTCGTCTCAGTGATCAACTGAGATCTTTTTAAATTACATATGTATCTTCTGAGACTTAAACAAACCTATCAGCATCACAGACACCCAGGGAAAGTTGTGGAAATCAATTGGAAATAATTGTCCACTTAAATCTTACCAAGTACTGTTGTGATAAACTAAGGCATGTGCAGAAGACAAGTAAGGGACTGCAGCATTTCAGGGCCTGTTATAGCTGAAGCATTTTTCTGTGGGGGTCATAATGTCCAATTGCTGAAAAGTGCCAGCAGTTGATATGAACTCCTGTGCAATATTTCACAGCTCATAGCCTTTACAGGTGCCCCAGAAGCTCCCATCTTTTGAATTTAAGAAGAGCAACTGTGCATGCATAAATCATGATGATGGTCAGTAGAGGCCTGGGGTAGAAGTATCTCGTGCCAAAGACCAGAAACCCATTACCAATCAGTCACTATAGATACACAAAACACTTGTTTTTCATATCATGAAAGACTTTGTTCCCTTAGAAATTATATAGCACAGGAGAGTTTGGGAATGTAGGGATCAGCGAGTGGGAATAACATGCAGCAGGGGGTGGGGCCAATAAATGAACCAGTAATGAGGAGTACAGCATCTGTCACATGCTTTGATTGGTGAGCCAAACACGTGACCCTACAGAGAACATTTTAATACAGAGACTTTAACATTTTATGTTAATATGTAAACAGATATCAGAGCTGTCTAACAATTTATTACTTTAAACATGATTAATTACAGAAGTTCTACAGGTAATTGTGATTAATTGCATTTTTAATTACATGTTCAAAATCTTATTAGATGATTTTTTTGGTCCATATTAACAACATAAAGTGAGTCTTGTCAGTGAATTTAATAAGAAATCAAATGATCTTGGTTGCAGTGGTGGCTCTAGAAAAAAAAAATCATATTCATAGCCATCATATGTACTGTAAATTATCCTTTTCAGCTGTTCCTGTTGAAAGTGTTTTTGCTGGTAGAATTGTCCTGAAAACACTCAAAGCAGACAGTTTAGATTAAAAAAAAGAAAAGAAAGAAAGAAAGAAAAAAATATATAAAAAGCGAAAAGGGCAGTCCTATTTGTACAAAAGGCCCATTTGAATATTAAAAGGGACATGCAATGCTGCAAATAAATATTCAGTGGCTATTTAGATATATGCAGACAACACTTGCAAGGATGCTACTTACCTGGCTGTGCAGTCTGTGGAGCATTTTGCCCTTTATCCATGCTTTTTTTTTTTCCCACATAAGATTTTTGCTTGTTTGCACAGGTTTAGCCGGAGCAAGGCTGTACTTCCCTTTGGATTAAAATGTGTACAAAGATTCCTCACATACAGAGTGAATCTGTTGTAAAAGCCTGACACCTCCTGCAGTCAAAGCAACTACAGGTCCTTCTTTATATGTGAGGACTTATGGTATATCTTAATCAATGAAGGTCTCCAAATCTCCTTGGTGGTGTGGGATGTGGCACTGCCAAAGTGCCGTCTGTTCACCAGCTGGTACTGTCCGGTGATTAGCTCATTGTCTAACAGTTGTGTGGTTATGAAAACATTTTGAGTATCAAGAGTGAATGAGGGACAGGATTGAGTATAGAAGTCACTCTCTCTACATTTCCAAAATTCTTTCCCATTTCCTCTCAAACATTGTAAGGTGAGAAGAGATGCACGTGTCTTTTATTGTTCTGAACCGCCCGCTGATGTCAGTGACCCTCCAATTATTTTGCAACCCTAAAGTTGCTCTTGTTCCTCCAGATGTTAAGTGTTGTTTACCCAGCGTTGGCTGACTGGGAATAAGTATGTAGGGAAATTACACACAGACTTATTTGCAGATCAACAAACAAGTGCGTGAAGCACATTGTTGCATGGGTTGCAGATGGATGGTGGCCAAAATGAGAGGAAAAACTGAGGAGCTGGGAAGTCGCAGAGAGAAGGAGTTGGGTAGATTTGTTGTGCACCAGTGAGGTGAGAAATTGCAGAAGCTGCACAGATGGCGTCCTCTCACCTTCATCAAGCTATTCCTCCATCAGTCTTCTTCTCCTTGGCACCAGTGTCACATTACATGACCTTCTGAATGCACCCTTCACACAAGAATCCAGCCCAGTTCATCCTTAGTGGGATCTGTGCGCATGTGGCACGTGCTGGGTTTATCCAGGAAAAGATCCTTGTGAACAGAGGTAGTGTGAGGAACACTGACACTGGATTAAAGAAGGTAGAGAATGTCCACTCTCAGGGCAACAACTCCAGAGTTGAAGCTTATTGTTTAAAATTCTGGCTGTTGATGATAAATATTGACTGGATACCTTTGTGCCATTTAGAAATCTTTGATTTTTAAATAGAAAAGTAAGTGTTGAAAAGCAGTTCAATAAAATAATAATAAAAGATTAAATATTTAAAAGAAAATGGAATTCTGACTCCCAATACTTGAAGAAATTGTAATCCTTCAGACTTTTCTTGTCATTGAGGTATTGTATTATTTATAGTGACAAAAAATATGTGCTAGAAGAGAATCAGAGCACTTTTACCAGGCAAACTATATAACATTACCATAAAAATGAGACTGAGAAGTAGCAGTCGGGAGGAATGGTAAGTTTTTAAGGATGTTAAATTATAACCTTTGGTGCCAAATTATAAAATCTACTGGTAGGCTTTTCTATGCTGTATGTAAGTTACAAAGGAAAGTCTGAGATTTGAGTTCTTACCTGTCTAATTTTGTAACATTCCGTCTTCTTATGTTATATCCTGCCTGTGTGCTTCCTTTCCTTTTTGACCATATGCTGCCCATCGTGTTAGTATCACCTATGTCTGATTACATCGTGTACTCTTTTCTTTTTGTGTCAGATCAGTTCAACAGACTTTTCAGTCCTTGTTAATTTCACATGAATTCTCATTTTGCAGCTGTGTTGGTTGGACTTTTTGTTGGACCGCTATTTTCTTTTGAATGCTGACTTTGCTGGCCTCTTCAGAGGAAAGCCTTTGGCTTTTTCTGTGAGTTAAATTTAGTTTTCACCGTCTGCATCTGGGTTTTCCATCCTTTTGCAAACCTGAAAATCGCACACAGCAAGAAGAGCTGAATACTTAAATGAAGGCTGAGAGACTGAAAGACAACCCAAATCTGGTGGGAATCTGTCTGCATGATGAAAGAACATGTTGCAACCATCTATCTTGGTATACTCATAAGCTAACACAACACCCCTTCTCATACTGTTGCTTTCCAGTTATGATTTTTTTTTTTTTTTGCCCTGTTCTGGAAGGGCAGTCCATCTCAGGTGAGCTCAGGCCCACAGAAGCTGGGTGTTGTTGATATATGGCTTTGGCTTTGAATGGTAGAGTTTGAACTTGCACTTCTAAATGTAGTGATGAAATGTGTTAACTGACAATGGTTTTCTGAAGTGTTTCTGAGCCCTCATGGTAATATCTTGTACACGGCAGTGTCAGTTTTCAATGCAGTGCTGCCTAAGAGGTCAAAAGTCACGGGCATTCAATGTTGGTTTGTGGCCTTGATGCTTATGTGCAGAGATTTCTCCAGATCTTCTGAACCTTTGGATGATATTATGGACTGTAGATGATGAAACCCATAAAATTCTTTCAACTGTATGTTGAAAAACATTGTTCTTAAACTGTTGGACTATTTACTTAGGATTTTGTTTACAAGGAAGTGAACCTCGCTCCATCCTTGATTGTGAACGACTGAGCCTTTTGGGGAAGCTCCTTTTATACCCAATCAAGGCACCCACCTGTTTCCAATGAAACTGTTCACCTGTGGAATGTTCCAAACAGGGGTTTTTTGAGCATTCCTCAACTTTCCTTGTCTTTTGTTGCCCCTGTCTCAGCTTTTTAGGAACATGTTGCAGGCTTCAAATTCAAAATGAGTGAATATTTGCAAAAAACAATGAAGTTAATCAGTTTGAACAATAAATATCTTGTCTTTGTATTCTGTTTTTATTTACATTTTACACAACGTCCCAACTTCACTCGAATTTTGGTTGTATAACCTCTCTTAACTTGTGAAAAACTATAAACTGGAGACCTTTGTGAGTCAAGTATCAGCATCGGCTTTGTATTGCATATAATGCTTATTTATTTGCCCTCCGAGAACAGGGCAAAAAAAAAAAAAAAACTGTGGCAGCTTTTACTGCTCTTCAGATGTTATCGCTCTGAGCCCTCATGCAATTATTCATCTGTTATTCATTACAACCTTTTGTATGACATGCATTAAGCTGCTTTGAGTATGCAATGCATGTTATACTGTGCCTCCAAACAATTTGCCTCAATCACAGTGAAGACAGCAGTCTTGGAAAAGGATATATGGTATGAATAAATCAATCAATCAATAAATAAATAAATAAGTAAAATAAAAATAAGAGAAAAACAAAATATCACCCAATGTGCTTAATTATCATTTTTTTCAGGAGAGGGGTAGGATGCAAGGAAAAGGGACATATGCAATGAAGTAATGTTTTCCACCATAAATTCTGACATAAATATTCACCACAATACAAGGAATTAAGTTTCAGATGCTTCATATATCCTTGGGGTAAACCTCTTGCCAAAATTTTATTCTGTGTACCTTAATGATAATAAATGAACCCATAGACAGAATAAAGAGCTTTCAAAATAGTCTTTTAATTGCTGCCGGCGGCAGATCCACATTAACCACACCTTCCTGTGTACAGGTGTTTCCATGGCATTCAGCAGGTGCCCTTTGTATTTTTGTCTGCTTCTGCCCTAAACGGCATGAGTGCACCACTGATCCTTCCTGTTCAAACACTCACATCATACCATCTACAGTGTACCCACAACACAACAAAAGCCATAGATAGCCCCATCTCGCCCCTCTTTCTCTCTTTCATCCCTTTTTCGTCTCCTCAGGAGAAGAACAGATGCGTTGGCGGCACTAAAGCAGCAGCAGCTGATTGTGTTTGTGATGTTTATTGCTCCCCTAGCTGTTGAAGATTTACAGTAAATATCTTCTTTATTGCTCACACAGGACTCAGCATTTACACTGATGCACCAGTCCCACCTCGCTTATATACCTTTGACCACCCTCTGTCGACTCGGGGCTTGTAACCACAGGTTGTATCCTCTGCCCTATGCAGCTCTAGCTCTAAACGAGGCATTCTGCATGTATGTCATATCACTGATTGCAGGATCTGAAGAATGCACCCAGTGGTAAATACAGCAGCCTTTCATTAGATTTTTGTCCTCGATGAACAATCTATAAAGGTAAAAGGGGTGAAAATGACTTTGTTTTCCTTTGTTTTTGAAGAACACCATGGCACAGGTCTTGCCTGCATTAATCCACTTCCAACAGTAATGGTGTGCATTTGAAATGCTGTCATTTGTATTCAGAGGAGAAGTGAACTTTAACCACAATTTGCAAACATAAATGGAATCCTGCTCTCAGCCGTGGCTTTGTTAAGTAACACAGAGGACTGTGAAGCAGGTGAAAAGTTATTAGGCTTGTTTGTACGTGGCTGTGTATGTAAATGTTGCTCTTACTTCTATATTTAGAATTCACACTGAGTATGTGAAGAATAGATGCACCTCAGAATGAATAACACTCGTGCTTTCGGTGTTATCCCTGCTTTGTGTCTAGAATCTTAACACAGCAACTGTCAGATTCTGTCTCACATGAAGTGGGAAAAGTGGTGAAATTGAGGATTTTTGGGGGGATGAAACCAAGGTACTCATCTTCCTCTTGGCATCTGTTCAAGATAGATTTCTCTCCATGGATCACCCATGTTTTCATTTCATGCTTGTGGCCACGCTTCCGCTCAGCCAGTCAGTTATCAAACCTTGTGGAAAGCACGGGGGGAGACATAGAGTCATGGAGAGGGGAGAAGGGGGTTGTTCACATAAAGGTGAATGATACGGAAACTATCCGTCCCGAGCGGAAGAGAAATGGTAGGATTTGCTGATGGAGGAAAGGATGTAAGGTGATGGAGGGGTGATGGAGGGATGAAGTGATAAAAGAATGCAAGTTGCACAGAGGGGGGGGTTTGATGGAATGGCAGGGCCTCCTGGAGTCCTGGGTCATACGTTGAACTCTAAAAGCACCCGTTTGATCATGACATGTCAAGGATGTGAGTAGAGAGAGCGTGAGAGACCAAGAAAGATGGCACAACAGGCAGAAAAAAATGCTCATCGTTTGGCACCAGATTGAGTGATCCGTTTCAGGAACTGGCCAATGTATGTGTATGCATGTGTGTGTGTCACCTCCATTTCATGCACTGTCTCGCGCCCATCACTCCTTGTGGGTCGGTGGCATATTGCTTAGCCCACGGATTTGACGGACGGCACATCAGTGAGCTGTATCGATCTGGGAGGTTCGGCGGGGGGCGGTGTTGGGGGGTAAAGTTGGAGTGTGGTTGTCACAGACGGGGAGATGGAGGATAGTATCAGGCGTGCAATCTCACAGCCGGGGACCCTGGCATGGAGGGATAGGTCGGGGCCATCCATCTTTCTGCATTACCCTCAGCCGCAAGGACATTAAGCCAGAGGGATAAGGGTCTGTCTGGGGGTGTTTAAAGCTACGCCTGGTTATCTCTCTGCGGGGACCACAAACCCAGAGGCCAGTGCTCCACCCTGGCAGATGCTGGGACCAGCACTCTGCTTTGAAGTCAGTCAAAGTATAGGAGGAGAATAAGAGGGCAATGCATGCTTACAAGGCTTTTACAGGCTTTTCTTAGTTTCTGTGATCTCTGGCCTGTTTTTTTTTTCTTTCTTTTTGTGCTCAAATAATTCAAGTGTGTTTAAGATCAATAGATTTTTTTGATGTTCTAAAGAGCCTTTCTTTATAGAGGATAACAAGACATTGAGCTCTCGAGATATGGCCATATGAATGACTCTGCATTAAATATTTTATCTAAAAGATCTTAGAGAGGAAAATGAGCAGTGATGGATTTGCACTTTTAAGTTCACATTAATGCTGAAAATGTGCGACTCTGCAGACTGATTGCAACTTGGCAGCTCATAAGACACTCTTGTCTAAAGTGCCAGTCAGGGTAGTCGGGAACTGTTAAAGAATAGTTGAGAAAGAGCTTTTAGATTTCAAACACAGTCTGCAGTGTCACATTTGATCAAACCAAAGTCCCTTTAACATTGCCTCTGACAGTTTAATGCATTCCAGTTTAATGCTTTTCTTTCATAATACTTTTAACTCATTGAACACAAAGAATAAAAGTTAAGTTAAAATGCAAGCTGTGCTGAACAGGTACTTGAACCTGTACTTTGTGTTAAATGTTGAGCAGAAAAAGCATTATACGTAAAGCTAGCTTCACACAGCCAGCATGGGGATGCTCTGGCTTTCAACTGATTATAGACTCAATCAAAAGGAGACATCTCTGCTCAACTATAAATTATAACAGAATATACACACAGTATATATTCACTAAAATGTATTTATTTTATATCTGGGGTGCTTTTGGTTGCTATACAAGTATACAAGGAGCTGGGCTCTCAGAAAAGTATCTTATTTATCTAAAAGGTTTTTTTCTGGTGTGGTTGTGGGATACACTTTTAAAAATCATTGTTTTACCAGCAGGAAACATTTGGCTGCTCAGACCCTATTTTTGAGAAACCAGCCGGAGAACTAGAATGGAAGCCTGGCAACCAACTGCTGTGGATCAGGTCAATGTAACAGAGTAATTTAGCTAAAATGGCCATTGAATGGGACTAAAACCTACAAATTAAAAATTTAACCGTGAATCCCTCCTTGTTTACCCTGATTAGCCCTATAAATGCCTCTATCTATCTATCTATCTATCTATCTATCTATCTATCTATCTATCTATCTATCTATCTATCTATCTATCTATCTATCTATCTATCTATCTATCTATCTATCTATCTATCTATCTATCTATCTATCTATCTAATAGAGACATAGTGTACTGAAATCTTATTCAAGGGAATTATATTATATTATATTATATTATATTATATTATATTATATTATATTATATTATATTATATTATATTATATTATATTATAATTTATTTCAGCTGATTTGTTTCAGACCTAATACATATGCCTATTAAGAATTAACATGAAACGGGTTTATGTCTGAAAACAATTTATGGGGGGTGCTATGGCGCAATCGTCCTTTCCTCTGATATGTTTGAAAAACCGTTTGAGCAGGTTTTGATCAAATGCTTAGAACTGAAACTGTTAGCTGAAGAAGACATTTAATGATCCATCAAAGTTCTTGATGAACAAAGAAGCGTCATCCTGTGACTTTACTCATAAAAAAAGCTCCCATCTGTTAGTACAAAACAGCAAGCATCATGCACCTTTTCCCTGCTGACACAAAGACTGTGCAGGCAAATGAGTGAGTGAGTAAAACTGCACGGTGTCCTCGCAACAAAGGACTCTGAGGCTATTCTTGTGTGATAACGGAGAGATTAGAAAAGAAAAAAACACTGATGGGGCCTTCAGGAGCGTCTAATTGAAGAGGGGATACGTCTGTGTTCTGTACTGTGTTTTTCAGTCTAAAAGCTTGTCTGTCGATCCTCGCTGTCTGGCTGGACAATCCCTTGGTGCCATAGTGTGGAATATCTCTGAACAATACTTGGTGCTGTCAGGCTCAGTAATTACTGATGAGCAGACATACACAGAAACAGCACTGTACACCCGCCTGCAAAACAATAAACGAGTGGTAGTTAATCAAAGATAAGGTTGAAAAAAAAAAGATTGGAATAGTTTGTTATTGTGCAATGTCTTTTAAAAGCTCCCCCAAACATTTGTTTAACTTTAATGTTAAACTGTAGCTGTACCCCATCAGTAACCTGCAGTGGTGAGGTGTTAAACAGAAGACAATGCAGATCTAACGAACACAAGTGATGGATGCTTTAAAATGTAACATGTAATAACATGTAAATAAGGTTATTATGTAATCAGTATTAGCCTAAAATAAAATCCTACGCCAGCACAACACTGATAACAACAACAATATACCACAGTGTGAGTGGGATTTTCTTTATATCCACCTGTTTCTTCAGAAACCTATGGATGTTGACAGGTAACTACTTCTGCTGGTGTTTATCGATTTCCAGGTGCCTTTTATGGCTGACGGCCGCCGACAAGCTCGCTCAGAACAACTCACTGAAGTCATAACTGCTAGACAGGGCTCAGTGTAAACTTTTCAAAACATCTGCACTATGAATCTGCTTTCTTGCTGTTAAAAGCTGGTTATTAAAGAGTGTATGACAGCTAGGCTAACGTCATCAGCTTTGTGGTCTCCATGGCAATGTAAACAAAATGTTCTATGAACCATGGGGAGTCAGGAATAAAGTTGATACTATGAATACAGTTGTATTAAAAGTTTAGGCCCCCCTCTGAGGTTGCATAATAATTGACTCTGTCTTCACAGAAAAGGATCGCAGTGGCATGTCATTCATTTTCCCATAAAAGCTGAGTTCTCGGTTGTTTTCCAGACACAGATTTTTAGTGTAGTTATATTCATTTGTATGAAATTAAATCAAATGTGAAAAATAGACTGTGCAAAAATGTGGGCACACTTGTCATTTTGTTGCTTTGAATACCTGTAACTAATCAGCACTGAGTAATTGGAACACAAAATTGGTTTTATGAGCTCATTAAGCCTTGAACTTCATAGACAGGTGCATCCAATCATGACAAAAGGTACTTAAGGTGGCCAAATGCACGTTGTTCTTCTTCTCTTTGACTCTCCTCTAAAGAGTGGCAACATGGGAGCCTCAAAACAACTCACAAATGACCTGAAAACGAAGATCGTTCAGCATTATGGTTTAGGGGAAGGCTACAAAAAGCTATCTCAAAGATTTCAGCTGTCAGTTTTCACTGTGAGGAACATAGTAAGGAAATG
This sequence comes from Labroides dimidiatus, assembly GCA_030710495.1. Classification (NCBI taxonomy): domain Eukaryota; kingdom Metazoa; phylum Chordata; class Actinopteri; order Labriformes; family Labridae; genus Labroides; species Labroides dimidiatus. The sequence continues at coordinate 15,216,322 of CM061155.1, forward strand.
GAAGGCCACAGGCACAGTTCTTGTCAAGGTCAGAAGTGGCAGGCCAAGAAAAATACCAGAGAGGCAAAGACGAAGGATGATCAGAATGGTCAAAAACAACCCACAGACTACCTCCAAAGACCTGCAAGGTCATCTTGCTGCAGATGGTGTCACTGTGCATAGTTCAACAATACAGTTCGCACAAGGAAAAGCTGTATGGGGGAGTGATGCGGAAGAAGCCTTTTCTTCACAGACACTACAAACCAAGTCGCTTGAGGTATGCAAAAGCACATTTGCACAAGCCAGCTTCGTTTTGGAACAAGGTGCTGTGGACTGATAAAACAAAAATTGAGTTTTTTGGTCATAAAAAGAGGTGATATGCGTGGCGGCAAAATAACACAGCATTACAAGAAAAACACTTGTTACCCAAAGCAAAATTTGGTGGTGGTTCAATCATGCTGTGGGGCTGTGTGTCCAGTGCCGGTACTGGGAATCTTGTTAAAGTTGAGGGTTGCATGAAAATCTGTGGGATGATTTAAAGCAGGCTGCCCATGCTCAGCAACCATCAAACCACACTGAACTAGAGATGCTTTGTAAGGAGGAATGGTCCAATATACCTTCATCCAGGATCCAGACACTTATTAGTGGCTATAGGAGGGTCTAGAGGCTGTTACTTTTTCAAAAGAAGGCTCTACTAAATATTGATATGATTTTTCTGTTAAGGTGCCTAAATTTATTTTTGTTTTGATGCATATGGCACACTTTCTGTTTAATCCAATAAACCTTTCACTGCTGAAATATTACTGTGTCCATCGGTTATTTGATATATCAAGTGAAGTTGTGGACCCAAACACACAATGATTTATAAATGAAAATAATGGCAATTGTCAAGGGTGCCCAAACTTTTTTCATACAACTGTATATTCTGCAAGGCAAACTGTCTATGCACACACTTCCTGTTAGTCCTGTTGGTATTTTCCAATGCCACTGTGTGTGTGTGTGTGTGTGTGTGTGTGTGTGTGTGTGTGTGTGTGTGTGTGTGTGTGTGTGTGTGTGTGTGTGTGTGTGTTTGTGTGTGTGTGTGTGTGTGTGTGTGTGTGTGTGTGTGTACATGTTTTTTATATTACAAGAAGGTTGACTTTTGATGGTCATACCAAGTTTAATATCATGATGCTTGTACTTATATGATTCTTCGTAGTGATACTACATTAATTTAATACTAAAAGCTCAACATCCTACTATTAGGGAAGCAAGCTTGTATGCTAAACCTATCCTGTTCTGAACTACTCAGAATGGTCTGTGTGTTTGTCACTGGAGTGTTTCCTGCCTTGTATGTCACTGTTTCCTAGCATCTTCTGCACACAGCTTTTCAGAAATCAATGAGTTTTCCATCATTCAGCTCTGTAGGCAAATTAGTCCCACCAGGAGACTCCAGCTGCCGGTTGGGTTCACCAGCACAGGGTTAAGGTATTCTGTCAGAAGATGACTCGCAGTAGTGTTGAGGCAGAGGCACTGCTTTCCTTCCAATGGAAGAAGAGGCTTTATAACCTCATCCTTCCAGAAACTGACTCTTCAAAGTCAATTATTACTTCCATAAAGCACCAAACATCAAGAAATTCCAATATTGTACCATTTAGAATAAACATAATCAGAAAAGTAAGTTACCCCAAACCAGTTAGAAGATCCTTATGCTGTTACCTCATCATTTAAGTAGGTCTCATGAAGATCTTGAAGATCTCTCAATATTTTGGTTTAGTTTTGAAATTTATGGTCTATTTAAGAGCCTACAACAAATCACAGTGAGACGTGATTCAAAGCATGGTTAACATACAGTCGAATGTAGTATGGAGTATGACTGTTCTGTTGGATCTGTTTTAGAGTACGCTACACTGGTTTACAGTTTTAGAAAGTGATGTCATGGCTGACATCACTGAGACGATGTTCATGTTTCACTGTTTACGACTGGTATCCTGCACACAGCTGTTGTCTGCAGTATCTCCTGCAGTGACTGCAAAAGGCAAACACAAATGATAATTTGCTAATGTGGGTTATCATCAACTTTTACTGTTATTGAATAAGTGTGCTAAAGTACTGTGGGTCATTTGTTTGTGATGAATGGATTAAAGGGAACTCTTTTACAGTTACTGTCAGTCATCAGACTGAACAATGGCTTCTTTAAAGAGGCCATCCCAAGTCTGCATTTGTTCAAGAGCCATCTCAATAAGACTCAGCATCATAATGGATAACTCCAACTCAACAAAGACGTGGTGATCTCAGCTAATAGTGTAAATGATGTACTTTTCTTTAATTTCATTCATATCAGCATCAGCAATCAGCTTAAGTGGGTTGAAATAATAACAACTAATCAGCTTAAATGAGATATTTTGCATTTCTCATCATTTTAACAGTTCTTATGAGATCACAGTGGAATCAAATGAACTTTTTAATAACAACAATTTTCCGGCTCAGCATAATGATTGTTTGTCATTATGCTTTTGTCATTACTTTTAGATGCTTTGGAGTGTCTGTGTATGTGACAGGGAGTTTTAACATCATTACTGCTTGCCTGTGTTTTGTTGCTCTGTATTACTTGTCCCAAAGGTTGAACCGGAATGGTTTTTCCAATTTACGCAAAGGGCTACTACAGAACTGAATCTGCACAATTCGTAGATTAACTGAGTGATTTTGTCCAAAGGTAGAGAAGTATGAACAAAACTTTAAGCACACCGTTTCCTTGACTGTGAAAATGCTGTCAGCAACCTCCAAATGTCCCCGCCTCCTAATGATGTTAACACAACCAGCAGATGTTGATTCAGTGTTTATAGTGATTACAAAAGTAACAGTAGCACACAGGCAGCAGAAGACCCTTTTTATTAAGCTAACCATAAAAAAAAAAAAAACCAACAGCATTATTTCAGCCTCATGTGGTTCAGTTAAGTTCTTGAGCTGATACTGTTGAGCTTAGCATAATTTTGGAGCAGATTGAATTTCTTTTAAAAACCCAGCTGGTAACAGATGGGTTAGAAGACTGTGAGGAAAACATCATCTCCCTTTTTTATAAGCACGTGTCTGTCAAATTAGCTTTGTGAAGTGTTGTGTGTATCCCAGAGGCAATTTTTGGTCAAATTATTTGACATGACTGAATGCTTAACTTTCATATTTCCTGTTGTTTTGGCAGCGATACTTGAAAATATGTATTTATTAGTTTTGAAGAATGTCCTTTCATAGCATCCTCTGTAGTAATATCTAGGTTTTTTTTTTCCTGACACACAAGCACCCATGCATGATACTCTCCATATTTATTCACAAACATGCTACATGCACACACTGTGAGCCCACCGAGTGGAACAGCAGCCCATCCATTTCATTTCATGGTGAATTCTTCTTGCTGTGAAAGGCACTAAGTGTTTATGCTTGTAAGTACTTTATGTGCAATTTTGTGGGTTTTCTTGCCTTGCAGCAAGTTTGTATGTGTGCCTGCTGGGCCTATTTACTTACATCACACAGTCACAGTATGCAAATGTACCCACAGCTGCCTGTGTGTCATGGCTGGGCTCTGTGTGTGATCTACGCGCAGCTTCAGATCTTTGATATACTTTCATAGCAGCACAGGGGGATAGTAGAGAGTCAGGAGACCCACACAATTTCAACATCAGACCTTCTCGGTAGGTGGATGTGTTATTTGAACAAAGCAGACCGCACTGCATCCTTAAAAATTGTGTGTGCATATTCATGGGCAAGTTCCTTTGTTTGCCCTCACAGCAGCAAGGATCTCTGCCATGTCAATAACAATGAGAGGAGCCAAGATTTTAATGGGAATATAATCTCCTGCCTATTTGTTCTTTCTTTGGCACTCATTATATTTAGCTTGCCTGCTGTGATTCGGTGTGGAGAGAAGCAAAGGATAAAAAGAAAGATGGATTTGATCAACTGAAGGTGTGCTTATAGATAAGAAAAATGTGAAGAAAGGACCAAAAAAAAAAAAAAAAAAAAATCAAAGAAAACAGAAGAGGGAAAGGAGGAGACCAAAAATGTGGGGGAAAAAGACAAGCAAAAAGTTGAATGGAAAAAAACACACTGATAGAATTCTCACAGGTTATCTCTGGCTTTCTTCACAATATTTTTCATCCAGGTCTTGGCGCTCACCTCTCCACTAACACTTTTATTATGGAATCTCACTATTCCTTTTCATGCTCTCATATGACACACACAACAAGAACCAATGATCCTTCCCGTGGCCTCAGCAGGACCAAAGACCTCTCCCCGAGGAGATAACGAGTTCCTGTCGAGGAGTGAACGAGACAGGGTGGAAGTGAGATACAGAGAGATGAGTCGGCTGATAGTGCTGAGAGAAATAACATTTGCCGGTGCATGACTCGCCCAGTCTTCTTGTGACTAATACTGCTGTCCTTTAGACAGCATGGGGTGTTCTCTCTTTGGTTTGTCTTCTTCCGTTTTAACCTCTTGACTCAAGGGTACATCTGGCCTACCTGTGCTCTGTAGTGGGCATGAAAGTGTGTTTCTGGGCAGCCGTGTTACAGTTGAGCGCCTAATGAATAATTAGAAGTAATAAGAAAAGTTTCTAAGCATTAATTTGAATAATGAAAATGAATCGATCTGAAATAATTGCTTTACGTGATCATGTATTGCATTCATTGCACTTATCACCCTGGGTACCAACTCAAGATAAAAATACACAATTTATATAACGAAAAAATATAATCAGTAACCCTCCCATGTCAACTGATCCTCAGTGGGCTTATAGGCGGAATTAAACCAAATGAATATTTCAACTCAAGGTCAAGTTCAGATTTTGGCCTCCTTCTGTAATATCACCCACACAATAGGGAAGATTTCTCCTCAGTGTTGAGTCAGACAAGGTGAATGGGACTCTTGGAGGAATATTTACATTGACATTTCTGTCCTCATTCAACTCTTTCTCCCTTCAAGGCTTTGAACTTGACACACCTTTATACAGGAATGACCCAAATGTCAATGTCTATTATGACATCTCCTTATTGTTCAGTTACTTTTTAGCTAACGGCAAAGAAGACATACACTCACTAGTTCAGCTGCGGTTCCCTGGATTGCACAAGAAGATCTTGCTCCACTTCCTATGATGGTTGTGACCCGGTGGCTCTTCACGTCATATTTTTTGAAGACCAGAACCTTAGGGTCACGTTATCTTGAGTGTTGCTTTTGTAGTTGAGAACAAATAACAGTTACAGAAGGGTTTTGAGAAACATGAATTTAGTAGTGAACACAGACATGTACTAAGAAAATCTTCCAATGTTAGCTGAGGGAAATAATCAAGTAATCACAGTAAATCACGCTTCAGTGACATTCAAAGCTACAAGACATACCAGCTAGTATATGCCAGCGTCATCCATCAATAACCGCCTGAAAATGAAAAGTTACAACCATATATATTGTAGCAGCTCTGAACCTTTGATCTTCCATGTTGTATTTCCTCAGCAGTGAACTCTAGCTCACATAAAGTCTGCTCCAGCTATGACAACACGTTATAAAATCTGCAGTAATCAATAATGTCATCTGTGTGTGTAAACCGCAGAATCAGTTTGTGTGTCTGAAGTGTCATCCTCGACTCTGATAGCTGACCGAGCAGCGCTGATCCTCTGATTGACGCTCCCCGGAGCCACAGTGCGGAATATCAAACGTATGTCTCAATATGTAGGAGTCTTGTCAACAACTGCCAACAAAATATACGAGAGAAGTAAACTAGTCCTGCTGCAGTGATACAGGATCCCTGAGAAACAAGTGAATGATATATGAAGAGCTCTGTCAGACCAGATACACCGTGGATTTCTCATGCCTTCAAATATGTACATATTTCCACTCTCTCTCTCTCTCTCTCTCTCTCTCTCTCTCTCTCTCTCTCACACACACACTTTTTTGATCTCTTTATCATATTTTAACCGTTAACCATTAAATATTTTAATGCAATTTTAAAATGATTCATATGTAGTTTAAAAAATAACATTTATAATAAAATTAAGTTTGAGACATTATGTGAAGACGTCATTATCTTCATATGTCATTATTGTCTTTGTAAAATTTAAGGAATTCTCCCTTGGTAAAATAGCAGGTTCCATTATGTGAGGGACACCAGAGCTCACCTCACTATTGATATTGAAACACTGTCTAATAAGGAAAAACATTTTCACACACCTGGGAAAAGGTCACCATCACTCGCACAAATAATTGATCTTGTGTTTCACAGTCACTGCTGTATGATCTCAAGCCTAACAAAGGTAGTGACACTTCACTCCCACACTTTCCTCATTTGCTCAGTAAATACCTACAGGTGATGAGGATGTGACGAGGGTTCGTGGAGCAGCCCTCACTGTCTCTCCACACTTGGTGACAGTGCTCAGTGTTAATGAGTATTTCACTGTTTTCTGTCACTATGAGCTGCTGGTGATGAACATCTGATGTGACATGAACACTGATGTGACTTTTTTTTCTATATTTATTTTATGATTATTATTATTTTTTTGGTTTACCATCCAACAGATCTTTTAATGACGTTTGAAAAGGCTCACAAGTCACATGTCCACATGTAGAATATGCTGATTTTAGTGATTAAGCTGATGTAGGTATATGAATCTATGAATGTGTTAATATTTGTTTTATTAATATGTGAAAAGGCATCAAAATATTTCAGTCCCAAAAGGCTAAAAGCCTTGCCTACAAAAGTGTGGATGGGTCAGATGAATCAGAGTTTGCTAACCCATGTGTGCATTTTCCCACCTGGTTTGTCTCTTAGAAATAGGCCCTTTTTTGTGTGTATGCAACGTTTGCCAGAGATGTAATTATTTGTTCTTCTGAGGTTGTGGTTTGTAACTTTGCTGCAGAATTGTTAATATATTTTTAGTAGTTTTCTAGTTATTTAAAATTTAAATGTATGTGCAGGAAAAAAAGAATATATGAATATGAGAGGATTGCAAGGAGTTATGGCATTTAGAGTTTCATGTACTAACCTGTATATGTCTTTGCACGTTTCCATTGTAACTTTAGTTACCACCTACTTGTATCACCAACATTTGTTAAGCTTTGCCATCAGATGAGATTGACACATAAGTGGAGAGTAATAGCAATTTCCCATCTTCAACTAAGAGATAGGCTGATTCAGAAGCATGTCTTTTTTTGCCTTAAGGTAATAATGCACAGCTTGAGTAAGCACTTTGAGGCCGTATGATACAGATTTAGAATAGATCCAGCCAGCTGCTCAGGTGCATGACTTTAAAAAAGGAGTGGGAATTTGCAGCTTTGAGGTGTTTAGAGTTGTTAATGCTCACACTGTTCTTTAGAAAGTCAGACCAAGATGATGAGTAACTTTTAAAATAATTAAAAATCTTTTTGATTGCCCGGCTCCTGATTGTGTAAAGCAAAGCCTTGATTTGATCTGAATCTGAGGTCACTACAACCTTTCACACTTTTATTTCAAGCATCTGCTACACTTCAGGGGAAAATGAGCACATCTATAATTAGTCCTTGGGGGTGAATAAACTCGGTTGTAAGAAATATTGGATAGATATTAATCTTGTTTCCTTATCATTAGTTAGATTTCATATTTTCCTTTATTTTTAATAGTCTCGGCTGCACACTTCTTGTTTTTGGGGGGTCATACCTTGGGCTGGGCCTTTGGGAACTGAGTTTTCCTTTTGTCTTTGCTAAGAAGTTTTTTCCCGCCTCTAAAATTATCCACACCTCCAAGAGACCAGGACCAAGGGAAATCACATTCTGTGGATTAGTTTCAAATCTCCCAACTCCTCGGGCAATAAAAATTACATAGATCAGCCAGATGGTAGCACTAGAAGAAAAAAAACTGTCTCTAAAACTAGACAAGGTGACCATTTCCATGGCACTAATGCAGCCTATCATCGACATTGACCAGCTCTCTGAGTCACTCCTGAGCTTTGGAGAATTGTTCAGAAACCTGAAGTCAAAGTCAGAAAATCCCTAAGGCATTAATCCACACCTCAACCAATTATCCTGCTACTGAAAGTGGTCCAACTTTTTAACTTTTTCCAGAGCTCAGAGAAACAAAGCTCTGCCATCAAACTGACAGGGCTGGTCGTTTGTAGATCACAGGTATTGTTTCATGGGTTCTTCCCAGTGGTAAGTGAGCGGTGAGGTGATCAGATTCTGAATATGGACTCAGAGCTTGCCAATTTTAAGAGGGATGAATCTGATTTAGTTGAACTGATTCTTTACAGTCTTGTAATGAAACCTACATTTAAAAAAAAAAAAAAAATCAAAGGTCAGCAGCTGTATGTGCTTGACAAATTTTTTTTTGGCCTTTCAAATGGGAAATCAGAGGAGTACATTTAGTACCTAATGTGTCTTATTTTTAATCAAACCCCTTAAAGATCCTCAGGAGCAGAGCCCTTTGTAACCTGTGGATCGACTGTAACGCCACCTGGGATCCCTCGCCCTGAGAACTTTGCAGTAATGATATTCTAGCTTTAACTCACTTACTGCATCTAAATTAAATTTGGAAAGAGTAAAGGAGTGAAGAAAACTGAGAATATAAACTTAATTTAAGGAGCTCTGAGTGCGGAACATAGTTCTTTAGTATTTCCTTGGGCAATCATTCATTTAAATTGGGTAACCATAGGGCCTTAATGAGCTCTAATGTTGTGAATGGCTGTGCTGGCTCGAGCACCTCTCGGCTGTCATGCAAGCACAGAGCAGAGTTTATCTCCACTTCAAACTGTTTATGTCACCTTCAGAGAGCTTTCCTATTTATATTCTTGTTCATAATGTCTTAAAACAAATCAGCACTGAGTCACAGCAGTAGTAGGCACTGCTACTGTACTTCTTCTGTGCAAAACACTCTTTCTCAAGCAATATATATGATAACAAATGTTATCTTAAGGGACTGTAAGGACTTTCTGAGTGATCTTGAAAAAGTCTCACTTCTAGATATATGCCTTATCGTAATCCACAACTTAAAATGAGATTATCAGCACCATTATTGGTTATTTCTAAATGCTGTTTCTCAGCTTCCCAAATGGGTCAGGTACGACCGGATTGATTTACGGCAGTAAATCACGTAAGTCTCCATGACAACACCACACTGGCTGACGAAGTTTAGTAGTGAGAAGAGAGGTTTGTGTTTTTCTCTGCTAAAAACTATTTATGTGATTTATTTAGTAGTGATGGTGGACACTGAGGCTGAACTGTCAGACAGAAAAAGAGCAGGAGAGCGGTAGCACAGGCTAAACTGTTTGTGATAATGTTCATTCCAACCCACATGCAGCAGTTATACTGCAGTGATCTGATCAAATTTGAGTCTAGCATTATAATGAAGAGTGAGGCAGATGTGCTAGATGTGTTACCTGTCTGTTATTTGGACGGACAGGGTCGTAAATGTTCCGTCATACTGAATAATGATCCTTCAATTCAAAAATTGATAATGAGTCCTATTAATTTTGTATTATAGCACTTCATAGGAAAAGCGACTGAAATATAACCAGCAATATTAATTATGCAGGGCAATTTTATTGCTTATCAGGCAGAAAGAGAGAATAATGAATAAATAATAGAAAATAAATATAATTATACTGACCTGGCTGTCAGTAGCTTTGTAAAAACAAAAAAATACTGTCACAGCAAGTGGAATGTTCTATTTCTAAACTGAAGTGAAAAAACACACAGATCTGTTTCCAAGTTACTTTTTTTTATTCAGGTCATCGAGCCAGAGAGTGGCAGAGGAGACCAGCATCAGGTTTTGTGTCTTTGCCTCAGTCAGCCGACTTCTCACAGCTGTTTTGAGTTTGTTCTAGAGGCTGAAGCCCCGTTCTGCTACACTAGATACTGGAATGACCAGTGCTTCTTCAGCAAGCGTTTTAACGTCTGGAAACATTTCACCCAGTGAAGTAATGAGCAGTCAGCACAACTCTTTGAAAGACGGGTTTCCCAATCCTGCCAGGACCCGCTTCAGCAGGAGGAAAATCCTGGAGCACGCAGTCCCGATGTATGAGAGAAGTGGCCTTAGTCCCATGTGAGTTGTAGCAGTGCCAATCGATGCCAACGTATAAACGGATAAGGCAAGCCAATATGTTAGAGAAAGTGAGATCATAAACAGGACAACACAATACCTAATTTATAGGGATGAGCGAGTACACCATTATCTGTATCTGTATCTGTATCTGTTTGCCCATCCATATTATCCGTATCCGTATCCGTACTCGTATGGGCGGGGCCTAAACCGGAAGTGGTTGTGTTTTGCCCGGAAATGGGCGGGGCTTAAACCTGAACTTTATTTTAAGTCTGAAACTGGCTTCTTTTTTCTTTTAAAGGCTTTTGTGTGATCAGCTATGTATTATGTACAATTGGTAAAATGTGTATGTAGTGGTGTGAAAGACTCTCTTTATTTATAATCTGTGTAAATTTAATAGGTGATTTGTGCAAACATTCAGTGGCAAAAAAACTAAAAAATATGTCTTGTTTTTCACTTTATTTTCAAAAACACTGCTCATTCTGAGCACAGTGTTTCTGTTTCTTTCTCACCAGCCAAACTAAAATCACGCAGCCAGTTAAAAAAAAAAAACGCGACACCAGGAGTTTACAGCTTTAAGCCTTCAAATGCGTTGTGTGTACGTTGCAGAACAGTTAATCAAGTAACTTTAAATATAGAAAAAGAACTAAAGAGATGCGAGACAACGAAAACCATAAAAAAACGGTCCTGAATTGAAGCAAGAGGCACTGACCAGCGCGACACGAGCCGTTTTCAGCCCCGTCTTGTCACATGCATCGCGTATGACAGGAAATAAGTTCAAGAAGTAACTTTAAATACCAAACAAACTTCAATAGAGACGAGCAGAAGAAAACTGAGTGAGTAGTAGAGATTAGAGCAACGTAAACTACAGTCAACTCAAGCAAGCAAGAGAAGTAGTCGCTGTCACTCGATGCCTGTATGTGTGTGCGTGTGTGTATGTGTGTGAGAGAGAGAGAGGAGCATGTGGGTGCAGGGAGGGGGGTGTGCTGTGTGTGACTGGCCGATCACAGAGCATGAAGAGTGAAGACAGTAGTTGTTGATACCCAATGAGGATTCTTTTAGTACGGATACGAATAATCCTAAAAAAACTCGTGTTGTATTCGTATTCGGCAAAAATGTATTATCCGTAACGAATACTCGTTTGAAACGAATATCCGGCTCATCCCTACTAATTTATTAAGCACACTTGCCACCAGCTTGGGGTCTGCTGCAGGTGCGATGTGTGATTAATGAATGGCTGTCTGACAATGAAAGAGGTCTGGATCGCTGTTGGGATTTCTAATCCGTTAGAATGATGGGCAACCCTCAGATTTTTCCATCAACGCTCAAAAAATTCCATCAAAGACTGAGAATAATCAAGCTGTGAAGTGAGGTTGATTATTGCTTGGCATTACAGGCATCTATCACTTAAAAGTACATCTGCAATGACCTCACAAACCCTGATATGACCACAAGTAAAACCAGTGAAAAATGGTTCATAAGTGAAAGTTTCTCTTATAACTCTGGGGTTGATGGTGTTAGTAGGAAGCTAATGCACTAAATTCTAATGCTTTCAGTCTATATGATGAACTTTACAGTGCCGTACACTAATTTGAAAGTTTAAAATGAAATCAGATACAGCCTCAGGTTCATTTGGGCCAGGTACTCTCAGATCAGGGTTAAAGCAGTTTTAGTCATTACACAGATTGAGGCTAAATCACCAAATTTAAGTTAATGGCCCCACTTCCATTAAATCTAAATTGTCCCTGTCAACTCAGGACTTCAGTATAAAATCTAAATGTTCTGATATTTGTAGAAGGTCATCAGTAATGTCACCACAGAATAAGAGTTTAACGTGAAATGGAAGCAGTAACTTTTGAGCCTGGGGCAGCTGATGAATCCTGGGCCAGACTGCAGTTTTTCATCAGCACAGTAGGTCATGCTTTAGCAACACATTTATATTTTGAACTGTGACAGTCCCTGTTCTCAACTAGACTGTTTGCATCATCAAAACTTAATAGACTCAACATGGCAGGGTATTAAAGAGATGACGGTCTTAATGCTCTCCATGTCAAAGAGTTCATCACTCCTTCTTTCCAATAAGTGTGCAATTATGTAAGCCCATGTTGGACTTTTATTCTGAAGCAATGAGGCCATGTGATATAAGCAGGAAAAAAAGGTTATAACTTTTTTCAAATTTTCTGATCTCAGCATCATAGCATGTATGTTTTTTTTTTTTTTTCATGATTCATATGGTGCTTGTGCTGTTTGGCAATAAAAGAACTCATGTCAGGTTCCTCACAAAACAGGAAAAGATAAAACAGGATTCTACAAAGATGAGAAACATTTTTTGGCACATAGAAATACAGACAGACATACACCTGAAACCATATTATTTTATGAATAAAGCCCATTTGATCTAAAAAAAAAAAAAAATCAATGTCATTAAGTCTTTATCATTTATTTTGATTTTCACAGCGCCAGTTATAGAGAATACTTATCAAGTATCTATATCAGGTCAAAATCTCTTACCCAATGGACTAAGACCCAACATTTAGTAAGAGCTGCAAGTAAAACTTCTTTTACTTTTCCTTCTCCCTCAGAAATAGAACAAAGAGTCATCTGCTCAGACTGTGCTGAACTGGAAAAGAAGGAAATGCAGCATTAAAACCAGCAACAATGTCTCAGACTGATTAAAATGTTCAGAGCCTAAGATGAAGGTGAAGGCATGTGCACCCTGCAGGAGAAGCAACATAGATGGATCTTTATATTTGTGTGGGGAAAAAGGGTCGTTCCCAAAGCGGGGGGTTTTCAGAAATCGAAAACTGCATATTTAATCCATGATTTCCATAATTGTAAAATTTGAAACAAAAATAGGGGTAACATTTTTTATTTTATCTTTTCTTTTTGGGTTATTGGTGTATTGCCTTGACACCTGCCTCTGGCACCACTATCAAAGATAGCCAAATTAAAGATTCATTGTGTTCATTGCTGTACTCAAGCATGACCCCCCCCCCCCCCACCCACCCCCCCAGCAGCATTACTTCCCACACTCCTCCAATATGAACCACACTTTAGGCACACACATGGCCCACCTACATCATCAAGCAGCATTTGTTTAGGTCTCATCAGAGTCAGTACAGTGAGACACAAAGAACATGACTACAACTTTTGTGATTTTTTTTTGGCTCATGTTAAGTTGTTTTGGTCCATCACAGCCCTCTTACAACCCCGTTACTGTTTATGACTATCGAGAGGAGCGGTTGTAGTGATCATGTCCACGTGCTTGTGCATGACGAGTACCTAGGGAAGCACACCTCTCCGAAGCATACCAAAGAGGAGAGTGAACTGTGCCTGAGCATGGTATACTTGTGGTCACGCTGGCCAAACAAACCGGACTTTAAGGTTGAAGCGTGCTGCAGCATGGTACAGTTGGCCAGTGCAACCACACCCTTAAAATCAAGAAGGTATCATTACACAACCTCCTCATATGACCCCCAAAGGAGTTATCCATGTTAAGATTACAAAACCCCAAAATGTATTTATTTATTAACTAACTTGTTAACTTATTTACTTATTTATTTCTTTTCTGTATATAGAGTAATGCTTTAATCCCACCACTCCATGAAGAAGCAAAGAGATGTCTTGACTTATCAGCAAAATAAGGGACCAGCTAAAACTGGGGTACATCACTGAATGAATGTCACATATTTTGTCACCAGAACCTTTTTCATAACATAACCAAAAAATGGAAAAATGTATATATATAATTTATTCACAAGTGAAATGGTAAGGTTGATCAATAATGCACCAGGGGTGACAAAATTTAAATAATGAGAAAATCAAATGGTGTGAAGTTTTGTGGAGACACGCAGACTGTGCTTCCATAGCAACTACTGCATTCTGCTGCAGACCGCTCCTTCTGCTTTCAAAGCTTCATGGGCGATGGCAGCTTTTGAGATATTTTTGGATGCAGCATTCAATTGGAACATTTGCTGTTGTAATTTGGAGAGAGTTTTTTTCTCTGTGTGAGTGACCCTAAGAGTCTGGTATAGTGCAGTGAGAAAACAGCAGCCTGCCTAGCGTCCTTTCCTAAATGAGACTGTTTTTTTGTATGAAGTTATATTTCAAAATGAAAGAATAATCTTGTGGTTATTTGAACTCACAAAACTTTTCCCCTCTAAACAGAATGTTCTCTGTGTATCCCAAGTCCCTGAGGCATTGGAATTTTAAACGTAGTCTTTGCCATTTTTTCGGTTCAAGTGGATTTTCCCTTCATTATACAAACATGATATAATAGTTTTAGACAATTTTGTTTCATGTCATTGTCCTATGAGTAAAATATGGACATCCATGTGGAAGGTTCTGTAAATAAAGGAGGATATAGGGTAAAAACAGAGGGACTTGGATCCATTGGGGTTTACTCAAGGTAGTAAGACTTTCCCTCCCTCTCAAATTGTTTGATCCTGGCTATGTTCTTTTCACTCCGTACGTGATGTGCAGTCCCGATCTGAGAGCCGTTTTGTTAATAAAGGAGGAAGTGCTGTGTCTGCACAGGCCTTTGATACTAGCTGAAGGCAACTCCATCTCCTGGGTGCCACATTAATAATACAGAAGAAGATCCAAGTGGAAAGGAAGCAAATGTGTCACTGTTTAAGCTTTGAGGAGATGTGTGGTGATATATACCACCCACTGCACAGCAACCTCTGTGACTGCACCGCCTGTCGCCATAAGCAGCCTCAGTCCAGCCCTTCATCTCTGTCTCAGTGTGCTCTCAGAGCAGCTGGAAGCTATAAAATGTGTAGTCTTTTAAGTTTGTGCATTGGGAAATTACAGTTAGCTTTGTAAGTTTTTGAAAGAGATACTCTAATCTTTGTTTTTTTTTAGTTGTTTGCTCTCTTTCCCAAGACAACTCAGAACAGCTTCAGATTAACAGCCGTGCATCTAGTTCTGAGCAACATTGACTCAAATTGAAAAAATAGAGCAGATGAGATTAAAAAAGTTATAATATAGTAGTAGAGTTTCTATCTATCTATCTATCTATCTATCTATCTATCTATCTATCTATCTATCTATCTATCTATCTATCTATCTATCTATCTATCTATCTATCTATCTATCTATCTATCTATCTATCTATCTATGCACAAAACCCCAGTTGTTCAAACTGATAAACTTTTTTTTTTTTTTTTTTTTTTTCAAATATTCACTCATTTTGAATTTGAAGCCTGCAACACAATCCAAAAGAGCCAGGACAGGAGCATGTTTACCACTCAGTTACATCACCTTTCCTTTTCCTGTCAATAAGCATCTGAGAACTGAGGACACAAATTGTTGAAGCTTTGTAGGTGGAATTCTTTTCTATTCTTGCTTGATGTACAATATTTTTTTTGCCAGTCTCCATTGTCATACTTTGTTCTTCATTATGTGCCATACATTTGAAATAGGAGACAGGTCTGAATTGCACGCTGGAGCATTCCTGGGTATTGTTGATATATGGCTTTGGTGTTGCATGGTAGAATTTTAATTTGCACTTATAGATGTAGTGATGAACAGTGTTAACAGACAGTGGTTTTCTGAAGTGTTCCTGAGCCCACGTTGTAGTGTCCTTTACACATTGATGTTGATTTTTAATGTTTTTTCCACCCGAGGGATCAAAGGTCACTGGTACTCAATAGTGGTTTTCAGCCTTGCTGCTTACGTGCAGAGATTTCTCCAGATTCTCTGAATCTTTTGATATTATTATAGACTGTAGATGATGATATCTCTAAATTTCTTGCAATGGTGCATTGAGAAACGTTCTTTTAAACCGTTGGACTATTTGCTCATGCAGTTCTTTACAACGTAGTGAACCTTGTCCTATTCTTCCTTGTAAACGACTGAGCCTTTCAGGGGTACTCCTTTTATACCCAGTCATGACTATCACCTGTTTCCAAATAACCTGTTCACCTGTGGAATGTTTTTTTTTTTGAGCATTCCTCAACTTTCCCAGTCTTTTGTTGCCCAGCTGTTTTAGGGCGAGAGGCAGGGTACACCCTAGACTGGCTTCCAGTCAATCAGGGCTAACACGCAGAGACAGACAACCCTTCATGCACACACTCCCACCTTTTCAGAATCAGCAATTAATCTGATGAGCATGTTTTTGGACAGTGGGAGGAAGCCAGAGTACCTGAAGAGAACCCACACATGCACCTACACAGAAAAGCCACTGGGTGAATCAGGAGCCGAACTTGAGACCTTCTTGCTCATGAGGCTGCTGCATTAATCGTCACACCACCATGCTGCCCAAGTGAATGTTTAAAAAAGAAATAATAATAAAAAAAGAAAATGGATAAAGTTGATCAGTCTGAAGGCTGATGCTCTGTTGGACAATAGTTTATATTCACATAAAGTGGGAGTTTGAAATGGCCTTCAGTTACAGTCGTGAAAAAAATCACTTTTCTGAAATATGTGACACTGCAGGACCCTGATATTAAGCTTTCATTTAGCAGCATGTGGCCTCTGTTTGGCCCTGAAACTCACCTTCCAGCCTTATACATCCCACACCTCATGTTTCAGAAAATTAGAAAGGTTTTCAGTTTGCTTATTCAGTTTGAGTTACTCAAGATTTAAATGGTGATAATCACCAAACCTGCTGCAAGTCAGCTAATGAAATTTGTAAATTTATATATTTTATATTGCACTTTGATTTCACTGAAATCCTAAATTTTGTAAATACAGATCCTAACTAGTTGAGCTTTGACCCCGTTAACAACGTTACACTCAGAAATGCACAAAAAAATAAATAAATAAAAAATAAATAATCTTCTTTTACACAGAAATGCTGTGGTACTGAAAATGCTTCAGTATGCATGTCAGGCCTGTAGGTATTGATATACAGTAAGTATAGTTGTAGTCAAGTTTTGGTAGTCCTCCACTGAGGTAGAACTGGGCTGATCATCGGGCGTATATATTGAATGCGTCTTCGCTGATTGCAGAAGTGGTACAAAACTTGCACATTTTGTTTAAAGGTAGTCAGCAGATTCAGCAGCACTAGCACAAAACAGTTGTCTGCCACTGGGCTTTTTGTTGTTATCCAGTTCGCACATGACAATTAAAAGTTCCCAAAATTAAAGTGTAATGCGTATGCACTAGTAGGAGCGTGACGTCAGCGTTTCCATTGAAAACTCTGGCTTGCTGTTTACACGGCAACAGTGGCCCTGGCATTTCAGAAAAATTCTGCTCTGGAGGTCGCATTCAAAAGTTTCAGTTGTAAGTCGTCTAAAATGTTTTTTGTTGGTAAACCATTTTGTACACTTAACTTATAAGTGCAAAATGAGTATGTAATCACATGAAAGAAGGTTCAGGTGAGGCTTTCAAGAAGCCTCTTCAAACACTCCTAAATTTCTAAAGGTGTTTTTTTGCAGGTTTTTTTTTTATCTGTGTGTTGTGAGTGCGAACTCGATGCAGTCACTCATGAACACTTTCATGTGCATCACGTTGGTGCATGCTAAATCAGTGTTGTAGCAGTGCAGCCATGTTGTATGGGCCTGCTGATATGCCAGTCATGGGTGAGATAGTTGGAGACTTCAAAGTGGCTGAAAGTAGCTCAGAGTCTGCCTCAGTTTTATGGCAGGCAGGTCCAGGTTTACCTGACAAGCCTCTTAAAACACTTAATCCTTTTAATTCACAATGTAAGTCTGTTTGCTGCACACTTCTCATCCACAACCAGGAGCTGAGCCCTGGCTGAGTTTGTCTGAGACAAGTTAAGCTGGAAAGTCTTTACAAAGAACATTTCCTGTGTGTCAGAGTGAGTGCATGGAAACACAGAGGCTAAACAATTTTTGTTGGACAGTTATAGTATTGGATGTGGTTTTGTGTGCTCTTTAGGGGAGGAGGGGTTGCTGAGTGACATGGAGATTGGGGTCAAAGTGGGAACTGTCAGCTATGTTACAAGTTCTGTTAAAGCCTTACTCAATTAAGTGTGGAGAATTATTTACAAAGGAATTATTCAATTTTAAAGCAACATTTATATACAACTGCCAGTCTTCTTTGGTGTTATACTTATTAAAGAGTTGGGATTGGATTATAAAAGAAGGCATAAAGACGCCTAGTTCTAGCTTTAAGTGGTCATGCTCTCTTTTAAGTTCATCATCAACAAAAAAAAAATGATGAACTTGCATCGGCTCTCCACCTGTTCCTAAATGGAACAAATCCTGAACTCCAGGTCTGTGTTTGAGCATGTTTCTTTATCTCAAACTGATATAGAAAAACCATTAATAAAAGGGAAGCATGTGCGTGTTTGTGTTTTTATATGTGCCTTCTAACATGTTTTCTTTCCTCATTTCCACTCAGGAAGCAGCTCACCTCCCTCCACCAAGGGTACTTCTTAACTGTATCCCAGCTGGCCCTGCCATGAGTTATAGCGCTCTGTGATTCATTGAGCGCTTCTGATGAGGTTATGAGCGAGCCAAGGACAAAGTTATCTCTCCTCTGCCCAAAAGAAACACTGAGTTTATTAGCCTTCCAAGCAATAGACCTTCTTTTTTTTTTCTTTTTTTAAATCTAATCCTTCGTTGCTGCACTTCACACAGGCACTTCACATGACACATGCATTGGTTAACAGAATACATAGCGGCGTGGTGAAGCAGAGGGGGGAGAAAAAATGTAAAGAGGTAAAAATCCATTATGCTCCTGCCTTGACTCATGGAGCCTATATATACTGTAATTCATCCTGATGCTTGTTCAACTCAAAATGGCCTTATTTACCGAGTTCCATTACAAGAATGAGAGAGAGAGAAGAGAAAGAGAGAGAGAGAGAAAGAAAGAGAGAGAGAGAGAGAGAGAGAGAGAGAGAGACGGCATGTCTCTGCTGTATGTTAGCATCATGTCAAGAGAATGTAATCTAATGATGGGAACTCCGACTACTCCACCGGAACAGAAGGTTCAGACAGGGAGAATTTCATAGAGATCTTGGTAAATACACAGTGCAGTATATGTCTGAAGTCATGTAATGGTAGATATTTTTGCAGCATCAGCTCGTTACTTTCAAAAAGTAACTAAATTACAAAAGTTATAAAAGCTGCTTTTATATTTCTACATTTTGCTTCAGTACTCTTAATGTATAACGTGCCCTGCCTCTCCTCTCACCATTCTTTGCTAATGAGTCCTCTGAAAGCAGCAGATACAACATGGGGACGTCTTTAATTACATACCTTACTACAGAGTATGATACACACAGGGATAATTGGGGGATTCCCTCTGGTTCAGTGTTGTGCTCAAGTCTAACATACTTAACAGACCAGATACACATCACCTTGGCTACTACTGCTACCAATAAGGACACTCAATTGACTACAAATCCTGCTATTATACTCTGTTGTCAAGCAACTTGGGCTCAGAATACTGGTACGTCACAGCACTTTTTACCTCATGCATAAGCAGGTGAATCACGGTTCAGTCAAATCAAAAAAATTCTTTCACCTTAAGGAGAACCACCTACAGATGCCTCAACTCAGCTTTTCAATCTTGGTACCAAAGAGAAAATGTCCAACTTTAATCCAAGATCTCACTAACAGTGCTGGATCAATTGTATCCTTGATCTGTTGCCATCCGTCCATTCTTCCCACACGCGTGTATCCAGTACATTTTCAGAAAGAAGTGAGCTCTTTGCGTTCATAGAAACAGAAAATTATCTGTAATAGCTATATATATTTTTTTATATATCTTCCTCACATCTAACCAAACTTTTCATTCTTTCCAATGATCCAATTTTGTACATCAAAGTCAACAAACTTTCACTTACACCACTCCCTTTTTTGTCTTCAAAAGGGTGATTCTTCACCCATGTTTATATAGGCAACTCTGACGTGTCTCCGAGACTCAGATAGCATTCAAGAAAATAAAGTAAATCTTTGACATGTACTCCAATCATTGGTCTACTCCACTGTGCACTCAGCTTTTTCTGTTGATTTGTTTCTGTTGTGGATTATGTCATTTTATAACAGACTAACAATATGATACCCAATCATTAACAAACTACTAATGACAATCAACCTTCAAACCAAACTACTATGTCCTTTATGTTGAGTGTGTATGTTACCCCCACAAATTTATAAACAAATGCCTCACACACATGCTGCCGCCCTCTTGCGTGTTGCTGCAGGACTGAGAGACAGTAACTAGGGATCCCGTTAATATGTATGTGATATAAAAGTAAAAACAAACACACATGAGTATACTGATCCTGCAGAGGGATTTCAAGGATTAATTCGCTGGGATCTGTGCCTTTTCCATGACTTTTTGTGCTTCTACCATGGGTGAGTAGCTTATTAAAGGAATCTCTTATACATTACTTTTTCTTTTAATTCATTCCCTGTAACGTTAGGGGGTTCTGATCTATGTACTGTCACTTTGTGGTTTTTCACCTCAATGTTGAGCTTCTCCTCATCCAAGTTTTTTTTTTCACTGTTGGTCCTTGATATCTTCTGACCCGTGGACTCCTGGCATGTCTGCGCCGGATTACAGAAGCATCCGGTATATTTCAGTCATTAGAAAAGTCCAAAGCAAATGCTGTAGATGGGCCAGCTGTGTTAGCCACTGTGCCAAGCCCCTAAAACCTCAGAGAAAACCAGGCAGAGAAAATAATCTGTTTTAGGGCTAATTTTGAATGTTTCATTTGTTTATATATATATTTTTTAAGGCTCAATTGCAGGGGGAAAATGTGGGCGGTGCTTGTGGGAGCAGTGTCAGAGCGTAGCAGCACAGATAAAAACTTTTAACTAATTAATCAAAGCTCCACTTCCTGGATGAGGATGACACTAATCAATGCATGTATATGAACACCACTTGTTACACCAGGTATTGGCATTATTAGCTGTAACCACGTGAGGCTTTGGAGTGGAGGAGGCGGCCATGGTTTCTGTCCTTGTATTTTGCCTCATTATGTCAGTCATAACAGCATTAATTCAAGCTGAAACTCAAGCACAAAAATGAGCTTGAGTTGACATATAGTTTAATGCTCGAATAAAAGGCTTCATGGAATTGTTCTTTGTAAAAGTCTCAAAAACTTTACCCTTACTTTTTTAAAGTATCGTCATTATAATTTAAGATTGATTCCAGAGACCTCTGCAGTTTCTAAATGGCACAGCTCTTCCCCAGTCAAACTATATGTGGAGTCGAAGTTTACCTTAGTTAGTTTACCCCCCCCACCCCCCACCCCACCCCTGCAGGCTAGCCTGCAACAGGATTTGTATATTATTTGTGGTTTAACAACTCATGGTCTGACATCCTGCTGCTTTATCCATTTTGATAATTAACTCCCTAATCACGACATGAATTTAAGTGAAAGGCTAGCCAAGACAGGTTATTTACTAGAGTGCAACGATTATTTGAGAGGACAAAGAAAGCTTGGGTGTTTATGTTAAAGGAGCACGTAAAAATCCATTTCAGTCAAGAATGCTCACATTCAACACTGGCTCTGCTTTATTTAAGTGTGTCTGTGCTCCACTTAATAAGTAATGGCAGGGGTCAGGAAAACTGTCAGAGTGAATGGAGTGTAATCTGTCAGACAGTGGCAGCAACCGTGTAATTATCAGCTCACAAAACAACAATGTCAACTTACGGGCCAAGAGCTGCAGCAGATTTGCTACATGACAAATAATTATGACATACTATGTCCACACTATGATTTTATGTATCTGTCCTCTGTCTTAGCCATTTCCCCTGGCTTGTGTGACCAATTTCGAAGTAATGTGTTTTGGCCAAAATCCCTGAAAAATTAATAAGTGAGCAGCTCAAAGATTTCTTAGATACACATGACCTGCTTTCAAAATACCAGTCAGGTTTCAGAAAGAAGCACAGCACGTTTACGGCTACTATTAAAGAAGTTAATGATGTCATAGAGACACTGGACAGTAGTAAATACTGTGCAGCACTGTTCTTAGACTTGTCTACAGCCTTTGATACAGTGGACCATGTTATTTTATTGAAGTGACTTCATAAAATGGAATTATCTGTGCAGGCTTTTAATTGGTTTACAAATTATCTGTCAGGTAGATCTCAGTGTGTTCAGTCCAGTGGGTTTTCCTCCTCCTTCCTCCCTGTACTTAGGGTGTACCCCGGGGTTCTGTTCTAGGACCCCTACTTTTTCCATATATGTCAATGACCTGCAATAACCTGTCAAATGCTGCTCACCATTTTTATGCAGGTGACACTGTTATTAATTGTTCATCCCCTTGTGCTGTCTAAACCATGAAACTTCTGCAATCTGCCTTTGATGCTGCCCAATCTCATCTTATCTAACTGAAGCTTGTGTGAAATGCTGGCAAATCAAAATGTGTTTTTTTTCAAATGGAAAAGGATTACCAGCTGATCTTCATAAGCTATTTATTGCAGAAGGGATTGAAATTGAAAAGACTGCCTCCTACAAGTATCTCGGAATTATATTAGTTAATTTTTAAGTTACACATTGACAGACTTGTCTCTAAACTAAAACTGAAACTCGGCTCTTGGTTTCGGACTTGTTTCTCGTTTCAGGTTAGAAACCACTTGATTGCCACTACGTTTTTACCCCTACTTGATTATGGTGATCTACTTTACAGGAATGCACCTGATCAGTATCTCAGAAAGTTGGACACTGTTTACCATTCAGCTTTACGCTTCGTCACTAGGTGTGGCAATCGAGTGCACCATTGCTCTCTATATGCTTTTGTAGGTTGCTCATATCTATCCATCTACAGACATGTATGATGGCTTCCTCTTGTGTACAGAGCTCGAATTGGGCTGGTTCCCTCTGATCTTGGAGCATTTATGTGCATTAAGTCAACTCAGCATGCCCTTTGCTCCCAAGATGTTCTTCACTTGGTTGTTCCCAGAGTGAGAACAGAATTGGGAAAAAGGCTTTCAAATATGCTGCTTCATCAGCTTGGAATGAGTTGCAAAATGACTTGAAATTGACAGGTTTTATCACACTAGGTGAATTTAAATCAGTCTTAAAGGATTATGAAATCAGTTCTCTCGGACAGTGCAACTTAGTCCTGCTGCCTTTCTTGGCCAGATCACTCTTGAAAAGAAGGTTTTAATCTCTATGATGCTTCATCTGGTTAAATAAAAGATTTGATTTGCTGGTTCTTGCTGTGCTGCTACTGCTGCTGCTGCTGGCAGGTCTCGCATCTCTACAGGCTAGGATAGCTGTTGATTGTTTGTAGACAGTACCCGCTCAGTGCTTCACAGTACATGCTGGTTTATTTCATGAACAGACCCCGACTTGAAGCCAGAAGAGAAGCAGAAAAACTTGGAAATCATTATTCAACACTTTGACTGCACGCAGGCTATTAGAAAGCAAACTTATCTGTCCCCATTTTTTTAATCAATTCTGTCACATAACCCCAAAGCATGACTCGAACCATGATATGACTTGAGCTGGATTTTTGTTGCTCCCTACTTATCCACAATTTCTTTTTTCACAGCATTTGTTTACTGCTGAAATGCTAATGTGTTCATTAAACCTCAGCTTAATGAACACAGGGGTAGGGGGGCTTTATACTGTCCCTCTGGTACTACCATAGTAGCTTAACATGATTTACAGCTCAAACTAAGTCCCTGTTTTTCTCACAAATGTATTTTAGGCTAACCTTATTTCAGTCTTTGTCTGAAACACTTAACCCATTGGCTGCCATTGACGTCTATAGGCGTCAATTCAATTACAACTATTTAATGCGTCAATAGTCATTGATTATATATTTCAGCGGGTGGAGGTGGTGTCTGGTGGAGCTTGTCTATCAATATTAGGCTTGTAAACTACTGTAGGTAGGTTCAGAAGAAGTGAGATGACAAACATGGCAAGTTGGAAAAGTTCAGGCAGCTCACACTCGAACAGAGAATATGTCGTAGTAGATTAGAGAGAGAGAGAGAGAGAGAGTCGCTATCATGAGAAAAGACGACGGTGATCATGGAGAGGATCAAAGGATGGAGCTTCAGAGACAAGAGCTATCTACAAAAGGAAGAAACAGGAAGAGAGATGAAAGACCAGACTACTCTTTCTTTTGGTATTTTTGGAGTTAACATAATCATAGAACACAATATTCTGTGGGTCTTAAAAAGTCCGTCAAGATGGAAAAAGAATTGGTCTGAAAATGGATGGCAGCAAATTATTTTAACGCTTTGTTTTAGTTACTTTCTCTTTAATGCTCCCGGCTCAATGAAACCCTCTGGAGGCCCAATCGACCTAAACTATGGTCAGACCTTGGTGTTTGTCACCCTCCCTCCAATATGTCATGAACCAGTTAAGAGATTCTTTAGTGATGACCCTATCATTTCAGCAAGTCTCATGAAGATCTTGCTCTATTTTATGAGGAACTGTTTTGTGCAGTTTATGAACCGATAGAGGGATTTCCACAACACATGAAAATGTAGCAGATGAAAAATTTGCACACGTTAAGTATGAGCATACAGCATTTTATATCTCTATATCCACATTTGAAATAAAGGGTGACCCGGCAAAATTCACACATTCAACTGGCAATCCCTGCAAGTTTGTTCTGAATGGTAGACATGAGAATGACCTCTCTGAGATCAACGTCAAATCAATGAAATATGCATCTCCTTTAGGGGAAAGCATAAAACCCCTTCTTCAAGATAAGATGACTGCCTTTCTCTTAAAAAGAGAACTGTGTTGTTTTAGGACGTATGCTGCTGTCAGTGCAATGAAGGGACGATCACACATAATTAGAACGTCACGTCATGCTGGTTGCACTACAGCATGCTGACAAATCCATGAAACCATGTGAGAAGGAAAGACTATTGTTTCTGTGGTTGAACACAAAAGCATGCAAACACTTCTGTGAGCGCGCACGCACGCACGCACACACACACACACACACACACACACACACAAACACACACACACACACACACCATCTGAACTTATGAAGTGGAAATGACTTGTCACCCCACATCTTTCATTCCTTGTTGCAGATATAGTCAGACCAGACACATCAGACACAAACACACATATGTGCATACATCTCACTCCCAGACATTTTCACACTCACACATTGCCTCAAGAAACAGACCATCCTCTGCTGTCTGTTCATGAACTCATCTGTTTTTCTGCAGACAGGCTGGAGATGAAGACGTTTATAGCATGTTGCAGTGCGGCCACGTATTTCATATAATTAATCTACTGTCTAATCTGCCCTCAGCACTCCCCACACATCTTGTCATCTTTGTACAGCCATTTGATAACATATTACAAAAGTGTCAGGCAGTTGCAGCTGTCATCTGCTTCATTTGTTTCCTTTGAAGTTCTCAGGAGGGGTTTTGCTGTGAGGTTTTTCCAAGCACCTAGACACTGGGGTGTCAGATGTTGTTTGGTTCAGAATTGACTAAAATAGAAGCATATTAAGCAGGATTATGTAGAGGACAAGTAACAGAGAATAACCATTAGAAAGTTTCTCACATAGAATGGAATCACTGAACAGCAAGCAGCTTTTTTGTGCATAGGCAGACTTGTGTGGGTGTGTATGAGAGTACTTTTGTATCGCTGTGTTTGCTTTGTGTGACTTTGCCTGCAGAAACCTTCACTTTTTACCCTGATGGCAGCCAGGGATCAATAATGCATCAGCCAACAGATGGGTGACCATCCCTCCTATCATTTGTTGCCTCTTCCTATCAGTTCTCCAGCCAAGGTATCAGGAAACAAAGGTGAAATGAGGAGACAATGAGAGGGTAAAAGAGGGGGGCGGACAGAAGATGACTTCACTTGTTCTCCAAGGCTACCTCTTCAGATACTTCAACAGAAATGAAACATTTTATTTTTGGTTCAATATGTGAAGGTGCTTTGTGCTTCTGTAATTGTAGTTTGAGAGTTTAAAGTCTCACTTTAAACATTGTGAAAAAGGTATTTGAAGTATTTGTTTCTTCTTCATTTTTTGTTTGATTTGTTTGCTTTTGTTTGACTGTAGTGCTAAGAGTGATGTTAGCACAAAAGCAGTGCTCAAATGAAATTCATGGCAAGTATCAAGATGAATTGATGGCTTTATGAGGACAGCTCAAACTTGCACTACAAGTTAAGGGGGGATTCACAAAGCGATATATCTGGAGACTTTTAAGGAAGATCCGACTCTGCCCAATGTGGAAAAGTGCTTTGCTGTGTAGAACAGGACTCTCCTGAGAACGTTCGAGCCTACACAGAACATCAATAGTTTTCATACTTCCACCCATCTATGATGTCAACCACTGGCCATCCCTCAGGAAATCATAGTACATCTTCAAACATCCAAGATACTAGCTGTGGTGTTTGCAGCCCTCTGCAATATCAGAGAGTGTGTGTGCTGGAGGATAGTCACATTCACAGCCAAAACTTAAACTTTGGAATCCTTTCTTGGTCTTTTAATGTCTAGTCATTAACTTAAAATTAACTCAACAGCCAATCATGTCAACTGTTGGCAATAGATGATGGATTTGCACTTGGAGAGTTTTGATTGCAGCAAATAAAGGCATTGTTTAAAGTAACAAATCTGTTATCAGTGTCAAAATGTCTGGCTGATGTGTGTTTGGTTGCCTGAACTGATATTGGAACCATTGTACAAGTTTAACAGAATTATGATCAGATCAAGTGTCTTTAAGAGCAACAAGTGTTTGGATTTAAAGAGTGACCTGATAACTGGTAACTTCAAGCCTAATGTGTCATCAGATGATGTAGTTACTACAGATGTTGTATCTATATCCTACACTGCAAAAACTCAAAACGAAGCAAATGGTTTTCAACTTTGTGAAAACTTATTAGACTTGATTTATCTGCATCCACATGACCAGTTCACAGCAATGGCTTATTTGAGATATTAAAAGTCAGAACTAAGCCTCATTGCTTGAAATGAGTAAAAATGAAATCAGCCAATGGAGTACGTAAAATGTGTTTAGTGTATGCTACAAGTGCAAAACTCAGTTTTATAGGTGACAACTTTTAGACTCTCTTGCCTTTTCTTTGCTGCTCCTTTCAGTAATTCCTTACCCTGTGAATCAAAGTTATGTCAAGGAGATTTTGGTGGATGGATATGATAGGAGTTAAACTCTAGTTATTAGGTCTGTGTCTTTTATAATATTCTGCTACAGAAGAATGGCAAACTTGCTTTAATTCATGAGTCAGAATTGAATATTCAACACAGCCATGAAATAATTTACTATCGTGCATTGGCAGTCAACATTATATACAGTTCTCTTAAAAGAACTACACTGTATTTGAGCTTAAACTGTATTAGCTGCTTACCAGGAAAAAAAAACATGTTATCTCTCTGATAGTGAACTATACATCATTAAACAAAGGATGGCACCTGAGACACACACCTGCTCTGAAGTATGAGGTTACTTCCTGTTCAAACAAAAGCTTTAAAGGAAGAACAGAAGCAACATAAAAGACATGAGTAGAACACATTAAAGTGTAACCCAAATTCCCTGACGAAGTCGAACTCTCAAACTGTTTGGCTCTTCATTTCCCAAAGTGCAAATCAACTGTGCCATTTGCTCAGTTATATCCTCCTATACTTGAGAAAGCACCATCACAGCCGCAAAATAAATCATGTGAATGTCTTCACAGCCTCCCTCTAATTAGCATAATGAAGTGTGTGTCTTTAAAATGAAGTGTTCCTTTCAGTCGTCAAACATGGATGCTTTCACTAAACGCATTTATATTTGAGTTGGGGTGTTAAAACATCAAACTGAGCTTTTAGCTGAAGCACATAAATAGTTTCCTGTCTTCATGCTGTAGAAGTGTAATCACATATGATTGGCACCAAAGCTAAACATGCAAAGCCCTGCCATTTGGACTGAATACGTGATGAGCCGCGTGAAAAGCTCTTCACATGTGTGCCACTAATTAGAAATCAACATTTCTTTAAATGACTGAATATTGCCAAACAGTCCAAAAGTAAGTTATTCAGGCATCTGTAGAGATATTATCCATATGTATGAGTTGATATAGCTCAAAGCTCAGACATTTCTTTGCTGAGAGGGTAGAAAGTTAGATTCTTTTTCTCTTCTCTAGTTTATAGTGAGAGAATACAGCTGTCAATAAAAATGATTTAGAACATGATGTTTAAAAAATCTCCTAAAGGATAACATAGACACACAATGAGATCATCCAGCATTTCTCTGCAATTGTAAGAAATCGCTTTCTGGAATCACTTTGTAGACAATGACAACTTGTGGTTTGATATCATGCAATCATGCTTGGCCACGCCTCTGGAATTGTAAAACTCTCATCAGGAAACCTTTGAAAATTGTTCATCTACAGGCAACATGTTGATTGAGCTGAAATTACGAACACAAACCTCTGCAGCATCCCCACTGGTTTAAATACAGCAATTGCGTGAGGCTGTGGAAAATTCTTATATTACAGTAACATTGTGCTTCTTTTTTTTCTCACAAAATAAAGGTAAAAACAAGACAGCATCAAGCTTTTTGTCTCTGTTTTACATGAGATGGAGGTCCGCTATAATATGAACAGAAGATATAATTTACTAGGTGAGGCAGTAAGCCGATTACCCACAGGGACTTCTTCTGTCATGCTGCCCACAGAGGTTTTGTTGCCCCTCAAATGTATTTCATGAATCTGCCAGTGGTGCTGTCAATCATCCGTGAGTGGATCAGAATGAGCGTGTAACTCATGTCGTACTCCCCTGTCGTGTTCCGTCATCATCTGTTTTCTTCTGTGGGGGACTTGTGCTCTTCTACCTGTTTCACTCTTTTATCTTGCTCTCTCTCTTTCTCTCCATGTTGATCTTACGCTCTCCTACTTCCCTGCAGTCCCCAGAAGGTAAAGCTTGTGCAGTTCAGATGCTGCTGCCAGTTGGTGAGTCTGCCTGCTTTAACATATCAAAGGTGTGCTGTGCTCCTCGTTAATTCAACGGCCAACATCAAGCATCTCTGCATTTGTAAACCACAAGGGGTAAAGGGTGGAGGGTGATGGTGGGGAGGAGGGTGGTGGGGAGTATTAATTCTACAACAAACTCTAAAAACCAGTCATGTCTGAAAACATGACAGATCACTTTTGATCAAAACACATAAGAATGACTTTTCCACAGAATTCCTCTCACTGATAGCATAAGGCTTGTGGACAGATCTCCTGACCTTGATTTGTCTTCATTTATAAATCTGGCCATTTTCACTTGTATCTGTGCTTCTCTTTCTCTTTTACCCACATTTTTCTCTGGCTTGAAACATCGCTTGAACTTTCTGCTGTGTTTCATGTGATTTTTTTTTCTCCCCTCTATGTTCTGTGTTGTCTGTGTCGTGATTCATTAGCTGTGCTTGCTGCAAGGTTTCGGAAACATTCTCTCTTTCTTGTTGTTTTTTTTTCCAAAGCTATGGAAAGAAAAAGATCTGTAATTTGCTGAACCAAAAAAAAAAAAAAAAAAAAAGAAAAAGAAAAGAAAAGAAAAGGCTACCAAAACCCATACAAAAAATACACAGAAAATGTAGCAACAAAAGACATTTTTTATGATAAGTTGTTTTAGAAAAGTGAAAGAAGTCTAATGTTATCATATTATTGTTATTTAACAGACCTGCACAAAAAAACTTCAGTTCAGTGGCAGAGTAATTATATGCAATTAGCATGGGGTCAGTATTTGCACCTTCTTTGAACCTAAAATAGTCATTGTGTCTAACACCATGCTGCTTGATTTAACCTCGTTTAGAAGCATGTTCAGGGCCATACAATATGTCACATTACACTTAAGCCCTGTTTACACAACGTTTCAAACGAAAACACAAAAAACGTAGAGAAAAAAATCTGCGTTTACATGGAAATGCTGAGGGACTGAAAACGCTGTAGCATGCATACCAGGCCTGTAGGTGGCGATATAACTGCAGTCTTTTGTCAGCCCTCCACTGAAAAAGAGGTGGGCTGATCAGCTGGTGTATATATTGAATGCATTTTATCTGAGAGCAACAGATGCACTTTTAGTTGAAAGGCAGTCAGCAGATTCAGCAGCACAAGCACAACACAGTGGTCCGCCATTGAACCATTGTTGTGGTCTGGTACATGCAAAGCAATTAAAAGTTCATACAACAAAAGTGGAATGCGCACGCGCAAAAGGGAGCGTTGACATCAGCATTTCCACTGAAAACTCTGGCTTGCCATATACACGGCAATGGTGGCTGCAGTGTATCAGAAAACTTCCACTCTTTAGGGCGTTTCAAAAAATTTGTGTCTTAGGTCAGCTAAAACGCTGTTTCTGTGTAAACAAGAGGCAGAAACGCAACAGTATATATTTTTTTCTTCATCCTAAAACCATTCTTGTGTAAACAGCACATAGCCAGAGGATTTGCCTGCAACTCTGTGAAAGGAGAATAACTAAGGCAGCCACACACCACTGTAAATGAACACCCCACTAACACACACACACACACACACACACACACACACCACACACCGGGGGCCAATTAGGTAACACACTCTGCATATGGTTCCCTTCCTCTCAATTTGACCACCATTCTAAACAGAGTGATGGTTTTGCAACACGTGAGCTGACAGAATGGGGAAAAAGGTACAGTCACAATGTTTGGGAGATGACTGATAATGCTACAGCATGGGTAAATGAGAGAGGAAAGCAGGGATGTGAAAGACAAGTGCTCGGATTAAATTTAGCTGTTTATCATATAAATGAAAGGTCGTGTTCAAACTGAGCCAGGGATAACAATCAATCGTTTGGCATGCAGATCTGTCTCCATTTCCTTGCCAGTGCCAGCCATCCACATAATTCCGCTGTGTCACATGGAACTCTGCCGGCATCTATTTGCTCTGCTTATGTCCCTTGTTTCATTTTATCACATCTGGCATGCTCAGTAAAGAAGGTGCTTTCCTTGCACAAGTTCCTGCTTTTGAAAAACACATTTCCATCTCATGCAGATCTCTGAACGATCACAAGGCACGGGCACCAGTACAAGTTGAGAGGCAGTTTTCGCTGATAATAGGAGTGGATGAAGTGAAATAATGTCATTAATGCAAAGCCCATTTCATGTGTACATTGAGCCTTAAAGTGGCATTCCATAAAAGGAGAGCATTCAAATAATGATTGGTTTCCTTATATTGTTGCTTCCTGTGCTCCATACGCTTAACAAATGGTATTTGTTCAGGAGATGATGGACCTCATCAGTGAAATATGCATCAGTCACCCTTGCAACCATTGTGACTGTGAATACACCAGTCACCAGTCCACTGCCTCCAGTTAACTGGTCCTTGGGAAGAAGCAGGTAAAAAAGAAGCTCACGTCGGTCTTTTCAGCCACATTCTTCTATGCATACTACAAGGTCCCAAACCATTTCCAAGCTGGTTAGCATGGGTATTCCCTAAGGCAGTGTTTTTTTAGCAGCCATCTTAGTTTTAGTATAAGTCTTTTGGACAAAAAGACTTATACTAAAACTACTTTTGTGTGTGTGTGTGTGTGTGTGTGTGTGTGTGTGTGTGTGTGTGTATGTGGAGAAATACTGCGTGTAGTTTAAACAATGCTATGCAGTCACTC
This sequence comes from Labroides dimidiatus, assembly GCA_030710495.1. Taxonomy (NCBI): domain Eukaryota; kingdom Metazoa; phylum Chordata; class Actinopteri; order Labriformes; family Labridae; genus Labroides; species Labroides dimidiatus. Next base: position 15,247,807 of record CM061155.1, read on the forward strand.
AATGCTTATGGCGGCATTATCCACTGACACTTACCAGAAGACAACTTCAGGCAATAAAGCAGAAACCCTCCCAAACCAAAGAGAGCACACAGACAGCTGAGTACGAGACCTGGGTCATAATAATGGAGCCAGAAAACTACATCCAGATAGAGAACTATCTATTAGAATATTACCCAAATGGTTTTGTGTTTTAAGGTTACTAATGGGACTGATTAATAGTTTGATAATTTACTGTAATTTTACATTGAACTTAAAATCAGTATCTTTTAATCATAATTCATAGGTTCACTTATTTACTTTCCACAGTGAGTCCATGTTTAGCCACAGCGTCGTCCTGAAACCAACTTTTCCATCAAACACACAGAGTAAAAACTGGATTTAGAGGAGAACTCAATAGAAGTTGACTCTATGGTTTAGTATTGTTTTTGACAACTGACCACAGAGCAACCGGACATTTTAATGCAGTTTACAGTTTTAATTTAGTGTTCAAAGAACGATGACTCATCTAAATGAATGGAACTAAACGCCACTTCTGTGCCCAAATACGTGCGCAGCTTTATGTTGACAGAGGTAGTAAACGGGTCCATGGACTCAATTGCATGTCAGAGTGAGAGAGATTACACGCACAGCAGGCAGAAACATCATGCATTTTGAACATCTGACAGATCAATCACTAACATTTTCGTACAGTCTCGTCAGCAAAAAAGATCCCCTCACATACGTCTCATCATATTTTAGTCATCAGAATGCCATGCTTAGCTCGTCACGCTATCGTCATGAAAAAAAGGGTTGGGGGGGTCAACAAAATAATTTTATTATCGTAATCATTGACAAAAACAACCCTGTCCTACAGGATCTGCCACAAGGAATATCATAGCAGGTAAGGCAGATGTTAGCCGCCTGATCACAGAAACCCCGTCTTTTTCCTACATAAAGACTTATGGTACTGACAGAGCACATCGGTTACCACCCCTTTGAGACTAAATATCTCATCAATAAACTCTTTTTGAAGTCCCCAAACAAATATTAACTGACTCTGCTGAACCTTTTCCATCACACAGAGCCCAAACTCGTGCTGTTTGATGGACCTGCTAAGATACAGACGACCAGATCAATAGCCATCTGCCATTTCACTGTTTGGCAGGCAAAAACTAAGGAGGGTGGAAAAACAAGTTTCATTGCACACAACTAAGTGATGCACACAGATGCACAAATCTCTGAAAGAATAAAGTTTTTTTGCATTTCTAATCATCCTGCAAGGAGAACACTTGCTCCAATTGCGAGCGCCAAACATAATAGAAGCTTCTCTTTGCATTTTGGACCTCACATCTGCTAGATTTCGATCATTTGCAGCAAACCTGTCTCCCTGCTGATGCTCATCATTTCTCCCATCATTCGTCTGCATGAAGTATATCCAACAAACTTTAGTCTAATCCTGCTTTCTGTACGTTTCTACTTCTGAGGCTTAACAATTACAAATCATCTCCTAAGTGCCACAGAGGAGATGCTACTCAAGATGAATGAAAGGAATTTCTTTTAAATTTCACTAAGGCAAGAGGGATTAGTAACGAGGGAAGCTAATGATGTGCGTAAGAAAAGCCCCACTATTATTATATTTGACCTCTGTAGTGCTTAGATTTTTAAAAAATCATGCCCTTCAGAATAGCTTCTAGGTATTAAAGAAGAAATATATCACACTCCTCCAGCATGGGTTTCAATAAAAATAGGAATGTGGGCTTTGCAGCAGTGCTGCTTCCTTTGATTGATGGGTACCTGTAGACAGACACAATCTCTCACTGCCAACACAACCCAACCAAAATCCAAATCCCTTCAGATGCATCAAGTCTTTGCTCCAAGAAAAGTTATTTTTTGTGACTTTGCCGTCTGCTGAATACAAAGAGAAGTGATTACATGGAGGCCTCCTGCTGCTTTCTGCAAACTGCTGCTTCTGTAACTCACACTGGCATGGAGGCTTGGCAACGGGCTCTGCCGGAGTATTGTGGCCCCCCTGAGCCGTCATTAGCATACAGGCCATGTCTCACCTACTGCCAGCCTTTAGGCAGTGATTCCATCTCATTTTGAGATGCAAGGAGAGAGTGCAGTAAAGCTGCAACATTGCCAGGCTTTGACGGCTACAAAATTGCAGGAAGGCTGTGAACAGGAAAATGGAGAACAGTGGGGAAAAAAAAAACAACCTGACTGGCATAACGTGAAGAAGAAAAGGGACTGAACTCACAGAGGAGCCACTTCACCTTATATTTTCCTCTGTTGGTGTTGTTGGAAGTTATTGATGGAATTGACCAGCCTAAGGACAAGGGAAAAATCCATAGCAGTGGAGGATTTTCTTTTTCTTCAAAATGGAGGCATCAGTGAAGGCAGCCAAGTTCCACTCATGTGTTGTAGGTCATCTTATTGATTGTGAGTTAACAGTAATTGAACGAGACTGCGCTGTGTTGTTAAGAAGAGACATGGCCCTTAGGTCTTTGGCTCGCTCGTCCCAGAGGTAGTCCTGCTGTGAGGTGTACAGCCATCAGGACTACAAAAATCAGAACTTGTTTCTTTTCAGTGCCAGCCCCTTTTTAAAACTTTTCTCTTTACTGTTTTTCATGCAGCCCCCTCTTTTTTCTTTTCCCAGAGTCAAACAATATTTAGCAAACGGATCACCACAAACCCCCTATTTGAAGTCTTTAACCCTGCCTGAGGGCAAGTTGTGTTACCATCATAAAAAAACGAGCTTTCCAGTCAGATGAGCCTTGATCATCAAGAACACTTTCAAGCTGCTGCGCTAAAATGCACTAATTATCTAACCACGTGTGGAAGAGAGGAAAAAAAAAGTCTGTAAGGGTTCAGACAGCCCCTAAACTTTCCGCTAAAATCTTTTATCTCTGCTAATTTCCATACCTTTACATCTCTAAGACAGCATAACCTTCAGAAGACACTGAGTACATGCATTAAAGAATCTACGATCCATCATCTTCTGATCTTTCTATAATGCAAAACTAGTTACAAGGGCTGTAGACAGCAGTTATCTCCTGTGTTCTACATGATCTCTTTATTCTTTTCCCAACTCCACAGGTATCATGACAACTTAAAAACAATACCTATACATTTGAATTTTTAGTGAGGTAATATTTTTTACATGCAAAACAAGATATCATCTTAGATTATCATTTGTGGAGAATAAATTGATCTTTGCATAGTTTTTTATGATCTATATATTTGAAAAAACTTGTAATTTGGGTGTGTCACCTTTCTATTGTCTGTGCTCTTGACTTGGAAAAATTCAAGACATGCCCTTGTTCGTATCCTGTATGGTTCATACCCCTATGGTGGGGCCAGCCTAGTCTCTCAAGATGCTCCTGTCCTGAGGCCAAGCCCACAGACACTGGCCCAACTTAGAGAACTGCAGAATCTCCCCTTCCAGCTGGGAGAATGCGAGAGAATGAGTGCATGAGAACACATCTACTCCCAGCAGTGGAGCCTTCTTTGCGTTCATGGGGCAGCACTGAGTGTTTTCCCATGAAACAAAGGCAACTTCAGGCAGTTTATGTGAAGAAAGGGAGGAGAGGGTCAGTTTCCGCTGATCCCGCCACATCCAGAGAGAGAGGTGTCTGTGTGCATCGAGGTGTGAAGACGCGTCCTCATAGAAACCGCGCTCACGTGTCCCGCATAATAGATAGTAAAGTGTTTTTTTTAATCACCAGCCAAGCTGGCTAGTGAGTCTTTTATACCAGTCAAACTCCTGTTTATAATAAGTTAACATGCATTATCTTGCAAATTATTCTTGTATTTATTTATTTTAATTTTTTTAACTTTTGAAATTTGTTGCCAACTTCTTCTCTCCCAGAGCCCTTTAACACTGTCAAAGTACAAACTTGTCCTCTTTGTGTCTGCTTCATCTGTCTTTCCATGTGTCTTTCACTGTCTTCACTTTCCTGCGCTCTCCTCTTTTGTTGTCCTGTGACTCTGGTCTGCATGAACCATAAGCGTAACCATAAATCTAAATTTTGTGTTCTCTAAAATAGTTGAAAGTGAAATAAAAATTCTGTCGATTAAAGAATGCGAACAGGAACCACTAAGAGGCGCTAACAGAGCGCGACTAGCATGCTTTTTGTATTCAATAGTATTCTGACGATGTTACCCTGGATATCAAAACTAGGGAAGTATTTGGAATTCAGTCCGTTTGTCCGAAAAATCTCTTTCTGTCACTCTGTCTCTCTCTACCTCTTCCTACTTCAAACAAACTGATCCTCAATATGCACAAAGCAGTCTAGCAATGAGTCTGGTTCTATGTGTGTCTGTTCTATGTGAATCAGTTTCTTTTTGGGGTGTCTGTCTGTAAAAAGTAAAATTTTCCTTGTAGCCAAGAAACACCTGAAAATATTGATGTCTAATATGGACTTTGAGTGACCTTTTTGTCAAAAATGTGTACGGTGTCTTTTGCAGAGAGGACTGGAGAGAAGTACTGTTGATTTAAAGTGTTGTACCAAGAAGATTACACTCAAAGAAGAAATCTAAGGCGGCTTTGATCTGCTGTTCACGTTATGCTGGATACATTGTGAAGCACACCATTTTAAAAGCACCACATTGTAACTCTTTCTCCTTTATTGGGTCATAATCATGCATGTGATTAAAAACTGTTGTACTTTGTTGGACATAATTGGTGATTGACAAGACTCCAGGAGAAGTCAACGAGCGAACAGTGAATGCAGGTGGTGTGAGGCTTGGCACACTGGTCATAGGTAGGGATGCAAAATATATCGGTCGGTATCAGGCTAATAAGTTCAACAGGGTCGATAATATAACCACTGTTTATATCCATCTAGTTGCTGTTTGTGTATGTGTCAAGAGGGGGTTGCCATGAATACTGGTAAGTTTAAGGTAACTTTGCTAGGATATTATTTTGATTTATGATCCTTTTTGTAATTTACGATCCAGTTTTTAGGGTTTCCAAAAAGTAACACTGTTGGTCACTTGTGTTCATGGTAGCTCTGTAACGTTCTTATTTGAAAGTGAGACACCTTTTGATAATAAAGGAAGACACTGAAAAATTCAGTTTGCGTGATTTTCAGTCTGTATAAAATTTGGTCACCTCAGAGACTTACTTTTTTTTCAACATATATTGATAAAGGTATATATAGGCCATTGACCATAACAGAAATATTTATATTGGGCCAAATTTCCATATTGGTGCATCCCTAGTCGTTGACAAGATGTCTGTCTGAGCCTCATTTTTGGTGAAAATTTAGTTTGTCGTGAAAAAAAAAAATAGTGGTTGACAAACAACACAGTAAGTCACCAAAGCAGATCACAAGATGTTCCCCTGCCTTTAAGCATACACAGAACTTTTCTACCATCTCCAACTCTGTGTGGTATTTTTTATTGCACTCATCTCTAATGCTGAAATAGGAAGGGCAAGTTGGATTTTAAATATCATCCATATTAGCAACCTAAACTTATAGTTTCCTCATGTATAATGTATTGCTCTACACATCAGGTAGCTCCTTCTTTGACATAGATTATCAAAACAAGCTCTGAATTGTGCCAAACTTTGATCAAACACGGCTGCCACACTGCTAAATTAGCAAGTGTGAAATGATGGTATTTGGCCTCCTTTAGCTAACTGATAAAAAGGCAGCTTCATTCGGATCCCAATCCCTCTGTCAGAAGTAATTCCTGTGCACAGTCCATCCATGAATTTAGAAATAGGATGACTCACCACCTTCTCTCTGCCAACTAAAAGCAGTCCTCGTCTGTACACTTACACATGGAGGGACTGTTTCTATCCGAGGACTTTTCCCTGACAGATCAGAGTAACAGGGAGAGAAAGACACGTTCTCCCTTCCAATAAAGCAACATGTTATCTCAAGCCTCTTGCACAGCCTCTTATGGGGCACTTAGTGAAATAATTTATCCTGTGCCAAGAAATTAAGAAACTAATGTCTCTTACTCTGATATTATTTTCTGCTCCTGTTCTCATTCGCTGTTATTGCTTTGTTAACTTGTCAGGTGTCCCAAGGGGTTTTCTTTCTTTCTTTCTTTTTTTTTTACTGCACCCATGTTGCCATGCCTGTTCAAACAGCTAATATTTAAGGAATCAGAAGATGAGTTATTTCGTAATTAAAAAAAAAAAAAAAAATGTTTCTGATTCTCTACCACAAACACCTACTGAAGGGTTTCACAGGAGAGAAGGGAAAAGAAACCAGATTTTTACAACTAATTTCTATGTTAGCAGCCAAGAAACAAAAAGTGGTCACTGGTGGTCACAGCTAGAGGTCTATCTGAATTTCAGAGTCCACTTTTTAGGCTGAAGAGAGAGAATCAACTTTAACAGAAACTATGCAGGTGTGCAACTGATACTCAATTTTGACCCACCCGAGGACAGAAATGTTTACAGGAGAGGATTTGATTATATTCTGTCCATGCATGGACCATTGACTACTTCGCTGACAGACTGCAGTTTGTGAGGCTTCAGGGCTGTGTCGGACATGGTGGTCTGCAGCACAGGGGCCCCACAGGGGACATTTCTCTCCCCCTTCCTCTTCACCCTGTATACTTTGGACTTCAGTTACAACTCTGGGAGCTGTCACCTCCAAAAGTTCTCCAATGATACAAACATCGTCGGATTTGTATCGGAGGGGGGCGAGCGGGAATACAGGACTGTCATCACTGACTTTGTGGACTGGTGTGACACAAAACCAGCTACAGCTCAACGCCAGTAAGAGAAAAAGAAGATGGTCGTGGATTTCCGCAGGAGGAGCACACCCCAACAGACAACTGTTGTTGGTAGACAAATGTAAATGTATTCATCTGTCTTTTCATAAGAAATTTTATTTGTACAGTAACTGTCACTATAATGTGACATATGACCCCCAAAAATGCAGACACTGCGTTCTGCCGTTGGACCATGTTTGAACACGTTTTTCTCAGTAACATGAGGTTTCACTGTGAGAGCAGTTTGAAGCCATGCTTGGTACAGCTCTTAAATGTGTGGTTTGGTATAAAAGTGTTGATAGAAGTTCTTACCCTCGAGGTTAATTTCTCCATCATTTTGGTGTCTTTTTTTTCCCAGGGACATGGAGACAAGCTTTTCATGGCCCATTGGCCTGATCTAATTTGGTGGAGGAGAACACTCTATGTCTAAATTTGTCATCCCGGCCACCAAGGTTGGCACCAAAGATGGATCACTGAACAGCACCCCTGTCTCCCTCATCACTTTGAAACTGAAACCTAAAAATACTTTCTTTTATACAAACGAGAAACAGGCTCCTGACAGTTTCTATATGTTCTGACCCCCAGATGTCACCTGGCTGAGAATGTGTTGAATGCAGAGTGTCCTGCCAGGCTTAAACACAGGGGGAAACACTTCATTAAATGTCACTTTCTGTACCATATATCTAACATACTGCATATCACTTCAAAATCTATCACACAAGTGTTGTCATCTGAGCTTAAACAACCACTCAATTATCCTTTAGCCTTTTTATTTCCAGTCCACCACTATTAAATAAACCAGGAGCCCTGGAATTCATACAGCAGCTCTGTCAATTCTTGCTTGCCAAGAGATTTGGCTTAATACATGCTTCAAAAGCAAAACAAAGCAAAAAGGACCAATTATGTTAGCGCCTCTAAGCACCAGTGGACGCCCCATCCTTTCTTCTGTCAACTGACAGCCTTTCAGGGCTGTCAAATCCACCCGCTAATCAGCTAATAACGCCAACAATTGGTAATTAGGCATCCCCAGAGTAAGCAATTAATTATCAGTTCACAACGCGCCTTCCCACCTCTAATAGTTTGGTAAAAACAGACAGCCCGCTTGATGCTATGTTTAATAGTCATAAACTTTTATTGCCTCTCAAACATGAAGAGTCAATTACGTAGGCGAGTGAAGATGCCTGCTGCAGGCCCTGCTGGGGGGAGAGGTTGATTAAGGGTGTTAAAGGCCCTGCAGCTTTAAAGGGATGGATAGAGAGTAAATAAATGAGAGGGGGTAATTAGGGATTGGCACAAATGAGCTTTATTTCCTCTCTCTTTTCTTCCTACCTTTCCTGCTATCTCTCACAATTACTGTTCCACTTTTCCCCTCCTATTAATGATTGTCAGATGGGATGTCGTCATTTTCTGGGGAGTTCATGCTCTCTTTTCCGACTGTAAGAATTCCTTTTCAAACAACTCAATTGAGGGCTTGAAATCATCTTTTTTGGGTTTACTGCCTATAACTAAAAGTCTGTTGTTTGCTACATTAGAGTACTGTTTATAATCTTAGATTTTGTTATACATCCATAAAATGCTCAGAAACTCCGTGCCTCTTGATTACTTTGATTTTACACACTAACAGATACTTCTGTTATTTAGCACCATTTAGAGCAGCTCACAGCCACATGTCTGTATCACCAATAAACCATCTTCACTATTTCCTCACAACCCCAGCCTTACAGCAAACCCGGAAAGTATTCACATGGCTCCCCTTTTTTCTGCATTTTATGTCATAGTCTTATTCCAAAATGGAATAAACTCACTTTTTTTCCTTAAAAGTCAACACACAACCCCCCGTAACGACAATGTAAAGAGATTTTTTTTATTGTTGTTAAAATTTTAGCAAATTTATCAAAAATAAAAAGCTAAGAAATCACACGTACTTAAGTATTGACAGCCTTTACCACAAACTCAAGATTTGGCTCAGGTGCATTCAAGGCCATCAGACCTGGAGTCTTTCTTGGATAGACACTGTCAGAGAGAGGAATAACAGAGTAATGTCATGAGAGGAAAAAAGACGAGTAAAAAAGACCCTAAATATGTCTAGAACTACAAATAAATTTCCTTTTGTTGATTCTTGTTTTTGTATTGTCAGTTTCAGCCCTCATCCTTTATCTGGGCTTAAGAGCAACAAAAATGACTCGAGATACTCTGGAAGTTACCTCAAATTATATTTTTATTTATTTATTCTTATTTTTTGAATACTATGGCTTATTTAAGAGTTTAGAGTAAATCTTAGTGAGATATGAACATTTTTCACCATTTGATTCATAACATCTTTTTTCTTTTTTTCTTTGTCTCTAAGTAAACCAAAAAGAGACAACAGAAAAGTGTCAAAGCACCTTCACAGTGTGGTTAACATAAGTCTGGATGTGGAAGGATGAACATCTCCTGCTCTGACTGCAGCTGAGAGAGACTGCTGTGTGAAGACTGAGCTGTCTATGAGTGCTTTGAGACAGGGAGGGGCTCACAGCAGCACCCGCTGGAAGTAAACCATCTGTGCTTTCTCGTCAGTCTTCAATTACCGTATTGGCCCGAATATAAGACGACCCTGATTATAAGATGACCCCCTCTTGGAAGCGGCCGCTCTGAGGACCACGAAATGCTTTTCTCTGACTGTGAGCATTTTTTAGGCGATCTTTTTGAGCTCTCCGTCTCCGTACATTAAACTCTGTGACACCATATTTCACAGCCGCTTTGCAATTGTTTGGAAGACTCTGCCTCATTTATCACCATCATCTTGAAGTTTGCATCATAACTTCTCCTCAGCTGCCGGTTAACCTGGCCGATCTTCGACCCACTTTTCTCCAGATTGTCGCTACGTTTCTCCATTTTCTGTTATCACTTCTCTTACCGCTATTTTTTATTTTTCGTCTTCATGACAGGGGTTCGCTTTGGCCTGGGGAGTTAAGTTCAGCATTCGCTTTAGAGATATCTGGCGCCATCTAGCGTTGTGAATGGGTATAATGTCTAGACCCTGAATGTAAGACGACCCCCACTTTTTCAGTCTTATTTCAATGCAAAAAACACCATCGTATATTCGGGCCAATACGGTATACCAGAAAAAGTTGGTGCCTGATGAGTCTGATGCTTCAGCTTGCTCAGGGTGCTAGCTTGCTTGGGGTGCTACGCTACTAACAGTCTTATGAGAAAAGCTGGCTGTGTTTGGCCATGGAGGAATGGCCAAACACAGCTTGTGTGACCAAACAGCTAAGTCAGCTGTTTGGGCAACTTCGGGCAACTCTAAGTTACTTTAAAAAGAGTTAAAAAAAAAAAAAAGTTTATAAAAAAAGGGGGGGGGGTTAAGTAAATTTAGTTATGTTAAAATAAATAAATAAAATAATAATAATAATAAATGTATGCCCATCTCTTGTCTGTAGAAAAGTCAAAGAAAGTTTTTCAGCAAAAGCTGTATGTTTTAACATTTGCTGTCATTGTCACTGATCTGCCTCCGTGATGCAGCAATGCATATAAGAAAACAGGAAATTGGGGAGTGGATTACAATTGATATGAGTATTTCCAACTTGTAAAAAAAAAAAAACTGGAATGGGTAAACTCGCAAAGTCAGGAATAAGGTGGATAAGTGATGAATTACATGACTTATCCACTTTTAAAACAAACACGTCACAACAACCACATGCTGCCAAAATAGTTTTTCTTTTTAACATTGCTCTATATAGTAGTAAAGCACTTGGAGTAAAACAAGATGAATCACTTCATTTTCTTACTTACCACACCATTCAGGGGTCTCATGTGCTAGATATGCTGGGCGAGGGTATTCTTATCCTGCAGTGACCACAGCTCACAGCATAGCGAGGGTTTTGTAAAGGATAAAGAAGACCACTCAGGACAACTTCATCTGACACCCATTTAAAAAGAATCAGTGGGTATTTATTTTTAATTACAACTAACCCTCTGGATCTTTACATCTTAGTTCAAGTTGAAGAAGCTTTGTGCATGGCTGACATCAGCACAAAAGAACAAAAAAATCAGTTAGAGAGAGGAAGACCTTACCTGTCTGTGATAGGACAGGAGAACATGGATGTAATAATAGTGACATCACTTGGGACATCACCAGTGTCTGACATTTCAGCAGAGGCTTTATGGGGTCTTGCAATGACTGCTGCCACAACGTAAATGCTAACTCCACTAATCTGTCAGTCAGTTTATCCACAGGCAGAGAGGTGGGATCAAGGAAAGCTTAAGCCACCTGGATAACGTGTGTGTGTGTGTGTGTGTGTGTGTGTGTGGGTGTTGGTGTGGGTGTGGGTGTGAGTGCGTAGATTCAGGGGGGAGATATCAATACGAAAGCTGTTTTTTAAGCAGGCTATTGTGTTGATTTCTGCTCTCAAAACAGGCATTTTTTTTACACACTATCAATGTGTCATTTTTGGGCTTTTGGTTCCAGATCCAAGTAGACTCTCAAGGAACTGCAGTCTTTTTGCACTTTGACATTGGCTTCATTCAGCAACGCAATGATACAGTTTGGTTAAGGGTCACTATTCTTTTTTGCTGTTTTGCTCTGAAACCTGACTCAGATCGAGGTTTTGGAGAACAGAAATTGCTCCTCAGCACAGTAAAATGAAATACAGCTCTTAGCTGCTCAAAGTCAGTGAACCACCTTTGTCTGACCCTCTCTGTAACTTAGTGTGGCCTAGGCTTGCCATAGCATCTTGCGCTTGCATTTCCAGGCAGCTTTCTGTTGTGCAAGGAGATTTCGTTTCAGTCTGTTTTTTCATTTGTTTTGATGCTGCAACACAATCAAAGTTTTACAGGGCTATGTGCATCTTGTTGAAAAAGAATACATGAAGCAGATGTCTGCTTTCAAGTCACAGTACAGGTTGACTGCTTCTGTCTTTGTTTACTTTGCATTTTCTTTCAGTGTACTTACTTTCGAAAAAATGTTCCTCCTGGCAGTCTGCAGGCTGTGGAAACTCTTCTAGAGATTAGACCTGTGAGTTCCATAATGCTTTTGTTGCCTTTAGCCTTTTTCTTTCCTTTGCAAAAGGCATAGCTTTAGCTTTTCTTACTCATGTTGCAGCATATTGCTTTCACTATTGCATCAAAGTTCATCTAATTTGTTGTCCCCATTTCCCTTGCAGCTGTTGGTCAATCATTGGGGAAATGGTTCAGAGGTATTCTAAAACATGAGAGAGGAAATGAGCTGAGACGCATAGGCCCAAAAAACCACATGGTGGAAGATTGAAGTGAATGAGACGAAAACAGAAATCAGGCTGGAAGGATGAGAGCAAGCAGAAATGAGAGAGAGGGGAAAGGAGAAGGCAGGTGAGCTATGAGCAAGCTGACCTTCTCTTCTTGCTGTCAAAATAAAATAAACCCAGTCGTCCCTTCCCCATGTTGCTGGAACCCACTGCCAGTCCATCAGCTGTCCCATTAACATGTCAGAACAAACAAACTAAACAAAACAACACAAAGCCCTGGTGTGCAAGGAGTGGATGGATGCCTTAGCTTGGAGGAAGCCTGGCTGCATGGCTATGTAGTGAGAGACGTACTGCTGAGCATTGTGGATCTGTCATCAGTCGTTTCTCTCTGTCTCGCCTTCTTTTTCTCTCATACTGGCTGCAAACAATGGCACAGTCATGCACCAGCGCTCTCAAGCCAGGCACGCAAAGGTTTGGGATTGAATCTACCCACATTCATTGGGATATAATTCAAGATTGAAAAATAAGAGTCTTCTGAAATATTAGCGGCATGGCGCGTCTTTGAGTCAGCACGGCACTGAAGTGGGTCACATTTTGTGATTTAATAAGCAGCTCTAAATTATGTTCCAACACTCTACTGCGTCTCATTTGCGGTTCACAAGGTGCAGAAAAAGAGAGATGACTGAGGCTGTGCAAGCCGGGATGCAGATTGTCTATTTGTTTATATGTTTGGACTTTTAATCTTGTCAAGTGGGTTATAGAGCACAGCTGTGGGTATACAAAACCAGTAGGGTGGCTGATCTAATACATTGAGCTCTTTTTACCTCCCTGCATGCCCCCCACTCTTTTTATCCTCAATCTGTCTGTCTTTGTAGCAAACATGGATCTACAGTGGCTCCTGGTGGAGCTCAAAGGTACTGTGCAAGAAAGATCAGGCATGCAGTGGTTGTGTGAAATCCTTGACCCAGTTCTTCTACTTGTCGACGTTGCATGTCTCTTGTTAATCAAATCAATTTTTGAGAAACTGGTAGACTTTTCTTGAAATGAACAGCCGAAGAGGGAGACCAGAGATACTGGCACAGTCTGACAGGTTAGCCCAGATCATTGATTCAGCATGAGGTGAAATAGCAGCAGCCTGGCAATGATCACAACTGCTTTCATGGGTTCTTGCAACAGGGTGAGGGTTACGTCATATATATTTATATATAAAAAAAATTAAAAAAAACTGTTCATGTGCCGAAGAGAGGGATTTCTTTTTCTGAATCTTTCCAGAAGGAATTTTCTTTCACTCAGTTCTACATGCAACAGACATACCATAGACTGGTTTTCTGGCATTGAGTCACATCTCTTGGGGACAACACTGTAAGAGGGGTTGCTCATGGGATAAGTCCCCAATGAATGCAGTTCTAGGGAGATTTCTTTTTACTAACAAAGTATTGATCAAGCCAGTCTACAGGCAAAGTTCAGCATGGAACATTTTGTCCTGTAAGGCATAAAGTAAGTTAAGCTTTAGGTACAGCCCAGTGAAAGAATACCCAGCGAGTCATCGTGTTTTCATCTGAGAGGCAATTCACACTCTTCATTTTCTTTACCGCCTATCTTTGCTGGCCAGAGGTGGTCTGGGGAATTTTGCACTGCCCAGTGGAAGGTACACATCAAACAGTGTGAGAATTGCATGACTAGACAAACATAAGGTCCTTGTTTATGCTCCTGGTATTTGGCCCAGTGTTTAAACTCTGCTTTTCTTTGGCCTTACTTATCTTTTAGTTTTTCTGCTGCTCTGCACTTCCATTTGTCCTCTTGTGAACTGGCTTGAATCTTCAATGTTGGCCACTTAACTTCCTATTTCCAAAGCGTATGCTTGTTTTTAAATTTACTATGAATTTTCAGTAAGGACATATATTTTTGAGCACAGCACCCTTTTATTAAAAAGTAGCCAACTTACACTCTTTCTTGTCCCAAAAGTTTCTTTAAAAAGATAAGCAGTTTATTACACTTGTATAGTTGAATAGAAGCTTTCAAACACAGTGAGCTAACTAGCAAAATATCTATTGAGATGAAACCAGTCATTTCTGGTATTTCTATCAAAATTGAGAAACATATGTGCCAGGAGCACCTAATGAGTACACACCATATTATTCTGTGTATTATGATATAAACTGGAACAAACCAATACATGTAACCATTTAAAAGCTATTTTCAGAGTTTAAGAATTTTGCTTGCCACAGGTTTTGTGGAGCCATAAGTGACTGAATTTTGACAAAGGCGGCTCTTGAAAGAACTAAGGGTTGGTAATACCAAAGTTATCAAAGCTATATCCATGACCGAGAAATGTGCCATCTAACCACTGTTTGTGTTCACATTGCAGTGTCGTTTTTCCATGGCTGAGCTGTCTTTAGGTCACTCCTCCTGACCACAGCATGGTCACACTTTTGATTGCAGCTGACAAAAGTGAAATAATTTTAACCATTTTACCTACCAACAAAATGATCCCTGGGTTGACCTGTTGCAGCGAAGTGCTCAAATGTGTCATCCATTGATGGGCATATTTTCAAATGTTGGAGTCTAACAGTGTCACGTGGGAGCCACAAGCCTCAAGATTTGTTTATGTAATAAGGATAAATGCCCATTGTTCAACAACCTTGAAAATTTCTCTGAGCCAACCAAATTTTCCAACCAGGAGATATTAGATTCTGCTTCAAAGCTGCTTCATCGAGTTCCAGCCCTTGTGCTGGTGGTGAATTGGAGGAAAATGGTGGGTGACACCAATCAGTATTTTCATACTAACATCTCACATGCTGCTGGAGTGTTATAAGTCAAGCACCCATTTATTATTGTTATTTGGTTAATCATGCTGTCGAGAAAACACTCCAGGATTTGATTTGAATGGAACCTAGGGACTTAAGTGTGTGAGTTATTTCAAGAACCAACCCCTGGATATTTTCCATGAATTGAGGAATAAGTGATTGCCACTTTAAAAGCTGTAATCAAACTTATTTCTGCTCTAAAGTGGGACATTTTAATGTAGTGCCCGAGAAAATTTTCATGATTTGGGTTCTTGCTGCTAGTTGCCCCTTGAGGGACTATATTTTCTGGCACCACTGCATTAGCGCTATGGGTTGCTGCTCGATACAGACATAAATGTGATGTGGTAGGGTGGTAATATTTCCCAAAATGTCAAACTATTAAAACTTAAATCCAGATCCTGGAGGGTAAACCCATCCATTAGAGAATCCTTTTGATCTCAAGAATAACCCTATTCCATTTTTTTATGTCACACAGTACAAAAAAAGTATCCATTAATAAATAAAATCTTGAAACCTTATTTCAGCATTCTGGAGATGAAACACCCCTCTGATATGGCATTGGGAGGGGTCAAGGCAGTGCCACACTTGGCTGGGATGCTGATGAAGGGCCTCTAGCTCTCTGACAACTTATTTTCGGTGGGTTTATCCGTCAACCATGTTGATTCCATTAGCTGGGACCTGACAGCGAGTGGCTGTGCTCCAAAACTCTATCAGTTTCACATCACAAGCTAGCCAGAGAGAGAGAGATGAAGAAATAGGGAGACAAAGATGGAAAGAGGTGGAAAAAAAAACGTCTGGGTTTTTTTTTTAGTATGACTCTTTCTTTTACCCTGTTGTGAAGAGCATGATGCAGCCTGACACAGGAATCATTAACAGTCATAAAAATTAATGGAGGCTTAATAATCCTGGTGATCTAAATTTCTTTTGTGAGAATGACGACAGTGACAGCGAGAATATCATCGACAGAGATGATGACTAGACCATGATGGCAGCATGAGAGACCAGCTGTGATATTCTGGCTCTGCTTGAAGTGGGTCAAAACCCTAATGCTTTCTTTGTGGATGTGACAAAGTGTAAAGCGACCCTTGACGCTGCCTTGTTAGACTCTTTTCCCACGCATAGCCACATAAATCTCTTCTTCAATTACTTCTCACACTTTTGAAATTCAGTTCCCATGGAAAGTGGTTCTAATGGGATATTTCAGGTCTGGGAAGTTATCAGTTTAGGCAATACCCATCCCCATTTAGAGCTAGCTGAATTAGATCTGAGGAAAACAGAAATTGAGGTCAGGCCACCGTATTTCTTCTTGAAACCAAAGCTCATGTTTTTGGTGAGAGCATTTGATGCTCGAATTTACTCTGAGTCCAAAATTACCCTTCTTCTGTGTTGATGCCTTTTCCAGCTCCCAGTCCATCAGCTTTGACTCGTTATTACAATTTCCGACCAAAATAAGCTGAGGATAGGTTTATCCAGGGTAATGATGATGGAAGTCACAGGAAACAGGCCGTCAGTGTCTATCATGGGCAAAAGAGGCAGCTTTTACCAGATATAAAGGGCAAAGTAAAATCTAACTAATTTAGGAGGTAATGAATTTGAACATGATTAAAGTCCTTTATTCAGACGATCTCACACCCAAACAATCCAAGCTGGCAGGAACTGGCTCAAAGTCAGGCTTTGACAGAACAATTTGTATGATGCTTGGAAAGTCATTAGCTTGAGAAAGCTAATTAAAGCTTTCTGAATGGTTCCTTGACCAGGGAAATCTGCTGGCCAGGCAACCGTGAGAGAAGACTGAACAGGGTGAAAATCTTGATTAAAACTCGATAGGAACTCCCTGCTACAATTGATTGTTTAAGCTCATTCTTAGTCATGTTGGTTGGACACTGGAAGACATAATTGTAGTTTGAGAAGCAGAAAATGAGAGTGGCAAAGACAAAAAAAAACAAAAAAAAAAACTGTGTTACATCTGTGAGCACTGCTGAATCGATTTTCCAAATTAGAGCACCAGAGGGGAGCATATCATTAGCTGACAGCATGAAAATAAATTCTATCTGATTTTAATCCCTAGAGACTGAACCCATAAATGGACCAACTCAGAAGACAAGGCTCTCTGCGATCCAAGTGAAGTGGCTGATGTTAATGCTTGTTATTGCTGTTAAATATTTAAACAGTTAAAAATTTACTTCATATGTTCCTACTACTACAGAATAGGAGATTGTTTTTTATCATAGGATAAGAATCAGGAGTATAACTTAAGAAAGTACAGTAAAGAAATATCTGAATTTACCTTCAGATGAAAGGTCAATATTTAAAGCTTTTCATACATTGCTAACTTACACTAGTATGATCAGTCCTCTCTGTATAATCAATCAAAGTCAAGAAACCTTATCAGTTGAATATAACTTAACACTTACCGGTACTCATATCAAGGTTTCCTTTTTACCCCTGCTTGTTTTCTACAGAGAAACAGCTGCAAACTCACAATATTGACGCTTTTTTCCCACATGGAACCAGGTGCATTTCTACGTCTGCTCTTTGGGAGGCAAGGCCTGCAAGCTGAGCCTTTCTGATTGGTTGAGCATTTGCAGTACTTTCATTTCACCTTCTGTCCCCAAACTTCATTCATTTTAAATAAATCAGGGAAGGATTGATTTCCTCTGTAAAAGACATTATCACATAAATGTTTCTTAGTGCTGTTATCTTTTAAGGCTGTCCGTGATACTAAACTGTTAAGGACCAAACAGTACATGTTCCCTCGGCTCAGTGCATGAATAAAGTGATGAGAAACTGAGAGGCTGCAGATTCCACATGGGTTACATTTAAGAATTTTTAAAAATTCAGTTGTATCCAGCCTTTACAAGATGGAAACCTCAGGTATCAAGGAAACTGCCCTGAGGTATATCACTTTAATGAATGCCTCAGTGAACTCAACTGAAGTAGTTTAAATTAGTGCAGCACATATCTAGATAAAGCACAAGTCGACTTAATCTTTGAAAGCTATCACAACTTCTAAACCAAACATTTGAGGAGACAAAAGACAAAATTGGGTGTGTGATCTGAAATCTCTCTGGTGCTTTGTTGAAAGTCCAAGTGCCAGAATGCATTTCTAAAGTCAATGTGAGGGTCAGTCCCTTTTTGTGCTGAAGTGTAACGAGAATTCTGCTTTATAGAGTTCACTCTAAGGTAAATTCGTATGAAGCCTGAGTCTGATGATGTTTTATTCAGTAATCCTCTGCTCTGACATTTTAGAAACACAGGAGAGAACTGATGTATGAAGCAGCATAAATGCAATGTCGGACCATCCAAGGATGCCCACACTTTCAATTCGTGCATGACAATTTGGTTTGAGACATGAAAACACACACGGCAGGATGACTGGGAAATGGGAGTGCCTTCAAAATTCTCCTTGACCCTGGCTAAATAGAGGTGGAATACAGGGACAAAAGAAATAAAGAATTGTAAAGTAAAAAGAGGATGTTTTTCCCTATAAAGGCTGAATCCCACAGGTGTTCCTCCTGTCTGACCTCCACAAAATGAAAGAAAATGGGCTAAACTCATCTCAGTACCTTGAGGAAATCTGAGTCAGAGACAGAAAGCAGAGGGGGAGAAGGAGGTTAGTGCCCTCAGTGGAATTAGAGACAGTGTTCTCCTGACTGAGGGTCTTTAGGAGGCACAGGCATTCACAGGGGGATTGTCTGGCAAAAAGCAGGATTGTGATCTCAGGTACTATGATGCATAAAAAATTTCATCTGCTGCTATTTTGTTACATTTCTGTCCAAACAAGTTGTGTCAGTTACAGAAGTTTTGCTGTTGCCACAGTAAACTTCGAGTAGCTAGACTGCTACCAGGTCGTTTTTATGCTAGTGTGTGTGCACTCAATCATTTTCACAATTTGCACTGTCTTGTCATTTTATTGTACTTTATGACACACTAGTGTTCACTAAAAATACCTTAATTTGATCACCTTGCTTTTTCTTCAGTTCATATTTTCCCTCACACGCCTACATCTTTGCTTTGTAACAACACTTTGTACCACATTTCATTTTGTTAAAATGTGATGGCAGAGTGAAGGGTTGACCCACCCCTGAAATCTGATTGGCCAACCCCAAACATCAACCAAGATGGGCTATTTGCCCTTTCAGTGGTGGCATTTATACTGAAATAAACCTTTCAGGTTTTGTTTCAATAGGTTTCTCAAAGCTTCCTCGCATTACTATCAAATGTTCTCTTTTGTTCAAACTTAAATGACTCTTTTTGACTCTGTAAAAGTTTAAGTTCAGCAGATTTAAATGTCGCCACTGTCAAGGTACCTTTGGAAGTCAAAGCCCCTGAGCAGAGCTTTTGATGTGTGTTGATGTTTGTGCCGACTGTGGACAAAGTAGAACATCTTGTTTCTTTTGCTGATCTTGTCCTGTACATGTCTAGGTGTTGTGTAACCCACATTAAATCCAACTCTGTCTCTTAACCTTCTAATCTGTTGCTGTGGAGAATGAAAAGAAGGCTCTTTCAACAGCATTCTATGAATTGCTTTGTCCGACATACCTCTGACTTACAGCTGCAGTGGTTAGAGGCCTCCTGCAGTAGCAAGTTTTCTTCCATTTGTCTAAACTTGGGTCATACAGCGTTAATGCATTTACAGGAAGACCATATTGTTGGAGTGGCCTCCTCCTCTGCATGTGTGTGTTTCCTGCAGGGACCCATCAGTGTTGCCTGAGGGGTAAAGAGAATGCCTGCAAACAAATAAATCACAGATGTAGACCTGTGTGGTTGTCAACTATACTTGCATAGGTGTTACTATACCTGACTCTGAATAATATGGGCAAAAATTTATGCAGAAATCGGGTCTTGAATTTTTATTTTTCTCTTGACAGAAGGATGGATTCAGATCTCGAGAAATTCATAACCTGTGGAGTCTGGGGACAATGCGCATCTCTTTTTGCACAGTCAGCCTTCTTTATTCAATTTTCCAATCTCTCTCATCTTTCTTTATGATATTTATACTGCTTTTATCTACACACACCCCCACCACCATCACCCCACACACAAAAAACAGCCTTAGTCACCATGCAATGAATCCAACATGATCTTTCACTGAGGCCGGCGGCTGAGCTTAATGTGTTCCTGAGTTCCCTCCAAATGAGTTTTTCTATTATGCCTCTCCTTTGCATCCTCTGCAGGGTAATTCCCACACAGCCATGTGGTCATGTGAGAATACCAACGTGCTGAGAGTGAGTGTAAGCACCAGTATATGTAGAGAATGGAGGCTTCTGTGTCACTGGAAAAGAAATAACTTAATAGGCTCTCTTATCCTGCAGAACTACATTATCTCTCCCTTACTGTGCTTGTTACTGCTACTCTCTGTCTTAGAACCAAGCACAAGGTCTGTAACACCCTCCCCAATCAAGAGAGATGAATTCCTCATGCACAGCACATTGGAACAAATCACACTCATTGATCATTCCCCTTCTTTATCTTCTCTCTCTGATTGTGTGTTCATATCCACACTCTGATGCTCATTAGCATCTCTGAAGTCACACAACTGACTTTCCAAAGCTGCTGCAATGTAAAGCTCATGGCCATTGATCATAGGCCTAAATTAAGACATAAATAGACTTGGGTGTATTCTCTCTTGCACAAATGAACTCATATCATACCCTCTAGAGCATACATGCACATACCATGATGCATACAACCATTCCTTGTTTTCTGTACAGTATGTTAAAGAATTTGTTTGGATATTCCTGTCATCCTTTCAGTGTTCAGGGCTAATAATCTCTATCCATTGATTCTCAATAAAAATGTCAAAACTGTTGGCGAGAAGTTTCATAGAAGTATTAAATGTGTTCTGGTTTCCACTATAGATTTGTAGCTTCCCTGTATGTATGAAAAACAATCCATGTGAAAATCATAATTATGCAAACAATAGTCTGTTAAAACATACAGAACCTTCATCAATAGTAATCACTGTAACATGAACACACATCTGTAAGCCTTTGGAAGACAGACCTTACAAAGTTTATATTCTTACTAAAAAAAAAAAAAAAAAAAAAAAAAAAAAAAAAGCCCTACATCATTATTTCTATTTTAGCATTTTTCCCCTTTTTTTGGTAATTGCAAGTAAATAACTAAATTATTGATGTCTTCAGGTTTATAGTATATGACAGACCAGAGTGAAGACACTGTGATCAGCTATTTGCAGTGAAACAGAGAATTACCCATATCAGACAAGTCATGGTTTGTTACTTCTTTTTTTATCAGGTTAGTCCCATTGAGATCAGTGATCTCTTTTTCACAGGAGACTTTGCCAAGAATGGCAGCAACACTAAGTTTTATTAACACAACAATCAGAATCATACAATGATAAACTATTTATGACAGAAATCTTCCCAAAGATTTGCATACAGATATCATGGATTCCAGATATTTCACTGAGGATTAAAAAAATAAATCAAGTTTGAAACTTTGCTCAAACTGAGGATTGTCCAAGGCTAATGGTGCAGAATGCTTAAAAGTCTTCTTTCCCTGCTCAGTTCTGACTTTCAGAACAACAAAGGTTGTGAATTTCATCCTTCAGGATTAAACAGAAGAAAGGTATTCTGGGATGGTGCCTCGAATGGTTTTAGAGATAAAGATATAACCAAGCTGGCGATGTCCTTTGGGGGATGCAATAAACCTAGAAATGATTCCTTTTAGAGATGTTTCTGAAGTTTTACTGCAGTGTTTTTATGTGAACACATGGTCACTTCATTATTTTATTTATTTTTGTCAGCACAGATATATGAACTGCTTATTGTTGATAAGTGTCTTACCAGGGAGATCTTGGACCTATTGTTGAGACCTGAGAGACCCGGCAGGGAATCAGTGAAGGTCCTAGAAGAGGTCCAGTGATCAGATTTGCATGGAGTCCTGCCCCTGCTGTGGAGTCCCATGGTACGGTTGGCTATAATAATTTTTGCACACTGATAGGCTGTACGTCACCTGAGCACGTTAACCTACACTGTACTAGCAGGTGCAGAACAATAACGTCCAAGAAATGCTCTATATTTCGCCACAGAGTTATTCATTGTTCATCATATTCAACAGCTCTGGTTCATATGAAGACCCACAAAAGCCATTTTAAGCACAATTATATAAATCCACATTGATTCTAAACCCTTATTTATTGCTTTTGAAAAGAAGAAAAAAAAATCAGACCCAAACACTAATGTTAGACTAAATGTCTCTGTTTTGAGATTTTTCAGTGCTTTATTTTGCCTCAGGAAGTCGATTTGTTTTAGCACTGTTCGCAGGTGTAACACATGTTGTCCTGTGCCTGCAGAACACTGATCAGCTGTGTGGATCTGCAGGCTTTGAAAAAGAAAACAGACATATTAAAAGTTGTGTCAGTTCTCTGCCTGAAGAAGACTCAAGATTTCTATGGATAAAACTCCTACTTTTGCAAAGTACCATCTTACAAAACGTTCCTTTGAATGGCCTATGGGACCTTTAAGAATGCAGTCCATAAAAAAATTGGTCTTGAACAGTTGGTTTGTTTAAGTATTTACTACACAACAAACCCCAAAAAGTTCACTAGTTCTCTGAAGGATTTATCTTCATTCTTGCAACAACAGAAGTTGAGTATTAAGTTTTCAGGGAAAACAACAGGAAAATGTAATTGACACCACAGAATGAATAAACACTGTAATTCATCTTTATTTTGTTTACCTCCTCTGCAGATTTTTAAACATATTCTTAAAACAGCACTTATCTCCATTAGGAATCCAGCACTGATGCTGGAAAGCTCTCCAGCATGACAAATAATCTGCATGAGGGAAAATCATCCCTACACAAACAAGCTGCTTCACAAATCTAACCCGTAGTATTGAAGAGTGTTGAAATGTGTCATCACAGATAAATTTCAAGTCCATAAGCCTATATTTGGCGAGATTCTTTCTGATTATTATCATCTTCTGATCCCCCCTCACAGTATTTTATGCTATTATGCAATCAGAGACAGTGTGACACAAACAGAATGACTAAGTAGAGAGAGACTGTGGTGATATGCGTGTGTGTGTGCATGTGCACGCGTGTGAGCAGGGGGGAACGTTACAGAAGGGTAAAAAGATATGCCAAGTGCGGAATAATGGTTTGGCATGTGTGAAAATGAACACAGTGATTGGGATTAATGACCTTATGGGAGCCTAAAGTGGGCATAATGAGCTGGAAAAGGCATATTCTAGATAAACGCGCTGAAGTGGTAATGGAACAAACTGCTGGAGTCAGGGCCTGGTGTTGGGGGACGTCGATGTTTGATTCAGACCTGATGGATTTCATTTCTGCAAACCTTCAGGTGATGTAGTTCTTGGATGCTCTTTACAGCCACCTTTCCTGGTTCTTTTTAGCAAACTAAGTGTTAGGGTGTTGGGTATCAATCATCAGTACAGACTCTAAGTGGATTTTCTACCTTACTAAGCCCAACATATTTATTGCTGTATGCAAAATCAATTTTAATTGTTGGCAAGCTTTATCAAAGTTTAGAATTAATTGCAGAATAAATTAAACTTACTGTTCCTGTCTCTTTTGCAAACCTGTCTACCTCAGACTAAATTCTATGAGTTTTGATGCTCTCAGTGTAAAATATATGAGATACATCAACAAAATTCTGACACTCGGTATTCTGTCTTGGCAAAAAAAAAGGAAAAAAAAAAAGAAAAAAGTATTATAATGATAATGGGTTCATGGCTCTCTGTTCTGAAGCTGTAAAGGTACCAGAATACCAGAAGAAGAAAATTGCTGTAAATTGTGAGACGGATGGTCCTAGGGACTTGATCTGCCTGTGGATCAGTGTTAATAATGATACCATTAATGGGTAATATTCAACCCCATCAAATGCCAAGCCATGACATTGCATACCTACAGCAGAAATCAGGCTGAACCTAAAACAGTGACATCCTCAAAACAAACAGAATGTGGTTTAAATCACTAGTTCTTTCTACTTCCAATGAAATTTGAACTGTTTTTTTACAGTCATGAAGTAAGCAAAAAGATTACAAAGTGTCTGTGTCCTTTTTTCCCGTCCTTTAACTTGTTTAGGAAATAAACTTGGTTAAAGTCTTCATTTCCAGAGTTCAGCAAGATGTGGTGTAGTTTTCTTGACCTGTTGCCATTACACTCCTGTCGAACTTGTTTGGTGAGTAAGATTTGTAAGGTCCTCCTCAGTAGCTGCCCCTTAGCCTCTTTTCACTGTCTTCCACAAAGTTTGGACATTTTTTTTTGAGCCATCTTCTTAACTTTTTTGCTGCTGGCTCTTGGGGCAGATGTCTCTGATTGTCAGTCTCAGAGGGAGTTTCAGCAAGGTTTCAGAGAGCTGGAGGAGGAGGCGGAATAAGAGTGTAAGTGAAGAGTTTCAGCCCTGTGGGTGGATACCTGCTCTAATAGGGTGGTGGGGCTATATAAGAAGGAAATGGGGAAATAGTAGACCAGCAGTGAAATGAAGGGTTAGAAAGAGTGAAGTCAGACAAAGAGCAGGCGGTTCTGGTGAACATGTGTCATACACAGCTTCTGTCCTGATGCCAGCTTGTATTGCTTCAGGCTTTTGGACTGCAGACACAATAGTCTGGAGGGGGCGAAGAAAGAAAAAAAGGCTTGATTGTGATTGTCAGCACAAGACTGAGGCCACAGACCAAGAGTTCTGTTTTTTTTTTTTTTTTTTAGGATTGCAGTGCCTTGAAGTGATTCATTTCCGAGCAGTGTTTCTGAGAAAAAATGTTTGGAAAGCATTGCATTTGGAAAGGAAAGGCTGAAGTACATGGACAAACAACTGGTGCTATGGGGAGTTTTCTTGGTAATCTTAAATGGTTCTGGTTAACAAGACTTGTGGCAAAATACACTTATTTTTTTTCTAAAAAAATAAGCTCAGCAGGCGTGCACTCCTCAAAGCACCGTTTAAAGAAAAAAAAATTCAAAAGACGAATTACCCCAGAAATAACTGACTGAAAAAATGGTTCTCTTACTAGACCATGATATTTGTGTTGTACAAAAAAATAAAAAATATTAAAAATAATTTAAAAAAGCCCTTTTTTTATCACAGCTTCCCACAGTAACATATCTTCAAGTTGCTGGGAAAACCTTGACCAGTTAACAGGCCTTTCATTAAAGAATGTAAGCTATTATCCAAAAATAACCACTGAAGGAGTGAAACCTTAGTTCAAGTAGGCCACAAAATCAAGTTTCACCCACAGTAATCAGCTGATCTTAATGCCAGCCCTTAGTCAGTTGACTGTTCAGCCAAAATCTTCTATACATGCAATAGGCAAATGTCAAACTGCTTTTCACTCCTCCCCCTGTGAACCGTTCTGCATCCGTTTTCCATGACTGTCTTGGGGGAAGTTGTGCTTCCCCACCTCAGGCTTTAGCATTCCATGTGTGCATGTGGAAGGGCAGGAAGTTCTCGAAGCAAAGCTGTGTTCCCAAATATGTATTATATATAGGAATAATAAATAGATGTACTCTGCTGTTGTTTAAATGAGAAGGCTTTAGAAAGAAGGACAATGATTCCTGTCAAGAGTTTCTATTATGAAACAAACTTTAAAGAAGTTAAAGGCCAACACTAGAAGTGTTAAAGTGAAAGACACCTGCCTTTATCACAAGATCCATAAATTAAGATGTAAAATTTACATTTTTTCCTGAAATGGAAGACAATAAGTGGTATAAAAAAGAGGTTGTTTAATTATAGTTTTCAGGTTTTTTTGTTTCAGTAGTATATTTAAACGTAAAGGAAAAAAAAAAACAGACTATGTCGTATTAACAAGATTCTGAAAAAGTATAAGGCTCTAATTCCAGAATCACACATATCTTCCAAACGTCCCATCAGACTAATAGTCTATGATAACTTTTACTCTTTGAAGGTCTGTCAGCATTATGACTCCACGGGGACCTCGCCTGTGGATTTATGGGGCCAGGTTAGTGAGTTGTAAAGGAGATGACTCTGGGAATGAGCGCAGGGCTGTTTAGGTAAAGCTTCAGTTGCTCTCCCAAAGGTCCTTTTGGTCATCACACTTGCCCCTGGGGGACCATGACTCAGTTCAGTGACACCCCCCACCACCACCGCACACACACACAGTCTCATCACAAGCTCATCGTGTCACCACCACCAGGGAAAAAGCACACACATGAAAACTAACTCACACCCTGCTCGTATGTGATTTTTCCTTGACACCCTGGTCTGTTCTCATCACTCTTGTGTCTGCATCATGTTGGTAAATGGCTTGGTGCGGTTGTGTATGTGTGTGCACATATGAGTAGTTATGTGTTAATGTGCCATATGTCTTACACTGTTGGTAAATGGCCCCAACAGCTCTCCAGGGCCTGGTTCCACTCTGACAGAGAAACGAGCATCCTGACCGTGAGGATAAACCAATAGTTCTACAGATGGATGTCTGTACTCTGGGTGATGAAAAGACTTCATGACCTGAGTCTAAACCAGCAGTAAAATGTAGGGTTGTAGAGTCAACACTGGGGGAAGAGAGTTGTGTCCCTTCGGCACTGCTGTGACCCTCGCATGTATAAGGGTTATTTTTTAATTTATTTATACATAATCATGTTCAGAGTAATTTCTTTTCGGCCATTTTGCCTCAGTGGATAGTACAGCTGTAGAGAAACAAAAGTAAATGCCATCTTTGGTAATTAACACCACAGTATGTGTAGTAATCAAGTGTTCGAAAACATTTTTGCTCTAATTTCTACATTAAGAATTGTTTTTGATTAAAATGCTCAGTGAATTAACAGGGCTGAAGTTTGAAGTGTTTACCCACGGTTGGTTGGTTTTTCCTACAGACTCTGCATAAAAATGATGAATCCTTGTGCACAGGGCTGAATTTTGGTATCAGACTTGCAGCAGCATTTTCCCCATGGCATTGTATTGCATTGCCTGAACAGAGAAAAGATTCTGTGTGGAGTGCAAAAGAGGCCGATCACTGCAATGGAAACCAGAATAATCCTGTTGGCAGCCAGTTTAACTGTACTTATGGTTAGATAAACATGTGGATAACAATCCTTAATCGATGTTGGTTTCCTGACAGCTCCATCCTGAGTCACATTGTCACGGTTTGGACGGCAGATGATTGACAGCTGGGGCTGCACAGTGAAGAAGTGGTTAGCGCTGTACCATCACAGCAAGAAAGTTCCTGGTTCCCCTGTGTATGCATGGGTGGTCTGCGGAGGTTCCACAGTCCTAAAACATGCTTTGTCATGTTGATTGGTTTCTCTTCATGAGTGTGTACTATCAGATGCAAGGAAATAGGTTTCTAGGGTTAAGCTTTGATAAACTAGCGCATATGCTTTTTTTTTAATATCTTAAATTTTGAAATGACTGTGATAATTCAAATGCCCACAAAATGTTAGGATAGGAGGTAGTTTAAGATGCTACAAAAATACAAAAGTACGCACCAATTTCTATCATAGATTTAATAATAATAATAATAATAATAATAATAATAATAATAATAATAATAATAATAATAATAATAAACATCTTCAGTTGATCTGTTTGAGTGTAAAATTATATATTCACGGTGTATCTCTTTTGTTAATCGAAAATGTAATGATAAAACACAGATTGCTTCGCCTTGCCATGTCTAAAATCTGTTTGTGCTTTGTCCACACTTGTCTCAGTTTGTACACTGGCATAAACTGTTCTGGGACACTGCAAACATTTCACAAACGCTTTGTTCTGATTCCATGTTACATTTTGCTGTACCACAACAGTCTGTCCTAACGATTAGCCACACTTTGAAACGCTGCCTCTGGTGCATTATTTCTGTCAAATTCTATTTCTATGCACTGAGCCATGCGTAAACGGTTGTGCAGACAGGAACACATGACGTCCAACATGTTCAAGTGGGAATGGATGAATAGAATCAATAACATGTGTTGTAAGTCTGGAATTCTTCCTTAGTCAGTGCATGTTTTGTTTCCCCA
The DNA here is from genome assembly GCA_030710495.1 of Labroides dimidiatus. Classification (NCBI taxonomy): domain Eukaryota; kingdom Metazoa; phylum Chordata; class Actinopteri; order Labriformes; family Labridae; genus Labroides; species Labroides dimidiatus. Next base: position 15,275,489 of record CM061155.1, read on the forward strand.
CCTCCCCACCTCATTAAAATAGTTATTGATTTATATAAAAAAAAAATCCATAAAAACACAATTTGTGTTTATTCAGGTAGTTTGTGTTAGTTTTGCAGGAACATTATCCAACCATTAACCGTCTTACTACTTCAGGATGTCAGAACAGTCAGAGTTTTTTTCCCCATGCATTTTTCTTCTGTCCAGCCAAGTTTTAAAAAACTGCCTTGGGAACTTTTGGACTTAATGATTATGTAGCACAAAAATAATGCTTTTGCAGCACTCTGTATAAAACAAATCTCTCGCCTTGTCTGCAGTAGATTAAAGCAAAAGTGCAGTTTTTTTTTTCTCAAAACAGGCTAATTATTTTACCCTCTTTGACATAGAAATATTTTCTAAATGTACATACATACGAATCATGGGAAACAGAATATTAAAATATGCAACCAGTTTTGAATTAGCTTGTGTGGAAAATGCTCTGTGAAAGAAGGAAACACTATTAAATTAATTTCATGTGCTAAATTTTTATTGCTGTACTCAACTAATCCAGTTCAATTTTAGATTTCTCATTAGCATAAAGAACATTCTCTGTCATGAAGTGGCTAATGCAGTTATGTGATAAGCCTTGATGATTTCCATAATAAACATGTTTATGAAAACATACCAGCCTGGTCTGGTTTACTGCTACACCCTGAAAATTTGCTGTGGTACTTTACGTAATGTACAACTGCAATTCTTCTCAATAATTTTCATTAGTTTGGAAATTACATTTATGATCTCAAATGTTTGTTGAAAATAGCAGGAGCACAAGAGTTGCACCAGCCTCTGGTGTCCTGAACCAGTTAGGAGATATTTATGTGATGTCCTTTAATCACATTTCAGTCTCGTGAAGATCTCATGAAGACCCAGTGCTATTTTCAGAAGTGGCCATTTAAAGCAGTCTATGGGCAGATTCAGGGATTTCTACAACCAATCAATATGTAGTTGTTTCAATATCTGTGCATTTTAGAATGAATATCAAGGATTGTTACTTTACATCTATGTTTGAAATATGAAAAAGTATAATACTTCCTCTTTAAAATTAGATACAAGTTTTTAAAAAGCCTTCAACAAACTGTCAACTAAGGTCATATATTGACTTTGTCTCATTTGTTGACATTTCTTGTTGAACTTGAACCAAGTCTTGTATCTGTCTTCTTTAAACTGCTTTTTGTGTTTCCTGCTAATGGTCTTTCCAAACTGCCCCATAAACCGTCTTTCTACACGCTTCCACAGTATTTGTATGCTCACATGGGTGGGTGTTGAGTTGGTGGACACACTTGGATGTGGACAACAAACCATGGATAACCATCTTGGGAAAGGGTGCTCTGCTCAGCTGTGGGTGCAGATTGGGGTTGATAGGTGAAAAGACCCGGGTGTGTCCATCCTATCCTTATTAGACCCAACTGTGTCTTGTTACCTTTGATTGTCCATGCATATATCCCTGTACCTCCTTCCTTCTCACAAGTTTGTTGTGTTTCTTGGTGTCCACTCATTGCAGTATCACTCCTCATAGTTGCACTGTCTTCTTGTTTGCTCTCATTTGGATCATTATACCAACTTTGGTCTAAATATTAAAACCTGCCTGGTTTACACTTGTCCCTTGGTGTGAGCTGTTTATTCATCATTCCTTTTCCTTCAGCATAGTTAGAATAAATCTACTTTTTTCTTGAAGTGAAGGGAAAAGATGGAAAGATCTACTACTGCAGATCAAAGTATGAGCTCTCAAGGGATTTAAAAGCATCTTTTTCTTCAAAGGTTCTTCACTTTGGCTTCCCTACTATAATCTAAAGTAAAAATCCACATTTTTTTTTCTGAAAAAGAAACCTGAGCCCAAAATTCTCAACTCCTTATTAATACAAGGTTTATAACAACAAAATGTTCTTCGACATATCAGCCAGATGACTCACATGTGGTTAAAGAGGGAGGGTTATGGTTCCCATATTTTAAACATAGATGTTCAAAACAACTGGAGTATGAACTGGATGTTCACACTAAGCATGAAGATTTTAAAACTAATACATATTCTTACTTTGTTGAAAAACCCTAATCTGTCTGTAAAGTGCCCATAATAGTCCATTTTAAAATTAACATGAGATCTTCACAAGACTTGCTGAAATGATGGCGTCATCACAAAAGGATTTCCTAACTGGTTCATTACATGTTAGAGGAGTGGGCCACAAACACCAAGGTCTGTCTGAAGTTCAGCCCATAACAGATCTCCAGAGGGCTGGCCAATCAGAGGGAATGGGGTTCTGAAGTGGGGAACCTAAAACAGAAAGCAAATAAAACATTTCAGACAGATGCTGAAATAAAGGTTTCATACCAGTGTGAGAAAAAAAAAAAAAAGAGTAATCCATGTAAAGCTACGACTGGGGGTACTGGGAAACTGCCTTTGAAAACCACAATACCCCCTCTGTAAGATGATTGAGGGATGACTTAAGTGTGGTTGAGTAAAATATAAAAAAAATTCAGGTTTATTCTGATAAAAAATAATTCATTGGGACCAGATTTTAAGGATTTCTTAGATAAATTTTAAAAAAGGATATCAAGCTGACTGCAGACGCATCACATTCATTATATATTCTCATGCAGAGTGTGTTGACACGCCTGATTGGATTTACTGTTGATGCACATCGCACATCATCAAGCAGTACCTCTCAAACACACTGTTTGTCTTTGCTTGCCTGCTCGGTGTCATGCGTCCTTGGGGAGATGACTGATTTCTGTCAGATCATACCTTATGCAGTGCTTGATCCACACACACAAACGTACACACAAGAGAGTGAAGCAGTTTAAAATGGTGTTAACTCTGTATGTGTATGAGTGTGTGGGGGGAAGAGAGTGAGAACCAGTGTGTTTGTGACCCACTTTCCCACAGTGAGAGAGGGAAAGCTGTAAAAGTTTTCCCCCATTCCTTCCTTTGCTCGTTCTCCTCTCTGTTCTCCAGCATCCTGAGGATGCTGCTGTGTCCATGGCAACACTGCAGTAGTGAGTAAGGAAGATGGGGCTTCATCATCTGCTTTTTTCTCTTCATTTCTTCCTCACTCTTTTTTAGCTAAAGGCTGTCACAGGTCTCAGTTGAGATGTCTTTGTAATGACAAAGATCCTTATTGTGTGATTTATTTAGAATGCCTGCATCAGGGAGTTCTTTCAGCAGTGACTTATTTAGCTTTATTTGCTGAAATCACTTTTGTATTGTTTCAGTCTGGTGGGCATTAAAAGAGCTAATAGTAAGACTTTATTTGCACACACAAGGTTGTTCAAAGATTGCACATTCTGGGGTAGAAGTGCTTTGGTAAAAGCTGTTGTGATTGGAAGTGCTTTGGTGTAAAAGCAGCCACTAGAAAGGGATTGAAGGGACTTTGGGGAAGCTGTCCCAAGCATGCTGTTGATGTATAAGTATCCTGTTGTCGTGCTGTTGACTCTTTTCAGCCCACTCCTGATTCCTAGATAACACCTCCTCTGGTCCTGTTCTCAGCTTTGCCTCCTGTGTGTGTGTGTGTTTGTGTGTATGTGTGTGTGTGGGATCCCTGCCTGGCATTTTCAAGCTGAGGACTCCTGGCAAAGACAGAAGGGCTTTTGGGACCTGCAGCCATATGAATTTTTCATTCACTTCCCTCTGCCATCACTCTCTCTCTCTCTCTCTCTCTCTCTCTCTCTCTCTCTCTCTTTCTTTCATTGACAAGTATCGTCTCTCACTTGTGTTTGCAATCGCACACCTGCTACCCCTACAAGCAGAGGAAGTCAACACAAAAGCGTGCACAGAGGAAGACACACACACACACACTCTCACACTTGCGCAAACACAGCATGCTGCCTGCAGACAGAGTAAATAGCTCCGAGACAACAGCGCTTGGTTTTCTACATTCCACTCTTTCTTTCTTTCTTTCTTTCTTTCTTTCTTTCTTTCCATTCATCCATTGCTTCTTTGTCTTTTTAGGATCCCTGAGGCTGGGCAGGAGGGACGAGGGAAGGCACAGGAATGCAGAGGGATACTTTCTCTAGGAGCTAAATACACACATTCAAACACCACAGAGTAGAGTAAAGAGGAACTCTCAGCAGCACCGTATCAACAAACATGGCTCCTATCTCAACCAATATGCACAAACCTCTCTTTGCTCACTTCTTATACTGATTTTGTGATCACTCACCATGCATCTCCAGTGACCATGGCCCTCATTTGTCAATCTTGTGTGGGAATTGGCGCGGATTTGGTTGTAGAAATGAGGTTGCGGCAATGTTCACATGTGATTTACGAAACTTGTGTACCAGGGCTAATTACGGCGTACACCTGGTCAGGTATAGATAAATTTGGTGGCTGAAAACAATTGTAATTTAAATAACACGCCCCTAAATATTCAAGGTCCAGCTGGCCGAACCCACGGAATTTACGGCATGGAGGAATGCATTACGGAAAAAAGAGACTTCTCTGTGCTGGAGATCAACAACACCACAGCAACCGAGGATGAGAGAAACTAAGCCGTGTTGTTTGGCAGTGTTAAAGACAGTAAGAAAAACCACGTCTGCAGCCGCTGGCAGCACTGATGTAACAGACCAAACTACAGCAGAGTTTTAAATATTTAATTTACGCATTCTTTGTTTGTACTTCAGTTAATAAATCTGTCATATCTAACTGTTAGAAGCCCCAATATTACTGATAATTTTCGTTCAGATCCAAAAATGTGGAAAGATCAATATTAAAGATGTGTGGAAGCTGCTATCAGCCTCCAGCCTGAACCTGTCACAGAGGAGTGAATGAAGCTCTGCATCAGTTTCAGGCACAAGTGAGTGAGGAACAGACGAATCTGCACCGTGTCTGATGTAGATAATAAAAATATTTTCAATATGCAGGACTGCAAAGTGGTTATCCTACAAACTTTTTAATTTTATTAGTGGTCATTTTGTATCTTTGCAAAGAGGTGCAACGCTTGTGCACATTTACGCTCAGATAGGAGTTTTATCAAGAGACGAGCCGATTGGTTGTGATTGGTTGTCTACAAACAATTCAGTTAATACGGTGATATTGTTAGGAGTGAAACAATAATCTGCGTAGTAAATGCTGAGCTCAATATGGCTTCCTTTAAAGATAATGATGATAATAAAAAACAAACAAACAAAAAAGAAAAGAAAAATCCACGCTAAAAGTTTGAACTAGCGTCCTTTGAATAATCTCTGCTAAGACTTTTCTGTGGACATGGGCGTGTTTTTAATCACTGCAAACAGCCTCTTTAATTTTCAAAGTAAATCGATAAAGGAAACATTTTTATATGACAAAAATCAGCTGACAGCTTGTCTTACTCTTTCATAAGCGATGTATTTTATGGAGATTGGTAGAAAAAGAGTGAATTGTTCAAAACGTGTCTAAATATTAATCAGCAAGCATCTGTTTGTTTGTCTGTCTGAAAATGCACTGCATGTGATGATCCAATAATTCTCTGCTATAGACAGATTTTCCTTGCTCCCCTCTGACATGAAACTTGCGTACACAAACTCAGACCTGGTGTGGGATTTGAGTGTACCCTCCGCTCACATTCAGATTGATAATTGTTGATCCGTGCGCAGAAATCAACGTACACCCATTTTTTGGTCTTACACACATTTGATAAATAAGGGCAGTTGTGAGTAGGTCTCATCTTTCTGTACTGTATATAAATGTCCTGGGAGCCCTGTTTACTCCTGTCAGCCTTTAAACATCAAATAAAAAAAAGTGGAGGAAAAATAAAAGTGAAAAAAAAAAAAAGAAGTGATGCAGAAGGCTCATACAGTAGGAGAGGGATGGCTGTACTGGTATGTGAAGTGAGGAACAGAAGAGTGGGTTATCACACTGAAGTGATGATTTGATATGAAGACTTTGTTTGATCATGGAGCTCTGTGATCAGTGAAAAATGAAAACTACTCTGCTGATGGTGGGAGATGATCTCCTCTGATGATCAATTAACAGCTCTGACAGACAGGCTGGGATTATCTCCACAGTTTATTCACAACAGCATTATGGATGAAAACAGGCGGGTCAAAGAAGGCAACGCAATGACAATTCTTGGATGAATGTGATTCAGTGAGAAAGACTGGCATGAAAATTATAAGAGAGGTCATAGCCTGAGAATGGGGGATGGCAACAATTGGGTTTTAGACATCTTTGGGGGAAACACCCACAAAATGTATATCTTTAAAAAGGTCTACGGTATAGAGGTCAACATATGTAGTCAGCAATTACTGTAACTCTTGCTTTTAAGTTTCAAGATGGCTCAGTCCATGCTTTTTATGGTCTTTAAAAAGCATGCTTGCTTCAAAGTGAACCTGCATACAATTCTAAAAAACATGTATAGACACAGAACTTAAGTATTATAAAGATATACAGAAAATCTAGAGAGCTATACATAGTACTCAACAGATAGTCTTCTCACCGTCTGTCCACTAAACTACACTACAAACTGAGTTTATAAAGTTTGTAACATTTCAGGCAATAGCGCTACGGAACTACAAACAAATACATTGCTTTGTTGCTTTGTATCCCGTGAAAAGTTGTCTTGAGCAAAGAAAAGAAGGGTCAAAAGAAGACCTAATCTCCATCAATTTGTTTGAAAACAAGCTTACGTTCCGACATCAGTTCACATTCTTAACAGATACAGAAAACAGCGGTATCCCATAAAGTCTCCTTCCCCATTACATCTCTTACTACTTTTTGCAGTTCTCACATTGTGTCCATTGTTTTGTGCATAATAAATAAGTGAGTAATGAGTAATGGAAAAAACTCCCAAATTGTCCGATATCATAAAAGTGGGATTTTTCTCACACACTGGAAAAAGTGAAATTATTAACAATATGCTCCCATCCTGTGGGTTGATTTGTCATGTGTGACGTGTGATCAGACGATCCCAAGGGCCACTTTTGTTACTCAGCCTTAATTAGTATTTCAAGATGTTTTGGCCAGTCAGAATCAGGTATTAACACAGGAGGGATTATTGAGTGAGCCAGGTCACATCATAAAATGGATAAGAAGGAACTGTTGTGTTTGCAGGTTGTGTCTCCTGATCTACATCATTTATTGAAAGATGGATATTAAAAAAAACGCTGGGCAGATTGTGAGTCTCATAACTTGGAGGACATAGCATAAAAAACACACAGACAGATCAATGATATATCAGCTCTAATTCCATCCTCAGGACACATTAAGAGGCTTTTATTTCTGTAGTTAAGGCCATCCACTTCCACAGGATGGTTATCAATGCCAACTTTGAATGTGGCCATAGTTTCCCTTTGCTTCTTCTGTATTCTGTTCTGTTTGTGTTTGTGTTTGTGTTAGCATCAGCCATCACTGCAACAATGCAAAACAAGCATGTGGCCATGTATGGAATCTGTCTCAAGGCCTTCTGGTGCCCTTGTTTTAAGGACAAAACAGAAATTCACTTTATTGGGTTATTAAAGGCTGCTTCACACAATCTGTCTGCATTCCTGTCCTGTAAGGGGAGGCTGTTTCATTCCACTAAGGTGTCTCTAGTTGCCCCCTCAAATCCCTTCCTTGTATCTGACCTCCATTGAGAAAGGATTGGTTGGATTTATGTTTAAAATATTTCCTCTACCATGGAAGATTGCAGGTCCAATCCCAGCTCTACACATTCCAGTGTCCTTGGGCAGGACATTAAACTCCAAATTACTCAAGGTGGAAAAGCCAGAAGTGTTTGACTGCATGCAAAAGGGATTAGATGACACTGATGGGTATCAGCTTCTTCCATCAGTGAATGAATGTGGTGTGAATGGGTGAGTGTGAAGTAAAGCACTTTGAATAATCAGTATGTACTTACAGTCCATATTACTATTTCTCATGTACTGACACAGCAGTTTATTACTAATATATATATATATATATATATATATATATATATATATATATATATATATATATATATATATATATATATATATATATATATATATATTAGTTCAAACAAATTTTAAATGTATTTCGCTCTAATATTGGGGGGTTTTTTTTTTTGGTCTTTGTCTTTTCCAGACTTCACATGGAAGATGATCCTTCATCATGGTGGATGTGGTCAAATCTTTAGGTCATGCTTTAAAGAACACTCCTGAGTTTGCCTCTGTAAACAAGGAAGGTAAGGCTTTCCTAAAGAAGATGTCAGTGTTTGTCCTGGGACCTTCATTAGTTTTCAGAGCCAGACAACCCAAACATTTAAAATTCAACGTAAGCTCAGCTACACAGATTGAATGGACAGATGAGGGAATAAATAAATAGTAAAGAGCAAAGGTTTTCATTTCTGTCATCCACTTTATGCATCATTTCTGCATCCACGCACACAAAGCAGGGAAAGAATGATGCTGCAAGGCAACCTGACATGTCCGTTTCTTGGGCTCCAAAATCAAGCTGTCAAGTGGCGATGGCACAACTGAGCCATTGAACCCGGACAGATCAGAATGCAGTTGAACCCTGGAGGCCATGACATTTAAGATTCCATCTCTTGAGACATTTAAGATCTCAAAAAGAGACATATTGTACATGACATGGCAGCTTTCAGAGCTCCAGGTGATGTCAGCCATGCAGAGATGTTTGCATGTCATGGCTGTGGACAGGGTTTGTTTGTCGGATGCTTCTGCTCAGCAGGGGCTCCTCGGTTTTCTTGGATCTTTGGAGAAAGTGAAATGGCTTGCCTCCACATGATGCTCACACTCTTTGAAGAGACAGAAAATTCCCTTGATCAATTATTGATCAAAGCCATTACAAAGCTCTGAGAAAACCGTCACAAGTGTGCAGTGTCACCGAATTGCAGTGTCCATGTGTGTTGGAGTTTGTTTCTGTTTTGTTTGGAAAAGAAAGTAAAACCTGAGTGCAAGCACGCAATGAAAGAAAAAATGATGGTGAAATGAAAGTGAAAGTGAAGGAATGCAGAGACACATGCCTACCTGTATAAATAATTTAAAAAAGGGAGTTTACAGAATATTTTACAATTGAGCTATGGTTAAGTCACGGCCTCAATGCAATGAGCCAATCACAGTGTGATTAGCACTCCCATACACTCAACATAAATAAAATTAACATCGATGTTTACATTTGTTCTAAGGTATTTAGGCAACATATTGTCAGTTTGCTGGGTCGAAGTATGAAGTTATCTTTAACACTAAAACAGCCACAGCAGTCTGACGGACAGTTTGAGATTTTCTCTGATGTTAGCTAATGTTAGCGCCTAGCTGTGTTGTATGTCATGTCACTTTGTTTGTTGGGAGTTCATTGGCCTATTTTGTTTTAGTCTTTTGTACTTTGGTGATTGTACATCACTGTTAGCTTCTGTCCAAAGGGCTCGAGTTAAACTAATGTTAACTTCAGGAGTTTAGCTTCGTTAGCTTATCTGTAATAGCCCGGATGACAAAGGTTGACAAACTGAATGATTCAATGTAAATACTGTGGCAATAAACTAACAGAGACACTCTTGCTAAAGATGGTAAAAAGGCTGTTTGATTGCTGATCCTGTATCTTGTTATCTGTGGTGGTGATGGTAACAAGACGTGGTTTATCAAGTTTGCACTGGGACCTGTGAGTTGTGGATTATAATTTTAGCTTTTTATCGACCCTCTCAACAGTAAACTGTTTAATATATTGCTCCAATGCATAGTTTAGACCCTTTTGATGCCTTTGAGATGATATGTGATTGGATGCCCAAAGCACCTCATCTGGCTCCTCTTGGTGCGAAGGCTTGTGTTCATGATCTTGTCCTTTTGGTCACTACCCACAGCTTGTGACCACAGTTAAGGGTTGGAATGTAGATTGACCAGTAAATTGAGAGCCTTGCCATCTGACTCAACTCCCTCTTCACCACAACGCACTGGTATAGGGTCCACATAACTGCCAGTGCTGCTCTTATCCGTCTGTCAATCTCTCACTCGATTTTCTCCTCACTTGTAAACAAGAGCCCTAGATACTTAAACTCCTCCATTTGGGGCAAAGACTCCCCCCAACCCAGAGTGGACAGTCCACCCTTCTCCGGCTCAGAACCATGGCCTCTGACTTAGAGGCGCTGATCTTAATCCTGGTTGCTTCACACTTGACTACAAACCTCCCCAGTGTGAGATGGAGGCCAGTATTCAATGAGGCCAATAGGACCACATCATCTACGAAAAACAGAGATGGAATCCTAAGACCCCCGAAACTGACACTCACTGGAAATCCTGTCGAAGGGGCAGCACCACCCCAGCCTGCCAATCCAGAGGCAGAGACATGTCAGCCAAGACAGTCCTCCAACATCTAGAGCCTTGAGGAACTCAGGACAGATCTCATCCACCCCTGGAGCCTTGCTGTTGCCGAGTTATTTGACTGCCTCAGCAACTTTAGCCATGGGTCTGCTTCTTCCAATGCATGTTGGTAAAATTGAGGAGATCCTCAAAGTATTCCTTCTGCCACCCGACTACACTCTCAGTTGAGATCAGCAGCTCCTTATCCCAACTGTAGACAATGCGGACAAAGGGACGCTTTCCCCTTCTGAGTCGCCGGACAGTGAGCCAGAATTTCTTCCAGGCTGAAAGTCTGGTTCCATGGCCTCTCTGAACTCCTCCCATTCCCAGGTTTTTGCCTCAGTGACCACCAGAGCCATACAGCGCTTGGCCTGCCGGAACCTGCCAGCTGCCTCTGGAGTCCTTCTCCAGGCAGCCAAGACCTTCATCTTTGACTGCCACCCAGTCCACACTGCACCAAGCCCCTGTGTCTCCTCTTGTGGGTGGTGGATCCACAAGAGGATGAACCCATGTCATCCTTTCAGGCTGGGCCCGACTGGGCCCTATGGGTGGAGACCTGGCCAGCATGCACTCGCCTGCAAGCCCCAACCCCAGGTCTGGCTCTAGGGTGGGGATCCAGTGACCCTCCAGCCAACATAAACTGTTTCCTGTTGTTTTTTTTCATTAGGGGTCTGTGACTGCACTTTGCCTGGCACCTCACCTAGGACCATTTTGCCTTGGGAAACCCTACCAGGGGCAACTGCCCTAGACAACATAACTCCTAGAGTCACTGAGGCACTCAGACCCCTCCACTATGATAAGGTGGCGGCTAAACAGTAATAATTTTCATTCCAACCCACATGCAGGAGTTACACTGCAGTGTTCTGTTCAAACTTGAGAGTCTGTCAATAAAATGAAGAGAGAGGTTACGTTAGCTTTGCTTGGCAGATGAGCAGGATGTAAGGATTTGCCAACATTACACTTCAGCCTCTCAGATCACCAGGCTGTGAGTGGCACTAATAGCCAGCTACTAAACCATGGTACAAACTGACAAAGTTTGATTGTTGTCATGTTTCAAACAACAATGCTGCATAACTGTTGATATATCACTTACCTAGTTCGCATTGTATCTGGTAAAGAGTTGTCTTGAACAAAGACAAGTAGCATTTAAAAGAGGATCCAATCCTCATTCATTTACAAAACAAATGTATGCCTTGTCATGAGAGTCATGTCATCATAACAGTGTGCGTGCAATTCCAGCAAAAAGGGTTTGCTGTAATTCACTGCAAACAAATAGTCCTAACAGTCCCTTTAATTGTTCTTTCATTATATTATCTCTATATTCTTCCTAGCTTTTTTCCATTTCCCCTCTCTTTAAAACCTTCTTTCTTTCCATCTGTCCTTCTGTATACATTTATTTCATTTACCGATTTACTTCTTTTATTCTGTTTCTATGCTGCTGTCAACTCTCCCTTTGGTCTATTACATGCTATTTGCATTTCCTCTTTTACTTTTATTCGGAGTTGGTTTGTGATTTTATGAGTATAACTGGCAGAGAGCTCTTATTAGAGTGCTATTTTCTTGAAATAACATCAATATTTAGTGCTGGTGTATAGATTGTTGTATCATACAAATCAACTAGTGATATGACTTTTTTGCATGATAAATGCCACTTACCAGCCATCCAAGATTCTTGGCTGAAGCCTCTTAAGTGGTATAATTCTAGTAATTTTACACAGATATTTTTTGTAGTACTAAGCTTGCAATACCCAACTTGTAAATTTGTTCCATGTTAGTTGCCTACTTATTGTTTATCAGCCAGTGCATAAGAGTCAGGATTATTGTTGGTTCTACTCAGGGAGATATAAGCAGATGGTATTTGCAAGATGTTATTGGTCTTTGTTGGCCACCTTATTGTTTCTCACTGGAGGTTGAGGTGGAAAAGAGCCAATTCAGCTGTTCTGCTATCCCCTCAAGCTTCTTTATGCTGATTTCTCACCAGCTGTGATCACGCTTCACTCTTAGGGTAAACTAGCTCACTGGTCAGACCCTCACTCCTCTCCAGCAAACCCATTCCTCTGAATATGGTCATTACTGACTCTAGAAAACCAACATAGTGAAGGCCATTTGCCAAACTCAAGACATCATTTAAGTGGTTGAGAAACTTGTGAGTGACATCAAGGTGACACTAATATTCTGTAAAGTCCACTAACCCTTGCCTTGCAAATGTCTGTTCTTCCAGTATATGACTTCCTAATGAGTTACTTTCAAATCTAGAGCCGAATGAGAACATGCTCTTTTAGCTCAGTGAATCACTGCAGGTGCTGCCATACCAATGAAGGATTTCTTCTATAACTAAGAGACCTCGGAACAAATCCAGGACTGTTATTCATATCCTGCTCTCCTGTGTCTCTGACGTTCAGCTTCTTTGTGCAAACAGGCAGAAAACATTGATACACATTTCTTTAGAAGTTTATATAAAACTTGTGTTAGCTTCAAGTCATGTAGTACAACACAAGAAGAGCTCTTAACAAAAAAGTCAATATAATTCATCCTGTTATAACCACACATGAAAATTACAGGACCCTCTAATTTACTCTCTCTATATATAGAGAGAGTTTAAAAGGCTGCAGGGGTCGACACAAACTCCTGTGTCAATACATACAACAACATCCAGTGTTAAAAAATGAAGCCATTTTGAACTCAGAAGTGTTCAAAATGCAGTACCATCAGACTTCATAAGGTTCATTTTACTGGCAAGTGAAACATGTCTACAACCTGGTATCAGGACAAGTTCTTTTATAACAGGCTTATAAAACAAGGCTTATAAAACAAGGCTCATCAGTGTATTTACTTTTATTTTATTTAACAACTAGTGGACAATGTTTGTTATACAAGTTTGATATAATAGAAATGAATATTTCATATGAGTCATCTACATTTTCGACAAAAAATATTATGCCAAACTTTATCCATAAGATCCTTCCTAAGGCACTCAATTGCATTGTCAGTTACATGTCTTACCAATGTCTTGATATTTAGTTCAATAGTACTATCAATGTTGATATCATAGGCCACAAACACAGGCAAATGATCTGTAATATCATTTATGAATAAACCTCCAGTTATATTCCCCTTAGTTACATTTCTGAAAATATTGTCAATTCACAAACTGGGTAATGATAGCCGATTTCGCTTTGTTGTCCTTCCTTGGGAGTGCATGGCAGGCTGAGATGGTACGGCTGTCAATATTTATATACTTTGAGGCGAAGAACCGGAGTACCTGTTACTCCAGAGAGTACATTTCCCCCTCCATGTCTGCCTCTGTCACTGGCTACAGCTGCAGCTCTCGCATAGGAGTGGTGTCTGGTGTTAAGCCCACTCACAGTCACATCATCCATTCTCATATATTGTTCCAGTTCATCTACTTGTCTCTCCAAGAGGCAGATTTTCTTGTCCTTTTCCATTACTAATTTCTTTAACTCACACTCTTCCTCCACTAGTCCAAGCAGTCTTGTCTGTTGTTACTTTTATCTCTACCGACATGAAGTTTAGAGACTGTTTAATCTCCTCCATGTCCTCCGTTTGAGGCTTCTTAGGTGGCATTTTGGCGAAAGACAGAGTAAGTTTTTCAATTTATTCAGACTTACAGACAGTCCTGTTGCTCATTAGCCGTAGTCACAGCCCCTCCGGAGGTGGTGTATGGGCCTCTGGTTCGGCTGCTAAGCTCGTTAGCCGTAGGCGCAGCCCTGCCGGGGACGGTGTGTAAGCCGCAGGTCTGGCTGCTGGGCTCGCAAGGCGGAGGCGCAGCCCTGCCGGAGATGATGGGTAGGCCACGGGTTCTGCTGCAAGGCTCGGCTAGCCAGAGGTGATGGGCCGCTAGTCAGGGAGGAGGTCCTATACGCTGACTGCTGCTAGCTCACTCGATGACTGCTTGATGGTCCTCTAAATCTGTCTTTCACCACCTCGCTTTCACCACTTTTGCAACAAGTCAGTTCCAGGGCTGGTTTGGAACTTGTGCCTAACCAGGACCCAGTATTTTGTGTTTTCACCTCAAAAGACGTTGCCCTTAACCGGAAAAAACGGTTCACCAACACTCTGCTGGACTAGAAGACAGAACCACCAGGACTGGTGCCAGGTTGTAGTGGCCAACATTGCACCATTCAGTGGCATTACTGTACAAATCTGGAGTTTTAGTTCCAGGTTCAGTTTTTGCAGAGGGTGTAACATGTAGCGGTGTAATGATTTGTTATAACAACTATTAGATTTGTATCACAATTTGTGGTTGCTGATTTTTTTCAGGGCCGATATTGGTTAATTTAGAATAATACGATCTGAAAAGATTCAGTGACTTGAAAACGATTCAGTAACTTTTTTGCCAAAAACTCAACTAGTGAGAATGTAAAATAAATATCTGATGTACTATGTTTGCCTATGACCAATATACCAGCAGATATCTAAACGTGTACATGAAAACAAATTCTTATAATACCCAAATATGACTCATGCCAAAGATCCAGAACACTACTAAATTAAAATAAGGATCTTTATTTAGTAACAGTAATCTAAACTAAAACTAAACGCACAATTTACATGAAGACATTAACTTGTGAATTTATGAGCTGCTGTAAATTCTGAATGGCCGTATGCAGTGAAGTGGGACACGGTAGTAGTTAAGTTACACTTATCTTTGATTATTTCAAAAAGATGCAACCTACACAACTTTAACATGCCTAAAAATAATCTTATATTTGATAATGGTGGACGTGAAATAACAGTTGCATATATCTTTGTTTATCTCACAAAGATAATTCACACAACTATGTAACTATAACAGTTGAATTGTTTTATGTATTATTGACTGAAGGAGGTCATCTAATGCGAATGCAGATGACATCACAGACAGGCAGACTCAATAGAGTAATGTTTAACTGAAGTCTTTTTTATTAAAAGTGCACTAAAAAGCACCTCTATATAAAGTTTGCCATGCTTATATCGATTATATCCATACTAGGAAGTAACACGTTGGATTTATTACCTTTTAAAACAATTTTAGATCGATTTATGTCGTCCAGAAAGCCAACTTGCAGAGCATAGACCGATGTAGTTGGATCATAGGAATATAAATTGATACATCAATGTAATAGATGAGTCATTACACCCCTACTTTCATGTTAGTCTCCAAACTCAAGAACATTCTCTAGCTCTAGTTGTATTTGTTTTTATAATGCATAAGTTTTACTACATAAAATCCTCTCGTAAGTGACGAAGTACACATTTGTTTTTTCTTTGTGTTCAGCGAAAATAAAATGTATGAATGCATATACTGAAACAGGTCATGTTACAGTCATTACAAAAGTTACAGTCACACCAAATCTGTCCCGAGATTACTTTGTAACAATGGGCAACTATGATACTTAGTAAGAAGCACGCTGTTGCTCATCAACTTTGTCCTTATTTCTCTACTTAATAAATGTTAGCTTCACAAACTCACAGTTTTGAGAATGTACTGCACCCATTTCTGCTCCTTTTTTTCCTAACACAGTCTTGCTTTGCACTTAATACACATTAGCAAAAATCTGTATGACCACAAAGGACTGGAAAGTTGGAAAAATCATCACAGAAACTTCTGTTACTTCCCATGACTTTACAATAATAATCTCTTAAAGCACTTTAAATGGAAGCATCCTAATCAGCCTGTATGTCTTTGTGACAGTGAAGCAAGTTGCTTCATTTTGCTTTAATGACTCTGCAGAGAGGTACATTTGTTGCACATTAGATCAAATCATTCTGGTCTCAGCAGCTTCTTATAATCAGGTCTCTAGCTGTTAAATCATGATTGGCAGTTGCAAACTCGCTCACCTGATATATGTGACCAACATGAAAAAACTGACACCTGGCACAGCGAACAACACTCATTATAAGTATTAAATGTTATTAAGGGTGTCAGAGTCGTAACGACAATTGGCAGCATGCGTGGAGATAATGGATCAGAACAATTCACCTTGCAAAGATAACAGTGTTTAGCAGCAGTTGGTACGAAAGAGGCTAAGGACCACTGAAAAAATAACTCTGAATTCTCTGACATTTTTTTTTAGAATTTCGACTTTTTTCTCAACAATAATAACAATAATAATGAATATATTTGACTTTTTTGTTTGTTTATTTTGTTTTTATCTCAGTGGCCCTAATGCTCTTCTGTAAGTTTGTGTTGTTACCACATTGATACATTTTTCAGTATCACATAATCACATCATTTATATATACCCTAATCATTGTCAGATAATTTATTTGTTTAAAAATAACTTCAGTGGTTGAAAAAGAAACCTCAAATAGTTTTGAAACCTCCCCGGGTGTTGGTGCTGAAAACAGTAATAGAAAATAAAGCTCAGAAATCGCCTTTTTAGCCTCGATGAAGTTTAAACTAAAGGTTTCACCCGATGCATTAGTGAGGTACCAGGGTTGTTTGATTGAATTCACATCTGTCAGTGGATGTGTGTTTTGTACTCTGACTCAAGCTGAGACCTAATGGCCAATTTAGGCCAATTACAGCAGTATTTGCAGAGCTTTTGGCATTTGGGCTGATGAAGAGAGAAACCTGCTCTGATTGGCCGGGCCAGGTAAACACAGACGGGAACAGAAGAATTCATTTGGCTGAAATCCACTCGTAGTTGAGGACATCAGCAGTCAAACTTGGATAACTTTCTAACCTAGAACAAAATAATTATTTCATTACATCACTCTTCAAAGCTTTAAAAACCTATGTGAGAGATTTAACAATTAACTGACATGAATCTAATTTGAACCACTCATTGAAGGAGGCTTTGGTGTTCTCTACTTGTGAACTTTCAGTCATCACTAACATTTCTCCTGTGCTGCCATGTTTTCCACAGCCACTCTCCTCACTGTCAGCACTGTGATGGCTCCAGAAAGCAGCTTCTCTGTTTTCTGCCCACATACAAGAGGATCCCACCAGACACATGCGCACACACCCAAGAGACAAGCTGACATTCCCACCAAACCTGAGCGCACAAACACACCCACAAGGAGCGCTCACAAAGATATATACAGCTGTGCATTGTAAACTTGTATACCTGTGCAAACACAATAATAAGGCTACACTGAGTTTACATTAACAATAAGACCAAATGTCACTGAGATAGATATGCAGCCCTCAGTATGAAGCTGCAAGAAGGGATAACTTATTATGAAGATAGAGACAGTCCAGATAAATAATTAAACTAAAAGCATAAAGTTTGCATCGCTCTCTATCTAGATTAATAAATTAGAGTCGAGAGAGTACTGACTTTTCTTGTGATGTGTCAGAAGAAAGTGTGAGGCCTGAAAGAGAACTTGAGTGCCAAATAAAAGCAATAGATTGGAAAGATAATAATATATTCTATTAAAAACAGGCTTAGACAACTAGTCTGTGGAGTTTTTTGTGTGTGTGTGTGTGTGTGTCCTTGTGAATGCCTGCTGTGGCTCTATGTGTTTATTGTAGGAAAAACTCAAAGGGCCATGGTCATTTTCACAGCTGAATTTATCATGTTTACATTCTGTGTAAAGCTAAAATAGTGCAGGAATATATTTGTTTATGACTCGTCAATTTGAGTTCATGAAGGCTTACAGTTAAGCATGGTGGGCCTAAACTGTCCAACAAAGGGGGTACATTATAGCTTTATCCCTGATATCAAGAGTCAGTAACCTGCACTTGTGAGGTCTTGGTCAACACCAGTTAACTAGTTGAAGCCTGAAACCCTAACCAATGAAAATAGTGTGATTTGGTTGTTATTGGTTAACTTGTGCACATTTTGAACCTTAACAGTGAACTAGAAAAGACCAAAACACCATTACTAGCTGTGCTACTGGACCTTTGGCCATTGGTAGTTAACTAATTACAATTTTGCACCTTGCTGGTGAACTAGTGAGTTAAAATTCTTAACCAATTTTTACCAGTGGGGAATTTGGTTTTCTGAATTGATAGCACCACAAAGTTTCAGTGAATATACTAGTGGCACAGTAATACATCTAATTGTGCATTTTCCAGCTGGAAGCATTGTTATGAAATGCATGAACCTGTGAGAAAAACAGCTAAATTAGGTCAGCTGTGAGTTTAGTTCAAAAGCTGCTCAGCCGGTGCTGTGTGAATCAGGTGACTCTAATGTTATCTCAGTCTCCAGCTATTTCAGCTCACATGACCAACATTGCTTGATCTTGCAGATATCCACCCACATGATTTACCCCCCCAAAAAGGCTTTTCTGAGAACCCATCTGCACATCACTGCATAAAATGCGCTTACAATTGTTCCCCGTCAGCTCCCATGAACACATCTTGCCACTCTTCTCTGACCTCTTTCTCTTATGATGCGTTTTTGTCCTCAGAATTGTTTTTGCTGTCAGGATGCTATTGTTGATGCATTGTTTGTGCTGCTTTCCCTGCTAAACTCTGTCATTCTGCAAATACCCCAGTGTGACGGCTGTTTGTCAGATGCTGGAACTAGCGCGTCTGTAATGATCATAGCATATTCAAAGCAAATTAAACTGCACGTCTCGCCCCATTCCAACATTTAGCTGAACAGCAAACAGAGCCTCTCGACTCTGTCCGCATGCCTTATGTCTTATTTACACATTACTCAGTCTGGGTAGGCATGCTGTTTGTATAAAAAAAGGGGAGGGGGGAACTGAAAACACTATTTTTTTTTCTTTTTCGGGGAAGAAAGAAATAAAGAGAGAAGAGACTGGAGGCAGCGAAAGCCTGTAAGCTCATCAAACAACATAAAATCTAGACTTATAGTTTGATCCCACCCTAAAAAAATACACCATACCTCATAATCCAACAGACAACTAAGGCTTTAATTTTACTTGTTTGTTATCTTGAAATAAAAAAAATCTCTCTTTTTAGCATTATATATGCTAAAAGAATGTCTTAATTGATTGTTTTCAGCCTTCTTCACAAGTTGGTGTTTGATGTAAAGTGTCGCTCAATATAGAAGAACCTAATCTGATTTTCCTGAAGGATCCTTCCTCTCCTCTATACCGTAGCCTTCAGTTAACCATCTGCTGGGAACAGGAGCACATGTTAGAAGATGTGTTAATGAACGCAGAGTTATATAACCTAGACCTGTGACGGTGAAGGGAAAGATAGAGAGGCAGTGTGGTGCAGCAGCAGCAGCAACAGCCAGATCTGCATCCCTTCGCGTTGAAGAGTTTCTTTGTGCCACCACTGCCTCCAAGTGGCCAGAGGTGGAACTCCCCTCCTTTTCTTTTACCGCCCTCTCAAACATGACATGACAACAGCTGCTTTGCCTTTTCTCCTTCTTAAAGAAAAACTCCAGAGACATAGGGGCTGATGTATCTTGCGTGGCAGGCTGATATAGGGATGGTATTGCTTTTTCGATGACCACTATTAAATGGGGTTGCATGCTGACACAGTACACCACAAAGCAAGGAAGACTATTACAAATCAGTCCCCCTTGCTCTCCCTGTTTTCCTCCTTCCTGCCAAAATGCCATACCTGGCCCCTGCCCTGGCCAGCCATCATAGCCTTATGAATCAAAGACACTAAGGCACAAGTAGGCAGAGACAAGAACTTATGAGCACTTGGCTCTGTCTCCCATTCCCCTTCTTTCTCTCTTTCCCTCTTTACTGGAGTCTGAACATTTTTCTCCTGCTCTCCTACATTTATCTATCCAGCTCGGTTGGCTGATAAATTCTCAGGCAAGACTTAAAGCACCAGCTGAGCAGAATTTTCCTGGGTCAGACTATGTTCTCATAAGTTTATATACAAAAAAAGTCAACGTAAGGATAAATGTGGAAAACTCCCCCCTCCCACCCACCAAAACCAGACATTAACACATCAATATGCGTTTCTCTTTGATTAGCTGATCTGCTTTATTGATAGAACTATTTCTTAAAAGTTTTTAAGATTACAGCTGACACAGCATGCAAAAAAGTAATGACAAACAGCTTTGGCTGAGAGCTGGCAACCATGAGTGTAAAACGTGTGCTGTCAACCACTCGTTTCTAAAAAGGCATTGTGAAGGCTAACAATGGTGTTTGCCACAGTGGAAGCCCCAAATTCCATACTAACTTTAAACAAATTAATCTTGATACAAGTGAAAAGTTGGTGCTCATGCAGCCAAATTCATCTCAGGTTGTTGGCTACATCTTTCTGTCAAAGTAGCCCAGCGCCCCATTATGCATAACCCATTGTCTTTTGGAGCAGACACTCAAAAACTTTGGTTTCCACACCCAAAAAAAAACAAAACAAAAAAAAACATCTACATTGTTACTGAATAAACTCTTTAATTGTGATACTCAATCCTAGTGTCTCATTTCTCAGGTGAGCAAAACTTGAATTAAGATCCTTCATAAAGTACGCATTAAGGAGGTCATTTATAGCCACATCTAACTGCTAGCTAGCAGATTGTAAGAAGTAGTACGATGAAAAGAGCTAAACAGCAGATGAGCCTTTGACAAAGCCAAAAATTGGTATGTAGCAATACTTTCGCGATGCCTATACTGTCTCTTTTACATATCAGAGGTTTCATGGCACAGCCTCAGTGACTTCCTGTGCCCATCTCTTGGCTTGGGGTTAACACAGAAACACATTACAAGCAGAGGTCATAGAAATATTGTGCTCAGTTTTTTTTCCCAGACTTAACATGAAGCAAAAATGTAGCACTGGCCATCAGTGGGAGACAAGTCAATGCAGAAAGGTTTATAGATATTAAATGGGACTGAAAAGTACTTTATTATTCAGACTTGGTTAGTTGTGAGTTTGATTAAAGGCACACACACCCTACACACAGTAAATAGCTGATAAATTGGTGTTTAGGGCATCTAAACACAAAACGTACATATGGCCTACCAGTAAAAGTGACATACAAAAAACAAACTGGAAAAATAATCTTTCTACACATTGAAAAGTAGGCAGCTGCTCCTCAGTGTTTGTGTATCCATGTTTCAAGCAAGTTAGCTATTATGCAGCAATTTATATTTGATTTGCTTTGAGATGTGGCGACCAAAAGAAAGTAAGGCTATCTGTTTCAGTCTTTTTGATAATCTAAGCCAAGTACTTCTGGATGTAGAGGTGCCAATCACTTATAATTAAAAGATCCCCACAGTTTGAATTTTCAACATGGTCAGTGTGTTCCGTACTTGCCTGTTTTATTGTTCAAGTAAAGTGAAAAAACACTCCATAAATAAATCTTGATCTAATTGCCTTACGCAATGTGCAAAACTTGGTGTTTTCAAACATTTTCTTCACTTTCTTTGTTTGAAAGTCACATTTAGACTCTTCAGCAGACTCAGATCTAACTAGAATTCAAAACTAAGTCGTATTGGATTGAGTTATGCTTGTCTAAACAGCATGGATTTGTAATAATGGACCTGCCAAAGAAGAGCTTAAGCATTAGATTGTAGGACTATTTACACTGCTTTAGAAGAGATAAAAGCTCTGTAGTTATCTATTTAGGACATTCCTTATTTGTGAAACCAGCACAATAAACTAACCCCCTTTAATTCACCACTGTGAGTGAAATCACAGAATGTCACGAATATTGATGAAATTGTAACACGTTTTAAAGTTACTATCTCCCTGTTTCTCTGCCTCTGTGCTTACAAATAACCCGTCTAATAAACAGAGCCTGGGACGAGTAGAGGAGCAGTGAAGCTCACACTCCAGTGTGCTTCACTGCTCCTGAACACAACCATTTCATCTGTTGAGCCAGCAGGCCAAATCAAGTGGTCTTTATTAAAGTCGCTTTGATGGATTCACCCCTGGCCTCCCCTGCTGTGATCTATCGCCTGTCGAGGGCTTGGAGGTCGTAATAAACTTGTTTAGCAAGGGGGTCACTGCATGGATGCTGAGCATGTGAGTGTGTGTATGTGTGTGTGGGTGGGTGCTTTCTGATTTGACATAATGCTGTGTGGCTGAAAGACATTCTGTATATCAGTAGCTGTTGTTGCTGTAACACAGACTTACTTATTAGTACATTCTTACACTGTTGTCATGCATGGTGAGCACTGTTTTCCCCTTAAACAGTTTAACCATCCTGAGCAGCTCCTGCATATTTCCTAGAAGTAGTAAATCAAAGCATTTGTGCCTTCAAGATTTATCAGAGCTTTACACAGTTATACTGTTTATCTGCAAAATGGGATATTTTTAAGCTTTCCTACAAACAGATATTTTCAATTTTCTTAAGCCTACTGTTAGACTTTTTTTTAGATAGTTATGTAACACTTTGAAAACAACACAGATGCTACAAGATAACCTAGGGCAGATTTTACAGGGTGGTCAGAGGTGGCATGGGGGATCCTTAAAATCTTTTTTGCCACCCAAAAATCCTAAGCAATGACTGAATACATACCATGTGTAAGGTAGGACTCATTTTTACTTCTGCAGGATAATTTTGCTTTTATTTGCCAGAAAATACTAAAGAAACAAGTAAAGATAGAAGATAGGACATGTTGCTCTGTCCAAAGGAGGAACTATATTTCATATTTTATCACTATAGTTATATTGAATTAGAATTGTTCTGAGATAAATTAAACTTTAGATTGTATTAGGCAGAAGAGGTGAGATATTTAAGTGTCTGCCTATGACAATAAGCAGATGCTGCTGATATGTCCAGCCCTGTTCCGTGTGTTCTCTTTGGTTAGCCACTGTCCCCAGTGCATACACACAGAGGGACATACGGGTCATTGTTAGTCGAGCAGAAACCCATCCTCTGTCTAATGGATACCACAGGGACTGATGTTATTGGATGATTCATCAGATCAATGGTACACAGTCTTCTCCGACTTCTTCTCCTGAGTCCAGCATGTGTAGCCCGCTGGACTTTATGTGGCTGCAGCAGAAACAAGCACCTGGCACTGAGGGTTATAGGCACCAAAGACTCTGTGTGTGATTTTATTGTTTTAACAAAGCAAAACCTCGATTTACAGCTTTTGTTACCAGATGTTATTACAAATGATTTTTTTTTTCAAAGTAAATCATACAAGCCAAAGTGCATGATGTTCTTTTATGAGCAAATTCCCTCACAAATAAAGTTTTATGAGAGGTGTGCCTGGAAAAAATCTGTAATATTTTACTCTGTAAAGCCCTTTGGAAGACACAGCAGAGGGCAAAGCCTGTTATTGTTGTTGCTGATGTTTACAGTGTTGTTTTATGAAAGGTGGTAAAACACTGAAGTGATAGTAGTTTATCATATGGTATATGGATTGACCTACAGCTTCTGATGAGTACGGAAATTTTACAATATTAGAAAGTAGTAGGTATAAAGTAACAATGTATTGCACAGAACTATGACTTTGTAGCACAATGAGATTCAAGTTAATCCATCTCACCATTATTTTTGTGGTGCGTGTGCAATGGAGGGACTAACACTTCATTTGATAAAGCCATGTATTGGCTGATCAAGATTTTTGACTTCTGATGACACTTTTTTTTTGTTTAGCTGCATCAAGCTGTTACAAAAAACTGTAAAAGCTAAATAAAACAACTGGTATTAAATGCTTAATTCAAGTTGTGAGTTCACATTTTGCTATCCACATGAGCAAAGCAGAATATACACATCATTTATCACATTTAGGGCCTGTGTCCACCACCAAATTTTACAAAGAAAATGTAAACACTCAAGAGAAAACACGTTGCAGCATTAACAGCGCTGAAGTTGGAAATGTACCCTAAAAATTTGTGGTTGGAAATCCTCCATCACCAATATTGACCAAGCTGATGTCAGAGGTTCTGCCCCTTCTTGATTTTGATTGGTTGGCAGTGGAGTAGTGACACTGATGTGTGTGATAACATTCCAAAGGTATAACTACTTTTCCTGGGAGTGCTGTAATTTCAGCTGAACTGCTTTGGGTTTGAATAAAAATGGGTGGTGCCAGAGCAAAGAAAGACCTTGATGGACACAAGCCCTAATGCTTTTTTTTTTTTTTTTTTTTTTACTTTTTATCGTGCTCGCTGCACTAGCATGTGAGCAAAAATAGGGGCACAATCACACTGGCCAAACATACTGTGCCCAAGCACGCTTCAGCCCTAAAGCCCAGTTCATTTGGCCAGTGTGACTACAAGTGTACCGTGCTTTAGCATGGCTCACTTCTCCTCTTTGGCACGCTTCAGAGAGCTGTGCTTCAGCATAGTATACTTTGTGCATGAGCTCAAGCATACGGACACGCAACTGCTCTTCTTGACAGTCATTTTAAACAATAATTGGGGGGTTAGAGGGCCATGTTGGACCAAGAAAACTTAACATGAACCAAAAAATGACTAAAGTTGTAATCCTGTTCTCTAACTCTTATTGTGCTGACTCTGATGTGACCATGCTTCATGTAAACAGATGCTTCATGGGGATGTAGGGGGGCCTTGTGTGTGCCTAAAGACTGGTTCATGTTGGAGTAGTGTGACCAAGGGCCATACTGCCCAGCTGAGGAGCAGAGCTGCGGGTGGGCAATCGTGCTTGAGTTCAGCATGGCTTGGATGGCCAGTGTGACCACGACCTAAGAGACAGGGATTATGAACACACCTTACAATGCCTCTTTGACATACGTGGTGACCCACACTGAGAATCTCACTCAGAACATAAGCAACAAACCTCTGTTCGGTCAACAGGCTTAACTCAAGACATTGTGAGACGGCTGAGGCAGCGTCAAGTTTTTTTTTTACGATAAGGAGTTGAAAAAGATCTGCAACAAGACTAAGTATTTCATTAATTGTGACTGGTTTACAATGCAAAGTTTGCAGAAAATGCTAGAAAGGACCTCAAAGCATCTTGTAGAGAGACAATTAGGATGTTGTAACTGTCTGCTTCACAGTATAAATTAAGTGTATCTCTATGTATGTTGCCAAAGATTACAAATACCAACAATACCTTGTAGTGAATGGGTTGTTTTTATCAATTTGTTATGCATGCCAAACAGCTTTCTTCCTTCCTTTCAAAGTGTGATAGGTTAAAGGTGCAAAAAAGCTGTGGCGGTTGTACAGAATTACATGGTGGTGTGGAATGCACAGGGCCTGGTTGAGTTTGAGTTAATTGGCAACATCCTGACGTCCTGTCAGAACTACTAAATAAGCAATTAGAACTTTGACTTCATAGTAAATAATATAATACACAACCAACATGATATAACACGCAATGTACATTGCCACTTTCTAGTATAAAAATAGGTTAAGTGTCTTTAAAGATTCGTCTGATTATGAATTGAGTTTTATTTTGGGTTGAGTAAGGGATAATATATGATTTATTGTATGGTTTGTTCAGTTTATTTTTGGTCATCTGGAGCAAAGCTTACACCCTCTATATCATTCATATCTTAGCTGCACAATTCTTTGTAAAATATATTCCGTGTACTTCTGTGAAGAGATATTTAGGTAAACACCAAAACCATGTAATGAACTGACAGCCTGTGTGTCTCTGGCTTGGTTTTTAGATGTCCAAAAGCTGTAACCACCAACAGTCTGATGAAGAAAGGGATTTGTTCATTATATTTTTCAGGTATTACATTCATCTTGTAATTTCACATCTTGGTCAAGCCATGGCATCAGAAGTTTTCAGGTCGCACCATCATGGTTGTCATGGTAGCCATCAGAGTGGGACCTTTCCAGTAGTACCACTTAATACCATTGTAGCGGACCACAGTTGATGAACCGGGGTAATATATGCCATTCAGGTTGGATGGACCGCATGCTTCAAACCACCAACCTGAAGTGGAAAAATGATGTAAGTAGAGAAGTCAGAATTAATTAAATTCAAGCTCATGAAATGGAACACCCAAATATACAGCTGCAAGTCAGCAGTAACTTTATACTGGCACAGGGGGAAAATGAAATGCACTTTGGGACATTTACAAGCAGGTGGATAGAAATGTTTAACAAGGTATGTTATGAGCACAGACAGATTGAGAGTGTAGCAGAAACTGAGTACCTCCTGATGCGAGCTGAGCGCATTTGCAGGTGCAGCGGTCGTTGTCTCTGTCCTTGGTGCTGAACTGGGTGCCAGTGTGGGTGAGGCTGCTGGTGCGTCCAGCTGTGCCACTGAAGCCCTCGGCATGAAGGCTGGATTTTGGATAGTAGAGACAGGGTTTCACCAGGAATAAAAGAGCAAAGCAGCAGGCATTTCTTTTCATTTTTTAAAGCTGCGTTAGGTAACTTTGCTCCTTGACAGTTCCAAATAGCACTGAGGGGATAATGCATCTTTATTTTCTTCTCAAAGTCCAACTTCCTCTGATTGGAGTTAATTCTGCAATTACTTTTGGAAATATCTGTGCAAATAAAATGCAGCCTGTCAACTTTTTTTTTTAATAGTCGTCAATTATTGGAGTGAAAATGCTTTTAGGTGTCTCTGTCTGTTTGCGTTGTGTCAGTTCTGGTTTGAATCGAGTGGGCGAGGAGGTCAGCCCTGCTGCCTGGCCTCTCCCCTGCCCTGTCATTCTGTCTAGTTAGTCTTGGACTCCCCGCCTTCCCCCTGAGATATGTGACCCCCATTCTGTATCTCATGGCAGGCTGTCTGTAATGACTAAATGAAGAATTGTCCTCTCGAATTTGTGAGTTCACAGGCCAGCGCAACACATGGACAGAGGCTTCTAAAATGACAGAGCTTTGGCCGGGAGTAATGGTGGCATAGCAGAGAGAGGCCAGAATAATAGATGAGGGGAGATTTTGTAAGGAAACTGTTCTCTTTGTGATTGATTGTGGGTGTTAAGGAAATTAAAAACTATCTTATTAGACATGATGGCAACCACAGGCCACAAGATATCCTATTAGAAGGAGGCACTGGATCGGACTGTGCCAACTCTTCCTTCTCTTTGCCACATTTGCATAAGGGGTGACTTCCAAACTTGCAGCCTACAGTACAGGCCATTCTTTTGATGGTGTGTTTTTATTTATTTATTTTTTTGTCCGTTACTGTTATATCATAAGAAAAGTGACTGGCTTCATGATAACAATGACTTTTGTTGGCTAAGCACAGAGTGGTCTGTCATGCCGATGATTAATGTCTGAATAATTTCTGAATATGAGTTGAAGACCTCCATGTTGGTCTGGGGTGCACTCTGCTGAGGAGGAGCCTTGACTTTGGCTGGAAGTTATGAACAGACGAGGCCAGCGTTTCCAGTATGCTAGTAAAGTTGTTACATATTGAACTGGTTACACAGAACATGAGCTCAGAGGTAGCAAGCTACGGAGGCGATTATGTTCGCTCAGGTGCTTTGCCTCACATGCTGTAGCTGAGAGCAAAATTGTGAAACATTCAGTTTTATCGTGCTAATTATGTGGAACAAAGTCATGCAAATGCAATTTGTTGCACTATTAGGGATCTTGGAAAGCACACATCCACACATGATGATGATTTGTGCTCTTCTAGAGCATCAATCTTCTATACTTCCATAAAACAAAAGAAGATTCCTGTGAGTATATTTGAAACCTTGCCTCTGCTATTTTTGTTTCCTTTTATTTCTGTCTAATTGGGAGAAGAGAACAGCTTCATCACACCCATGCATAATCTTGTTAGTGACTGCAGGGTTAGAAGGGGGATTTTGGTAGAAGTTGTCAACTCCTGGCAGGGGCAGGTATGGCTGATCCCTCCTGTTCAGACTTTAGTGGATGTGCCTTCCCTGTGGGGATTTTCAGAGGCTATTGTAATGTGAGGGGAAAAAAATGAAGGTAGACAAAAGTGGCTTGTGCCCTCTGCTAAGCTTATCATAATGAATGGCATTCTTAAAAATGGACCAAGTAGTTTCTAAATGTGAGCGCACAGGGATAGGAAAAAGCTTAAAGCACAAGAAAATAGCGAGGAAGTTGAACTGTTGATAATGGTTTCTAATCTGTCGTGATTTCAGGAGTCTTACACCCAGAGGCAAGGCAGCGGGTGGAAGGGTGTTACTGAATCACAATTACGTCGTTCACAATAGAGGCTCTTAATAAAACACTTCAGTGAAATTAAACACCTTCATTATACTGCTATTCATGTCTGGTTTCTGACATGTTAAGGAGAACTTAATTGGGGACCTGAGTGTATTTAAAGTGTTTAAGTATAGCCTTTTGTCATAAATTCTGCTATCATATACTTATAATGCTGGGTAATTGAAGGATTTTCTGACTGTAATAGTCAATTTTGACCTGATCATTACAGGCCAGAATAATAATTAAAAAAAGAATGCTTTGACATACATGGAAATAGTTTTTTGCGCTGAAATGGTACCTGTAATTGTTTTCCTCGCCGTCTACATAGAAGCGGTCATAATGTGAGAAAGCCTCGTTCCCCTCTCTGTCTTTTAGCTGGACATGAAGACTGTATTCTTGGGAGCTGGTCAATTTGTGGATGATATCATTTCCCAGCCAGTGCTCCCCAGATGGATCTCCAAAGCCCTGGATTAGACACAAAGACAGAAGAACAATACAGCAAGAAAATCGCCTAACAAAGCGGCTGATTTTGCCAGGGAGCTGCCAAGTGTTTTTTTTTTCTTTCGAATTAATATGAAATTGGACCTCAGTTTTGAGAAGTCAAATTCATCATTCTGATGGCCTGAGACAGTCCACTAAGTGAAATTGAAGCAAAGTAATCCACTCCCCACTCCCCAAATCACCAGTCAATCAGATGAGAATTTAATATTCATCAAATATTACTCCAATGATCTATTTATGTCTCCAACTTGCCTTGTGAGATTATCAACTTTAAAATTCTGTAACCTTGTACTATCAAACATTTTAATTCAAACAGCACTTACTTAAATCTTTTGGAATCCTATAATTTAAATTTTTAAGGACTTTAAAACAAAAGTGAAGCTGTTTTTCATTTCAGAAAACTGTGTAGCATATGCAGGATGAGTACTGGAAAGCAGTTGTATAAAAGAAAAGGATAGGTCAGTGCTAAATGACAAAGGGATGGGTCAATGCTAAATAACAGTCATACATGTGACCTTTCTAAGGATGTGTAAATTTTTACAGGTAAACAGATATTGTCATACAGGCCTACTGCATCAACGAAACATATGGAAACCGTCAATGACAGGCATTAGGACCTATTCAAAGAAATGCCTCAGGATCAGGGACAAAACATGGGTAGCTTATTAGTCTGACGAAAGCCAACACACGTGGAATGAACTCACAATGTAACAAGGCCATACAAGTGTATATGTCAAGAGACAGTTAAGAATAAACAAGTCACAACACGTTACCTGTATATTTATTTTCATGCAGAGCTATGAACAACAAAACCCCAGACCTTCAGAGCCTTCTCTGCTTGTTTACTTCTGAGTTCTGTGTCACTTTGTCTAACTGTCAGACTCTCTGTTATTGGTCTAAAGTTAACGTGAATATAAAGAGCCCATCTTGGAACATTTTTCATTAAACCAACAGGTCTGGGTTTAACTTTTAGATCAACACTGAACACACAACACTGAGTGCATTTGGGCAGCATGGCACTTCAGTATATATGTTACCTGCTATCTACAGGGGTTCCTACACCCAACAGGAACCAGATATATATGATCCACTTGTGGAATTATAGTTCTTAAAAGAAGTTTTAAGCCTTTTTTTCACTTGTTCTGTTAGCAATTACAGCCCTCTCTGCATTTTGTTTTCAACCCAAGCTGTGGCAATTGATTTGTTGGCGTGGGTGGGAGACAAATTGCTATTCCGCTCAATCACAAACCAGCCTCACTCTTTTTTTCTGTGTGCAATTTAACACAGTTGAAAAGGTCTGCTGACATATGCTTCTGTCTCTTTTTTTCTAATTGCGCAAACCAACTTTTGTTCCATTTAAAAACTTTGTAATGAGGGTATAAAAAGCGTATTCCTAATGCAAGTCCAAAACCCGACAAGAGCTTGAGGTGTTGAAACACATTTGAGTTTGTGGAAAATCTTTGTTGTGTCTTGTGTGATGTTTTATCACATCCTGTTTGTTTTTGAACTGCTGTTGCTCACACATTTCACTACCTAAGAAAGCTTCTAGATCTTGCAGAGGTTTCCAATAAGTCAATAGAGTATGGGACGTGTGTTTGTGTAGAGTGTGTGTATTTGAGTGTGTGGGAGTACAGGAGAGGGAACAAGAGCAGGTGCAATAACATGGGGGGTTAGAGAAAACACCAGGGTGGCCAAATACAACAACCAAAGGTCACCCGGGATCAAAGGCTGACCAGTATCCCACGCCTCTCTTTGCCAAACCACCTGTGGATCGTTATTGGAACCTCCTGCTCAGTCGCTCAGTTCTGTAGCACCTTTACTGAGACACTATGAATGATCATGGCGCACCCTCACCCAACCCTTTGAGAAACTCACCACTTTGTAATCCCTCCACCCACGATGAAAGTCAACTGAGCCGTTCCTTCGATGCTGCAGCACTGTCCACCCGCCACCTCTAGTCTTCATGTCACAGAACACCTGTGGAAATACAGGAACATTACATTATTAAAGCTTAATGACAAACTCAGTGCATTTGAAAACATTAAGCAAAGTGTCTGCAGCCAGTAACTCTGTGCATCCAAAAGTGACATCAATTGGCTCTTGAACAGTACATTATTGTTTTCCACACTTGGTGGTGGAAGGAGCTCCAAGATGCTAGAATGCTCTGTACATCTGAGGGAAGCTTTGGAGAAACCTTTGATTGCCTGTGTACCCAACCCTGCTAGTCTGATGAAACCCTTTTACCTTCTGAATATGAGCTTGCATTTGTGTCTTATGTGGGTCACAGTTCATGACAGTTTCAGACAAAGTGCTGGATTTGCTTATTTCACATTTTGTGGGTTGTTTGGATACTTAAATAATGTTAATTGTTACTTAAATGTTTAAGTATATGGGATAAAAATACTGGATCTTCATAATCGACATAATAATGTCACCTTTAAGGCTAGACTTAGGTGCAACCCACTTTCTTTTTTTTCCCCCGCAACATTTACTGATTTGGTAAAAAAGTCAAATGCGGCCATGGTAAAATGTACCTTTTGGCTCCCTCTGAGTTAATTTAATAAAACTTTATTTTCAGGTTGTCTTTCAGTTTTAAGAATTGAAAACTGATGCTTTGGAAAATTCCACACAGTTGGGTTATAAACTTAAAAAATAAAAAAATAAAAAAAAATTCTTATGCTATTCCTGATGTTTCAGGTTGACCCTTGAGACAGAAGATTAAACACTCTTTGCATTTTGACAATTAACCAAGATGTTTAATTTCTGTTTGAGTAAAACATGGCCTGAAATAACAACAGTAATTAAGACATTTTGGTCTTGCCATTATTTGGAGGAATTCTTGGAAGTGCCCAATATTTTATTTGTCATGAACTGATATGACCCAGGTGGGATGGAAAACTAACACATCACTTTGTTCTCACAACCTTTTGGCTTTGCATGGGAGGTATCTGTGTTTTTGGTAACACACTGTTTACTTTTTACTTGGCTGCATATTATGCCTCTGTAGATTTATTTGGATGAACAAATAGAAACAAAATACACTCATTTGTCTAGAGAGAGAATTGGAAATTTAAACATGCTAAGGGATTTGTACGGATATTCAAGGTGTTTAACGGGGATTATTCCAGCTTCACTTGGGAACTATGATGAAATCAGTGTGAATTTCCTCAACTGATAGTAAGATTGGGGGCTTTTATATCCACAAACAAAAACATCCTACTCAGTAAGCTTACTTCAAGTCTAAAGGATGATATTTTTTCAGAGGAACTATATATCAATGCAATTGTCATCCGAGATTATAGATATTGTCAGAGATATTTCAGACTTTATGACATTCTCTAAAACCAACAATCAGGATGATTACCCACAAGCCAAAATTGATTCTTGCAGTCAGTTCCTTGAATGTTGTCCACATAACAACTGCTCTGACCTGTTTGACAGCCAAGTGGCAAAGCTTTGGACCAGTATCTCAACAGATTTCTCTTTTGCAACAGCCCAGATGGCTTTCTTCTGCTTGAAATAAAAAGGGACTTCACTTTCCCGGAATAGTGAAGCTGAGTCAAGGTCAAAAGGCACTCGGGTCTCTTTCTTAAAGAGCAGGGCTGGCTGGCAGTGCGCTGTGATTATATTTTTGTATATTAAGCCTGTGCTTTGGCTTTAAAGGCAAACTGAATAATATAAAGGGGTCTTGAAATAGAGTTGTCAATTTCAGTAATTTTGTGGTTGTTACTTTGATCTAAACCAGGTCCATGTTTGAGGCCCTTTTTCTTCTTCTTCTCCTTATTCTTCTTATTTGTATTATTATGCATATTTAAACTTCTAAAGAGATCTAGAATGCAGCAGCACGTCTGGTCTTTAACTAGCCTAAAACAGCACACGTCACCCTGCTGTTAATTTGTCTTCACTGGCTTCCAGCATTAGCTTGAATCAAATTCAGAGCTTTTCTTCTGGCTTACAAAACAGTGACAAGAACGGCTTATTCCTATCTAGAGTCCCTCATCCAGGTCTACACTCCCTCCCGCCCACTACACTCTGCCAGTGAGAGACGCCTGGTGCTCCCAGCTCAGCATGGCTCTAAAGCTCTATAGCCAGACTCTTCTCCTTTGTTGTTCCCAAATGGTACAATGAATTACCCCACTCCATATGATCTGCAGAGTCCCTTTCTACCTTTAAGAGATGTCTGAAAACTCACCTGTTTAGGGAACACTTAGGCACTCCCCTTCTACTTTTAAGAGAGGTCTGAAGACTCACCTGTTCAGGGAACACTTTGGCACTTAATCTGACCCTTCTCCTCTTTGTCCTCAGTGGTCAGATCAGAAAGTCTCGGACTGAGCTCTTAACAAACGAAAGCACTGAATATTGATTTCTCCTGAATGTTGAATCTTAGTTATGGACGATATTTAGATAGAACAAAAAAAAAAAAAAAAAAAAAAAGGGGGGGGGGGGTGTTTAGTGGGCACTTGGTGACAGAGTACCTGTGACAAATCCAACCTGAAGCATTTATTCGCACTTAATAAGGTTTCTCCTTCTTGTCAAATTCTTGCTTGTGTTGTACGTCGCTTTGGAAAAAAGCGTCTGCTAAATGAAACTGTAGAACTTAATCTGACCCTTCTCCTCTTTGTCCTCAGGGGTTGAATGAGTCAGAAGGTCTAAGACTTAGCTAGTAGTAAATAAAAGCACTGAATATTGAATGTTGTTGAACACTGAACAATATTGCCGATATGGAATTTTATTTTTGGCGACATTGTTTGGATGGAATAAAAATAAACAAATGAATAAATAAATAAATAAATAAATAAATAGATAAAAGGGGGTGCTCTTTGGGCACTTGATGGCAGAGTATCTGCAATACAACAGGATATACATGTCCGGTTTGTTGGGTTTTTTTTAAATCAAGAAATACAATCGTTAACTCACTATTTGTTCTGGGGGAAGGCATAATGTGTTTGATTTAATGTGCTATGTACCTTTTAGAAGTATGAAATATAACCAAGAGGAGTCTGATCATAAGTATAAATTATTTGATGTGTAAACATCATTATTATTCAAAACCTTTGAGATCAAAAGTTAGCTAGGAGGATAAATTGAACTGGCATTCCACACATATTGCTGTCTCCTTTCCAACTGAGGAATCCCACTCTCTGCTTGGAAAATATAGGGCAATTTGTATCTGACCCACTTTCTTGCAGCCACCCAGAATGCCAGCCACCTTGGAATTTAGATGGCGTAGATTGAAAGCAGCAATGATTTGGGGAATACTAACTTGCATCAGTGCAATAGTACATTGGCCCCAGTTGGCAGGAAACACATGGCACCAGTACCCAACACCTGGCTGACTTGCACACAGGAAATGGAGAGGAAGAGCAGGGGAAAACAGAGGCAGTACAAGCTGGTGCCAACGAGCAAACTAGACTGAAAATAATGAGTAAAGGAGGGTACATACATAATGATTGTCACACTGTTTTTGTTTCGATTTTCCTCCTTCCCAACCAAGGACAGACAATGCCTGATTATCTTGAGTCTTATAAGTTTATCCTGTGGTCTGAGGTGTGTTAAGTTGAATTTGTCCTAATAATCAGTTTTGAAAGGGGTTGGGGCCAAATATCAAACTTGTTCAATATTTACAACCAAAATCTTTGTGTGGAGAAAGCCAACTCCCCTGAGTCATGACTTTATGAGTTGTGACGTAAAATGAAATGTAGCCAGTCAGAAGGCGAGCTGACTGAGGAACGAGGAAGCAGACGTAAACAAATCAAGCATGGCTAACCTGACACAGAAAGTTTGTGAGGAAAGTCTGTGTCCCCGCCGTCTCCAGGATTTTTTTTTCTTTTTGGTTCAGGAATTTTCCATTAAAAATAGTCCCAAGACCACCATCATTGCCTCTTCTATGTCCTCTTCCATGTTGCCTTTGGTGTTAGATGGTTGCTGCTATCTGTAGCTATGTTTCTTGTTCTACTTTTTGTAGATCAAGTTTGGTCACATGAGATTTCTGTCTTGGAGGACTAGATTCAAGATTGGTGGTGAGACAGAATCGTTTTGTGTGTGGTGAGCTGTGTTGAGATTATCGGAGCACACCACACACAATACAATCAAAACTGTTCCATGCCTGATTTTTTATATTTATGTGTGGGGTCTCTAACAGATAAAGAAGTGCTCAAGATTTAGAAAACCATTACTGTATGTGTGTACCCCCTAAAGATGAAAAACTGTTTCACTCCTGTCTTCCTTTATGTGAGAGCTCTGAGAATAAACAGTCCAGCCAAGACTTCTTGCTGGGATTCAAGGAAAGGATAGTCTGCTTGTGAATCCCATGGTTCACTTAGCAAGTGCTCGGTGCTTCAGCACACAAGAGGTTCTTCTTGAGCTATTCTGACTTTGCATTCAGCAGTGCCCACTCACTTGCTCACCATAAAGCCTGAGGGCTGGAATGCTCCTGTTGCTCATTATTGTTCCAGCTCTCAGTAGCCTTGTATCTTTTTTCCATCAACCTCTTTACTCACACAGATACAGCAAATTATTGTTTTATCACAGTAGTCATCTCTCTTGTGCTTTAAAGTATAAAATAAAATAAAATAAAATAAAATAAAATAAAATAAAATAAATGTCGTTATATAGTGTTGTGTGTACTTGTATATCTATCTCAAAGAGGACTTTTGGCATTTTTGAACGTTCACCAACCACTGACTAGTAAATCAGATGCAACATTTTTGAAATCTTTCTTTCTTTGTCCCTTTTCCCTCTCTATTTCATGAATGTGTTTGATTTGTGGGTGTGGGTCTGGTGAGTGATGAACTTGCACATCTATTAAGAAGGGGACTTCTTTACTATTACACATTCACAAACAGGGGGGCCAGCAGGCCAAAAGTGGAGATTTCTTTAGGTCTTTCGCTGCAACATTTACTGATTTGGTAAAAAGTCAAATGTGCCAGTGGTAAAATGTACCTTTTGGCTCCCTCTGAATTAATTTAATAAAACTTTATTTTCAGGTTAGCTTTCAGTTTTGAGAATTGAAAACTGTTGCTTTGGACTAACAAGCAAACAGAAAATTCCACACAGTTGGGTTATAAACTTAAAAAAAAAAGAAGAAAAAAATCCTATGCTATTCCTGATGTTTCAGGTTGACCCTTGAGACAGAAGACCTCTTGGTGTCATTATAATGCGTGCATTTACCTGTTTACGTAACCAACAGGGGACTCTGAGCTCATAAAACGGTCACCAAGGCTAGCAAGACTAGAGAGGACATTTTTGAGGACTTATAATCGTCTGTTTTTCTTAGAACATCATCACATGGTGTGTGTTTGTGCATGTATCTGTACTTACATATATATCAATATAGGACCAAGATGTCACTGCACATCCACCAACAAGGACACTTCTGAGGTCCCTTGCTGGTTATATTCTCTTGAGGTCATGACACAAAGTTTGTGAACGAATGGGATCAAAAGTATTCAGGTGTGCCAAAAGTTACATAACTGCAGTGTTAAACACTGATAGAAAAATGTTTTAGATGACTAAAGAGTTCCATGTCCAGGTCAGTTTGATGATATTTGTAGGAAAAGGTCAATGGCCTTTAAAGCCTTACTACCTTGACAGTCTCTGTGGAGTTAGCAAGGCGTATACTGTATATTCCACTCTCTGTCACTCCAGATCGCAGGATGTCAGCACAGTCTCTGAAAGTTAACAGCTCCCCTTTGGGTAAATTGGAGTTTTCTGCAAAACAAGCAGACATTCATTTACAGATGGCAACCTCATGGGTTCTGCACACTAATCTCAGCTCCATATGCGAGTTCTCTTGTAATGTTAAACTCTTGCCAAGCTTGCAGTGTCAGTGAGACATGCATGTATGTGGTGTTTCTGAGATCTGAGTTACAAGCTGCGCAAGGTGAGTCATGAAAAACGATACGTTTACAGCTCACAATTCCCACGCTCATTAATTGAAATCCTGCAGATCCTTATTTTGCAGTAATGCTAAACATTTGATGTTTATTGAAACTTTAATCTTTTTTTTCCCTCTAAGGAGGTTTTTCCATCACAGATTGCAATCCATCACTGTGTGCAACACTGTGGAAAATATGACAGAGCACTCTATGTCAATGTGTGGTTTGATGAAAAAAAGCCATAACTTTAGAGTGGTAACTGTCCTACCGTTGCAGTGGTTAACCATAGCCAGCAGCTGCTGAACAGTGTCTGTGAGTGCGGCCTGCTGTCTCTGCAGCAGAGTGCTGTTGAGAGTAGAGCTGCCCAGTTCTCCCTGCAGCTGACTGACCAGTCGACTCTGCCTCTCCAGAAGCTCTTGAAGCTTCTCCTTCTCGCTCTGTAAGCCCTGCAGCTCCCTCCCATACCGAGCCTCCAGCGCTATGAGCCTCTGTTCCAGGAAACTACAACAAACACAAAGCAAGAAACTATTTCTGACTTGTTCTCCCAAAACATCATTACAGTGCACTGTAGAAATCTAAATCAATGAATAAATAAACAAAGAATAATGAAATGAAATATGCCAAAAGAGCAAAAGGATTAGCAGAATTAATAAGAATATAATACTTCCCTCTAAAATGACATGCTTTAAAGTTTAAATCACATCAACTGACTTCAGTGCCAACATTTGGAAAACTTGCAATTATAAAACATTTTTTTACTAATACCACGGTAACAAAAGTTTGTCTTTTTGTAAGTTGTTACATTTTTTCAAACACCTGCAAAGGCTCTTGTCCATTTCTGACAATTCTGGAAGCAAATACCTTGTTCCCCATGATAATCAACAAGTAAATTGACACTGTCTTAAACTGACTTTGCCTCTTCACGATCCACATGCTGAAATGAGCCACGACTGTTTTTTTTTTTATGTCGTGAGTTTGCAGAACAAATAGAAAGCGATTTCAGTGGGCCGGTGCGAAATATATAAAGTCCCAAATTTAAATTCAATCCTTAAGATTAACACAATAATATATCTATCAATCACATATGTATTAAGGAATATTTAACATGTACCTTATATAATAATACCTAAATCCCATATAAAAAAAAGAGGTTTTTGAGCTCAGTGGGAATAACCTGGTAAAATAAAGGTTAAATTATTATTATTATTATTATTATTATTATTATTATTATTATTATTATTATTATTATTAATAATAATAATAATAATAATAATAATAATAATAATAATAATAATAATAATAATAATAATAATAATATCCTGGTATAATAAGAGAAATATATTTTGTTTTGTTTTGCTTTTTTTTAATAGGCGATTTTTTTATAGGACACTGCAAGCAAAAGGGGTGAAATGCACAGGCAT
This sequence comes from Labroides dimidiatus, assembly GCA_030710495.1. Taxonomy (NCBI): domain Eukaryota; kingdom Metazoa; phylum Chordata; class Actinopteri; order Labriformes; family Labridae; genus Labroides; species Labroides dimidiatus. Next base: position 15,313,435 of record CM061155.1, read on the forward strand.
CATCTGAGCATAAGAAAAAAAGTATGCCAAATCGTATGCTATACACTTGAAGTCCTTTTTGATAAGAAGACTGGGGGTTTAAAAAAACCAATCAATCTCTACACCAATGAGATGTTTAATAATTAACATCTTGTTAGGAAATATAAAATGCCCCCAAAAGATTTTTATTAAACACTCCATTGACTTCCCTTGGTTGTAGTGTCATGATCTATTTAAAGGGCAGCTGTGGCTCAGCTGTTGTCTCTTAATTGCAAGTTTGGCAATTTGAGCCCTTCTCCTGCTGTCTGCATGTCAACGTGTCCTTGGGCTGGACATTGAACTCCTTATTGCTCCCAGTGTGAGTGGGTATAAAATGGAATTGGATAACACTGATGGCTCTCTGCTATGGCTTCCTCCTCATGTAAGAGTGTATGGATGTCGTGTAAATACGTGAATGGGATGAAAAGTGAGAAAGACAGATTGGAAAGATGGGAAAACCCCTTACAAGTATTTGTACATTTGCTATTTATGATACTCTGCTAACAATATTTAGTCATGTATTGAAAAATCGATCAGAATAGGAGAAAAATAGGAAGAAAAAGGAGGATTCGTGGATTTGGTGAATTCATCCATTCAGGATTTACAGCTCACAGCAGAGGTTGCACAAACTCACACATTTGCATGACATTAAATAATAGACATCGGTGCGTCTGTCTCATTTGGCGAACATTATATAAACACCTGTACAGCAACAGCCTTCGCAGATGGGCCTGCATGCTAAGCCTCTTCATCACTGCCACGCGGCAACAATCTGACAACATAAGTGTGTGTGTGTGTGTGTGTGTGTGTGTGTGTGTGTGTGTGTGTGTGTGTGTGTGTGTGTGTGTGTGTGTGTGTGTGTGTGTCTGCTGCACAAGAGCCACACCCCCACCTCCAAATGAAGATCATAAATCCCAGCAGCCTGATCTTTATGGCTTTGACTAACGACTCTGCAGCAGTTATTTATTGAAACAATCAAGCCACCCAGATTGAACAAGCTACTTTTCAGCCCCATGCACACCCGGCTACTGATTTGAACGTTTTCTCTCAATCTCCTACTTCTCAGCTTTGTAGGAGGCCTGGAGGGAAAGCTGAATCAGTCCAAACCATTATGGCATCACTTAAATTTTCATATCTGATTTGTGGGAGGACACTCAATATAAAAAGGCAAAAAGATCTAACAAATTGTTCCTTTTTGTAAATTGCTAATGGTGAACAAATTGTTGAGTAGGGCTGTTAACCAGCACAGAAATGTTTGAACAGTTAGGGGGTTTTGACAAAACAAATGTGTCTATTTGGATCAAAGTACATACTGGACAATTATACTGTTATGCTTATGATCTTGTGCTATTTACTATTATTGTAATATATATTAATACTGGTCTGTTCAGGTTTTTCCCCATGAAATGCTGCACTTTCTGCCAACACTATTTTCCATGTAATGCCTGTGAAAACAAATGCGTCTCTCTGCTCCTTTTACTTGGCAGCAGTTCAAAAAGCTGGCTTCATGCCCTGGAGCATCAGCAGCAGAAGCCCACCACAACCACCGCAGTCCTTTTTTCCCTTTTATTCCACAGCTGCCTGGCTGCAAATCTACTATGACCTTTCCAGTATCATGCATCCCATCACAATGTTTACCCTTGTGAAAATGTATCCATTTATTTACATGTCAGAGCCGTGTCATAGACTTGAAGGACGAGGGTCAAAGGCCAGAGCAGGTTGAGCAGAGCCAGATGTGTAACAGGTGCTGGGGTTGGGGCACCCAGCTCTCCCAGTCACACTTTGTACAGATGAATGAAGTGATAAACAATTAAAAAGAGAAAACACCCGTTGACTTTCACACCACCCAGCACTCTGTCTTTAAAGCCTGCTGGCCCTGATATGACCTCATGTTCCTCGAGAGAGAAAAAGGAAACCCCGCCTTAAACGCACTGCCCATTCACAGGCAAACACACGCTTATGCTAACACAATACACATTATGTTGTTGCTAAGTGTGCTGTTTTTTTCAGATCAGGGATCAGTTCTGTACAATGTCATTAGATTACACTTGTTGGAGTACTTCATGTTTTGCCACCCAAAGTTATGAATCATTTTTCCGAGGAAACAGTTTGTTGTGCACAGGAAGAGATGCATCATATGCTTCCTGTGACACTTACTCTTACTCATTTAGAACGAGTGGGAAGAGAAAGACAAATAAAAGAAGGTACAAAAAATGAAAAAGTAAAAAACAATCCCTGAGACCCGAGCACACACACACACACACACACACACACACATATATATATATATATATATATATATATATATATATATATATATATATATATATACACACACACACACAGTGGGGGAAATAAGTATTTGATCCCCTGCTGAATTTGTAAGTTTGCCCACTGCCCTGGGAAATTAACACACTCTAATTTTTATGGTTGTTTACTGGTTATAAGTAAAGACAGAATATCAGTTGAAAATGCATAAAAACACACAGTATAAAAGTTATAAATTGTTGTGCAATTTATAAAGTGAAAAAGTATATTAGTATCAGCAGGGGATCAAATATGACAGATATTTCCCCCACTGTATATATATATATATATATATATATATATATATATATATATATATATATATATATATATATATATATATATATATATATATATGCAGGGGGTGGTGTATCACAAATCACAAATACACGTCTACCACAGCATTACACCAAAGAAGAAGAGGTTGTTCACACCGCTAAGAATTTTTTATCACGGCAGAAATTTTCAGTGTAAAAAGGACTGCTCGAGAAGGCGAGGCTGTTAAAATGATGTCATTTGTTTGCAAAAAACCACACTGACCTCCGGGACACATCAAGCATATTTCAGGCCTTACTCAGCTGTCTGAGAGCCACTTTTTTTGCCATTCACTCTTTACTGGCTCTTTACTGTTCCTCCACCTGCACATGTCCAGAAAGTTCTGGAGGTGATATGTCACCCATGGTGCCACATTTATAACATTAACTATAGTTAGCTAGTTGTGTTAGAAGTTTCAAAAAGGCTGCAAGTAGCTCTCTGTGACTTTAATATTGTAAATTTCTGTTCTTCTTCTAATAGGGTAAGGCGAACCGTAACCCTAAGGCTTATTTTATTTACAAATCCTTCTAATAAGTCCGTAAAGCACCTTTAAATTTTAAGCACTTCTTTTCGGCATTTTTATTCCTGGGGTAAGAGATGGCAGAAATCTCTTTCTGATTTTCACAGGTCAGTGATTTGGTAGAGAGGTGATGTCTGTGTCCAGCACTAAGTGAAGTGACAAAACAGCCACAGTTGAGGACATTTTGCTTTCCTAATCTGTAAATCATAATGGCACAAAAAAATACCACCAGTTGACATACCCCCCACCGTTGTCAAGACAAGTCCAGACAAGCCTCCCCATGAATTCTACCAGTTCATGAAATTGACTTGCTTGAATGCTCTTGACAAGAGTATTTTGCTCACCTGTTTTTGTCACTGAGCCGTGAGATCTCCTGAGTCTGGAGGAGAATATGTTTCTCCAGTCGGTTAGTGAAGAGTGAGTACTCAAGCAGCTGGATCTCTAGGCGACTCGTCTGATTTAACACCTGAAGATAAAAAAAAGATGATAATAATAATAATAATAATAATAATAATAATAATAATAATAATAATAATAATAATAACAAAACTGTATTGAAGTGTTGATGGGAGGTGGTGATGTGTTTTGATGTAAAGACTGACAGATTTAAAAAAAAAAAATCTACTGTGGATTAACAATGTCGGACAGCTCATCGCATGGCCTTTAATGCCTGTTCTTTGATCTTACAGGGAAAACAAGAACAGTAATTATCTCATAAGCACCTGTGCCATGTTTTTGAAGTTTCAGATGTAACAAAAAGCTGAACAAAGCGGCTCTGATATTTGTACAGGTTGTGGTTTAATGTTGGCTTTGATAAAACAAAAAGAAAGCATGAGGACCATAAACAGCCCAGTCTGTGATAACACCGCTGTGGCATGATTGAAGACACATCTGTGTTGTGCTGCTGAGTTTTTGTGTTTTGATTGGCGTGTTGTCAGACACCCAGCTCAACTCTTTGTGTCAATCACAGCCTGTGGAACCAAACAGCAGTTATTTTCAAGCAGTCGCTACCACCTTTGGGCATGAATTCGCTGCAGGTTACATCTGATTCACATTTAATTAGTTATGCGCCAAGTGATGTCATTTGTTTTTGCATGGATTTGACTCTAGCAGTTGTTCATTTAGATTGGCAGCAAACAAGCTTTCTGTGGTTTGCTCAGACGCTTCCTGAATGGCTCACCTGGGTCTCAACATCTGTCAGTTTGCGAGTCTGTTCGGCCGATTGGCTGAGGAGGTTGGTTCCCATTTCTAGCATGGCAGCTGTCTGGGTATGTACCGCCGTTCTCTTTATTTCTTCCATCCCAGAGCGCACATTCTCCTGGATGAAGTTCTCCAGCTGTAGGAAGAATTATGGGGATTTCATCACTTTTCAGAATGTCAAAGTCCCTGTTTTATATTTGGTGAATCTCCTATGCTTGCTGTAATATCCCCATGCATTCAGAGACAGCTGCAAGGTGTGAAGCATCATGTGATACTTTGGGCAGAGTTTAAGTTGTAACTCCAAGGCATCTATCTTCTTCACCTTTATTTTTCAGGTATTGTGATGGAGTCATGAAATCTGGTAACCTCAGGGCACTTGCAGTTTCTCACCACTCATATGTCCATCCATCAATCAGCAAATCTACCTCAGGCCAGGAGAAACCCCTTACATTAATAAAATTATGCACTGCATCAGAGTTTCAATGGGATTTCAAAGAGAGCTGTAACCATGAGGCTGAAATCATAAAATCTGTATGCAGGACTTCAGGGATAGTAGCCTACACTTGGTAATCAATCATAAGCTCAGAGACAGAGACACTGACAAAAAACCTATCATATGTTGCAGCAGGAGTAAAAAATAGAATGGCATCCATCTTGGTCCAATAAATAGATTTTCTTATTAATGTGCTCGGTTTGAGCAAATGGCATGTAGAAGACAAATTCAGCTTTCCCCTGCTGTGGAGATGGGATTTTATTTGACGTTTAAGAGGCAATGGCCTGTGCATTGCAATAAAGCAAAGTGGATTATCGAACAATAATATTTACGACTTTTCTGGGCAGAGATCAGACTTTGCTTGTTAAACACAAAGACTGGAAAATAGGGTCTCTCGAGGTAAAAGTGAAATGATCCAGCTAATGAGTGGCTATTCTAAAAAAATCAAGGAGAATTCAAATGAGGGTAACTGTTCGTCTCTTTCCCTGTTGAATGTCGATTACAGTGAGATATGGGTTTATGATAATGCATTACAACAAGATAAAGCACTTATAATTCGTATGCAGAACAACAAAAACAAGATCCAAGTAGCTGAACAAAGATAAATCTCCAGTTTAATTGTTTTTCTGTTTTGTTTTGTTTTGTTTTTTTCTCTGTCTTACTCACTTGATTTTCTCTGGATTGCTTATACCATCACATTCTTTCATTCAAGATCTTCTCCTCCTCCCTCATGTGTTGTAAATCCATCTCCCATTTAGCTACTTTATGACTTCTGAGACAGCAGAAAAAAAATCTTTCCATATCCTAGGTTATAAAGAGATTATCAAGCGGATTAAAACCTTCAGAACCAGAGGAAGAACCAAAGATCTCTGCTTCCTAATCAGCCTCATGTATAGAGGCCCCGATCAGCCGCCTGTCCACAGAGCTCTTATTACAGCTTTCTGTGACACAGCTCAATCCAGAGGTCCTGATACACTCCAGCTCATGCTGCCAATTTCATTGATAGCAGCTCCGTCACACTCTGCACTGAAGCACATTTGGGATGTTCTTTAATTCTGTTTTGTTTGTGTCTAAATGGAAGTAGGGATGAGTGTTGAGAAAATCACCAGACTTGTATCACTTGATATCTTAATTACTGAGCCAACAGACACATTTGTTCCCGGTTACAATTACAGAGGAGAGGGGGAACATATCTGCTGGGTGTTCTGGCAAGTGATAATGATGGACTGAGGCAAATCAGGATAGCTATAATTGTGATGAAGGAATTATGTTCCCATGAAGAAAGTGACCTGATCCATTTGTTGGTGCAACAGGAGTTAATCCACTTATCACTGGAGAAAATGCATTCTTGAACACTTAAGGGTCATTTTCCCAAAATTAAAAAGAAACATGTCCCCATTTACCCCCAGTAATGTTTTACCACGGAGAAGCTTTGTCATTTCTTAATCATCTGTCTATAAGTAACTTCATATGTAAGAAAAAGAAAACTTACAGTCCAAACTGTATTTGGACAATCTGCAGGTTGTGCTGGGTGATTTACAGATCCCATTGTGTGCAATTTACATCTAATCTATTTCATGTTGAAGAAATTGCCCCAATGAAAATTTTCAACAGCATGTTCCCTGAATTATCCAAGGCAACCAGGACATTGTTTTTGGAAGAGATATTGTTGTTGAAATGGTTTCATTTTAGTTTCCTTCTCAAGGGAGGGCAGAACAGGAAGATTCACTGCTTTGTTTTTTTGATGAGATGGACTGTTAAAAAGGCCACCCGTGATCCTCAGAGGATACCTTATCTCTTTAGTGAAACCTGACCTTTCATTTAGGGCCACTCACAAGTCAGAGCTCTCATTTATCCAAGTTAAATATCAGAACAGAACTTTATAGATTGGGACAAAAACAGGTACAGGTATTCATGGTTCCAAGATGATTCATCTGATTGTATTTGGCAATTCACTGGCCTTTCCTTCATTGCTGTCGTGATTAGGAAATTTATGGAGTCTAAATGACAGTAAGATGGATTGCTTTAGACTGATATGGTGATTATCCTTTCAGATATCTCACTATCACAAGGTGTAGTTTTCAAATCGTCCAGGATTTTCATTTATGACCAACAATGTGATAATATAGTGCCCTGAATTGTACGTCCAATTTGTGGTAATTTGTAAATGTATACACTCTAAAGGGACACTGCCATCATAGTAAAAACTATACTGTCAAAAATATGGATTTAGTTTGAATGAAGGCAAGGCAAGTTTATTTGTAGAACACAGAGAATGAAGTCACCCAACAGTTTCTACAGAAATATTTTGAAGCCAAAAATTGAATTTGAATTACAGTCAAGGTACTGCATTTTCTGTACCTCTCCACTGGCTTTGTTTTTCAACACTGAGGGTTTCTGCTTGGGTCAAAGCAATATTTGTAGACATCATCACATTTACGTCACTTTGTGGATAGGACTATGCAGTGCAGTTTCCTAGAACAACAAGTGCCACTGTAGAGACTGTCTTTTTAGTTTTAACCAGAGCTATGGTGGAAAGATGTCACCAATTACATTTTATTAGACTGGATGATGTAACTCCTTCAATTTTCTTCTGGTCATAGGCCATATAAACCAAAGGTTTGTTTCATCATAAGGAATGTATTTTTAGAGCAGGCCAATTGGATTTTATAAATAATGTGTGTGTGTGCGTGTCAGAGACATACTTTAGTATTGTCTTAATGAAATATGACTGAGCCAAGATTCCGGTCATTCAGGGTTGCACAGCCACCTTGATCTCTATGCAATATTTCAGCATTAACATAATCCACAGAGGCTCTTAAAAGTCCTAACTAAAGCACGGTCACATCCCCTCTGCCAACCCCTCAGGGCAGCAGAAGGCAAAGGAAACTAAATGGGGGGTTGCATTAGGGGCTAGAACAAAAGAAAACAAACATAAGTTCCTTCTTGGAAACACTAAAGAAGGAATCTGGAACATTAATACAGCCCTGTTGGTTTCGCCTGCTTGGAGATTCCTCAGCGGAACATGTTGGATTAGTGTGTGTTCCTATGTTTTTTGTGTGGGGGTGTGTGTTTTCTTTCAAGGGGTTTGGGTGGAAGGATCATGGTAAGAGTCATACCGTCCCAAAGGAACTTAGAATGAGATCGTATACAGTTTCACACACACACATACACACCGACACTTGCCTTGAGGGCTCCCCAGTGTGTATCACCAATTTCTCCTTAAATGTATGCAAATAGACTCAATGAGTTTCACGAGCTGCTGAAAGGGCTTTGCCACCTGAGGTTAAGGGTCAGTGTACCCTCCTGGACTTCTTGAAAAGTTCTCCTGGGTCTTGCTGTGTTTATGTGGAAGTCCCACCTACAGTGCGATCATTTATGCATCACTGTGGCCTGAGGGGGTAACTTGCTGAAAGGTTGTGTTCATTCCAAACGTTGTGTGGAGGAAGTTTGGCAGCAGAGCAAGCAATGTGTCAGCATAGTTTTTTTTCTGTATATGGAGGGGGATTAATCGCCTTCATGACCACTCATATCCAACTCATGAGGGGGGAGAGTGCAAAGAGACTACTGCCGAACAGAACACACTGATTTTTGTGCTCTACAGCTCTGCAAACTGTGTATGAATTATATAGCACATGTATGAGGCAAAGTGCGTGCACTACTTTCACTACTTCTTCCACGCTCTGTCTCTCAAGCACACATGCACATACAGTGTGGCCTCATGGGAGACTTTCCATGGAAGCGAGGTCTTCAGTTCATAGACTGAGCACCAGACAGAGTGCACACAGGGGATTTGAGTGTGTGTTTGTGTATGTGTGTGTTTCCAAGAGAGCGTGAGCAAGATAGGCAAAGAGTTTGAAATCTGATGGTCGACAAGTCAAGGTGTGAGATGAGACACATTCATCATCCCAGGGGAGTGGAAAGGTCCAGATAGACGTAAAGGAGATGGATCGGGAGGAACAGGGTGTCAAAAGGAAAGGCAGACTGCAGAAAGGAGAGGAAACACTGACTATTTTGTGGTGAGTGAGAGAGAAAGTGGGAAGTGACAGGAGCACAGGAAGAGATTTGGCATTCAGAACTCCCTATTTTCAAATCCTGATATAAAAATCAACATGTTTGCTCTCAGTCGGCCAAGCTAAACACTCCACAGAAGCCCTCATAATCAGCCTGAGGATTAGTGCGTACATAAATATTCTGTCAGTGAGGCAGACAAGAATAGAGAGACGGGTGGAGAGGGCTGGCATGTCTGTCAGTCTGTCCCGCACAATGGCCCAACACTGATTCTGTGCCCTGATGACCTTAGTAAGGAAAACACTATTGTAAAGCCACTTTTAATCGCATCATTTCATTTGACTCATAATCCCACTTTAAATGGAACAGCAAAGGCCATCAGCTCAGAGACGACATATGCTGAAATGTGTCTCCAGTAGATAAACACTTTTTTTTTCATCCAGCAAAACACGATATATTTGTATGCATGCTGAGTTTTGTCCAGAGTGCTTTTTTAGATTGGCTTAAACATGAGTCAGGAGTGAAGTTCCTGTGCATTGATGCCTGTGGGGCTAAAAGTATTAATTTAGCAGGAGTAACCGTGAGAGACATATTTGGCACCATCTGATATTAGCAAACTTATTTCATTTTGTGTTCCTCCTCTTGCATGCAACAGGGACTTTCTGGCATCCCAGTGGTCTTAAATACAGACACATTCAGTCATACTAGAGGCATTGTCATGGAGCCAGATATGCAAACAGTAAGTATCCAGGAAATCCCAGCTAAGCACCAAACTTATCAATAATGATGGACTGTAAACAGATGTCAGCAGATACTACACTTTTTGGACTTTTTTTTTTTATTAGGGCCAAGTTCTCATATTTTAAGGATGTATTGGGTTTTTCTTTAACAAGAAATAACAGGACTATGCCAGCAAAAAAATAGAGTAAAAATATTAGAATTCATTGTCAAAATGAGTTGTTTTGATGGATTTAAGGACTTACTTTTTGCAGCCACTGGGTGTTATTCTCCATGGCATTCTCCAGATTTTCCAGCTTTTTCTCCTGCCAGGAAGGCCTCTCCTTCTGGGCCTTCCCTGGCTTGGACTGACTTGTGTTTTGGTCAGCTTCAGGTGGGGAGTCCCTCTGAAGAGTGTTAGTAACCTGAAAGTCCTGCAGTGGATTGCAGTGCTCCACCTCAGGGAGGATGAAGGTGTAGCTGCACGGGCCGTGCTGCACACGGTGCTGCTGGCGCTCTGAGGCGTTTGCGGTGGCCAACAGGTAGGCCAGGTAGGCAAGAGTCAGGGCCAGCAGGCGGCCCATTATAGGGGGGAGGAAGGGGAGGGGGAGCAGTAGTATGCTCCACCTAGGGAGTCAGGTGAGTGTCCCTTTTGGTCCTTTCCTTCCTGCTTCTTCTTCAGATGTCCATCAAAACTCTGACTCTTCCTTCCACCTGTTTTTTTCAGTCCAACTCCTGCTGCTCCTGTCTCTGCTTTATAACTTTCTCTCCTCCCCTTCTAACTTTTCTTCCTCTTCACAGCTGCATCCAGAAGTTTTCCTGAGCCCAGCCCCTGCTGTTTAACGTTAGTACAGACAGCAAACACACACAGGCAGGGAAAAAGTGAATTGTCTCCTATTGTAACTCCAACACTCAGTGAGCACAAGCAGCTCAGTCCAGGAAGCCAACAGTTGACTTCCCTCCCACCATTTATCTCTTTTTTCAGAAGTTGTCTTCCTCACTGCCGTCTTGTGAAGCTGCTGGACTCCATGTGTTTGGTGAGGAGGAGAGCGATCAGGAGGTGTGGAGTGGAGTTTAGAGTGTCCCGCTTCAGGATGTTGGCTGAAGTAGTTACGCTCTCTAACTGGAGAGAGAAAAAGAGTAGCGTACCTCTCCACACATGCACACATGCACCTCCTCATAACATAATCACTCAACCAGCCTTCCCTCTTTCACTTTCTCTCCCTCCTCTGGTCCTGCTGTTTGCAGGGGTGAGAGGAAGAGCGACACACACACACACACACACACACACACACACACACACACACACACACACACACACACACACACACACACACACAAACACACACAAACACACACAAAGCCAAACTTCTCACAAGAGCAACAACAGGGAACCATTACTCAGAACTTTTTTTCATCCCTGCTGCTCTCTCTCTATCACTTTCTCTGTTGCTCTCTGTGTGTAAAAGAATTCTTTGTACATCTTCCTCACCGAGAAATTGAAAGTACAACAATTTTGAAGTCAAATAAAAAAAAGACAAAAAAAATAAAGTTTCTGATAAAGTATATTAAAGTACAGCTCAAACCCACTTTTCTTGGATGAAAGTTTTGAGGAACAATGAAGTTACCTTGAATATTATTGATTCTACTTTAAGTTTTGTTTATGAAACGAGGAAAAAAGCATTTAGCTTTGCAGTCCCTTCTGCATGGAACGCTTTCCAGATGCACCTCAGTCTGACTGAACTCATTTCTTTAGGAGCCTTTCGTTCCATACTAAATGAAAGGCGTAAGATTGGACCAGTGTTTTAGTTTTAGTTTATTTCAGTTATAATTATTAAACATAAAAACTCATTTACACACATTGAAGTGAAAAATTTACAAATAAAAAAAAGCCATTTCTGCATTAACACCAAACAAGCAAAAAACAGAAATCAATGAAACAAATAACAAAATAGGTCCAAAAGATGTAGGCTGAAGCCTTCGCTCATTTCATCTACCTTTTTCAAATTCATGATTTACTCAGCTTCTTTTAGATTTATATAAAACAATAAGGTAGACATAACTAAACACTAATTCATCATACATAGACCCTTTTTTCTATTCAAATGCTGTGTTTGCGTTGAACTCTAATTGCGATTCACTTTTAGCACTATCTGTATTTTATTCCTAAGTTATTGTTTGTTTTTTAACTTATTATAGTAACAAACTATTATTATGATGTGTGCTGCTGACCTCTTGGCAAGGTCACCTTTGAAAAAAGAGATTTAGATCTCACTGGGTTTTCTATCTGGTTAAATGAAGGTCAAATTAAAAAAAAAATAATGTCATTGTAGAGCTATGAAGCAATGTCCACTTGAGTGTCCACTTGAGGCTGGCTCCAGAAATACTGGAAACAGCTTACACACCAGTTCAAAAAGCTGGCTTTTACAGCAAAATAACATATTGTTACAGTTTGGTACAAAAATAACTTCAGTCTGAACAGCTAATTTTTGTTATGGCACACAATGAATGTTCTTATAACTCAGTGGTTTAAATATTACAAGTTTGCACAATCAGAGGCACAGCTAACCTGATTGATGACTGTGCATGCTGGAGCATTTGGGAAAGAGACTCAAAACTTGCCTCAACTCGTCTTCTTTTCCTCATGTGACCTCTAACCCTTTGGTTAAGTTCCGCAAATTCGATATGGAACTAGACAAAGATAGGCTTCAAAACTCTGCTTTAGAAACAGACAGTCTGTCCCTCTGAGTCTTAAACAGTCTATGGTTTAGACGTGCTAATATTATCAACAAGACCTGACTTCAATGAGATAAGACTATCATTATCAAAAAGGTAAACTATAATAAATAAAACCTGTTCAAAAACTTAGCAAATTCAGAATTAGGCTATCGAAAGAGCAACAATTTAGTTTGGGTATTTGGTTAATTTGAAAAATGAAATTAAAGATAGTTTCTGCTCCACCATGTCAGCACGTGTGTGGAGTTTAAGTATTAACCTTACTGGGAGAAGGAAATTCACTTAAACTAACCCTGACACAGCCAGGTTTTAGTCAGAGAGAGAGAGAGAGTAAATCAATGTGATTTACAGCTTACCTCATCAAAATATGTGCTTACATTAAAGCTACAGAAACAGTGTTTTGCCCCATTAATAAAGACTGTAAGTAAGATGAAAACACAGAAGAAAAACTGTTTCCAGCATCAGAATGTCTGGTTGTTGTGTTGGTGGTTGCCACAATCAATATTCCATCCAAGCACTAAAGTTCTGCAGAATATCAAAGTATCAAAACTGTTTCAGAACAACCAGTGTTTCAGTGTGTTGAGTGACCCTGTTAACTGGTGAGTTCGAGCCAAATGTGTCAGTGGTTATTGTGGTTATAACATCTGTTGAAACACAGACTACATGCAAATGCATCTTTTACTTTTCTATCGAATGTCAAAATATATGACAAACCGAAATGCATTCGCAAGCAATGTATTTGGCAGAAAGATGCTGACAGGGTCACTCTTAAACAGAAACACCCATAGTGTATGTGACTACACAGCATTAATCATGTTAATTCATGTATCTGACCTCAGTTCAATCAGGATTTGACTGCAAATGAATCAAATTAACCACTGAAATTCTAAACCTCTCCTGCCACTGTGTGCACTTAATGAAGTAGGACTTAACATAAGGAGGCACATAAGAAGTGAATGAGGGTATTGCAGTATAAGGAGTAAGTTTATTATGAGGTCTCATGCAGTGGTCTTGTCTTTGGCTCTTATTGATTTCTGATTTAAAGACACAAAACTCAAGAGTCTTGATATTCTATTCTATGCCAACTAAACAAATCTTATATAAAACAGGTATAATGGCCACGTTGTTCCAGGTGCAGCTAAGCCCCGCCCACCAGGGACCTGCACACGTACCAACATAGAACCAGGAAAGGGACAAAAGGAAAAGAGTAGCCTCTGCAGAAGTGAGAGCGACATCACTGGTCTAGTCAGTCGCACAAAGCGACTGATATACTTGATTTCTTTCCGATGTACATGCTGGATATCTCCAGCAAAAAAAGCCACTGGATTTTTGTCCACTCACTCTCCAATACCCCACTGATCTGGAAATGGTCACCACATCTTTTTTTATTTTTTTTTTATTTTTTTATTTTTTGTTATTTACAGATAACAATGCACATTGTGCTGGTTTCCCTCAGGTTCATACACATGACATATTTTGTTGGATTTTGCTGTGTCAATGTTTTGCAGGGTACATCCGCTAATGTACCCAAAGGGTAAGAACAATATTGGATTTGGTTGCAGTCTGGGACTGTAATAAATTCTTGGGTTTGGAGTTCTATTTTGTTGAGGTACTTGGATTGTTCATCCTTTGCACACTACTTCCACAGTCTAGATCCAGTGCCGCTCTACCATTTTATTGTCGGCTTATCTGACTCACTAGGTTTGTCCATAAGTGGTTAAGCTGTAGTCACTTTGTCTGTATGTAACATGGGTATTGTGTTTATATGTTAACATTCATTTGAATTTCCTTCGTTTACATTGAAATGTAAAACTGCATCTATTTTTATTCTTTTCAACAAGGAAGAAACTTTGAGATGTATGTAAAACATGTATGGCATGCTAGAGTTGATTCAAAGGATCATACTCATGTCCCAGCCATCAATAGTTTTAGCTATCCAAACTATTTGTAAGTTCTTTCAGTTAATAAGAAAAAAAATACAATCTGACCACTCTTTAGGCCTCTTGTATGATTTAACAAATTTAAAAACTGTGGAAGAACACACTCAGAGAATCAGTAATGATCCATCTTTAATATTTGTTTTGAATGCACACAGATGGTTTTATAAAACAGGCAAACAAAAGTTTCTGTGAGATCTTCTGTCTGTTGAATCTGTTGTGATCAAACATGACAACAGAGGACAAACATGGCAGACAGTCAGTTGGCTGTCCTTGTTGTATGTCTTGCATGAGACCTCACTGGCTGGTTAGTCATTTTCTTGTTTCACTTGGCTGTTTATGCTGTCAACTTTTACGCTGCAAGAGTACACAACATCCAGTAGGGGACGCCTCCTGTTCTGCTCCTCTCATTGGTTTGTGAATGTCTACTGTTAGAAGCAGTTAAAGTTGACTGGTATGTGGTCAGCCTGAGACTGAACTCCAACTAAAAAGTTGAAGCCATCAAAATGAAAAAAAAAAAAAAAAAAAAAAAAAAAAAAAAAAAAAAAAAAACATTCACATGGATAATCAAGATCTGTGTTGGCCTAGCTTGCTGACACTAGACTTTTTAACCATATGTAGCTTACTTTTGCTCTTGTTTTAATATCTGCTAAGTGACTGCAAGCTCCTATATGTAAAACTGGCTTGTCTTGAGGAGTGAAGTGTCTTCCTTTAATTTGATTGAAATTGAAGTCCTGAACTACATTAGGCAAATTGCTTTATGAGAGACATGACTAATGCTGGGCTAATAATAATAATAATAATAATAATAATAATAATAATAATAATAATAATAATAATAATAATAATACATTTTATTTGTGGGCACCTTTCATGTCACTCAAGGTCACCTTACATTGCAAAGTATAAAACAGTAGATCAGCTACATAAAAACAACTACATAAAAAAACAACAAACAGCAGAAGTGAGAATGTTTTGGTCAAACAGAGAAAGCTAGTCAGTAGTAGTTTTGTATGCCCTCAAATATTGTACATTTCTTGTTGTTGGTACTTCATACTATTTAAATAGTGAGCCAAATAAGGGCATAAAGAGGAACATACTCTATGCATTTATTAGTGTGATGATATCCCAGCACAAGGTGACCCATTTGGGCCAACCCAAGCTAAAAAGTCTGGACAGACCCCTGCTACTCACAGTAATGTTGTTTGTCCACATTTGGGGAGCAAGATCATTTTGTGTATGTACCTATTTTCTTCCAATAGCTCTCTGCTTTGGTTTGTCCAGACTTGAAGAAGATCAACCTCAAGTCTACTTGGAGATAGGACTTTCCTCAATCTTCTCTCGGCATCACAGTACTGTATAATGATCAGTGTCGGGTACAGTGGCCAAAAAGAATATAGAACTTTATTGCTGGAATTTAATTGGTAATTAATAGTAGAAACTGTCCTGATTCAGCTTGGCACCACCTTTGCTGTTTTATCAGCATTTTCTTTTCCGCTCTTTCTGTGTCTTGATGTCGAACTGCTTTTTCACCATTTCCCATTTATTTCATCTACACACTATATGTTTTATTGATATTACTTCCATTTCCTAATGCATCGTGAATGCCTTCCAGTCCTTATCTCTCTCCATGCTATAAAAGATCCAATCCCCACTCCAGCCTCGATTGACCACTTAATCATACTCTGAATGGATGTTGTCAAAGCAAGGCACCAAACTTGCCTCCAATACATCCTGTTTCTTTGAACATTCTCTTGTGACAGTGATCAAATACCACTGACTCAAACGGAGCCAAATAAAAACCCTCCAAGGATCGCAAGTAGAGGAAGTTGCCTTGTTGCACGTCCGACGTGAAGGCTGTTTGTTTGCTTCTTGAGATCAATACTCCCTTGGAGGAAGAGAACAGTATTAGACTTTCAAATTCAACATTTTTCTTCAGTTTTCAAAGTTTTTTTTTTTTTTCCTTTTGGCTGTTTCCCATGTTAACATTGGATATATTTTTCATGCACTGTAGAGCCTTATCCCTTATCTGCAAAGCATGATGAGCATTCCACACTGCCACTGTTGTGTAGATGCTTAATGACCCAGCAGCTTTAGACCCCAGTGTGTGGCCCCATCACTCAGCACAGCAATGATGGCGATCTATAGGCAGTATGCATATGCTTATTTCCATCCTGATCAGTCATGAACTGTAAACAGTACAGCACCCACATTACTACAACAGAGCTCAGATGATTGATCTTTAATAGTGAATCAATTTCACTGCATAAATGATGGTGCAGATTTCACAAGCTGAGCTGTCAGTATGGGACTGTCTCTTTGGGAAAAGTAGAAAAATAAAGAGTGTTTTGCTTAATCTTGGAACGACTGCATTGTTGTCTTTTATTTTGCGCATGTTTCTCTTTTGATATTGGTCAGACATCCAATTGGATTGTATTCTGATTAAATTAAATCACTTCCAACTACTGTTCAATGGAGACAGAGTTCCCTGACAGTGTCTTCTCTTGCCATGGATAACAATCAGATAACTGTTTACAACAAGGTCAGACCCAAAACTCTAGAAGATTTGGACACTGGCAACACAAGATAACCAAAGAAAATATGCTTTCCCACTGATTTGCGTTATGCATGAACACAAGTAAGTTGCTTTTTCAATGTTTAAAATATATTTACATATGAGACAAGAAAGAGGTGAAATAAAAGACAAATTTAGCAAGTGCATTGGGTAATAGAACATGACTAAGTAATGATCTCGTGCAAACTCCCTGACACCGCAATATCCAAAGGGAAAACTCTGAACGGTGTTCCCCTCATGGCCCCTTTCTGGAGAATAGAAAGAGCACTTTCACATTTTATTGCACCCAGTTTTTCATATAAAGACAAACTGAGGAGGAAGATGGGATTAGGGTTTTTTTTTTTTTTTTTTTTTTTGGCAGAAGACATAACCAAGCAGAAATAAACCAAGTGGCAACCTAAGCGAGTCATGTTAGAGAGCTGAGTTTCAGATTATTTATAGAGATGGCTTGAACAATCAAACAACTTAAGTTCTGTTGTGTTTCCAGAAATAAACTTTGTAACACTGGACTTTTTCCTGCTTTAAATCAAGGCACAAGTGTAAATATTTAATATTAAACACAGTCTGCTTTAAGTTACACAACTGGTGTGAGTGAAAGTGAAAAGCAGTCGTAGTAGCTGAGAGGAGTTTGACTGCAATCCAGTATTCTTTCATGAAACAAATATCTGCTCATAAACTACGCTCAGTCTCCATTCCAGGAAACTCCTTGTAGTATGTCACACAATATATATCAGTGAATGTATGTAAGCTGTGGGATTTGTGTGAAACAAACTCTCAAACAGGTTTTTCTTTTCCTTCTCGCATACTTCACAAATTCATGCAAATCATGTGCATGTGAACTGTGTGGCCGTAGAGATGGAAATGCCGGTCTGTTAGTGAGTCCAAACCACTGGCCAAAACATAGAATATCCTCACCAGCTATCCAACGGATTTTCAAAAAATTTAGTGTTGACATTCAGGCTCCCCAGAGGATGAGCCTTTGACACAAACAATTCATCAGATTTTCCTCACAAAGGTTGTTGTTCTCCCTTTTGAACGATATGTCCTGGCAACCTCTCAGTGGATCAACACAAACATTTAGAAGTGCAACCAGTGTTGCCATAATAATAAATCCAGGGACTGTTGTGATGCCTCACTCTGTTCAAAGTTTTAGACGAAATACTGGTCAGTTATTGTGGACTGATATGGTGATTTCTATTAGGTCTTGGAAGTCAGAAATGTTATATGATATGATATCAGGAATGCCCCATATTGGAAGCTTAGAGGAACATAACTGACCCAAAGCTCGAAATCCAAGATGGCTGCTTCTGGTATCAAGAGTATAAAGGAAAGATTTACTAGTAATATTGGTTACTAGCAACTTAGTCTTGTTTTGACTAATTAAATCAGACTCACCAACAAGTTTTACCAACAGGAGCTAATGGCTAAATAACTTGTCTACTGTTTACAACTCACAAATAGAATATAACGTTCAAAGTAAATAGAGTGCACCATAAATGACCCAGCAAGTGTTTGGCCCCATCACTGCAATGACATAAAATCTTGATGATGGCTCAATGGACTGACATAAAATTTGGTACAACTATTAGAGGTGCCAGGTGGATGAATCCACAAGACTTTCTTGATCCTGCATCCTGGTTAGTTCACAATGAAGACATTGGTCCTTTGTTTTCAGATATGTGTAGGACTGAAACAAAAACATACTTTTCCTGCACACTATAGTTATCCTCTCATTTTTCTCTGTGACTTCGAATGGATTCTAATGACCTTTGATACTTAGATGTTTGTCTTTTCTTTAGGATAAAACAGACTTAATCACTTAAAACAAATTCATCTGATTTTGGTTTGTTTTCTTTACCTTTCAGAGGATCAAAGTGGCTGTTTGATTGTTTTGTTAGGACAGAAACCTTTTCAGCTTCATTGTATTTCCAAAAGCTGATGCTAAAGCTTCAGGGCTTATACTATATAGTACTAGCATTCTTGCTAAGTATGTGAACAAAAGCACTCAGCTCATACCAAGGCATGATATGATGATGGTCATCACATTCAGCTGCACCTTAGTCTATATCTTGACATTTCTGTTTGCATACAGTATATGTAGAGTCTTTTCCAGACATGGGGACTGTGATATGAATCACCATAGAGAATAGAGGGGACTGCATCAAAAATTCACCATGATCATATAAACAAAGAAAAAACATCACCACACACATAAATAGCTCTGAATGTGTGATGAATTATGTGATACTAAAAACCTTGAGTTGATAAATTTTTAAGTCAGTGAGCGATGCTATCCTTATATCTATCCCAGAAACTCAGAGGAAACATCTCATATACAAGGTTAAGTGCTTTGTTTATTGAAATGTACATTTCAAAGATAAACACATTTCCTGCCATATAAAACAAAGTATTATGTAAAAAGAAATTGCCTGGGGCTCATAATTTATTGTGTGTTGCAGTAAACTCTGTCCCAGGGGAATGCCTGTTGTTTAGTTTAGTGTCTCCTGTCAGGCCGAGGTATTTCCCGCGGCTCCCTGAAGACCCTGAATCAATCCGTCTGTTGGGCTTGAAGGTGACATTCAGCCCCCTCCCTCAGGTCTTGGTCAAGGGACTGGGTTTCTTCCTCGTATGAACCACTTGTCACCCAACCCTGAAATGAGAGAATTTTAAAAGCCTGTTTTAAATAAATAGAATCATAAAGGGGAAAATCATTACATCAGTACTTTATTTCACTATTGGTAGCCAAACCAGCTGAAAATGTTCACTATTCTGGACCCAAGTGTAGCCACACAACTCAGAGCAACTCATCACTCCACACTGCAATATAAACCCGTCTCTTAGACCAGGGGAAAAGAGCAAGGAGAGAAAACAGACTACCCCAAATTCTCTCCAAAATTCCCTCATTTAAAGGCCCATCTGAAACACTCAACACCCTCATCCTCTTCAAGCTACCCTGGTTGTCACTCACAAATGACCATCTGTTTGCGATCTGTCTGCTCAGACTGGGAAATGAGCGAAACGTGAGAATTATCCAGCTCCAGTTAGCCGGTTTCTGTCTGCAGTGAGTTAATGGTAATGATAACAATGATGATGATGTTAGCATAGCTCCACTGCCTCCGCTTTCTGTTTCTGGGAGAACAAGGGATCCAGGCAACAGACACCCAGGGGAGCTGTTCTGTAGAGAAAACAAAGTTTAGCTCCACTAATTTGAACTCAAAATAAAGTGAACTTGAATGAACCACATCTGACAAACCAAAAACTGAGACGAGCCCTGATAGAGTTTCTACTCATTATAAGCTTAGGGCCACTAAATCAAACCCCCTATGTGTTCACTCCCTTTGTGGGTCAAATCACTTGTGCAAGGATGCTTGGAAATGACATAATCAAAAGCTAACATGTCCAACACCTACTAAGGGCTGTTGCTCAAAGAGCTTTCAGAGCTGTAGACTGAATCGTAACCTGAATTCAATGGAGGGTTGTTCACCCGTGGAACCTATTTGATTGTGTGCTCAATGGTACGTATTCATGTCCATGGAGACTAAACAAATAAAACAGTTGGTGTTCTTCTTTCCAGGATAGCTTTTACCTCCCCTGACCTGCTTACTAGAGCAACCAAGCTCATCCAAAAAAGAAATTTCTGTTCTGGCAGGACAAATACTGCTGACCATAAAACCCAACCTTGCTGTGATTAAAAAACGAAATATACTGGAGTAATTTAAGCAGACAGAAAATATATTGGTGTTGACAAATAAGCACTCAACAGACTCCTGAAAGCAGACAGACGGAAATGTAACAAGGTGCTGTGTGGGTTCAGGTTTGCCAGCTTCCCTCCAAAAACAGTGTAAGAGCGCTGATAAACAGGGAGGCGTCGAACAAAGCAGCTCCAGATCCACACCTGTCTCTCATCGACCTTCCTTATGCCTACTCAGTCCTCTTTGTTTAATAAAAAATGTCCAAACTTCACTCCCTTACACTTTTCCTTGTCAAAATTTCACCATCCAGTCTGCCATTTCTACCGTTGATAACACATAAAAGTCTGCAACATGAGAGCTGCTTGTTACATAGCCCTGAGAGCATTACTCATAGCAAGCTGGTGCTTATTAAACACCACAAGCACCTATTCAAAGCCTGGGATTAATTAATTATCTAAAGAAATAGGCAGATAAGGAATTTTTGGTGGTGTTTTTCCAGTACTGCTGTTGCTTCCTGCGCAGTGCGGTCTTCAGACTTTGGCAGAAATGGTTGTGATGTTCGTGGTGTTGTAAATAAGCGTTTGCACATATATTAAAAGTTGCACATAGGGTAAACTGTAAGCCATTAGGAAACAATCTGCTTCATGCAACCACTGTTCATGTCACCTTTGCTCCTTCAACAGGTCTGTTTCCAACCACCCCCTCACTCTGAGAGCTTTTCAGTGGCTCCATGTGTGATTCATCTATAAAGACCTGTAATGTGCTTCATATGTGATTCTCTGACTTGCAGTATGTGAGGGAACGAGTGGTTGCACATGGTTAGGAGGCACTGCTCTTGTTTTGCAGTGAGATTAGGTAATACAAAGCATTTTATGGATGAAGCACATATTGAAAGCAGCTGTTTTCCTCCAGCTGTTCTCACATTGCCTTTGTTGTTTGTTGGGGATCAGGAAGTCCGCCCTGGTGCACCATAACCCAACTGTTGCTATACTGTCCAAGCTAATGAAAAATGTAAACTTGGGTGCAAGCACGCTGTTTACTTTGACTCATTGGAATTATTTTTTTTTTTTTTTTTGGAGACTGAAATTGTCTCCACACAAGTCCCTGCTTCGTAACGTGATACGGTTATTAAGGCCTACTGTGTTTGAGGAAAGCTTGTCAACATTCTTAAGCTGGCTGCGTGTTGCTTTGCACATTAGTACTTACATTATGTTACATATGGAACACATGCAACATGACCTCTGATCCCTCACACACTCAGTAGTCAGTTTCCTTTTCCTGACACCGGCACCTGGGTGCAGTTATCCACTTTCCACTTTTTCAGTCCAGGGGGTATCCTTTGAGTGTGTTTCGGTGTATATGTGTAACTTGTGTATGATTTGTATGGACATATACAGATACTATTAAGGCCCCTGGTCCTGAATTCTAACATGCTCTCTAATTGAACCTCATTACTATTTGGCATTCCAGATGGTTTACTTTCATCAATGAGGAAGTGGCTATGAGTGTCTTAGTGAAGTGTCAACATAAATTTATGTTACTGGCAAGTTTTCCTGTATACAGTGCTTTGCCTTGTGTCTGATGCTTTTTTTTACACTCTTTGATCCTGATCCTGTTTCACTCCTAAAATCTGACGGCATGATGAATGGGTAATGGGTGATAAAAATACTCTGCCTTAGTAAAAACCTCAGGCAATGGAAAGTTAATAGTCAGGCCTTTGCATGTGCTAAGATGTAACACACGCAAGGCAAAGGAGTATAGCAGGTAGTACTGCAAAATTTGGTATGGATCTGATACCAAGTAGGGCCAGTATTGCTGATATCAATACCAATACCGATACCTTTTACATAGATTAGCAGCTTGTCAAAATGTTCATTTATGTTCACGAACGAAAGTAACTTTGTGGTGTTGCCACAGAACTTTATTTGTTCTCTGAAAACATTTAAAGGCAGTGTTGGTAACCAGATTTAGGTAGACTTTTTGTTATTCTCGTTAAAATGATCTTTATGCCCTGATGGATCCAACATAGGAGGGATCCAAGTACGCTGGAAAACAGCAGAAAAACGACCTACACCCCGATTACTGGTACGTAGTGCAAACAAAATGATGTGCTGAGGACCGGTTTTGAGTCTGTGGTTTTGAATCAGCCCTAATCATATGGTTGCAAGTCAGTGGTGCTTGTGTATGTGAGCAGGGGCTTTGTTTTGGAGGAGCTGTGAGTGTAGGAAGGCGGGGGCTAAATGGAGTCCTGAGGAGATGCTACATTCAATTTCATGCTAGTTTTCCTTGACTACCAACCATGCCTTTAAGCTTGCAGTATTTAGTATTCAGCTTTAAAATAATACCAAACAGTGATCCTCTCTGCCATCATGCAGCCAGCAGTGCATGTCTGAGTGACGTGACTAAACGGCTACACTCATGGTAGAGCAGGGAGGAAGGGGAGGGTTGGAGTGCACATGGGTGAAGTGAGTGAGGAGAGCGCAGGATGAGAAGAGAAACCGTAACCTAAGTATCGATATTATCATACAAGTATTGATCAATACCGATACCAACGCTGATACCAATATATCAATATTTCAGATCAATCTGCCCACCACTAATAGCAGAAAAGTTTTTGAGAGAAGCGTGTGTGTTGTGGACATGGCGAGCAGAGAAGACAAACAGTCAGTTAGACCACTTTGATACAGTTAGAACACTTTGATTTGGCAACAGTGTTGCCAGCTTCATAACTTTGTCATACTCTCCTCAATGAGCAGCAGGTGCTGCCTTGGGCCCCTCTCCTGTCCAAACCACTCACAGGCTGACTCCTTGCTCACACAGCAGTCTCTCCCAACTGCAGCCAGACCAGACGTTTGAACGCAAATGAATCACGCATGTGCTTGTCTCTTTTCAGTCACTTTTGCTGGTCCAAAGCCCGGATAAAGGAGGATTGCTATTTTACATTATAAAAAAAAGGTTGACGGAAGAGAGTATATTTACAGTTATAAACACATTTACAGTGTTTTTCATTTTACACACACTCTTCCACAATGTTATTCCTCTCTCTTACAGCATCCATGACAGTCACATGCTTATTATACAAATTAGAGGATGGCATAATTTACCAACTTTTAGTGACTTCTGGGACAGCCAATAGGGACTTTCCTGACTGAGGAGTTTTTACATTTTGAAACCAGCAATGTCTCACCCAGCTTTAATAATATACCAAATAGCAAATTGCCTCATTCTTTTAGGTTTTACATGACTATACATGAAAAACAAAACAAAAAAAAAAACTGTTAACAGTGGATTATTGGGATATACGTATGGTATTCTGAGGATATTTCACTACAACAGCCACAACCAATCTGGGGAAAAAACAAACCCCGGAGAGTTCCCTCCCAGTGAATCTTGACTCCAGGTAGCTTTAGCCTTAAGGGCTGAGGATTAGGGCCACATTTAGCCACTAGTGATCTAATGAGACAGGGGTTGCAACAGCAGGCTATGGTTACTCTAAATGTAGGCCAAAATAACACATAGGGTAGTGCAGACAGCTGCCTGCATCAAATGAGGGTCATCTTGTGAAGTTGAACTCAAAGGCTGAAGACAAAAACAGTTTCAGAGGAGCGATAACCTGTTAGCTAGCAGTTTTTTTATCAGTTTCTTGCATGATTGATTCAGAATCCTGGTAACTATGACACAGTGATACAGATTTTAAAAAAATTATGAAATCCACATGTGTAAAGTTAAGACTATTTTCTTAATCGAGAACCAATCATTTGCCTTAGGCTGCTCTCTGCTGGATAGAATTTCTGAAGATATATTCAAGTTCCTGGTTTTCCAAGATATGACACCTTTGCTTCAAAAGATAAGCTCTGGCATCTTGCAGATAAAACATTATTTATTTATTTATTTATTTTGACTCATAGCTGAGACAATGTTCTTTTTAATAAGTAGAACACAATCCATTCTTGCCATTAAACATTGTTAACCTTACAACCTGACACAAACAGAACCATCTAAAGTGGATTTTGCTGAAGTCTTCAGAACATTATGTCCCAGTGAATTGTGGTTTCAAAGCTTCAATCATTCTCATTAGGCTATCCATCTTTGCAAGGCTCACTTAGGCACGAAGTCGTTTCATCAAGGGGGGAGAAAGGTGAGAGGAGATGGGAGGGAAACATGAATGAAAGAGAAGGAGCAAAGAACTGAGAGAGGAGTGGAAAGGAATGGAAATGAGGGTGAAGAAGCATGCAGATAAGTGGTGGTAAATGAAAGAATTAAAAGTAGTGAGCTAGGGAGAGAGATGTTGATATGACCTGGAGGCAGATAAAATATATCGAGAAAAAGGGTAGTGGTGAAGAGACGGGGAGAGAGAATTCCCTTAAAAGGATTGATGTTGATGAGTGAAAGCTTGAGGTCCTTCTAATACTAATAACTACAAATGACTGTGTGTGTGTGTGTGTGTGTGTGTGTGTGTGTGTGTGTGTGTGTGTGTGTGTGTGTGTGTGTGTGTGTGTGTGTGTGTGTGTGTGTGTGTGTTATATCTTATTTGCTCATTTCATAGTCCTTGCTACAATGACAGCTCTGGAAAAGTGACCTCGACATCAGGTAGGTTTCAAACCATATTAAAACAACCATTGGTCTGTTTACGCTTTCATAGACTAAAGCACCATTTCAGCTCTGCTTTGGGATTGTTGATTTATAAAGAAATGGGAGACACTTTATTAAAAAGTAAAATGCTTAATCCTTGAAGGGAGTTATAAAGTATAATCTATTTATCCAACATGTCCTCGAGTAGCATGTACGTAATTCTAGGCTGAAACACACACACACACACACACACACACACACACACACACACACACACACACACACACATGCAAATGTGTCTCATGGTGAAAGCTCGTATGCCAACTTGTTCCGTGAAATCATCATTGCCCCCTCTTTCAAACATGTAATTAACCCTTGTGTAGCTCACCACCGCCAACTGAAAATTGATTGTCTTTAGCTTCAAACTTCATGCCTTCAGCATATGAAACTATTTTGGTTCCATAAGCAGTGCTTACTTTGTTAGATCAAGGCCATGTTAAACTCTTCACTTTTGAAAACAGCTTTTTTTTTCTGTCAGAGGCCTTGATAAAAGGCCATCATTTTATTTGTTAAAGAAAATTACATCTCACATAATGATGTATGATAGCCGGCTATCAAGTGCACAGAGAAAATGTGTTTTCAAGGCAACTGCCCTTTGCATCCTAATGTTCCCTTTGTTCAAGCCACTTCTGTCACTTGTTAGAAAGCCTCTACATGGTACAAACTTTATCCCATGTAAAAAATGTTTATTGATCAAGGTTTGTCTTGTGAATGAAACTATGACATACCTTAAAATGATACTATATACACTCAAATAGAAGGCAGGTTTATTGTCCTTGAATTAGTTTTTTTGACTCACATCCAGGATTTATTACTTATATGTCAATATTTATGCTAAGGAATAATAACATTTATTTGTAAAGTCATTGTACCCTTAATAGCTGAGGCCAGTCATGACTCACCTATTACATGCCAGGGGGATGAAAATTTGACTGCCAGGGTGAACAAAGTAGCACAGAAGTAGTACAAGTTATCCATCCACTGGGGAAGAGTTTCATTTTTTGGTTAATGTTTGTGCCATGGTACTGTATGGTCATGGCCAACATAAAATCACAATATTGTCACCATACTTATGCAAACCTTGATGCTGAACTGAATAGTTAATGATTTTAAAGTAATGTTTTATCTTTGTCATCAGCCTCACTATAGAAACTCTAATTCAAGCAAAAACTCTGTCTTCTTCTACATGTCATTCTATGCTAAATGTTGTCCAAAAACATTCTGTCTTATTATCAAATCCAAAAAATCTTCCAAGCTGGAGAGGATGCCTTTTTGGTGTTGGCATTCCCATATGTTGTCTCTTCCAACATATGTACTGGAATACAAGCCACACTGCAGTAAAGGCTAACTAGCTAGCTGGTTAGGTAAGTCTTCTTCCTCACTTTGTTTTATAACAGTAGTGAACCAGCACATAGAACCTCTACTGCCCCTTACAATGCACCCATTAATGGCACAGTCATAACGTGCTTATTTTTAGCATTAGATCAATATTTATTTATTTTTTTGATAACTGACTTTTAAAAGTCAGTCATCATTAATAGCACTATGTTACAGCTGTTCTAACTGGAGTTTATGTGTTAGCATAAAGATTATGCATGCTAAGTTTTGCATAAGAAGAAATTTTATTCAAACAGCAATCGAGATGATGTGATTGCATTTGTCTGCATCAAACAAGTCTTGGAGGGAATGCAGATGGCCTAGTGATTAAGGTCGCACTTCATATAGAAAAAGCCCTTGAGCGGGTAGTCTGGATTTATGTTCAACCTGTGGCGACTTTCCTGAATGTCACTCCCCACACTCAACCTGTTTCCCCCTCTATCCACTGTCCTGTCCTCTCAAATAAAGATATAAAAAGCCTGAAAAAAGCTAAAAAAGTAAAAGTCTAGAAAACTTAAAATAATAAGTAATGAAGTGTTCCATGGGGAATTTTTGGACTGAAAACTTTAAATTTGCATTTGAAGAACAACAGAAGAAGAAAAAAAGCCCTTTTTACATGTTTCTTTGTAGAAACTCCTTCAACAAGTAAACTTTTGTCCATGGAGATTTTGAAAGGTAACCAATACTCACTAATGTTTTATTGAAGCTGAAAATTTGAATGTATTTGAAAATTTTGAGGACCCATCTCCATTTTTTACTACAATAATTAAGTTAAATGTCAAGGGAGACGTGCTGTTGGCAGTTTGCAACCTCTACTTCCACTGTTAATTAGTTTACTGTTGTTTACATCATCTTCTTCTAACAAAACTACACTTTGCAACAAGTCCAAATCACTTGGTGATGATTAATGAGAAGACACCCAAATGTGTTTCTTTATCTTGCCATATCTCAAAAGTTTGCTCAACTGCTAGCTCAGTATTTGATTCTAATCACGGCTGTAGTCCACTGACCCAAAAACCACTCAGTGAGCCACAAGCCAGGTCAAACAGGTCTTTATGTGGAAGAAGTATTAATGCCGGTAGAGAGGTGTTCAGGTGAAATGTTGTCAGGAATATGGATCACTGGCCACAGAGGGTTTCAATCAACCTTGCAAGATGAGAGGAAAATCTACAGCAAGTCTCACCAAAATGTCAGTGACAAATGCACGGTGTGAGAACTCTGAAGGTTGTGTGTTATTGGGAGAAAAGGGAGGACCGACAAGGAGTGAATGAACGGAAGATAAAGAGATGGATGATACCAGACAAGAGACAGAAGACAGGGGACAGTCAGAGATAACACAAATGAAGACAAGTAGGAATGGAGTTCACAGAGTCCAAAGAAGGAAGAAGTTAGTTTTAAGAGGAGACAAAGCTGGGGTTAAAACTTTAAACTGGCTAGTCTTATCATACCAGATCGGGATGGGCTGACAAGCTCAAGGGTAGACTCTGAAGAAGGCAAGGAGGATGGGATGATTAGAATGACACAGCTGGGTTGTTTTATAGGAACCTGCAAGTATAGAAACAGAAAACAGTAGGTGCAGCAAGCCATATGCTCATCCTTGGCTCACAAATTCCTTTCAAAGAGCCTTAAGGGAAACATGCACCCCTGTTAGTGTCAGAAACATCTCCCTTGTTGTTTCTTTCTCCTGTGAGATGTTAAAAAAAAGTTTTGTTTTTTGTTGGTGCAAAAAGTGTAAAATAGAGAAATGCAGTTGTGCTTTGCCTGAACTCACCCCTTGCTCAATTTGTAGAGAGCATTTTCAGCTTTCATTAGCATACACCCCAAGGATAAGTCAGAATCCAGACCTAAATACTGTTTGATACTGAGCCGGCCTTGTAGCATCTGGTATTTCTCAGAGAGTCTGAATTTCTTTGTGTGTTTGTGTGTAGTGGTGTGTGTTGCTTGGGGAACGGTGGTTTTATCTGGATTTCAGCGCTTTACTTGGAAATAAAGTGCCAGACAATGTCAGCATGAGGTCTGTTGCAACTCATGAGAAGTCAGAATCAAGAAAATTTATATGTTTAATCAGGTGTCGTGTGTGTCATCACATGTGAATGGATAGGTGCTTTTATGTTTGAAACATTATACTTGTATTTGGGTAAGATGGCTTCCAACTGTGGCCCTAGTTGCCATTAGTATTTTACATCAACCACTAAAAAGTAATAATTTCTAATTTATAAGTTGGACTAAACACTTTGGAGTGGATGTAGGAGCTCCAGATGGCTAAATAAGCCATTTGTCCTTATTGTTGCCTAATAATGACTGCAAGCAATTGAAAGAGCTGACTTACAAGTCTCCAAGTATGTAGGCGGGCAGTTTATTTGATCAGGATGGATTAAAAAACAGAACTGACATTATCAGTGCTATAAAATCTAAATGTAGCTCAGTGCAAGTATTGTGGAAAGTTGTGGAAAGTTTAGCATTTAGCATTTTCATGCACACCTGTCATGTATTTTAACTTGAAAAGTTGCTTTGAGGAATTGCTAAATAGCATGAATGGAAATTAATGATATTATCTTAGCCTAAATAAGCAAACAAGACCATCAGTTAACACCAGTTATTTTGTATGGCTGTGAGCCCTGCTGCAGGGTAAGTGTCAGACAATGCTATCAACAGCGTGCTGCAACAAAAGCCTGTTTATATTTTTCTTGCTGTGCCAGATAATCAATATAAAATATATGTTAGACATTGAAAAGACAAAATGTACATTTTCATTTAGTAAGAGAACATCACTTACACATGAACAGCAAAGAGATCAATCATACTGTTTTGTCAGAGTCCAAATGCAACAAGTTCCCCATGGGAGCTTTAAATTCTAAGAAATTACAAAAAAGGAATCCTTATGTGTTTAACCATCCTGAAATAAAACTGTATAAATACATGTGTTATTTTACTACTGGTAAGGTACAGGTACTACTTATTTTTGGAAGCCTCTAGCATGTTAGCTGTTTTGGCTGCATTTGTTTGTGCTCTCTGTCTCTCCCCTTCGCTTGTTTCCAAGTGAGACCACTGATTATGAACGAGGCTCACCTGGTTGCAGTCTTTAACAGCAGGGAGAGGCATTTTTGGTTTGGGGACTGCTGCCCTGCTGCCTCTCTTGGGATTGTCTTGTGGTGTTTTGGTTTGTGCACTTTAATTCCTGGTGTTTATAAAAATATCAATATTTTGTCATGTTTAAGGTGTTTTTAGTATTTTTTATGGGTCATTTGTGGATTTTTATTAGCCTCACATAGGCCACCTTTACTTGTAACATTAGCTAAAATCCTTATACGATGAGCTCTTTAATTTTAAACAGTTCACAGACAGATTCAGGGACTTCTACAACATATGAATAAGTAGAGGTTTGAAAATCTGTGCATGCATGTATGAACATAATGCATTGTTACTTAATATCCATGTTCAAAATATTGTGAAGCATAACACGCCCTCTTTTACCTTCAAATAACATACCAGACATACATGATTAATGAAGCCATACAATATTAAGAAGAAGCTTTAATATGTTTTAAACAGCACATTGACCATTTAGTTAGTATGCAGTAAGTCTGAGTGTGTATCGGTGTGGTTTGTGGTTTGTCAAAGTCATTATGCGGTATTTGTATTTAATTGCAGATTCATGTAAACATGTTTGTAAAAGTGTTGCTACAAAGAAAAACTAATACATAAAATATAGTCCCTCAGTATAACTAATATAAAAAATACCAATGCAGATTCAAAGTTTGCTTTTAACATGGTTAGTGCATGAGTCAACCACTGCTGAGTAAACATGTTGAAAAGTGGGCATTGTCAAAAGTGATCCATCAGAGGTTTTACAGTACGGAGAGTTCTGGCTTGAAGGCCTCATACTGACATGCCAAGGTTGTAACATTTCTTTTGTCAGTGTTGGACTCAGTAATTTTGGATTTTACATTGTTGATGTTAAAGGTCTTTCAGTTTTGGACCCAGGTGCTTGACTCAGTTGACTGATTAAATAAAGCATCTAATACGTGTTTGATCTGCAGTATATTTGTAGTTATAGTAAGAGAGTATAAATGGAGGAGAGGGAACAAGATCTGACTCCTGCCTCTGGTAAAAATGAATCATGTGCCGCCTGTTTGGTTTAATCAGAGCTGATGTGAGATTGTCACAGCAGGTGATATAATTACAGTTCTCTTCAAGAGTTTCAATTTACTGTTGTTAACAGTCCGTAAGCGCTTGCTATCCAGATGTCATGCAGTACTAATTGTACGTTTTCTCTCTTTAACAACTCTGCTTCAAAACTCTAACACAGAAACTGCCTCTTAAAGCTTTATTATGTTTAACATTAACATTATCCCCAAGGCATTTTATAAGTGCTAGCACTGATGACAATAAAAGTCTACTATTTTAAAGACTTTTCAATTTATAACTCATTTATGCCTGTGTGGCAATTTCTACAAACACTTCAACAATACTCCCAGCATCACATTTCTAACCACTGTGGACATAGGAGACCGGCAAGTGCCAACAATTGTTAGAGGTGTTAAAGAAGAAAATATTCTGTGAGCTAAAACCAACAGACAAAAAACTCAGTTTGAGCCATCTTTGAGATTGAGTTAAAATTTGTCCACATACAGAAAATGCTTTGAGTAGAGGGGGCAGTCCTTTTTTTCTAGTTCATTGTTAACACTCACACAGCTGATGTCAATCATGCCTTAACATGTAAGCCTGATAACATACCCTCTGCAGTGAACCAGAGAGAGCAGGGTTTCCAGATGATGTATAACACTCAGCTCCCCATTCTGTGTATGAGCACCAAACCGTCTTGGCCTATCTGTGCAACAAATGTACCCATATGTGCCAGATTGAGCTTCCAGCTGCCACTGATTGGTTCGACCTTTGGTAATGATTAGAACGCAAGACAAGAAGGTAAGCTTCGAAAGTCACTCTAAGTTCTTACAGATACCTTGATCAGTCTGAACATACCACCCCTTCAAAAAGAGAGCTGCTGTCGCAAGCAAATCTGTGTAGGCAGTCATTTTTGCACTGTTTTGAGTGGCAGTCAAAACTGATGTTTCTACAACCCCAGGCAACAAAAGACTGGGAACATTCCACAGGTGAACAGGTTATTTGGAAACAAGTAGGTTTCATGATTGGGTATAAAAGGAGCGTCCCCGAAAGGCTCAGTCATTCACAAGCAAGGATTGAGCCAGGTTTCCTCCTTTGTGAACAAAAGTCTGAGTAAATAGTCCAACAGTTTAAGAAAAATGTTTCTCAATGTAGAATTAGAAATTAATTAAAAGAATTAAAAGAAATTAGTCATCTATAGTCCATAATATCGTCAAAAGTTTTAGGGAATCTGGAGAAGTCTCTGCACGTAAGCAGCAAGGCAGAAAACCAACAGTGAATGCCTGTGATCTTTGATCCCTCAGGCTGTACTGCATTTTTTTTTTTGGGCTTCATTAGTAATGCATTCGAAATCTGCAGTGCACTTTGGGATGCACTGCAGATTTTGTACATGCTTTGATAATTTGCAATTTTTCCATTTTCATTTCCAAATCAAATCATTGCAAAAGACATACAGTCTTCGAGTATTTTTTTTTTAATATACTTTACTTAAGGCTACCTTAAGGCTAAGTCAACCATTCCTGCATTTAGCCCTGGCTCAGTTTTGGTCTTAACCAACCTTACCCCCCCACAAACACACACACACAGTATCATCTGTAACATGTAGTTGCTAAATGTATCTGTCTGCTTTTTAGTGCTTCTTTTTTTCAGCAGTGGGCTGGTCAGAGCTTTTCTTACTGAAAACAACTGAAAATGAGGCTGCTGCTTGTGGTGGTAAAACTGATTCAGAACTAAAGGAGTGGGTTGTCAAAAAGGAAAAAGACAAAAAAAAAAAAGAGAGAGAGAAAGCAAATCAATCAATAGTGTAACGAACGGGAAGGAAATCTATTATCACATCCACTTTGCCTCAGTCCATCTGAAATGGGCTCAAACCCAGAGAAGTCAGCAGAATATGGATCATATTTGTTTATAGTTTCCTTTTTGTATCTTTGTATCAGGCAATTTGAAGCCCATACAGTTATTTCCACAACAGTCAGGTCTGTTTTCAATGCACCGATGCCTGAAGGTCCTGATGATCACAGCAGTCAGTTTTTGGCACAGCTGTATCCTTTTTGTAAAGCTAAATCTACAGATAATCTTTTATTGATATTATTTACTGTTGTTCAATTTAAATGTTTAGTTTAATACTGATGAACTTTTTTTTCTGGAAAAAACAATTTGCCCACACAGTCCCTCTGAGTTGTGGACTTCCTCCCACTCTTACCTCTGAGAGACTTACCCTTTATGGATCGTCACTTTGATACCCAGTCATGTTATTAAGCTGTCACATTAACCTAATTGACTGGGATATGTTCCCGTAGGCATTTCTTTCTTTCTTTCTTTCTTTCTTTCTTTCTTTCTTTCTTTCTTTCTTTCTTTCTTTCTTTCTTTTTGATTCACATCTTTTTTTATTGTTTTGTTGTCCTAGGCATCCTGTCCTCCTTGCATTAACTATATTATTCAGAAAATAACATTTTTCAGTTTTAACACTCTGTAATTCATACTTGTGTTGTTTTCATTTGTAAATAGGTTTTAAATGCTTTGCAAACCTTTAAAAAATGTTTTTATTACCATTTCACAAAGTGTTCTCTTCTTTTTAGAATTGGGACTCCATTTGCTTTTTGGACTGCATGAAGGTTATCTGTGCACTTATTGTATTTCTTCAGCGTTTCTTTGTGCATACTTTTGAGTATGAGAAGGACACAGGGAATCATAACATGCCCTTGTAAAAACATGCCAACTGACTGTTCAAAGACCCCCTCAAAGCTTAAATGCAGGAAATGAGGATGATTGCAACATTTTTGCATGAAATCATCCTGCCTTCTGATATGTCACGGCACCACATCAGCACAGTAACATTACATTTATCTTTACTTATAATGGTTGATAAAAAAGCTAAAGCTTTAAAGGGGGTTGCTAGTTTTAAATTTTGCATATGTCATTTCCCTTTTAAAAGGGAACACACAGGAATTGAAGCTGAAAGTAAGCAGATCCAGCCGAGTTCTGTGAATTATTTAATAATTAATTCTTTTGGACTATCCAGGGGGCACAGCATTTCACTATTGTTCAGTTCTTCTGGCTCATTTCGGGTTCAGTTCATTGTGTATTTATTATCATTTATTTTGCATCCCATCAGTGCATTGACAGTTTCCATGCTGCATAGTTGACAAGGGTAACACAACATTCCTCACTAAGATTTCAGGAGAAGGGTACATTTCATATCCCCTGACTTGTTCTTGGCTGGGTGTAGAGAACAGTGTAGATGGGAACCAGCGGGTTGTCAGTGCTCTGTCATGCTTGAGCAGGGCTGAGAGGATCTAAGGTAAGCTTACTGGTACTGAATCGAAAATAATGTGTCAGATACTTTATCACAGATCCTAAATCTCATACATTGATAAGGGTCATTATTGTGCTGTTGCAGATATGTTATGACTATAGAACTTTTTTGCTTTCTTGCCAACAATTGATACAACAAATGATTTGAAAGTGCTTTTTAAAGGGCCTGTAATAAATAAATAAATTAAAGATAAAGAAGATCAACAGTGATAAGAAAAAATTGCCGAGCCAGGCTAGCTACTTCCTTCTTCATATAGTGCTTAAGCTAAGCTAACCCCCTGCTGGCTCTTTCAGCGTATTTAGCACAAACGTCTCAGAAATATCAATCTTTTCATCTAATTCCTGGCAGAAAAGTGAGAGCCTATTCCTGAAAATATCAAAGATTCTTTTAAAGACGCATTAGCATGCTGCAGCTATAAATGTGTATCACATGTGGCGACATAATCCCTAAAATCAGCCTAAAACATGCTCAGACATAATCTGCCTGCCTCCAGTTTACATCTGCAGTACATTGTGATAACGTGGATTTCCTGTTTGTTATTTATGATGTTTGAAGTTTGGCAATCTCACACTCAGAGCCCGAAATAGGATTTAAAGACCATATAGCTTCATGCCAGACCACCTCCACGGGCCAATATGTTTCAACAATTATGTTTGCTGAACAGCATTTCATCGCCTGAGAAGTTAAATCAAACTGAAGGGAGGCTGGGAAAACTTTGAGGAGGATAAAACTGCAAGAGTGTACTACCATAATAATGTCAGGAAATGAAATATGAGTGTATATTAGCCAAACACATTAAAGCAATAGTAACAATCTGCTTCCTCTTACTCCTCATCTCTTATCTACATAGTAGAGAAGTGAGGCTCTGGGCTTTAGTTGGACATGTGATGTGTGCCACGCTTTGTTGCCTAGAAACACTTCACCGAGCTCAGACTAGGGTCAGCAGCTGCTAAACGCTGTGTTTTCTCATCTCCGGAGCAGCCGTCGCTTTGTCAGTCTGTGACTCTGGGCCAGTTCTCACTGTACAGCTGGGTCTGTACCACTACACAAGGTTCAAATCAGGTAGCTCCTTCACAGGAAGCCTAATCTGACTCCATCTGACATCATGAATCACTTCGAATTTGGTACTTTAAAAGTGACTTTTTCAGGAGAAGTGCAAAAGCTGGGAGATTTCACCTGTCGTCTCGGATTGAAGTCACTCAGCAAGGAGGTGAGGGAGTCTGATGGCGTGACACTGATGGTGTGAATCTGTGTCTGTCTTGATGCCACTCTCGTGCACGTCCTCCTGTACTGCACTACTGCACTGTAGAAAAAGATGGAAAACCCCACTCTACTGAACTGATGCAAAGTCTAAATAAAGCTTCTGCAACTGGTACTTAAGGCTATGTAGTATAGATGCACAGGTGAGGCTTGATTGTGATTGGTGACCCGCCACCTCTGCTGATCAAAAAGTAGCAAGTTCACCAAATAAGAGCTGCATCATTACAAATCAGTTACACTGGCATATCTTTTTAAAGTGCTGTCATGTCTATAAACAAATCATAAAATGGTCAAATTTTGTTTTCTGTTCTTTAATCATCGAATCAGGTTGTTGTTGTCAATGTCTCAAACTCCTAATGATGAAAATGTCATCTGATTAAAGTATCTTTACTGGAGGGTCTTGAATGTTTTTGATCCAACTATACTTGATGCAGCAGCAGCAGACACTGAATTATCACTGCAGTGAGTACAGCTGTGTGAGATGGCAGAACACAAACTGATAAGTGAAATTGTTTCCATGGTGCACATAGTGCCAAAAGAGTGTTCAAAAAAAGAGCTTACATCTAAGGAGTTTAGTCTTTTTTTAATAACTGATTGAAACTTAGCTTCTCAAAAAAAAAAAAAAAATAAAAAATAAAATAAAAATTAAAAAACAAAAATGTATACTTGTAAAGCACTGTGTAATCTAACAGCTGGCTAGCTTAAAAATCTATACTTAAGACGGTCAGTAGGGGGAGTTCCATGTCTTTTGACTTCAGTTTTCTGGGAGGTGCAGTGCTGCCATCTTTTAGTACAGTCTACTGCACCAACAGTTTCATGGTCAGCAGCCAAATCTATGGGCCTGACAAGGAACCTGCACTGCAAAGACTTAAAAAATCAAAATGCACCGATGTATCATGCATCCGTTTACTATTTTGTTTTCATCTGAATTTATTTCTTTAGCTTAGCACGATGTTTTCTTTTTCTTTGAAGTTGTGTGAGAATTTGTAGTTTTTATCATCCATTCATTCATCTTCTGTACCACTTTTCCTGCTCAGGGTCATGGGTGGCTGGAGACTATCCCAGCTGTCTTTTGGTGAGAGGCGGGGTGCACCCTGCCAGCCAATCACAGGGCTGACACACAGAGACAACCTTTCATGCACACACTCACACCTACGGGCGATTTACCTGGACTGTGTAGAGTTTGTGAGGATGCAAAATGTCTTACCAAACTCTACGCAGTCCATTTGCCTTGTTTGTTGAGTCATCAGAATAACCATGACCTGAATGAATAAGAATCTACACGGACTCTACATTTACTCCATTTCCCATTCATCTTACATGTCAAAGCAGCTTAAACCTCAGGTTGACAAGTGTGATTTTCACATCCTGAGAGTGACCACCAACACCCTAATGAATATGTTTCAAACCCACAGTCTAATGATCTCAGCCTGTATATCATCAGTCTGTCTTGTGTGCCTCTCCTCCCTCAGCTTTGACTGGGAGGCCTGACACAGTGCGCGCCTCTGGGTCGGCCTCAGACCCCGCTGAGCTGTTAATGACCTCTGTTATCACTTTGCCGCTACTCCTCACACCTGCACTCTAGAATAATATTTACCTTGTCTGTCATCATCATGAGGCGGGGGTGTTTTTGTGAGTCTTCCTGTCTTTCATTTAATGATGACTTCCATTCTTTCTTTACTCTCAGGCCTCTTATTGCAGTGGGAGAGCCTGTCTGTGTGAAACAGATTTTTTTCTCATGAAAACAGGGAGCAGAAAGACTGAATACCAGCACAGAACTGAAAACCTCCCTGGTCACTCATAATATTTCAGTCAGGCATTACTTAAATGCATGAGCATGCAAGTGTGTGAACACTGTGTTCTCATTCGATCTTATGTTTTGAGGCCTTATGATAACCAAGTGTGTGTATAAGGTTAAGATAGATTGACTTTTAGTGGCATTTTACCCAATTTATCCATCAAGAAGCTATGATAAGTATGCTCAGCAGTGATGAAATGAGATGACTGCTTTTATTTAAAAACAAGCCTTATTCCCTTGACACTTTAAACATGAGCAGGGAGAAAGGCATAGAGTGAAGGATTCTGGGGGAATGGGGAGAGGCAAATGTTTTCCTTGTCTTTTTTTCAGAGTTTGAGGAAGCTGGGGAATCGTTTATAATGACAAAGACAACAACTAGATGACGATTTCTTTGAGTTTTCACCCGTGAGAAGATCAGCACAGCAGGTTTTGTATACAGAAGGATTTCCATGCATTTGATCTCTCAATTTTCTGGAATTCAGTGTGCTTGTGTGCTCACATTTTATCATACGGTTTTATGTCTGGGATTTTGATGTGAAAATGCTAAATCAAACAAGATCAGTGCACTGTGGCAGTTCCTTGCAGAAGCACTAGTAAGCCCAGCTCAGCAGACATGTGTCTGACAGCTACCTGAAGGTCTATTATTCACTGAATGTGACCTGATAGAACCGTCTGAAGGCAGTTTTCAGATTTTTGGAAATGACTTGTTTCTCTGCCAGGTGCAAAATGAAAGGATTTGAAATGCTTGTATCTGTCTTTTTATGTGAAGCTAAAAAACCGAGTTGCAGCCAGTTAGCTTAGCAAAAAGACTGAACACAGTGGTAGACAGTTAGCCTGACTCCTCTGACATAAAGCTCTAAAACCCACTCAAGCTTTTTATCTGTCTTACATCAGCTCACATCTCACATTAAACTGCTTTTAAGGACTAATGGGGTCCTAACCGAGCCCTTCCTTGATGTTGCAATCTTAAACTGCCTGCAGGAAGTGACTCATAAGGGTTCCAAGAAGACGTTATTTCGTCACTTGGATTTGCACAGGCTGCTGACAGTGCCACATTTGAAAACACTTGCAGCTGAAGTTGCATCAAGGTGAAGGCTTCACAGCTCACCAGAGCACAATGAATTTACAGACTTTACAGTGCTGGCTTATATGGATCAAAATACCATTTCGATGTACTCTTTTTAAACACAGTTACCCAAAGCACAGGTCCAGTATGTGATCATCTCGATTGCATGTACAGCTTAAGGATAATGTGCAGGGACAGAAAACAGACCAAGCTTATTTCAGCCCCAAAGCCTCAAAGTTGTAACTTTTATAGATGTCTGATGCATTTGTAGTTTTCTAAAACTTCAACAAATCTTAACTTGAATAAATAATTTAAAAGTAAACAAGTAAAAAAAAAAAAAAAGCACAAACCAGGACTTGAAAAATATTCTTCATCATGCTGCTAGCCACGAGCTTACAGCTATGCTAGTAATCAAGGGACTGAA
The DNA here is from genome assembly GCA_030710495.1 of Labroides dimidiatus. Taxonomy (NCBI): domain Eukaryota; kingdom Metazoa; phylum Chordata; class Actinopteri; order Labriformes; family Labridae; genus Labroides; species Labroides dimidiatus. Next base: position 15,351,954 of record CM061155.1, read on the forward strand.
TTCAAAGGATTTCAAAAACAAAACAAAACAAAAGAAATTCACGTAATTTTTTTTCTACTTTTGCTTTTGATATAAAAACAACAAAAACGTCATACTTACAGACAAATAGCGTCCAAGACGGCAATGCAGAAGATATTATTTTGCAAGTGAAGAAACAGCAGCATTTCAACTCCACAACACTTAATTAGAGCTGAGGCACATTAACTTTTTATCTTTTTAACTTTTTATGCCTGTGCTGTGAAATGACCAGGAGGGTGAAGTATTAAAAGAAAACTTAGCTATCAAACTAAAGTCAAGAAAAGAATACAAGAAGAAAGAATACAATCTTTAACTCCTGACTACAAACTGCAGCATTACAAATATTTACATGAATGTTTCAGTGAATTGTCTGAGCTATAGCTGTCATCTTGTCCATACACATTCTTTTCTGAGAGTTGCAATGTCAGTTTAAATTCACACTCCAGCACTTTTTCAGACACCGGTGCATTTTTTTTTTTTTGTGTGCCTACAGACAAAAATAGCCCACAACTTCAAACTCCTTGGTGTACAAAGTCGTTGAAAATCAGCTCAAAAATGCATCACCAGACAGTACATTTAATTCTTATCACTGAAGTTAATGACTAGGATTTATCTTTTATTAAATTAAAAGAGCTCTATCTGCAAAATTTAAAACTACAAAAAAATGTTCTTTAACAATTCTGTGTTTGAGTGAGATAAATTTGCTTCCTAAATTATTGTGTAAAACAAATAAAGCAAAGGAGTCCCAGCTGAGCTGGTCCTAATTTATATAATGTGGTCTGTTGAGAGTCCCTGTAGTATGCAATACATCTCAATTTATTAATATTTTTAACCTCTCTGCTTCCTCAGTTCTGTCTTAATCAGCCTAAAGGAAAACTAATGTTCAGCACAGGAGCTGCAGCTTAAACGCCTCCATAGCAACAAGCTGCTCTGCGGCAGCACCCTGCTGTCCAATGATGGGTATTTGCTGCCATCTAGTGGACGAGGGAGTTAAAAGCTTTGTCAAGAGTACTGTAATGTTGGTGCTGTAGGGGTCACTGTGAGGTGTTTTCTCATGTTTTGGTGAGTTTTGTTTATTGAGCCTTGAAGAGCACTTGAATTAGTGTGGGATGAAGCTGCTGTTAGTCAAATGACCACTAGATGTCAGTGATGGTTCAGGATGCCAGGCTGCCCTTTGGCTCCCCTTTACTTTTACACAGAGGTTGGAAGTTTTCATGACATAGCTGGGACAGTCCCTACTCCTCATCCTCCTCCTTCCACGTCCCCTCTGTGAACAAATTCAGTCAACTTGTATGCAATTTTCTGCAGGGATTTATTTGCTTTATTAAATATGTGCTACTCACCAGGGAAATAGTAGAGATATTTACAAAGCTGAGCAAACGATAACCTCCAGGAGAAAAAAAAATACATTCAAGAAAACAAATTTGAGACAGATTGTACAGGGGCTGATATAAAGGTTAAGACACACTCAAAGGTCTGTGGTAAGTAAATGGTAAATGGACCAGTACTTATATAGCGCTTTTCTAGTCTTACCGACTACTCAAAGCGCTTTACACTGCTAGCCTCATTCACCCAATCACACCACATTCACACAGATGGCTGACTTAAGCTAATCAGACCATCAGCTATAGCTAACATTCACACGACATTCATACACCACTGAACAACAGTGGGAGCAACTTGGGGTTCAGTGACTTGCTCAAGGACACTTCGGCATGTGACTGCAGGAGCTGGAATCAAACCCACAACCTTCTGATTGTGGGGCGACAACTCTACCACTGAGCCTCAGCCGCCCCAAGTCATCTTTGCACAGTTGGAGTCGCACCAATACTTCATTCATGGATCTTCTTCCTGCAGTTTTGGGAGGAGCTTAATTGCCGTTCTGTCCAATTGGCTCTTAGATGTATGAGAAATTTACTGAGTATTCATAAAACATCCGAGAGTGTCAAGAAAGAAATTTCAAAACTCCGGGAACTGTGTTTGTGTGTGTAACTATATTTAGGTATGTGTGTGTTATTCACAAGTGTTTATTCTGCTTTCAGAGGCCAGCCATAGGATTACACCTCTACCTCTCTCCTCTTTACCTCCTCCCCTTCCCAGTGCTCTCTTTCCTTCCTCCTGAGTGGATTTTTCGGGGCAGTGCACACATCCCCCATCTCTCCACCCCGCCACCCCCCCCACACTCCTGCCTCTCAGACAGCTCTGCTCCACCAGTTTTCCGCACCGTGCCGGCCCCGGAGAGGACTAAGGGAGCGGAAAGAGGAGCCAGAAGAGAGGATTTGGTGAACCGAGGAGAGACGGACAGGAGGAGAGAGGGACCATGGCTGCTCTCTCTGCCTTGCTGAAGACCTGGGTGATACTGCAGACCCTGTGCCTGGCTCTGGCCCAAGTGGTGAGTGGACAGGAGAAGCTGAGACCTGCTCTGTGCAGGATTAGCTACTTTATTCTGGGGGTTCAGTGAGGGATAAGGGCCCTTAGTAAAGGGCCGCTGGATGTTTTGAGATGTTGTAATATCTTGTGAGGCTGATTGAAGTGATCCAAACACTGCAGGTGGGATGAAAAGAGCTCTGTCTGTGGCGTCCATCTGAGTTTATGATACACTTGTAGACGAGAGATGAGCTTGAAATGGGTTTTCTGCTGTGGAAAGAAAACGAAACTGGATTATCTGCCTTGGATTATCATCTTTATCATGTTTGGACTCCTATCTTTTGTCAAGATTGGACCGAAGAGTTACTGTAGAAGTTGAAGGATTTTCAATACTTGGGCTCTGAATGGAAGAAAACATGAAGAAACTTTTTTTTTTTTTTTCAGTTTATACCTGAGAACTCAAGAACCATGACAGAAATGGAATCTGTAAATCACTGCTTTGACACAGACAACCACAGACACACACACACACACACACACTCACACACACAAACAAACTTTGCCCACAGAGCGTGAAAGCTGCTGTTCAAACACACACACCTTCATGTTATATACATGGACTTACAGTTTTCAGTCTTGAGGATTATTTTTGTATTTTCTTTTAGCACAAATCAAAGTTGGATTTAAAACAACTTTTATTGTGACGGACTGTCGGACCCGCTGAGATGAAATTGAAGAAAATAAAAGAAGGCACTGGGATGGAGGAGGAGGAGGGGGACTGAGATGGGGGTGGTGAGGGTAAACAGTGCCAGTCTCATGACCCCTCCTTCCACATTCCTCCACAAGTCTTTGTTTTTACCTCTTCTCAGACTTAAATTTTATCCTTTCTTGATTTATTTTTTTATCACCTTTGGTTCTTTTTTGTGATAACTTCATACAGTTTGATGTCACTGTACAAACTTACTATGACCAACACATTAACTGATATCATTCAAATGCATCAATTTGCATAAGAGTTATAAACTGATGTTGTTTCTCCCAGAACAGTTAACTCCTAAATATATAAATATTTAAAAAGTTACATTTTTTAGCATACAATTATTTCATGCTTGCTTTTTGTGAATCCTTCCTCGATATCAATAATTTTATAAAACCATATATCAGCTGTGGTACCACAACTATCTGGGAAGTACTGTTGCTTTACATTACCTGACTCTATTTTTTCCTCTGTGTTTCAGAGGGGTCCACCTGGACCTCAGGGCCAGCCCGGCCCAGCGGGCCCCTCCGGCACCCCTGGATCAGACGGAATTGATGTGAGTATCTGCACAGGTTTGTCACAAAGAGCATCTTTGTGCTGGAGAAATACCAACTCGGCAGTAGCTCAGTCTTACCATCAGAGGGCACTGCAAATGAAAACACTGCTGCACAAAAGAGCTCTGTTCCCCGCAGAGAGAGGGGTCTTTGAGAAGAGACCCTCTCCCTGGTCCTGAGTGTGTGTCGCAGTAATGTGATACATTTGAGATATTTTTAGGGTTAACTACACACAGGTTGTACAAAGTGTGTTGAAAATGCAGGCTGCTGGGATAGTAGAGCAAAATCTTGACAAGACACTGATCCTTTAGTTATTTAGTTTTAAACTTCAAAAAAAAAGGTAAAACCTTGGTCATATGTATATGGTATATGTATTTCATGAATTTCACTTTCATCAGTTTCAGAGTCATTCTAAATTCTCATCTGTAGATTTCAGCTAGGATTGGTTGGTTGGCTTTCATGCCACCCACTAATAAGAAGACTCAATTTTTATTTTTTTTTTTTTTTTTTTGGGGGGGGGGGGGGGTAAAATGTAGGTGAATTCTTCTTTTGTCATCTCTGCAGACTTTTCTTTGCACTTCTGCCACAGGAAATGTGGGAGAGTCAATGTGGTAGATAAACAAACGCTGTGACAAAAAGAGAAACCTGAGACCTCACCTGATATCACATGGTCTGATATGGTTTGGATCTGGTCTCTGCATATTTTATCAGGTGTTTGTGTTTTTTGACTCAACAAACTAAAAGGCGACATGTACTTATCTAGTACACTATATACATACATACATATATCACATTATATACCAACCAATGGACAATGGCTGTATTTTTTCCTGATGTTGAATTAGCAAAATGTATCACATGCAATTGAAGACCCAGAGACCCCCCCCAAAAAATAAATAAATAAATAAATAAATAAATAAATAAATAAATAAATAAATAAATAAATAAAAATTAAAATAAAAAATAAAAAAGACATTTTTGGTTCATTGTGGTTAAATTTGCCTCATTTTCTGGAGCCACAGAACTTGTAAGCACTCACAGGTTGATTACTGATGAAAGACATAGACTGATAGGTGGGCAAATTAATGAGCTCCATGGTGGATTCAATAAAAAGCCATGCTCTCATACTTTGTTCAATAAACAAACACCAATTAAATTAGTAACAGTCATCACTTTGTGTCTCTGCAGGGAGATAAAGGACCTCCGGGGCCCCCAGGACCACCAGTAAGTTTGCGCTGCCATGCTTTTTTTCTTCTTTCTTTCTTTATATGTAATTGTTTCTTTATTGTTGTACATCAATTGTTCTGATTTATGGAAACTTATTGTTGCTCATTTAAATACCTTTTTTAAATGATTCATTTTTAAATTATTATTTCAGGGGCAAAAGGGAGAGCCAGGAGAGCCGGGTCCTGATGGAGCACCAGGAGAGAATGGCATTGATGTAAGTTAAATCACTGATTTCTGACAAGCTGTGGTGGGTTCAAAAGAGAAAGAGAGAGAGAGAGAGACTGCTTTGAAAATCCAAATAAAATGACATCAGAAACTGCTTCCCCAAATCATCAGTTTGTCATCATGTGAAAACAGCTTAATAAGGCGTTGAAGACGAAAGAATAAAAACAGGATGCAAATGTGAAGAAGCAAAACTGCAAGGACAACACATTACAGTGTGTAAACAGTCAATTATGTATGATAAGGTTTCAGTTATTTATAGAATAAAGCTGTATAAGATCAACAGCTGTATTTCAGTAAGTTTTTTTAATGATCTCCTTTTCAACCCCATGGTAAAATTTTATCATTTTACATTTGAAGACTGGCTTTTAATGGCTTAAAGCATTTTTACAAGTTAATCTTATTGATTACTCCCTGTTGTCCCACAATCACTTGTTTTTGCAGCAGTATTTACACCTGTTTGGGCCCGTCTTTGTTCCATACAGGTCTTGAATGTGTGACACTACTGATCCACATTATGGTGAGGCATGACTGTTCACAACATATCAATATGAAATCTACTGAGTCTTCCACCATGCTGACTTTAGCAAGCACTGTAGTTAATCTTTCATTTAGTATCATCCTCAGGTCTGTGAGGCCTGAGACTTTATTATTGTTCACTGATCACAGTGTGCAACAGCAGTGTGCAACAACCGGTGTAAGTAGCTGTATAAAAGCCCAGTATCATGTTTATGAAAGGTGAAAGGTGCAAACAGGTAGTTAAATGTCACAAGATGATTTGCTGGTGAGGTACAGTGTTGGTGTGGAAGACGCATATAAAGACAGCAAGATTTGAAAGTGTTCAGTATATAATGGATTTTCTGTTTAACAGAACAGTGCCCAGCCAGCTTTTATGTCATGGTTGCTTGCTGACATTTGTCTGATAAGCTGCACCTGTATGCTTAGATCATAAATCACAGCTTAACATGAGGAACTTTGGTGATGTCTCAATCCTGAGACATTGTAATGTCTAAATGAGATACAATGTGCAGATTTTTTTGTGTCTCCTTGGCCTTATGGGTCTATGGGATTTTTTTGTTTTAATTAAATGTGCCATTCAAAAGCACAGTGAGTCTTTATTTTCCATCACAGCAGCAGGAATACACTGTGGAAGCTCACTGTGCTCAAAAAAATGAATGTGATGCGCTAGCACAAGCAGGATCATACAAATGAACACCACTACACATACACACACTGTTTTTTTTTTGTTTGTTTTAATGATGCACTTCTACTGAAAGCAGCAAAACCTGTGGTGCTGGTGCAAAGGTAAAGGCATGGAGTTGGAGATATAATCTTCCATCAGTCATCATGGGAAATGTCAACTCTCTGCCCAGCAAAAGTGATGAGTTGGAGATATTGGTGAAGACCTACATAGTAAGCCTGGTTGCATTATACATTTCTGACTCCTGTGTGTATCTACCTGGCTTCACTCTGATACGTTCAGACAGAGATGCTTAAGCTAGTGGCAAGATAAAAGGTAGGGGGTTGGCTTTGTAAATCAGGGATGGTGTGACTCTGCTCGCATTACTGACAAAGAGAAGATGTGTTGTCCAGACATCCAACTTTTGGCAGCTGTTAATGAGACCATGCCATCTTCTGAAGGAGTTCAGTCCTATAACAACAACACTTGTGTCCATTCCACCCAAAGCAGCTGCTGAAGTTCCATGATATGTCGTCCATGAGGCTGTTGCCAGGATACAGACTGGACATCCTGAAGCACTCATAATTATATCAGGAGACTTCAATCATGTTACCCTCTCTTCCCACCGGACTAGATTTGCACAGTTTATTGTCCAACCAGAGAGAATAAAACACTTGATCAGCTGCATGCCAGTGTCAGGGATGCTTACAGGGACCTAACACTGGGTAGGTCAGATTGCAGTCTGGTTTTTCCTGCAGACCTGTTGTGGACCCTGTGTACTGAGGCAGCCTGCACCTACCTTCACAGTCAGGAAATGGACACCTGAGGCTGGTGAGGATCAGGGGAACTGCTTTGCATGCACAGATTGGAATGCACTACAGGAACTGGATAAGAGCATCATGACCATCAACAAACTTTATTTCATGTTGGGTTTTTTTTTTTTAATTATTGTTCGTTTGTTTGTTTTGATGTTTCTTTTTATGATTTTATAATTCCTTACCAGACACCTGAATTTCCCTTCAGGGATTAACAAAGTACATTCTGTTCTATTCTATTCTATTCTATTCTATTCTATTCTATTCTATTCTATTCTGCTATCTGTGGTAAAGTGACAGGAGGGTTGTTAAGAGATGTAACCCAGATTGGTTTGAGTAGTTGATCCAACAATCCTGATCGAAGGTCCAACACAAGACATGGCAATGTTCCCATTGAACTTTGTTTGTCAGCTTCCTGTTTGTAAGATTGCTGGCTATTAAGAATCTGAATTTTTCACATTTAGATGTTTTCCCTTTTTTTTTTTTTTTTTTTTTTTTTAAAGAGCTCTTTTAACTCTGGATTGTAATGAAAACAAGGTCAATAAGCTTCACTAAAAGGCATCATTTTTTATCACATTAAAACATTCAGCAAGTTCCTCTGAGGGTTTGTTTTCTCACAACTGAAATATTCACAGAACTGTGTAGCAATAAACCTTGAAGTCACAGGTATTGGTTTATTGTCAACAGCCATATAAATGTGCTTTGCAGGAAAAACCCTGCACGATTAGCTTAATACACTTTACTAAATCCCTTATCCCTTGCTGATTAAATATTTAAGTCTTTTGTTTTCACAAACAGTCAAGAGTTGCTGAGGAAAAAACGTTGGTTTGAAGCTGAAATGAAGCTTTGCAGCAGTGTAACATCTGTTTTACCTGAACTGTGGTGAAGCTCCTCTGGTTTCAGCTGCACTGATAACAGTCAATCTTTCACTGTATATTTCAGGGGAAATTAGTCACATGCCAGCAAGCCAGCAGAGTCTCTCACATGCATTCCTCAGAGATTTAGCCACTAATCCGGCCTGGAATCTCAATCTCAGTTTCGTTTCCTAATTACTTGGAAGAACCGTGTCAGATTTGATCAAATGTGTGATTAGCTGTTCTAAAGTGGATTCAAGACAAATATGGCAGAAACCACTGTGCATCCTGCAGGATATATTTGCCTTTTGATATGTATCTTCTATATTTTAGCCCTACACGCATATTTAGAATTTCAGTTGATATAAACCTTTTTCTGTCTCTCTTCAGGGTTTGATCGGAGCAAAAGGCGATCGAGGTCCTGTTGGGAGCCCTGGACCAAAGGCAAGTGTCCTCACCTGCACCTGTAAACACCCTAAACATTAATCAAGCAGCATCCTCTTTTTTAAAAAAAAAAAATTCTGAAGAAGAAGAAGAAGAAAAGGCAAAAACAGAAGTGCAGTTCCATTAGTGTCCACTTGAGGCTGGCTTAAAGCCAAGAAATGCAGATTAAGGTCTAGTAGCAAAATGACCTACTTTCCAGCAGAAATGATGTTTCAAATATAATTAGAAAAAAATGGTCTTTGTAGCTTACTACTTATTCACTTGATTTAAAAAAAAAATCAATACTCATGAAGCTAACATAAAGGCTCAGTTCTCCACATACATTCACATAATCAGGGACACAACTGAGTTGACTGACAGGTGGAAATGTTTTTGTTGTTTGCTAGGAAACTAAAAGACCGCCTCAGCTCTAGGTGTCTAAGCCAACTGAAAATTTAGCTAAATCAGCATCTTGCCAGAAATCAACAGGTGACCTCAGAGGCAAATGTCTATGGGCATGTCCATGTCCTTTATAGACTCATTCACACCAGTCTTACCAAAAACTGTAGTCAATGGCACCAATCCTATTACTGTCTGAAAAGGCACAATATTTGCTGTCTCAAAATACATCTTCCAAAGTCTTACTTTTTCCACCTATAATTTAAGCTTGAATATAAATTTTATATCCAATCAATCACATGTTAAAATTATGCTGTTTATTTGAAAGCGGTTGTACACTCTAACTACTTTTTTCCCCCCTGTTGTTTGCAGGGCCAACCTGGACCGAGTGGTGAGCCTGGAGCTCCTGTAAGTAAACTAGAACTACTACCTATGTCTTTGGTGAAGATACTGGGAAATGTTGCTTTATTTGGTTTTAAATATTTATTTTGATGAAAAAAATAAAGATATTTAGAGTTGAAACTGTAATCACTGTTAATCAGCTTACTCAAAGACATAAAATACAGAAAGTGTATTTTGAACCCCTCCCCCCCTAAAAACAACAACAACAAAAACAAACTCCAAATTATCATAAACTGGAATATGAATCATAGTTAGCTCTAGTTTGTTCTTAGACACTCAACTCTGGTAAGTGTCACAATTACGATGAGGTGCAATAAAACTAATTAGGAAATAATTCATCTAATAAGGCTTTGATGACACTTGAAGATGACTTATGGCAGGCTGAATTAGGCATCGTTTGAAGCCTTGTCAGTTTCGTAACAAACATATTGTATCTCAGCTGCTTTCATATGGCAACCTCCAGAGCCCCTTTCTCTTCATGCCTGAATGCCTGACAAGCTGGGCACTCTGTTGGGTCTACTTTACCCAGATGTGGCATATGTCTGCTCCAGCTGACATTAGCCTTATTGCTGCAGAACACAAAGTCCCTCATAAAATCAGAACTATTAATCTCATTTTAATGTGCAAATTATTTTAAAATGCAGTTATTTTCATGAGAGAGCTGGTTTACCATTTACCAGCAAATCATCTGTATTACCCTCTAAAGCCCCTAGGTGGAGCTCTGTGTCCATCTATGAGATGGCTCCCAATATACTCTAACATTAAGTTCAGAGTCATCTACTGTCATGCTTGGATGCAGCACTATTAGTTAAATCCTTTGTTTAGCATTTGCAGGCTTTCTGTCAGAGGGCTCTGCTAGAGCACCCAGCTGCCTGGCTGTGCACAGACAGGGGATTCTGCCTCGTGGGCTGTTCTTCCTCCAACAAGGCTTACTTACTTACTTAATTACTTTGTTTATAATTAACTCCCTGCAAAAGACACAGCAAACACAAACTGATTGCGCTCTGTGTCTTTGTTCCTCTTGAGCACTGTTTACTCTGACACTGTGCACACATATTATTGCATTACTGCTCCTGCTATTAATTGGCTTTGGTTAATTGATACTTTGACAGATTGGTTCCACTCGTCATACAGTAATTTAACTCTTCGTTCTTTCTATCAACACAGGGACCAGGCCTTCCAGGACTGGCTGTAAGTAACGTGTACATATGCAATTATGCCCAGTCACTTAACAGCTTTGATTAGAGGTGTGGAAATCAGTTTGTGTCGGGTGGGATGTGTACTAAGTCTTTTTTATTTCACTTGGGGTGTCGATGTCTAGGGCGCTCCAGGGCCAATTGGTCTTCCAGGAGAAATTGGGCCAAGTGGAGCAAAGGTAGGAGTGCTGTTAAGTAATAGCAACCATCGTTAAGCTGATTTACAATAAAGTGATTCATTTTTATTGTAACATATACAAATACATATCATTTGGTGTAAGTACTTATTTTATAATGCCCTCATATGTTTGTCTAATGTAACATACCTTGATATTAATATTTTCCGATTCACTCTTTCATCTAGGGAGTTCTCGGTGCACCTGGAGCTCCAGGACTCCCTGGCCCTCCTGGCAAGCCTGTAAGTCTCAACTCAGGAAATATTTCCAACCATTATACTTGTTGTTTGTTATTAGACAAACAGGGGTTATTTTGGTTCTTGAATTCTTTGGAAAGCTAAGATAAAGAGGTCTCATTGCTATTCAGTGTCCCATGGGTGTTTTGGTAATGGATTATAGAGCAGTAACTCCCCATCAAAAACAGATTCTCAAACAGCTTTATCGACAAAAAGGGTTAGACATGCAAGAAGTGTTTGTTGCACAGAGACAAATATTTAATCAGAAAATTAGAACTAAAGTTAACAACATTACCTGAACTGTCAAGAATTTATCATTTTATTCATCATTAAAGGGACTGTGAGGACTATCTGTTTAAATTGGATTGCACACCTTTTGGCTGGATTCGCACGCACACTATCATGATGACATTACTCTTAACAAGGTGTGAGTGTGTTTTGGAAATGAATGGGGATCAGATCGTCTTTTCAACATTACTTTTCTTTAAGTTCAAGCCAACTTTTTACTGGATACAACGTGATGAGGTAAGGTATTTATCAACAGTTACACAAGGCTGTTGTTTGAAACATGATAACAGGCAAACTTTGTCAGTTTGTTCCATAGTTTAGTGCTGGAGCTGTGAGACATATCCGTAGGCTAACTTGTAACGTTAGCAAATCCTTATGTCCTGCTCAGCTACCAAGCAGAGCTAACGTTACCTCACTCTTCATTTCATTGATAGATTCTCAAGTTTAATCAGATCACTGCAGTATAACTCTTGCATGTGGATTGGGATGAACATTATAACAAACAGCTTAGCCTGTGTTTTAGCCTTTAGCTTGTGATTTAGCCTTTAGCCCGTGATCTATCAGTCTCCTATTTAGTTTTCTTCTGCGTCTTCTGTCTTACAATTCAGCTCAATCATTATTATGAAATGAAACCCTAGAAATAGTTTTCAGTGGAGAAAAAACACAGATCTCTCTTCTTACCACTAAACTGCGTCAGCAAACGTGGTGTTGTCACAGAGACTTCAGTGTGCTGTAAATCAGTCCCACCTTGTTCCAATCGGGAAGCTAATACATAGCATTTAGAAATAACCTACATTGATGCTGATAATCTCATTTTATTTTTTGGATCCATCCATCTATCCATCTATTTTATTTTTAGCTGTTAAAAATGTGAGGTCTGTGTAAAGGAAAATTAATTGTATGTTTCAGTAACTTAAAATAAAAATCCTTTACATATTTCTGCTGTTATTTTTGTTGTATTAACAACCATATGTTAAGATATTAATATCCCACTATGTCTGATCAGCTAATGTCAGCAAAAAAATTGCCCAGTAAACTGACAATTTTACTTCCAATGTTTATCTTCCATGTCTTGAAACAGTCTTTACCAGACTGAAAAAGTAAAGAACAGCTGGAGAACAAACAGTGAAATTGATGAGCTACCCGAAACTTGGCCTTAAACAAACCCTGAGTAAAATCAATCTAAATGTAGTTAACTTATGTAATTGAATGGAATCACAGTGTATTACAAAAGCAGAGACACCACATCAACTAATGCTGTTTCAAATGTGCCTGGGCACAAAATATGCTGCAAAACAACAACAACGCACCTAGCACAGCTGGAGCTCAGGGCTTTCTTTTTAAGGTCCCAACTGATAGTGAACAGTGAAATAATACAAACAGTTTTAGTCTTGTACTTTCAAGTCTTTATTCCACTGTTGTATGATTCCTCCAGTGTGCATGTTTGAGTGATACCAAGAACAGGGTTGTGTCCTTATTGAGAGCGATGCTCCCAGCCCAGGGGAATGTATTTGTTTAGCTTTAGTGCTGTCCTAGGGTGAATAAACCCCCATTAGATCAGCGGGCTGTCTCATCTGACTGTAGCAGAAATACATCACAACCTGTAGAGATGGGTTACTTTCTCACTCGATCTATAAAAAGAGGGAGGGAAGAAAGAGGAAAATAGACAAAGCAAGAGAGAAAGAGCGCTGGATCAGCTCTTTGGACTGGAGGCAACTGTGACCAGGTAACTTTCTTTTTTATTTATCTGCTATATTCATCTTTTTTTCTATCTAGGGTCCTCCAGGAAAGTTCATTGGTGGAGAAGAAGGCAGTGCCGAGTTTCAGGTAAGATCTTATGACACTATCTTTTTTTACAAATCTGTTTTGACACAGACACATAATCCTTGTATTTACTTATCTCGACAACAGTGTCCTCTAAACTGCCCAGCAGGACCTAAAGGCCCGCAGGGACTGCAGGGAGTCAAGGTAAGTCGCTGCTTTCTGGACTCAAGTTGCTGAGAGGGAATAAGTGCCAGAGGTTTTTTTGAGCTACAAAATTGTTGACCACCCTGCTGACTGAGTTTCTTTTGCCTCACAGGGACACAAAGGACGTGCTGGTGTTCTTGGAGACCCTGGTAGCATAGGAAAAACGGTGAATGCCACACCTCTGTTAGGGCACACAAACACAGACTCATATACCTGCACAGATATACTGTGCAGTCCCGCACAACAACCCACCATTCAAGAAGAACAGAAGCAGGGATTAGCTCTAATGAAGCCCACCGAGGCACATGACTGGCACTAATCTGGCTGCGATTAGTCAGGCCTGGCTTTGGCCCTGTAGTGAGCATGCGGCAAGCCAGATGAAAGCAGGGCTGAAGAGCCAGGTACATGAGAGTGCCAGGGTTCACGTAGCCCTCTCACCTCACTGCATTAAGCAGAGCTAATGAGCACACAGTGAGCTCCAAGACAGCAGTCAGCCAGGCCTCAGGCATTAGCCTCTGATCTCCCCACACAAGGAGCTGTAGAAGCCCAAAACACTTCATGCAACAAGTTATCATTCATCCCAGGTAGAGCAGATCAGCAGGTTATTTTCGAAGACTTGCCTTGACTCAAGATTGCACTGTGGGATTGCTCTCTCTTTTATTCTGCTCAGAGTCACACGGCATGATTTGTTTACATCCCCACAAGCTGTTCACTGAAACTCAGCACTAAACTAAATCATAGAAACCCTCTGCAGAATGATAAATGTGCTTTTTGTGCATTTAATCTATTACTGATGACAATGGGATGCCAAAAGACTAAAGAAACTAGTGCAAAACACAAGTACCGCATTTATCTTTAAATTGACGAGAATTAAATTCAGGCCAACAAATGCAGGTCAAACTTCTGAATACCTTATATCTGGCTTTTACAAAGTCACAAGTGAACTGAAGTTTGTTAATGATAATTAATGCTATAAGACCGATGGGTTAATCTCTGAATATCTTTTTTCAGCCACCTCTTAATTAAGATGCTAAACTCTGTGGGAAATGCTCCAATTCATTTTCTTGTTGAGAGTTAGATGAGGTAGAATAATATACAACTGTCTGTACACTAAGGTTTTAGCGAGAGCAAGGACTCAATTAGCTTAGTATAAAGACCAGGGAAACAGGCTAACTGCCCAAAGTTAAAAACATAGACTTTATAATTAATGGATGTCATCTCCACAGCATCACCTGTCTGTTTCTGAAATGGAGTTTTGAAGCAAATTGATTGGCATGACCATATTGGAAATGAGGCTGGCTTTGAGTCTCCACACTAACAGCTGTAGCTGCACCCTCCATACAGTGTGTACATGTTTATTTCTGCTTTGAAAACAGCTTTTTTTGGCTGGGTGTATATGTGACTTCCGGTACTTCCGGCCTCAAGTGGACACTTGACAAACTGCAGATTTTAGCACTTCCTCACTGTCTCATATTTTCAGACTGGAACTTGCTGCTTGGTTAAAAGGCAGACTCAGCTGCTCTGTATCTTAGTAATTTGTTTCTTTGTATGTTTGTTTTTCCAAGATTGAAATGATTTCATTTCTGGCCTTTGTTGATCCATATTTTTCATTGTCAGAGCCAAGTTTGCAAGATGTTACCCTCGCTTCTGATATGCTAACTCAAGCTAATAAAATCACTTAAGTCAAAGCTGGTGCAATCTAACTTCTGGTTTAACACTTATTACAGTAAATAGGCTAATTAAAAAACTGTGAATTGAGCCTGAACAGAACAAACAGCCAAAAACTGTTCAGAGTGGTTTAGCATCCCTAACCAAAGTTCTTTGACTAGCTAATGGAAGGTTCTGCTTTTGGACCTGCAAGTTTTGCTAGCTGATAAGCTAGAGGTAAATCTTTTTTAACCTTTTTTCTGGTATATGCTGCAATTTTTAAAAACAAGTTTTTACATCAAAGGTATGTTTGTCAAAATCTGAATTTGGTCCCTGTCCTGTCAGAGGTTCCTCTGTCAATAAGTTAGCTTAAGCTGTCAGGGAAGCATAAGCTACGTTTAACCACTTTTACCATGGCAGGGAAAACCAAAAGCAGCAAATTGGCGGGGGTTTTTTTTCTTACCAGTGAATTTCTTGGGTAAAACCAAGACTTCCCACAGCTTTGAAAAAAAGTTTGACTTTGTAGCGTTTAGCTGTGCTACAGATAGCCACACACACTGAGCACAACTAATCAACTTGTTCTATTTTATTCCCTCCACCAGGGTCTCAAGGGAGAAGTTGGTATCTCTGGGGAACAGGGTATCCCAGGACCTCCGGTATGTTGTCAGCTCAAACTTATCATGTATTTTGTCATAGTATTTTCACTTTGTCTTGTTTCTGTCTCAACCTTTTTTCCTGCACTTTTCAAAGGGTCCGATGGGTTTGAGGGGCTATCCTGGAATGATGGGTCCTAAAGGAGAGGCAGTGAGTATAATCCTTTCTTTTAATTTCTTTGCTCTCAATAACACTACAGCTTTTATGTCCTATTTTTCTTTGGATAAGGGTGTTCTCATTGCATGGAGGAGCCACAACCAGACCTGCCCCCACTATACAAACACCATCCATTACCAGCAATGGGGACATATGGAAATGATGCTAACACAAATCTCTCCCCTCCTCTAATGAGTTGGGGTTGTCTAGGTCTGCGGTGCCTCCATCTGTAGTTAATGATCCACTGAAGCCATCCGTCTTACTGTTAACATTAGCCGCGTTAGCCAAGTTAGCGCCCCAGCTTAGTGCCAAAATAAGAGTGGCTGGCTCTCTGTGTAGCTCCCATTAGTGGATTGAGTTAAGTGCTAATTACCCCTTTAACACAATGAATGGTCAGCCACCATGTCTTAGCATCTACTCACATCAGAAGTGATTGATGGCTTTTTTTGTTGTTTTTGTCCTGCAGGGCCCCCGTGGCTACAAGGGCATCACCGGGCCTGTTGGAATTCCTGGGCCTCCTGTAAGTGCACACATACACTCACATATCCAAAAAGGTAGAATAACTCAAGAATCAGGTAGTCAATAAACACCACTTTTATCGGCAGGGTGAAGAAGGCCCTCAGGGACCACCCGGAGATGCAGGAGACAAGGGTGACAAAGTAGGTGACCTTCTTGGGGGATTTTTTCTTTTTATCATCAAACAGAAAAAAAAGATGAAAAATGACTATGAACTTCAGAGGGTGCAGTGATTCTGTTGTGCATAGCAAATGCATTGATGCTTGGTTTGGTTATCTTCTGCAGGGCAGCAGAGGCATCCAGGGCCCACAGGGCGCGGTTGGCAAAAAGGGAGAGAATGTGAGTATACACACTTTTGTTTGTGCTTGACACAGTTGAGCCAGATTTCAGAGTGTGCCAAATGAAGCCCACTGACTCATTTTCCTGTTTTCCCAGGGTCTGCCGGGCATTGATGGAAAGGATGGCACACCTGGTATTCCTGGAATCAAGGTGAGGGTTTCCCGCCATGAAAATGATAAGCAACTTCCAATTTAAGATTCCAATTTATTTTTCTTCTGTTTTCTTCTGCATAGGGCGGCCCTGGCCAAGCTGGGATGCCAGGTCCTCCAGGTCCTCAGGGAGCAGCGGTGAGTGATTCTTCAGTGTAGTGTGAGAATCTGTTTGCTTGAGGAGGCACACGCAAATATGCTGATTGCATGGTCACTCAGGCCATGTAGGGGGTCAGTCTGGTCTCCTCCCAATTTGAGCAAGCCAGGATGCAGACAAAAGAAACCAACACAAAATCGCCTGTAAATCTTGGTGTGTTTTGTTTTCTGGGCTCTCATCCAGGTTAACAGCGACCCTGTGACCCACGCTGTTTTAAAATTTCAACCACCTTGAAATAGCATTCTCCCTCCCAATGTGGGTGATTTATCACAATCAGACCAGTGGGTATGCTTTTGTGTGTGTGTGTGTGTGTGTGTGTGTGTGTGTGTGTGTGTGTGTGTGTGTGTGTTTGTGTGTGTGTGTGTGTGTGTGGGAGGGGTGTTCTGTTTGTGTGAGCGTCATTCTGACTAAAGGGTAATGTAGCATGAGATACACACTTTGCTGTGTGGTCATTGCGGTGACACTTACACAGCTGCAAACTCAAGCATCATAACTTAGCTTGCTTTATGCCCCACTGTGATATTCCATACACACAGGCACACAATCACTACAAGAAAATCTCCCACAAGGTACAGACCCCTATCTGGCACTACAGCACTGAACATTTTCATTGCTTTTACGGTTGTATCTGACATCAGCATTATTAGTACATACAAATAGCTCACTGTTATTTATATTTTATATTTACACTTATTTCCATCCATATTTGCAGGGTCACTCACACAGTACAACACACATTTATGATAGAATAAACAGGTGTATGTTCTTCAAGAGTATTTTTCAAGAGTTACCTTTATTTAAAAAAGAAAACAACATTTGAAAAGGAGAGAAACATGTCGAAAATCTCCAGAAGAAATCTGATCATGGATGTTTTTACTGTTTTTTTTTTTTTTTTTTTGTCTCATTTTAGTCTTGTTGATTCTGTCTACAGGGACTTCCTGGCAGCCCAGGTTCAAAAGGTTCAGCTGGAGATAAAGTAAGTGTTTTATTTACTTCTAAATTACTTCAAGCATTTTTTTCCCTTATTATAATTTTTTTAAATGTGTTCATGTTGCTTACCTTTGTTAGGGTGAACCTGGACCGAGGGGCCATGTTGGCATGCAAGGGGCCCCTGGACCTTTGGTAACAAAAACACAGTTTCTCATTTATTACAATTCTTTTGTTGTGCAGTTGAATAAATGATTGTGCTATCTTTGATTTTCTTTTCTAGGGTGAGCCTGGGCTTCCTGGTGAGGCTGGTATGGAAGGTGTCCCAGGACCGAAGGTAAAAAACAAGTACAGAATAGTTGTGTAAAAAAAAAAAAATTACACCTTTGCAACCAAACATGCTCATATCATCTGACTTTCAACAGGGCGACAGAGGTCAGAGAGGGGAAGTCGGCCCACCAGGAGTTGTTGGCAAGCCTGTAAGCTGTTCTTTTATTTTCGCTTTTTTTATATACACCCAAAATCATTAACTTGTCTACTGGTTCCTATAAAACTTTAAATGTCTTGTTAAAGGGAAACAAAGGAGAGAGAGGACCCATTGGTGTTCCAGGGGCTCAGGGTCTCAGTGGAACCAAAGGAGACAAGGTCAGTGTCTGTGTTGTAAAAACATATCTTACTAGAATATGAGCAAATGTGAGGCCATAATTCAAGAACATTCATGATAATTTAGTTGCACAGTGTTACCAATAGGGGGCAGTGTTTACCTATGAATAAAAGTCATGTAAAGCTGTAAGTCACTGACTGAGACAAGCAATGCAAATAAGCAATATAAATGATAATCTGAGCCTCACAATGTTTCAGGTTTTAGGGAAGACACAACATTTTTCTTGCTTTGTGATATATGAGCTGAATGGTTGAATCCATATTTAGTTTTCGGATCTAAATTTGACGACATTAACATGTACTCAACTCATCTCTTTTTTAAGGGTTTCCAAGGAAAAGTTGGGTCAAAGGGAGACGTTGTGAGTAGAGGTTTTGCACTTTCAAACATATTGTTTCATATTGTTTTCAACTCCCCACCAACAGATACTCATTCATTCATTCCCCTTTTTGCTCTGCGTGATTTTCTTTCTCTCCATCACTTTCAGGGTGACCCTGGTGTTGAGGGACTAGCCGGTGAGAAAGGTGAAAAGGTAAAAATCATCAGTGCGCCACCCAAAGCTGTTTTAAACTTTGAGTTAAAAACAATAAACCTCAGACTTTAGATGAAATGGTTTAAGCATTTGGCTCCTGAGGCATCAAAGTGCAGTGATATACAGCTGAAGCTGTCATAACTATGTGGAAGTTGAGAAGGAGAGAAAGTCTGTTTTTGAATTAGCATACAAATCCTCACAATAATCCAGATGGCAAATGAGCAATTTACATGACAGCGAAGCAATGATGCACATTGGCCCTTCAAAGCAGCATTTTTGGGCATTCATTTACAAAATCCATTCGTGAATTATTGCTCAATGAACGTCTGTGAGGCAGAAATGATAGATGGGAGTGGTGAAAATGAAAATGATGATCTCTCTCTGTCTGCTGTGACAGGGTTTGTCTGGTGAACCCGGGCCTAAAGGACAGGTAAGAATTAGTTTTCCAGACATCTACAAAAAAATAAAATAAAATAAAAATTCTTGTAATTTCTGCCCGTCCTTTTTCATGTTACTTGGTTTATTTTCTAGTTTTCTTTTTAACTCCACCTATTTCCATTCACTTCTCTCTTTACAGCAAGGAATCAGGGGTGACACTGGACACAATGGACCTACCGGAGACCCTGGTAAACCTGGAGACCTAGGACCACCAGGACTTCCTGGTCCTAGAGGACTAAATGGAGAGCGAGGAGTACCAGGCATGCCAGGCATTCAAGGATCACCAGTGAGTCCAAATCACTTTTATCGTTCTGTATGATGCATGCAGTTTATGATGCATAAAACTTCCACAGACTGAGAGAGACAGTTGCACTTAAATGTCTGCTGTATCTTCCTGATGCTCAATCTTCTTCTTCTCTAGGGACGTGATGCATCAGACCAGCATATTATTGAAGTGGTGTTGAAGATGTTGCAGGGTGAGCGTCTAGACTGGAATACTTACCTTTGATGTCCATAGGGGAGATTAGATTAGGCTTCTACTTTTATCTTCTGAGCAATCAGTTTCCTGTCATCAAAGGTAACTCAATCAACATGATGCTCCTGCTTCTCCTGTTACAGAGAGGCTCGCAGCTGTGGCGGTGAGCGCCAAGAGGGCTGTGCTTGGTGGAGCAGGTGTGATGGGACCCCCTGGGCCTCCAGGACCTCCAGGAGCACCTGGACCTCAGGGGCCACATGGTTTACCTGGTGCAAGGGGTATTCCTGGCATGATTGGAGGACCAGGACAAATTGGAAATACAGGATTGAAAGGTAAACATTGTATACAGTCAAGCATTAATCACTTGACATACAATATGGGCAGAGAAGCTGTGCTATGTGGTGGAGGCAGTCATCTTTTAGTCAGAAGAAGAGCGGTTTGATCCCAGGCTCCCTTTGAAGAAGTGTCCTCGAGCAAGACATTGAACCTTATCTGCTCTTAGGGGTTAGGTTAGGGGTAGGAATCAGGGGTTGTGGTTAGGACTAAGGGAATCTATGGCTCAGTGTTACAGTCTTTCTCTTTAAGTAGAAAAGTGGGTGGGATAACTGTAGCTTCTGCAGTTCTCATGCCGAACTTGGGCAAGACAAAACCCTGAATTGTCTCTTCTGGGACAGGGTTAGGTTTGGGGATGAATAGGGTTTAATGGCACAGTAGGTTTATGGGTAAAGTGTGTAACTTTGTATAGCAGCCTCAACCATCAGTGTATGAATTGTGGATGAATGGGTGAATATGATATGGAACGTATCCATGCTTTAAGCTGTCTAAAGACCCAGAACAAATTCTGTATAAATGTGATACATGTTCCATTTCAATTCATACATAGAAACGCTTGGTAAATTGTACTGTTTTATTTTAGATCTCTTTCAGTCACATTTCTTTGGATGAACTTTAACTGTATTCTGTTTTTAAAATCCTGTTTATTCAACTGTTTGAGTTTAATCATTCTCTTTTTGTGTATTCACTTTTAACATATCCCCACTTTGCTTATTTTTTCCTTCAATAATGTTTTTGCCAAAACCTTTTTCAAGAACGCCTGAGAAGTTTTAGCCGGTTATAAAGTTGATATTGGTCCTTCAAAGGAACAGATTCAAGGTTTTTCCAAAAAACTTAACCAACACTTGGACAGTAAAGGGATATCAGCTAAAGTTAAAGCTTGGTTTATACTTCTGTTTTTACCAATGCTGTTGCGACTGAGCAAAACATACTTTGGCATTTGTATGCGTCGCTCTGCAGCACTCATGCTGAGGGCAGTGTAGTCTGTATGACTATTAGTTTGCGGTCTTGTTTTGTTTTCTGCTTGCTTTTTCACTTTGATTTTGAGCTGATTGTGTTTTATTGAAGCTTTATTGAGGACATAGTATAAATACATGAAACACAATCCAGCTCAGTGGACCAAGCTCAGGGCTTGCAGACATGTAGATGCATTTTAGAAGAAGTGCACGTTGGCTACTTGAGTAAATACAAGATATGCTGTCAATTCAACACAGGGGTATAAACCAGGCTTTAGTCTACATGGGGTGCTGCATTCATACCAAATTTAAATCTCTCTCAGGAACTTGAACAGTCAGCAACTCCATCCAGTTTATTTATGTAGGACAAATCACAACTACAGTTGTCTCATATTTCTTTTCATACAAAGCAGATCTGGAACTGAACTTTTTAAAATATCCTTATTCAGACCCATTATTACCCCACTCTGACTGAAGGCTTTACAACCTCAGACAGGAAAAACTTTAGCTTAAAAAATAAATCTTTGAGCAGAACCAGACTTAATGAAAGTTGGAAGGTTTAGAGATTTGTTTGAAAGCAGAGAGGTTGTCTGCCTGTGGCATCCAAACAAACTGGTTGATGAACCAACAACAGAGAAACCTGATGCAGCATGAGCCTCTCATACCACTTTTAAAAACTACAGCCATCAAAAACCAGACATGTGCTCTGCTCAGGCAATGTTCAAAAGGAAAACTATGACACTATCCTCTCTTTAGGATTTAATAAAAGTGTAATTAAAAGTATAAGTACAGCTGATTGAGCTTCTTCTTTTCGTCATCCACAGGAAAGAGGGGAGCAAAGGGAGACAGAGGAGATCCTGGTAAACCTCATCCTGGACCACCAGGGCCCCCAGGAATACAAGGTAAGAGCTGATCCACAACTTTAAACCATGAAACTCTGCAAGCTTTATGCACATACATGAAAGGTAATTAAACGCTGACCACAGGCTAAATAGAATAAGAGTCCAGTCAGAAACTGAATCATCACAGCTTGTTCCACAGGAGAGGCTGCTCTGAGGCATTTTAGAGCAGCCTTAACTCAAGACAATGAACAGATGCTCTGGATCACAACAGGACATGTTCAGCTCTTTCACACACACATTTTAAATATCAGAAAAAAATGTTCATCATACAGTAAATAAATCTACCTTTGTCGACCCCTCAGGCCCACCTGGTGTTGATGGTGTAGCTCGGGATGGTCGTCACGGGGAGAGAGGACCTCAGGGAGCAGCTGGAGAGGCTGGTCGCCCTGGTAAGGCAGGTTCGCCAGGCCTCCCAGGCTACTGCGAGGCGGCGATGTGTCTGGCTGCATCAGCGTACACCTCTCCAAGACTACAGGAGGCAGGAACAATTAAAGGACCCGGTGTTTAGGAAGCTGTCACTCCATCTGCAGCTCACAACTCCTGGGAGAGAGAGAGAGAGAGAGAGAGTGAGAGGAAGAAGAAAAACATGCTTTTCAGTGGGACAACATCAAGAACAAGGAGGTGGGGGACAGTAATAATGACCCTCTCCTGAGACCAGAAGTTTGTAACTGGTGGGACATACTCTGATTTTATTCCCCCTCAACACAGTGACAGCAGCAACTCGAAGCCACCCTCATCTTTCTGCATCCTCTTGTGTTTTTGGCTGATGTCAGTCTCATCCAAATATCCCAACCTGTTCCAGCGGTAAGAGAGGGACAGATTCATTTTACATCTCAGTGTTTACCACCATCTCACCGTGCATGAGCTAAAAGGAGAACAAAGAGTGGGGAAGGTGCTTTTCTTTTTTCCAAAGTGGTCACTTTAAATGCTTTCACATATGTAATATTTTGTTTTAGATGTGTTTTAAAGTTTCAAAGCCCCGCCTCTCTTGCTAAATCACCATTGATGCCTCAAAAGTGTACAAAAAGGAGCAATAAATGATTAAAACTTACACTCAGTTCTGTACTGTATGCTAAATATGAAGAATTTTCATAAGTGAGCAAGAGTGAAATTCCTGATTTACCTCATGTGTACATTGCCCCCTTCTTATTTCTGCTTTCTACCCAAATCTCATTTTAGAACTAACGACTAGCTTTATCTCTTCTTCTTGTTGCCTGGCAACAGCATATCCCGACGGGCACTCCCATCTCCCACAATGCAGTGCTGTAAATCTTTGTAAATGTGTGTTGATTATTATGTAGAGAAAAAAGAATGGGTTACGATATGCACCAACAGAAATCCTGTGTTAATGAATTCAGTGAGTAATAAAAAGTTCCTCCAGTTATAACGACTTTTTCTCCAAACGAAACAGTCGTAATGTGCGTCTATGCCACTGTCAGTTTTTCACCAAGTGTCAGCAGTTTTAAGACTGATTTATCCTCATCAACAGAAGCTATTTATTGTTCTTTATATAATCATCTGTAAAGAGGGTTTTGTTTCTGGCTGTTCAGGTTAACCCAAACCAATAAAGAGGAATCTTTTATAAAATCTAATGTTCTTCTGTATCATGTGGGGAATATTATGAACAAGCTGCACAGCTGCTTCTCTTGCATTTTTCATAGTTTTCCAGTTACTGAAAGTATCAGTTTATGCATGTAAATAAACATGCTTCAACAGCTGCACATGCTCAGCTTTTGTCAACATTCTTGCACCACTTAGGCCAAAAAAAATCCCAACAAACATCAGAAAACCAGACTCTGGTTTAACTTTGAGAGGTCCCATTACATATCCCATGATTCCACTTACAGCTTAGACGCTTAGAGTGTACATTCACATATGAAGTGTCTTTTTTGTCCTATTTCTCCAACAATTAAAAGTACAGTGCGCTTGATTTACACCTCATCTGAACTTTCCACAAGAAAGCAGCTGAGTGATAATAGCTGAAGCATAAACCCCACAATGCATCATGTTGGGATAGTTTATTCCTGTGAAGTTATTACTCACAGTGTTATAATATGAAACCTATGCTGACGTCTTAAAAGCTGCAGTTCACTTAGTACATTCCTGAGAGAAACTGGAGAAGAACCAGAAACCACATTCACACAAAGCCAACAAAGATGATTTTTGACAGCAAAAACAAATTCATTTAAAGCCTGGTTCAAAAAATGGTTTTAGTCTGAATACCTCATTTCTTTCGGCACACATTAATACCTCTTTTAAACTTAGCCAACTTGACTGACAGACAGGCACCCCGTAGCTGTCAGCAAAAAAGGAGGTTAAGGCCTGCCTCTGTACCCAAGCATAACTCAAATGAGTTTGGCTGAGTCAAGCCTTTTTAATGTGGCAACAATAGACTTCAAACCTATGAACCAGAAACAAATGGGTGGCATGACAGAGACTATGTGGATATACGAAACAATCTATGAGCTATTATCAAGAGAAATTAGATGCTGCAACAAGTAACTTTAGATTTTATTTAAATTTAGATTTAATTTCATAACAGTATAATGAAAAATGACCTTTCCATATATTTTATGAAGGAAACAGATCTTCCATTTCAATGCAAGGAAAGAGACTTTCTAACCCACTTACAGCAAATGACACACCGGTAGGCCTAAGTAGTTTAGGCTATCGTTTATCTTTGTCTATTAATTGACTGGTGGTATATATCACTACTTGAATCTTGATTTGTAAAGATTTTGGTCTTAACAATAATCAAGTACTACAGCAAACATCCTGGTGATCAAAGTACAAATTGCACTCTCCATGCTTTCATCTAAACATTAATCTCTTGGGGTGGTTCTGTTCAGAAATTACTCAAGTAGACACCATATAACACCAGCACAATCAGCAGCTTTATCTCCTCAAGTGTGATCCATTTGCTCTTATTACTCACCTTTGCACAAGGCCACCTAATTCATGCTCACACGCTGTAAACAAAGGTTTCTTGTGAACATAGACTGTATATAGAATGGACAGCGTGGCTCCGCCTTTAACCATTGTTCGGTTTTGAAGCCAAAAAAACCTCCGTCACGGGAGCCGCCATTGTGCAGCCATAATCTTAGCAGTAGAGACTTATGAGGAACTCTGGGAAAATCTGAGTGGAAAAATAATAATTATTTATTTATTTTTATTTAGACCAGCTAATCTCTTCTTAACTGTCCATCCCGATGTATTTTATTATTCCCGAAAAAACGACACAAGAACGGCAGCTGTCAATCATCGTTAAACAAGACGTAAAACCCCGTTTTTAACCTCTAATAACTAATAAAAAAGAAACATTTCAGAAAAAAATGGGACCTGAACACAATGCAGCCCAATAATATCTAAATATTACTACAGCATACGGTTGTGAGAAGCGTTTCTACGAGGTGTAATAGTTTTTAAAAGTTTGACCACAGCCCATCTGGAATGAATAGAGAGGCGGAGCTTTTGACTTGTACTGCAGCCAGCCAGCAGAGGGGGCAGTTTTTTCAGTTTGAGCCGAGCGAGATGACGTCCATTTTTTTTCCCACAGTCTATGCTCGTGAAACCATCGCCACACTTCATTAAGAGTGGAGAAATAAGACAGCAGCACACTCTCCCCTCATTGAGTCTGGTGTGGTAATCATCGCCGTGTAGGGTCAGGTGTGTGTATCTGATTGAGAACAGGTGCAGGAAGCTTATATATAAGCCCTTTGGCTTCATCACTCAGTACTAACTCATGATCTCACCATCAGAGGTAGTTAGTAGTGCTTTCAGCAGTGTGAACTGTTTTAGTGTGAGCTACTTACCGTCATTAGTCAGGGTGGGGTTTGCTGGTGTTGGGTTGGTTTTTGCAGCCCCTTCTTTCAGGGTTTCTCTTTTGAGGCAACCTTGGCAGCAGTCATTGTGCTTTTTGTCTATTTCCTTTTGTTCCCTGAAAATTCAGTTTGATGTCAGCTGCTGCTCCTTCTTGTTTAGTTAACGGAGTTGTCATTCTAACTCCACCCTCTTCCATCCAAACGCTTTTTACGTAGCATTAATACAGACAAGTATATCTCACATCATGACAATAACTTGCAATGGAAAAAAATGTAAGAAACCCGTTCATGTTTTTTTTTTTTTTTTCCGCCTTAAGTTTCCAGCATCAAAAAAGTTTAGATGGCAGAATATGAACAGACCTGACAGTTCATGGGCAAGATGATTGAACGGTCTCTGAACAAGCCTCACAGGCATGGGTCTGTTTAAAAAGAGTGTACCCAGACTACAACGGAATGACCAAAGATATGAACACCAACAGAAGTAAGATAAAATACACCCCCACCCCCAAAAGGTGCAAAACTGCTGAAAACAACCACAGATGCCTTTTAAAATCACTCAGAAGCTGAATGATTTAGAAGACAATGTGAACAACTTCAATAATAAGTGTGTAAAAAAAAAGAATTAAGATCAGGGACTCAACTACAAAAGGTGCAGAACTTCAACAAAGGAAAAAAACACTTTCAAACTATTATATGGTCTCATTATACAAGACAAGGCTGTCAGTCAACACATGATGCAGCGTCTTTGAAAGAGCATTTTTATTCAGCAAAAGGTCAAACTTTCAAAAGGTAAGCTTGTGGAAAAACAAGTCTGGCTCATAGTTTAAACTGCTGATTAAACAACAGAGCTGCAATGTTGGTTGTGATTTTAAAGCTTCACACACTTACACATATAGAAAAGATAAAAACAAACACTGCCAGCCCTGAAAAACAGTCATATCACACAACAAAAGCCTTTTGTGCTCCTTTTTAAAATATTTTCATCAACTTTATGCAAATATGAGAGCTTGGTGGCCATGCTCAGTGAATTGTTACAGTACATGTGGAGAATGAGCTGTATTATTGCTCTAATCTTCTTAAACAGTGGCTGGTGAAGCAGACAGATGGCTATTGCCGGTACTTTGAATACAAAATGAGATGAGATGCTCTAAAATGGTTGTTATTCCCAAAAAGACTGGATTTAAAATGAGAGGAAATTAATTTAAGCCACGTAATTACCACAACCAATATGCCTCCTTGTGTAAACACAATTTTTTATATAAATAATTTGTCTTTTTCTGAACACATTACATCGACTTGAAAGCTTATAGGTTTTAGGAAACATCCCTTTGGCATTTTATGTTGCTGTGTATTCACAGACAGAAAAACAAGTGGCTGGCCATGCATAAGTCCTCAATCAAATCTGTTGAAAAAGTATAAAAAGCCACTATACATAAATATAAATATATACAAGACAGTCAGTTCCAACAAAGGGGGTATGGAAGCACATTTTGTTCATCTGTTCAGACTGAACAGCAACACTTTTTGAGGGAGATCGTCAGGGTCAAATTCACGTATGTATGGCACCACAGACACTGAGACAGAGTAATAGAAGAGTGCATGAGATGCACTCTGTGTGATCCTGAAGGAGGAAAAGAGAGGAGTGGTGAAAGCGAAGTGTGACAACAAAAATGGTATGTTTTCTTCCTACAGAGACAATGAAAAGTAAAAATAGAAGAAGCCAGCGTTAACCAAGGTGAAGAAAATTCAGATTGTGAAACTTATCACCTCTCTTAGGTTGGTGAGGTGCTAAATGGATGAAACAGTGAGACATAAGAAGCAGTAATGTAGCACTGACTTGATGTTCATACAGTAAAAGTGATAAAATAAAAAATATGCTGCTGGTGCTCTTTGAAGGCCTCATTCCAGCGGGACCTGCATATAAAAACAGAAATTTTCTCACATCCACAGAAAAAGCCTGTGTGGCTAAATTTTTACAATTCAACAAGAAATAATCCGCTGTTAGATCTCGTGGTCGGGTAAAATATCTTTGGTCTTTTGGCTTCCTGTCTTTTCGTAGTCTCTTTGGTTCAGTCCTTTTTTTCTGTTGCCTTTTACCAGGGGCCTTTGACAGGGGGGCCCTTAGCGCTGTACTCTACTTGATGGCTCATACAGTCACCGGGGTTACAGCGGCCATCTTTACCCTTAGAACCAGACTGCCCAGGAGGACCTGGGATGCCAGGAACACCCTGTTGGCCAACAGGACCTGGAGGTCCCATTTTTCCATATCCTGGTGGGCCAGGAATACCTAAAAAAAAAAAGAGAGAATGCAGTGAATGTCCACAATAAAGCTGCAATTGGGGTCAAATTAAACTCAGCAAACTCTCAGCTTCCCTGAGATCAACTGGTTCCCATTTGGTAGTAAAATCAACAGCCTTTTGGATTCATGTAGGATTCAGGAGGATTCAAGGTGATACAAACACAGCTGTTGTGCCAAACACAAAGAACAGCAAATGGACTTAAAATTGAATTTAAAGCTAATATGTGCTTTTTAATTTTACATAGCACGCTCAATATGATCACAACATCAAAGGATGTTAATGCATACTGCATTTTTTTCATATGCAAACCTAGCTGCAACAAGCAGCATCAGCTTAGCTTTAAAGAAGTAATCACTGAGTTGAACCTTCAAATGAAACCAAAATCATAACATTATTCTCTAGGTCAAACAAGTTTTGTCAATATGTGAACTTTTTCCCTTCTTTTCAGCCTGTATGACATCTTCTGCAAATCGGTTCAGCTGTAGCTTCATATTCAGATTAGGAGACGAAGGACATTTTTGCACCTTTTCTTGCTTGTCTGTCATTGCCCTTCACATAAACCTGGTCAACTTAGTGTTTGACATTGAGAGAGACTTGATTTGATTGTTTTTTTAATTTTCTTTCCCCTGACAAAGTAGAAAATCTATCTCCTCTTTTGTTGTTCTGTTTCTAAAAAGGATATTTTAATTCATGTAAAATGCAACTTCAAGGAATAGTTTCCTTTCTAAAAAACACAGCGTTTAAAGAGAATCTTGTAAGTACATAAAGACTCTCTACTTAGACGATGTTATTTCCAAAAGAACATGGTGAATCATTAAAAAACCATCACATCTCCATTTGAATCACGATGTACCAACAGTTGCTTTTTCAACCATAAAAATCTTGACAACACAAAATTTAACAAACTGCTTCCTGTCAAAAAAGGGCTGATACTTGTTTATCTACCCAAAGCTATCAAAACTCCACAGTAACAATAATGAAAAATATTACAGAATCTCAGATGTCAATTTGGTGGCTACTGGCTGGGTAATTTCAATTATTTAGACCCATCAAACTCTTATTAAGCATGCAGAGTACTTTTCTGTTGGTTGGTTAAGCATAACGTGTGGCTTCAAGACCCAATCAATTTTATTTCTGCAGAGACAAAATGCATCAGAAATGTTGGACAAATGTACACAAAGAAAACCCTGACACCTCAAAGTCAGAGAGTGTGGACTATAGACATCATCCATCTGCTTCTGAAATGGGGTTTTGAAATGGTTCGGCCTCTGAGTGGCAAATTTATGTTCTTAATATCATCTTTAATGCTGAGTTGGATAAAAAAAAAATCACCCCCCGTACAGTTTGTGCCATTAGAGAAATTAGCTATTTAAACGGGAGACTTCTTTTTGTACCAGGCTGTACACAGGTTTATGTCAGTGGTGAAAATGGGTTTTTAGGCTTTGTGTGCATGTGACTTCTGATAGTTCCAGAGCCAGCCTCAAGAGGACACACGACTAACTGTAGATTTTAGCACTTCACAATGCCTCTTTTTTTTTTTTATTAATACCGAAGGTTGCTACTTGGTGTGGACATTGAAACTAGGCCTAACTTTAGTTCATCTATCAAAAGATAAAGAGGTGGAGTTGGGACAGGTCTTCAGCTTCAATGCTAACCGCTACAGTGTTTGTAAGTTGTGCCTTTACTCCTGCAAAACTTTTCTTTAGAATCTTCAAAATGAATGCGTTTTAAAAAAAGTTCATGTGTGTTCAAAGAAAGAAGAGCTTGTCAGACCCAAAAAGCTTTTTGTATCAGGCTTTAAACATCTTAAAAGATGGCCTTCTTTGTATGGTTTTGTATGACTTCCAGTGCTTTTGGATTCAGCCTCAAGTGGACAGTTCAAGAACTATTAGCACTCCTGCATCAGTCTATTTTTTCTAATCTTTTAGCTTACTGCTATAAAGCAAGGTGGAGACTGTGATAAACTAGGACATGATTTGTGATACATGGACATTTCAAAACACCATGCTCTTTGAGAAATAGATTGAGTTAAACTCCTTTCAATACTTTTTATGACTCAGTAATTCTAGTCCAACTTCAAAGCTGACATGTAAAATTTAGAAACTAGTTTTCATTTATTTATGTATTGATTTCAACGCATCACAGCACAAAGACTGTCCTGCTAAAAATAACCTTGACAACAACAAAAAAAAGTCTAGTCAATACTTTACCGCTTGACCTAAGGTTACCTGCGGAGTACTGCAGGGACCCGTTTTGGGATCTCTTCTTTTCAGTATGTACATGCCACCTCTGGACACTGAAGACACTGTATCTTTTTTTTCTTTTTACAGCTCTGCTGATGGCATTCAGCTTTATGTGGCCGTGACCCCTGATGACACTGGGCTGATTGACTCACTTAAAGAAAAATTTTAGATTAAAACTTGGATGCCACAACTTTATACAGCTAAACAGAGTTACTTATCAGTTCAAAGGCTCTGTTTTGACTCAGGGAGAGAAACTGGCCTTCAACCTTAAAACACTTCAACTGAACTTGAAGCCAAAAGAAAAAAAAAAAGTTTCATCTGATTCTGATTTCACCTTATATCATGTTTGCTCTATCACTAAAACATTTTATCATCAGAAGAACATTTTCAAAGTGAGATTGTTTCTTTCTCTTTCAGAGCAACACCAAAAGACCTAAGCATGCTTTTAGAACTAACAAGCTAGACTATAGTAAAGCTCTTCTTTCTGGTCTGCCGAAGAAACACAATAACCAACTGCAAATAGCTAAAAAAAAATAGAAGCACAAGTTATGATCAAGATAATGGAATCACACATTACACCTCTTTTAGAATATTTACTCTGGCTGCTTGTTTTTTATGTACTGATATTACAATTCTGTTATCAGAGTCTGGTACCAGGACGTGCAGTGCCTTATGAACTATCTCAGTTGACTTTAGTTTATGAACTAATGACTTGTGAAGCTCCTTTGATCCCCCGGCTCCTCCCTTTTAGCTGGTCAGTAGTATAGAATAAAAAACATATGGTTATGCTGCTTTCAGCCATGATGCCAACAAACAAACAACCTGCTGCTATGTTTTGAATTGAGTTTAGTATTTCATTTATCTTTACCTCTTAATCTTTTTTTAATTAACAACTGATCTTTATCTCCATTTTTGGCACTTTTGTTAAAACTTCAACAACTTCTTTACTTTTTTTATTTTAACTACCTAGCTTATAATTTTGATGATTTTTCTTCCAACTGATGTTCATTAGTCTCCACTTCAAAATTCTTTTTGAAGTTTTTTTTTTTTTTTGGCAGCATCTTGTTTTCGATCACTCCAGAACTCATTGAGCAGCATTTAATGGTATGAAAGGTGCCATATGAATAAAGTCTGATTCTCATATCACCAGAAATCCCACTAAACCAAATGGCTATTGGCTAATGAATTACCTGGTGCTCCTGGAGGTCCGATGTCTCCCATCTCTCCCACACCCTTATCTCCTTTTTCCCCTTGTGGTCCTCGTGGTCCTACAGATGGAGTCACACTTTGACTATTTGTATTTTATTAAGTTTATTGTGAGTTAATGGTGCCGTGTGTGAGGATATCATGGTGTTGGAAAGACAAGTGGTGTGACAGACCTGGCGCTCCTGGGCCTCCTGGTCGACCCTGTCTCCCAAGATGCCCTGGTATGCCTGGTGAGCCCGGAGCTCCAGGACTACCAGGCATCCCGTCTTTTCCTGGGGGTCCTGGCCGACCTGGAGATGCCACCATCTCCACTGGCATCTGCATGCGAGACATGTAGTAGGCCATTCTCTCTGGGGAGGAAAAACAATAACAAACAATGCAGCAGGAGCAGAAGTGTCCCTGAGGAGTTACACAATAATTCCTCTTAAAGAGAAAAATTTCTCTGCTGAGAAAATGTTCCTCTATTGTAGAAACTGCAGAATGATGGCAAGTAAAAGCTGCTGTAATGATATGCAGAGGTTTACACGTGCCCTCACCATCAAAGACCTTGATAACCTGCTGCCGTATGAAGTTCTTGATTTCATCATAGTTGATTACAGCCTGTTAAGAGTGGAGAAATGAGGAGGAAAAACAAAAGAACAATCAATCAAAGAAGATAATTAGAAAAATCATTATTTATAGGAGCAGATGGTAGCTGGCGAGCACCTCCGGCTATTCTATTTGTCATTGCCTCCTCTTGAATCTAAGCTGCGTGGTTAATAATTCAGAGCTGGTTTAAAGTTTGAGCCACAGCTTTGTTGCAGTAAGTGTGATGAAAATGGAACTCACATCATTTCCTGGAGAGCCTGGTGATCCAGGAGGCCCTGGGAGCCCATCGGATCCTGGGCTTCCCCTCTCTCCTCGGGGTCCTATAGGACCAATGATGGGCTGTGCGTCCTTAGAGTGGTAACCCCCACCACCTGGAAGACCTGGTCTACCTCTCTCCCCTGGTGGACCTCTGAGACCTTGTGCTCCTGCTTCACCCTTGGACAGAGAAAAAGGCGCAACAATCTTAGCATAAAGATAATGCCATAATGCTACTTGAAGTTTAAACTGAGGATATTTATAAAGATGATATTCAGACATGACATGACAGACGCTAATTGGAAAGAGGGGGTTTTGTGCTTTTCTGTATTCCTGGATAAAAGGTAACAATGCTGGATGTCTGTACAAAATGTGATGATTAACATTTACATGTTGAGAATTCCCTGAATCTGTCGGTAAACTGCTGAAAACAGTCTGTTCTATAAACGACACAAGATCTTCACAAGCCTTGCTGAAAATATCGAGGTCATCACTTGTGGATTTCCTAACTGTTTTATGACACTTGGGAGGAATGGACCTCAAACACCAAGGACATCCTATAGCTCTGGTTCAACAGGTCTCCAAAGGGCTGATCAATCAGACTGAAGGGGGTTTGTGGAGGGGAGAGTCTTAAAGAGACAGCAGATAAAACAAAGGATAAAATAAAGGTTTACTTGAGCACCAGTGTGATTTTTTTTTAAAGCTATAAATCATGTAAAGCTACTACAAGGTTACCAAAGGGATGGTATGAACCACCATTTTAAATGGCAATTTAAATTCTGACTCACTTGCTCAGGGTAAGAAAGCTTTAAATCAAAATTGAGCAAAATTTACTGAATATTGCAAGACAGGATACATAGTCAGCAGGTGAACTGCCAGACTGTAGTTCAGCTAATGGTCAGATGTCTGTGCTGGAAACTAATTGCTCTGGTTGAGAGGTTATACAAATCCACCTCAAAAACTTATATCATGAAAAAGTTTTCTGTAATTTGTAACGGAGTACTTTCATATGTACTACTCTACTCAATTTTTTTGCAAGTGTATTTTGGAAATGATTTTTAGTTGGTATGGGCACTGCTAGCTAAACGTGAAGCTTAAACTATTAAACTTTAGCCTCGCTTAAAGAAATAATCTACTGTTCAGAGAACAGCTTTTGGTTAAAACCACCAACACATCAACTGCTGTTTATGCAAAATTTAGCTGAGATTAGCTTAAGTTAGCAACTCATGACATTAGCTTACCATTTCCTTCTGTTTCTCACTCCAAGAAAAAAAACAACCTTTTTTTTAATGTCCCACGTCCCACCTGTTTAGCTCATTTTGAGTTATAAATAGGACTTCTTTCAACTGGCTCCAGAGAATGAGAAGCAGACCCTTCAAAACAAAATGTTGCGACATCTTCTTCAGTATTCACACAATGGGCCCGCCCATCACTGGTGAGGTTTAAATACACTTAATAGTTGTGCTACATTAGCGACAGTTATTTATTGAAGACAAAGAAACCTGTAATAGACGTCTAATGTATGCATGTCACTGTCAGACAAGTAGCTCTTGAAACAGAGAGGAGGGAGAAGAATAGAGGAGTCCGTTCTTGTCTTTCTCCTCTGTTCTCTTCTGTGCAGCTAAAACCCTGACAATGCTATCCTGTCAGCATGACAAATAGCCTCATCTAGCATCTCTCCTCTTGCTTAATAGCATTATCCCAGAGGCAGAGAATAACTTTATCATTGTATCCAGCTACAGAGCTGTAAGCCTGAGTCGGAGGAGAGGTCCAACAGGCTCTTGGGTTGCAGAGGTCTAGCAGGCAGCCGGCTGCCAGCTCACAAAGGGGTGAAGTGAGGTGAGAAGGAGGGAGGGTGTCAGAGGGAGGGTGTGGATGGGTGGGTGGGTCAAGGAAGGTTAGTGGACTGATGACTGTGTTAAGTGTGGGTGCTGAACGGGCAGAAATAAGAGAGCAGACCTGTTCAGCTCCATAGTGTGCCAACCTCCCTGAGCTAACAGAAACAGAACAAAGAAGCGTCTCGCTGAATAGTGATGGTTGGCACAAGTAATGGATGATTGATGCTTGCCTTGACAACACACTATCCAACACATTACATCGTACCACCCTGATTTGGTACCTTTTGACCCGGCGGCCCGCTGTCCCCTGGCAGGCCCGCAGCTCCCTGTCAAAACAAAGAGAGAAATATCCATCAACAGAATGAAATATACACATCACCACATCGATCTCTTGCTGTTATTCTTTAATGGGGACGCACACCACACTCAGACATTACTCACATCTTTACCCGCAGCACCGTCATTGCCAGGCTCGCCCTGGAAGACAAAGTCACAACGGGAGAAGAAAAGGTGAGGTGAAATTTTCAGCAAGGTTGCAGCTCTGATCATTTATTAAAATAGCTTAGCTTCATGAAGTAAGCGAAAGGTCAAAAAGCCTTCACCATAAGTCCTGGATGACCTGGTGGCCCTGGGGACCCTGCCATTCCTGGAATGCCCCTCTCACCAGCTTGGCCCGAATCTCCTTTTATACCCTTAAAGATAAAAAGACAGAACTCAGATTAACATATATCATTTGCATATAACATATATCATTTTCTCCTCAGGATTTTTGCCAAATGGGTGTTACATTCCTCTTTCAATAAAGACAAAATTTTCTCACTTAGGGGCATAATTCTTACCACTCCTGAAGGACCAGGGGGTCCTGGGGGACCAGCTGGACCTGTAGCACCCTAGTGGAGAATTAAAAACGCACATTATTCACACTAGAACCTGCATTTTCAAAGAATCATATATTCTAGAGGTCAGGAGTGAAGTGAACGTACAAGGTTGCCAGGGGGTCCAGGCCTGCCCTGAGTTCCCGGGGTGCCAGGATCACCCTAGAAAGGTCAGAGGTTGACTTTTAGAGTACTCCGGATTCAAACTGAGTCTACTCTTTGCAACTGGCTTGGAAGCAAAGCTTAAAAATGTGCTGCACATATTTAACTCAAAATCCAGTTAGGTGTTGGATTGCAAAAACACTCACGTCATGGCCCATTCTGCCTGGTGGTCCAGGTGGTCCAGAAGGTCCAGCTTCCCCCTATAGGGTTGCAACATGCAAGCATGAGAAGAACTAATCACTCTTCTGCCAAAATGATGATGCAAACCCTGACAAGTGTCAGTAACAGTTTTGTGATTAACAATTTGATAAAAGAACTTGGCTGGATGCATAAAAACAGACAGTAGGAGCAAGTTGACAAACAGAACATCATAGTGTGAGGGTACAGCAATGAGTTCTTGGCTAACCTTCTGTCCTGGAAAGCCAACATGGCCAGTTTTCCCTTTGAATCCCTGAGGAGAGACATCAAAGAGAATGAGACTGGTGCAGTATCAAAATGCACAAAGTGGAGGCTGCCAGAGAACGGGCAGACATGTCTTTGAAATCCTGAACACCTGCTCTTGGGTTGAACACAAACTGAGATACAGAAAGCGAGTCAGAGATATAAAAGAGAGAGGCAGTAACTCATTTTTCTTCTGAAGCTGACTACAGGGTGTGAATATCACTCTCTGCAGTGTTGATTTTAAAAGACAAAGTTAGAAAGATCTGTGAGGATGAGAGGAAGCTAAGAAGTTTAAATGGGGTCACATTACCAGTGACGTCATCAACATTTACAAGACTTGATAATGATTTCACATAGAGATAGCATGAGCCAACATGGAAGAAATGTCATTAACAGTCCATGTCATTTTGACCTTTGTAATGTTGCTCCAGCTATATGATCACACCTTTTGCAACCTGTTTTTAAACTTTTAAACATGTGCATGATTTTGTCCATCCATAATGTATGTCACAGGCACAAATGCGCAAAATATTCACCCGGCATTGCAAATCCATCTCCCCATGAAAAGCTTTGGAAAGGCTTTCGATGAAAAAGGTTTAGTCATGCAGTCTGATTTGCATACTGGTTTCCTGTTTGTGAAACTGAAGGTGAGCTAAGGCAATGAAATTCTAATGCACCACATAAAAATGCATGCCTATAGGTTGTTTTCTTCAAATCAAGGTACTGTGAAAAACTATAGGAAAATTTAAGATGTGAATTTGTAGCATTCAGAGGGACACACAGCACATAAATTATTCCTTGTTATAAGGAGTCATCCATGCAGGTATCACTGTGGGTAATGTCTTCTTCAAATGTCTGCCACTGATGAAAGACTTGGAATTCATTGGAAGTCTGACCTGGTTATAATTCCAAAGTGTGAAATATGTAAGTTGCTGTAACCGATGTTAATATTCTCACAAAAATTTGATATTGTTCAAAAGTTACTATGAATATGATTTTAGCAGTCTACTAAACTGAAAATTTAAATTTTCAACCCATTCAATTTTAAACCCACTGACCCAAAAATAGCGAGAAAACATTGATGTCTACTACATACTAACGTACTCAGTACAACAAAGAAAACGATATTATCTGTTTAGAAATGAAATATTTTAAATGTACTTTGAGGTGATATTTCATAGCATAACTTATTTCATCAGTACACTTGCTAGGCGGGTGAATTATTTAATACTTTTCATGCTTTTGTGGTAATACAACTTAATCGGACTGATTCTTTGATTGGTTAAAAATGGTATAAATGTCATATAAAACACTGACAGCCACAGAAACACAAAGTACACATTTAAACAAACATTGAATATGTTGTTTAACAGGTTTAAAGAATATCTTTGATTTGGACATCATATCAACCCTTAGTTTGTCACTGTCCCTGGGGGGGGGGGGGGGGGGGGGGCAAAAGCAAATGTACTTTTGCATCCTGTGCTGTGAAGCACTTTTTGTGGCGTGTGAGTCGGTGGCCAGGGGCTTACAGCACACTAAAGCCAGCACACTGGGTGCCCTTGAGTGCACCAACTTGCTGAGGAAGTGCATAGAAGGACTTTGAGATGATGTGGTGGTAGAGAACATGCTGCACAAGGTAACTTTCCACAACAGGACTGAAAATGCCAAACAAGCACAGGAGGACAAAAACCTCAGTCCGCTATAGGCACACAGCGGAGCCAGAGGCAGCAGTACAACACTCAAAGTGATGTGAGTTTTATGAAGCAGTGGACTTGGTGGCAGAAGAACTAAAGAGAAGATCTGACCAAGTTGGCATGAAAACAGCTGCTCTTAGAGAGCAGGTGGTTATTAAGTCAGCTAAAAAGGAACAAACTGAATTTGGGGTTCCTGCACCTTCCCTTGCACTTTGACAAAGACCGACTGGAGACGCAGCAAAAAATGATCGGAGCCGTCTTTGGCGTCTATCTCGCTAACACTGTACAAGACATAGCCGCAAATCTAAACTTCATCCACAAACAAGGGCTGTTTTCAAAGAAGCTGAAGACCTGATCAAACTGTTATCCCTATCTCAGCTGCATCATCGGAAAGAACATTTTCCACTCTGTGCCGCCTAATGACATGGTTGTGCACAAATATGATATAAAAAAGACTGACACGTCTTGCTCTAATGTGTGTTCATGGAGATATTTTGGACAATCTGGACATTAGCGATTTCATCAGTGCCAACCCAGAGAGGAAGTCCACGTTTAGAGTTGTGTTATGCAGGACACTTCTCTTATTTAAATGCTGCCGCCACCGCACAGCATGCCTTTGTGCATGTTGTTCAGCTTCAGCTTTGCTGGAGCTTTCTTTTTCCTCAGCACCCACTGCTGAGTATATGGTCCCATGGCTATGAATTCATCCTCTGGGGGGCTAGCGTGTTTAAAATATTTAATCAATTTCACTGAAAAAGGGGCATTACAGAAGAGTCAGGGGGTTACTTGGTTCTGATGGATGCAGCTCTGGGGATCTTAAACGTAGAAAAAGAATTAGTTGGATACATTATAGGGGTTGCCCGATGGAGCAAGCCTCACAGCAAGAAAGTCCCCAGTTTGAATTTCGGTTCCCCTGGTGGCCTTTCTGTGTGGAGTTTGCATGTTCTCCCCGTGCATGCATGGGTTCTCTCTGAGTACTTTGGCTCCCTCCCATAGTCCAAAAACATGCTCACCAGGTTTGTGGGATTGGGAGGCAATTGTATTAGGGTGATAGACACACCTCATTTTGTGATTTCCATGTAGTGGTCTCAAAGTATTTTTTGGTATTGGCCCCAATATGTAAGGTGCACTGTACACAAAAAGACAACCCTTTTCAATGTGGCAATGTGTCTCAAAGTGCCATCAGCAGACTTGCAGCAAGACACAGAAGTGACAAAGAAGTGAAGGGTTCTAGGGTTTCCAGACAAACCATTCATAACTGACTCCACCGCTTTGGCTTGAATGCCAGACGACTGTTGCAGGTGACTCCAATGACACCATGACATTACCATAACAGTTTGTGGTGGTGCAGTTATTAACCATAGATCTCTCT
Organism: Labroides dimidiatus; assembly: GCA_030710495.1. Classification (NCBI taxonomy): domain Eukaryota; kingdom Metazoa; phylum Chordata; class Actinopteri; order Labriformes; family Labridae; genus Labroides; species Labroides dimidiatus. The sequence goes on from CM061155.1 coordinate 15,390,673, forward strand.
GGGAGTCTCTAAGTTTGTCTGTTAGGTTCCTTCGGATTGTTGCTGTGGATGGCCTGCTGCCATGGACCTGCCAGACACCAGCTGCTATGGTTTTTTACAGTTTCTCCATGATCATCACTACAACACAGAAACATGGACTCTGTGTTTGTGTCTCCCTGTGTCTGTGTCTCTCTGTCTCTCCCTCTCTTCTCCCTCTCCCCCTGAACCCCCATAGAGCACGTCTGGGACCAGCTGAAGCAGAGACAGCTCGTACCCCATCCCCACGTGACCTGGTAGAACTGCATGTAGCACTTGTGGAGGAGTGGAGCACATTGCCTCAGAACCACATCATGAGGCCCGTGAGGAGCATAAGATGTTGCTGTCAAGCTGTCATTGCAACAAATGGTGGAAATACCCGCTACTGACTTGACTGTTAATTTTGGTTATTTGGGGCTATCTTTGTTATTGTCTAAATTGTTCGGGTAAGAAATACTGAAATAATGAAAATGGTGTTTCTCCTCTTTGATCAATAGTAATATCAAAGGGAACTATTACTTATTTCATTAAAATTCAGACCACATGGGAAAAGTACTCATGTAAATAACAATATCTCTGACTTATTGCGAGTAGTGCATTTTTGGTTTGTACAGGTAGATGACTAACCGAACAATTTAGCAACAATGCCACCACTAGTGTTGCCAGCTTCTTGAAGATCCTAATCACTAGAATCCAAATTACTTAAGCAACAAAATCAGTTATTAATATGGATTTAGTTTCAAATGTTTGCTTTTTAAGATTATTTAAATTGTGCATAAAAAAACAACCAAACAATTGGTATGAAATCTATAAAAAAAATGCAAATCACAATCAGATCTTTTAGGACTTGTCAAACACTGGCTTATGAATGCATTCTTATCTGAAAAGAAAGGAAAATCTTATCAGATCATGTTAATGTCAGAGGTGATACGTACTGGAATTCCTCGCGGGCCTGCTTGGCCTGGTGGGCCTGCTTCACCCTGATAACAAAATGTGAGCAGTGTTAGAGGTCAAATACTGCATGCATGTTTTACAAAACAAACTTCAGCTTGGTTGCAGAGATCCTGTATGTGCTTTGACCATGAGTTTGATATTCACCCTCAGCCCTGGTTTTCCATCTTTTCCATCCAATCCCTCAATGCCAGGGGGGCCCTTTAAAACAAAAAGGAAAAAAAAGACCAGATGAGGGTCCTCAGCATTATAAAGGTCATATGTACATGTGTAGGCATGGTATTTGAACATGTATATACCATGAGCCCTGGGGAACCCGAAGAGCCTGGGGGTCCAGTTGGTCCTTGAGAGCCTTGAGAGCCGTCATTACCCTTTTGGAAAAAATGTTGGGTTTTTTTCAATAAAACAAATGAAAAATTTAGATGCTAGCTACCCCCAGCTGACCATGTGATCTGTACTCACTTTTTCACCCTTGAGTCCAGGGGAACCTTCTCTTCCGGATTTGCCAGAAGGACCAGGGGCACCCTAAAGACACAGTTAGAGGTTTTTAAAAAGTCACAATTCAAAAGACAGGGAAAATTGACATAGTTAATACAATCTACATACTGGTGGTCCTGGAAAACCTGGTGATCCTTGGAAACCCTTGACAGAACAAAACACTTATTAGAAATATTTATCAATGAGTACAAATTAGTTTATCTGTTTCAGGTAATGTGTGATACCCACTTGTTCCCCTTTTTCACCAGGAAGCCCTGCTGGTCCTTTGTCTCCTTTAATGCCCTGCAGAACAAAGTATGAAAACAGCATTCTTAGTTCTAAAACAGAAATTAATCAAATTTCAAGTTGAAATGAAGATGAAAAAAATATGATTACAAAAACTAACCGGTGCGCCAGCCTGTCCTTGGTACCCGGGGTTTCCAGGAGGACCCTGCAGATTTGCAAGAAACATTAGCCACCTATTCAAGATATCACCTGTTTGGTATATTGTTCTACAACAGTAGTAGCTTACTGATTCTCCTTTCTGACCACTCGGTCCTGGACTTCCACGCTCACTCTTCAGTCCCTGACAAGCACATATCAACAGTTAATCAATCCTCTACACAAATAACTGTACTCAGCCATCCTTCTATTAAAACTGTCAGATTGTTTAAATCCCACTGCTTCTTTCATAACGAGACGGAGAGTGACTCACTGGCAGTCCAGGCGGCCCCATGGCTCCTGGATAGCCAGGCGTTCCAGGAGGGCCCTGAGGTAAAGATCAGAGAAACAGTCAAAAAACGGGAAAGCAATCAGTTCATGGAGATGATGTCAGAGAAGTTGATTGGCAGAGCTCACCTGCTCGCCCTTCATTCCTCCAAGGCCGGGCGGCCCACGCTCCCCCTGCTGACCCTGAGGATGACAGCAATGAGGCATGATTAGAAAATGAAGGAAGGAAGAGAGGCTCCCCTCGTGGAAATGAGCCAAGGACGAGGCAAGTCAATATCAAAGAAGGGCAAAAGCTAGCTGGTGGCGTCCCCCCGTTGGGACCACCTACGTTTGAGGCTTCTGATGGTGATTTAAATATGTGATGGTAATATCAGGAGGCTGAGGATTGCCTCTTTTTGAAGACAATATCTGCTTTTCACAAACCTTTCACATCTTCCCTTATCCCTTTTTTCCCCATTTTACTTAAAGGTGCAACTCATCTCTTTAGGATCTTGACATAAAACATACATAAAACTGGAATGAGTGTTATTTAGCTACACTATATTGTGATCACATTTCAGACTTAATTGAACATTGAAGGTTGTTTTGAATGAAATATTAATATGCATGTGCAAGTGTGTGATCTGTTGCCTAGCAACTGCTTTTGAAAACATGGGAAACAAGTGGTGAAAAATGAAAGTAAAGTTTTTGACTCAACTGGAGCTGGCTGCTTTAAAAGAGGAGAGATGATTTTAAATGAGTCGTAATTAGCCGTTTTTTAATTGATGTAAACTGTTGCTTAAGAACAAATAACAAAACTTCAAAACTGAAAACACAACTGTAAGGTGTAAGATCTAGTACTATGATTGGTTATTATTGATTACTGAGGGTTGTAATTTAGAGAGTGTAATCATAAACTGATCACACTAAGGAAAAACTAATTAGAGGCTGATTATTGTCACTTCCTCACTCCCGAATATGGGAAATACATTCAGCTGCAGGGCTTCTCTCGCCCTCCCTTTTTGAAAAAAAGAACAAACAGACACGCGGCTGCACACAGCAGACGTTAACACCTGCTGTAAAGTGCTACTACGCTGCAAATGGATTCCACGCAGCACTCACATGGCTTATCCATTTAGCATCTCTTTGCTTCTAAAACAATAACTCTGCAGGAAGAGGAGAGGGAAGTGGAGGGATCAGACTGAACGGAATCTCCACATCACTTAGACTGGGGACTAATTGAACAACTGAAGAGAAGGACAAGAGAACCCTTTTCTTATCTTGAAAAGTTACATTACAAGGCGGACAGAGAGACGAGGATAGAGAGGACAGCATAATCATCAACAATATAATCTGCTAAGTGGCATGATATATACTTTAAAGGGTGTAAATTTAAGAAAGTTGGATGGATAAGATGATAGTTTTTCAGAACTACACAGTAGTATCTCAGTTGTTCTGTTTCTATATGAAGCCATTGCAAGTTAGCTTACTATTTCCTGTATGGTAGCTTCAGCTATCAAACTTTAAACATTGAAATTCACATAAAAAAGAAGAAGAAAAAAATCATTTAAGACCCCCTACAACACAATGGAACCAAAATATTATAACACTTCTACCTTTATATAGAAGCTGTTTAAAGAAAAAGTTACATATCTGCAGAACCTCTCAGCTGTATTTTATTCAAATGACAGTCTGAAGCCCCCACAAGCAAGAATTATTCAATGTTTCAAGATTCATACAGGATAGAGCTATATTAATACAAATTTGACTTGCAGCACACGTTTTATTTATTTTTTTCTGCTCCTTCAGATAAAGCTAACTGCATATCTATAAATTAGTATTCACTATGTTTTAATTTCATAGATGGTAAAACTTACATATTTGTTAAAGGAAGTCAGTGCCTTCAGTTTGACACTTCAGGCCTTTTTGACTGATTGCATTTTAGTATATTCATTTGGGATGCTTTGATCTGATACTGCATATTGGTCTGATACAGGTTCTAGATTGGATATCAGTGGCATTGGATGAATCATGGTGCTCATCTATTCAACTTAAAAAAGCCTTGAGTTGCCAAATCATCCTTCTCAGTCTCATGCTAATATTAAGGAATACAGATTGTAAAATGAATACTGGTATCAGATCAGTATCAGCCTATATCAAAGCCAAGGTATTGTTATTAGTATCGGGTTTAAAAAGGTTTGATCAATACATCCCTATCATTTAGGTGCTGCGTACATCCATGCTGTTCTTTCATCTTCATCCCTGACTCGCCAGAATGAAGGGGGCACGAGTTGTGATGTCAACTTTGTCAACAGCAATGGCAGAAGTATTTTTGAGGTACAATTTTGAAGTCTAGAGCTTCTCTTAACCCTATGACACAATTGCTTTCAATGGTTTTATAGTATCTTGTTAAAACTGCATTAAATGAAGGCAAATATGAAGCATATAGAGCATTTGGAAACAGACCAAAAGATCACTCATACAGGAAGTGGAAGTGTGGCAGGTCAACTTTAGTAGCCCTGCAAAAGTAAACTCTAGTGAGACACACTTTGAAATTGATGTTATGGGCACTGCCAGCAAAAATAAATGCCTTAGTTGAAATGGTTGCTTATACTTCATTTGGATTTTATTACCTGGCCCTTACAGTAAAAATGTGTTTTGGACTGGTCACAACCAACTTCACCAGTAAAAACATCACCAGAGAAAACCTGATCTCATCAAGTCAGTCTTTGGGAAGACCTTCAGCACATTTCAACTCTGACTGTTGACAATGTGACAGAAAAATTTTAACTTCTCAGGCTGGTCTTAAAAGTTGGGGAATAATGACATTTTTGGCAAAAATATGAGAACAGTCTGAGGAGCAGCTAGGTCCTCACTGGCATGAAGAAATGGGGCAAAAATTTTGCAGTTTAGGCAATGGCAGCAGAGTTGGTAATTCTCTCCAATATGTCAATTGCTTCAAAATAACTTAAACCCCCTTTAATTACCATATATCACATCCTTTATTCAGTGCAAGACATCACAGACTTCAACTCAAGGTGTTCCACAGGGCCAAGATATGCAAAGCTAAGATGTCTAGTAGCTTCCCTGATCCATATTCATTGACTGTGCCCTTAATCAAAGAAAATTGGAAACAGTATTTCCCTAACTTAATAAAAATATTTAATTTATCACATCTTAGCTTTTTGCTTAGCCAGATTGAGCAAAAATGGGAGGCACTGTCTTGTCCATTCATGGCAGGTGAATTCAGGATGTAACAGTCCTCTCTCAAACTGAAGCTGTTGAGTCCCTCTTTAGTTAGTGGCTCAGAGAAATAACATGAGAGATGACATGTTTTTTTCTTTTGTCTCTTTTCCGAAACACTCAGACATCAGCATGAAAAGTGTTCTGATCCGGCCCTCAGCACAAAAAACTAACACCTTATGAAGTTACACTGAAAGCTAATGGGCTGGGATTCAGCTTATCTTTATTTATCCTGCACACTGTTGAACTCTCTGTGGCAATGTAGGATGAGACTGCCAAACCCTGTTGTTTCTAATTTATTGCCATTGTCAATGAAAAAAAAAAAATCTAAAAGAAACGTGTGCAAACTGCAAAGCCCAGAGAGGGAGAGCTAACTGAGGACAGACATGTCGTAAATTTTCCTGTTCACCTTGGCTGATGTGAATCAGAGCAAACAAGCAGGCTAATGTTTTAATTTACCATTGACCAAAAGTCATTTATAATCAATTTGATCATCTTCAAATTAGCATCGTGTACACCTTTGTACATGTTCATAACAGTTTAAACCATAAGACCAAGAAAAAAAATCAATGAAGAAAAAGAAAAGGGTTGAAGTGGGATGTAGACTTACAGGTAAACCAGTTGAGCCCTGGGGACCTGGGAAACCAGGAGGTCCCTGTGGACAAAAGAGTGCATGAGACACTTATACATTTCTTATACATTTTAGCTTGTCTCAGATGTTTTGTTTATCAACCTCCACCTTTGTTTAGCTCATGTTTCGAATGTATTCCTGAATATTACAAGCACTACAGCAGTGCTTGAGTGTTTGTCAGTATTAAAGATCCATGCATTGGGTCACATTGTGTGACATTTTCACTGACACCAGTAGGTGGCTCTGTGATATCATGGAAAATGCAGACACAAGCTCTCCTCCAGTCATGCAGACTCTGCTGACAGATACAAATAGTAGATGATAGTTTTAACTTTAGAGCACAGCTTCAAGAGAGTTAAAGCTGAGCTGTCTGAAATATGATGAATTCTATGGTTTAACAAACTCTCACCAAGTTTCCAGGTATTCCAGGTTGGCCTCTATCTCCTGGTGTCCCCTGTGGTAAAATATAAAGAAGAGGAAGAAGATGTTGTGGATTAAGATACTGTCTCTTTAAATTATCAGTTTATACTTTAAAAACAGAGTGACAGACTCACAGGCTCTCCTTTCACTCCCTGTGATCCAGGCGTTCCAGGAATACCAGGTGATCCTGTGCAGGATCGGTCACCCTTTAAGACAGAGAAATCAGACAGGAAGAAATGTTCACAAGTGTCTCTTTGAATGAATGTGCAGATGCACAGGAAATGATGATAATCTTAACTGACCACTGCTTGTGTCGCCTGCTCTCTCTGCAGTCTCTCTAAACACTGGAAACAGACAGCAGAGGAAGTTGTCACAGCGAGGCTTTACTGCTGGCACTATATTATGTCAAACTGATAGAAATTCACATCCAGCCATGCAAACTTGAATCCAATGCACAATGAGAGCCTGCCATTCTGCATTTATCAGAGCACAGCATCAGGCTCGGTGACCGCATGTTAAGTGACACTGGTGTGATTCTGGAGTTGGAGAGTTATGTCGTGAAGCTGAGAATGTTTCAATAAGAAAACTGTCTCTCCAAGTCTCACCCTGTCACAGCTGTCTAACTGGGTGACACCAGGCTTGCCCTCATCTCCTTTCTCTCCCTTGGCACCAGCCCTGCCCGGCACCCCTGGCAAGCCTTTGGAACAGCCTTCACCACAGTCCTTCTGTTGTAGCACATACAAACAAGCAAAAACTGTATTTACAAAAGTTCTATGCATATGCTCTAACTTACTGATAAACAGTTTTAATTCAAAACTGGAAAAAAACAAAAGAAAGGAAGTCAATGGATCCATTAAACCTCATTTCGCAAAATGCACTTACATCATCAGCTCCTGCAGGAGGGTCTTGAGGCAGCACAAAGGGTCCAACTGGGTCCTACAGAAAAGAGGGGTAAAAAGATTTAAAATGAACAAAGTGGTATTAAAAAAGCCACAGTGAAATGTGGTTTCCTCAGTGCATCACATAAACCCTTCGAGCTTTAGGTGTTTGTTGCTTATCACACAACTGACTAGAAATAAATCAGATGTCTCTGTGGGGCCTATTCAAGCCTGTGAAACCTCAGTTATTGCTTACATTTTTAAAGTTAAAGGCTCACAGTGAGTGATGCAATTTACCGGTATAAGACAATAAAAATACTACTTAAGCAAGTCAAGATCAGCACAGAGACAAGAGGTACAACTTTGTCCACAGGAGTTGCCAACATAGATACAGAACAAGAAGTTCCTAACTGCAGCTTTAAAGTATGAACTCAAGATCAGAGTAGATACAGGGTAAAAGCTACCAGTAAGACAAGTCATTACATCACCATGTTTCACTGGCAGAAGATGTATTTTAAGCACCAGATATGAAAAAGTGTCATGTTATGAGTTGAGAGAGAATGTGCTGGAATGTACAGTACAGGGCTTTCATAAAAAAAAGACAACAATGACTGGTATATCCAAAGATTTCAGTACAGGGATAAAAAGAAGAAAGAAAGAAAGACAACAACAAAAGCTGAAAATCTAGGCAAGTTTTTCATTTTTAACAAAAATTGTCTTATTACATTTAATATGAGCCACCATCATCTTACAAGTCCAGAAAACTATCTTATTTCAAAATGACATGAATTAAAAAAAACCAAAACAAACCAAAAAACTATTTTCTAAACTTATCAGGTGAATGTGGTTCATCCATTCATTCTCTTTACTGCTTATCCTGTTCAGGGTTTGGGTTGGCTGGAGCCTATCCCAGCTGTCTTAGGGCAAGAGGCGGGGTACACCCTGGACTGGTTGCCAGTCAATCACAGGGCTGACACGTTGAGACAAACAACCTTTCACACACACCTTCGGGCAATTTAGAATCCCCAATTCACCTGATGAGCATGTTTTTGGACTGTGGGAGGAGAACCCACACATGCACATGGAGAACATGCAAACTCCACTCAGAAAGGCCCACCTTCCTGGGATTCAAACTGGTGTCCTTCTTGCTTGCTGTGAGGCAGCAGTGCTAACCAGTGCACCACTGTGCACCACCCAGTAAAAGAAGTCATTTTTAGTTCAAGTTAAACCTCTTGCATCGTCAAATTGTTGCGGCAACAAATGTTTGGTTCGAACAGTCAGAAGCTTTCGAAGTAACGTCTGTGAGGACCCACCACATTTAAAACTTGAAGATTAAATATTTCTGTTAAATTTTGTTTTTTTTTATCGGAACAACATAACATCTGTACCAAATCAGAAATCAAGATTTCCAACTCAACACCTGAAGAGAATCTTGATGCGATAATCCCATAAAATATCTAAAATAAAACTAATCTCACTTTGCCCATGCATTAAATGTGACCCGTGCTCCACCCCCCAAAACCTCTTCACACTGTTTATGCAATCAGGCTTTAATGTTGGATTGAGAATCAAGCAGTAGTTCGAAGGAGCCTAAGAATAAAAAGTATGTGACGGACATGAACAAATCTGAGAACCAAATTAAACTGTTGGTTGGGAAATGTTTGTCTCAAACTCGTTTCCACCATAAAGTTGTAATATGTGAAAGATGATTGATTAAAAATTGAAATTAAAAATGAGGTACCAAGAAGTACTTCAAATACTCTGTACAAACCAGTAAAAATAATAATAATAAAAACGGGGAGGATTGAGTTAAGATCTCTATTTCAAGTGAATTCTGAAACAGCAATGCTCATTTAAACAGCCTGATCACTTATACTGTGAAAGGTGATCTGCTTCATATCAAAGCAGTGGGACCTTTTCTACTGGGAGAGTCTGTCAATAGCACCTGGCCTTGTTTCAGAGTCATTACCAGCCCATTTGACATTGTTCACACTGGGGCCATTAGCTAGAAAGGCTATTTTATGCAGCTAAGTATTGGCTGTTTTATGGGTGGGAACAGAGCCTTCTTTCAAAAGAAGTTTCTCTATTTCTGTGCAGCGGAGTGCACTGCAGCAGACTTTTCAAAGCAACATGGTGATACTTTCAAAGACAAGAGTTTCTAAGGGTCATCAGAGCTACTCTGGCAATATGACTGGCATAAAGCAGAAGAACTATGAAAGAAAAGAAGCATTTGGTATGGGTTTATCTGCTAGCATTGACCTTTACACTCTCTGCAGAGATCTTAAAGTGAAAAGAGTTCATTCAGCGGTCATATCAATCATAGCACTGTTGCTAAATATGCTAACAAGCAACACCTTCTGCATAGTTTCTCCGAGATCAGTCTCAAATCTGATTTCCCAGGACCTCCATTAAACTTCTACTTTAATTCCTCTGTTGAAGGTGAGGTTCCCCTTGGGTGCTGGCTGCAGATCAGCATTGATGTTCCCCTAATGAAATTAAGCCAGCCACACACTTGAAAGAAAACAACACTGGCACCATATTAAAAAAGAAGAAAGAATCCACAGATAACTTCACAACACAACAACTTGTTTCTCACTTTGATGATGCCCTTGCACTTGCTGTGAGGAAACTAACTAACTTTGTCTGGAAGAAGACAGAAAATCCTCCAAGACTGAAATGGTTGGATGGACATTAGGCTAAAATACTTATACTTTAAAACCCTAAAAATTCTTATGTAGAGGTCTGAGATAAGGCACATGTTCACCAACAGCAATCTGTAATTCATATCAGCACCACGGAATATTGTGTCCATGATCTGGCTTCTGCAGCTTCCCTTTAAAAATTTATGATACAAATGAGTTAAATCTAACTGAATTTAACCCTCCTAAATCATTACAGAATAAAACCAGTGCTTCATAAATGTAATTGCTTTAATTTGAGAGTGAAATAAGTGCAGACTTGTATTAGCCTCATAAATAAACAACCAGAGGCCTTGAAAACATCTTAGGATTGGTCTTTCCTTTCTCGCATAATTTGCTCAGTGCATCTGCATCACTGTAAGATAAGGTATTTAGTCATAGAATAAGAGCCACCACCCGTCCTTTCCTACTTACGCCGTATCCAGGTAAACCAGGCGTCCCTGGTATCCCGTCGTTTCCAGGGATACCCTGAAAGAAGGAACTGAGGTTGAACTGATTTGTTGCCAATCAAACGTCTATCCACTCCCACCTCCACCAGAGGTCATGGCAGAGTCAAATGTTCAGGGTCAAAGTAAAACCTGTTCCTCCTTCTGCTGACATTTGATTAAATTTAAAAATAAGAAGCAAAAAAGTCCCTTTTTTTGCTTTTTTTCCTTTTCATTCTTTATTTTTTCTTTGTATATGCATCTTTTGTCAAAGACATGACCTCCAGCCTTATACCTTCACCGCCTCCATTATCTTTCTTGCACCTTTGACTCTTTCAGCATGGACCACAATGACTTTATTTGAAGGTCTGTATGATTGAAAAACTTTTACCATCTTCAAATCATTACTGCAACATATTTTTCAAATTTAATAATTAAAATAAGACCTTCAAATAAATCTTCATGTCTTGACAGACATTCCCAAAGCTTGCTCGTTCGCCTCCCTGGTATGTTAAAGCTTAAAGCGCTTGTCAGGTTAGTGCATTTACCCTTTGATTCTGATTTTCTGAGCCTATTTTTATCTGCACTACAGTTAACAGTCAGTGTATAAGTGGCTCCATTTCCCTACATGCAGGTATGAGCTCCATTCATCAACCATCTTGCAAAGCATGTCAAAGCATTGCACTTTTTTAACAGGTATTCCATATGCCCAAGCTGCAAGCCAACATCCATCCAGGCTGATGGAGCAGCTTCTGAACTATAAACAGTGATCCCCTCACCGTCCTACTGCACCCTTTCTCTTACCTGTGGACCTTGGATTCCAGTTACACCCTGAGGCCCAGGGGGGCCAGGAGGGCCAGGGGGTCCTGGAGGGCCCTGCAAAACACAAAGACATGTCCTTTAATGACATCACACCTTCACAATCAAATAGAAAGGAAGGATTGTGTGATTTTTTGGAGCAAACTTTGCAAGAGAAGCAAAGCTTGCACCAAACAAAGGTAAAGTTATCAGACAGGACTGCTGGCTGACAGATCAGACCTGAGGCCCAGGCTGCCAAATGTTTACTGGAGTTCCTGGAGCTCCCTGCAAGGCAAAAAGAGTCAGAAATCAGAGCGGCAACGGTGCTTTCAAAAACAGAATACACAGAACTCATGATGTGTTAAGCTAAGAATAACACAAGAAATGTCACAGCAGAGAAAGATGAAGAGAAGAAATAACTTAGCATGTCACCGTGTACTCAGACTCCTGCTGGGAGGCTGCATCTCTCTTTAGATTCAACTAATTGCATGTCTACATACTGTATGTTATGTTCAGTGTGTGTGTGTGTTTGTGTACTCACAGGGCCTCCCACGTTGCTGTGCGCTGTGGATATGCAGTTACACTCTCCAGGTAGACCCTAAAATATACATCAAAAAAGACCCATTAAAAAAAAAACAGAGCCAAAGTGAGAGTTGAGCATATTCCTCATCTTACATTAAAACTTCTTCTTTCATGAAATTTTCTGAAAACTTTGACCTTGGAAGACTCTTTTGTGTGGATGTGCTAAATCCTGAATTTGTGTGCATCACAAAAACACTCGGGTGAAATGGTGTGAAGGTCTCTCTATATCATTTTTGTTCACTCAAAGCATTACACTTGAATGTGAAGGAGAAAGAGGTGTATTTCACTTCATATCTGTGAGCGAATGGACAACTAAAGACATGCTGCTCTATGCAGCATTTTGGAAGAAGAAGCACTGCTCAAATCTAAAGTACTTTAAGAAAAATAAGAATGAGAGAAGCGAGACTTAAAACAGGGGATGAGAAAAGGGGATGAGAATACCTGAAGGAGAACTAACAATAATATGGGGGTATCAATAGAAATGCACAAGTTGACAGATTTGGAGGGGGAAATCTGAAAAGGTATTTGCCTGCACCCCCCAGGAGTCTCATTATGATAATAATCTCACTGTTTGCCAGAGAGAGCACGGAAACCGAAATGCAAACCATCACCATATTTTTAGGGATTTTTCTGCTTTGAAAAGGCCAAACAAGACCTTGGTAAATGTGAAACTGATCTAGAATAAGAGGCCATATACCTTGCATATTCATCGATCAGCCATATATTATGACTACCAGTTTGCGAAGTGAACCTTGTGGTTATCTTGCCATAGTTCACGTAGGCATCAAGTGCATACTTTGCCCTCAAAAGTGATGTATTAGAAGCAGAAAAGAAGGCCAATCTGAGCAACCTTGACAAGGGCAAAATTGACCTGAATGAATGGATGGTCATGCATAGCCAGGGCTCTTTGGAAGTGACCATTTGAAAGTGAAGCTTGGTCCATGTGGCATGATCCAACAAGATATCAAGCTAGATCGAACACAATGTGTGCGTGTGTGTGTGTGTGTGTGTGTGTGTGTGTGTGTGTGTGTGTGTGTGTGTGTGTGTGTGTGTGTGTGTCCATAGAGGAATGAAGTACTCAGACTCCGGCTGTAAACATGTTCATTTCTGCTGCATAAATCAGACTTTTTTTTTTGGCTGGTGTGTATTTGGTATCTAGTGTTTCTGCAGCAAGCTCCAAGCAGAATTTCAAAGAACTGCAGTTTTTAGCACTTTTGAACAGGCTTCATTTCCCTGGCCAGCGGTTGTTGCTTGGTCAGAACACAGTGCATCAGTTATGTACATCTCGATCCAATCAAGCATCTTTGTGGTGAGCTGGAGAACAACCTGTGATCCATAGAGTCTGGACCTTGCATCTCAGAGGGACCTGAAACTTTCTATTACTATTTTAGTGCCAGATGCCACAGCAAACCTGCAGAGGTCTTCAAGAGTCCACGTCTCATCAGGTCAAGGATGTTTAAGGTCGATAAAAGACGAGAACTGGGCCTCACAAGCAAAAACCTTGCCAATGTGGCAACGGAAAAAGATTCTTCAAAGCTGTGTTTACAAATATTCATTATTAGGGACACATCGGACTCTTGGAGACAGGTGGGAAAGTTGTAGTTGTTTGCCAGGAGGCCAAACATTGCCTACACTCCAACTTTTTGCCTGTGCGCAGGTTGATTGAAAGTTAGGATGAGTCGGCATTTCCTATATGGCAACTATCATCCTGGGGCTTTAACGCTTACATTCAAGGATAAGAAAAGAAGGTGGCATCACAGAGACTACATCTTGTTTAATGCAGTCTATGGGGCCTCCATCTACCACAGAGAGTAGGATTACACCATGGCTGATCTGTGAATATTTCAAAAACTACGGTACAAAAGACGAATACAAAACGGAGAGAAAAACAGCATTTGACAACATAAACTGGAACAATTTTCCTCATAACTCACAATAAGCCACATTTTATGTTCATAAATGCATATTTGTGTTATATATAGATGATGGTTCCCTACTTGATCCTATTTGTTGGTTTGTGTGAAAACATCCATGACAGACACTTTTGGTTTAATATATAAAGTGATGTCAGACACACTTTATTTGGATGTTTGCTGAATGTCAATAAAAAAGATAAGAAGGGAAAGAAAAAGGGGATCCATTAATCTCTGCAAATTCTCACTGTTTTTATTTATTCTTTCTTTGCTTATCATGTGTTTCTCTCAGCTGTAGCACTCCTGTCCCACATCTCACACCCATTCCTGACCCTGTAGCACACCCTCTACTGCTTCCACAGTTTCCTCACCCTCTCAGTGACAGTGTGGACCGGTGGCTGATAATGCAGTAATTAATAGTCTCACACACCCTCACTCTCAAAGCCCCCGAAACTCCTCTTGTCTGCCAGGAACAGCGCACTCGTCACCTCCGCTGCTACTTTATCCGTGGCCCTGGGGCAGGTGTGTACGCCTGTTTGTGTGTGTGGATGTGTGTGTGTGTGTGTGTGTGTGTGTGTGTGCTGAACCATCTCTTGCAATTAACATCTGTTCTACCCCCTTTTTATTCAAACCCCTCCAGATCCCTTCATCTAAACAAAACGGTAGACTTACCTTGTCCCCCTTAGCTCCATCAAGTCCCTGCAAGAGAAGGAGACAGCGAAAATTCACACACATACGCAGATAGATAGAGGCACACACAAACGCTTAGTTACTCTTGCTTTGTTGTTTCAGAGAGAAGCTCAAGGGGGGCAGTGAGCTGAGCACAGATCAGGGGACAGGGGATGAGATGGGAGCAGACGTTGCCTCTGTTATGGATTGAGGCAGACATCCTTGGTTACAAATGATGCCTAAATCAAGGACAATTCCCAAAGAGGCTCAAAGAAAATTAAAACTCTTCATGGGCGCTTACACAGAGACAACAACTCAACTAATGTAATATAATTTCTTTAACAGCTTCTCAAATTGTTGATGCAAATGCATAAAAAACATGCAAATGATGCTTTATGACAATAAAGGAAGAAGACAACTCACAGGTCTGCCATCAGCTCCTGGCAATCCTTTAGAGCCAGGGGCTCCATCTCTACCCTGTGTGTGAAAAACAGCATTTGACATTATAAAGGCAGGACTTTTTATGCATATTTGAATATGCAAAAATGATACATTCATGTCACACCGGTGGACCAGCTACTCCAACACCATCAGGCCCCTGTGGTCCTGGAAGCCCAGTGTCTCCTTTGGATCCCTGTGAAGCACAAACATGAGTAAAATCACGTTTTTATTGTTTCAGGTGATTAAAATTCCTGTTTGATTGCACAGGTTTATGCCAAAGCCTCTTTGCTTTAATGCTACCTTATCTCCTGCAGGACCAACAGGGCCGTCTAATCCTCTAGGTCCAGGAAGTCCCTGCATAAAACACACAAATCAGAGAGAAATCCAATATAAAATGTAAAGAAAAAAAAAAGGAATTTAAAAAAGGTTGAGAAACTCACCGCAAGCCCTGGGACTCCTCTTTGTCCTTCCTCTCCCTGTGATGTAAATAAGGGACAGAAAAGGAATGCTAAATGCTTCGTGAGAGCCCTGACTCTAAGAGATGTTTGTTCGGTGCAGAAGTCGGGAAAACCTGGGTTTTGACATCAGTTAAGTTCCACAGCGAACTGAGGAATCTGCTGAGGGATTAACTTTAGATCAAAATTTACAGCCTTACTTCTTTGCTTCTGGATTTTGGGGGCAGCAAAGCTATCATCATGTTAGCATATGGTGTTCATTACTTAGCTGCAGCAACATCCCGTGGATTCAGCAGCTGTAAGCATGTTTGCGTGAAGGAGCTGCATCAGGTGTTCATTTAAAGATTTCATCTAAACACTCTATCCATGTGTTTTTGAAAAGCACATCTGCCTTACTTGTGGTCCAGGGAGGCCAACTCCTGCAGCTCCAACTTCTCCCTACAGGGGGCATAATACAGATGAAAAACGAATTAATCCTCATGATACTTATGTAACATGTACTATATATTATTTTATTAAAAGGACATTCACACCTTGCTTCCTTTGGGACCTGCAGGCCCCTGCACACCTGGTAAACCAGCTTTTCCCTGTAGGGAGGAAACATGTAAGATAATCATCAGCTATTCTCAGTGTACAGTACAAAGAGAATCAATAAAACACAATTCCCTCACATTTCTGCCTGGCTTTCCTTGTCCAGGGGGACCAGGCTCTCCTCTTTCGCCCTTGGGGCCTGGCACAGCAACACCATCACCCACTGAAGATCCCAGAGCGGGACAGCTGGTGCAGGCGTCACCCTGGGAAAACAGTTTTAATCTAAATAATGATCCAGGGCCTTCTACAGCAGTCTGAGTACAGCTAAAAACTGGAAGCCCCTCATTCCAGTCAGTGTCTTTTTAAAACCAGTGAGACTGCCGGTAGATAAGTGCGATGCTGATTCCAATTATTTACTTCATGTAACAAATACTGCTACTTTCAAAGTAAAAATGCAAGCGCCAATACCCTCACAGACCCCCAACTGTCTTTCTTTAAAGTGAGGTGCTGTGGAAGAACATGTTTACTGCTTTCAAAATCAGCAGTCAACAAATATAAATAATAACATATCAAAGTTGATGTGGCTCAACAGTTCAGTTAGCCCTTACCTTCTCTCCCTTCAGCCCTTGAAGTCCATCTCGACCAGGCTCTCCAGGCAGTCCTGGGGCTCCTGGAGCTCCATCCAGACCCTTATCTCCTTGATCGCCTTGATCACCCTAGTTACAATCAAATGTGATGGTATGCAGTACAGTTAGGTAATTGTAATGTATCACAATGCTTCTATTAAAGACAATCTGTGAAGGTTTTGATTAGTTGTTTTATAGAGTTAAGTTTTCATTGGTAAGTTTCTGTTTTGTTTTGTTGTACAAAATGGTGACCTGCTGCACATGTGCATCTGATTGGTCCTCCAACATGAGTAGTAAAGAAGAATGTGAAAAGAAACAGAACATAAAACTGCCTAAATATGTTAAACGTTGTGGTGTGGTAAGACATAGTGTTTCCTAAAAAACACTGATGTTGTCATGTTCTTTCTGTTGTCTTCACTTTGAGATTTTGTGTTTTATTAAGTGATTCATTTAACTTTTATAACCAATAACATAATCAGCTTTGAAAATTCAAAAGTCTAGCCCTGACTCTACTTCAGAGTCCAGGCAAAGAGACTGTAGGAGAGCTTAGATGTGATTTAAAGCAGCCTGGCTCAGTTGATGGCAGATTTATTTTCCTGGTATTTCGGTTAAGTGATGCAAACATTCCAAAAGATGGACTTGGTGACCTGAAATAAAGCAGAGTGCCCTGGCTCTCTTAAAAAATCTCCAGACACTGTGTGGGGTTATTTTCCTGCAGACATGGTACCAGTAGATGTCAAATTAGTTAAGAGAAGCTGACTGCTTCTAAAGGCCACCAGTTACTCTGAGTACCCTGGTCCCTGCAGGTTACACAACAGGTCATATATAAGATGGACTGTTATGTTAAAAGAGCTTTATATACATATGCATGCATGTATGTATGTATGTATGTATGTATGTATGTATGTATGTATGTATATATATATATATATATATATATATATATATATATATTAGTCAAAAGCGTCTGCGAAATGAAATTGTAGAATTGTAGAATCATTCAAAGACAGTTTTAGTGGAAAACTCACAGTGTCTCCTTTCACACCAGCAGGACCTGGTGGACCCTGTAGAATTAAGAGAAGGTAAATTGCAAAAGCTTATATAGATGAAAGAAAGACAGAAAAAATCATTCTAAGCACGTTCTCAAACATCAGCCTCCAGATATGTAAGCTCTTACGCATTTAGTTTATGCTAAATGCTGATGAAGAGCTACACCTTGAGGCACACAGTGCGTCATTGAATGAGGCGACAGGACATAATTGAGATCTATGACACAGTTTTGTGGTAAAGAGTGAATACTTGCATACCCTGTTGGTACAATTAGTGTCATAGATGATTTGTACTTTTCAGCATAACAAAGATTTCACTTCATCTTCTTCTGCTTTTTCTCTTTTTCTTTGGCAACAAAACTGGTTTTACAGCGTTCATTCATTTTCTAAACAGAAGAAGATGGTTCATTCTGGCGCTGTTCTCTGTGAGGAGGACTTTGATTAATTTAACATTCAATTTATCAAAGGCTACAGTACTGCTGCGTGTTTGTTCAAAAATTTAGAATTAAAGCAGCAGGGATTAGTCCTTACTTCTTAGGAAAACATTACACTGCCCTCCTAATGAGCAACAATAAAAGTCATAGATCATGAAGTGTTTCTGTTTCTGTAGTAAGCAGTGTTAAGAAGGCATCAATGTCTTTTTCTGCTCTTAAACACAATCATTGGGTTATTTTCCAATTCAAGAAAAACAGCTAAACAAATACAAAAAAAGTATGGACTATATTCACCTGTTTGCCATCCGCTCCAAATCCTGGAGGTCCAGGTGGACCGGGAGATCCTGGTTCTCCTGGTTTGCCTTGAGTTCCTTCATGCATTTTGATGCCGGCAGGTCCACTTCCAACCTCATATGGCTGGCACACACCACACTCTCCCTGATATACCAAAATGTTAGTTTAGTGTAGATCAATCCAAAAGATGCAGATAGTAGCACATATGTATACACTTACCTTCTCACCCTTTTCTCCTGGAACACCAAGACCAGGAAGGCCGGGTTCCCCCTGTAAAAAGATACACAGTCTTTCATTTCTGTCCTATATTTAAATTATATCGAAACAATGGAAAAAAATACTTCAAAAGAATTTGCAGTGTCTTATACAAAAGAAGAGTTACTTTACAAGGAAGCAAACTCTGAAAGGGAACGAATAAATGAATGATGAAAGTGGAGTGAAAAGTGAAGCGTAAAAGAACACCGTGTCTTAGGAGGACTTGTGTTCCCCTTTCTTTATGTACATAAATACTGAATGTCTTCTTCCCCAGACTTTGAAAGTGCTCTAAATATATGGAGGGGCTATTCACCTTGTGACCACCGAGATCTGCCGGGGTTATAAACTGACAGAATGTCTGTGTTGCGCTGTGGAGCCCGACCAGCATGAGCATGATGAAGAGGGAGCAAGGATTTAAATTATATTCTGAAAACAACAGGTAACCAATGAAGGGTTTGGAGGGCTGAGGTTTCTCCAGTATGATCTTTTTGTCCTTAGAGGAACTTTTGTGGGTGAGTTTGATCATTTAGTTTGAAAGACTCGAATAACTTAATCTATATTATATACGTTTCTGCAGGTATCCCCGAATCAAAACTCATTTACGAGTTAAGAGAGATAAAAACACCTTCTGTATACAGATATGTGAGCTCATTGATGGTGTGTTTGCTCTGATTGGTTTAAAGTGTAAAGTTTTAAGTCTCTTTTCATGATCAACTTGTTGCCGAAAATACTACACATATTAAATTTTTTACTCTGATGTGACAGCTAACATTTTAAGGGATCTTTTGATGGTAAATGACAGGATGCACATGATGCTCTTGAGAAGCTGCACATGAATTTGTGCTTGGGACTGTTGCGCTTTTAAGAATGACTTCATATTAATTTTTTTCCCTTTCTCAACATAAAAAAACTAAGATATGCTTTGTCTAGTTGGCAAGCCATCAGCTTGCAGCTGCCATCTTTTATTAGAATCCCATTTCCTTGTTAGCTGGCTAGGGTAGCTAGACATGTTGAATGATAAGGTACCATTTCTCCTCTAGTCCAGCCATTAATGAAAACAATTCTCAACATAACTAACAGGATCATGTACCAGTGGCCTACTGCATGTGTTTCTGAAACTGTTGGTGGATTTTTTGATGCCTGATATGCTTTATAAGTATCACAGTACTTCAGGCTCTTAATTTTTCTCAAATACTTACATTTGAACCTAAAACATTTGTGAATCCAGAGGAGAAAACTGAACAGTTTACTATGTTACCTTAGAGCCTCTTTGTCCATCCTTGCCAACTGCTCCCCTTTGTCCTGGTTTCCCCTGCCACATTTAGAATAGAATAGAATAGAATAGAATAGAATAGAATGCCTTTATTGTCGTTACACAGTTGTACAATAAAACTGTTTTAAAAAACTTCCCTTTTATAGTGCAGTAAACAAAGACCCATCCACTGAAAATCTTTGAGTCAGTGGACGTGGTGTAACCTGTGACATTCTATGCAATATCTATCTGTACTTACCGGCTTCCCATCAGCTCCTTTGCTCCCTGCACTACCCTGAAGACAAGAAAAGAAAAATTACTGCAGTGTCTGAATTTCACAAACCGATACAAATGGATAGGTCATTTTAAATTGGTTATTCATATTTTCATAGTAAGAAACGCCCTACAGGCAGCCATGTCAAATGATTGGGGTTTTTCCACTACCTGAGCTTTTCACTAATAAGTTCCCCACTGAGTAAAATCCCCACTGCAGACAGTTTTGGGCCCTAAAATTAGCGCACCGCTGTGATTATCTTCCTCATGAAGTCCATTAAAGACCCCATTCAGCAACCTACTGAGTCAGTTCCCCTTATGTTAGCCTTGTCTGGTATTGAGGGCACCTTCTCTCAGGCCGGCTTCTTTCAGGAACTTACCTTCTCTCCTGTAAGGCCGGGTGATCCTACATTTCCTGGCTCCCCCTGCGGAGCAGAAAATGGAACAATACATCATTTTAATTAAGGTGCTTACTGCTGGCATGTACTAGCAAGTGCACAGAGAATTAGAATTAGACGGTCAAAAAAGTTGACAGTTTTGAACCAGCGTTCTTTATTTGACTCGAACAGACTTACTTGCTCTCCCTTCTGCCCAATCCCAGCATCTCCCTTCTCGCCCTTCTGCTGCAGGGTTTGGGACGCTGTACCTGGGACCAAGTTAGGAGGCATCGCTCCAAGGGTGGGGCACACAGAGCATGGCTCCCCCTAATGCACGAGGAAAGATTAGCTCTGGGTCGAGGACTAAATAAAAGTGGTCTCAAAGTAAATATCCACAATGAGACACATTCAATTAATGTGGCTAGAGATGTTGTGGAGCTGCATTATAAATGTGTGCACAGGTTTAGCAATAAAGGCAAAGTTTAGCTCACTAATTAGGGTACTATGTCTAGCTGACAACTTTATTAAGTGGGCTAAACAAAAAATTGTTAACATCAAGTCAAATGAGGACTCTCACACGTACCTTTTCTCCTTTAGTGCCATCTGATCCAGGCTCTCCCTGGCAAAACAATATAAAACACAGACATTCAAGAAAGTAAATTAGCCCCAGGTTAGTCTGAAGATGTTTGCTTTGGGGTGTCGTGTCTCAACATGGTACTGAAAGGTGAGATGGAGGTGGATTAGTATAAGGTGCCAACGTATGGGCTCTGGAGCATTGACACATTTGGGTATAAAGCTACTGAAGTAACTCTGTGAGGGAGTGCTAAGTGTGTGTGTGTGTGTGTGTGTGTGTGTGTGTGTGTGTGTGTTTTCTTCTCTTTGTGGAGTTAAGTTTGCTTGCATCTGCTTAAGGAGAGAGCCTTCTGCACTGCTGATCTTAGCATATCTGAATGTGTAGCAATGCAGATGAGTGTGTATAGGTCACGCTTCCACAGAATATGAATGAAGCATAAGCTGTAAATGAATGAGGTGGAACTCTATACCTTCTGTCCTGCCTTGCCATCTGCACCCTCGGGCCCCTGGTATATATAAGGAGGAAAAAAAGAGAATAAAGGAGCAGGGATTAGGAAGGACCAGGAGAGTTAATACTTCAACTTTGTGAGAGTGAGGTCATAGCCATCTCTCCTCTCTCTCTCTTTCTTTGCTGCCTTCTACCTTCCTTCTCCTTCTGCTCTAACCAGGTATGACAGATGGATGCTGACATTATTGGAAATCGTTGCACAGAGAATCTCATAAGGCTTTAGATTTATATTCTTTTTTTCCCCCACTACAAATCACTCCCCATTTCAACTGCAGGGGTAAGCTCAAAGATGCAGAGTGAACAGGCAGAGAAACACAATGCAGAGTATTTTGAGTCTGACTCATGGGAGAAGGAGAAATGCGTGTAAAAATTACATTAATAAAATGACCTTTGCCTCTAAGGATAAACTTTTGACAGCAGCCTTGACTATCGCAGCTGAGAATTACAAGGAGGGATACAACCTCAAGGTAGAGGGAAGGTAGACAGCATGCTATTTCCCTCAGAATGATAAGAAAAATAAAATGTATACATTATCAAACAGGCGCTCAAGGTTTAATCATCATCTGCAGCTCAGACTGTGTCTACAACCCCCAATAAAACATGTAGCAAGATCATAAAAATGTTAAACTGAACATTGAGGGCAGGTTCAGAATACATTACAGCATGACATTAAAGTCAAACTGTTGTACTTACAGCTGGTCCTCTCTCTCCTTTTCCTGGTGATCCAGGCTCTCCTTTAGGGCCCGGCTTTCCTTGCAGAGCCACTGTGTTGCTCAAGTCTGTAGGCAGCACGGGGCACACTTCACACGGGTCACCCTGAAGGTTGAAATACGATTTGTATAGATTAAAGTAGGCGTTAAAGTGCACACAGGCATGCAGATTAAAAGATCTGAACAATGTTTACAGAACCTTCTCTCCCTTAGACCCCCCTGGTCCTCTTGGGCCCTGTGAAAACAAAAGAATCCCACTTAAACAATAATGAACAGTGAAATTTTAAAGATGGATTACTTAGCTTCGGTATACATATCTGAATATAAATCCATGTTTAACGGTGGGCTTACTGGATCTCCTGGTGAGCCGTCCTCTCCTTTAGGCCCAGAATCACCCTGAAAATAAAAAAAAAATTCTTTTTTGTCTCAAGACTATTGGAACAAATATTCCCCAAATCACTTCATGACTTGTGAATTTTTGACATTTGACTATTTGAATCCACAAATTCAATACGCTTGACTTTATCAATTCATGTATTTTAACCACCTTTGAACTGTTAGCAACTTAAAGCATTCAATCAACTATTTCATGCCAACATTTTAACTCATAACCTAATTTAATCTGACACAATCAACAATAATAATTTCAGCTAGTTTTAAGCTAACTACTTAAATTGTTTCCTTGTTTTACATAATCAACATTTTCAAAGTTACTGCATTTCTTTGAGCTGACTATTCCAAGTGTTTTCTGCATTCATTTTAACCATTAAGGTACTTAAAGCTAAGCTGTATATTTCTTAAGTAACAAATCTGATGTTTAGTTTCTGCTTTCTGAAGTTTTTCAGATTAATTTGAAGTAAAAGCTAAATTTTTAAACTGATAACCTAATCTAAGTTGACAAATTCAACAGTAATAAGAACAATGAGAATAATTTCAGCTGTAAACTCAGTACTTTAAGCTAACTACTTCAAAGTTTCCTTATATAATTACCTAACTATATTACTTGAAACCAACTGCTTCTATATTTTATTTAGCCAAGTGTTTTAACTATTTATATCCTTTATGATTAAAGTGAAAGCGGGTAGAGAGAAGAAATGTTACTACATCTCTCTTTGCTGCCCATTTAAACTTGGTTTCTTCAGTCATTTTAAACATTCAGCCATGTAAAGCTTGATGGCTGTCTCAGCTGTTCATGTCTAAAGCAAAATAAATTATGTTTAGTCCCTACTTTCTCAAGTTTTTTGTAATTCAAAGCAAATGCTATCATTCTGAATGATGAAATTACTTTTAGCAACCCCCTTTTTCTTTTAAGATAGTTTGTTTAATTAGCTAATGTTTTTCACTGTTTTCCAAGGCATTAAATCTCTGTTATATGTTAGAACAGTTCTTTATTATTTTGAGCAGGTTATTAACCATTTCAGCAGTTCATTTTACTTTTTTTAAAAAATTTATTTATTTTTTTTTTTTCATTATTTTTTAACTTTCTCAACCCTTTTTGGATTATCTTAAAGCTTTATATTCAAAAATAGTTATCAACTACTTTCAACTTGATATTTCATGGAAAACTCTTCGGAAACTTGAGTAACACTTTTAGCCAACTATTTGAAGTTAGAAAAAATTGTATCTTATTTGGTGTGAAATTTAAGAGAGGCAGAGGTAAACGTGGAAATTGCAGAACCAAAAAGTTACACAACAGTGAAAAGGTTTCAGAAGGGGACACTGTGTTAGCCTTTCTGTAGTTAGCACTGCTGGGTAGTGGCTGCATCAGGTTGACAGAGAGCTTTCTGATTAGTGTTGCCGTATCACATCTATCCGAAATTAAAAACAGGCAACTCAAACACTGATTTATATGAATGAATATCTATAATACTGAAGATAAAAAGAGTTTTTCAAGAGAACCTCCTGAGCAACACTTGTCCTGGTGACTTTTGCTGCATAAGTCATGCACCAAAGCATAAACTTACCTTGTCTCCTTTAGCTCCACCCGGCTCTCCAGGAAGACCCTGAAATAAAAATCACAAAACTTTTCAAATGTCTTTCTTCAGATGCTTCTGGGCTTTTGTCAAGGACAATGAACACTGCAGAAATAGAACAAGCCCTGCCAAGTCCTGCCTTCATTTGTGGGAGCAAGGCTAATAATAATACTTTTTGGTCAATCTGACACCATCTGTAAAGGGGCTGTAAAGACATTAAGATAATGAGCAAAATGACACCATCCAATAAGTGCTAATAGGCTCCTTTGTTATATCCAAAGTTCTTTAATTATGAAAAACACTTACTGGTAGCCCTGGCAATCCAAGTCCTGGTGGGCCGGGAAGTCCTGGCTTCCCTGGCTCACCAGCGAGCCCTTCAGGACCCACTAAACCTGGAGTACCCTGGGAGGAAAAAAAAATTACTGCAGTTCTATTAAACTCCAACTGAACTTTTATAAGTGCCAGACAGGTAAAGGGTAAAAACTTTCATTCTTAATGCAGATGCACCTTTTGTCCTTTTGGGCCAACCACACAGATGGACCCCGCTCGACCCTGAAAAGTGGTGAGAGACAGAGAGAGGGGAGGGACATCATCAGTGCCAGCTCAGGGGGAATCCTCACATTTCAGATCGTCCTAATTTGTCAGATTTTTTACAACTGAAAGAAAAAGAAAATTGTGGAGTCTGCGAGATGTATTATCTTCAGTGGTGGGATATTTTCTGCTTGCCTGAGTCAAGTCACATCAACAAGCACATTCATATTCACTCTGTCAGATGGATGAAGGGCTTAAGAAAATCTTTGCTCCACAAAATCCATCTGTCCCAACAAGCACTTAGCCCAGTGAACGGCTAAACCTGAGTGTGTCTGATACCAAAAAGGAAGGGGGGGGATATCTCAGAGCTCTCACGTTGTAATTTGTTCCTGAAAAACTTTTCATGCGTCTACAGGATCACCGCGCTGAACAGGGGAGATTATGAGGTTTAAGTCGTCATGAATAGGCGCCTGCCTGTGTGTGTGAGACTAACAGAACAGTCAATGAGGCAGCATTGATTGTGCAAGCTTTGTTGCTTTAGCCTAATCTAACAGGCATTAACAGGCCGACTTAACACCACAGGAGGGAGAAGGGAGGGCGGAGATATCAATGGGATGCTGAGCTTAAAGGGTAATGCCATATAAGTTTACTGACTATCCACTTGTTGCCTGACAAAAAAGCAGCTGTGTGAGTGGATATTAATGTGTAAGTGCAAGTCTTTTGATGTTGGATGCTCATGTAGGCATTTAAGAAACTGTAAGAATTTTATTCAAGAAGAAATGTTTAACTAAACCTTAAATCAAATTACATGCCTGAGAGACATTTTACTTTCATTTCCAACTGCAAAGTAATCTGTGAAACAGAGAGACGGAAACATAAAATTTAAAAACACCTACGTCCTTTCCTGGAGTGCCTGTGAGACCCTGAGGACCTATTTCTCCCCTCTGACCTTTGTCACCCTGCAAAGAAATATAAATTAAATATAAATACCAAGACACACATATGTGAACAAAAAAGGCTTTAGAAATTAATTGGTGCAACGATGAAAAGCTTTTATCTTCATTGTGCATCAGTGGAAGTTGCTTCAACCTTTCACCTTGTACCCAGCTGCTACGCCCCAGTTGGCAGGCGATCCCTGTGGAGAGAGGGAATAGAGACAAGGAGCAGATCAATGATCTGGCTCTAAAGAGACATCACACACTCACATACACACAAACACGTACACACACCAGTGGAGCATGGCAGACAACACAATGACCAGTTAGCAACACATAAAGGCTACCAGCATGACACGCACACAGGTTTGAAAACAGTCAATACTGGGGATGTAATAATCACAGGTATGTACAGATTATTGATTCATGTACTGTAGGGATGTAACAGTGCCCGTCAAGGCTATTAGGAAAACCTTTCCAAACAGCAGGGGGCGCTATCTCCCATAGGTTTCATGTATAAAGCAGTACCAGATTTCCTGCCCAGCTGGCAAAGTGTGCTTTCCAAATACTTGCACACTTTCCTTCTTTTAATCATTTAACCATTACAATACTACCATCTCCAAACCTTAAATTAACAAAATGTACATGTCAACAGTAGTGTCTCCAAACCTGCTCTCCAAGTAACGGAGAGAGAAAGAGAGGGAGAGGCATTGTACTCATGTTTACTCTTTATTTTATTCACCCCCAGCTTTTCAAAATAAAAGCACTTATCTCATCTAATAAGAGAAAGAAGTACCCTTATGTGTAAGGAAGTCAAAAAAGACAAATAAAAGCTTCACAAATCAGATTTTCATAAGGTAATTTTTACTGTAAAACTTAAACTTTGTTCATGAAAAACTGGATCAGACATCCAGCATTTCAGTCACATCGCAACCCCCCCCCCCTCTCTTTATGAATTAAGTTTTAAGACACATGCATTAAATTACACACACAAATTCATGACTCACTGGTAAAACACACAAAGCACACACTCTGCATAAATAATGTTGCAGAAATGCTCTAAAATGAGGTTTTGAGCAACGATCAAACCAAATAGCTTAAGGGGTTAACAAGATCATGAAGCAGTGGGATGTGCTGCCGTAACCTGCAGCAGAAAACTGGCACTCACCGGCTCTCCTTTCTGGCCCTTGAGTCCCTCTCTGCACTGAGGTTAGAAACACATGGTTGGCATGAATCATCACAGATGACTTTATTGGCAAAATCTGAGCTTTATATTTCTCATGTGCCAAATTGCAAGACAACACAACTCTGTAGAAGACAAAAAAGCTTTTCACTGCTGAATGAAACACAGTGGGATTGTTACTTACAGGGCCTCCTGAATGGGTGCCAGAACAGTCATCCCCCTAAGATGGAGAGAGGGAGTAAGAAGAATTATATCTTGTAGTGGAGCTCTGAAAAATGCAAATCAGCTACATGGTGGACTGGTCCACAGCCAGCATCACATTTACTGCAGCGACATGAAAGTTTGGATAAGAGAGTGTGTTTTGGGACAAGGCTACGTGTTACTGTTCAGTGCCTGGCCTGTCCAGACACATGTGATGACATCACACATTCCCCTGACATCAGTCGGCCTCAGTTATGTTTTGTACAGGTCTTTCAAACTCACCCGGTCTCCTTTTTCTCCTTTCAAGCCTCCAAAATGTGCAACCTGCAAGACACATGGACATTATTACCCACTCTGCTTTGGTACGCTTCAGTGGAGAGAAATGAGAGTAAAGATCATTGATCCTTACATTTGCTTCCCTGTTTGGGAGTAAACAACCTCCACACTACAGACAAAAAGGCACAGAAAGAAAGATTTATTACTTGTCCGGTTTTAAAACTCAGAGAAGAAGCTGTGCGTTCCAGGGGAAAATAATATATTTGAGGTAAAATGAGTTGCAATTCTAGTGGTGACCAGATGGTGGCACTGTTACATTAACTTAAACAGGATGAAGCTCCAGCTGCCACAGTATGCAGTGAAAAATGATGTGAGGAGGGCAAGTGGGCACACATAAACACACGCCTTCTCTTTCTCCCTTCCCTTCTCTCTCACACACATGCACGCACACACACACACACACACACACACACAGGAGATCAGGAGATGGAGATCAATAAGAATGTCTGATTCCCACAGCACAGGAGTGAGAAGACCAGCTGCTCCTCAGGAGGGCACACACACTCACAAACACACACATACCACATCAGGATAACTGTTAGAAATTACAGAAGCTTTTTTTCTTGGTAGGCTTCACACTTCTGCTGCTTCATGAAATCCATCTTTCACAAACCAGAGGCATGCTCAAAAGCAATAACTACAAGTCTGCTGAGACGACCAAAAGGGGCCAGAAACAGCACAGACAATGAGTATCTGTCTTCTCTGTCTTACCCCCTTTCACTCAAGCTATAAATTTGGCCAGACAGTTGTAGTGTCTGGTCAGTCTTTCCAAGATTCTGTCTGACCAAGTTCTTAGTCAAGTCCTCATAAAGTTCAGCTCAAAACCTCAGCTTTGTTTGTTCTCTGCGTTCTACTTGAAATGGAAAAGTTGAAACGCTGTGAAAGAGCTGCTTTCAGCATTTTAGATTAATTTGCTTTTTCCGATATCTTTAAGTGATAAAGATTAAATTTTTGAAAATAGAGTTGATAGTCTTTTAACACCAGGGAAGAGCTTGCACTACTCTGCAAACTACAGTGAGTTGCAC
Source organism: Labroides dimidiatus (assembly GCA_030710495.1). Taxonomy (NCBI): domain Eukaryota; kingdom Metazoa; phylum Chordata; class Actinopteri; order Labriformes; family Labridae; genus Labroides; species Labroides dimidiatus. The sequence continues at coordinate 15,419,044 of CM061155.1, forward strand.
GTTGTTTAGATGTACAATTTTTCATTTTACAGCTGTCAATCGAGGGCACAAGGCTCTCTGTCCAGGCTGTGATGGCCCTTAGCAGCAATTGTGTGATATTTCATACGGGGATATGAATCGAAATAATCTGACTTTACTTTAAGCTTACTATTTGTCCTAACATGCTTTTATTCAGGTTTTTACTAATTTCAATAATTTCAACAGCATCTTTCAAACTGTAACTATAATTATAAGCTTAAACTAACTGTGTGGTTTTTCTTTCTTTACTTAGAATTTGTCCCTTTTGCACTTATCAATCAGTATCATAAATCAATCATCATAAATATGTTGGTGTTGGTGTAACACAAACTGTGTAAAGCACTGTCAGGTCATTATGTCCGCCTCTGTTCCCTCTGGTGCTGTCACTGCAGTGGGTCCAACCATAATATCACTTGAGACATGCATATCAAGGTTGAGATGTCACAGAGGTGGAAATATCCTGCCTTTTGTTTCCCAAGCAAAATGAAAAGGTCTGTTTTCATTCCCTCAAAAATGCAGTAAGTGTGTAATTTGGCATTGTGAAGACTCATCAGAAAACTAGCAGGCTTTATGATGTGTTACTAGGGCAGCTCTCAAGTTTACAGGTCATCAAAGTCTGAGATTGGAAAGAGATGTGTTAAAAGCTATCCATCTCCCTCCTGCTGTTGTTCCTCAACGAGAGTGCATGGTCCAAAAAAATCACATCAACCCGAACTCCTCATATGGTAGAGGCTTCTTTGTACAAGAGGAAATACATGGTGGTGCAGTGGTCAGGGCTGTTGCGTCTCAGCAACAAGGTTCCTGGGAGGAAGGTGCCTTTCTGTGTGGCATCTCCCTTTCTTCCACAGTCCAAAAACATGCTTATTAGGTTGTGTTGTCACTTTAAATTACCCACAGATGTGAGAGTGAACTGTAGGGAGATTCTACAGCTTCCCTTCAACCCCAAAAAGGGAAAAGCGGTTAAAGTAACGGGTGAATGGCTGGATCTCTGTGGCATGTGTTTCACAGTAAATGAGGAAACGTGCATCTTTACTTTGGGGCAATGAATAAGGTTTCAAATAAGTGAAATCTCTTTATGTTTACCAAATCCCCCAGCAAGCCTGCTTGTTGGCATTTAAATGAATCGACTCGGGGGATTGCAACATGCCCAATACACACGTCAACTCAGGTTTTATTAGTTCTGATATACCATATGGTGTTAACACAAGCTCTTAATAGCTGCACTGACTTTTTTAAAGCCACATGGGCATAGCAAAACAATTTGCAAACACAATATTTGTATGGCTTACTTAAAACTTTAATTCAAAGAGGAGTTGCCTAGAGCACATCTAGCAGATAAATATGAACTAAAGCATTCATTTGAAGTTAAGTTTCAGGTTGCTTGACAGATTCAGATTTACAGAAGACTCACTTCGCCTGTGTTGAACCTGATCCGCTCTTTGTAGTTTATCATTTCATTTCTTACTCACTCATTAGGGGATCTTTAAGTCTATTGGTTTTAAAAATTATGGAGTGTTTTTTGGTGTGTTACAAAACATTATAATTCCAGAAAGCACTTTCACTTTTTGGCATCCAGTGCTTCCAAACACAATCTCTTTTTCTACTTATGTGTGCCAACACCCATACTCATTTATAAACTTTAACATCCCCACAGACAGCCAGAATTTACAGCCCCAGCATCCTGTCAGTGTGCCTTGTTCTTTGGGATTAAACATCCCACATCCCACATTTTTTTTTTCTTTTTTTGGCATCATCTCTCCCACTTGCAGACACTGGCAGAACAAGGGCAAGACCCAGTGCTCACCAATGAAATATCAGTGTACACATGAATTAGTAATTACCGAGGTTGTAATTTCAAAAATACTCCAAATCAGTTACGTATCGAGGTGTTTTGTGCAAGTGCCTCTTTTGCAAATGCATAATAGTTCAAAGAGGGGAGGATTTCAGGTCAGAAATAGCCGTTCGTGTTAATGTATTCTTGCTGATTGGTGGAGCTGGGCCTATTTGACTCGCACAACAGAGAATTCACTGATGTAGCAGGAACAAGCAATAGAGGAATAGCTGAAGCAGCATGACATGAAAGCTGTGATGAAAATTGGTTTCTGACTGTGCAGAAGAGTTGAATCTTCCTCTTATTCACACCATTTATTACCATACCATTAATGCATGGGCCTGTCTGGAAGATTTGTTGGCATTGCTGCAGAAGTGCATGATACTGGGGTGCATTATCAATGGATCCCCCTGGAAAGTCGAGCCATTTTTGACCTAGAAATAAACCTGTCTGCTGCATAATTTGACCAAAATAAATCCACATTGCAGAGAAAAAGTCACTTTGTTTCTTTACAAGTGTGTGCCCCCTGTGGCAGGGCAGGCTGTGTGCTCTAAACCAGGTAATAACCTACATCGAAGAAGTCAGGGGAGGCCACCAGCTGCTTTGGTAAGCACACACAGGAGCGACATAATGAAGCGTCTGGAGTTCTGTATTCTATTTGTGAGCAGAACTTTGCCTATTGTAGGTGAATGACAAAATTAATAGGCAGCAGCAACTCCCGAATGAGACTCCGAGCATAATGAGGTGTAAATCAGTCCTCGGCCTGTCAGCAAGCTGGGTACGAGAGAGGGAGGGGGAGGAAAATAGAGATATTTATATTTTTTTTAGCCTCATGCACAACACGCAAACCCACGACCCTAAAGTGCACACACACACACACACACTCACACGTGGTCTGCATACTTAGTTCTTGCTTGCAATATCTTTGTCCATTTCTGATTTCCTGTATTTTTTAATGTTTGTGTTTGTGGGTGCATGACATGAAAAGGCTGGATGTGTGGAAACAGGATCAGCTGTATTTAAGAGAACTGGCAGTTCACCATTTAAGGCTGAAACCAATCACCCGCTGGTTGACTGAGACACTGAATGCAACTCATTATGCCATTAGCTGATGAAAATCTGATTATTTAATGACATAACACTGATGTTATATGTGTGTATATATACTGTTCATATACTGTTCTGCTTTGGTATTTTTGTTTGTCAAATGTAATCCATCAAAGTAAAAGAAATTTAAATTTAGTGCTACATTTGCACAAGCCTGAATATCACTGACATCCACTGAGCCATGCAGTCTTTTATTTTGAGTATCTCTGGTTGTTTTGAAGTCAAAAACTCAGGGTTATTAAACTTGGGGTTATTTTTTCTCATAATGTTTTGTAAACAAAACAATGTGTTTCAAAACAAGTCGGTTCTTGTCTTAAAAGCATCAGAGAAACTTAAAACAGAAAAAGAAGAAGTTTAGGAAAGTTGCTGTTAACATATAAAAATGCCCGTGTTTCAATCAGTGGGCCTTAACTTGGCTTGGTTTCGATGTGCTGATGCCTGAATGTGTCATGCCAGGTACCTCTTGAAAAAGAGATTTCAAATCTCAATGAGTTTTTTATCTGGTTAAATAAAGGATATAACTAACTTTTTTTTAAGTTACCTTTTAAAACCACACTGTCTGCCAAAAATGCATTACAGTCATCTTTTCCATACCCCTTTATCTCTAATTCATATTATACAACAATTACAGTTTGCAGATTATCGCTTACTATTTTTGATGGACTGATTCCTCTTGGGTGCAACTGTTTAATAAAATAGAAGTAAAAGCAGTATTTTTCAGATAACGTCCCATTGGCAGATCATTTTAAGTACTAGCAGCATCTGTGGCTCCACAATTGAATGCAAAAGAAGCTACAAGTAGCTTGTTCACAGTCCAAAATGGCCCCTGAGATGGCCAGTTAAATTTCAAAAGGGGGCCAACTCTGGCCCCCTCCTCTAGACACTGCCCTGGTTTTAGACCTATTGCTTCAATCCATTGTGGCAGAGCTTGTATCAAAGAAAAAAAATGTAACTTATTATGAAGTGCCAAAAATCATCAGTAATTTAGTGGATAAGACTTTCAGCTAAACCGTGTGATTTGCACATTCTAGCCAAACAGCCATGCACATCAGAGTGACAGAGTGGTTACATCTTCATCCGATACCAAGAGAAAAATGTATCAATAGATATGAAAAGTGAAAAGTGCTAAGCTAATTTTAATTAAATGACAATAACTGATTCATATGTCAATTCAAACTCAGCTAATGTTCACTTTGAATCAGTCTGAAGCACAGACATTAATTCATCATGTTGTCATAAATACATCAGTCCTGGAAATAGGAAACAAAACCCCACTGATGTACCCAACAGCAGCATTAAACAGGATCATTATTCATGTTTTGCGTCTGCTTAATTCTACATAAAGCACTGTGTACTCATCACTGCTTTTTGGACACTTCTCCACCTGGACTTCAGGCACTGAGGCCACAATTGTGATTTAAGTTTCAATACAATCCTCTTGTTGGGAATTCAATGCTATAAAATTATTTTTTTGGATGTGTGGGTGTATACTTCAAGTCTTACTTTCTCTGCCAGATCCTTGGATGCAAAAATGTCCTGTTGGAAGAAAGAAAAGAAAACTTTAGTACTTATTTTCACATCATATCTCTACATGACCCAAATATTTCTAACATTTCTGGCTCCATATGGGTCCAAAATTGGATTTAGTCTATGTTTAGAAGGGGACGCTGACAGTTTCATGACTAAAACTGGTTCAAATAATCCAATAACTTTGAAGGCCTTTCATAGAAATATCATTTAGTCTGGATTTTTCCATTTTGGCATGACTGTAACCTACTTCTTGTTTCATCCCTTCTTTCTGAACCCCTTTTTCCAAGGAATACATTTTCTGAATTCTTCTCAAACCTTCAGGGATAAACTTTATATTCACAGTTGGTAGCAGTTCTGTTGCACTTCATAGAGAGTAAATCTCTGAACATGTTTCCAGAAACGGCAGCAATTGCATTTGAAAGCCTCCATAATATCAACATCATGTGACACCTTTGGCATTGGCAAGCTGTTGTTTTCCTGCTTCAAGTGTGATGCATCTCTCCAAACTTGGTTGTCATTTCAACTTATTGCATCAGATACACAGCAAAGAAAAGATCCATACTGGCTTCACACACACGGGTCATTAGGAGTTACTTTTTCTTCAGAGTAAAAAGTGAGATGAAATAGAGGGAGGAAACAGAGAAATGAAAATACTGTACCTCATGAGCCCAGAGGCAAATGAGGAGACGGATCCCGCTGTGCACGGAGTTACAAACAGAGCAAGTGAATCAACAAGAAGAGGGGGAAAAGGGCTGGAAAAGCTTGGAGGAAACAAATTTTCAAGCTGGGAAGTTGGAAGGAAAGAAGCAAGGAGAGTTTCAACAAAGGTAGAAGACATTTTACAGCAGGTTTTGGGCTTCAACATAAAACAAAACTTGAAGTAGAAACACGCTGAGGCCGGGGAAACAAGAGGCAAAGACGCCTGTGAGTCTTCAGAGGAAGCGATGACCTACCAGCTGGGAGCTGAGAAGAAAGCAAGACAAAATACGTTTTCTGTGTTGGAAGATAAGAAACAGTGTGGGTGAGATTTGTCATAGCTGGAGAAGGCAGAAACTGCTGTGACCCAAACACAGACAGGAACGGAACAAACACCTCTGCACCAAATCTGACTTAACTAGCTGCAAAGACCATGTTAAACACAAACAGGGGATGGTTTGTTTATGCTGTTGTTTTTTTTTTACCAAACAAATCTTAACTAAGCTAGTCAGCCAAATGTTGTTTAAGCCAACTAAACTTCATTAAAATTCATGTGAAAATCCAAATGTTTAAAAACATGCCAACCCTGCTATGCTGAATTATGGTGAATTCTGGGTAAAATGCATTTTGAATAAATCAAGGTGACAGATGGTACGGACAAAATAATAATAAAAGAAAAAAAAAAAAACATGTTTTTCTTGAGAGTTAAGTTTCACATTTCACTCTGTTTAGGCATCATTTAGCTTGAATAAAGATCTGGGACAAGCCTCAAGATATGTCGTACTGTTTCCTAGTGTGGAATAAGATGTTTTTACCGGTCTTTTAGTCTTTAGCTTGAACTGCCTGTCTGCTAAGTGGTAGATGAGAGGATCACTACAACACTCACATGTGAGTTAAATATAAGCCGTCAGACAGATGCCAGTTCTGACTCCACATTGAAACTAAATGATGAGACCGAGTGAGACTTTCCACCCAGGGCTTAGCTAAACTTAGCTATTGTCAATTAGCTTGTTGTGTTATGGTTTAGAAACGGGACAAATAAGTTGGTGACAACACATTGTGATCAGATCTAACTATCTGTGTGTGTGTGTGTGTGTGTGTGAGCGAATCAGCTGAGAAACTCAAAGAAGTAAAACTCAAGAAACACAAGGCACACAACCCCCCTGTAAACATAATCTTGTTCTCTTTGGATGAGAGATCAGCCTAGAAATAATAAGAAGATGTGAGATGACAGAGACATGGTGAGACGCTGCAAGTGGGAAAAGTTCAGGCAGCTCAACACTCAAACAGAGATCGTGTCGCATGAAAAAACGATGGAGATCCTGGAGAGGATGAAAGGATGGAGCTTCAGAGACGAGCAAAATCTACAAAAGTGCATTTTCTCAATTTTTTTGTTTAAAAAAAAAACAGGAAGAGAGATGAATGAAGAGAGTCTACTCTTTCTTTTTTGGTAGTTTCGGAGTTTGCATAGTCATAGAATTTAATATTCTGTGGGTCCTGAACATACTCTGAAAATACTCTGAAAATGGCTGGCAGCGAATGAGTTAAGTTGAGCTGTATTTCTGATACAAAAAGTAGATTTGAGCAGTGCTGATCTACCCTAAACACTGAGTATTGCTTTTAAAGGGTAATCCAAATATTTAGTTTTGTAAAATAGTGCTATGTTAGTGCTAGCTAATGTACCAGAGCTTCTATCAACGGGCATAGAGGCGTTTGCTTTATGGTAGGACTGGACAATATATTGATTAAATCGATTAATTTAAATTGTTTTCTGTAGAAGATTTACAAAATCAAAAACTGAGATTTTTTTTCTGGCATTAGTCCAATTGTAAGTTGTTGCACTATTTGAAAAAATGTACAGTTTTCATGAGGGTAGGTCCTCTCAGGTTTTGCACAATGACTTTTAAAGGCTTGTATTGTTTTTTTTTAAATGAGATTGACTATTGATCAGAGAGTTTCATGTTAATATACTGTGAAAATACTCAGCCTTGAGTGTGTATGTCAAACCTGCCTGTTTGAACTACATATTCAACATTTTATGATGATACACATTTTAACTTCAAGAGAGAAATTCTGTTTGGTTTGGGAACATATTTTGACAACACAGAGGCAAAACTTGATTCGTGTAATGTTTGTATCACTGGGAGTGCTCATGTCTTTCCTACTGAATTTGAATGTTTAAACCACTATAATATAGTCTTTTTAATCAAAACGGCTAACCAGAGGGGTGTGTTAACTGACATTATTACATTGTTTGGTTTAAATGAATGACTGTGACAAATGAGGGAGTAAAGCTACAGGGAAAGTTTGGCCCCCTAGTGCAGAAACATCACATGCTTTCAGTTACCAACAGCCACTCAGAGTATTTAATGGTTTTTGGGTTTTTTTTGGTATGTGGTGCTAGGTAAATCTGTTCTGTCATTGAGCTAGCATTGGTGGTACTGACAGTAACAGGAGGAACCGCATTACAGCAATACACCAGCAGGACAGAAAAATGCTGTGTGTTTGCATGAGGTCGCTGCTGCTGGTTTTTACTTCATGTTTACACAATGTAAATCACATACTGATAGTGCGCTAAGTCGGTGTGCAATTACAAAGCAACCATGGAGTCTCTTCACTACCCTGAAGCAAAATCTTGATGTAAAACAGGCTCTCAACTCAAACCTTCTACTTTATTTAATTTCATTTTGAACTTCTGTAATTTGCCCCACACAAGATTCTGAGTTCAGAAGATTTCCATCAAAGATCAGAACGTTTTTTTTAGTCTATCACCAAAGAAACATAATTATATTGCACATCATGACCCTCTCCCCACAGTTTACTCTGTGCTCACTCGCTGTAAATTATGCGCAGAGCTCGTTCCACGTAATATAACACAGCACATTCCAGGTAGGCTCAGACTTTGATGTGCTGTCACTCATCGAGGCTTAGTTTAATGAAAGTAGTGCTGTGCTGCTCTAACATCTGGCCTGCGTACAGGAATCTTTGATTAAATTGTTCACTTACTGTGTACAGAGCTGACAGAAAGAAAAAAAATTGAAACATTTCAGCTTTATCTGGGCATGCGTTAGCATGCTTGTACGTGCTTTTAAAGAGAAAAGAAAGAGAGATGTTAACTTTTGTAGGCCAAACACGCTGTGCTTTAAGGCTGAACATCATAATGCACAGATTGTTTCAGACATTCAGCCACGGCAAACTGAGAGAAAGGAAAGTATGACAGGTAGAAGAGAGATATAAAAACACAGAGGTGGCATTCCTGAGTTATTGCGACTGTGTCTGGCTGAAGCCATCATCAGGATTGATGACTGTGTCCTGAAGTCTGCCAGAACTCTAAGTTAGCACCGGTACTCCACAAGACAAACACACGGCCCTAATGAATAGATAATTGGATATAGAAGCCATTAATATGAGTGATGAAACATGTGGGTGTGAAAACAAATATAAATTGTCTTTGCGTTATACAGGATGAACTTCATGTATCAAGCAGCACTGAAGCAGCTGTAAAGAACACCATGAGAATTTCTGGAGCAACAGCTCCCCTGTGTTGCATTAGGCTCTATTCGTCATATATCTGAGACTGCATGAGTCACTTGGAGCCATTGCTACTAGAGGATGTGAATTAACTGGAGTCAAATAAAACCAGGAAGTGCTCAAATCTGCAGAAGCGGAAATAACATGTTTCCAGAGTTTCGAAGAAAAACAGCTGCACCATTTGGTAGAAGACTTGTAGGCCAGTGTTTGCTTCCCAGCAGGAGTTTGAAACATCTCAAACAGCCTCAAGAACTGAAGTATCTGAGGCCAAATGCTTGTCTGTGTCTGTGAGTGTTATGTCTGAGCCTGATGGGAACCTTATGTTGTGATGATTCTACAATGAGACACAAAACAATGCTTTCCTGTTTTTTCATGAGTTTGTTCCTGGATCGAAGTGACTTTTATCAGCTTGTCTGAAGTATAAGGACTGTATTTTCAGTGTATATTTAGGTGTTTGTGTTGCATCACTAGAATAATGCTTTAATGTCTTTGGTTAACAGCATTTGTGTGTGGTTAGTGCCGGTTGTATTTACCTGGCTGAAGGTGTTATCAGACAGGTCGTTCTCAGCCGCACGGCGACTCTTAGGAGTGTCTGGTGGGCACTGCAAAAACAGACAAAGAATAGACATAATTTAAAACTCAACATAACACCTTCTGGCAGAGGTGGGGGACTTGAGTCACATGACTTGACTTCTTGCACATGAACTGCTAAGACGTGGATGAAATCTTGATTTCTACAAAGGCATTACGAGGACCAAAGGTGGCAGTTGCCATAAGTGTTTCACTCAGTGCTAACTGTTATTGCTAAATAGCTAAAAAGCATAAATCTGTCAGTCGAATGAGACCTCCCAATATGACAGTTTAATTATGCAAATTATGCAAAGGATGAGTTATCAAACAGTCCCATTCTACTGTTATTACAGAAAAAGAAATGAAGTCCCAAACTTTTTTTTCTTGTACAAGGCAACATGTTTAATTCTACTCAAGTTGAACAAAACAAGTTTACAGCTTATTTCTGTGACCGCACTGGCTTCATTTTTCAACACCAGAGGTTGCACGTAGCATATTTTGCTTTGATGAGACTCAGATACAAACAGCTAAATCATGAAATTGTGTGGAAAAATAAAGGGCAGCACCTCTGTAGAGCTGTCCTTTTTTTCTTTCAGTTTCATGCTACTGTATACATGCTAACATGCTAATAATCCCAGCAAACAGGTTTTTGGTATACATTCCTATACTGCTTACTCTTTGCTTTTCATGGAAACACATTTAAATGCATAAACTAAATATTTGAAAACAAGGCAAAAAAGCACATCAGAGGCTGTTGGAGATAAAGAGATTACCCAAAGACTTTTGGATCCACATCGACATGTTTATGGGCAATTCTGCTAAGTCGCTAACTGCTAATTTGCTAACTGCCAAAAGTGGTTACAACTGAGCAATGTTTTTCCTTTCTTCATATCCATTATGTCTTACCTGTTATTATGTCTGACCTGTTTCACCAGCTCAAATTTAACATCCCAAAAGTCCAGTCACCATCAACTGGTGGTGAGCCTACTTTCCTGACCCATTTAATGTTTCACTAAAGCAGTAATACAACCATGTCTGATAAAAGGACCTGTTGCCAGCTCTGTTCCTGCTTTTTCATGAAGCTAAAGCTTTCGTTGATATTGGCATGTTGCTCTTTGTCAACACATGTGAACCCAAGCCCCAAACTTCACACTGCAAGCAAATGCTGCTTAGGGGAAGCCCTGCAGCAAACGCTCCTAACGCTTAAATGTCCAAAAGAACTCCTTACCATGTTTGTATCCCTCTTTAAAATTCATTAGATGATAAAATAAACACATCTGCTTTCATGCACACGGACACGTAAGCACAGAAACTCTGGAGAATTCTGACAGGAAAAAAAAAGTTGGCTAAACACAAAAAAATACATACCTAGAGCTTAAAAATAAACCCAAGAACTGGCTGTTTGAAATTCTTCTCATAACTGAATGATCATCCGCTCTTTTATCCTGTCGAACAGAAACCTGCTGTCGTATTTAGGTCCAGTAAATCTGTTTCTATTTTTTAAGGCTTTGTCTCAAGCCCATAAACAATTCTTGAACAAAAACACAGACTCAGAGGAGAGGTACAATAAAGAGAGGGAATTACAGAGACACATAAATAGTGATATTTCCGGAGTGAGCCTTACTTTCAATTAGGCTTTAGTCACAGTCACAGAGTACAAACAATATAAGAAAACCATAGCTGATATGGTATAATTGCACACAATGGGATTACTCTAAGCCCTAGTCAGTTTGTATACATAATATTCTATGTTCAACAATGCCTCTATGGAGCATTTTGACTCATACAAGACTGGCTTATTAGCAATTTTGCATCCTATACCAAGTTTTGAGCACAACAAAAATCGAGACGGGGTGTTGCTAATTAGCAAGTATGAGCCTCCAGAGCAAATGCACAGACTATTCCGGATGCTTGAGAAAACTCAGTTTTGCTTGCAGCTGTTGCAGAGTAACATTCAGCGACTATTACTGCAAAGCTTCAGCAACAAGTGTTCCGTCATAGTCAGCAGAGAGTGAGTTCAAATAAGGTTTAACTGAGATTGAAGTTGTTCCAGATTGTTTTTTTAAAAAAAAAAAAACATTTTACTTGATCAGGTGAAGAGTACAAGAGCAGAAAAAAAACAGTCGACTGGATGAAATAGTTTGAAGCCCGAGGATACAATTTTCTAAAAACACAGCAAATCCTTTTCCTTCACAGTCATAACACAGTGTGGAGACTTCAGTTACACAGAACACTTGACACTTCTGAGAATACTCTTGCTTGATTTCTTCCCAGCACACAGAAGAGCAACATTCATGTTTTCTCCTCTCTATGGAATATGATAAATAGCTAAAGTAGTGCTACAACAAATTAATTTGCTCAGATAAAAAAAAGGTGGTTAATTTTAAAAGTAGTCTCCCATTTAATTGCATTAATGAGCATCAATGGTCAATAACAGTTCCCACGCAAACCTCACATACCCCCTTTTCCACAAGTGTTAGTTTGGGGCTAGTTCCGGGCTAGTGCCTAAATTAGCACCAGTTCTTTCTGTTTCCACCAAAAAGAGCACCAGCTCCAGGTGCTAAAAACTGGTGCTTGGAAAACACAACTTCTTTGCTGGGCCAGATCAAAACACCGTCTACGTCAGGAGCCGGAGGCAGAGATACTATGACAACAATCAGTTGGAAAACAGCCATTCATAAAAAGAAAAGCTGTCAAATGAGTTGTCTGTCCTGTTTCCTCAATAAAAAGTTTAAAATAAAAGTGAAACTGAAGCAGCAATGCATTTCCTCTCCTATAAATCAGCTTTATACTATATTTTATTTAACAGACTAAATAGCTTCATGTTATTTATCATTCTTAAATCGAACAGCTGCCGAGTGTGTCGTTTGGTTGGCGTTTCCTGATTCAAAACTTGAAATGGAGGCGAAATTGAAGCAGCAATGCATTACGTCTCTTACAGATCAGGTCTAAACCTTTTTTATTGAACGGACTAAATAGATTATTAAATAAATCTTATTTAAATGACAGAATGTCATCTCTGCCTCATGGCTTTTCATTCACATTTCTCCTCTGCTCTCTGCATCGAGCCCGGCAGAGTTCCACTCCGATGCACACACGCACACGCACACACACACACACACACACACACAAACACAAACACAGAGACAAGAACCCCAAGTAGTACAAAATCTCTGCCTTTTAATAAGTGTACCCCCCCCCCAACTCAGCTCCTTGCCAATGAAAAACCTAACCAGTTCTTTGGAAGAACGGGATTAGAACCAACTAAGCATTAGCAAAAGCACTGGCACCGAACTAGCACCAGCTTGGTAGAAAAGGGATAACAGACTATGGAAACTGACTGTTTCTAGCCAGTAAACAACTCAGCCCAAATTCTTCTTCCTGAAGATGATGCTTGTATTTTGGGGGTATTAAACCAACTACGCAAACAGTGTAATTTAGAGCTTTGAGCTGCTTGCAGGTAGATTTATTAAACATTTCCATGCTCAAAGGTTTTTTGCAAAGCTAAGCTAACCAGCAACTCACAGAAGTCAGGTGTCAAGTATACACAGGTATTATTTGCTTCTTAGTTCATCATTATGCAGAAAAAGAAAATAAGTTCAAATAAACCTTTGCAACCACTTTCAGATTTAAAACAGTGTTTGTATTTAAGGTTGTATGACCACTGGTGACTCAATCTTACCCGGGCCCCAGGAATCTCACAGCAGGCCTCCTGCATGGCAAGTGAGGGGTCACAATACAGCATTACCTGCTGAATATCCATCTAAGAGAAAAGGAAGGGAAGAAAGTGGTTTTCAGCTGCATGTCTGCTTTGTTGTTTACCTTATCTATAAAAAATGAATTGAGTTTTAAACAAGGTTGAGAATTTAATTAAGTTTTCATTGACAGAAAGTATTAGGAAAGCATTTTGTTAGGAAGATTATATTTGTGTTTACATATGAGTGTTTGCATGTATAAACACTTCCCCAGCATCAGCAAAAGACCTACTTTGTAAGTACACCGGTTAATTGATCGTCAAATTAAGTGTCTGGATTACTGGATCTACTCAGCGCTAATAGTCCGGGCTCTCTATAGGCCAATTCTAGCAGGTGGAAAGCTTGCTATTTTTTTAATCATAAATTAATGAGATTGCCTAATTGTATCAGCACCCCAGGTTAAAGTTTTAGGTGTTGTAGCCACAACATACACACAGAAATGTTTATACAGACATCAATGGATGGAGAAAGGCTTTTTTCTTTATGTCAACAATAATCTTAGATTTATATTAAAGTTCTAACCTAAAATAGCTTATTTAACAGAGTACTTCCAAGTCTTTAGTTCTTCATCTTTCAATATGGTATGTTAATTTACATTTCTCCATCAAACCATACCTGCACAGACCGAGCATCTGAGGCCCTAACCCCCAGCAGCGTATGCCCATCAGTTGGTAAAGGTCCACGGGGATCCAGGGGTTTGGTCTCAATGGAGCTGCAGTCCACATGGAGAGTCACTAAATCCTGTTGCACACTGAGAGCCACCTTGTGCCACCGCAGATCCATCAGGGCCTCCACGCCCTCCCCTGAGAAAGAGCAGCTCACAGGCTCAGCAGTGGGGTCTACCCCATTGGCTCGCAGGGACAGGGTGCCCTCAGGGCCGTTGAGGTCTATAGAAAACTGAAATGGAGATATGAAGTCAGGGATATTGAAGAGGAGGAATGGTATTAACCACCAAACTGAGAATTGTATAGGGCTGTGTATAGGGTTGTCTGCCTGTCTATAGCTCTAACAGAGAGTAATGTGTGCATGTTCATGCTGCTAACAGCTAACAATGCTGTAGAACACAGAAGTAAAGTAAGAGTAAAGGCAAAGACATATTAATTACACGCACAGGCTGTACAGCCAATCAATCACTCCTAATGAGGCGACTTGGCCCCATCCATCATACACATTGAGTATTTAAATCTGGCCTCAGACTCTCAGTGATTATGGGCACTCTCAGGGACTCCGGTGCTTCATCACAGAACACACATGAATAACAATGAAGGTGTATGAAAGAGGTGAAGGGAAGATGATCGAGGAAAGACGGTAAAGAGGCAGTGAGCAAGAGAGAGGAAGAAGAATAAGAGAAGGACAAAAGAGGCCTGGAATGAAAGGAGGAGAGAACTGAAAAGATGTCACCAAAAGAAACAAATTGAAAGGGAAAGTGCAAGACTGTGCAGAAGAGAAATGAGCGACAGCAAGAGTAAGGAGACAAAAGGTGTGATGGATAAAAGGTGAAAGATTGAGAAAGAGAGTTAGAGGAGGGAGGAAGAAGTGGTGAATGAATGAGGAAACAAAGTGTGAGCAGCACCTGTGGGTAGCCCTGCTCATCAGAGATCTGGAATAGGTAGATGGTGTCTCCCAGGGCAGCTTTCTTCAATGCCAGGGTGAATATCAGAGTGAACTCCTCAGGTAATCCGTGAGGAAACACCTGACTGAAACACAGAGGGTTCAGAATGGTCAGGAACAGGCTTTTAATGTCATGTGGAACAGCAGAGAAACTCAGCATGAGGAAATAACAGCAAACCTTAAAAAAGGGAAAAGAAGTCACAGTTCATAACAGTGTGAAAATATTGGCCAATCATACCCATTGTGGCAAAAGGGAAATGCATAACATTCAGCTTTTACACTCAGGTTATAACAAATCTAGAAACTTCTTATGTCTTCCTTCTTGTGGATGGTGGCCTGAATTAGTTGGGGGATGTTTTCATTCCAGCTTTACATGTTACCTTATTGAGAACTGTAACTGAACAGTTTAATTAAAGATAATTAAAAAACGTCAACAACAGGGAGATTAAATAATGCTAAAGGGGCAAATCTAAATAAGTAAAACATATATATAGGAAACTTAATTGAAAATTAGCTTAAAGAGCTGCATGTGTAGCACGAAAATTAATTAGCTTTTAAAGCTAAAGCTCGTTCATAATTTCTAGATAGACATTTAAAGTAGCCTGTTTATTAAAACATGATACAAATGCAAAAGCAATTACTTAAACTACCTGATTTCTACCCTGCTAATTTTATAACCATGTTTTTTTGTATTTCAAAATCTCCCACATACCTCAGTAACAACATATTCAGACATAAAATATATTTGAAAAGACCCCAGTTTAAATTCTGAGAGTGCAAAACGACCCAAAAAAGCTAGCTGATCTCTTAATAGCTTCTTTTCCATACCCTTGATGTTTGCAAACACCAAACACTAAACAAAGTTCAGTAGTTATGGATCCCTGCTAGCTAATTAGCAGAGTTCTATTTTTTAGTCTTTTCCAAATCCCACTAGAAGAGATGAGTTAGCCCTGCCCACTGAGCTTTAGCAAACAAAAAATGAAACATGTAGGAGCCTGATTGTTCATCTGTGTCTTGATGAGTATGTAATTCTTTACAGGGTTTATATTTTAAATGCACAGTTCAAGTGCTGGGGAAACAGAGTCTAGTCTAGGATGATTAAATCTCATGCTAACAACAGGTTTTGGCAGGAAAGCTAACTCGCTGCTGTTCAGTTCAACTTTTGTCAAATAAACTAAGAAAGATTTTGCCTTAAAACTTTTTTTTCCGGACATTCAAGTGCCTACAGTGACAATGCAATCCCACAAGTGTTTCCTGTATGTGCTACTTTGTATTCAGCGAATATTTTTTTCTGTATTTATTCCCTCTGGCTTGTCTCTCTGCATTGTGTGCCTGCAGCCAGAAGCACAATGCAAAGCTTGCTGTGTGTAACCCCCTGGCATTAATTTTCATAGCTGATACAGTCCGGCAAGCTTCATCCCTCAGTTTCGGTCAAGGGCATCTACACACATAAAGTGCGTGCACTCTTCACATACGCACACCCACACAGTAGTGTTTTTCACTGCATGGCGGGTGTGGATGTATTGAGAGATGAAGGGTTCACAAACCAGCCCAGTGAAATGCATGCTCACTGAGATGGTGAACACTTTGAAATATTCTCTCTTGCTCCATTTCCCTCCCTCTCTCCAACAAACAAACACACACACACACACATACACACACAAACACACACAAACAGACCCATAGAATTGTTGATGCTGGCAGCTGGTTTCCCACTCCTAGAAGTGGGGTGACAGTGATTTATGACTGAGGAAAGATCCAAGGGAAAATGGCCAACTACAGGACGTCAAAACAAAGAGAGGATGAGTCGGAGAAGAAGTGAGGAAGAAAAACATGGGAGACTTGGAGAGACACAAGAGACGGGGGTGGGGGGGTGTAAGAGAAAACAAAGGTGACTTTTGTGCTTGATATGGAAATGGGTAAGTATTTAATCTAAAACATAAAGTATATTGGTAGTCAGGACACTGGAGAGTGAGTGTTTACAGGAGAGATAGTAAAATACAAAGTGAAAGAAAAAAGAAATATGAAAATGTGTTGAAAATAGTTGTTTTGCTGCTGATTAGTGTCATGAGCTGCAGGTTATGAAACCGCTCACAAATTTTTAAGCTGAAAGTACCTCGCCTTGACCTTTTCCATTCAAATTCTGGAAAATATCACCTCTACAAACATGCAACAGATAAATCACTAAGAGCAGACACATTCAGATCCAGTGGCGTCCAACTCAGAGAGAAAAGTTACTTCTGCTTCTCTTACATAAAAAAAGAAGAGAGGCACAAAGTCTGTGTGAGCCAAAGAGGCACAGGGGAAGAAGGGGAAATCCAATGAAGAAAAAGCAGATCTCTAGTTCAAGATGGGAATATCACCTGGAGAGGTGTATAGGAACTCTTGTGCTGGGCTCTGACTGCTTGAATCAATTGCATTCAGTGGAGAGGGTTTCTCTCCCTGGATGAATTATACATACCTGGCTGAAAGGAATTTTAAACAGTTTGAAGCTGACTCATAGAAGTGAAAAATATAGTTTCACAAACTACAGTGGACAAATGTTGTTTCACCTCACTTTTCCCCTGATGGCTGTTTTCCACTTCTTGAATTTTAATGTATATGACCATTCCTTGGACAGGACGTAGCGTACATCTCGACAACTTTCGTAGATAAAATTTACAGCATCATGGTTGTCTGCCACTGCCAATTTGTCAATTTGCAGTTTACATCTCTCCTTGTTTTCTTCAGAGGGTTTTTCAGATATTATCTTAAACTCCCTGCTGTCCTTTATCCTGGAGCCAAGTCAGACAATAAGTGATGCCGGCCTGTCCAACTGAAGGGATACAAAGAGGGTTGAAACATAAACATAACATAAACACTAATAAACACTAGTGCATAAACACTTAGAGTCTATTTGTGATTCTTTAGGGGAGGGGGGTTAATGTTTAATGTGTCTTGCTACTTTTTCTTTTATAATATACTGTAAAAGAAAATGTGAAGTATTCCCTGCTTGCTTGAGAGCCTGTGAGTTCTTCGGCTTGCCATTTGTTTGTTTGTACCATTGTTTAGACTGGAGTAGGGCCCCACTGACTTCTTCTGTGGGGGGGCTCCCTGGATACAAACTTGATAACAGAGGAACTCCCTGGGCTGCACAGTGGTGCAGTGGTTAGTGCTGCTGCTTCACAGCATGAAGGTCACCAGTTTGAATTAGGTGTGCCTTTCTGTGTGGAGTTTGTATGTTCTGTGTGCATTTGTGGGTTCTCTCCGGGTACTTTGGCTTCCTCCCACAGTCCAAAAACATGCTCACTGGGTTGATTGATGATTCTAAATTGTCTGTAGGTGTGAGTGTGTGAGAGAAATGTTGTCTGTCTGTATGTGTAAGCTCTGTGATTGACTGGCAACCAGCCCAGGGTGTACCCTGCCACTTGCCTGACTGCTGGGATAGGCTCCAGGCATCATGACCCTTAAAAGGAGAAGCAGTAGAACATAGATGGATGGATGGATGGAGGATCCCTCTGACTTGCACTCCTACATTAGCCAGCAACCACTGCAACTTTCAGTTTCATGAAAATAGGACCGACCTAGTATTGACTTTTGGCCAAAAGAATCTGATGAATACTTCCTCAGGTAAATTAGACATTTACGACAAGCTTTAGAAAACTACTGAATGGCATTCTGACCAGAACAAATGTTTTTAGAACAACATAAAGTGGCTTTGACATTTCACCTTTTGGGTTGAGTGGAAAAATGTATTTTAGAAGAGATCACAGTGATCTTTGAGCCTTTAATCGGCTTCTAATATATTAGCCCTGCAGAGCTAAGGGATCATTGTGCCTATTTCATTCTTGAATTTCTAATAACAAAAACAGTATTGGAGATAGGGAGATAACAATTTGTAAGCTTGTCTTGTAGGCATTAATTTTGTTTTGGATAGGGAAACTTGTATCAAGCTGGAGATGCCTCACTGAGTCGGCACTGCCTAAAGCGTTTTGGACATCTGGCTGATCTCTGAACTGTGCTTACCTGCAGCCATGTTTACAACTCTGGAAAGTTTTACTGTTCAGTACAATGGCATTATGAGCTTTGATTGAAATATCAGCATGTTGACAAGCCAAAATGGCATTGCTAACATGATAATGTTATCATGTTGCCCAGAAAAATGCCCAAACTTGTCTCTCTTGTTGTGGCATGTTATTACTGAAAATCTTGCTAGTTGATAATCATAGGGTCCAGATCAAGCTGATATATCCAACTTATGTTCTCTTCTGGTGTTCAATAATGGCACCAAATGGCAAAGGCTGGATAGTTAATACATGACAGTATCTTGTTTGATAACAGTCACATCAAGCAGAACTTCAATTCACTCACAGACTGTAAATTAACAGCTCATTTAAATACTCTCTAAAGAGTAGAAAGTGACACCATCACTTCCAGAGCTTTCAATGACATTTTAAGTCAACCTTTTATTGAAAGAAAAGATTCATTCATCAAAGAATATATTTCTAAATCTAGAAACAGGTCAAAGTCACCTCTCAGGTCTGCTGTATTTATTTCTGCCTCAACTTAAAGTTTTACTGCTTAGTCAACATGTTCGTTATGCATAAAAAACATTAAAGATAAGACAGGGACATTTTTATTTTGAATTAAGAAAAAGAAAACAAGATGGGAATTGTGGTAATGTGCTCTTTGTAGGAGAGCGAGTGTTGCCATCTTTACAGAGATGCCTTGGAATGGTTGTGACATTAAACTTGTTGGCTGCATGTGAATGACAGGAGGTCACAATCTTTGCACGGTGTCATGCCTAAGCTCTTTTCCTCTCTCTGTTTTGTTCAGGGCTGTGAAGCTCACTTCACTTCTTCTTGATTGACAGGCAACTTCTTCAAAATAAAACTGCTTACAAAACATGTGATTTAAAACACAAGTATAACCCAAATACCATAAATAAATTTGTTTTGACAACTTTGAAACACAAAAAGGTTGGTTTATGATTGCTACAGTTACAGAGTGAGTGTTGCCATCTTCACTGAGATGCCCTTGCAGCGTATATAAAACGCTCCTGTGGCCATTGCTCCACAACTATAAACTAAATGTTTGTTACTGCAATGTCTCAAACCACAACAATGGCAGTGTCAAAAATGAAGAACTTTGAACACCAATCTCCAAAAACTTGGTCAGTTTGTTGATTTATGTATTTAGGTCCACTCCGTGGTTACGGATAGAAATGGTATGAAAAGGGCAAAAACTTAACCATCATTATTGTGATTAGTCATAATGGGACACAATTGGCCAATTTGTATAGCTTCAGCTATACAAATTGGCCATGGTGTACTTAGTGTACCAGGCATTAGTCTGACTAGCAATCATCCCCCTTCCTGAAATATCTTGGTAATATTTATCGATTCATATCCTCAGTCTGTCTTCTCTTTGTGCACCCCTCAACTAAAAACACAATTTTACAGTTAATCTTTTCTTTTCCAAACCTTCTGCATGTTTGATTTTTTTATGGTCTTTGGCCAAAGTTACTTGACTGTTCTCACCCTCACACTCCCAGTCTTTGTTTGATCAGAACTTTGTTGATCTTTGACAGAAATCGGTTCAAAAATCGAAAAGATTTTGAATGAAGTTGTTCATGCTTAAATTCTACCGTTTTTGCTATGTAATAAAAGTCTTAGTTCTGTCATAGACACTTAACCTCAGCCCACTTTATCAGAGGATAGTGTCTTGTCTTTCATTCATACTATAGCTGCAGAGAAGAAACAGGCCTGAAGCAGTCAAATCACATTCTGCTGAAATTAAAATGCACGTCTCCCACTGTGACCGGAGACTATCAGCATACAACTGAGAGGAACAAGAGACAAGCAGCTTCATCTGCCTGTCACTCAGCTCTGTTAGCTCGGATTAGCTGAACGGATTAGCCTGTGATACAAAGCAAACCGCTGGTTTCCAATTAATGTACACACATCCCTCACCCCAGTCAACCTTATAGGCACTGAATTAAAACTGTCTTTGAGTGGCAGGGCGCTTGTGTTGGATTGGATCCATTTATTTTTCAGATCCACAGATGCAGAACACTTTGGAACACAAAATCTAGTGCAAAAAGCTGCAGCCCTATAGTTCATAACAGACGGATCAAAGCAGACTAGCACCAACACTCAAATTAGCACACAGATGAAAGCACACTCATATTGTGACCGAGAGAAAAACCAAAGAACAAGCCTGGGGGTTTGTTCTGATGAATTCACTTATTGTCTGGATTTCAACCTTGAACCCTTCTGTTTCCTCACAACCCAACATCCATTAATTGTCTCTCTGCATCTACGCTTCCACTCCACCTTCTTTTACTCTGTTTTTTTTGGTAAAGCCTAAATCTCAACCATTGACACAATTCTCATACGTACAAAAAAATATAGCAAATAGGTGAAGACAGGTTCCATCCTCACTAACTGATGCTGACAAGCAGTCCTTTCTGCTTCTGTGTACTCCAGAGTGAGGAAAAGAAAGGCGAAGGAGTAAAGAAAAATGGATGAATTAAAGGAAGCATTCCTGTCTCATGTCTTTGGGTAAGTTAGAGAGAGACGCGGAATAGACAGCCAACAGGCGAGGCTGATGTGCTAACATTGATTATTGTCTGTCTCAGTTCAAGAGAAGTCACCAAGGTAACACTGTCACAGATAAAACTGACAGCAACACTCTCAATGGTATCAACATTTCAATAAACACCGCACTGTAACGAAATCCCAAATCAGCAGCAGCAGACAAGACAAAGAGGCGTGTTCCCTGTCCTCTCTCTGTATGGCTTGAGGCAAAACAAAAACATCTTGGATTTTCCTTTTTAGCTCCAAAGATACTGATTTCCTGAGAAGTGACAGCTTTTTGGTGTTCCTCGCTTTTTTCTCAAAAGGACAACCTCTCTCTGAGCCACTGACAAACAATATATCTGATGCTTTTAGAACAAAACGTCTCCGCCATTAAAGAGTGTTTTGTGGACAGATTTATCAGGCCTTCAGGCAACTGTAAGCTCACAATGCTGGACTTGCTGATAAAATACTCTGAGCTGACCCAACTGACAAGTTCACAAAGACTGCTTTGATGTGTGCAGAGAGCTGCTCGGACTTGTGAAAAACAGCAGCAATTCACCACTACTGAAAGAGCACATAGCCTTTAAAGAGTACTTGCTATTAACTTTAAATAAAAACTAAAGCCACAGTAACAACATTAAAGCATAATTAGACCATGTCAAGTTCAAAAACCATGCTGAGTGAGTGAGTGAGAGAGGCACTGCTGAATTTTATGGCTGCTGGTCTCTTCTCCAAAAAATCATTTCATATCAAGCTCAGACTTTCAGAAGCAGCTGTTAAACACATACCATTGGAAATGTTTTATCTTTTTACTACTAAGTGCATCATGTCAGCTCATTATAGCATCACTGTAATAGTTCGTGCTCCAGCTGTGAAGTCTAGCATTTCATATGAGAACTACTTGCATAAGTATATGTGGTTAAAACTGGAAAACCAAAGGCAGTTACATGCTTTTACAAGCCAGTGTCAGTGGTGAGGGGGGAAATGAAGTGGTACTCCTGGAAATGCAATCAGACTCTGACCCATGTTTGCCGTGTGTTTGCAGCCATCGGACTACGCTGACATGCTGAGTGGAGAGTTCAGAGGCTGGCTTGCTGTAGGCTGTTCAGACTCTGTTTTTCTCTTTGTTCTGACATGGCATGAAAAGCCAGAACCCATCAACACAGGCCTACAGAGAGACTGGAAGAAAACACTTTTTTCACTTCCTGTTATATACATCTGAACCTCCTACAGCTGTACACATTGAAAAATAAGAGTGCGATACATGAGCTGGAAACTTACTCCGTCGGGCGTAGGAGTGCAGTTTTGCCCAGGCGGAGGATGACTGGTCCTCGAGGGTTACGGATCTTCTTGACATCTGAACTCTTGAGCAGCGAGAATCGCCTCACCAGATTAAAACCTGACAAGAAATGTCACTCATCAGCACCCACAAAACTCCAGGAAAGAGTAGGAAAGAAAATGTCACTATTTTTACATTATTTTCACCTGTTATATTCTGCCTAGCCATCTGTGGGAAACGCCACTCGTCCACTTGTAAGCCCGGACATTGTACATCTGTAGAGACAAATATATGGCACAGAGGGTTACTGAAGAAATAAGACAACAAAAGTTGTGTGGATGAAAAACAAAATGAGCTCAAGCTTCATGAAAGTGCACAAATATCACATCACCTCCAAGAAAGGATATCCATTTAGGATACTATATATCCCACATTTCTTTTAGGTGGCGCTGACAGGGTTCATTTGGAGAACTATACACAAACACACACATTTGAGAGTAACAGAGATATTGATCCAAAAGAAAAAGCAGGGGAGTTGTCTGGGGTGAAAGACAATCAAAGGGGAGTGCAAAAACAGCGGGAGTGAGATAAAAATGAGGGTAAAGCTGTGCCGAGAAGAACACAGCCCCAGTCTGACAGGTTGTCTAGCACCAAACTTGTCAGTCACAGTAGCCTCCGTTTGATGGATATGTTCTCACCCTGTCAAGTAAGGTTACAGAGAAAAGTGTTGCCTGTCAGAGCAGCATGCCTGACTACAGGGGGGAGTTGTGAGATGTACTGAAAAACCAGGCTAGGTAGACACGGACTCCGTGAATCACTGTGATCCGAAGTTAATTGATCTCTTTGGGGCCAAGGACCAAAAGGCCCTGAGCGAGACATTCTACCGGGTACAGTTTCCCAGAAAGTTTTTTCTTTCTGCAAAGGCTGTAGAGAATTGAAAAGCAGGTGGCACCCTGTGTTGACCAAAATTTATTATAAAGATTTTCTGAGCTGCGATGCTGTCAGTAGTTCTCTATATCATTCTGTGCCTGAAGCTTAGGGTCATATGTTTTAATTTAACCTTCCTTCATGCTTCTTCAAGCACAGTCTAATAATGTCCATCTAGAAAAAAAAAACATTTCTGGATCCAAAGAGTGCAAGAGGTGCTGTTGTGTACAGCTTTTCCAAATTAAAAACAGTACTTCAAAATTAAAGTCTGGTTCAAAGTGCATTCCACTCGTGTGGGAGTAAAAACATTAGCACGCAGCCTTTAGCGCTTGAGAGGAATTTTTAATAATCATGAAATCAACCAAACTATGGAAGCTGGGAACAGTTGCTGGAAAGATGTTGTTTTACTTCCTGGTCATTGATGACGTGACCTCGAGCAAGACACTTGACCTTCAAGTGCATTTGTGTGCAGCTCCCTCACTCCAACACCACTCCTTTAATGCATGACCATATGAAACCAGCTTGGAAGTGTGTGTGTTTTCTTGGCTTATATGTGTAAAGCATGTTCAAAATGAAGAAATTTAATTTCCCTTCAGAGACTGTTTTCTTCTTCTCCACTGAGTTCAATTATGCACTTCAAACTGACTATATTGCATGTGTCGGCGACTTTTTTCTTGATTTAATGAGATAGAGTTGATAAGAGCTTCTTTTCCATCAAACCCTGAAAGTACTGCAATGAAAGATCCAACAGCTACGCACAATCCCAGGCAACAGTTTCACTTTATCAAGGCTGAAAATCACATCAAAATGAGTGGAAATGGCCTAATATAATTACAAAAACAATAAAATCCAACTGACTTTAATCAAGAGTAAGGAATTTAATTTCACGCAAGTTGGCTCAAGAAAGAATGAAATCACATTAAGCGCTTCAGCACCTATTATCAAGTTCATCACTTGACACTGCAGCTTCGGCTCATCCTGGTTTGAAAGCACAAAGACCATCTCAGAGCAGCACATGTCAGCCTGTGTGCCTGTATATTAAATAATTCTCTCATTACAGTCTGAGATGTACAGATCAAGGTGTGGAAGAGAGATGTCAAGCAGCTTTTCTGTGGGAAGCTGAGAGAAACTTGTGATGAGAAGTGGAGAGAAACTGTGCGAATTAAATGTGACATCCGAACAGTTGCAGGGAGAATACAAGGAAATCAAGAACAAGTCTTCCGAGCATTATTGCACACTTCCATCCAACATTTCTTCTTTCTCTACCTCTTCTCTCACTGTCTCATACATAGTCAGACCAGGTATATTTATATCTCAAATGGTCCATCCTGAAACCGTATCCACTAACTCAGCACAAAGTGCGCTCTCCACAGAGAAAGTGCTCCTTTTTGAAAAAGACACATACTGTACAGCGGAAGCTTAACCCTTTTTTTGAAGTCAAGACTTGCTAAGATCTACCTATTATCAGAGCTTATTGTTTCTCTCTCTCTCCCTCTTTTTTTTTCTTTTGTTGAAGTTCATCAGCGCCCCATTTCCATCAGACAGAATCAAGATGAAGGCTTTGTCAGGAGTAATCCTGGCTGCAGGCAGGCAGGTAGGTAACACAATGAGAAGTTTGGAAACATGAAAAGGAAAGGTGGAGAGAGGAAGAGTGAGGTACAAAGGGGGAGCACATTAGGCGGGGAAGTGAAGAGGTAGGAATGGGAGGTGAGAAAGTTATCTCCAGACATAAAGCAGCTTGCCCTTTTCGCACAAGCTAGCACCCTTTCTTTCTTTCTTTTTAAACTAGAACTTTGTTGACAACATGATTTCTGTTCTGAGATTTTTTTTTTCACCTTGGATACTGTGTTAATTTATGACCGTTAAGTTGGTGCTCTAAACTGATTTGGCTCATCTTTAAGAAGTGAAACATGTTACTTTAGCATGTCAAATTAGCTCAACATGCTAAAGCAAAGTAGCAACAGCAGATCAAATAACATGCAGCTTGATATGAAATATTATGAAATGGTTATAAAAAAAAATGGTGACTTTCAAAATTAAGCATGCTAGCATGTAAACATTTGGCTTAACAGACTCAGTATGACCCTCCTGTAACAAAAAAGCTTTTGTCTTCAAGACAAGGTAAAGATGTCTGCCACTTTGAGCTTGAATGAAACCTTTATTTAAGGCATGGTTGATGGCATATACATTCATAACAGTAGGTTGTGAATCTAGCTGGAAGCTACATTAGCAAAACTTGACTTTATCTATGTCCTGTCAAGCTGATGAATATAAGGATGCAAGTTTTTCCTGCATAGAAAATTTGTTGGCGGCCGCCACCGTCAAATTCCTTGCTGCCACCCGCTCACGGCTCAGTTTTTTAATCGGATATATTACAAGCGTTTTCATGTTGGCATCTGACATATGTAGCTGCAGTTGAACACAACAATCAATAGTGGCGGTGGCACCGGCTTACCTGTCAACGCAGCTTTGGCTGTCTCTTTACTGTTCAGTCTATTGCGGTGATTTGGCAATGATGAAACGGGGTGCCCAGTATGTACTTTGTGTAGACCACGTGTTTACCATCCATCGTCTCCCTTTACTGGCGCCTTACTTTTGGTTCCGTGCACAGCGTGCTCCGTATGTGTAATCAGCGCTGCGCGTGCACCGACCCTCACAGAAGAGCAGTGAGTCAGAAACAGTTAAACATCTCCAGGGACATGAACTACGCCTGTAGTTTCTGTAATTAAGAACAATAAATCTCCGTAATTCAAACGCCAAAACTTTATCAATATCTCTGTAGTTCCTGCAGAGACATAAACATGTCGTCGCGTATTTATTCAGCTCTCTCTGTAAGAGCAGCTATCTCCACAGCTAACAGCTGACTGTCACTCACTCACATTAAAAAAACACCACTATGAGGTTCACATCTGTCAGACTCTTATTTACTGAGTGAGTGAGGCTCAGCACCTTCCCTACAGAGTGACAGACTGACAGCTGGAGAGGAGAGCTCTCAACATCTTCACGTCTAACATAAATTTGATTTATTTCATTTTTCATTATATCAAATATTAAATTAAAATAAGTTCTGAAAGAGATTGGTACGGATAGTGATGGGCAGGAGGGGTGATAATCAGATTAATTTATTAGAGTTATAGAATTACTGACTTAAAATAAAAATAATCTTAAAATACTTTCCAATTCCTCTGTCAGACAGAGCTACTGCAAAAAGTGACAGTTTCTTCAGTACGTTGGTCACACAGTTAATTTAACGCTGGTAGAGAAAAAGTTCCTGTGCAGACACAGTTTTAAATAAATCTGCTATAAACATGTTACTCAGCTCATTTTTTGAAAATTTATAGGCACCTTTCCCTAAATTTTCAGTAAGTTTGATACATGAAGGAAGAAAATACAGACCGTATTTCAAATACATTAGGTTTTTTGCATGTTTACAAGCAAAGACTGGATCAGGAGGTTCTACAAATGAAACCAAGGAGGGCAAAAGGATTTGCTACTGGCTGTGCCTTCTTCATGTAAAGGGTGGTTAAGTTGCCATGTAACCAAACTGAAATAGTAAACAAAGCGCATATTAAATAAATAAATAAATATGCTTTATAATAATGCCTGTCATTTATTTTAATACATGTAATTACAACTCCCAAAACAGACCGCGCGTAAAACACTTGTTTGAGCCAGTTGAAGGCACAGTATACCTGCAAGCCCACGATCAGGTACCACCACCTCATTTTCAGCCGGGAAAAACCCTGTGATTAAGATATTTGCTTTTATTTTAGCTGAAAACAAGTCCATATCTGCCTCTATCTGACTTTTTGTTTTGGGGTTTACTGGAGCTTTTCTTTCAGTGAATAGTTGCCTACTAGCTTAAGGGAGACAGCTACAACAGTGAGTTGTGGTGGGCCAAAAAACTTATGCTGATGTGGGTGTGTTTGTTGTCCTGGCTGGGATTTTAAGCTGCGATTTTCTTTTCTAGGGGGAGCAGTGCAGCACTTTACTACAAGCTCCATAACTGACTCTTACTTAAAATATTGCAATAGCTATAAAAGACGAATACCGGTGAAAGCTTCAGAGCTTCAAAGTCTTTCTCAGGCGAAGCCTAAGGCAACTGAACCAGATGACTCACTCAGCTTTCTGTCCAAAAATACTTATTTTACCTTCGGTCTGATTGACTGTTTTCACATAGTGGACTGTTTGTTGAATGATGTGATGAACTGTGTGTGAAAACAATAACTGTCAGTTGGACAAGCTCACGTATCTTGTAAATCTCATGAATTGCTAATCTTGATCTAATTATGACAACCTGGAGCTATTTTATGATAAAAGACTTGTATGAGACAATTTTGGTGCTTTGGAGCATTAGTAAGACAATTTCATACTCAAGCTATGAGACTGAACTGTCGTAATCTGACAACTCAGACATCTCACTCTGGTCCCATTTTTAGTAGCATCCCAGAAATCAAACAGTGCTGAAATAAGGCTGACTGTTCCATGTTTATTTCTCAGAAGTCACAAATAAGACGACTGTGAAAATTGATTAAATCTCTTTTTGGTCTCAACAGTTGTTGACTCTTGTTGAATCATCAAATACAATACACTAAAGATCTCATCCTAAACTTTACTTTGCTATGGGTTATCTGCATTTTTATATGTAAAAAAATACATCCGTGACCACATTTGTGTGCTAGCTGCTCAGGTGCAGCTAAAGCATTTTACTGTAACACAACAGATTTGCCCCACAAACGATACCATGCATCAGGATGGAGGATATTTCAGTGGACAGTTATGTTCCCAGACACTGCGGCACTTTGGCAGCGGGCACACTGCGGAACTTGAACCCCATTTCCCTCTCAAGCTGTGATCAAAGAAAGACATTTGCTTGTTGACAAGCTAATTAGCACATAGTATGCATGCAACTCCGGCATCCTGCTATTAGCTGCGTGTAGCATTAAAGAGATTGGACGGTCTTGGCTGAGTTCACTTCCTCTTTGATTGGTTGTGTTTAAGTCTTGCCAAAGCAGGTAATGATACTACACTGGCAGCCACACAGCACACTGCTGTGAGAGATCCCTCATGCCTCCACTTGCCAAGATGAACTATCAGAGCATTTCAGGTCTTTAAAAGAGGGAATGCTTCTTTGAAGGTAAAGACACATGGGCTGTGTACCAATAAAGGGTGTTAAACTTATATGATCTGATCTTTTAGCAAGAAAACTTAAAGAAAACCTCTACAATTTTAACTGGGCCCAATGACAGGACAAAGATCCTCCACTTTGGTGTTACTTCGGTCCTACAGTCATCCGTCCTAACCACTTCAATATCCCTGTGAAAATAAACAATCTCCCGGTGCATCAGTGTGTTCTTGGGATCCTGAAACCCACAGTCTCTGAAGTTTTAGACTTTTCTGTTAGCAGCACAAACTCGGCGAAGTCCTTTCATTAAGAAGAAGAGGTCAGAGGTGTGTTCACAGTGAGAGTATGTGGTGTGTGGGTTGTTAGAGGAAAGGGTATGGTTGCTATTGAATGTGCTTTACAATGTGGCCTCCTAAGATAATTGGACTGGGTTGCTGATCAGCAGAAAGTCAGACTCAGACTCAGAGGAGTCCAGGCCCCAGAACTGCTAAACACAGAACATATGGGGGTTGGAGGGGGGGTGGGGGGACTCTAGGTTACACAGTGGAAGACTCAGAGCCATGAGTCACTGTAGTCAATTTGTGGCTAAAATGAGAGAAAATATGACAAACTGAGAGTAAGATGAATAAGGAGGGGGAAGGATTGAGACAGAAAGGCAAAAAAATAGTCTCGTACTTGCCCTCTCGGCCGAACGAGAGAGGCAAGAGAGAACATTCCTGGTTGTTTCCAAGAGATAAAATTGCAGTACAAAGCAGTGGAAAGACTCTAAACACTGCACTTCAGAGGGATGAGCTCACTCATTTTCCCCTTGCAGGCCTCTGGCCAACATTCGACCCAATCTCACAAGCTTCCACACACACATATGTTGAATTTACGACACAAATTAACAAGCTTTTCACAACGATAAACTCAAGCAGAACATCCTTGAAGGTGGAACATTTGCACAAATGTGGCTGTCTCTGTGTGTGTGTGTGTGTGTGTGTGTGATGTGTACTGGGCATGTTAGGTTATTTTTTGCCCTAGACAAGATTAGTGCATGCCCGTGCTATTGCTACAGCACTCTGTTAATTGTCACCGGCCAGCAAAGAACAGCAGTGAGATGATCTGTTCCTTTCTGAGAAGAAGAAAACAGTTTATGGATTTATATTGTAGACATGGTAGAAACATGAGCTGGGCTGGTAAAAAAAAAGAAAAGCAGAGGAAAGTTACATGTGAGAGCTATAGAGCACGGGCTAAAACACATGTTAAGCTGTTTGTGATAATGTACATTCCAACTCACATGCAGCAGTTATACTGCAGTGATCTGATCAAACTTGAGAGTCTATCAATATAATGAAGAGTGAGGTTACTTTAGCTCTGCTTGGTGAGGCTGGAGTTGGTAGACAAGCACTGGTAGGTCATATCCAGGATTCCTTAACATTAAACGTTACTGACACATCTTACAGCACCAGGCTGTGAGTAACACTAAAAAGATAGTCTGCTCACCTTCTGGACACTAAACCATGCCACAAACTGAGTTTGTTGTCATGTTTCAAACAACAGCCCTACATAACTATGAATAAATGCATTACCTTGCTGCTTTGCATCCCGCAAAAAGTTATCTTGGACAAAGAAAAGTAGTGTGAGAAAGAAGATCTGCTCTCCATTGATTTTCTTTCTCAAAAAAAAAAAAAAAAAAAAAAAACATTACTTAGCAAGTCACATCCTGGAGTGACAATGCTCATGGTAAAACAGTCTATAACCCAGAAAACACTACTGATTCCAACCAAAGGTTTCACTGCTATCCACACCAAACAGAAAGTCTTCACAGCATCTTTAAAAATCAGTTGTGCAACTGACTAATGGGTCAGAATCAGCCTCCATTTTCATATTTTGTGCCACGATAAAAGGTAGCCAGATAAAAGTTTGTAGGGTGGTTTGCTTCACCTCTCTCAATAATGTGCCCAGTGTTAAATCAGCAGGAAAAAAAAACACTTTTTTTTAATCATGTTTAATTTCCTTTACAGAGTGAACTTGAAATACTTAACTTATTATACATAAAGAATTAAGTTTCACTCCAGTATCCACTGTCTCCCATACAGTGCAAATGTATAATGCTGACCATTTACCTTTTTTTTTAATTTGTGTGAGAATGCTTTCTCCAGTCAATGATTTAGATGAGCTCTTGTCAAGGCAGCCCCTCTCGTTCAATAACCTGCAGCTTCTGACACTTGCTCTGCTGCCAGTGATCACAGAGAGAGCGAGAGAGAAAGAGGTCCTACAGTGCATCCCTCCTGTTAATGCACTGATTGAAGTTTGGAGTCTCATGCTGCTCTTTCAAAAGTAATGTGCAGCTAGTTGCTTCTGTCTGACCGATTTTAGATTGCTACGAAACACTGTCATTATGAAGTCTCATCTACATGCAGAGCACCTGCGTGTGATAATGGAATATCAAGTGAGGTTCAAAAATGCAAGTTTTGCTATTTGGGCTTCTTTATAAAACACACCGCTGATGAAAAAATGTGGAAGGGTCAAATAACGGAAGAGAGAAATGGTAGGAGGTTGGGCACGACACCCCTTATGAGTGAAAGATGATGGAAAAGCTGTCATTTTGCTATTTGTCTGTGGTCTGCCAAATGTTGTATTCTTATAGATGTACGTGTATGTTACACATTTTAGTCTGTTCAGTCTGTGTGTCTTTCAGTGATGGCTGAAAGTGAGGCCTGTGAGGTCAAGCTTCAGCTCGAAGGCTTCCTCAGAAGCAGAATAAACCTCCTTTAATGAATTCATTCCCTCAGTGGAAACATAACATGTTGGCACGACAATCAAGGTCCTTTTATTAAGTTATGTTTCATCCATTTCAATCCTATCTATCCGTTTATCAGATTTACTCTTAGTTAGAGCAGAGTGACATCAATCTTAAAGAGTTTATAAATGATGTATCCATTGAACAGCCTTATATGGTTGAGTAAAATGGGTGGCTATTGTGCTTTTCTTAAAGGTTTTGTACTGCTCCTCTGGTACCCTGGGAGTAGCTTTACATGATTTAAAGTGGGGGGGTGACAGAATATTAAAAAAAAGCTGAGCAATTTTAAGTTATTTGTGTATGCACACTCAAACAACTTATAATAGATGCCACCATTTGCGAACTGTCCTATTAAGAGCTTTAATCTGTGCTTAATGTAATATCAAGAGGGCCATGTACTTGGATATTTCAGTGGACACCTTGGTACAGGGACGGTGTGACCGTCTGAGGGTGTAAATATTTAATTCAGCAGTGAACACTTTTTACTTTAAATGCACCCACAAAAACTCCACTTGTATTTCTGCAAACTGAGACTCCATCTGTTTCTGCAGCATGTCGCTTGTCTTCTCTGATTTCTGTTTTAGTGCAAATTGGATTTTGATGCAATGTTATGGCACCTGGTAACATCGGATGAAGCACACGGACAAAACAGACGGAAACTGAGTCCAAACCAATCAGTATATAAAAGTTTTACTTCAGCCTGTATAGGATACATTGTGCACAGAAAGAGCCAGATCAGCAACATTTCGCCACAAGCAGGAAATTTCAGCAATTAAATTTAGTTATGGGGACCAGTGTGTCTTAGTTATACGCCACAGAACTGCAGCGCAATCATCCCGCTCAACTCCTCAACACTAGTTTTCCTTAAACCTACGTCCCTGCTGTAATGTCAGCAAATTACCAGCAAGTGGAGATTTGGATGAGTCAGAGGAATGCAGTGTGTGTGTGTGTGTGTGTGTGTGTGTGTGTGTGTGTAGCTCGGTGTGACAAAATGCTATAGCTGCACTCGAGAAAGCACTTTCCTCCAGCCACTGGGGGAAAGGACTCCAGGGAGCTGCAGGCTGACTCAGTCTCATCTGAAAATCTCTGACAAGGGTCTCCCAGGAGGGACCACCACATCCACAAAGCTCCCTTCAGAGCTCCCGGAGCTAGAGAGGATTGCTCGCCCAACCCCCCAAGTGATATTACAGAGCGAGCCCCTGAGAGCACACCGACACTGTGATGAGAAAGTATGACAGCTCAGAATGAAATAAGGAAAAAATAAAAGACATTTCTCTTCACCTGTCTACCTCTTGATTTCTTGGTTTTGTTTTTATCCGTCACATACCTGAATCCCAAACAAGAAATGACAGAGACATAGCGTTTTGAAAAGCTTTAACCCTTTACTGCCAAACGTATCATATTTGATACACGAGTTTCAAAGACCTCTATCCCATCGATAACATAAATAGTTTCCTTAAAAACCTGTTGTATAAGACCTGCTACTTGTTTTCTACCCCTTTGAGGATTATCATTAGGGATGGGTGTTGTTAAGATCCTCATGATTCGATTCCATTTTGATTCTTTGGGTTGCATAGGTTGATGTTGATTTCAACGCTTCGATATCAATTCAGTAAGAAAAAGAAATATACAAAAAATTAGTGTACTTGTTGACTATTTTTAAAATATTCATTTTCATGTCAATGTGAACATCTGTCAACTAACATTTTTGAGTAATAAAACAACTGAAAATAAAAATTTGCACAATAATAACTTATTTGTGCAAATGGAGTGCTTAAGTCAAAAAACATTTCAGTTCTGTATCAAAATGTCGGTAGCAAATTTGATGCTCCAGGTATTTTACTTGCTTTTTTTCCTGAATATCCATGTGAAACCCAACAGATATGCAAGCACTGCACCAGCACTCTCTATTCACCTGTCTACTATGGGAAGGGAGGAGTGCATCTTTGCCTGACCAAGGATAGAAACTGTAATAGCACCTGCTACAAAGTGAAATAAAAAGGCAGTACAGTCTCATGTGAGAAAGAGAAAAAAGAGAAAAACTTCCGGACATGTTTTATATTTAAAAACTTTTTGTTTGTCCATTTTTCACATTTTTGTGAGAAAGAAGTTGCTAAATCCACCCAATAATATGAACTGTGATACAAAAAAATACATCAGAAACAAAAAAATATAGCAATTCTTTTTGTGGATTTTGTTAAAAGGGTTAATAAACATCTCAGTTCCAAATAAAAAAAATAAAAAAATCAGCAATGTTTTAATGGGTCAGGCTTTTAAGGGTTCATTTTAAATATGAACCTGCAGATAAGAAAATCATTTTTCTTCTATACTGATGCACAAAAACTCAGGATGATTGACAGCTCACGAGAAGGATCAAAACCACATGGCAACCACAGCTCAATGGTAAACACACACGCCTTCCTGCCACGGCCTAACCAGCCCGCCACCCACAGCGACCAACATTAAACATACAGAGGCTGTAATTTAAAGTCCACTTTCATTTTAGCCTAGGGCTCCATCATGCACACAAGTCACATACGCGTGCTGCGACAGAGACGCAGGAGTTAGTCAGCATATGACTGCAGATCAAAATTTGAAAAAAAGTTGGACACAAATTAAAAAACTTCTTAACTTCATTGTCGTCTTTTTTCTTTCTTTTGAATGGTAATACAGAGACTGTTCAGATAAGAAGTTTGTTGAGAGCAATTAATCACAGGCTATATAATTATACTGGATTAAAAAGTACTTTGATAAAGCCTCTATGTGGCTTTCGCTTTAGAGGTAATGCAGTTCATTCATTTAGGGACCTACGCATGGCATTTTCATGGCTGGCAGCACCCGTGGCCCACGTTTCAGAGCTCCTCTTGCAGATGCTAACTTTTGCTAGATTAATGGGCAAATTGCACCAGATCTGTCAGGTCCATCTCTTGTCAGTCACAGCAACAGCTCTGATTGGTTTAAATTCAAGTCAGTGTGTTAACTCACACTGGCTCCGCTCCGTTGCACTCCAGCTGCGCGCCAAATCAGCAGGTTGGAGTCTTCCAGATCAGATAAGCAACACTACTATTTTTGCCATATGCCAAAGTAATGATGTATCAATTTGTACAGAGCACATTAAACAGAACAGGAAGTGGGGAACTGACACAATATTAATGCCTCTGGTTGACCTTCAAAATAAAACACCCTGTGTTGAAGCCTGATTGTATTACACTTGATTCCATCAACAAAGCTTCATATTGAGCGGAGCCAGGCCTGGAGTCAACAGGTTTGAGGTTTTGAGAGAACAATCAAGACAAAATAAATGAAAAGACACTCATCACTGGGGTAGGAAGCACAGGTAAACCTTAGCCACCTGACTCAAGCTGTCCTACGGTATGGTTGTGTGCTGCAATCTGGCAACTCACTCGCTGGATATTCAAACAAGGGAGGATGAAGCAAAACTGCAACAGTGCCAAATAAACACAGATCTGCAGCACTTTTACTTTAAGTGGTGACCATGAAATATGATTTATGATATCACTCAGTATACTTGATATTAGCTGCAACTAAACAACATTTTAAACAAACCCAAACAGAGAAAAACTATGTAACATAAGCACCTTTTCACCTAGAAAAATTATACTGCCAAGAAGTGTGAGAACGAGAGCGTCTAATTTCTCCTTCATCATTATTGGTGTCAAAGCTAAGAATGAAAGTCTCTCCCCTTATGAATTTGATTGGTTGGTGACAACGAGCGATGATTTATTGTACGGAAGAGGAAACTCACCTTGCTCTGATGTCAGTATGTCACATGATCCATAGCTGATGGCCAACAGCGCCAGACAGGAGCAGATGAGCCACATGATGTCTCGCCTCTGAAACAACACCTCACCTCACCTGGCCTCTGCCACCAGCTGATGGATGAACACAGAGAAAAAGAGAAAAGTCAAAAGTCAGATCCTTTTCACATTCAGTCTGCATGCCACCCAGTCTGCTCCCCATGCTGACAGCTGTGCATTATATTTGACTCCTAAATACACGTTGATGTATATTTATGACTCAGTCACAGTTGATGTGTTAATTATGTAGTATGATGCTGGCTTTGTTAGTGGCATATGAATTAGGCAGAATGTCCCTCATTAAGGAGTGTAACTCTATAAAGTCTGATCATAGTCATTATCCTGTCCATCTGGTTGAGCTTTGACTGGGCAGCTGCTTTAACCACGCACACTCACATGCATGAAAATATGTCTGAGAGAGAACACACACACACACACGTGACCAAAGCAGAAAAGAGTCAAAAAAGTCACAAAGGATGAAAACAGCACACACATGAAAGTACAATGATTTACATGCAGGCAGCTTGGTCCACAGTCAACAGACAGTGGGGCCAAAACACACAAACACATCTGGAGACTATTCTTCTGGAGCCAGGGTTGTGCTGCACCAGATGCTTCCACGTGGCTAAATAACAAGCACACACACACACACACACACACACACACACACACACACACACACACACACACACACACACACACACACACATTCAAGCTACATTAGCATGTGTGCCACGTTTAAATAATAACTTTGTACAGTCTCCAAGGTCCCCACTCTACAACGTCTTTGTCACAAACACACACAGAGGAATGGATGTGCACTATAACACTAAACACACCCACGCAGACTCACATAAACACATCCCAGCTGACCTGGACTTGCCCGCGGCATGTGTGAGGACCCCATAACTCTGCAGTGTTTACAGGTACAGCAGGGCCCTCCAGGCAGGCAGGCCAGCAGACTGTGTCTCCAGCACACACCTGTCCCGTCTGTCCGTAGATATGACCCACACACACTCCCCTTGGGGTTCACAATGTGACACGTACCGCCTGCTTCGAGTACAGGGTGAGAATAGCATCTAACATGACCTGCTTAAGTAGCATGCTGCTAGCAGACAAGGTGCTGTAGGACAATGTTGTGTATTATGTTGTGCAAGAAAAAGAACAGCTTGAAATGTCCCACACTAAATTATTCATCTTTGCTTGTTTCCTTACAACTTTTAAAGGCCAGGTTAGCAGGGTTAGCAAAGACCTGCTGGTGTCCCTGTAGCTGCAAGCTAGGAAGCAAGATATAGCATTTAAAATAACAGTTTCCCCTTGTAGTTGGTTGGGTGGAAGGTTAATCAAAGCTGGAGACAGCTGAGTTTGAGCACTCCAAAGCTGCAGCCATTATTACAGGCTTCATGCTACGCGATCACAATAATAAGAAAGTTCACACAGAACATAATACATAATGCAACACAGTCCAGAGAACACAGGCTGAAGAAAAGTTACAGCTCATTGCTATTATTGTCTGGCTATAATCCAAAACAGTTTAGAAAGCTTCCTAATATGCTCTGCCATATCTGTCTCTTCCTTTCTCTTTTTGAACTCCATCTGCAGCTCCACGGCCACCCATCTGGCCATAGCAGATAAAGCCAGCAGAGGGTTAGGACACTGGGCTTGGCCGCTGGGCTGGCTTTAAGCCCAGAGAGCAGACTTGCGAGTGATAGGGTCACTGAGTACGAGGCCAATACAGGAAGGAAAACACTGACAGATATTGAAAGTCTTCCGGCACTACAGGTCGGAGCACCAGCGCCAGACAGAAGTGGCGACCAACATGAGAAGCCACAACAAAGCCCTCATGATTATCTTTTTTTCACTACAAAAATGTGTCTCCCTGGAAGATAGAGCTGCCCAATAGTTCCAGGAGTCATTTCAGTTTCAGGTCATGAGCTATCGCCTGTTTTCTAAATCCAGCATTTCATGGCTTGGATACACTGACAAAAGATGCACTGAGACTCTTCTGTATAACAATGAAGTAGGTAATTTGTGCTCAGCGCTTAGCAATTTCTGTTGTCACACATTTCATCATCATTGCTGCCGCTTACAGATGGAATAACAGCCTCAACACAAGCTTGTTTAGAGGAACACACTCTTACAGAGTTAAATGAAACATGTCCTCTCTATGGCTTGACAAGAGAATTGCTTATTAGCTTCTGTGCCATGGATGATTAAATAACAGTGAACCAGAAACCCGCTGCTTAGACTGCTTTGCATCTGTTTAAACGGGTGAACCCGGCATAAATGTGCCAGTCGTGTAATATTTGAGGGTTCACTGCTTTTCCAGCTGTCTCTCCCAGCATCCTAAAACAAGGATTGATGGACAGCTCGCTCACAGGGTATCAGCTTCTAGTCTAAGCAGCTCTGTCTCCCTCATACAGACACAGTGAGGACTACTTTGGGCGCAATGCTGTGAAAACAATCTACTGATCTGTCTGGGAGGTTGTGACTCCTGTCTCTGACAGGAAAACACCTCTAAACATAAAGTTTGTAGAAAAGTTTCCTGAAAGTTTACTGGAAAGCATCCAAATAACAGACATCATGCAGGCTGTGGTAAGTAGACCCACATACACGCTGCGACTCAGTGACATAAAATGCCATTAAGATAAGACTAACCATATTCATGAGGCAGTACTGGAATCACATTCATGGTCTCCATATGGTTTTCTGTGTCAGCTAGAACTCATGTGGGTCAGCATGATGTAAAACATGTGGTTTGCCAAAGTTCACGTGTCCACGTTCCAACATCTGAGTGTAGCCCAGACATGATCAGACTCTGAACATCTTGCAGTGCATTAGTTGCTCTCTGCATGCTTAGGTGCATTTTTACTAATCAGTCAGATACTTTTTTATTCTTTTCTTGGTGTTGGTGAGGTGAATGAAATAAACAAAGGGGCTTTTCTTGCTGCCAGACAGCTTCCTTTTTATGTCCCAGCGTGCACATCAAGCATGTATCTGCAAACATTTATGCGGTTAGCAGTGTTGTTGTACAGTCACCAAACCCTGAGGTTAAGTCAAGTCTTGAAACCCTAATGTTAAAGTCCAAGTTGAGTCTGAGCAACCGAAAAAAAGGGAGTATGATTTAATTCCATGGGTGTAGCAATTCATCTTCTACATCGATGTATTGATTTATAGTCCTATGATCCGACTACAGAGATCTGTGCTTGGCAAGTTGGCCGACATAAATCGACCTGAAATCATTTTAAAAGGTAATAAATTGATTGTATCGACACCAGGAAGTAACGCGTTGGATCTAAGCACTGCAGACTTTTTATGGATGTGCTTTTCTTGTGCACTTTTAATTAAAAAGACATTAAATATTACTCCATCAAGTCTGCCTGTCAGTGATGTCATCGGCACGTGCTCAGTCTGCAGTCCATGGCTCAGCTTAGCAGATAGATAACAGTTTCCCCAGGAAAACTCTGATTCAGGATTTTCCGCTTAAAGTTTTACTCATGAAGCACTGTAAAAGTAAACACGTAGAAACCTATATTCAATATATTTGACATGTTATACATCTTCTAATGTACCAAAAACGATTTATTTAAAAAAAATACACTAGCTTGTTGCTAACATATATGGGAAATTGCACTGATATGTTAGGGGTTAGCATACATTGATATTATTTATAATCCTTAAAATAAATAAATAAAAATATTAGACTGTGTGGCCACGATTTTAGAGGCTGCTGTTACCATAAGAATGTTAGCTGTAATGTTATCAACAGGTAACAAGTAACTTTAGCATCTCACCTATTTCCCTCAGAACAGGAGCTACTGTCTCCTTCACAGTAGTTTTTTTTACATCTCAACTTATCACATCTCACTCATTTTACTTGCATTTGCTGTAAAACTGAGGGGAAGACCTTATTTTAGAATACTAATTGAGTAGTTTTTGCTTGAGTGTCCTGGTCCAAAACCTGTCCTTCTTCACAACAAAACTGACCTTGTGTATAATGACTGTAAAACAGGGATTCATCCTCTTTAGTGATGCTTTGTCTGGAACAAAACTGGCTGACATATTTATATATAAGATCATCTTTCACTTCCACTCCTAGAGATGTTTTCCTCTGACAGGAAGTACAAGATCATTTGTGCTGAATGTCGATTATGAAATGTACACGTATGTTCTTGGCCCCCTGAACTTAACATGTGCTTTAGGCCAGTTATAGGAATGCAATGCAGGCCTGTTCCAGCGGGAAACCAGCAGTGTATTAAAGCCATTAAAGAAGTCCTGAGGCTTTGATGGACACTCCAGATACCCAGCAATAAGAGGGAATGGAAACTTGCAAACTAGCAAAGGCAATACAAACTGTAAGCCACCAAAGACAGACTTGGGCAAGTTTTTACTAGTCTTACATTCTGGGCAGCTTTCAGGGCCTGAACATGAATATCTGTTAATGAGAGACAGGCCAGTGCAGCTGTAGATTGCGAACAAAAGTAAGAGTGTTTCATCTAAATGACAACCTTCTACTCAGCGCTGCCAAACAGTTTCATCACCTTTTTAAAGTGATGGCATAAAGTGACGCATACATGCTTGATGTAGTCAGCCTTTAGCAGACATTTGACCTGCTGCTCTTCACTATCTTTAGATTCGTAATGAATGCGCTTACTGACCGGAATGAGTATAAGAGTCAAGTAGATGATGCAATTAGCTGCAGGGCCATAACACACGCTACAAGTGTTCAGCAGTTAGTAAAAGAGATGCACTGCTCACAGCTTAGCACTGCTTGTGCAGCCTGCAACAGGTTAACTGAGCAACATTAAATGTGTGGTTAAATTCAAGGACAGCCATTTGTAACGTTTACAGGGCTCTATTCCCCTGATGCTGGAAAGGGAGCAGGACCTGTTACTGCAGAGGGAAAGTGCCCCTAGAGAAACTGCAGACTACAAGGACTTCAGGGCTTTTGAATGGCCATGCTTCTTTAAATGTGCTGCTTTTAAATTGCCCTTCAAGAATAGATATCCGAAGGTGAGGAGGCAACACCGGAGAGAATGAGTCACATCAGACAAATAAATCTTGCTATCTCTGGAGAAGCAGCTCTCTGGTGAATTAAACACATGCAGCACTGAGTTTTTCCATAATCGGGGGAGAGGAGGACTTGCACAAAACTTTCCAACACTCCCAGGGGCTTTCTTGTGGGGGTTCAGAAACAGGATGCAAAAGCCTGCAAACATGGGATGGCTTAGTCATGAGAAAAACAGATGTGTCTGCTGTGGCGTTAAAGCTTCCCCTGCAGCGCTTCTCATCTCTTCTGAAGGAGGGGGGAATTTAGATTTCATACACTGATCTCAGATCAGTGCTGTGCCCTGCCCAGACATTACTTATCATGAATGATATGCATGTAGCAAATCCAAACAGTGCTGCTCTGCTTGGAGGCTTTTCCATGCCACAGGGGTTGGATCCAGGCCATTGAGATTTACAGTATTAAGTCACCCAATGGGTTGAATGAAGGCCTGGCTTGCATATAAAGGGAAAATCAGACTCATCTCCGTCAGCAGCAGCAGCATACCAACTAGTTGTGGTTTATAACTGTTGGGAAATCAAAAGAAAAAAGAAAAAAAAACATTTGTGGTGTCTTCTTTGTGGATATAACAACAGTTTTATTGCACTTTACTAAAGTGTCACAGTAAAGTAATCTCTAAAATCGTACTCTTTGAGTTTAAGGTGAGTTTCTGGTGTCTATCCTCCTCAAAGCTACCTATAATGACCCCATGTGATGAGCAGCACGCTCAGCCTGTTGAGGCACAGACCAACTGCAAAACTTCCTCAACAAAGTTTCACTGCACTAACTTTCCAAACTTCACCAACATATTGCAAAAACTACACTTTTCAAACAGCGTTTTCAGGTTTTCAGCATCCTCAACATCAACATAAAACTTCCATACCTTCAACTACTGATATATCCACAAACTTGGGTCCACATTAATCCGTTAAAAATGCGCGAACGTATCCAGAGAGCAGTTTGAAAAAACCTGTGCGGAGATGGAAACGGAATGTAATCCAGTGTGGGGGTTTTGTCCTCTCCACTTTTTTTTCCCTCTTGAGGCTTCTTCCACGGAGAAAGGGGAGAAGGAGAAAAAAAGTTTCTGCAGAATTGTCCGTGTCAAACTTTTCCCCTCCCCTCTTTCTCTCTCTCTCGCTCCTTCCGCGCGCTGCTTCAAAATCAACCCCCAAATCTCTCTCTCTCTCTCTCTCTCTCTCTCTCTCTCTCTCTCTCTCTCTCTCTCTCTCGCTCTCTCTCTCTCTCTCTACGCGTTCTCCTCACTTTTTCTTCTTCTGCTGTTAATCTCTCCCCGCTCTCTCTCCCACTCTGGTCCTACCTCTCTCTCCCTCTGAAGGAAATCCCTCTGTGACATCACCTCCACCAAAGTCCTGGAGATGAGCCCTGTGCATCGTTCTGATCCCTCTTCCAGGCCTTCACTGCTCTCTTTCATGCTTTCCTTACCCTCTCTTCCTCTTCACTTCTCACCGTTTGATTCAATGTTAACTGGAGGGTGAGAGACTCTGACACCCAGTCCAGGTTGAAGAACTCCAGTGAGGCCAGAGCAAGGCATTGTGGTAGCATAGTTGGTGCATTACTAAAAAGAATTTACTCCATTTACATTAATGAACTTACTCATCATACTTACCCTTGAATGGCAGCCAGGTCCACAGCTTCCATATTGTTTTATCCCAGGTTTTTATTGCACCTCATCCATAAAGTGCCCCCCCACTTTGCAGCCCGGAAACACTCGTAACTGCCACATAAATTTGGCCTTTATTGTCAGTTAGTAAATAGATCAGGAGGAGAATAAATATCACTTTGGCATCTAATTTATGTTGGCCTCCCTTGCTGCTCTGGTTGAGTAGGTTCAGAGAAGTGCTCCCACCTTCAACGTACTTATTTCTGTCCTCTCTACTCAGAGGTCAACTCCACTACCAAACCATTATATTTGACTTTATTAGCATTAACCTCTAGCTATAGGAGAATGAAAGCATGTAAACAGAGGCAGAAGCTTTGACAACAATTCAATGATTTCCAGCTTTGCCTTTTTGACTTCTGAGTGAAGGAGCAAGATGCTTATGGCTTCTGCAGCTGCTGCAACCTTTGAACTAACGTGGCCCTGGTGTGACCTCTTTGAAGCTAACATCTTCAGTGTCAACAAACCTATTTAGCTGCAAACTATGGAACAGCTTAAAATGTCAGTAGTGTGTGTGTGAGTGAATGTACGTATGTCTTTTTAATGAGAGCTGGCAGCTCAATAAGATAACACTACTACATATTTCGCAGAGCATGGACATCTACTTTTTAGACCTTTAAAAAATCGTTGCTGAATGATGAATGGCAGTAAAATTTTTCAAAAGTTTCAAAAGCTGCTCACTTCAATTCATATGACAAACAAACTTAAAAATTGGCATCAAATGAGTCTCTGTCAAGTAAAAATCCTAAAATTGGATTTTCAAGATAATCAGGGTCCAGATTTTGCAAATTAAATGTTAGAAAAGTATGTTTCCTCTAGGTGGCCTGACCAGTAAGATTACTCAGCTAAGATATCTTACCTGTTATGTCCAGTTAGGGGAAAACTGGAGCAAAACATAAGAAGTGACCTACTACTTCCACACTCTCAAGGATGACCAAACAGCCAAAAAAATCTGCAAACTGAAAGTTTCAATTTATTTTAACACTTAAGATTAATTAACAAAACTTTCATGGAGAGTGAATGCCAAAATAACAATCAATTGTCTCATGAAAGAACAGTGTTTTAAAATAAAAACAAGAAAAAGCAAAAACTTCCTTAATTGAAAAACAGGAGAAGTCAGACATACCAAAAAAATATTTGATCTGAAAATCCTTCTAGAGACAAAGTGTCAGCCAGAATTAATGGTGTGGAATTGGAGCCTACATAAACTTTAAAATTCTGCAAGGACCAAAGCAATGCAAATGCATCTCTTTCAATTGTGCTGTATTTTTTATTTATTCTTCATAAACTTCTTGGAAAAATAACACACAGAGTGGCCAACTCAAGGTCAGCTTCCCATGATGAGAATTTACTTGAACCCATAGCTCTACCATCCACCTCCACATTGGAGGGGCAGGCTAATTCTGGTACATGAAGGCCATAGCTTAGTCAAATTACTCCCGACACACACAAGACAGGCTGGGCTTAAATCCAGTCAGGGTTTATAATCTTAGCGGTAAAACCACTGGGGCTATGGTTTGAGTAATGACTCACTTTGATGTTAGACAATAAACACCAAAATATGGTCCAATCTCTCTCAAGATTTGAGTTGTCTATTGTCTTGGTGGCTGCTCAGAAATATCCACAGTGTGTCAGATTATCAAGGTTCATTACCTGGCTATATAAATGATCTTTCAGCTATGTAAGATTATTTATTCTGATTGGTCAAAACTAAGTGATGACAGTTATTAACCTTAACCAACATGAACAACACCAAAGGAAAACTAATTTCACATCATGTCCAATCAAGGAGTTTACCTTCTGCTTGTTGACACAGCTCATTAGGTGAGATAAAACTGTTAGCTTCAGTTGGCATCATATTGGTAAACAATGTGGCTAAAATGTTAGTTTCAGTTTGCATGCTAATTCAAC
The DNA here is from genome assembly GCA_030710495.1 of Labroides dimidiatus. Classification (NCBI taxonomy): domain Eukaryota; kingdom Metazoa; phylum Chordata; class Actinopteri; order Labriformes; family Labridae; genus Labroides; species Labroides dimidiatus. The sequence goes on from CM061155.1 coordinate 15,462,823, forward strand.
AGGCTAATCAACATAGATGTTTGCATTCTGCATTCTTCCCAGCAATCCTAGAAACGACAGTGGAGCAGGTGAGAGCATTTTCAGGTCACTGTTCACTACAAAGAAACTTAAACCATGAGAAGTGCTGATGATAGCTCAAAGCTCAAGCCCAACAGGCAGATAAGAATCCATCACTGTGGAACGCTAGCTGCCATGGAAACATTTTTCAACATTTGGGGTAGCTGACATGTAATACACTTTTTTATAGTCTATCAGTAGCTGAAAACCTCTTATGTTGCTACTCTGGTTTTTGGTGAATTGCTATGGTTACAATATTGGCTTTTCAGCTACTGTTTTTCATGTGGTATAAAAGGCACTACTTTTATATCTCTAAAACAGCTACTTGACTGTATCTTAACAGTCTCTTGGTTGCAGGTACACTTCTTCTTTGCTCCTTTACTAACACTCCTTTGTCAATACATTTCATTAATTCAGGTGTAGAGATAAACCTCTCTGTCAAAGTTTAAAACTCGATACTACTCTGTTAAACATCTGTCAATGCAAAGCAAGGACGGAGACAACAAATGTGAGACCTTTTATCAAAGATTCTCTTTCCGTCATTATTATTCTTGTTTTTTTTTTTTTTTTTTTGCTAGTGAGAAAAAGACAAAGAGAGGGGACTGACTAGAAGGATGCAATTATTTTGAAGGTCTTTGTATAATACATGAAAAGATACTGCTTTAGAGGCCTCCTGAGAGTGACATGCAGATAATAGATTTGTCTTCTTCTCCATTTTCTCAAAGCTCTTGTCTGCATACAAGAAAAATCAGGCCATGCAGCAGCATGTAACCATAGTTTCAATGAGAATCACTTTAAATGCTCCAGTTCACATGCATATGAGCCATTCGTATCCTGGCCTTGTGGGAGTAAATTGTGATGACAACCCTGAGAGACATGATCATAAATGCTTCATCTTTGAAAAAAAGTAATAAAAATAGGAAAACAAAAGGATAGCATGCCGTGAAGGATTGGCAAAGGAGATATCGTAAAATGCAGAGCCTGAGGGAGGTACAGGTTGCCACGAAATTGTCCTCATCTTGATTCAGTCTGTGCTGATGATAAAAAAAATTGACAGGGAATGGAAGGCTTCTTGGATACGGCCTGGGTAGACCAGGCCAAGACAAGCAGGCTTGGTGTGCACACATGTAATACAGCAAGCTATTACACTCTCACATACTGAGCGTCGTGTGTGGGATTGGCCCAGTTCCAGTGATCAGCAGGGGGCCATCACGGGAAAAGACGATCAATGAGCTAATCAAGCTGCATCGTATGGTGGTCTAAATACACTCAATGATTTACGAGACATGAGACCTTGCTCGAACCAGCGCTCCAAGTTTTGTCTCACCTTTTGTTCAACTTTAACTCCTTTTTGCCCTTCTTTTTCAAAGCACTCATTCCACATTGGTTGTACATCACACTTTTAAACTAAAATAGATCTCTTTAATTGAAGCTCTCTCAAGTTTCTCCAATTAAAACCGAGCAGGAAGGCAATCCGTTGTGATAACAGCGTGAGGACTCCTGAGCTTTCTGCCACAAGCAAACATAAAACTTGTAGCTGTGAGGCTGTAAAGGATTGCACCTGTTGCAAAGCCCTCTAGGGGGGACTCTGAGACCAGCCAGACTCTTTGTCACAAGTACCACAGGGTACAAGAGAGGCATCTCCATATGTTTGTCCACATGTTCCCTCCTAGAATTATCTTCCAACAATCCAAGTCTATCCGTCTTCATTCTAACCTTTCTTTTCTTTTCCTTCGTCCTCCTATACTCATTTTCTCTGAAGCACAGGCCCACTGTTTCCCATCCTCCATCAACCTCCTCCATCTGAGATGGTAACGGTGGACTTTTCTCTTTCCGTCCAGCCGCCCCACCACTCTTTCTCCCCCTCAGTAACTAGGTGAGGCACAGGGAGTGGATGGATTCTGGCAGTGTCTTTATTGGCTCAGTTTTTTCCACTGCATGCTCCTGTGCTCCCCTAAGAGGATGAGGGATGGTGGTGTGAGAAAGAGGGGTGGGAGTAGACAGAACGGGTGGGTAGAGAGGGATAGAAATGTGAAATAAGACTAAAAAGAACAGCCCCCTTTTTTTTCATTTGTTTGTTTTTTTGTTTTGTTTTGCTTTTCTATATTTACCTCTGGGTTAGAGGCGGTGAACCTTAACACATGCATGGTAAACATCTGCCACATACAGTCGAACACTTGGCGAGGATACAGTCAGTGCACTCGAGTCCTTGCATTTTCACTACAGACAGAGGAGTGGATTCTATTTCAAGCATGAGTGCGGATATAAATCAGTCAATCAATGGGGAAAGAGATAGCCTCACATTCTTATGGATGGATGGTCACGTGGGAACACAGTTCAGCATGCCGCATGAATTAGTGTGAGCGGCGTTTTGATAGTCATTAGAAGCCTTGCTACACTGGTGTGTACCACTAAATTGGCTTAATACCCAACACTGGCTTTTGTTGACTGGTAATGTAACTGAGGCTTCAGCTCAGCATGAATAAAACAGCTTCTCTCTCTCTCTCTCTCTCTCTCTCTCTCTCTCTCTCTCTCTCTCTCTCTGTGTGTGTGTGTGTGTGTGTGTGTGTGCGCAGAGCTCCTCAGTTTGCTGGTCTGCATTATTGCAGCAATAAGCCATGGAATAAAGTCAAACTGCCAAGCATTGAGCTGAAACGCTCCCACTGCTGCAGCAAAAATCTTAAGTTACAACACCGCCGCACACAGAGCACGCCTCCGATTTAAGACTGGAGCAGGATGCCACAATACATTACTAAAGTCTAATTTGCCTGTGGTGACATCGGAGGGGGGAGCACAAAATAGGGCACAATAAAGAGAGAGAATGGGATCCATAAAGAAGAGAGCTTCAGATAGTTACCAAGGGAGATAGAGAAGGAAATCTGTGGAAAGGGGGAAAACAAAACAAGATGAAGAAGGAGTAGTCCGCCACATCCTGCTCCATGACACCAAGCATGTGGAGCCTGTTTGGCCAACTGACACATATCCAGACAACAGCTGTCCTCTTTTTTCTCTTCTCCTCATCTCAGTCTTTCCATCCAGAAGAAAAGTTCAGAAGGCAGGGGAGGGGGGGATGGTTCTGTGGAATATGCTGACACAAGCTAATAAGACAAAGAGACACACACAAAGCAGGAGAGAGAACTAAAAAGTTTGAGGGGAGTGTTGGAGGAAATACAGTAGCTGTAGCTGTAGTTTTCCATTGACGTCTGGAAAGAGTTGGTGTACACTTGGAGCTGGGGAGCATGTGTGGTCACATGATCACTAGGCCACGTTATGAAGAAGTGAATGGGAGCTCACTTGGAAAAAGGATTTTCCTTCCTGCCAGGCTTTCCAAACATGACTCTCACAGCAAGCTTAATATATTTTCCACATTTGTTGTAACACGCAACTCTTGTTCAGATTACACAGACTCATACTGCTGTCCTGCAAGGCCCCCCTTATTCTTCCTTTATCTAATCCACATATGTATCCACAAAACCTGCTATGGACATGTTTGGGAATGCTCTAAGTGTACTTCATTGCAGTAGTTTCATTCCTGATGTTTACTTTTTGCTTCCCCATCTAGATTCAAGCCTGATCCCACCTGTGCAGCCGCTAAGCTAACAAGCCTCTACCTGAGTCTCTACTAAGACTGTGTCAACAATGTCCCGGCCAAATCACACAACCACTGAAGCCAGAAAAGGCTTATTGGCTCATTTATATTCCAAAGATATCCTTATTAGCACCACACCTGAGGAAATACACAACAATATCCCCCTCTGTGGACTGTGGTTTGGGCTAATGTTAAACAGCTAAATTCAACAGGAAATAACTGTTTGTATTCAGTTACAGGTACAGCTACTTTCACTCAGAGCCAAAGTTATTCTTTCCTTTTTATGCCATTCAAGCTTGAACAATACCTTGAATGCTTCAGGAGCTGCTTCTTGAGGCTTAAATATTATGCTAATGCTAGCTAGACATTATGCTAACAATGACTGTCCTAAAATGCTGATGATTAGCAGATATGTTTGCCCTTATTGTTAGCTTTTTAGCATGCTAATATTTTCTAATTAGCACTAAGGGCAAAGTAAAAAGCTGACGGGAATTTAATTACTCCAGCAGACATAAACAAATGCATCGTGGAAATTAAAACCTTTTTATTTGGCCAGCTGTGAGAGAATATTAACTTCTGCTAAAGATACTGACTCAGAGAATGTGTTTAATTAGTTTAGCTTCATTTAGTTTCTCTCTTTTATGAAGAGGAGCTCATAAGAAGTTGCTTTTGTCTTCAATTGAAAAATTTCTGTTGGAACTTTGATTTTCTTATGCTGCTCTTTCATTGTCCAGTATTGGCTGGGCAGCATGTTGAGATCTAGCTGAGATCCAACAGAAACAGACTACTTTATTTCAGGCTCATTATCATTAATACTTCTGCTGGTACCTTGTCAAGGCTGCATAGCAACTTCTCTCTGAGGTGTATTGCTTTCCATCAGCGCTCGAAGTTAATCGATTTGTTCTGTCTGATGTGCAATGGAGCCAAACCGCATGGCCAAAAAGCCCCCCCCTCCCCAACCCTCCGAGGACTCAGGAAGTGATGTCGTTAGTTCAAGGGCTGGAGACGGCCAAAGAAGCATTAAGATTTGGCCAAGGTTGACTGTTGACACTTGCTTCCTAATTGCCAGGGCGCTGCATGGGCATGCAATCTGCTTTCAGATGCAAAACTGCACTTTAAGAGATTACAGAGACACACCTGGAATACATATTACCATTTAGCATCGCCCCAGACTTTTTTCCACTCTGTTTATCAGCTCTGATAGTTAACCCTGGCAACGAGAGAGTACACACATAATAAGAACTGCACTGACAATGTGTGTAAGCACACATCTTGGCAAAGAAAAAAGCACAGACTGCAGATGCAAAAGTATATTGCCATGAAAATGAATATAACCAGACAAAACTAAGAGTAAATAGACGCATCTGCATGTCCTCCAGTGGCTCTGCAGCTAATTACAGCAGGCTATAGAGCACACAGGAAACACATACCACAGCAAGTGTCTGGGTGAATCAATATCAGCATGCTTCACGCTGTGCATGCTCTCACACACACTCACTAGGTGTTTATAACCAAATCAATATGAGCAATATCAGAGTTATGTATCTCACTTGTTATCTCAGCACTGTCTTCCATATGCTTGAATGAAATATCTGTTCCATAAATCTGTTAGAGATCCAACAGGCCTCTTCAATGCCCACAAAAGTTATATTCATTGGCAAAGACTGTAAGTGTAGAGCAGCTTTCATGCATGTAATTGGAGGTCATATAGATGTACAACAATCCCCTGGTTAACATTCCTTGGAAAACAGGTGGAAAAGAGTAAATCAGCCCTGAGTCTGCTGCTTTTAGGCTGATCAAACTGTCCGCCAGGTAGATGAAGCACACCAGGAGTTCAGGACACATCTGACAGCCCATGGTGGCAGGTTTAATAAAAGCACTGGCTCATTAACATAGGCCTCAGACGGCGGCCCCACGCCGTCCCTTCCAGGCTCGTTATCGCAACAGTAATCCACCACATCCATTGCTAATTGGCTTCAACACGCAATGAAACTTCTAACGTTCTGAGAGATCATTAGAAAAAAGTTTGTTGTTTAGAGCAGGCTAGCATGTTAGCAGCGGGTCTGCTGATACAAAGCAGGTTCACCTCAATTCTCCACCTTAATGATGCATCCTGTGCAAGGTTTGAGCTGAAAGCAATGAGGGCACAAACAGGGAGGGGGAGCGGCTGTTCTCCTTCCAGGAATATGATAGAAACAGTGCCGTGTGTATTTTAACTGGGGCTGGTTTAAACTGAACACTATGCATCATATCGGAAAGACAAACTTCATGTCCCTGTTCTGTCACTATGCAACATGTCACAATCACTCCTCTGTTACGTCTGTATTAATGCCTACATCGAGAGGAAGAATGAATCCCCATCCTGAAATTTGCAAAACATCATAAATATTATTAAATGCGGAGGTTACCTGCACAATCTGTGTTTATAGTCGAGAAAATCAGATCTGAAGTAATTGAAATTGCATCAAAGTAAGCTATTCGTCAAACATTTATTTATTTGCTTGCTGTTGTCAGTAAAGCAAAGCTTCCTTTGCAGCTCTCTGTGTTGCCTTTCCATTTCTGTTTGACTGCTGTGTGTCAGAGCGTAACAGACAGGATTTGAAAGTGGGTTAGACAGACTAGCACGCTATATTTTCTCTCCTTTCATTTTACAAGCAAATATGGCCACAGTGAGAACAAAGGAAGTTTAGAAATTGCTATTTTTGTGGCTGACAAGTTGTTGAATAAATCTGCAGCAGTTTTGACAAAAGCAGCCTGCAGGGCAGGTAAGCTGAGGTATCATGCTGCTTCTGCCGAAGGCGTTCAGAGTTCATTAAGGCGGTTGAATGCTTGGGAGCAACAACAAATAAAACCCTGATTAGCCTCTTTGCCCAACCTAAAACATCAGCTCAGTGTGGAGTGATGTTTTTTTGTACTTTTGATCTGGAAAGCCAGCATCTGTTTCTGATCTTTTTATCCCTATCTTTTTGTCTCTTAGTCTGAGAAAAGTTGTATTGTTCTGGTAGAAACACGGGGCAAAGCTATTTTAAATCCTCAGAATTAGTTACCATTATTTCTTAATCTTTTTGATGGAAATTGGTTCTTTTTAAATTCTCTAATCAGATTGTGGATCCACTGATTGCATTAACATGTTTGATGTAAAATAATGACTGAAGTTTTGGCCCCCACAAGCAAAAGTCAAGGAAATTACTTCATTGAGGTAGCTTTGGTGTTCATGCTCCTTTTACTCAAAGATACATCTTGCTATCCTGCTCATTAAAAAGATTTCTACCTAGTCTATTTATAAGGTGCCAAACAGAGGAGTCATGTTGGTAGCAATGGCTAAAGTGTTTAAAGCCAAGAATTCTGAAGGTTGTTCACATGTACCTTAAACAGTAAGTTTTGGCCACAAAATCATTTCATCATTTCATGTTATGACCCCTTTGAATATGAGGTTTGAAATATCTACCAAGCTAGCCCAAGTGACAACCTGCAGAAATGAAAACTGAAGTTGGTGCAGAAGTGTCAAAAACTGTAGTTCCCCAAATGTTCACTCAGGACTTTATCAAAAGCTAAGGATACCCCAACAACACCTGTGTTAAAACACCCATTTTCACAGTAATTTAATTTATTGTTTATTTGATGAGGACATCACAATTACATTGGACAAACCAGATGCATTGTTTAAGTGATTTAGCACAAGTGCTAATTTGCAACACTTGTCCACAGGAGGCTTTTGAGGTTGTAGAATAATAAAACTAACAAATGAAAAGAGTGAAAAAAGTAGAGAAAAAAAGTACAGTGTAGAATAACAGCTGACAATAAGAACAAAACATTAATTTTAAAATTGAAAATATACATAAAATGTAAAGCCAAGGCAACATGATCAGCTGTCAACCAGTTAAAATCATTCACGCGAACACAGTTGTTTTGATTTAAGCTGTCTTTTAAGTCCTTTGTTAAAAGTGTTACTGGTCGTCTCCAGTTTTAGATGTACTGGCAAAGAGTTCCACAGTTTTGCCCCTTTGACAGAAACAGCAGATTGCTGAAGTGAAGTCTTGTGTCTTTGGACAAGACAATCACCCCTGGTGGAAGATCGTGTCGCCGCTCTGTGAGAGCCCTGACGCCTGGTGGCCAGTTCAGAAAACAGTGTTGACACATGATTGTTTAGACATTTAAAAAACAGTTTAAGAGCACTAAAAAAAGTAAATATAAACATGTTTAAAGCCCAGAACAGTGACTGCTTTGAGGCTGCATAGCTCATTCCTCTTTTTTTTACACACTGTAATGAGGTGAATCATTTCATGACTCGGCAATTTGGAAGGTATTAAGGTGCTATACAGAAGTTTGCATAATCAGGGAGGGAGGTGATTTCACTGAGGTGAGCACGTGGTACCAATGTTTTAAAGGATGCTCAAGACCTGCCAACAACATGTCTTTGGTTTTAAGCTGACCAAGTTCAGGTTTAATCAACATGTCTTGTATGACAACGTCTGTCATTAGGCTTTTTAACACCTCTGTATGAACCAATGGTTTTTGTCACATAGACTTGATATTATACTGTACACTTTGTACAGTGTTCTACAATTAAGAGCAATCTCTGCAGCATTCCAGATGCCTACAGTAGTAAACAGTACTGTTAGCTTACTAACTTCATAGTAAGTTAGCCAGTCACAAAACGGATCAACGTAAGGTAAAGTTGGTGATCTATTTTTAACCCAATATCCAAATGCATTACAATTAAGTGCCAATGTAAACGAAAAGTACCATTTTTATGTTTTGTTTCTGTTAACACTACATGTCATGAACCTTTGTGCTTAGGGAAATATTGCTGGAAGTATTTCATTCAAACACATCACATTACATCATCAACATTTCATCAACACAACATTGTGCTCCATCAGCATCAGTGCAGTGTACCTCCTCAGTAGTGTCATTACTCACAGGCCCAAAACAAAAGTAAGCAACACCCGCAAGGAGAAGCGAAACACACCGGAAGTCAAAGGGATGTGTTTGCTAACAATGAAGCTGCTGACAGATGAAAATATGTCAGAGGAGCAAAGACATGAAGTTAAGTATCTTCCTAGAGGCGCAAAAAGCAGAAATGTGCAGAGCCTTACAATTACAAAGTGTAATGCATGGATTAAACACTATGAGGTAGTTGCAAACAGATCAACAAATGCTAACTTACGAAGAGTGGAAAGTCAAGAGGCTCATTGAGATGGGCAGAAATCTTTGTCAGGTCTCAAGCTGACACAACTATTTCCTGAATCCTTCCCTGACACCTGCACCTCTCTTTTATAACACACAGCAGTCGTGTCCTGTCCTACTTCCAATGCTGTCTTTATGTCTGATCTTCTAACTGTACTCAAGGGTGACTGTATGTCTCGGTTTGACCTAGATCATTTTAAAATTTCAAGTTCTCAAGCTCCATGTCCCAAGCTGCCACAGATATTTCTAAAACACCTAAATGTTCTGTTTTACAGCAGTCTATGTCAGGGATTTAACCAACTTAAATATCAAAACAGTGCACCATCTTTGCAACACTGATTTGTGAATGAAAACACCAGCCTTTTATTCCCAGCCTTTCACCAGTGGTCAAAGCACTGATTTCCTGAGCATGTGCCCATCAATCTCAGAGTAAGGCTTTTGCTTAGCTTGCTGAACTTCTCACAGGACCTAAAGTGTAAGATCAGGTAGGCTTTCTGTCATCAAGTAAAAGGCAAGGAAAATGCTCCATTTAGCAAACACTGCATGTGTCCATTTTTAGCAGCCAGTGGTTGAAATGCAGACATACTAAGACATACAAACACAGGTACATGCTGAAAGTTAAACTCTGATAATAATAATAATAATAATAATAATAATAATAATAATAATAATAATAATAATAATAATAATAATAATAATTACTCCCCCTAAAAATAAGAATGCCTCAACCAGATAAACAGTTTAAAGTGTGGAATCAGAACTTATTGCAACTTAAAAATAAGCGCAAATGTCAGGTAAATATTGTCAGGTAGCCTGCCCAGGTGTTGACTTTGTATTGGAAACAGTACTGTAGTAGCAACAGATGCTGCACTCACGGTCGCGTGAACTGTGGAGTGTGACAGCTAGTGCACCAGATGCAGAAGGTTAAACATCACAGGAGAGAATGACATTCAGATCATTATGTTAATGTGCAAATTAGAAAGAAAAAGATTAGATAATAATATTTCCCCAATAAGTCCCAAAGTTCAATTTCATGAAGTCAGATTTGTGTCTAAACCACTTTTCATGTTGTTCAGCTGTGACTTTGGATGAATGTTGACAAATGTCGAGAAAGAAAATATACATACATACATACATACATACATACATACATACATACATACATACATACATACATGCATACATACATATATAAATTCTTACTAATTAGAGGCAGTGTTGGTATTCAGGTATAGATACAGTTTTTTGTTATCCTGGTTAAAATGATCTTTATGTCTCGATGTCAATCAATGAATTATGTGTGCTAAAAATAGAGTGAAAAACATCCGCTGTCTACAGCAGGAGTCAACCTGGGAAAACATCAACCAATCCGAGCGATAGGGATTCAATTTGTTAAACCAATCAAGACCCTTCCTGCAATTCTGCCTGTCTCCTGCCCGTACATTTCGCCGGTGTGCATTAACCTCGATTGAATGCACATAACCAAGAGGGATCCAAGGACGTTGGAGACCGGCAGAAAAACAACCTATACCCAGATTACTGGTAATGTAGTGCTATCAAAAATGATGTGTTGAGGACCGGTTTAGAGTCTGTGGTTTTCGTAAATCAGTAGCGCTTGTGCATGTGAGCGGGGGTGTTGTTTGGAAGGAGCTCCAAGTGTGTGCATGTGTGTTTGAGGAGGGGGTTGGGGCTAAACAGAGTCCTGAGGAGATGCTACATTCAATTTCATACTAGTTTTCCCATGATTACTGACTGTTCCTTTTATAGACAGTGGAGGTAAAAGTTCTTGGAAAGTTTCTCTGGTCTGAAGAAAACAGTTGCTGTCATATTTCACTTTTAGTCAGTACCTGCACACTTCTCTTGGTTTAACAGCAGCTTTCGTCTCCTGACTGAAACACCTTCAGTATTGGAAAATTTTGAATCCATGTCTTTACATTTTCTTCATCAAAGTGCAGGAAAGTCCTGGCAGCAGAAGTTCCCTTAATTTGGAATCCATCTGTGCACTCTCTCTTACATCCGCTCTTTCACATGCATCGGTGGTCCCCGCAATTAGTTTAGATTAACTAGACCCTGCCATGGAGAACCAAAGCATCAGCTCAACCCCTCTGCTGCTGGGAGGTTGGTGGGTGATATTTCTAACTTGAAAGCTTTGCAGAGTCAGCTCTGGACAAAGGAGAATTGTGTCTTTTTAAGTGTGTAGCATGCTCTGACAGATTCATTCAGGTTAGCACGCCAGAAATAAAGACCCCCCCTTCTTCTCTCAATTGTCATTAAGAGTCTCTGAGGAGGTTTAGCGTTGACCTCTTCACCCCTTCAGAGCAGATATGGTCAATATAATCGCCTGAGATCAATGATGGTGTGAGACAAAGAACTGGGAGGGGCAAACGGAGAAAGACAGACGGAGAAAGAGAGATATGTAGAGAGAAAGAGACTGTTCCACATCAAGTCTGAAGCTGATCGATTCCCTCCTAACAGGGCCTAGTAGTATTGATTGTAGTGTAAGTAGCTGCTGCACTGTGGCTTACACTGGGGCCCACACAGGACTGCTGCAATGGTCTACTGATACACAATAAAAGTTATTTATCCTGTTTCATTTTAGAGTTTTGAAAATGTTCAAATGTTTTGCTTTGTAGAGAGATTTCACAGCCTTGATATGGTGCGCCAGTCCTGGTACGTACACTTCCACACAATTACTGAGCCAATAATTTGCCACACCACACGGGAGTCTGCGCTACACGGGGGGCCTATTATCATCACAAGTGCTCATCCACTCACGCTTGTTTGTTGTTTGTTGTTTTTTTTTTTATCTGAATAATACACGTATGCGCGTGCATGTGAATGTATGAGCTGTTCACTTGAAGAGATTTTCCAGCGTCTGTGATCTTAGCACAAAATCCAAACAAGTGGAAAAGAAGAGAAAAGAGATGCAGAGAGAGAAACAGGAGGATAGGAGAGATGAGAGAAAGGATAAGAGAGAAACAGAATGCAGGTCAGGTCTCGAAAGATTACTGCATGAAGGTGGTCTAGGCAGCACGGCTAATTATGCGTGACATTACTGAATAAGCTGTTCCGCTTGCTACATTTTATTAAAGGGAGTAAGAGGCTGCATGCCTTAATTCATTATTCATTGATTTCAGTGGATATTTCATAGGGAAAAGACGGGACAGAACAGAGAGGAGAGGATTTACTGGCTCAAGATGTGTCCCAAGGAAAAAAATGTATTTTGCAGGTGATCAACTTATTGATTTTAGACAAAGACAGCAACAGAATCTGCTTTCTGGGGGAACAGCACACTTGAATTTTCACTGAATGCCACAAGCTGAAGTTACTGAGATGATGCTCTTTAAACATGTTACTATCTGTGAGGTTCCAGGGAGGTGGGAATGTTTCCAGGTGAGCTCTCAAGGCAGCATGACTTACGATTATCCAACAATCAGAGTAATCCAGTTTTTAAAATGACTTCAAAAGTTGAACATGAGATAATCTTGCGCGATGGTAGAGTTAAAGGGATTCAGAGAAGAGGCTTTTGTTTCGTACAAAGTATTAACTCAGGCCTCACGCTGAGCGAATCGTGATTGTAATCTGTTCATTTGTTCTACTACCCGATGAGGCATTTACCACACATGTTAAGTCGAACCCTTTGAATTTTTTTCGCAGAGTGATTTGTTTTCAAACCTTCGCCCTTAGAGCAAGATGTTACATTTTTCCTGATCAGCATATATTAATAACACAAATACTCTCCAGTCTTCCAGCATGCATCTGAATTCCCACATCATGTTGAGGCGTATGAAGTACATGTGTGCGTGTTAACTCAAACCCCTCTGAAGGGGCGAGCTTTGGGGAGCTTCTGTTTCTCTGCATCTCCGGGTTGCCAGTATGAATTAGAGGGAAGACTGCTCTGCCTCCTCTAAATGTTTCATGATGTTTACCAGGCTGTTTGTTCTGAGTGCAGATCAAGGGCGGACCCCTCCCACTGGCACCCACCAAAGAGGTGGGAGTGGGATTGCGGGGGAGTTGCAAAGGGAGTGAGGGAAAGAAACAGGGGAGATGAGTGGCTTTCTCTTTGTGGCTGCATTGTTGAGAGGACTGAACCAGTGATGGGTGCTGGACCAAATGGAGACAGACATACATTACACTTGGATTACACTTAATCTGTAATACATGTGTTACTAACATTGACAGAAAGTGGGCAGAAAGCACCTTAGAGACCTTGTTGCCTAAATTAAATAAGATGCATGAGATGAGATCACATTTTCATAATGAAACCCTCTACTTGGAGCTGGCTACATACTGTGCAAAAGGATATTCAGTATGTGCATGTTTTATCAGCACATATGCTCAGAAGAATTATTAGCACATGCAGCAGTGAATGTGGACTCTGCACAATCAGTGTAAACACACAGTTTGAGGCATTATCGAGGCTGACAGGCTCTGCTGTGTGAAGGCACTCTGTCAAAAGACAAAGAGAATCAACCTTGATGCTTAGAATGAAGGCAGATTGATGGATAATAATGACAGAACGATAAACAAACCAAAAGGGGCGGTAATGAGTCAGCAAAAGAAATGCAGAGCGGTGAAGGACACATACAGCTGCACATCATCTGCATACAAAATAAGCCTGTTATCAAAAAAACAGATGCATAAAGCAAATGAAATCTTCAGAACTAAATAGCAGTTTAAATGTCTCAGCATTACAAAGCACAGAATGCAAGCTGTGCTGTGAAAACAAAAAAACCCCCAAAACATTATAGCAAACCAGAGGAGCAAAATATTAACTAAGATTCAGTTTTTCTTGAGACTTGTTTATACCAGGAAAAAAAAAAGCTTCAGACAGAGCTGACAGTGTTTCCAAAAAGACTACACAGTGCCACTTGTATTTAAAAATAAAAAGCCAAGAATACAGAAGTACTTTTTTAAAGAATGAAAAGAGGGAGATGAAATGAAAAGAGACAGATGAGAGGAGTTCAGACTCTCACCTTCACACATTTAGCTGTGATTTCTGTGTGAGTCTGGTGTGAAATGTCACTTTCTGAGAGATACTGAAAGTGTGGGACGCAGTGTCCCCAAATTCAATGAAGGAAAGGTGTGGGGTGAGATCAGGCAAGGAGTCTGGAGGCATACTGAAGTAGCTAGAATGGGAACACAGTCTAAAGCAGCAACTCTGCCAGCGGATTATGTCCGTTTTAAACATTTTAATCTTATTTTATGATCGAATTTAATGAAGTACTGATGTGTTTGTATGTCTTCCCAGGTAAAAGATTTTTTTTTTCCATACCTTAAACTTTTTGCAAAACACGCTCATCTGATTCTTTACCAAGAGTTACAAAACAGAGGCGCCTCTTACGTCCACAAAGTAAACATGAGACCAGCAGCTCCGCTCAGCAATAAGGCTTGAAAAGTCATCCCAATAACAGTCCGACCCTTGACAAAACTACAACATGTTGTTTGTTTATATCAGTTTCTGTGTGGATTAAACAAATGGTTTACATGGTGTGAATTAATGAACTTCATGGGAACTTGTAGGCGTATTTTTCTGCTGTCTATCAGAGCCAAATTGGCTGTGATTGTGTTTTGGCATAAGCTACGCTAACTGGCAGTAGCTTCATATTAATTTTACAAAAATTCAAATTCCTTGGAGAATCACTAGCTCAACCAGTTTAGTATTTCTTTTATTTTAATTGTGAGCTCGTACTGTGACTCAAATGAGGGACAAGTGTGTGTTAAATAGATGCACCACATGACTTACGACAAACCTGACCTCTGTTGCTTTTTACTTTTCTTTTAATTGCACACTGGCAATGAGAAAGGAGAAAACTCTGTTACTTTTTTACAAATAAAAAAAACCTCTTCACCAAATTAGACTCAGTGGTAAAATTTCTGCATGTGTATATTTAACCTAAAGAAAGAAAGCTGTCCCCTACACACTCACCTCAGCTCACCTTTGCTGCGCCACATAAGGTCCGAGATGACTGGAGAGTCAGTAAAGCTGTTCAGAGAGTATGTTCAATCTTTCTCTTACTCCTTTTATCTTGTATTAAAGAACAAAGAGGATCCTATTAGTATTCTAGCCTCTGGCCTTATCCTTGGTACTTTTCCTCCTCTTATTCTTAAGCTACAGAGCTCTGCAAATATTTCCCCCCTAACTTTCCTTTCCTCATTGTTCTCAAATCCCCTCCTCCCTTTTTCTTACCCTTGCTCCTCAGATGGTGTTTAAGATGATAATTGACATTCTCAGACAAGATCAGCACTGACCTGGAAGTGAGCGGGGAGGGAGCGTTTAGGTGGTGGCGAAGCTCACAATGCCTCTGCTGTTCTGATGGTAATTACACTCGGGGCACAGAGATCTGCTGCTGCTTATTGAATTCATATCAAATAAAACTTCAGTGAAAGCACCAGGTGACAGTGTGGTGTGGTAATATCCTACCATCCAGGTTACTTCCCCTCCATCTCACATCTGTCCTCGCTCCCTTCCAACCCCCCCACAGCTCATTATCTGCAGCACAGTTTCACCTAATTCACTTACTCTGTCATATTGTTCCCCCTTTCCTTTACTGTCTCTATCACTTTCAGCTCATTCGAAGTCAACTGTCCCCCCCTGACTCTCCATTCCCCTTTATTCTTTTGCTTCTCACTTGGTCCAGAGTTCTTTTTCTTTTTTCTTTTCTTTTTGTTATCACATTCTGTTGCTTCTCTCCTCTCCCATAATCTGGGAGTTTGTGCTTCTCTCCTGTGTATTCTCTCTCTCTCTCTCTCCACCTCAACTGTGTTTCTCCCTTGGCTCTACATTTGTCCTTACCTGGCCTCTCTCGCTCCGCCACAATCTATTTCCCTCTTATGACATTCTCTACTTCATTCTGTAATCATCTCTGCAGCTTCCTACAGTCTAATCAATTCTTTGCATACTTTTATTATTCCCACCAAAGGTCATAATGGATGCTGAGTTGCATACAGATTACTCTATAATGCAACGAGCACATAAAAGCGAGTTATTTCAAGCATGCTTGCATTTTGTTTCTTTCTGTCTCCACTACCTGAGGAATTCATACTATCATTTGCTCTGTTGGACTGCCGCAGTTTGAGTTCCTCCACCTGCCACTTGGGGGCGACATTACCATATTCTTCCATTTATTAACTGACTCACAACTGCAGGTCCACAGCCCCTGCTGCTCCTTATGCACAGTCCACACTCTCTGGGTAGCTGCAACATCCCATGTCTTTTTCCTTCCCTCCATCTCTCCTTCCACCCCTCCATCCCCCCTACCCCACCACAAGAACAGCCCCGCACTGCTTAAATCAGCGGCGATAAAAACAGATGCCAGATTGAAATGTCACAAGTGTATCTCAAACTGCCAGAACATTAACCTGCTCACCCTTAGGTGCCTAGCTCCAAAGGAGAGGGAGGCACAATAGGGTGGGGGCTGGATGGGAGTAAAGAGTGAGGCTGGGTAAAGGAGACGTGCCATTTATTAAGGGTCCTCACAGGTTATGTAGCGGGGAGCTATACGGGCATGCTGTTGGGAGGAAAAAAGGCAGCATAAGAAAAATGGACAGAAATACTCCACAGTGGGTAGAGGTTGGAGGGAGGAATGGGCATCAAAGCAGAGTGACAAGAATGAGCAGGGAAGAAAAGAGAGGCACAAGGGTCGAGTGGACATGAGACACAAAAAAGTCAGAGATGAGGAGAAGTAAAAGTAAAAGGTGAGGGGTAAGTAAATAGTGAAGAGGAACAAAGTAAAAGATTAAACGGTTCGAGGTAAGATCAGGAGAGTCTGGTTCTGTATGTTGATGGCAGCAGAGGTGAGCATTGATCTGGAAAGAAAGTGAGCAGGGATACAGAGCAGAGAGAGCGCAAAACAGAGTGGATATGTGCTACATCTCAGCGGGGGCGATTTGGTTGATAATAGGCTGATAAAACCTCCGCCTGCTCTCAATGCCTGTCATAAATCTTTAATTGTTACCCTCGTCTCCTCCATCTCCCTCTGCTTTCTTTCTTTCTTTTTTTTGTCTTTTTCACTTGTATAGCTATCTCTTCGGCCTTCAGCTGTACAATAAAACCACCATAGAAAAAAGTCATTGATAAGTTTTCAAAAAAGGCACCACAAAGGGCATCTGCGAAAACAATGGTGGAGGCTACGTCTTCCTGCCAGCAGTGCCAAAGCCGCTGTCTTTGAGAGTCATAGTGGATTCTATGACTAAAATGAAATGTGTGAAGCCTTGAGGAAATTGCTAAATATATTGAGAGGGATAAGGATGAGGGCGGTGCAGGGAGAAATCCTTGACTTTGACATGCAGAAACAGTATTAATATTGTCAAACCTGAGGATTTGTTGGGCTACATCACAACTCAGATGTCTCGTAACTCTCTCTACCCTCACCTGTCCTCTAACAAAAACCCTCATCTTCACTTCCACCTCTGCTCTTCCCCTCATATCCCTCTTCTCCTCTTCACTATCTCTTTCTTCTTTCTGTGTCTCCTCTCCCCTGACACAACAATAAATCATAGGGACTGTGAGGGTCTTGTTTGCATTGGGGGGTAATTATATGTACCGTATGTATGCTCTCAGGCCATGATGAATTAGCTGCCCTAAATAGGACACTCCTAACTGACACAGATGGTGGCACTTGCCTCGCCCACCTCTAGACTAGCTGTTATGGAAACGGTAAATAGGAGAGAAAAGGTAAGAAAATACACAGATTCATGTACAGAGAGCATATGGATGCTTATTTATTGTTAGCTGTTTAAATATAGCTCTTAGCAAAACCTTTCTTTTACCTCAGGAACTTATTTTCTTTAAGCAACAACTATAACTCTCTAAGTGGCTGATTTAGTTTTTCTTCTTTATCTTCTTCAGGCCTGAATATAATTTTAGCATAATTGTTGAGTATCAAACACTCATTATGGCAAAAACACCAAAAAGCTAGCAGCTAGCTTGTTAACATTTAGCTACAGAAGCAAAGTAGTCATCAACTAGATTTGGTGAAGACTTAAAATAGACCAAAAGTAGATTATATATTTGGATTTATATTAGTTTGGTTGGTCCAGTTTGGTCTCATGTAAATAGGCAACAGTATGCTAACATGTTAGCATCAAAGTTCTTGCACTTGTACCCATTCACCTGAGTGGTGTACTATGTTATGATTTTAGTCATGTTTTTTTTTTTTTTATTGTTAAGGACCGAAAGAATGATTTGATTCTCACCATATATTTTTAAATATAAGAGTTAAAACAGCACAAATACAATGTAAAAAAATTAAACCTCCAGGAGAAGATGCAGCAGCAAGATAATTCAGCCAGTGAGCATTGTGGACACCGTGGATGTATGATGTATGATGTATGATGTGGGGCTAATTGATCCTTGGTCTTAAACAATTTGAGAACCACTGATGAACACTAACACAAGAGTCAATGAACTTTCCTTACTGGTGGACCTAAGAAGTCTTTTACATTTGATTAATAGGTTAAATGCATGTTTTGGTTGACATAAGTGTGACACTGATCCTGCCCCTCTACCTGTCAGGTCACTTCTGTGCCTGCTGTTGCTCCACCAATCAGCACCAGTCAAGGTTGCATTTTGGCTTCACAGCTCACATTAAAGGGAGATGGAGGTATGGTGTCCATATTTGTAACAAGATGACTGAATTTCATTTAGAGGGTTTGATTTAATGATCCAGTTCTGCTCCTGCTGCCTCACTGATACAGCTCTCGTAGACACTTTGAAGGAATAGAACCATCATTAATGAAATTAGTAACACCTGTGCTTTTTCTAATTAAAGTCTGGAAAACAAGTTAAAGTACTGTTATGCAATGAACACATTGGAGGACTATTACAAAATCTAATTAAAAAGGTAATTGTCTTGTAGTTTTGGATTTCAGTTGAATTAGTCAGGGACAAGTTTAATAGCCAATTCATTTCTAATTGTAAGAGATGGTTGGACATATCCAAGTACAACTTCCCCTGCTTTTCAGCGATTCAGTTAAAGTGCTCTGTTATTGATATAATGTCAGGGAAAGCTATCAGTATACTATGACAAAACAGTTTTAGTGGCGATGGCTGTGTTCTGCTCAAAACTGATAATCTCACAACATGCACAGAAATGATCTAAAGACTGTGTGAAACAAGTTCATATTAGGGAGGCTGTCTGCATCACTTAGAGTGAAATTAGTTTTTGAACTGCATCAATAATGTATTACTCTGAAAAAAAAAATCTTGTCACTGAATACTCTGTTCGCCTGCAGAATTGATCGATATAAGAGGCTTCGGTAAGAGGCTCTTGGAAGTTTTTAGGGCCAAACAACATTAGATTCATTTGATGCTTTTAATATCTGCAGCTTCAGTGAATTAGCATTTCAGACTTTTGCTGGGGGTAAGAAATAAAAAAAACTTTTAAAACGCAAAATGAGATACTTGCTGACTCCCAGCCAAAGAAAGACGACTCCAGTCTGGCTGTAATGGGATTTAAACAAAGACAGAAGTGGGCTGAGGTAGAATGTTTTTGCTTTTTCGGCATACTCTCCGCTCTGTGCCAACCATTGTCGTCTCTCGGCTGACAAGTGATGTTCTGTGTGTTCCAAACAGCGTGACAGAATGCTCTATCGTTCGGTGTCAGCCGGCCAGACAGTGGCGGGTGGAGAGGAGAGCAGGAATAATGCGACTGGACTCGGGAATACGAAATGAAGGTAGAGAAGGCGAGATGGAAGAGAGGCTTCGAGCAGGGAATGAGGCAAGAAGAGAAAATATATTTATCTTCTGCCGTATGAATAATCTTTTTGCAATCCCCCCATCCCCTAAGTGCACATGCATAATGTTTTTCTTCATCACTGGCAAGGGCACCTGTGAAAATCTGCATGATAGTGGGATGAAATGAAAAGAGTGATAGGAGAAATGCCCTGCAGACATGCAAGGCAGCTTCTATATGTCAATGTGGCACGGTACACGTGCACACACACACACACACACTAACACAGTGGATCAGTTGTATTTATGGCTCCTCTGATGGTCACTATGACAAAATGACAAACAGTGGAAATGTTCCCCGTGTTGCAGTCCACCTGCACACAAACAAGCTCCACATGCATGTGGACACAGAATCTGACACTGAGGCCTGTGAGCACAATTACATGTCGTAGTGCTGGTATTGTTCACTTCATCAGCGTTGAGTCTGTAACACCTTTCCTATTCCCTTGGCTGTGGCACCTCTGTTCCTCACTGTCTCCTTCTCCTCTTCCTCTCTACTTCCTCTCTTTCTCCTTGTCTCATTGGCACAGGCCTCTGCTCTCAGTGGAGGTGTGTGCACATCCAGCTGGTGCGTGTCATGCTCTGCTGCTTGGTACTGCTCAGTAATGGCCGCGGTGGCCGGGAGAGCAGCTGGACATGTACATGTGCACACACATGCTTGGACCCATACACACAGAGAAGACTCACTATTCATTCCTCTCATTACCATATTGCCTGTCTCTCAGAGAGAACAGGACCAGGTGGAGGGTATGTGCTGTTGTTTCACCCTGGAGCGCCATCCAAAAGCCTTGGAATAGCTTTCACTGTGATGACCACTGGCACATTTCCATTTCCATCAAACCACAAAATGCCACAGGACTAAAGGTTTAAGCCTGGACTTACAATAGCTGGATTAAAGCCTAAATTGACAATCGTGAAAAAACCTTTGCAATCAAAATGGCTCAGTAAACAAATCCATCTTAGTTAGTTAGCATGTCTCCCAACGGATGTTTTTGAGACACTGATAACCACATTGTAGAAACTATTTCATACCATCAAGTCAGTGTGTAAGTCAGTAAACAGCCATAGAAACTAGATACTGGATATGCTGGTATGGATTTATGTAGAAGTGGTTTGGTCCACTAGCATTTTGATGAACATAGAGAAAGAAAAACCAATCCTCTGGAGATCAAGATAGCCAAAACCTGTCAGCTTTAATGAACTCATGAATCTACCAACTGTCTTAAAACGTAGCTTTAGCTGAAACTGATGTCTTTAAAAATTCAACCACTAGCATTGCAGCTAGCATTTTGCTCTAAGTTGATGTTGAGATATTAATAATAGCACTTGCAATCCCTGCCTAAAGAAGTTGACTGTTGACCCTTGGAGTTATACTGTTGTAAATCTTGCGTGGTTATTGAAATTTAGATTACATCCCAAAAAGATTTAAATCTGATCCTGAGCTGTAAACAGACATGGGCTTGTTTATATGTTTGAAACCAGAGGCTGTGTGGAACTTTTATTTCCCCATGGGAAAAAAAAAATGTTAGAAGTCACATGAGAGCTTGTTGAGGAATACAGAGCATCAGGCAGCTGCTAGCATAAGCACCAAAGAAGAGATAAGTGTCTCTACAAGAGGCTTCTGAAAACTTTGAAAAGTTAGTCAGAGACGGTTCAAAGAAATCAGTGACAAAGTTGCACTTGAAGATTTTTCTCCATGGTAGAAGATGAGTGAATCCATACCTGCCCTGTTTGGTGGGGTTTCTACATGCACTCTGAATGACAACATTAGTGACATTAGTCTGACCTTGCATGTATGGACTACTGAGGTTAGTCCCAATATGCTTTGTTTGACTTCCTGGTGGATGAACAAAGACTTAAACATGAAAAAGACATTACTGTGTGCACAGGAGTGCCCCACTCCCTTCCAGCAACAATGATCTGTGTGGCCTTGTCAGACCATGTTGAAGCAGTGGAATATTAAAAAGGAGACGGTGCAGGTGGTGCTTGGAGACCGCACATGCAATATGGCCAAAGCTAAAGAGGAGTGTGGTGTTAAAAGCTTTTGCTGTGTAGCACACACACGGCTTGCAAAAAAAAGTGACATCAATCGATATGGATAAAATGTTTGTTTCCATTTTGCTAACTACATCTGAATATCCTCATGTTTATTTTTTTTTATTTTCTTTCCATATTTATAAGTCAATTTTTGAGATGCCTTTGTGTCCCTTTACCTTTGTCTGAGCTGCATTCAAACCTTTTGGCTAGTGTTAGATTTTCTCCTCTAGTGGGGGCTGCACGGTGGCGTAATGGTTAGTGCTGCAGCCTCTGAGCAAGATCACAAGCGTGGGTTCTTTCCAGGTACTCTGACTTCATCCCACAGTCCAAAAATGTGTCAGCCCTTGCAACCAATCCAGGGTGTACTCCGCCGTTCACCTTAAGACAGCTGGGATAGGCTCCAGCCGACGGTGACCCTGGAGAGGATAAGCAGTGTAGAAAATGAATGAACAAATTATTGTTCTTGAGTTCTGCTTTTGCAATTTTTGTACCTCTGCTTTCCCCTGTTTAAAGTTTTTTTTTTCCAGTCATGTTCTGTTATTCCTCTGGATTAAACTTTTCTTTGTACTCTTTCTCTTTTGTCTGTGGATGTGCATTCATGTCCAACTGTTTGTGCAAAGCGTGACAATCCAACATGACATGAGTTTTCTTCTCACACCATTGCCTTAAACAGCAGGGTAACAACACACCTGCCTCACAAGTAATCTGTAACTAAGACTGTGATTTATTTTAGTTTGATGCATAACATGTTGTTAGGTGTTCATGTGTCCTACTCACAGCGAGGTATGTTTTGCATGTGGATTTAAAGGTTTGCAGCAGGTTCAGGTTGGGTAAAATTCTTTGTTTTTAAAGCACTCGGTTCTGCACGAACGTAGACTTTGTTCCACATCAAAGAAGCCATGGATTTGTTAAGGATCATTTCATGTGTGTGCCTGACCAACTTGTACCCATCCCTGTCTGCCACCATTTATCTCTTTGAGACTTCAGTATTTCCAAACCATCTTTCTAAATGTATTTGAGCTGTAATTCTAAAAGCCAGAGACAGATATTCAGCCTTTCTGTTCTTAAGGCAGAGGCACATTCAGAGGAGAGGCTCTCATTCTGAAAGACGACTAGATTTCACCCAGGGGATTACAGGTTGGCATTATTTCAGTGTGAAAAGCCATCAAAACAGTGAGTGCACACACTGCACTGTTAGCTTAGCAGAATGGATACACACAGCTTACCATAAGAGCTCTTTTTATATTATTTAACCTCTTCCAATGCAACAGTCTGATTTTCTTAATTCAATGTAATTGTGTGAGTTGTATAAGCAAGGACCATGGAATGCATTTAGAATTAATATAGCCCACTCCAAAAAATCACAAACCCACACATGCAGCCAACACACAGTAGAGTCACAAACATTGTTACAGCTTTAGAGATATTATTATTTGGAAACTAAGAGAAAGGTTCAGTCTTATTCAAACCCATTTAATGGAATGTAAGAATCACCACTGCTCTGCACGTACTGCCAAAGAGCTCTCCTTGTCAGTCATTAGCTGAGTAAAGTCCTCAGCAGCAATCTGCAAAATATCAACTGCTCACACATCTATCAAGTGCTGTGTATTTATAGACCTCAGATTGGTCTGACATATGACAGAGGGTCATTAGTGCCCTGCCAGGTGATATTAAGAGCTAGTGCCTTCTTCATTCGAAATGTCTGAATAAAACCTGGCAACACCTCAGCCTTCGTTGTTAACATTTTATAATCTGTGTCACCTGCCACATGTAGATCTCAATATTAATGTTGTTTCCACTTCGCTCCGCTCCAATGCCTTTCAGCTCCAGCAATCTGTAGCTCTCCACAGCAGATATACAAGATTTCTACTCTTCACAGATGCAGGAGGAGAACGTGTCAAATCAACACAAGGCAAAACAACATTAAAACATTCAGCATGGAGCAAAACTAACTCTTTGTATTATTTCAGATGGATTCAGAAGTCAGCGGCAGAACTCAGTGGAAATGATGCATTTTCTTAAGTTCTTGTCCTGTCTCAGTAAATAATAGTAGTTTCTGATGGGTGGTCGACAGCAGTGGCTCCCAACTTTTATTTCCCTGGAGCCCCCCCTGCGTGTGTGTGACAAGGCAGCGAGCCAATCAGACACACATACACCAAAAGAGCTAGTTTTTTTCTTCCATTTCTCTTTGGTTTACCCTGAATATGATTTTTTTCTTTCTTTTTTTGTTGTTGTTCTTTTTAAATATCAATTGTAATATATACTTTACTGAGATCAAAACATTTTAATGTTAATTTTACTTTCCATTTAGTGCCAGATCAAAGTAGAAATAATATAAGGGTTCTTCTCTTATAGATCAGGTCTATATCTTGTTATTTTACTAAACAGATGAGCTAGTCTTAAGTTATTTATCTTATTTACATGATGGAATGTCATGTCTGTGTCTACATGCTCAAGCGTTCTCAACCTCAGCTCGTGCGCGGCAGAGTTCTGCTCCGATGCACACAGACACTTGCCTCACACACACACACACACACAGACGAGCACACTCTGAGTCGCGGACAGAGAGTTGGGAAAAGTAATGTGAAACCAACACAAAGGTTGGTTAGTCAATCGAAATTAAGATATAAGTTAATACAATGTGAAAACATGAGTCAGTTGAGTAAGGAAATTAAACGGTAAATCAAGCAAATCTCAAAAGGTAAAACTGATCAGTTTAACTCAACATTTTGCTGAAGTTTGTTAAAATTCTCCAAAAAGTTCTCCAAACTTTTTTTTTTCCTCTTTTGCCTTTGTACCTTGTGTGTTTTACCCCATTAGCAGGGTGAAGAAAACAAAAGCTTTGCAAAGAAAGCACAAATAACAAAAGTTAGATAATCTGGCGCTGTAATTGTGACAGGTGGAGAGCGTCTTGGGTGTCCTGTCAGGCGTTTTGTTTAAAAGAGACGCTGCTGGCATTTGGAGTAGATGGTATCAGTGTTTGCTTTAAAACTCAATTTTAAAGCAAACACTGATACCATCTTCTTCAAGTGCCAACAGCATCTCTTTTTTTCTCCGTAAACTTTGCAAACTCAAGGTCCACCAATCCGTTCTGACAGCATTTTACAGATGTTTCATACAGTATCACCTTCAATATCACTTCCTGGTTTGGAGCATTGTCCAACATCCACAGAAATCCACTCAACAGACTCACAGCAAGAACCCCTTATCAGCATATATAACAAAATAACCAAGAAAAAAGCAACACAAATCATCCTGGACATCACACACATTTTACACAGCCAGTATTTCCTCCTGCCATCAGGTCACAGATACAGAGTCCCTGCATTCAGGACAAACAGAGCCCTGTCAAGTTTTGTCCCAGCACCCACAGGACTCCTGAAGGGTTGATTTCTTGGACTGACTTTTTTGTACATTGAACATTTTTAACCACTCTTTGTTTTTTTTTTTTCTTTTGTTTCTTATTATGCTATGTGTGGGCTGATGTGTGTGTGTGTGTGTGTGTGTGTGTGTGTGTGTGTGTGTGTGGTGGTGGTGGTGGGGGGGGGGGGGGGTTGTATGTACTGATACTGTTGGGTGTGGATACACCCTGCTGTTCCTCCACATGTGAAGTTTGTTAAGTTACGGATAAATAAAGTGCTTTGAATCGTGAAGTGCCATTGTGTTTTTCAATATTTTACACATGGATATAAAGTAGCAACTTGATTGTCCATACTGAGCATGTGCCGATTTTCAAACCACTATGCATACTTATGTTGTAGAAATCCCTAAATCTGTCTACAAACTGCTCAAATGCACGTGAGCTTCGCAAAAACCTAACAAGACGTGCTTAAATGATAAGGTCATCACATGAGGACTTCTCTCTGAAGTGGATCATGACATATCTTTCGGCTGGTCTCAAACACCAAGATCTGCTCATAGCTCTGCCCCACACAAGCCTCCAGAGGACTGACCAATCAGAGGTGAGGGGAGCCTTAGAGCTGACAGAGATGACAGCTTAAACTGTTTCAAAGACTTTCAGACAAAGAGTTAAATAATGGAAATATATGCATAAGGAAAAATAGGGGTTTTTATTTATTTATTCATTTATATGTTTATAGCTGTAAATCAAAGTAACTGCGAGGAGTAGCACAAGGAACAGGAGTAAAAGCAAAAGAAAGAGAAAAAGATTGATGAAAAGTGGAAACGTGTGCAGAGAATATCCATGACGAAGCAACTGAGGTAATAGCAGAGTGTTCAAGATGAGAGAGATGAAGCCGCTCAGGAGCACTTCGGCTTTAAAAAATGGATTTAATCATTACAAAAGGAGTCATATGATTTAATGAGTCTGGCACGTTTTTGTGTTTCAGACACTAAAAATCACACATGCACACACTGTAACATTTCATGCACAGAAATCTCTAACAAACACTCTAAACCAGACAGGAAGTGTCAGTCATACAGGCTCTTACAGAGGGATTAGTTCACTCTTTCCAGCTTTTGCACTTTAAAGCTCACTTTGCAGGCAGTTTCTGTCAACTTCAACCCATTTTGTCCTTTTTTTATACCAATACAGAGCTGACATGCCATGTATCATGATTACAGCGGTAATGACCAACTGAACAGGGTGCAAAGTTTACCTCTATTCATTAGAACAAATTACACTGCAGCTCGAAATAAAAAAAGAGATGGGTTTATTTGGCACATGCAGCATGTTCTGAGCAATTGGACAGGGAATTTGACCTCATGTCCTTTTGATACATGTCCAAAGTGTATTGTTCCAGGGTGTGAAATCTTTTGTGTATATGCTTTAGCTTCAGGGATCACAGATCGAAACAAAAACAAAGAACGCTTTATAAGTGGAGACTGTCAAAGGCTTATACTTGTTTTGTTTCATCTTTTATTTCAGCTGAGGAGCATGACATTGATTCAGAGCTCAGATTCAACAATAACTGCTCTTGCATCCAAATAGCCAGTTACACGTACACTTAAATTTGACCTGCTTATCCTCAAATTTACCCTCCGGTAAGTGTTACTTGACCAGATCTTCTGTGCTTTATATTAAGCCTTTGTGCCCACACTCAAGCTCATTTTGTGTGCCAGTGAAAGGCATGTAATGAGATATTTGCTCTGCTTTTACTGTTTTGTTTAACAAACTTTCCTAATCCTGAAAAAAAAAAAAAAAAAAAACAAAAAAAAAAACAATTGGACATTGGATATAGTGTTTACTCAGGAAATCAGCCTTATCATGAATATAGGGCACCAGTGCACAGCTGTTACTTTTCAATTGGATTTCTTATTTTTGTCGACTAGTTTTATCTTGTATATGTAATTCTCCATCTTGATCAATTCTGGAACAGAAGAATTGTCACAATTTGACACTGTCTGTACTTAAGTGCCAGCACTCTTCTTCACTTGTTAGCATGGGGTCAGTATCAGTAAATCATCTGATACATTCAAAATTCCCACAGACAATATAAGAAGATAAGGCTAGATTTTACTTGTTAAAGAAAGTACTCATATAAAACCCTTGGCATCACTATGCACCTATATAATTTCACGCTAAAATTACATGTAGTAGCTCTGGTGTGTGACGTAAAGATGTCATCAGGCCTTTACTGGAGGACTTGGCTATAGAGTGATAACATGTTCATTCGACTGCTGACAATAAGAGACAGATAAGAGTCAGTGAGAAAAATAACAAACAAAAACAACAAAAAAACAACAACTATCATGTAACATCTGTAAAATGATGCCAGAATCATGTGGTGATAGGTTACGGAAGAGGACTAGGGCCACTGAAAAATAAGTGAGTAAGTGAGTAAGTGAGTAAGTAAGTAAGTAAGTAAGTAAGTAAGTAAGTAAGTAAGTAAGTAAGTAAATAAATAAATAAATATAGAAAGTCCAATTTTTTTTTTAGTTACTATTATTCTGAGGTTAACGTCATAACGTACACGCACATCTGAATGCCCCCTGAAGGTGTTCAAATTTGGCTTTCATAGGCTCTAGCCCCTGTATTGGGACACAGCTCCGGCTTCTGTATGGGTGTTTGGTTTGTAATGGTGACATTTTTAAACTGCAGAAATAAAGTTATATGGGCTGTAGTGATTTATGTTTATCCTCTAAATCTCAGGGAATTACTGTTTACCATCCTAATTAAGACATAAAAATTCAAACCTAAACATTTCATGTAAAAAATGGATATTAAACTAATTGTCACTCTGTGGAAGATAATTGACTTAAAATGTGGGCTTAAGCCAAAAAGGCCAGCAGCAAACTCAGCCTCACTGGGAGGGGTAGCAGGAGGTTAGAGCTGTAAGAAAATAGTAAAAATCTGAGGAAATCTTGGATGTTTCAGCAAGCTCACAGAGAGGAAACAGAGCCCCTTTCAGTCCAAGTCCAAACTAGACTTTGAGTAGAACTGCTGGTCAGTCAATTATTATCCCTCGTTCTACATGATGGCTGCTTGCATAATAGACCGCTGTGCCAATCTCACAATATTACTCATGAACAAATGCCATGGTCAAGCTCAGTGCTGCATGTTTTTTTTTTTTTTTTTAGTGTGTGTGGGTGTGTGTGTGTGTGTGTGTGTGTGTGTGTGTGTGTGTGTGTGTGTGTGTGTGTGTGTGTGTGTGTGTGTGTGTGTGTGTGTGGTATGTCTGTCATCAGCTTGTGAAGTTTACACATGCTGTGTGCATGATGTGTGATGTGATTGTTTGTCAGGAAGATTATCTTTTTTTCTTTTTTTTTTTTTCAATTAAACCATGTGACTATTTGAATTTGCAAGACTTTCGTTTTGTATCAGCAGCTAGTTGGTGCCAGCTGTTTTTGTCTCTTTAAAATCACGTGCTATACAGACACAAAGGATGTAAAATTAAAAAGTTTCTTATAACACAACACATATTGTTGGAAAAAAAAACTAGATAATAGACATCAACATGTCTGAACACTGAACAGTATAACCCCTCAATAGTGCAACAGAATCAAAATGCCAAAGTGAAAACAAACATCAACATGAACAAAAGATTTGTACCTTTTCTCCCCTAAGACAAACAATCACGCTAAAATTACCCTTTAAGGTTTAGCTCTGTAATTTTGCCTCTTTTTAAAGACTCTTGGATGCTGTAATAAGACATAAAAACAACTCCTTTTTTCCTTCAGCTGAAAAAAGGGAAATACTTGCACAAGTGAACCACTTAGCCAGAGTAGTCACATCAGTCACTCAGTCATGTTAGGAAAGCAGCAGCCAGCGGTCTGAGGACTGCTGCTGTGGTAAAACATGTCAACAGCTGACTGGATCGGAAGTTCAGATGAGTTGAAGTTAAGTCGAACAAGCAGTTCTGAGGGAGGGATCACAGCATCTTGACTTTTAACTCTCAAACCACAGTTGCAGAGCTTTTTCTAGCCTCTCTCAGAACCTACACATAGATGGTTCGCACCTATTTGACATGATATGTCATGACTTCATAAAGTATCATAGATCTGCTGGTATCTAGTCTCTTTTCAGAAGGATGTAGAAGAGTTGGGTGAGCAGGCTCATGACAGGTGAGAGCTCACTCTGTTTATGCTGCTTTCTTGCATCCCTATAGGGCTGACTTGACTTCTTAATTTTGATTCAGAATAATAATTATCAAATCCAAGGAAGCAGGGGTCAAAGGATCAAGGTTTAGGGATCAAGGTTTGCTTCTTCTTTCACATAATTGAGTGCAAAATCACTAGTTTTTCCCCCCTAAGTTCAACACATGTTGCAAATAACACAGTACAAATGTATGATTTTTATCTAATATTTCGTTTATGCGACAGTCAAATTGCAAAATGTCTCTTGATCTTGAACATGATCTTAGCTTTAACCATTTTATTTCATTGTATGTGGTGTCCATTGTTATCTGATGGGTGTTTTCTCTGAATGACTGATATCACCCACTGCTTCAATATGAAGTATAATGTTCAGTGTGCATTATAGATGATAGTGTGATTACTGTGCATGCAGTCTGCAGTCTCACACCATTGTATAGACATCTGAAAAGCTATTTCTATTCTATTTAATAACAAGTGACAAAAGCCTCCAACTTATGAGGATGTTAAATTTTCAGTTCAAGAAAGGTTGGAGCAATTCTTCAGTTTTGAGAACAGAGTAAGTTTGCATCAATCAATCAATCAATCAATCAATCAATCAATCAATCAATCAATCATTCAATCAATCAATCAATCAATTTTTATTTGTAAGCACCAATTCATAACAAGCGTTATCTCAAGACACTTTACCACAGAGCATAAAACTCTTCATTTTGTGGATACATATATATGTATAGATACATATATACATATAACGATACACATATACATATATAAACAAATTTATACATCCAACACCCAACATAAATCCAAATATCCAATCATCCCTCCATCATGGTGGAAAGAAAAAAACCTTATGTTAAGCAGCAGGAAATCTTGAATGTGGACCCCAATCTTATGATGAACAGCAAATCCAGGACCATAGACCTGTCGTCTGATTTATTAGAGGTTAGCCTCTTGAGATGCTACATCTCGTTTTCAGGAGGGTCCCCATGTCTGAATGGTTGTGGTGATCATTGTATAGAAGTATAATCAATGATATTCTTACTGAAAATAAGAATTTATGGTAGTAACGTACTCATGGATGCCCAGACCACAAGTGCATCCCTGCCATATTTGTCTCCATTAAGTATAAATGTGTTATCGGCCTCTTAAGATGTGACATCCCATTTTCAGAGGGACCTCATGCCTATGTGGTGATTAAGAAATAGATACTATAGATGTATCAATCATGGATAGGGAGATCAAGTTAATATCTACATTAAGAGCTATAATGATGATGGGAATGGAATGTTCCTAATGAAATGGCCAAATATGCATCATGTCTATAATTACAGTTATTGAGGCTTCAACTAAGAAATTGGGGAAGTTTAACTAGGGTTTGCCTATAAAAGCTTAGTTTTTATTGGAAGATTTAATGTTTTTTTTACTTCTCTGCAAAGCTTCAACTGAACTCACAGACAGTGAAAAGCATTTTAATACCAATGTTTGTAGCTAAAGTTTGCTTAGAGCTATAATATTTAATACAGTAATGGCAGAATCTGCTCTGGATCAGATCAGTGGGTGCTTCATGTGCCTTCTACAGCTGTATCAGTGATATTCAAGAGCTTTCCAGTTGGTTGATTAAATCTCTTTCAGTAGGAAGCAGTTGAGGTGATGTGTGTGTTCCATCTGTGGTCTCTAATTTGAGGGTTATTCTGCACATTCTAAAAGTGCTGCACTGAGTACAAACCTCATCTAAAATCTGTGGGCAAGTTCATTACTGCACATTACTCAAAGGGCTTGAATCTCAAGATGTGCATGCTAACTGCTGCTAAGATATGTCTGTGGCTTTGGAGATGTCAATAAAATGTTCAGAAAAGCCAAATTTTAATTCAACCAGATCTAAATAGACGATTATCGAAAAAGAACAGAAGAAGAAAATCGTGTTCTCCTGTTTTCATATGAAATGGAAAAAAAAGGGACAAATACAGGAGCCCAACACACCATAGACGGAAATGTGAGAAAACCAAGCTAAAAATAACCAGTAGTGACCTTAAATAAAGGGTGAAGAGAGAGGACCCGAAAAATCCTTCTTAGTGATGTTTTCTGCTTTGATTAACGACTATGTACATATATTTATGTATGTTTTTAATCTGGTTTACCATTCTTACAGTCAGCTGCACAACGGAAACATGGATGTGCCATGGAATCTGTACATGGAGGAGGTGGAGAGAAAGGCCCTAACCTCTTTCGAAGGAGCAGCACCAACCCACTGGTTTAGGTATGTAGATGACACCTGGGTCAAAATCCGTGCACATGAAGTAGATGCCTTCACAAACCACATCAACACAGTGGACCACAACATCAAGTTTACTCATGAAGATGTCAAGAACAACGTGTTGGCCTTTCTGGATTGTGCAGTACACTTGGAGGCAGATGAGAGTCTCAATGTAGAAGTGTACAGGAAACCCACACACACTGATCAATAATTACTTTTTGATTCCCACAATCCACTGCAGCACAAGCTGGGTGTCATCAGAACCCTAAACCACAGGGCTGAGAGTGTTCCCTCAAAGAAAACCTGTGGATACCCCAACTGGGCTTTTGTGAAAAACATGAAGAGAACAGACTCTGATCCAGAAAGGGAAGAGAGACACAGGAACCCTGTGAACCCTTACATTGCAAGAGTATCAGAAAAACTGAAGAAGATCTTTGGCAAACATCACATTCATGTTCTCTTTAAGCCTGGAAACACTCTGAGACAGAAGCTTGTCCATCCCAAGGACAAAATTCCAAGACACAAACAGAGTAATGTGGTGTATGCTGTCCATTGCAGTGAGGAATGCTCGGGGAAACAAAACAACCACTTCACAAGCGTATGGCACAACACAGAAGAGCCACCTCCTCCGGTGAGGACTCAGCAGTTCACCTTCACTTAAAGGACACAGAATACTCTTTTGAGGATGGCAATGTACAGGTGTTGGCTAGAGAGGAATGATGGTTTGAGAGAGGAGTTAAGGAAGCCATCTTCACCGAACTGGAGAAACCTTTGCTTAACAGAGCAGGTGATCTATAGCATAACCTTTTAGCCACGTACAATGCAGTGTTAAGCTCTCTACCTAGGAAGTTCTCTAAGCAGCCACACCTGAGATCATGTGACCACAACACCTCACATGACAACAGGAGTTAATGGTTGACCCGTAAGAGGGGGATTTTCTGTGACAGGTTTCAACGACCCACTCATTAAATCCAACTCCTCCCAGTGGTTGTTGTCTCTTCTCTAACAACATATACCTGCTTCCCTCACGAGCCTCCTGAACAAGCTTCTTTGGTGAGAGGTGAAACGTCTTCCCAACTCTTCTCAGTCCAGTTGCCTTGTTCGAGTCGTCAGAACAACAACTTGTCATTAGCTCGAGTTAATGGCTACTGCCGTGGCTTTTAACTTAACTGATGTAAATGGGTTCAGATGAGTGACAGAATCTTATAATGTGGAAAAGTTGTACATGGGCGTTTTTTAGAGCAAGAGGCATGTAACCTCTCAGCCATTCAGACAACCTAGAGTTAAAGATTTGGATATTGAATGGGGGGCTTGCTCTGATGGCATTGCTAACATAGCCACATTTGGAAAACCAATTACACACAATTTACCTGAGGACATGTGATCCTGTGTTTGGCCATGATAAATAATTCAGCTTTAACTGTTTGGGCACAGCGGTGGGTTGTTATGAATTTAAATGCACACATCTGGGAAACTAACAAAATTAGCAAATTAGCTCAGATTTAACATTGAATTGCAACTTTAGTCTTCAGTTAAAACCCTGGTAAAGGCCTCCTATACTGCTCACTTTCAATCATGCATTGAGCGAGCAAACCATGCCAATTGATCAGGCTCATACTTTCAGGAGTGCAAACTTGTCAGCTTTTGGAGAAATTCAGTTTTGGATCCAAAATTGGTAACTTCTGTGATTCATGTAAATCTGCAATGAAAATGTCACCTTTTTCACCTGTGACAAGTTTTCACCCGTGTTTGATTAACAACTTCAAACATGGGCTGCACGATGGAGCAATGGTTAGCGCTTCAGCCTCACAGCAAGAAGGTCACCAGTTTGGATTCTGTTCACCCGGTGTGCCTTTCTGTGTGGAGTTTGCATGTTCTCCACGTGCATGTGTGAGTTCTTTGTGGGCACTTCGGCTTCCTCCCACTGTCTAAAAACATGCTTATCAGGCTAATTGGTGATTCTGAATAGGTGTGAGTGTGAGCATGAAAGGTCGTCTGTCTCTGTGTGTCAGCCCTGTGATTGACTGGCAACAAGTCCAGGGTGTACCCCGCCTCTCGCCCTAAGACAGCTGGGATAGGCTCCAGCTACCCGTGACTCTGAACAGGATAAGTGGTATGGAAGATGAATGAATAAACTCCAAACATTCGCCACAAAATGTCATGTGCTATCAGCCTTTATTTCTGCAAATCCTAGACCTTTAACTCAGGATTGATCTTGAAACTCTGCAGTTGCCTTGCTACATGTGGACTGTGCTAAACCTTCTTAAAGAAGTAAACAGACTTACTCAAAAATGTGACAAAGCGTCAAAGGAAGTTGTAACTATTGTGACTACTGAAGATGTACTTGAAAGAACCAAGGTTGTTATGCCTGGCTCAAATAATGTGTTTCTGCTCAGTATGATGGTTAATATACAGTTACAGGCTGTTCTTGTGTGTCACCATGTTTTTAATCAGACCTCATCAGAACATCTTCAGACAATGGCAGTAATCAAGACTGGCTCTGCAGAACATATAATTCTGCTCTAAGGAATAAAGGCTCTGAATAGAGTGTTTGTGATTACTTTAAAGATTAATTCATCTTGAGCTGTGCCAAGCACAGAACTCTTTAATGGAGCTTTGTGGTCCCCAGTTTAATGTGGGAGCTCACTGAACTTGAAATTTAGTATGAAGGAAGGCGAGCTGTGACAGTTAATTGACTTTAACCATGCAAATGAGAACACCACATCCAATGTTCAAACACGAAAGTCTTATGTAATGTGAGAGTAAACAGTATGTTTTTGTTAAGACAATGCTTTCTTGGTGTACCAGTTCAGTTTTTTTGTATGTTTATTTTGGGCAATGATGTTGATTTTACAAACTATCAACAGAGAAAAGAAGAACAGGATACTTAATTTAAGGTGTTTAAGCTTACTATACATTTTACTCAAATTAAACGTATCATGAGGCATTTCAGTGGCATTTTAAGTTATATGAAGCTATTTTTTTATAATAAGGGAAACAGGCTGCTGATTTGGCATTCAAAGCATTATTTAGTCCAGCAAATGTAAGATGGCAGGACAATTACAAATCACTTAATGTTTTTTTTCTACTCCTGCTCATGTGGGATCTTGTTGAATTCATCATTATCAAAGGCACAGCTAAGCTCCTCTCACAGGTCAAACTCTCATTCTTTCTGCAAGACCTCATTTGAATGCTGATACCTCATCAAATAGCTGGGTGATGAAGAAGAATGGCTGAATAACCCTATCATTTTCAAGACAATATGTCAAATACCTATTTTCATAGAGTCCAGAGGCTTAAGTGATTTGAAATAAGAAATTCAGTGAGATAGATAGTGGTTTTAAGATACTGGTGGGGGGGTAAGAGGACATTAAATTCAAAGGGATAAGATAAGAAGTCTCAACTGAATGGACTGATGAGAATTCAATTTGTTCTCTGACCCCAGATTTTCTCTAGCAGTTGCACTTGCAGCTTTTCCACTTCCAGTGGCTTTGTCCATCTTAAGAATTTTATGTTTACTAAAAGTCTCAACTGCTGTCTTTCTGCCTCTTCTCCACCTCCAATTCACTGCCTCTAATTCTCCACCAAAAAGTTCTATCTGCTTCTTAGTAATCATCAGCCATGCATGGGAAATAAATTGACTTGTCAGTGAACAATTGCTTACGTCTGGATTGCCATCTCATCTCTTTCCCCACTCCCTTTGCTCTCTCCACCACCTACTTCACCTTCCAGGTTTCTTTCTTTCTTTTTTTTTTTTTTTATAAATATCTCTTCCTCCCTCTTTCCCCCTCCTTTTATTTATTTTCTCCTCCTATCATTTTGGTTATCATTTTCTTTCCCGAATGTGTTCTTTGCTTCTCTATTATCCCTCCTCTTGC
This sequence comes from Labroides dimidiatus, assembly GCA_030710495.1. Taxonomy (NCBI): domain Eukaryota; kingdom Metazoa; phylum Chordata; class Actinopteri; order Labriformes; family Labridae; genus Labroides; species Labroides dimidiatus. The sequence goes on from CM061155.1 coordinate 15,498,123, forward strand.
TTCTTCTTTCTCCTGTCCTCTCTCCCTGGCTGGTGGGGTGATGTATGGTCCCTGTCAGCGCCGGAATCAATGGGATGCCGGTTGTTTTAATTTAGCCTGGGAGCCCAGCGGATCCAGATCCTCAGCGTCATGGAAGAGCGATAGCAGTGGCCTTTCTCTCCTCTGTTTGTACTCCCCACCCTCAGTCCTCCCTCGCTTGCAGCATTGATCAACACTTAGCTCTTGCTGGATAACGCTCTGTGGAGGCCCACACCGTATGAAGGCCGGAGAAGAGACGTAAGCTCACCTCCTGTCTGTTAACATGTTCTGGATTTGCTTCAGTACCAATCGATGCCTCGAGTTAAAAGTGTGATGGGGTGGCAACAAATAGATGGAAGCTGCCAGCTGTGCTGCTATTGGACAACTTATTTTAAGTCAAATAGCATACATATTTATCTCAAGTATACATGCTTGAAGCCTTTGAAGACAAATACCTTCAGTGGTATTTTTTGCTGAATTATATTTTCGAATTCCCCATCAGATTTGACCTCAGAAGTTACAGGCAGTATTTTGGCAGTATCTAAATACTTATTTGTCTGTAAGTCGCAATCCAGCCATGACAAAGATTGTTGCTGCTACTTGTTGTTCACCCAGCACTGGCAACATCCATGGACCAGAAACTAGTTGAGTGTTGATGGTACAGCCTCAAAAAGTGGGAGTTCAGAGCAGCAATTGCCCGAACTGTATAGCACTAGCAAACATTGTGCCATATGTTTCCATTTCACAGCTTTAACAGCAGTAACATAGCTCGTACGTGCTAACTGCTGCATTCCACTAATAATCCATTTCTGAAGAAGAAGAAGAAGAAGAAGAAGAAGAAGAAGAAGAAGAAGAAGATACTTTATTAATCTCCCTGGGGAAATTTAACTTAACACTCTAAAATTACGCATTAATTAAGCATTAAGCATTGAAGAGCACAGCTCTAAAGCCTGTTTTTGTACTTTTTCATCAAGTCTGGATTTGTTTAGGTTTGTGCAACTGCAAAAGCCCACATACATAGAAGATGGTGTGTATCTTTTCAAACATTCTAATAAAGAGTTGAACCAGTGCAGACTGTAAACCCGGGCCCAAGGCAGGCATCATTTTTTCTGCGTTCACAACATTTTGTTACCATTGATCATCATTTGGCTTCACTGATTCAGCAGCCATGCACTCTATCATCTCTGATGTCTTCTCTTTTTTTCTTCTCTGCAGTGCTGGGCAGTAACATCACTACAAAAAGCAACATTAGTAGTTTAACTTCATTTTTCAGTCACAGCATGGTAGCGTTGCTGTTTTCAAAATCAAATAACGTTTCAATGACTTTATTTTTTTTTTGGTCATGTAGTGTTATAGCAAACTTTTTCCACATTTTAAAGTAACTGAAGTTGAACTGTTTGAAACGGAGGTACCTGCTGCAGTCTTATCTCATCTCACACTTTTACACATCAGACAGTGACGCCATCTCCAAACGCCCACATGACTGTGTAGAAACAGAGGTACTGTCGTATTATGATCACATCACAACAAGTTCGACTTCACTTTACACACACACACACACACACACACACACACACACACACACACACACACACACACACACACACACACACACAAATGCATACAAACATAAGGCTATATATAGGGAAAGGTAGGTTAAAAGGTCATTTATTTTCTATACCGCTTTTTCTGTTCAGGGTCGTGGGTGTCTGGAGCCAATCCCAGCTGTCTTAGGGCGGGGGGGTGGGGTACACCCTGGACTGGTTGCCGGTCAATCACAGGGCTGACACATAGAGACAGACAACCTTTCACGCTCACACTCACACTTACAGGCAATTTAGAATCTCCAATTAACCTAGTGAGCATGTTTTTGGACTGTGGGAGGAAGCCGGAGTACCCGGAGAGAACCCACGCATGCACGGGGAGAACATGCTAACTCCACCAAGAAAGGCCCACGGTGCCTGAACCAGGATTCAAACCAGCAACCTTCTTGCTGTGAAGCAACAGCACAAACAGCTGCGCTACTGTGCAGCCCAAAAAATGAGATAACAGTAATACAAAAATCTTTTTTCTTCAGTCCTACTTTTAACATTAACAAGCAAATGGCTCAAATAGAAAAAAGGGCAACAGTGTGAGCATAAACAAATAAAATATCTAAATCTTACACTGAAGATCAAAACAGAGTTAAGCAGAAGATGAAACAGCAACTTGAAAGAGAATAGAATGATTTTACATGGACTTAAGAATTAAACCTCCATTTAAATCAACACTTAAATAAAACAATTAACCAAGTGTTATGTAACTTTTGGTGAACATCCAAGTTCTGTTTGAGACAGTAATGGCTCACTTTATTCGTGTATGTATAAGCAGATTATATGAAATGTAACCTGTTATGAACTTAATTGTAAGTGGTGTTTGTTAATATAAGCTTCTGATTATACACTGGTTTGGAGCACTGAGAGCCAAAAATATTGTTTAATAATAAACACATTGTCTTCGTTTAACAGACAGTTTCACTAGTCCCTGAAATTTATTGGGAAATAAGTCGGTTCAGTGTGGAGAAAAAAAAAACATTAACTTGAATGTATTAAGCTACTTTGACCATATTGTTGTAGTTTAGCTTGTTACATTTCTGTGGGTCATAGCTTCAGCATAGAGAAACTTGATTTAACACAGAGTAACTGGTAGCATGCTAACTTTGCTTCTTTGAATTAACTGCAGTGAGAGCAACTGCAGTTAAAAAAGAGCAAATGTGAAAACTATAAACTCACCACATAATGAGCACTCAAGTTGCACTGCCAAGTAGCGATTTGTCGGACTGTAGTATGGCATTCATAGGTTTGACTACAAATTGGAGAGTCTCAGCTACATGGGTATGCTAATGACAAAGCTTTGAGTGTGTAGCTCATGCACACCAATGCAAGTGGCTAACATAGCTTGTTAACAACCAATTTGTGCTGCAATTACAGTTTTTACCAAATGGTACAGCTCAGCTAACTGAACATGTGCCAACTAACTGCATGCTACAACCACAGTTTTTAGTTTTCAGCTGGTTTTCAGTGCAATTCATTGATGATTTACTACTGGCAGCAGTGCTTGCTAACAGAGCCAAGGAACAATTGGTTAGTGTTGTATGCATAGCTTTAACAACAAATGTAAACATCTTGGCCAACAGTTCAACTGTTTGCTTGAACACAGACCACTGAAAGAATATTAAAGCATTAAATCAAATGTTCCTTGAAATCAGTCTTGGATGACTCAAACCCACATTCTGGCAACAACTAGCTGATATTCGCTAATGCCAATGGAGTCAATAAAACTATGACCAGCAATCTTGACTATGAACTTGCAAATTATTTTTAGTTCAATCTTAGTTTCCTAAATGTTTTGATGGGTTATTTTCAACTAGACTTTTAATAGTCCCTTAAATCTGAAGCACTTATACATATTATGTATTTCAAGCTAAATGTAAAAAGGATTCCATTGCTCACCTCACACAAGTGAAATTTATACTGATGGACAGATAAACAATTGATAATGGGCTGGAAGGTAAAAGGTTGGATGAGCGTCATTTGATCCATGATCTGATTCTCATCAACCCCTATGCTACCGACAGCTCCTCCGCTCCTTCTGTCTCATATCATTTTCCTCCTTTTCGTCATCTCCAATTCTTCGCCACCCATCATTAATACAAATCATCTCTGCCCATATTCCCCAATGCCAGGGTTGAACGAAAGCTGTCATGCAAAGCTCACATTGTGGGGCTAAAGTAATTAAAGTAACTACTTTGAAACAAAGGAATGAAAGAGGACAGCTTTGGAGAAAATGAAAGAAATGTGCAGGGAAAGAAGGGGAAGCAATCAGAGAGGTGGGTTCCACCACAATGACTCTGTTGATGAGAAATGTGCTGTACTCCAGGGTCATGTATTACTGGGTTTTAACAGATGTATGCATGGCGTGACACAAAAGGTTGGAGGCGTTCTTTCTTTGTTTAAGTCACAGCACATTTGCATCCCAGAAATGCAGAAATAATACAACTGCATGTTTAGTAGAAGGATTATTGTGTAGGCTGTTAAAAAACAATGACTGCTTTTGTTTTCATTTTCTCTGGATCTTTTCTTTTGTTACACAAAATCACTTAACCCATTGAGTCAAAATGGTAATTATTTTACATCATAAATAAATAAATAAATATCTGTGATCAAAAGTAAACCTGCACCATGGGGTACTTCCTCAGCAATAAAGCCTCAAAGATATTTAAAGGATGTTGAATGTTTTTATTGACAGCCAAACATAAAAGCCAACTCGTTCTGGCCAATTTTTTACATCCAATCTATACACACTCACTGGCCACTTTACTAGGCACACCTGCCCAACTGCTTGTTCACGCAAATTTCTAATCAGCCAATGACATGGCAGCAACTCAATGCATTTAGGCATGTAGACATGGTCAAGATGATCTGCGGCAGTTCAAACTGAGCATCAGAATGGGGAAGAAAGGGGATTTAAGTGACTTTGAATGTGACATGGTTGTTGGTGCCAGACTGGCTGGTCTGAATATTCAGAAACTGCTGATATACTGGGATTTTCACACACAACCATCTCTAGGGTTTACAGAGAATGGTCCAAAAAAGAAAAATTATCCAGTAAGCAACAGTTCTGTGGGTGAAAATGCCTTGTTGATGCCAGAGGTCAGAGGAGAATGGCCAGACTGGTTCGAGCTTATAGAAAGGCAACAGTAACTCAAATAACCACTCATTACAACCGAGGTATGCTGAAGGGCATCTCTGAACACACAACACGTTGAACCTTGAGGCAGATGGGCTACAGCAGCAGAAGACCACACTGAGTGCCACTCCTGTCAGCTAAGAACAAGAAACTGAGGCTACAATTCACACAGGCTCACCAAAATTGGACAACAGAAGATTGGAAAAACATTGCCTGGTCTAATGAGTCTTGATTTCTGCTGTGACGTTTGGATGGTAGGGTCAGAATTTGGTGTCAACAACATGAAAGCATGGATCCATCCTGCCTTTTATCAATGGGTCAGGCTGCTGGTGGTGGTGTAATGGTGTGGGGGATATTTTCTTGGCACACTTTTGGCCCCTTAGTACCAACTGTGCATCGTTTCAACACCACAGCCTACCTGAGTATTGTTGCTGACCATGTCCATCCCTTTATGACCACAGTGTACCCATCTTCTGATTGCTACTTCCAGCAGGATAACGCGCCATGTCATACAGCTGGAATCATCTCAGACTGGTTTCTTGAACGTGACAATGAGTTCGCTGTACTCAAATGGCCTCCACAGTCACCAGATCTCAATCCAATAGAGCACCTTTGGGATGTGCTGTAATGGGAGATTTGCATCATGGATGTGCAGCCGACAAATCTGCAGCAGCTGTGTGATGCTATCATGTCAATATGGACCAAACTCTCTGAGGAATGTTACCAGTACCTTGTTGAATCTATGCCACGAAGGATTAAAGCAGTTCTGAAGGCAAAGGGGGTCCAACCCGGTGTTAGCACAGTGTACCTTATAAAGTGGCCGGTAAGTGTAGTTTTTTCTCTAACTGGCTGTGAGGAAAGCTGTTATTTGTCATTTAAAAAAACATGACCTTCATATTTAAAAAATAATATAATGCTGTTTTAAGTAACACAGCTTAGCAGCAATGCAGTCCAAACAGTGTTAACTATAGACTTCTGCTTGTTTGTTAACTAGCATGTGTAACAAACATAGGATATAACCCTGGTACCCTGGTAAAGGCCTGCATGATACAATTTTAAACCATGGACATTGGATTTGCAGTTTTTGGCATGCATGTGACCCAAAACATGTCGCACTGCAACTTTTTTTAAAGTAAACTTTAATGAGAATCTTCCTCAGTGTCTATGAATACTTTAAAAAAACATTTGTTTGAAACTATATTAGAGCAATCCTGCACAAGCATGACTCTCTGCGACTCCAGTCAGTAAACGAGCACAGTGTCAAGCTGCTGTCAGAGAAATTGCTAGAAAATGCTAAATTATATGAGGCAGCTTTTGGAGTGAATGTTTTCCCATTATTAGTGGCACTTTGGCTCAGTTTTCACTCTGTTTTAGTGGCCACACATCAGCCAACATGGCAGCAGGTTTCCTTTTTGCTGTGTCATTGAGGCACATACTGTGTGGCGCTGTATGAATCACAGTCAGAACAAGAAAAAGCTTTTGAATCAAAAAGTTGCAATGAGGGGCTGCACGGTGGGGCCCTGCTGGCCTTTCTGTGTAGAGTTTGCATGTTCTCCACGTGCATGCGTGGTCTCATCAAATTCAAAATGAGTGCATATTTGCGAAAAACAAAGTTTATCAGTTTGAACAGTAAATATCTTTGTAGTTCATTCAACTGAATATAGGTTAAACAGGATTTGGAAATCATTGTGTTTTTTTCTTGTTGACATTTTACGAAATGTCCCAACATCACTGGAATTGGGGTTGTAGAATAAAACAGTCACAAAGGATGGAATTTGCTTAGTGCACTTAAATGTAAAATTGAAGATTGGCTATATGGAAAGGATTTCAAAGTGGATGTCGAACCAAGAAACAAAGAGAGTACAGGCTGACTCGTGCACAAAGCTGATCAGTATGCTGTGGATGAAATGAAACACATTGCAATTTAATATCAGTGAGAATCAAATTTTCATTAACGTTGATTACCATGCAGAATTAATCCTAGAGCACCTTTTCACCCATATTCTACAATCCACCGGGTCCTCAAAGAGACCAATTAAATTGACCATGAAACATGGAAAAAAACATGGTAGAGAGATGACAGTCTAGATGGTGGCAGGTGCCATCATGTGGAAATTTACACGGCACACAATGACAAAGTGGAAAAAGGAGCGTTGGCAGTCTGTGGGATTGATGGTTTGTCGGATCAGGGGTGTTAAGAAGTTGGCCTGGTGTCAGAGAGCACCTGTGCTGCTCCCTGGATGGCAGCACACTCCATTTAACATTACAACGCTGTGAATTTGTCAGAGGGAACCAGGCAGAAGAACTGTTAACTGTTATTTCAAGCTGCCAACTTGGATCTGTATCACACAATGCCTCACAGGGCTTCTCCGTCGGTGACACAAGAAAGGAAACATGTAGGTGGTACACAAAGAGTAAGGGATGTACTGGAAGACAGATCTGGCATTATCATGAATAAGACGAGGCTTTGCACCTGTTGCCGTAGGGGAGAAGTAAACAAGAATAATCATAAGAGACGTAAACAATTTAAGAGGTTCTTAATTTGAAAGAGGCAGAATCATCCCTGCATGTGAACAGAAGACAAACGTTCATGCTAAATGATGTTGTTCAAGACAGACTGCAGCACCTGCTTAATTTTGTTCAACTTTCACTCAAAATTACTTGGAATAAATTGTTGGGAAATACAAAGGAACTGAACTGAACTTTAAATTGTTTACAAATGCACATTAACTCTCTCTCTTTCTCCCTCTCGCTCTCTCACACATACACACACACACAAATATACACACACACAATCCAATTCAGGTTACCATCCGTTCCACACTCCCTACTTTTTATCAAAGGTGTTCAAAACTGTGCATCCTTTTCCCTGAAGCAGCCATGTGTGACTCAAACAGCACAAACTTTAAAGCACAAACTTTACAAAATGTCAGGAGCTGCAGGGCCAGATTTTCAGCCAAAAAAACACGCTTTGATTTCTCTTCGTTGTTGCTTGCAGTTTTGAGGAATTGGCATCTTTGGATTGAAGCACTTAAATTTTCTTGTGTGGTGGTTCAGTCACATTTTTTGAAATGTTAGAGTAGCAGATAAAGCTACTGAATAAACATGCTTCTTTCCTGTTCTTTCTTTTTTTTGATTGCCTTTTTTCATTATGTCACCACTTTAATCAATTTGCAGGCTAAGAACTCTTTTTTCTTTTTTAATCATTAAGACAATTATTGTTTATTTGGCACCAAAGAGGGTTAGGTTAGCCTGAGCTACTGCTGAGAAGGGGGCGGTTATAAAGGGGCAGTTATAAAACCAAAGAAAAGCACAATGCCCCCTTTTTTAAACATGCTGGAAAGAATTTGAGACTGTGGTAAAATGGACAGTAGTAAAGTTGTTACATCCTGAATAAGTCCTGAGTGAATTATTGTGCTGACTTTTTGCTGAAGCTGTAAATACTTGATAGCCCTATATTCCAGTAATATATCAGATGGGTCAAATATGATCAAATCAATGCTGAAAGAGACCAAGTGAAAGAAGTCCAAGCCTTCTTTTAGAAAGTTCATTTCTTTTGATTCACTTATGCTGCACACTGTCTGCTTTGCTTCAGCTCTACAATAAAGATCTTACATCTCTGTGAATCATAAGTTTCTCTGTATATATACCACAGATATGAGCCTGTCTCCGACTTTCATTCCATCCTGAGTCTCTATCCTCCTGAGTCCAGGGTAAATGGACTGCACTTATATAGCACATTTAACGTCTTCCAGCCACTCAAGCACTTAACACTAAATGTCAGAACCTGCCCATTAACACACACTCATGCGGTAGTCATGATGCAATACAGTGGCTAGTTATTACCAAATACACTTCCAAACTCACACTCTTCAGAATTCATTTTAAATTCCCCAAGGGTACCTGTACAGACAGACAACCGCAAACAACCAGGCTTCCTATCCTGTACGTAGAAAACCCACCCTGCTGCTTAGCTACAGCCTTATACCAGAGTCTCATGTGACTTCTACATGACAAAAAATGGAGGTGAAGCAGCTTTTGAAGACAGTCACATTCATTGTTTGCACAATGCATCGTCTCCCTTGTTTACTTATCCTCTGGAATGTATGTCCAGTGACTTTGCACATAGTCAGTGGAGTGGGCTGTGGACATGCACTCCAAGACTTTGTTTCTATACATCAGTCCTAAACTTGCTCTCCCTTGAGGGCAAATTGAGCTGCTCCCGAAGTCCCAACTTTTTGATTACTGTGTGATGGACTGATCTTTGACAGATAAATAAACTCCAACTAAACTAAAACAAAGTTTTAATGTTAAAGTTTTCAGTACTGCTGCATCATCATTGTTAGCTGTTGCTGACAATATAAAGTGGTCAGGACACTGGGGCTAGGGCCTGCTTCCACCAACAGGGTTTTCTATGAGTTCTGAATTTTAACTTGGAACCAATAAAAATTAAAACCAACATTTATTTTTCTTTCTCTATCTTTTAATTTATTTATTTATTTTGCTAATGCTACTCACAGCAACAAAACAACTGTCAGTTACGCTTATCACTGATGCAGCTGTCACTTTAAGATTTCCCACTTCACAAACCCCCATCACTTTGATTGGTTAAACTTAATGTCATTTCAAGTGGAATCAAAATGGGTTGGAACTTTTCATGTCAACTTTGTCTACAACAGGTATATATATATATATATATATATATATATATATATATATATATATATATATATATATATATATATATATATATATATATATATATATATATATAAAATTCTGTCATTCTTGTGTTATTCTAGCACTATGAACTGTGGGAAATCTTCACCACAATGAGGAAGTGAACTATTGTATGTTTCTGAAGTCAAAACAAGAGAGGTCTATTCAAGATTAAAACAATTTTACCAGCACATCATAGAAGTAAGAGCCTTAAACTCTTAAACCACACATCCCTTGTTTTTTTTTATTTAATCCAGATGATCATATTGTTTTCCTTTCGCATGCACATTTCAGTAGTACACAAGATTTAATGGTAGACTAAAACCTGTAAATGATTGGCCTAACACTACCCATCTTTTCTGACAGACCCCAGTTCACCGATGAGTTGTGTTTTTGTACAGTACAGGTAATTGTAGGAGAAAATGTACTGTCAGATGTTCCCAGAGCTCTGCCTGGACGAGGTGAGTGAGGACAGATAACCAAACCAAATGAACCTCAGATAATATATCTGTTGATCTACAGAAACAGTTTCCTGTGGTTGAATTTTTATTCTGCTCCAGAGGAGATGCAGGGTTCATTCAGAGTTTTGTCTGTGGTTTTTTGCTGCTAGAACAGAATAAACCACTTTTGCTGCGACTGACATCAACCTTCCGCGATTTTTTTCCCCCTCTTTTTTAGAACTCAAACATTTTTTTCTTCATAGAAATTTGACAAAAATCAGATACTTCTACTGCTTTACCAACAACAAAAAGTGAATTTTGGGTGTACAGTGAAATTAAACCAGAAGGACATCATTCAGGGAAAAATGTTTCAATTTTACTATTTTACTGCTGTGCTTCAAATAAAGTTGAGTTTGTACACAGATGTTAAATTTGTTATGCATGTTATTATCAGGTCAGGTGTCATGACTGACGGATTGGACAGGGATCTAAGATATGGCCTTTATAGGACCCACTAATCTCTGAAATTTGGAAGTTTCTTTGCACTCAGGCCCAGGAGTGTATCCCCCCTTTACTTGTTAACACAACTCATACATTCAAAAGAGGTGCGCAAAGAGGTCTTTTAAATAAATAATTCTGGATAGAAATGGGCTTCAAGCAAAAAATCACAACTCAAAGCTCAGATCAGAAGCAGTTAGAAAAAAATGTGGTTAAGAAAGGAAAATCAAGTCAACAGAAATAACTTCATTGAACATGACAGACAACAACTCAACAAATACAGAATCAATACCAAGTGGAGGCGGACAAACATTTGTCACGGCAGTTATTCTGCAGAGACTGGAGATGGCTCTCGGTGGACAAAATTAATTTAACAACTTCCCCTTTATTAACCTGCACGGTTAACAGAGAAAACACAATCTGCAGCAACACTCTGAATCAAATGAAAACTTTGTGTCGTGGTTTTTCTCATCCAACGTGTGCTGATGGATGCAAACATCACAGTGGTCCAGTGTGTGATAGAAAAGAGAAATCAAACAATGGTTTTGACAAGCTGTCCGGAGAGAAGAAAACAGAGTGAGAAAAAAGAACACCACTGAAGAAGAGAGATGAAAGTGCAGAGAGGATGCTGTTTTCTGAGATGGGGGTACCTGACATTCCGCTTTACTTTCTTGGAGGCAAGATACAGGAATGGAGTGACTTGCACATTTGTATCCATACACACACTCACCCTGTCACGTAAGAGAAAGTGCATAAGGAGTGGAAGGAGAGGGCAGGAAGGGGCGGTTGGTCGCTCTGACATTTCAAGGAAAGTTGTGGCTAAAGTGTGAAAATGTTATATAGTTCAGCCGGAGACATCTATCAAAGTCAGGTAAAGTTTCCTAACAGAGAACAAGAAAATAATTATTACAGCATCACATCACCCTTTGTCTCTGGCTTTGTTTAAGGCAATGATTTCCCCACTCCTTTTCCATTCGCACATAAAAGTGCCTCAGAATATAAAAATGGATAATAATTTGAACACTTTGACGGATACAACTCTCACAAAGTGCTCACAAAGGTGAGTAATTCTGGCTGTACTTTTGCTCTCCCATTTTGCCAACTATATTTTTCTGATGGAGTTCAAATAATGTGGAACATAAAAAGCAGAGTAAAGGCATCAGAAGCGGCACAGATACTTCTGTAAAGCCACTGCTGTCGGCAGAAAAAGATAGGAAAACAGTGGGTGCTAGATGATGGTCAGATGCACACATGAACAAACACATTTGCCCTTTGGGTAGTCAGAAATGTCAAGAAATACATCATGTGTCAGTCACTGGCTTAAGATGGAAGTATAGAGTGTGAAGCATGGGACTCCTCCCTGCAAGATGTTTCACCACAGGGCACCACATCTAACGCACAGCAGTGGCCCTGCAGCTAGCAAACAGTCATCACAAACTGGAGCTGCAGGACTGGAGCACCCCACCACTCTACCATGAGCCATACCCCGCCTCCTCCCACTCCTCCTCTCAGCCATCATTATGTCTGGGTTTAGTTGCTTAAAGGCCATGCACTACCATTTGGAAGAAATAAAAAGTGCTTGCCTGGACACAATGCAGAATCCTGGCAGAGGAAATCTTGTGCCTGCTGTGTTGCCCAAAGGCGTGGATATGTCTATGCTGCACAGTGCACCATCTAGAGCAGTGCTCATAGCAGAAATGAGAGAAAGAGATGGAAGAAAGTGGGAATCCAAGCCATATAGCCACCCACTTGCATGTATACACCATCCGGCTCATTACCCAGCTACAAACCAAAAATTTGGTCACAAAAGCTGATTTTAAGATGGTTTTTGGGCCTGTGTCCTTTAGCTCTGTTTTGTCCTGCACTGGCAGCATCTATTTGCTGTTCTAAACCATAGTAGTTTAGTGTTTGTAGCCCAGAGCATTCTCACTAAAAAACAGTTTTACCTCTTGAAAACTGCCACTCATCTGTGTAACTTCTCGACCGCTGACCGACTAAATTCAAGAGGTGGTGGGGCTTCTGAATAATATTGTCAGCAACTTTGGCAAAGTGTGCAGAGAAAAGAATCTAACCACGCTTATATCAAATCCTTTTTATTTATTTATTTATTTATTTTTATGCATACGGTGAATGTGGAAACAAATGGGAAGGTTACTACCGAGGCAAGCAGAGTGCCACAAAAATAACCTATTGATTATCTACAACATAACCTAGCAACAGTAAGGTCTGGTGAAAAGTGGGGGCAAATGGGCACAGACCCTTATTGATCTTAAAATTGTGTCTAACAGCTGCTTATCTGTTATAATTATTTTATATTTTATTTGATGCAGTGTTAAACAAGGTGAATCTGTGGGAACATACTGTAAGTGTTTACACTTCTGTCCTTACAAAGCGCATAAAGCCCCTGAGCTTTGCTCCAAAAAAGCATGTGGTACTTTGCAGCAATCAGCAGCTTAGAGATGCTTTCACCAGCTCTGCTGCCATTGACTGAATTGTAGGACAAGATCTTGTTCTGCTTTAACTTTTGGCTCATGTCAGAGTTTTGTATTCCCAACATGGTCTTCCCATTTGGAATGCCAATGGGAACCAACACACTGTCAGCAGGCGAGATGAAATGTTCTGGACTCTTATCCGGATTAGTCCCTGTTCTTCTGTTTTTTTTTTTTAACCATTCAAAATCAAGTATTGTAACTAACACATTGAGGTAATAAAGAAAAAATGACATTCCCTGAAAAACTATTCTAAAATTAATGGTTTATTAAAGCCTCCCTGACTATTTACAGAGCTATAAACTTGGATGAAACCTAATCTGACAAAATGCATGACGTTTTTTCCAAATGTTAAAAAATTCCCTCATATTGTGAAGGGTAGGCCATTTGCCAGAGCGTGCAGCCAAAGGCAGCCACTATTAAGGCTGTGAAGTAGAGCTCATCATGTTGTTTGACAGTGAATTTAATTATATTTTGAAATCATGGGTAAAAATAAAGATGATACAAGGCCTCATTTCAGTAGTTATTTTCTCAGTAGGGTTTTTTTTTATAAATGTATCAAAATAAGGCACAGACCCTGATCAAAAACGCTCTACCTCTGTGATTTACAACTCCATTGACTCCCTTAACCCTGATCAAATGGCTCGCCTAAAACAGACCTGGGAGGAGGAGTTAGGAATATTGATATCAGACAACCAATGGGGTCAAATTCTTAAACTAGTTCACTCATCTTCCATGTGTGCAAGGCACAGTTTACTACAATGTAAGGTTCTTTTCAGAGTGCACTACACAAATGCTTGGCTGGCGAGGATCTACCCAGGTACCAGTGACAGTTGTAATAGATGTAAGCAGTCACCTGCTAACCATACACACATGTTCTGGTCCTGTCCGAACCTTGCTGGCTTTTGGCGTCAAATTTTTGATACACTTGCTGTAGTGCTTGATACGGATCTTATGCCTGAGCCTTGCGCAGCCCTGTTCGGCTCCTCCCTTTCTACAACACCTGACCTATCTCCGACAAAGCGCCGGGTATTAGCCTTTACAACCCTACTGGCCAGACGCCTTATTTTGCTTAGGTGGAAACAGGCTCTCCCCCCTTCACACAACAGCTGGCTTAGAGAGGTCCTAATTCATATCAAACTTGAGAAGATCAGATTGTCACTTGTGGGTTCTGGTAATATTTTTTACGAGACCTGGCAGCCCTTCTTGGAGTACTTAGATAGAACTATTATTCACCCAGAAAGTGACTAAGTGCCCCCCCCCCCCCCCCCCCCCCCCATGGGAAGGGGTAATGGTTAAGTGTTGTTCATTCTTAGAAGCCGAGCCGTTTCGGCTAGGATTAAGTTTGTTACCTTTCCAGACTACTCTGTGTAAGACAAACCTTTTGCTAACTTTCAATTGCATTATCTGATTACATTGTATGTGTCATACATTGATGTGCATGAACAAAAAAAAATCCAATAAAAAGTGTTATAAAAAAAAAAAATAAGGCACAGAAGAGTACAACGATCTCTGTAACGGCTCCAAATGATAAGAATGAGGCACCTGCACTCCTTTGCTGGTGTATGAGTGAGTTTATTAAGGGCGTGGTCACACTGGCCAACCGCACTGTGCTCAAGCATGCTTCAACCCTAAAGCCCAGTTCTTTTGGCCAGTGTGACTACAAGTTTACAATGCTCTGGCATGGTTCACTGCTCCTCTTTGGCATGCTTCAGAGAGGTGTGCTGAATAAAAAACCAAAACATCTTCCTAAACTGTAAAAAAAATAAATCTCCAGACTGAAGCACAACAACTTTGAAGCTCTTTTACTGCATTCTTCCATCATCTGTCCAGAACAGTGTATTTTTGAATTACTTTGGTGCAATGCCACTGGGTAAACTGCATAATACCCTTATCTGATCCAATATCTGCCAATACAGGTAAATCAGTACCGGCATGTTTTTTCTTTTCTTTTCTTTTTCTTTTTTCTTTTTTTTTTGGACAAGAAAAATGAAGAGGAATTATTCTTCAATCAATTTGAAAATGATGTCAGCAACACTTAGCTTCCAAGGCACATTCCAAGTCGTGTGTTTGCAATACTTTCAGCAGAGTCTGCAACACATGTAGCAGAGTATCAAAGCAGAGCAGACTGCACTCAGTTCAAGACTAGATTAAAGATGTTACATAATGTATCTCATTCTGTGTTTTTGTGAGAAGTGAGCTTTCAAAGTACTCCTGCAAGTTTTATCAAACTGAATTTTGTTATTCAGCTTGAAAAAAAATTGACTCTGCCTCCATCATCTGTAATCAATGAGTGTTCTCCATCCAAGAGACAAGTATCATAGTTGTCCAAAATAAATAAATAAATAAATGAAAAAACTCAAATAAAGGTCAAGCTCTAGCTCCCCAGTTTAACATGATGCAATAGGCATATGATCTTTGCTAAGAGTGTAGTAGAAACTAGAAAAGGCTGACCTTTCACTCCATATGGATTCACAATTCCACCAGAGGCCAAAACATTTCAGAAAGCAAAAAAGTTATGCTTTCTTTTCCTCTATTTAAAGTAAACTTCTCTTTTTGAGATTGATAAAAATAGATTTATTTTTTTTACATATGAAGTTTGGATTCAAAATGGGTTAGTGGGAATATTTCAGTGTTCAGACTGAATGATTAAACACACTGACCAGGCATTTTTGAGGACTGACAGAGAGATCTTTCCTGTAAGGCATCAATGGGCAGAGTCACACAGTCAACACCACATATAGCAGTTTGGGAGTCTAGATCTCAAATATATTCATAGCATGTCAGGAGAAGGGCTTGCCAGTGTAATCCCTATCGCCAGGAGCTTGGCACTGTGGCTTAAACATGGTTGAGAGGACTCTCCCCAGCTCGCTATAAATCTGTGACTTTTGTCTCCCTGGGAGCCAACAGGAGCCTCTCTCTGCCTTGTTATCTTTATGTCTCCCATTGTGAGAGAGCTGATTAAGAGGTGCTTGATTTAAAGTGTCCTTCCCTCTTCCCCCCTACTTATTCTGCATTTTTGTCTTATTCGTTTCAGTTCATTTTTTTTTATCTCCTAATTCTCAGTCTCACACTTGTTCGCTGGCGTTACGCTTCACTTCCTTGTGAGCATCAAATCATGGCCTCCCATGAACACGCTCAGCTAAATAATGCGTGCCCACAGACACACACACAGACACACACAGACACACACACACACACACACACACACACACACACACACACACACACACACACAGACACACACATGGCAGTGAAGAAGATTCCTCCTACTTATGAGGATCTGCTATGATTGTGGAGGCGGTTTTGGGGAATTCATGTCTGTTGCTGCTTAGGAATAAAAAAAAAAAAAGAAAAACAGTGTGAAAGAAGGCAAGAGCAGCAGGAGGGGGAGGGGGGGTAGCAAGGTTTTATGTCACTGTCCTGTAAATGATTACGGTTTTTCTGAAGGGCTCGCCGAGTTTGTTTTGATGTTTTTCCACATCAGCATCTGCCTGCACTGGACAGCACTTTTTCCTCTCAGACAACATTCAGCCCACTCACATCACTCTCTTAATGATAACTGTTATGAATTGCTAAAATATCAGTATGTGGGATATTTTCCTTATCCTCACAGGTTTTGACAGAGTTTAAATTTTGGATCGAGAGACAGAGGTGAGATTTGATACACAGAAGCTGAAACAGTAATCCTTTGTTGGTTGTCGGGCTGTTTTTGTCACAATTTTTCTCCTTCCCGACCAAGTGCAGACAATGCCTGATTATCTTAAGTTTTATAAGATAATCTCATAAGATTATCTTTAGGTCTGGGCTGTTAAGATTGAATTTATCCCAATAATTGCGTTTAAAACAAGTCGGAGCTGACAATCATAATTATTAAACTTGTTCAATATTAATGACCAAAAATCTTCATGTGTGGGGAAAGCTGACACCCCCCGAGTCACGTCTCCGTGATTGGGGAAGCAGTTGTAAACAAATCAAGCATGGCTGACCTGACATGGAAAGTTTGGTGGACATCAGAAATGGAGGACCAACTTGTTGAGCAGTGGGAAGCCCGAGAATGTCATTTCAATGTCTCTGTACCACAACTGAAATGACAAGAACAAAAGTTGGCAACAAATCGCCAGTGCCATGGAGATATGAGGTTAGTTAATATGTAGCTCAGGTTCTAGCAGGTAAAAAATTGCTAAAGATGTGTGCGTATGTATTTGATATTTTGTTTGTTTTTTATTTTTATTTAACTTATAAATAGAGTATAACATGTTATTGTTTTTTGTTACACACTTCTGATTTTTTTTTTCTTTTATTATTTGGCTGTAACTTTTTAGCTTTTGCATCAATAACTATTAGCAGCTGCTGAAAGATAAATGTACAATATTAAAGTGTCTGTTCATCTGTTACTATGATGATAAAACAGATAATACGGTTTTGATGATAATTATAAATGACATTATTTAATTAGTTAAATATCATTTGTACGTATAGAAGAAAAGAGAATATTGATTCCATCTCGTGAGTAATGACAACACCAGGACACTCTATTATTTCAACAGAAATGCCTGAGAATCAAATTACCCGCCCCTCATAATCCATTCGAAACCCTTCACCCCAGAAGTCATGTTTTCAAATTAGTTCAGAAATTCCTCCATGACAGGTCTGGCTCAGCAGAGGTCCCAGCAGCACCGTCCCTGTCAGGATGAGACTGTGGGGGTCTGTGAAGAGAAAGGAGGACAGAGGAACTGTCAGGGAGTCATGATACTTCATTAAAGTGATACACTTGGATAATTTCTTTCTGTCCCTTTGCTCCCCCTTTTTCTCCCTCCCTTGTACCCTGTCCACTCAGCACCTCACTTTACAATGTGGCAAAATGAGACTGTCATCCAAAGAAAAGGACAGCATTAATCTCTTGTTTAAGCATCTAAAAAGAACCCTGTTAAGAATGCGTTAACCTGAAAACGACCTCTAGTGGCATGGAGAATTACGACTTGTCTTTAGCTATAAAAAGATAAAATAGTGTGGATTTATCGTGCCAAAAACTCTGTGACCAGGACTCTGAGGATGGGTGGAATAAAATGTGACGTAACCTGAGTTGCTTTTATTGACTGTAATAACAAACGGTAATTGATTTTTTTTTTTTTCAGGTCTAAATCACAAAACTGCTTCTTTAAATTTGTCCAATCCATAAGGACAGACTCTGTCTTTGACATTGTAAACAGCCATATGACCGGGTGGCTAAACAGGATTAATAACTCTAAAGGCTGAAGATAAATTTAAGTCAACCTATTATCAAGCTAGGTTTGATACAAAATTCCAATAAATTGCAGTTTCAACTGCATAGTTTTTTTTTTTTTTTTTACTAACTACATACTTTAGAGTCCAAGAAAAAAAAAAAAGATCTTGGCATTCTCATGCTGTCAGTCACTGTGGCCATATGAATAGAATATATTTTTGATGCTTGTGTACCCATAAAAACCTTTTAAAACTTATGTAGAGAGAGCCTTTTGTGTGTAAACAAACCGGGCTTTACAATATCCGCTATCTTGCATTTGTTTTTCCTGAGCGAATCTAGAAATTACCCCAAAATCAATCAATGTTTATGATTTCTAATTTACACCCACTTAACTTGCCCCACCAACAAATACAGGATTTAACAGCAATAAAATAT
The DNA here is from genome assembly GCA_030710495.1 of Labroides dimidiatus. Classification (NCBI taxonomy): domain Eukaryota; kingdom Metazoa; phylum Chordata; class Actinopteri; order Labriformes; family Labridae; genus Labroides; species Labroides dimidiatus. The sequence goes on from CM061155.1 coordinate 15,516,677, forward strand.
AGAACTACACACGATACAAATCAGTACAAGGAAACACTTTATAACTCAAGTGCAAAAACAATCTTCAAAAACATTTGAATGAGTCTAAGCTCAAAATTACCAATGTCGGAACCAGTTTTTCACATAGCTGAAAGATTCTAAAATAAACTGGAAAACACCAATTGGTATTCCTATGAGCTTAGCTGGACTGCTGAGTGCATGTACACGTACTGACTGATTTTTGCAAAAACCTTACATTTTGCCTGTGAATTCTTTAGTTAAGGGTAACTTAACTGAGGTTGCTCAGATTGGACTGTGAATCGTCCTCTTCCAACTCTCTGTTGTCGCATCTCTTTTTTGATTTTGGGGCTTCTTTTACTTGGGCTGGTCAGAAAGCTTAACTACTAGTGATCCTCCATTACACAATGTATATAACAATTTTTTGTTCCCTTTATTTGCTGTGCATATACTTATTTTGGGGGGAACACATTTTTGGGGGTGAAGCAGTACCACTAAGCAGGAGGTGCTGCAGAACCCATGGTAATTCCTTTGTTCCTTACATGCATCAATGAGCCTTGGCTTCTCATCCTCTTCTACAATCCTTTCCTTCTTTGGACCACTATCTGAAGGTACTGACCACTTCAAACTGGGACCACCCAACAATTCCTGCCGTTTTGGAGACTCAGTCATAATAATTTGGTCCTCGTCAGATTCACATTCTTACCCTTGCCCATTTTTGCTCTCAACAAATCAACATTAATGTCAGTAACTATCCACATGCTGTCTCATCTCATCCTTACTATTAAAAAAAGGAAAGAAAACCAATGATATTCACTTCACCTTTTAGTGGTCTTAAAGTAACAGATGATAGATTTATAAGGATAAAAGGTATAAACATTTGATAATTTTTTTTTGCTTATTTCACAATATGCAATGTAATTTGTCTAAAGAAACTTTGCTGCCCAACTCTTAAATAAGCTTCCAAGGAATTATATGCACAGTTTCTCTCTTTGTAATGCAGTTGAGTACATAAGTTAGCCAGCATCATCCAAAACCCTGCAGACCCCGACTCCTTTTCTGTCCTCTTTCCATCCCTTTCTCTCTCTCTCTGGCTTCCATGGATCCAGCTGGCCCTGTGAGGCTCCCGGTTTCCCTGGCCAAAGATAGTTTCCCTCTTTCACAGTGTCTGTCAGGCTGCTCTGCTCTGGACCCCAGGGCCTCTTCCACTGCTACTAGCTGGGCATTGCTCCACATTACATGTCCATTTGCAAGACATGCCCTTCCCCTACGACAGCCCTCTAACTGCAGTGCACTGACAGACACCACAAAGGAAGTGAAAGAGAAAGTTTTCTAGAGGCAAAATCATGAGAAAAGGCATACTGGGAAATAGAAAAAAAGAAGGTTGCTTATAAGGTTAACAAAAATAATCACAGAAGCAAACTGCAGAGATGAAAATATGGTGGATAACTAGGAAAAAAAAGAGGTTCTTCATGTTGGTTTGGTATTTTCCCCTCTTTGAATCCCTTTAAATCCGTCCTGCCTCTCTAAGTGCATGGCTTCAGTGCCTCATGACATTCATGAATGTTTACAGCTCTCCAACATCAGGGACAACTTAAGCATTAATCTGCCACAGGGGAGGCTTTAGATGCATTTTCAATGTATCCCCTACTCTGCTTGCATTTACAGTCTGCAAAACTACACGGCAAACTGTGTGGGACTCATGGGAGAGCTTGACGAAAAAAGGCAAGGTGAGAAAGTGTTGCCAAGGTAACAAACATGTAACCAGACCAAAGTAGCTGAGTTGAAGAGATCGAAAAGAATGAAACATCTCACAGCTATGTGGCTTTTGCTGTTCAAAGGCGAAGAAATGTAAGGCCACAGATTCCCACTGGTGGCAGATCAGAGTTTTATTACACTCTGACCTGATAGTGAACACGTTATTAAAAAAAGCATCATTCAATGTTGGCCTTTAAAGCATGGGATTCCTCCTTTTGACCTTTATCAGGCATCAAGAATGTTATATATCATATCACATGGACTATCATGACAGTCTGGAGGACAAACAGGCTCAGTGTGACTATATGACTGTCATCATAATCCCCGCAGCAAATGGGAATTAAAGTCAAAGTTAGCATTCAGGGCCAGCATGGTCATATAGAATATGATTTTTTTTATTATTATTATTTTCCAATCCTAACTTGCTTGGTACAACAGTCCTTGAAGTGGACTACCTGAATTCAATTCTAACTTGGGGTCTTTGACCAAATGTCATATCCCACTTTTTCTTCCAATTTCCTTCTACATCTCCTGTCCTATTCTCCCATTTCTCTCTAAAACACTTTAAAGAGTAGTCACAGCTCAGGTCCACTCTCACCTCTTTGGCAATAATCTGTTTGAAGAGTTCCAGTCTGGTTCACGTCCTCTTTATAGCACTGAGACAGCCCTGGTCAAAATCACTAATAAAATTCTGTTGGCAGCTGATTCTGGACTTTTAACAATCCTCATTCTCCTTGACCTAAGTGCTGCCTTCAACACAATTTCTCACATCACTCTCCGTGACAGGCTTGCTTCTTTTGGTTTCACCTGCATTTCCCTCGCTTGGTTTAAATCATACCTCTCTGGTCTCCGGTCCATCTCAGCTTGTTTCTAAAAAATCTCAGATCACAGCTCACCCTAGTCATTAACGGCGTTCCTCAGGGCTCTGTCTTTGGCCCCCTCTTTTTCATTATCTACCTCCTAACTCTCGGTTACATCTTGAAATTTGGAATTCACTTTCATTGCTACGCAGATGACACCCAACTCTCTCTTCTCCAAGCTTTATACCGTTCTTCCACCCTTATTCTTCTCTGACTGCCTCACTGAATTTAAATCCTGGCTCACTCACAATTTTCCAAATTCCATAGCAATAAAACCAAATTTCTCCATGTTAGCTCCAAACCCACTTTGGCAAAGTCTCCTATAACCATGGACAACTCCACAGTCCCTCTCTCTTTCAAAGTAAAGAGCCTGGGTGTTATCATTGACATTGCTCTGTCTGTCAAAGCACACATCTGTAATATCACTCGGACAGCACATTTCCACCTACGCCACATCAGCTGTCTCTGCTCGTCTCTCACATCCAACAGTACCTTCAGCCTCCTCAATGCCCTGGTCACCTCCTGTTTAGACTTTTGCAGTTCCCTCCTCTCTCATCTACCTCTTAAGCTTCTCCATAAATTCCAACTGGTCCAGAACTCAGCTGCCTAGATCATCACCAGATCCCCTTCCACAAATCACATTACTCCTGTTCTTCAGCAACTCCACTGGCTGCCAATCAAATACCATATTGATTATAAGATTCTCCTTCTCAACTTCCAGGCTCTTAAAACGTTCCACCTCCACACCTTTCCGATCTCCTTCACACCTATACACCCTCCAGGACTCTTCAATCTTCCTCCATCTCTGGAAGCCTCTCCCATGAACTATCCCTGCCATTGCCTCCCTTCAAATGACACCTCAGAACTCATTTATTTCAGTAAGCCTTTTCTGTTTGTTTTAACATAGTTGACTGTGTTCTTGTTTTTAGCTGATTTTGTGCTGTTTTTTTTTTCAAATAAATATGAGGTATACTTCACCAGCAAATCTCATACTGGATTTCTGATCATTTCAAACTGAAATGAAAATAATTTGAAGGGGTCTTCATTTTAAATAAATAAATAAACAAACAAATAAACAAAAAAAAAAAACAAATAAATCAATGTACCTACACAAAACATGGCAGGAAATTCAATGTTTTTCATTCTTAATACAATAATTGAGACATAAAAGTAACTTAGGAGCCTACAAGTGTGGTCAGAGGAGAGTCGGGCTCTCCAGCATCAAAAGACCATTTGTTCAATAAAAATGAAATACTATCACATAAGAATCCCAATCCAGTCAGGGATGAGGTATTGAAGACCTTAGGCTACTGAGGTGGTTGATGTGCTTATACAGGCTTAAGGTACCCATAAAACGCTGCTCACCCACTCACCCCCCACCTCTCTCCTGATTACATGATTGTTCTCCCTCCGCATGTGCTAGCATACATGTCGTTTCAATTGATAGATTTGATAGGTGAAGCTAGCAGTTGTCTCTGCAAGCTGTTAGGAGTTTAATCTTAAAAACAATGGACACCTATGACATCTGGGAGATGGGGTAAATCTCCAGTAGCTGTAATAGCTGGCAGTAGAAGCTTCTTACTGGGAAAGGAAATTGTTTGTTTCAGATTTCTCACTGGCGTCATGAACATTGTATGAAAAACAAAATAATCAGTGATAACCCTTATAAAAGTTGATTTTCATAAATGGATTACCATGATAATATTTTGAAAAAAGGGCAATTATATATTTGAAAAAATGTCATGATATTTATGTTGTTCTTTCATTAGTGAATGTTTCATTATAGCTTGCTCAAACCTCAGCATAAGTAATAATACATACGCTTAAAAAACGGCTGAAAAGTAAAACTTAACAAAATTTACAATATACTGAATAGGAAGTAAATGTGGTTATTTCCTGAACAATAGGTGACTGTCTGCATCATGGGAAGAAAAAGTGAAACCGAACCTTCTTCCTTGTGCCCTGAAATCTAAAATGTGGTAATACTCTGGCATTTTGTGTTTGAAAATGCACATACCCCACTGAGTTAATTTCAGAGGAAGAAAAAAACCATTTCTGTGAATGTGCTTTCCATTTGACTAAACTTTAATGCACTACATAATGACTGCTATTTGAAATGCATCCAATTCTTCTCCAGACAGGGTGTGTGTTGCAAAAGAAAAGCACAGCACTTGAATGTGTGTTTGCAGGCTGAACAAATGTGCAAGAGGCAATTTGAGGGCGAACATTCAGCATTTTTTAAAACTGCATGATTTAATGTTATAATAAAAACACATGGGCTACCTTTTCTAACTTTGAAATGAAGCAACTTGTCTCAGACCTAAATCAGATAGACTTGAGGTCTACATGCTGCTAATTTACAGATCTAAGAGGCACCCATTATGCTGACTAAGTTCGACATTCAATCTCGAGTGAGCAATATTTTGTAGCATTCTGATTGACTTTATACATTATAAAGTAGACTTCTTTTATTTATAGATTAAAGACAAGAATCATCAAACCTCTCTTGTATGATACATTTGATATGTAGCACCCAGTTTCCTTTTTTTTCTTTTTTTTTTTCGACCAGTTATGAGCAAATTGTGTTGTTTCAAGTAGCTTGTGAAGTGAGCTGAGCTGTGATCTGAGGGACTCTTGTAGCAGCCCATTGTACATGCATACTCTACCGACCTGCTGGGAGTCCAAATGTTACAACAACACACTGGGCCTGTTCTTGTGGTGAAGAGTTTAATTGGTTGCACTCCTGCCATATCTGTTCTAGCAGAGTGGGGGACTCCTCTTTGATTTTGTATGCCAAAAGAAGCTGATGTTATTAGACAGAGCATAAACAGCTGGCTATGTGCAATGATAGGGAAGCTTTGGAGCCTGGATATCTTTCTTAAATAGAACAATACAAAAAAATAAATAAATAAATAAATAAAAAATAAAAAGGTATCTATAGGTATAGGTATATAGGTAAATAGGTCTCTTTTCCAGGGATGTCCCACAATATTGCAAAGCAGAAGCAGAACAAGTTTAACATGTATAAATAATTAAAACATTAACTTTACATGTACAAGCCCGTTTGGTGACCATCTGGTTGAATGAACTGAAATTTAAGACTAAAAATGAGTCAAGTAAAGGAGATTACTCCAATGAGTGTTTTAAAAATGAACAGAACCCTCCGTTGTATATAAAGACTAAAGACTCTTAAAAGTTTGTCACTTTAGTTCCTTTAATGAAAACAAAGTTTAACTTTGTTTTCCATTAAATTTCTAACTATCTGACCCAAAAACAAGATTGTGATCCAGCAAGATACTCATCAGATACTACACTACTGGGTAATGTTTATGGTATGGATGATAAGTGTTACTAATTTGCTAACAACTCCATTCTGTTTGCAGTGAAAAATAAGAAAAAAAGAAAAAAAAAAAAAAAACATGGAGGAAAAACAAGATAGGTCTCAAAGGTGTTAAATCCTTGATTATAAAGAAGTAGCTAAAATTAATTTGTTTAAATTAAGCATATTCAGGGGGAAAAAAAGAAAACATTCCTGTGGCTCAGACAAAACTTGTTGTTATTTGTCTTAACTAGTCTGACTTTCTCATCCATGAAAGTTCTTTATTTAGCAAGCAATATCCCACTATGTTCCCCACCTTTCTTTTGTAATTAATTGAGATTCTAATTTGTCTCACCAGCGCAACATTAGCACTGCTACCTCACAGCAAAAAGTTCATGAGTTCAAATCCCAGTTTCCGCAGTGTGCCTTTCTCTGTGGAGTTTGCATGTTCTCCCCATGCACGCATGGGTTCTCTGCGGGTACTCTGGCTTCCTCCTACAGTCCAAAAACATGCTCATCAAGTCAGAGGCGCAGATGAGATTTTAGAACTGTGTGTGTGTGTGTGTGTGGGGGGGGGGGGGGGGGGGGGCAAGCTTTACACAGAAACTAAGTGAGTTAATTTTCCACTTCATGCCTAATGTGCAGTGCAGGCAGCCAGTGTTTTCAACTCCTCAGTAAGGGGGAGTGAATAACATTGTTTGAGAGAAAGAAAGTGTGTAAAAAAATGCAAAGGAACTTTCTTGTCAATTCTTGTTTTTTTCTTATTCTTTAAAATGTCAAAACATCCATTTTCATCCTTCATCTGGCTTGAGACCAGAAAATTACCCTAAAAATCAAACATTAGCAGGATTAATTTGCATGCAGTCTCTAGCACTTGCTGCAGTTTGGAGGGACTGCTGTGAGGGAGGAGTCTGCCTGTGTGTTTTGGATAGGGGAGGGGCTCAGCACTTGCTGCTTGTTGAGAAGAAGTGGGTGCTTTCATGTCAGTCTCCAAACTCTAGAAAAGTTGCTAGATTTTTCGTTGGTTGCTTCGCTTAATAAAGTAACAAAGTCATTAAGTTGGTAACACTGCAGGAAGCTACCAGTTCCTCTTTAGGACCCTGGGGAGTGAGCGAGGGAGCCGTGCGTGGGTGTGGGTGTGTTCAACTTACAATGAAAGTCAGAACTTGGAGCTCGGAACAATGTCACCCCAAAGTTGAGTGCTCCCAGTGCTTCCCAGCCTTTTACCTGAGGAGCACATGACATGAATTCTGTGTAGGGCTGGTGAGATTCATCCAACTTTCCAAGTTGGAGATCCGACTTTTGAGTGTTCTGATGTGTACACCATGGACGCACCTTGGGCTGTAGTAATCAAACGCTGGACTCTCCATGTACGCTGCAATCAGGTACATGAGTTCAACTAATGGAATATCAATCCTCCTTTTAACCAGTGATGTTTGTTGCCTTTTGAAGGGATAGTGGGGGTGATCAGGCTCACTGTGAATCTGAGGGGAACATACCCCCCCCTTCCGTGCCATCTGCACACGTGCATCAGGTTAATTGGTGATTCTAAATTACCCGTTGGTGTGTGTGTGTGTGTGTGTGTGTGTGTGTGTGTGTGTGTGTGTGTGTGTGTGTGTGTGTGTGTGTGTGTGTGTGTGTGTGTGTGTTTGAAAGGTTGCCTGTCAGCCCTACGGCTGATTGGTAACCAGTCCAGGGTGTGCCCCACTTCTCACCCTTAGACAGCTGCGATAAGCTCCAGCCGCCCATAACCCTGAACAGGATAAGTGGTATAGAAAATGAATGAATGAATGATTCCTCACAACCCCATAACAATGTGAGTCCAATAGCAACAGTGGCACCAGGAACAACCTGATCACACACCTCATATCAATAAAAAAAAAACTGGCTACACATTAGTTTCCATTAGTGTTTGAAACTGACCTTTGTTGCCTTTTTTGTCAGAAACTCCTCAGGCTGGTCTGGTAGTTTGGAAATGATAACAGGCTTAGATGTAAGAGCAGCCTGAAAAGTTGCTGACTTAAACCATACCTGATAGTAACAGGAAGAGCAACATCCTGTCCTGCAAAAAAACAGGCAAATACAGCAGAGCTGGTGAGTGCATCTCTAAGATGCTGATCACTACAAAATGACTGGAACCTCAAATGGTAGAGACATAGGCGTCGGTTTGTCTGGGGTCATTTCTTCTTCAGTAGGATTGAAAATTGTGACAATCTTTTGCAAAACATCACTGCAGACCTCTGCGGCGCAAAAAAAAAAAAAAAAAAAAAAAAAAAATGGGCCATGCTGCTGCTGCTTTTATAGATTTAAGTCACTCTGATAATAGTTAATGCCCCCAAGACACACACACACCCTTACCACCAACTTTAAAAAAAGAGAGATGCTCATAATAGCGAAAATGTTAAAGGCAATGTTTGTAATCAGATTTAGATACACTTTACGTTATTCTTGTTAAAATGATCTGTATGTAACGATGGCAATCAATGCATGATGTGTTCTTAAAATAGAGCGCAAATAGCCACTGTCTACAGCAGTGGAAAACCTGGGAAAACAACAACCAATCCTAGCATTTAGCATCCAATTTGCTTAACCAATCACATCCTGTCCTGCGGTTTTGCCAGCTTCTTGCACGTACCTTTCACCGGCGTGCCCAAGCCCTGATTCAATATGCATAGCCAAGACGGATCCAAGAGAATGGCAAAAAAAAAAAATCATGCTAGTTTTGTGTAACTACCAACCATGCCTTTAAAAGTTCTAAAGTTATGTTTCCTTTATTTCAATTGCAAAGCCCAGAGAAGAAGGAGAGCTAAATGAGGACAGAAGCCCTGTTTACATCACAAGGAGCCAGGTACAAGTCAGCTGCTATTTAAGTCTTACTGACTGTGCATCCAAGGGAACTTTTTTTTTTTTTTTATCTGTATGGAAATTTGCTGCTATTAAAATCCTCTTTGAAGTGATGTTCTTTTCACCCGGTTAATGTCATGAGTTAGTAGCTGAATAACAAGCAGAATAATGTACAGTACACATATGGTTCATGCTCAGGATTCTAATTTTTTATAACCACCTAATGATACATTACCCTTTACTTTATAGACTTAGTGATTTTAAGAAGGGTAAAGAGCTATCAGATACTATCAGTGGCATTCAACTGTGAAATGTATATTTGGAGCCACAGACTGTGTGTACAAATATGGGCTTATTTAGCAGGTAGCTGAGAGATAAGAGTAAATCCACAGTGAGTGGGCTGTGTCGGCAGGAAGAATCTTTTAAGTGCCCACAGGCAAACATTCACATGCATGGACATGGAAGAATACCATCTAAACTTTAGACCGCATGCTGTGCTCTGCCTCAGGAAAGTCAAGTTTGCACTAGACTCCTCAGGACATGGGGGGTTGGAGTGGCTATGATCTCAATTTAAAAAAAAGGCAAATTGAATTGTAAGATCACAGGACAGTTTTTACCTTTACCTGACCTTTGGGCCCAGAGAAGTTTGCTGTATTTCTGAAACATAATTATATATATATATATATATATGTGCTGCTTGGTCTGCAGTCAAAGGGAATATTGTTGTTCGCTGTTCTTGTTTTTCTTCCCTCTACGAGTGCCTTTTTTTGAAACATTCCGCGAATGGTGCGTTCCATGAGTATGTTGTCCTTCCCTACTCACTGACACTGATATCAAGCATCACTTTCTGCTCCAACAGAGCTGCTGATGAAGCAGGACTGTTTCCAGCTGCTCTAAGACTCACAGTGCTGAGCCAAGAACAGGAGCAGGATTCCAGGATGCAGGAGGTCTTTACTATTGGCCTCTACTATGAGAAATAATAAAAGACTCAGCTTTTGTGAATTTGAAAATTACTAAAAAGATTTAGTTGTATATCTGCTTAAACTTGAAAAGCAGTTATTTAGTCTGCATAACATGTGGTTTGTGTTTTCTTAAAGTATACTATAAACAACCAAAACAGGCAAACTGAAGCCTTTTGCCTTTCAAGATACAGAGCTATAAATAAAAGAGTTCAAATTCAGTCAAAAGTTCTAACCTTTATCTTGTTAAATGTACTCATTTTATTATTGACCCTGTACTTCAAAGTATAACACTATGAGAACTGAGCGACTGAGTTTCTTGAAGTGTTTCGCATGCAGTCCAAGTGTCCTGATTTAGTGTTACGGTTCCTCTCAGCTTTGACCTGAAACGCTTACTTTCAGCTACTGTCTCCTCAAGGCTCCCACACCACAAATCCCTTAACCTCTGATTGGCCAGCCTTTCAGAGGGTCTGTCGGGGCAGAGCTTTGGGCAGACCTTGGAGTGTGAAGCCCATCCCTCCAATAAATCAGTTTGGAGAGCCTTATGTGATGACCTCATCATCTCCGCAAGTTTTGAGAAGATCTTGTGAAGATTGAATATCTAGCAGCTTAAAAATGTGTAGATGTTCAGTCTGGATGTCCATCAATCTTTAGTTTGGACATCCATCCATCTTTCACCGCTTATCTGGGTCCGGGTTGCAGTGGAAGCGATGTCATCAGCTAAGGCCGGTGACCCCTGTCCCCAGCCTCTTCCACCAGCTTCTCTGGGGGATACTGAGGTGTTCCCTGGCCAGCCGAGAGATATGATCTCACCATCGTGTCCTGGGTCTACCTCAGATGGCTATGCCAGGAACACCTCATTAGGGAGGTGTCCAGGAGGGATCCTCACCAGGTGCATGAACCACCTCATGAAGCTCCTCTCAGTGTCATACCAAATATGTTTTAGAAAGTCTTACCTTCTTTCTTTTTACTTTATTTAGTACTTTGAAAACTCAACACAACATTACATAATAAAACCCAGGTTGTCAAATTTAACATATTAACACATACAGTTCATCTAGAGGCCAAACAGCAGGAATAATTTGAAAAAAAAAGTGATGATATAAATACCCATCTGTATATGCACATTGACATGGAGCCTCGCTCACCTTCATTAAAGATGCTCATTAGTAATGATGATAACTATGTGGTGAAGTTAATAACGCCATGAAGTAAAGTCATGAGTCAGGTCAAAGGTCAATAAAAAAAATGTATATTCGCAATGGAATAATGGAACTAACACCTTTTCAGTGAATTTCTGCTGCTCTGCTCTTGACTGTGTTGCTTGGTTTTTCCACTTTCCTTACAGGGTCTGGACTTCACTCAGAGAGAGTCATTCATGCAGAATCATATCGAGTTTGTACCTCATCCCTCTTTCAGCTTGCCCAGTCAACCAGTAACCAAGTTTTCCTCTTAAAATACCTCCATGCTTAAGAACAAATTAGGGCAAGATGTGAAAGCAGCTTGCAGCTTCAGGAGTGGCTGCAGGTCAGTGAGGGGGAAAAAAGTCTGACAGATTACGCACTGGGAAACTAATTAAAGGTCTGTTTAAATGCATATCGGCTAATTACAAAGAACCAGACACATGAAATGCGGATCTGGAGTATGACAGGTAATTGACATGTCTTGCGCCTCATTTAATGAGTTTATGTATGAAATCACAGACTTTAAATCAGAATATGTAGCTTTTGTTATTCATGTAATATGATTTTCAAATTTTCATCACTTTAAGTATTGCAGCTGTTTATCAAACACATCAGTATAGCGACATAGTTTCTGATTTGTGTATACTAGATGGGCGGTATCCAATCATTTTCAAATGTTTCATACGGACTTTATGTCTGCTTTTTAGGGGACTTTTTGCTTTTCTGTGGGACAAAAAAAGGAATTCAAATGTGTCCTGGGTAACAGTTTAAGTGGTATAAAGATGATCTTTGTAAATGACATGATAATATGCAGCCAAAGGTCAGCTTATTTTACATGAGGATATGATGCATTAAAAAAAAAAAACAACAATAAACAGACAGACAGGAAATGGCTTAATCTGTCTTTATTAGATTGAGCTGAAGTGGTCAGATTGATGGTCCACTCTGAGAGTCTAAAAGAAAGCTGCTGGACTAATGCATCATAGAAAAAAACAGTATTGTAAAAAAAGATGTATTTCATTAAGCTTGTTCAGAGAACAAACTGAGAATAATTTTCCTCTCTGTTCTTCCTCAGCAGACTTGTTTGTGTGTCAACAGTTTGCATGAGTCTTTTAAGATTAATGAGGTCTTTGGAGCAAGTTTCTTTTGGTGAAAGAGCAGAATCTTTTAAGATCCTGCACATTAGCCACAACATTAATCACTTATGTGCAAATAAACGTAAACGCAGTTGTTGTGATTCATTCTGTAAAGCCACCAAAGAGTTTGAATATTAATTCAAAAAGAACATATTTTTAATTTATTTTTAATTCAGGAACATTTACTATACTAAGAAACATAATTAGTGTTGTTAAAGAGTTCTAAGAAGATGTTCAGGGTTGTATAACCTATTATACGGTTTTGAAGACAGAAAAAATCCTGTAATGGGAGCCGCCATTGTGTAGCCAGAGTCTGTGCATTAGAGACAATGAGGGCCTCTGAGAAAATCTGAATGGAGCTGGTAGACAAAAATAATATATACAGTGCTGCTTTAAAGTTTGTGAACCCCAGAAGACACGGTCACTGTTTTTGTAAAAAACATTAAACACACAACCTTATTAAATGCGCTTCCAAATCCCAATTTGTAAATGAAACATTTTCAAATAAGGGACATACACAGAAGACATATTTTCATTATTTAATTCAACAGAAGTGAATTATTTGACAACAACTGAGAATCTAATATGTGCAAAAGTATGTGAACCCTTGCAGTTAATAGCTTGTGGCTCCTTTTGTTGCTATTACTTCAACCAAGCATGTTCTGTACCCACTAACCAGTCTCTCACATCTGCTTATGGGGATTTTTGCCCACTCCTCCTTGCAGAACTCTGCCAGTTGAGAGAGGTTGGAGGGACACCTGGCATGTACCATCTTCTTAAGGTCTTGCAACAACATTTCAATCGGATTAAAGTCTGGACTTTGACTGGGCCAATCCAGAGTACGGATCTTCTTCCTCTGAAGCCATTTCTTTGTAGTTTTGCTGGAATGCTTTGGGTCATTGTCTTGTTGCAGAATCCATTTTCGTCCCAGCTTCAACTCCCTGACTGATGGCAGGAGATTCTGGTCAAGAATTTCTTGGGGAGAAGTTTTTATGGCTTCTTCATTTTGAGCCAAGCAAGATTAAATTCTTTTTTTTTTTTCAACAGTCTATGGTTGAAATGAAGCAAAATCATTCAAATACTGCTAATGCAAGCTTTTCTCTGATGATTAGCTGTGAATCATCTGCTGTGAACAAGAGGTGAAGGGGTTGTATTCAGAGTCTTAATGACGTGTTTGAACATGGTAATGTTCTTAGTAAGTGTGAGGACTGTATGGTGCTGCTGAAAATGACTCATGACACTCAGTTTTTATGGTTTTGAGCTAGGCTTTGCTGGTATGCCTAATGGCTGGAGGTCTGGGGAGAAGTTACTTGTTTCTTGACCTGTGTGCATTACACAGCTCGACCTTTCTGAGCAATCAAGCTCTTTATACTCCTTTTGACTGAAAAACTAGACCTCTCATTCGTGGCTAGGCTGCGCAACACAGCAGGTGGCTTTTTAATCACCTGCCTCTGCTCTCCAGCATTATTGCTGTTTTTTCTCCACTCTCTACTCCGGAATGCATTATTAAGCAGCTCATTGCTGTTTGTTCATTGGAAAGGTTTGTTTATTTTCATATTATAGTATCTCCTGTCTTTTTATGAGAACAACTTGTTTCTATTTGGTTCCATTTCAGGTTTTTAATTGTATTATTATTATTATTATTATTATTATTATTATTATTATTATTATTATTATTATTATTATTATTATTATTAATACTAATTTATGTGCCTTTGGTTTAATTGTTTCTTGCAATTGGCTGAATGTTTGTGTGTGGCAGTAAATGTATTACTTTCCAGTACAGTAGCCCACTTGGATGCCAGTTTTTTACTTTTATTTATTTATTTATTTACTTACTTACTTACTTATTTACTTACTTACTTACCTACTAATTTATTTATTTATGTATTTAATTTTTGGCAAATGGTGTAGCTCTCGGACTTCCACTGTTGAGCTCTTTCCATTTGTGGCTGGGTTTATCCCAAACATTGCAGGCATGACTTTTGTCTTGAAATTTCTGTTTCAAATAACAATCTAAAATACTGCTACACATTACATTTCTGCTCAAGGGTTTTTCCAGTTTCCAGGACTGAAATTCCCTTGAATAGTGTTGCTGGACCCAAATTAAACCACAGCATAAGCCATGGGTATTGATCCCACCCCCACTACATACAGATAAGTTATCTAACTACAAATCTATTCAATGATGCTGATGCAAATGTTGACCTTTTTAAATGATGTCAATAGTTATTGGGGCCAAACTGTGACATCAGAAGCAAACAGCTGACTTACAGCATAAGCACAACAATGTTACTGTTTCCTTGTGGATGTTTGATAAATGTTTTTTTTTTTCCAAATGGTGCAATATTTGATTTAAATGAAAACTGTGTTTTAAAAAAAGATTTTCCGCTTATCAGTGACACACTGACTGAGGTTTGTGACTTTCAACCAAGATAAGTATCACACCCTCACCATGCAAATATAAGTGTGCAAATCAAAACCAATTTTCCCTGTTGGAATGAATCCCTGTGAGGCTTGGCAAATAAGGAGACATGGACAGAGATGTAGGAATCTATTCCTGCACGGCTGTTGGTTTGCTTGACTTGGCACGGTGAGGCTCCCTGAGTGGCATGAAATAATACTTCCCCTCCCTGAGGGGCTACAGAGGTCCCTGAACGCATCCTGCTTTTATCTCAAGCCACCCCTCAAGGGTTCAAACATTACATAACAGAAGGGAGGAAGGAAAGGGGGTGAAGAGAGCGATCACAGCATTCAGTGCATGTTTTTTTTTTTTTCTGTCATTGGGGCATGGTATTTATTGTCGCCGATTTGCTTCCAAATATTTTATTTTGAAGGTTCGGGAGGGGGCCTTGTGTTTTGCTGTGAATGTGCACAAATGTGCAAAGAAAGATAGCAGAGAAAAAAAAAGGAGTATTATGCTGAGCATGCATGATTATGGAATAAAATTTTATGCATACACATGCCTGCCAAATACACACATTGTCATATAAAAAGGAAAGCTGACTAAGACCCAGTACAATACCTTAAAAATACTTCCTCTAGAATCCAGCAGGAGGGCTGCCAAAACAAAACAAAATGTAAACAACACTGAGCAAGGGAGTGAATGGGATTGTATTTTGCCTAACGAGTACAATGGAATGGGCAAAATCAGTTTTAACAACCCCCCACACAAAAAATAATAAAAATAAAATGAATAAAGTCTTGAGCGTTTAAACAAGCTCTATAACCCACCTGGAATCTCCAATGGCTACGCTTAATGACACCAGCACTACTGTTAGCATACAAACTGTTCTTTTACACGTTAAATATCTAGCTAGTCCCTGGTGATGCATTCCTCTGCATGTGAGAGAGGCTCCAGTAGGCTGCATTAGCCTAAGCCTACCTCTAAATTATGCCACTGTTTTGAGATGCCCTCTGCAACGTGGAGAGGCAATTCATCCCCAGTAAATGTAGGTTGCCATCGATATGTGAAGAGTGCTTAGTAGAAAGCACTTTGTGCAGCCAAACAAAGCTTCAATGAGTCCTTTACCTCAGCTCTGAATGAATCGCCCTCAAAGTGTCAAAGACCACTTGTGTTTTATCCCAGTCTGTCTGATGGGGACTGAGCCACACAGTGGATTAGCAGGGCCAGAATTTGGATGGGATACATGGAGGGCATTTCATATGGACAGCCATCTAACGATACTGTGGAAAGGCAGTCTCAGAGGAGTAGTCTGGCAGCGCCATCAGCACCAAAGATCTGGGCCAAAACTCAATGTTGGAACTGCCAAGCATTCAGGGATCTGATCCATAACAGCACAGATGAGAATAAGCTGTTCAGTCAACATCAGAAAAATATGTCCGTGGCGTTGTCCAAAAGGCTTGTTAAGAAGTTTAGGGCGACTCGGTTTGCATGCTGATCTTCCTCTTTCTCGTCAAGTCGGGGCAGAAAAGTTCATAGAGCCGTTCTCAGAGTCTAATTTTTACTTTCATCAGCGCTTCCTGTGGCCTCTTCAACTTCTTCCTCCCTTCTGATCCCTCAGTCTGCTTCATTCTCAGTGTCCTCCCTGAGCAGCATGGCACCGGAGCCTGTGGGACAAAACCATCTGTCAGCAAGTGAGGAGGGACAGCTAGACATGCTGCGACCATTAGCACAATGGATTTCCACTGTTCACTCTCAGGATAAAAAAAAAAAAAACTCCTCCTTGCATTCTCTGCACACCTTCACTTTTTAATGGAGTGTCAAAGTGAGACTTGTCATGCCACTCACGGGTTGCTGCACATTCTCAAGGTGCTTCACACTGTCAGTTCCTCCAAATTCCCAAGTAATACATGGATGTTTGGTTTCTACTCCCTCTAGTGTTTGTTTTGATATACTTTTTGACGTTGTTTGTCAGGAGCAGTCACTCCGACTCATCATCTCTCCTTTCCCTCAGTTGAAGTATCTGTTCAGCCTTGTTGTTCAGAACTTTCATGTAAAACAAATACTTAATTTTCCTCATCGTCTTGCCACAAAACCATTTTAGTGTGGCTGTTGCCAGAGTGTCCTGTATGGTTTAATTGGGGTTATGATCAGATTCAAAATGCTACGTGTCATTTCTAGACACAGTACAATTTTAAATGCTATTTCAGAGATTACCTTGTTGGTCTTTGCAATTACTGTGTCGCACGGCTGAAGAGAGACAGGGAAATTGAAAAGAGAAAGTGGGGATGGCATGTACCACCCCTTTGCCTACAAATATGGAGTGCCTGAGCTAAACCTACACCTGTTACATTTTAGATTCTGGAGTAAACTTCAGTACAAAAGCATGCATTTTGTTGTTGTAGGTCTTGCCTTTGGTTTCACACTTAAATGTTCCACGGTGTCCAGCAGGGGGCAGCTTATTTGATGGCAACCACAGACTTTATGATATATGAATTAAATGTCTGGGGTGTTCCTCATTTGTTTCTGAGTTTTGAAGCCTATCAATGGCCGGGGCCATATTGGAATTGCTGAACTAAACCTAGACTTAGTTGAGTTTGGTGAGATGAAGACATGGGCCTTTAACCTCTTTGCATTAAGTTATAGAGTACCTGTCAAGTCAGCTGTGACGGACTTGACTGAATTTGTAAATAACATTTTTTTTTCTTTTTTAAATCACCACCTGTACAGTGTGTGCTGGTAGAGAGATGAGCTACTCAGAACAAAATTGGTGTGTATGTAGTTCCTAGCGTTTGTTGAGCCATCTACATTGTCTTCATACTGTGACGACCAGGGGGGTTTTGTTCTGTTCACTGTTTTAGAGTTTGTAGCTGTGTGCTGCGTTCCTGGTGTGTGTTTCACTGTGAAGAGTGGAAGAGTGAAGGCTGAGGGGAAATTGTTAGTCTTGCTGCACCATGACTAAAACTGAGTGTTCTTCTGATGTGTTGAGTTCTGTTTCCTAATGTTTGGTGTGTTTTGATAAAGCAACAGCACCTGGGGGCAAAGAGTATAAGGGCCACAGGTATCTGTTTAAAACGAGAAAGTCTCAAAGTCGCGTTACTTTGGTGGAAATCACCACAATACTTTTAGTCTGGATGTTACTGCATGTTTGCAATAAAAGCTTGGATTTTTAGTTTGCTATTTTGTAAGGTGTTTTTTTTTTTTAAAGTTTTTTTATGCCTTAATCTATAGGATCGGACAGTGGATAGATAAGAGACACACAGTGTCAAGGACTGCTGGGTAGATTCCTAACTTGGTTCAGAGCTATAGCTTCTGAACATGGGGCATGCATCATTACCACTTGGTCAAACAAAAAAAAACATAATACGTAAAAAAAAAAAAAAAAAAAAAAAAAAACAGAAGCTCTGCTTCGTCACGGCGCGGATCAGATAGGTTTCCATTCAAGTCAATGTGTCAACTTACGCTGGATCCATTCCATTGCTGTTCAGCTCTGTGGCTGGTCTGGCAAGTCACAGCTATCTGCCGCCATACTATTTTTGCCGGATGCAGAGCTGTGACACATCAATTCAGAGTAGAGAAGATTGAGCATGACAGGAAATAGTGCACGGAAATAACATAAAAAGAGCCTGAGACTTTCAAAATAAAACAAACTGTGTCAAAAACTAGATCGTATTTAACTTAACCCATGCAAAAAACGACACAATGAGCGAAGACACACCAGGAGTCAACAGGTTTGAGGTTGAACAGCACAACATGAATGAAGAGAGGTTTATTTAAGGAGAGGAAAGCGCGGGAAATCCTCGGTCTCGCGACTCCAGCAGTCTGTCAGTCCTACAGCTTGTGGGACTGAACATGCAGCCGGTGTGAGTTGACAAACGCAGTTAGCACGCAGCAGAGCGGAGCTGCAACACTGTATTTGAGGCATAAGTGTTAAGAAGCCAGAGCTCCCAGAGGGGTGACACCAAACTTGGGACTTCATAAGCCAATAGTCTACATCAAAATTTTATACACTTTGATCAATAAAATATAAAATCAAGACTGAAACCTGCAAGTCTTCTGTGCTTATTGTAATAATGTTTCTCACACTGTGTTTTGTCTCATAGGCCATGCACACTCCTGTTCAACTTGACCAAATTGCACCTGGACTCTTGACTGGAGAGAACTGTTAAAAGGATTAATTTCCTTTTAGTTGCTGTTGCTGGAAAGGTTTATTGAGGGGGTATTAAAAGGATGAATACAGTTGGTAGCATAATGTGGCAGAGGACCTATAACATTATTACCCTCAGGTTTTCTTCGAGTTAAGTGCTCACCAGAGCTCTGACAGTATTACTCCTCCTGACCCAGGTCATCTGCGAGTACTTTTGTTTCAAAACGTTCATTGTGTTAAATGAACAAAAATAAAGTCAAGCCATGTCAGTTAGTAGTAATTCAAGTTGTACACTTGTTGAACAGACTTTAACTATCATAGTAAAAGTGAACGGCTGCATCTCCAGCCTTATGTGTGAGTATATATAATACTAATAATAGAGCCCATTTATTTTTCTGTCTGCTTGTTTGTACGCTCGTACTGACAAGTCCTTTGTGCAGTGATCCCTGGGTGCAGCAAAATACCACAGAAATAATTGCTTGTTGCAGATGGAGCCAAAGAAAAAGAAAGACATTCTAGAGTTATTAGTTTTTCTATGAATAAAAAGTGCACGGCCTGTTTTCTTGCCTAGTCTCTATTTAAAGGCTGTGATGGCACAATATGAATTGCTCTTTTGTGTGACTCAGCTTGATTAAACTTTCAGGACTTGCTGTTTGGAGTGCTAACGCACTCTCATCTCACTGTACTGTCAGCACACGCAATGGCGTGTCTTGTCTTTATCATGAAGATCAAGCAGAAGGCAGAGCTGACTAAACATTCCTGGTGGACATAGCCTCAGTCAAGATGAAATTTCTCAGCTCTACTTCCAGCTCATGTCAGTCCACTTTTCACTCCGTCCCCATTTTATTTGTCAGCATGGTCTCCCTTGGAGTCACTTGTGACATACCAACAACACAACTTAATTACCCACAAAGCTCTGGGAAAAATAACCAAGAGGCAGTGTAACCACTGTGACTCCACTGCTAGAGGTGATGTGAAAAGTCCTTCCCTGCTTTTACTGTCACCATGCATTCAGGCTTGTTTCTGTTTTCCTCCCCCTCTGACCTCTTCCTAGTCCCTCTCACTCCCTTCAGAAAAATTACAGTTGGTGGCATTTCTCCAGGGGGAGAGATGGCAGCTCCAATGGAAGGACTCACCCACACTTAATTACCCACAAGCCCCTTGGAGGGCAAATATAGAGTGGCTGAGGCATGCACACTGTCAACCCCTTATGTTTCTTCATTCCAGCACAGCCATCCAGACTATTTCAGCCAGTCCACTGTGAATATTTCCCCCATGTTGCGTAAGAAAACTGTTTTTGGGAAATTCCATTTTTGAATAGGATTATTATTAGCATAAATATCGCTCAAAGTTTATACATTTTTAATGAAATAATCACTTTGAGTTGACATTTCCCCCTTTGGTTATTTCAGTGCAACATAACTTCAAACCCACAGAGCTGCTCCTCTCACATTTTCAGACAGACCAGCGGGGCCTCGGATTGGTCACAGTTAAGCTTCAGTGCTTCTGGGTAACAGAGTTTGTCATGCCCAGCACCCAGACTGATATTACGAAAACATGGGATTGTGAGAGCACTGCAAATCAAAAAGAGCACAGTTGTTCTCAGACGCTCTTGAAGCAGCTTGAACACACATACGAGACGGTGAGATCAATTTGAAAATTTATTTTCATATAAAAAGACACTATGAAAACATTAGAGGACTACTTTGTACAATCTTATGTATAAAAAAGAACAAAAATGAGGGACAAAAGGAAAAGGAGGGGTCTTCAGTAGTAAATCAACAGGAATGTTGGATGGTTGTAGCAGTCAGCTAACACGTTAGCACTGAACGCTAAAGGGTGAACATGAAGGTAAGCATAGAAGGGTTTCCATTTGGCATCTGCCTGTGTTTCATATCTCTTCATGGGCTTTCGCAGCTTATTGGGCTTTCAACACACAGGAAAAAAGACAAAAAATAAACATCTTCAGACCATCATGGGTTAGCTTCTGCATCATTTAAAGGTTAATTCAAAGAAAAAAGGGGTGAAACTGTAAGGATGAAAAGATGATCCTTAGTTCCGGTGGCACATTCAGAAGACCAGTCACATCTCACTTACCGTTGCTGTAGATGGAAACCTACAAATCAGCTCTTACTGCAGTGCAGTGTCAAAAATAAATAAAAAAAGGTAAAGCTGTGCTATTTTGAAACACTAATATTCATTCTTTTCTTTTTTTTTTTGTTTTCTTTCATTGAGCCCCATTTTTATGTTAGCATAGGTAAAAGACTTCTCTGAAGAATCCAGTAAGAGTTTACTCTCAGAAACGGTCACTTAAATGTAATTTGTTGTTGCAAAGGTCAAATCTGTTTCCCCTGAGACTAATGTTTCCGTCTGCTACACCACATGGACTGTAACCATGTAGCTCCGCCCTGCTCTGTGCACACACGCTATACCATACGATCCGGATTCTTACACAAGGTCTTGTTAAATGTGACCTTCGCTTTGTGACACAGGGGCCTGCACCTCCCTCACTCTTCCTCCTTGGAGAAAGGAGCAAGCTGTAAGGTTTGCCTATCAGCTGATTAGCTTGAAAGGTTAGCAGGGCCGCACTCTTGTCTCAACCATCTGTGCTGTGCTGCACTAGCACCACATTAGGGATCTTTAAACAGATGGTTCGAGGGCTGCATCTGAAAATGTCAGGACAAATCGCCATCCCTGGATAATTACTGTTTTGAGCACTCACATCCTTAATCTGCATCTCTGCTTGCCTCTAGCTTTCTCATTATATATATTTTTGGATCTTTTGCTTGGCTACAAGTTTCTCATGTACTTCTTCTCCTCTAAATTGTCTCTCATCTCCATCTCAGGGCTGTTAGATTAATGGGAGCTGCTCTGAAAGTTGGCAAACAGGTTATCAAGATGTCTATTGAATTCATCCTGCATTCTGACACTCTTTTCTAACTGTGTGGAGGACTGATGGGCTAATGTAGCAACACAGTAAATGTTGTTTTCCTCTTTAAGAGACTGAGGTTGGGACAATGAATGTCATCTAAGGCGCAAAACATTTTTGTCTTTTTCTCTGTTTTTTTTCCCCTCAACTTTTCCACCTTGTATCATCATAACCTTTGTTTTTTTTCTGTATTTCTACATTAACTCCAAAGTCGTATTTTTAATGTGCTCAAAAGTCTGGAATCCAATCACATGAGAAATAATGAAATCAATGTGAACTCTTGACTTTACTTCTGACTCAACAGGAACAGCAATATTTTGTGCATCTACCACAACGCTCGATGGGTGTAATTTGCAACAGAGATAGAGAATTTGGATGGAAGAGAAACAAGACTGTGGCAAATGTGGTGTTAAGTTTCGAACATATTTGTCTGCAAAAGCCTCCACAAGTCAGGGGAAGTTTAAAATCTCATCTGAATCTGGCGAAGGGGAAGTCGCAAGCTTACCCGATCAAGTCTTCACTCTAAGCTGTATAAGTTAGCGCTTTGGTGGGATGAGATGCTAAGCAGAACTAGCATGGGTTGCATTTGGGCTGAAAATGACTAAGATATCCCCTTTTTATGGTAATACTATGATTGGCAATAGCTGAGATGGATTCAGATGGAGCAATCTTTAAAGGCTTATCTCCAAGCAGAACGAAGAAAGGGGATGTTGGAATCTGCATGAAAATCAATATCCGTTTTTCCCTCATGGGCAGATAACGCACAGCACACAGCCCTTCAGAGAGCAATTTTGCTTTTATGTGCCATGTGAGCTCGAAATTACGCTTTTTTTCAAGTTCGGCATGGGTTAATTCTCACATGAAAATGAAAAAGGGAAAAAAAAATAAAAATAAAAAGGCAGCAGCACAAGCACAATCCAAACCAATTTGAAAAATAAATTGATTCCTTTTGAAAGGTAAGATTAGAAAACACAATTCTTTCTTTCAGTTGTGTTATTATTATTATTATTTTTCATTCAAAGTTTCAAACCAAAGGGAGAACATTATTTAAAACTAAAATGTAAAAAATACATAACAGGAGGAACGTAATGTTGACAGAGAGGGTATTAGAGGAATGAAAGGATGGGATGCTGAGCCAAAATCATAAAACAAGAAGAAGAGAGGATGGCACATATTAATGATTAGCTCCTTCCAAGTCCCCCATCCCCAACCATCCACAATGATGGGAAGAAACAGATGAAAGGTATTTAAAAAGAAAAAAAAAAGTTTTCGTCACCTGTTAAAAAGGGAAAAGGATATCAATGAAAGCAGGGTGCCTAGGGGGTACCAGTGTGAGAAACCTCAGTAATATTTTTTTTCCCTTCGCTATAAAAGGAACTGAATGGTGCAGAAATATTCTTCTTTTTCTCCCCCGCCCCTGAAATCATCAAACAATTGAAAGAGATTTCTTTTTTTTTCTCCAGAATAAAATCAAGACATTTTTCCTCTCAGAAATAAGTTTTTCATAATTTTTTTTTTCTTTTTTGAGTTCATTTAAAAATTACTCTCATTCACAGACATGTCGATCTCCTGTTCTTTCTTTTCAATAGTCTTTGTGAAAATATAGAGTAGAACAGTCTTCTTTCCATGTCTGTCCACGGCAGCAGTAAACAAATAGAGGGTGGGATCCAACAGAGCACGTTGCAGGAGACAGGGAGCGTTGTGTGTGAGATCTTTGCGGGAAAATCATGTACGTATGTATAGCTTTTCAGAAGTTCAGTATCTCAGTGTGCATCTGGATCTCAGCATGAGCATGTGTGTATTCAAGTGAGTGTGTCCTCATCTGTGTGTCTTCACACTTCAGTCTGGAAGTCTCCTTCAGACGAGTCGGGTGTGTTAGCAGAGGAGGAGTCCCAGTTCTTATTGTGCAGCTCCATTCGGTCCTTCTGCTCCCCAGGCACAATGGACAGCTCAGGGGTCATGGTCTTGAAGCTGTCCCAGGAGCTCTGGTCCTCTGGGGTGGACTTGTCCTGATGAGGAAGGAGGACAAGGAAAGGGGTGATATAAGGACAAACAGGCTTCAAATGAAGGCACTAGGATAACCTGCAAAAGAAAACCTCTATTTTGACAAATTTCTGTATTACAGAGGCTTGTTATCTTGAGGGTTACCATTAGATTTGCTTGAGTTCTTTTGTACAAACGGTTGTGAAAAAAGGGTTACACAGGTTTGTTCCCAATATCAATCTCAATTAAATGACCAACCTAATGGAAGTCCAGATAACCAGAGAGAATAAAGTCCCCACTTACATTAGCAGAGCTCCTTTTTAAAAACTTCTCTCTGTATTCTGCAAATATTAAATCTTTCACCAAACCCCCCCCCCCCAATTTCAAACCAATTTACAACCATATTTACTTTGGGCTGTTCAAGTTTGGGCCCAAAAACCACACATGACTGACATCCTGCTTCTAACAGACTATACTTACCATAGGTGTGAGTACACATAGTGCTCCTCTGAACTGATAACTTATTCAAAAATACATCATTTTTGTAATTATTTGATCTTATTTTTTGTTTTGTCTCAAGACAAAGTGTGGTACATAATCTGGCTGAAATCCTGCTTGCTCCAAAATAGTCTGCTACTTGCCATTCTGAACTTAGGAGAATTGATATTTCCAGATTTCCACAGGCAAAGTTTGAGAGTTAATCAATAACGTAATGAATAAATATTAGCCATGTTTTCAGAAGCTCTTTTAATTCCACTCTTGTAAACCACTAACCTGAGAACTTTTTTTCCAGTACTCAGATTTGGAGATGGATACACAGAAATCTACATTCACAGATAATGATTTTGTTCAGTTGACTTTTACATATATCAACACAAAGACAGCATGACATGTCACAGCAGGATTTTCTGTAAGCTACTTAACCTCACAAATAGTAACAGCTGGACTAAACATAACCAAGGCTTGAAGCACCTATCTACCCCTCTATATGTAACACCACTCTGCCTTCACCTACCATTTCTCCCAGTGGGTAGCACATTAGTAATTTCTTACATTAACGGGTTGAGCTTGTTGGCTTTGAAGCATTACTTGGTTGTCTCTGCATGTGGTCTGCAGATGAGCCCACCATGCATGTAAAATGCATGTTCAGGGATTAGTGGAAACCTGAATTAGAGGTGAAATTATGCATCAGATAAGGGCTATTATTCAAATCGGACTCATTATCTTGCAGAGTTAATGATTCCGCAGATACGAGCAGGGGAAGACACAAGAGATCACGGGCCTGGACGACTCTTGGTGTAAGAAAATGTACACAGATACAGAACAAACGACTTGGAGGTGCATTTTAGAGACGCAATGGACCCAGCTGCTGGATGACATGGAGCGGAGTATTCATAAGCTAATAATAACAGGATGAAATATCCAAAAACGAGCGCTTTGGGAGGTCTAATAATAAGTGTGAGCAATGGAAATAAACCAACTTCATCTTTGTGCATGTGTGTGCTGTATACTGTACAAAAAGATGGACAACAGAACACCCTCCCCAAAAGTGATGCCAAAACATTTGAAGCCCTCTGGCTGTCATATGGATCGTAAAAACCTTTCCTCCATGTGAATAGATATAGAATAGGCCATTATGTAAGATTTATTCCCAACTGTTCATTTTTCTTTGAAGTAAAATTTTGATTAGTTATTTGATGCTAAAAATGTTATATGATGTCATTATTGGAAGCTAGAGCTGTGGGACCTGTGCACTGGATTAGCATTTGGAATACTTCTACCAACTCTGACATAAGAGATACTGAACAAACCATCAAAGTCTGCTTTGGATTCATCAAGCAGACATTTTTTTCCCTCTTAGCAAATTCTGAGTTGCAAAAGAAGCGGAAAAGTTAATACTAAAGCTCCACCTGACGCTACCAAATGGCATTGCCAGTATAGGATGTTGGGACTTACCATCATACGGCATCTGGTTTGGCCTCACTTTTGTACAATAAGCAGGAGAGACTCATAGTCCATATTTATGGTTTGTACACATATATGACACAAGCGAGATGTCCTCACTTTCATGCTTCTCTGTACGGCTCCAGCTCTTACAAAGAACTCGTATCATTCACTTTTAGTCACACATCTTTCTCCACATCACACACACATACAACTCACTGATCTGCAGCAAACCCCCTTCAGTATGATGATTGTCACTGCAGCACTAGGGGGCAATATCTGCCTGATTATCATTCTCCCTGCGTCACAGCCTGACAGTTGGTAAAATGAATACAAAAGGCATAATCTTGAAGCCAATTTGCATGCTAAATGCCGGCGAAGGAACATTTTGTAATGCAGGAGTGTGGGTAATGCTGCAGTTAAGCCCAACTTTATCCCTGCGAGACTTGGCTGATGCGCTTGAGCTGCCACTGTGTGTCTGTGTCTTCCCTCTCGCCATTTCTGCCTGCCTACGTCCCCTCCTTGCCCCGGAGCCCTATCTCATCCCCCTTGTTCTCTCTCTCTCTCTCTTCCTATCTTTTTGACAGCAACCCCTTTACTTACACTCGACGAGTTCTTTTCACCTCCGGCAGACGAAATGCTCCATCGCTTTTCCCTCTGTGGTGATGAAATGGGAAGGAGAAGACAAGGAAGGGGAGTGACAGGAGAGAGAGACACAGTGAAAAGAAAGAGACAGAAGAAGGGACAGGGGAGTTGAGGGGTGGTGGAGGGGGGGTTACCGTCACTGACAACTCTGCCCTGAAACAATAGTATTGTTCCCACACCTTACAGCAGGTGAACAGGCAGTTGTTGCTTCGTGCTTACTCCTCACCTCCTCCCTCTCTCACAAAAAAAATACAAAATGCACACATGAAAAGAGACTGTGCAGACAATGACTGAAACATGTATAACTGAACCATGTGGGAACGGGGCGTATTTTAACTTTCTGATTTGAGAGACAAACAGTTGAACCGAAGACAGAGTGACTGTGAGATTCAAAATGCTACACTAATACCAACTACAACTATAACAGGGGATAAAGGGAAGGATCACATGTGGGTGTCGAGTAATCTGATTCAAAAAACTGTAACAGTGGAATCTACTGCGCAGCACCAGGGGCTTTAAAGCTCATGTATTCTAAATAATGTTGAAAAAGGATAACTAATCAGGTTAGTAGTGCATGGAAATGCTATCTACACGATCTGCATTATTGATTCCATACAGGATGTGTTAACACAACACATAAGATAGTTAGAGCAGGGCTGTAAAGCGGACATTGCTGACTCTGTATGTTCCGCCTCTGGCTTTAACACATAAACCCGTCTACCCTGCTATACCTCTGCAGTGAAATCTATCCTGTTTATGTGGTCTTTTTTTATTTTTATAAGCAAAGTGTTTCTTCAGGAGACTTGTTAATGTATGGGTGGTTTGCTGTTTTCTTAAATTGACTGGTTGTCAGAAGTCACAGGTGTGTTCCATATTTGCCAGTCTGCTAATGAGTCACAGAAAACAAGTGCAAAATGGGAAAAGCTGAAATACTGAAGAAAAGGGTTTTGACGACCAAAAAGTATCTGTTTCATAAAGTATCTGCTACTGTGGGGTTGTCACTGGCTCATTCTATATCCCAGGCTATTACAAGTCTGGGCAACTACTGATTCCCTACTGTCTCAAAAAACTTGGCTTTTATTGATTGTATTGACTGGACCTTTGGTTTTGCTCGCTTTCAAATCTCCAGGTTGTTTTAAAAGAAAAGTTTCTACAGAAGTGAATTGTAAGTTCAGGCATTTTCTCTCTGTTAAAAGCAGCAGACAAAAGTCCTTATCATTCCTTCCTTTTGAGTAAGTGCTTAGAAGTGAGTCTGAACTTTTGTTGCAAACACATAATAGCTTTGGTTTAGATAGAGACCTTAAGTGTAAATAACTGAAAACAAATGAAGTTTACTTAAGTTCATGGAGGACACTGAAATCATACGCTCAGCTGTTATCAGCTGACAGGCTGATGTACGAATCACTTTCAACCTCGCTCAACCAATCACAGCTGGTGTATAGTGATAAGGTAGTGTATCTAAACATGTCTCCACTCTTACCTAAGCCTGCTACTCCTATGCTACCCACACTTTGCTGCTGTCTTGATTTATTCCTATTAAGTCTCTATGTTTGTATCCTGTGAAGTCTGTATTCATGTATTTACTCAAGTGGGGGATTTTGCACTCCCTGGAAAGCCTTAGCTGGCTGCTTTGCTAACCCAGGGAGTACTCTGAAAAGCAGCGCCTATAATGCCAGCTATAACTTTGTTTCTATTTGGCAATAAATGGTTAAAATCTATGATGAGTGTTCCTGTCTAAACTTAAATAGTTTTCGTAAGTAAAAAGTATTGCACACCTGCTGTTAAAACTTTTTTTTTGTAGCATGTGATTTCATTTGCAGCTGTTCTTGTTGATGTTTTTATTTTGGGCTTTAGCATATTGTCGTTGGTTTTGAATGTATGGCTTAGTTCTTGGTAATTGTTTGTGTTGTACAGTAAATTTGTGGGTACTGTTGTTTTGGCTTGGCAGCATTAATCCATCAAAGACTGAAACTTTTCTATGTTGTAGCACATTAACTACTCCTTCAGAAAGTTTAGATTTGCTGTAATTTTGTGAACTAGAGTTTGTCATTAAGGTTGACTTGTCTGCGTCAGCAGTGATGGTGTTAAAGCACAAACTTTTAGTACCCTAAAACCTAAAAAATATTAGTTGCACTTGTGTATAAGATGCACTCAGTTTGTGGCAGTTTCTTAGAAGGAGAAAGAGGTTTTCCTTCTTTTTGCAATGAATTTTTAATTGTGCTCAGAACAGTCCGGAACATGGAGCTTATTTTCTTTAGTGAATCTCTTTTAATACCATCTGCTGGCTATCGAATCCACCGCTTGAGACCAGTTTTCCCAGAATAGCGTCATTTAAACTCTTTTTAAGCCAAACCAGCTGTACAAGGTTTGAGGTTCAAAATGAAGGTTTTTAACCCAATAATGCAGAACAGCAGCTAAAAGCGGCCTTTAGTTATTTGTGCAGAGAAGTGGCTGCTTTCTTCTCAGAGCTCAAACTTTTGGGTAGAGTAGCTTAGCAGTAGCATTTTGAACTTACTGAAGATTTAGTTGAACTGAAGCACAGGGTGGAGCTGTTTTAGGTTCATTAACTAGACTTTACAGCTAATTCACTCATGTGCTGTACAAAAGTTCCTATCTGAGGTACAGTAAAGGCAGAAAGTGGATCCTGGACTAAACCAAGCTATTTTATATGCGCTCCTCTTGTCGTATACTACCATATAATTTCATCTGTCCTTGTTGTCAGTAAGATGCCAAAACATATGCAGCGGTAAAAGCTTTTGTCAAACCTTAAAAAAGTTTGTCAAGGGATAGGATGAACGTTGTCAGTCTGAATTGTGGCTGACACTCTTCTCCTTCCTGCTGTTTTCAGTCCCCATAATTAGTGTCTTTATATGTCTGCAGAAGCTTCATCAAAAGCGTTGGATGTGATTTTATCTCTAGGTTCTTGAAGTTCAGTTGGCGCACCATCAGAATTTTAGTGGAACTTGCAATCTGGCCACACAAGACCTAATTCACTGTCTGCTGGTTAAAGAAAGGTGCCATGCAGGCTCCACTTTTAATTTTTGACTCAACTCCCCACATTTTAAGTGCTCTGCAAAGTACACTGCTTTGGAGAGAAAATGCAGCAAGTTGTAAGTACACTTCTTTTGGAGAGAAAATATGGCAAGCTGCAACAAATCTGAGTAAAGAAAACATGTTTGAAGAGAAAGTCAGCTCTACAAAGAGATGCGACTAAAGCCATCTAAAGCAGCCTCCACTACAGTGTTGGTGGATGAAGCCTACTCTCTGCCACTCAGAGTCCCCCTCATTTGGACCATGAAATGGAAATCGTGTCTGGTTGTGGGTGAGCAATGTGCCAGCTTGTTTATTGGATGATGGGAGAGGACCAGTGGTTGTGGGTAAATGGGTTAACTTTACCTTTGTCGAGTTGGATGCCCATGATTCTGCTGACTGTCTGGGTAGATTCAAACTGGGACATGACAACAAGCATGCAAAACAAACCACCCAGCAAAGGACAGAAAACAACAACAAAAGAACAAAAAAACAAAACAAAAATCAATCAAATGACAGTAAGGCAAATGAAATATAGAGTGTGAGGCTTACATAGAAAAAAAAAAAACAAATCAAACCCCATTTAAACATGAGAAAATGAAAAGAACAGGAATAAGTGGATACCAGAATATGACTTTAGTGTCTGAGATCTCAGTGGGCTTAGAGTCATTCACTGTTTTCAAGATGGTGACCATTTTTCTCGATCATAATACTCAAAGTGAGCAGCAACTACACTCACCAGCCACTTCATTAGGCACACCTGTCCAACTGCTCATTAACGAAAATTTCTAATCAGCCAATCACATGGCAGGAACTCAATGCATTTAGGCATGTAGACATGGTCAAGACGATCTGCTGCAGCTCAAACTGAGTATCAGAATGGGGAAGAAAGGTGATTTAAGTGACTTTGAACGTGGCATGGTTGTTGGTGCCAGACGGGCTGGTCTGAGTATTTCAGAAACTGGGATTTTCACGCACAATAATCTCTAGGGTTTACAGAGAATGGTCGGAAAAAGAGAAAATATCTGGTGAGTGTTTACTGGGGATAAGTTTTAAAACCTTTCATAACCCATTATATGTTGTCTCAGGTGAGCCTATGGGTTATCCAATATGCTGTTATCCTTTGAAATATGGACTTCAGGATTTTGTGTCTACTGTGATTTTAATTGCTTTTGAAAAGATAAAGATGAGAAAACTCTTAATTCATAGAGCTTGCAATCCAGAATAAAGTAGCAGAGCATTATACTGCCATTTCAGCCTCCCACCGCAAGCATGATGTTAGAGGAAAACAGATGCCATGTAAATATGGTCAGTTGTGCCACATTTTAAGTTATCTGAAGCTTTCTTTGGGTTTATTTCATAACATCATCGTGATATTGACAGAAAACTGATTGCCTATTCAGCAATTCATTATGAGGAAACAAAAATAGACTAACTGGGCATTGCAGTCTTTAGCACTATTTAGCCCTTTAGCTGGGAAAAAAATCTGTGTCACAAGTAATAAGGCCCTTCAAAGGAGCCGTAGCTGGTAAATGTAGGTCAAATAAATTCCATTAGTGCAACACATTGCAAACAAACGAGCAATCAGACACACTGGCTTGGTTTCCTGCTGTCTGGGCCCGTGCAACGCAAGGCCACTTCCCTTATAGTGAAAATACTTTCAGCTTGCATTTTCAGCCCCTTTCACCTCCCTTTAATTGGCCCAAGGACACTAAATGAGCTAAATTAGTATTGTGCTTCTTCGTGCACGAAGCCAGTGTTAGGCTCGTTCCGCATGGGCTAACCGTCCCCTCATTAGGAGCCACTGATAGAGCCTGTGTGCGCGAGAGCCACACTCCGCCAGCTCTTGGTTTTCATGGGCAATTTGTGGAGAAGGGTGAAAACAGTTGATGAGTTTATACTCGGCGGGAAGAAGGGGGCAAGAAAATAATTAAAAACAAGCTAATGAGGGGAATCAATTATTCAATTAATGCCTCAAACGTGGCACCGAGGGCTGAGTTTAGAGGCAGAAATGGGAAAATGAGGGAGATGGTGAGAGAAAAATGTCACGCCGTGAAGAGGAAAAGAAGGGAGAGTGAGGTATGAAGAGGAAGGAGACAGGAGGATTTTATTGCTTGAATTTTAAATTGAACCCCCTTAGCTTAATGCCAGCAAATTGACTATCAGGACCTCCAGGGGTTGCGAGTGCCAGCAAATTACCTTCACTGAATCAACAAATATCAGGACCTCTTTGTGGTTTAAAATTAAACATCTTCATTTTTAGATGAGGCACCCTCAAAGCACACACTTTACCTTTGAAAATGTCCCTTCAGTGGCTTAAATAACTTGCTGGAATATTAATATCAGCCACTGTTGTTAACTGTGGATATTAAAAAGAGAGAACACTATGTCTCACTTCTCCTTCATGGGGAAGGCTGACAGAATAACCCTCCAAGACAATACAACAATGTCTTTCTATACGGAGCCTGACAGACAAGGATTTCATCACACCCAAAAACACGCCTCAAGCCAAGATTGAATTGCAAATACTTCTTTCATAATCAAAAAAGTTGCTCACTGTCCGCGCTCTGATCCAGCATGAGTAAAATCATAACAAAGTAGGGGACTTGTTTCCTTTGTCTTCTTCTCCAACCCACTTCGTTCTGCACGGCTCCTCACTGTCTATCTTGAGAGGGAAGCCAAGCACGCTTCATTTAATCAAGAACACAGCCGGCGACGAGATGGAAATATATCCCATTTGAGAGCTAAAAAATGCATCAGCCAGACCATTACGCAGTGCGAACTCCCCCCTCCCTCTCTCTCTCTCTGTCTCTCTCACACTCACCCCTCTCCCCACACACAGAGAGGCAAGAGACTGCATCATTGGGCACTGCATGTGAATTTATGTTATGACCTCCTGAACCCTGCGGAGAGAATAGTAAGAGGCAAGCTAACTCCATAGCCGTGGAGGCCAAGGAGCTGTTGGAAATCTGAACGTGAGTGCAAACAGTAATACTGGGATGCGTCCACACACTAAAACCACTCTGTTTCTCAGCAACCCCGCTGACTCCATTTGTATCCTGTCTCCATTATGAGACACAATGAAAATGGACTCCATCCCTCCTGCTAGCCATAAGGCCCCTGCAAGATCATCCACTGTACTTAAATCAGAATAGGGTTTGAATGTTTTGCATTAGCATCAATGTAAATGAAACTTCAATGGCAAACACTGTTCTTGTGCTGACTGCATCAAAACATATATTATGGTATAGATCACAATTTACTGCAGTGAAAGCTGTCACTGGCTGATTTTCAAGGCATTCAAAGATATTAAAGTCCGGCAGAAATACAGTATATGCTAGTGTTAAGCCCTGATAGTGACCTCCATCGTTTCACGATGATGAATTTTGTTTGTGTTCCAAAAATATTGCCAATATCAGGAAAGGAGGGCAGTATGCACCTTTATAATAATAGCTCTGCAACCATCAGCAGCTTAAAACAAAAGACAGACAAGGTGATTCCCAACATTGAGGTTAATGGGGACGTAGTGTCTGCCATCCCCCTTCTTTCTGGTCACGTCTTTTCCAGTAATTTCCATCTATTAAGACAAATGGTGACGCATACCTGAACAGCCCCTAGCTATGAGAGTGCTATATAAAAAGGTTATTAGCTACTGGGGAAAAAAAAAACACTTGTGAGTAGAAGTGATAGGAATGGAGAGATCAAGAAAGAGAAGAAAAGTAGGAGTCTGTGGCATTAAGTGTCTGGATTCTGTCTGTGAAGGCACATGTAAGGTCCATTACCACTTTAAGCCCACTGCACTTACACTTAAATTGTATAAGATGTGATAGTAAAAAAAATGAGTGTGTGGGACATTTTCTGGTATCCACTCATCACCCAACATAGCCCACACATAAATCCTACCTTTCCAGGGAAGTAAAAATAGATCAGGTACCATCTGACCCCATAAGCCTTTGTGATATTTCCTAGAGTCTGTCATCAGCACCCATAAAAAGTGCATCATGTTTGGCCTTTTTTAGTGCCAATGAGCTGGTTTATGAGCAGAATAATGTGGTTTATGAGGTGATTATAAATCGGTTTGAATGGGTCATTGTCTTTATGAACTGATTTATCACTTGGTTATGGTTGTTTAGAGGTTTAATTCAGGCACTCAAATGGGTGCATCGACTCTATGAATGGTCACAACACAAAGTGGTGCTAGAGTGATGGAAACTACCCAAAAAACAGCAGAACAACAACAAAACGTCCTGCGGTTTGGATGGTGGAAGGGAAAACAAATTCATTAAATGAATGAGGTAGAAGCTGTGAGGCACTGAACCGTAACACCATCACACCACTAGGGGAGCAGCTAATATTTAGGCTCACCAAATACAGTCACTTCACTATGAGAAGGCACCGACAGGAAGTGAATGAATTGCTACGTAAAGTAAGCTCATAGTTTGAGACTACCTGTGTGACTGTAACTGCAAATTACTGTAGTGCTGCTGGCTCTTAAGTGTCACATAACCTAAAAAAAGCAGTGGTAAAAGTACCATTATACACTTTACTAACAGTCCTCTAAACCTCAGCCCTCTTGGTATATTTTTTTTAGCATGCCAAGTCTTCCATTTTTTCTTAGAAGTTGCAAATTAGCATATTTAGCATCTAACTTTATTGTAATTGTTGAAAATGTGTCCTGAAGTTTTGACAGAGGTATGTAGATTTTTTTTTTTTTGAAACCTCCACTTTGATGTCCTTTGGGCCATAGTTGATTTGCTATATATAGCAGAAGCAAGCTAACTTAATAAGCTGGCACTAATGTTAGCACCATGACTCAACAGGGTAGGCTAACTCCAGATGTTAGCTCCATGACTTGGCAGAGAACGCTCTAGTTGGATGACTTTTTAATGTTTTAACTGAATTGTTTTGAAAAAAAAAAAAAAATCCCTAAAATTACCTCACAGTTCATTCCATAGCTAAAGGCTAAAGCAGCTGGTACAAGGCAGTGAGAATCATGATTAGTTGTGTTGTCAAGGTTGGTTCATGTGCTGTTTTTTATATTAAAGAGTTAAAAAGAAATGACAAAACAGACTCATATTTGTTTGATTTAAACTCATTGAATTTCTTAGTTTCACCTTTAAAGACTAATAGGTTATTGCACTAAAGTCAAGACTCTGGAGTATTCAACGTCATGGACTAGTAATGCTAACTGTAGCATATAGAGCATTCTTTAACAGAAAGACGTTAGAAGGCATTGCCTTTTGTAAAGCTTAGCTTGTTAGCTTGACATGCTACTGGCTTCAGTGTCTGCTGAAGTAGATTAAAACATTGCAAAATCCATTCCTTGCTTGTTTGCCTGATTTTAGCTTGGCGAGCAAAATATGCCTGTTTCTACAATAATCAATTATTAAACTCCAAACCTGACAGGTCTTGAGTCTGAGCTACAGCCAGACATTTGTCAGATATTTAATAAACAGTCAGTGACACGAAATGTACATTTTTGCAGCACAGACACACAGATGTAGCAAACCATGCAGTACACACAGTGACATGAAATGGGTCCTCTTGTAAGCCTTTGGGTGAATTAGAGGGACTCTACAGCAGGAGCTCTAAGTGGAGTTTATCATGTCTTACGTTGACTCTCTTTGTAAACGAGCGACGTTCTGCGCACTAGTGATGGCTCAGTGTTGTGCCTCGGAGGTGGGGGAGGGGGGACCTGTAGTGGTCGTACACCGGCCAGGGGGTTTAGAACAGGTTAAAAGTTGTTAAGTGTCTTGGTTAAAATACTGTTTAAGCACTTGCAAAAGTCAGCGGTCTTCATGAGCCTTTTAATCCTCATTGCTTGTAAATGACTTTGTGCAACAGTTTGAGGAATCTGTGGGTTTTTATTCAGAACTGACTAGCCTCCCCTGTCATTAAAGGCGAGATGTTCTATTGTTGCCTGTCTCAAAGTCATTAAATAAATTGGCCATTTAAAGTTAAGGCTGAGCATCAACTTTCTGAGCATTTTGTGTCCATGGCTGAGGAGATCTCCAAGTGAAAAGCAATTATGATTGCTATTTAAACACAGATATCATGTAGCTGATGTGAAAATCACTGTCAGTGCCTGTCTTCTGGCATTATTACAAAATGATTCAATCATTGCTCATGCAGTAGTTTGTCTCCTGACACAGTTTATGTGCTCAAACACAAGCAGTGCAACATTTCTGATCTCAAACATACAACAGAGAAACATTAAAAAAAGGAAAAAAAGCGTACAGACACACACAAACACTTATCTCTACAAGCACACACTCTCTCACAGGCATGGAGCCACATGTAGGCACTCAAGTGTATGGACACGCACACCCACACACACCCTTCTCATCTCCATAATTACTGTATAGTCAGCATGTTCGTGTCTGGGGGTGACTCTCAAAGTGAGATGTTGACAACAGCAGAACTGAACTCAAGCTGGGTCCTGTCAAAGGCCCGACACTGATAGCATTATCCGTGTAATTATTCACAGTTAAGTGAACTGCCTACTTACTTTTAACATAATGGATTTGGATGAGAAAGCCATACCTATGCCGGCCTCTCATTTCATAACTTATATGACCCTGCAAACCCAGAGGAAATGTGCCTCCCAATTTGTCTTAATTAGTCCTAATGCGGCCTATCTGTTATTTGTGGCCAAACTTTTCTGTCTTGAACATTTGGCCACTATCTCAAAGCACACCTGAGCTCCCTCTGAGGCACATTAGCATGCTGCAGTGCAACTGTTAAGAAATAAGACTTCCAATAAATGACTCATGCCTCTGCAAGCAGCCTGCCATTTTTCTTCTCTTACATAAAATATTTGCTCGGCATAAATGAATGGAGAGTTTCCTGGCACTTTTAAAAATCTTGATCAGGACGTGATGTAAATGAGGAGTGAGGGAAAAGTCTGACAGTCTGGTGTTTGGATATGGTCGCACGTGTATACAGTCCATGTGTAGTAACATGGCATGGGAATGTGAGCGATGTCAGCCTGGCTGCTTTTCCTCTTCCAGCATTGTAAATGAGATGTGAACCAGCATGCTGTCCATGCCAGAGGGAAGTGCGCCTATCAGGGTTAACTAACTCGTCGTGTTCTCAGCACTAAGGCTTTGGCAGATGAGAGGAGTGTGAACCAGTGCACGTGTGTTTAAATCTCAATAAAACTAGCCCTCTGAGGGTCGGTGCAAAGCTGCAGAGACTCTTTCCTCTGCTGCTAATGGTGGATTAATGATTCAAAGAAGTGTCATGCTCCAAGGTGCCCACCGAGGCACCCTGCTGACATACAGAATCACCTAGCCACCTGCACAGACACACTCACACACACACAGACATGAAAAGACTGTTACATGCAGTACATAGACAAAAAAGACCAAATTGAAAAGACAAATGAACCAGTTGACTTGGGCATAGACAAAGCACTTCTGTGTGTAGACGCATAGTTCATTCGCTCAATTAGGTGTTTTAAAGGTCTCAAATTAAAGAATTTGGCCTCTTTGGCCTGTTTTATCATCCTGAAGTTAAAGGGACTGTGAGGACTTCTTAAGTGATCTCATAAACATTTCATTTCTAGATGTGTGCCTGATCATATGAGATTATTAGCGCCAATATAGATTATTTCTAAATGATATTTCTTAGCTTCCAGATCGAGTCGGGCAGGATTTTTAGTCTCTATGACAACACCACGGCAGCTGACGAAGTTTAGAAGTGAGAAGAAACATCTGTGTTTTTTTCTGATGAAAACTATTTCTGTGATTTATTTAGTAGTGATGGTGGACACTGGAGCTGAACTGTCGGACAGAAAAAGGACAGAAGAGCAGAAAAAAGCTAAACAGGAGAGAGATAGCATGGGCTAAAGGCTAAAACACAAGCTAAAGGCTAAACTGTTTGTGATAATGTTCATTCCAAACCACATGCAACAGTTACACTGCAGTGATCTGATCAAACTTGAGAGTCAATAAAATGAAGAGTGAGGTTACGTTAGCGCTGCTTGTCGGATGAGCAGGACATGAGGATTCGCAAACATTACACGTTAGCCTACAGATATGTCAGACACCGGGCTGCGAGTGGCTCTAAAATAGCCAGCTACAAAACAATGGTACAGATTGATAAAGTTTACTTGTCGCGTTTCAAACAACAGAGCTGCGTAGCTGTTGATAAATACCTTAACTTGTTGCATTTTATCCAGTCAGAAGTCTTGAACAAAGAAAAATAGTGTTAAAAAGATGATCCGATCTCCATTCATTTCCAAAACAAACACACGCCTTGTTAAGAGTCATGTCATCACAGCAGTGTGCGTGCGATTCCAGCTAAAAGGTGTTGCTCCAAGCCACTTTAAACAGACCGTCCTCACAGCCTCTTTAACTGTTCATGTGACCAACTAGGTGAGAAGAATTTTAAACATCTCTATACTTAGAGCAATTAATTCAGGTATAATCAAGATATTTCTCACTATTTAAGCTATTTCTTAGGCTAATATACAGCTCCAGTTATATCAGGAGGTATTAAGTAGAAGATTCTTCATAGGTGTGTTAAGTACAATGCTATATCATTCATATGATTTTCATGGGAAGCTCCCTTGTTTAAGACATTTTGCAGCAGCAAAAGGTCTTATAATGATCAAAACTAGTTCCAGAAAGTGCATTTTTTTATATTACACAGAGATCCTGAAACATAATCATCTGAAAGCTGCTTTTAGGAGTAAATGCAATGTCTCTGTAGAGCTAATAAATTGTCT
Organism: Labroides dimidiatus; assembly: GCA_030710495.1. Lineage (NCBI taxonomy): Eukaryota > Metazoa > Chordata > Actinopteri > Labriformes > Labridae > Labroides > Labroides dimidiatus. Next base: position 15,554,547 of record CM061155.1, read on the forward strand.
CAACATTGGCCAGTTTCTGGGAATCATACACCTGCAATTTTGATCTGCAGAGAAGTCAGAGTTGGCTTGTCAGGGTCAGCTCTTTAGAAGTTTTTAAGGTTGTGATAAAGTGTAGAGGGAGGTTGGGAAGTGCATGGGTATAGCGGGTTCGCATCCCCGCCTCTAGGGCAATGGTCTTACCTTGACTGTGGACATGGCTGGGTCCCTGCTATACCTGTCTATGGTGTGGAACTTGGACGAGTGGTTGAGCTCATGGTACAGCTCAGAATGTCTTTTGCGAGTGTGCATCACTTTCTGGAAGGGAAAGAAAGTAAGGGACAGCAAAAATGAACCAAAGAGAAACAAAAAAAAAAAAAAAAAAAAAAAAAAGCAAATGGAAAAGGGGCCAACAAAAGGGCAGGCAGGTGGAGAAGGTAATGGGTAAATGGCTGAAGGACTGCAGTGATGCCAGCCATGAAAAGAGGTTAGAGAGGTACGCGACAGATCGATCGATTCTTGGCTCATGCTCATACATCATCCACTTCCTCAGTCTTTGAGAATTCGGCTACTGGGAGTGCTGCAGAGGAGTTCTTTAAGTAAAAATTTGGTGAAAATGACTGACAGAACGCCACTGTTACAGGCTTCTGCCTGTTAGCTGGTGGTCTTGTTAACTCAGGATTCTGTCTAACTCATTAAATGTTGAACAGATGGTCCGGAACACAACTTTTGCCCTAGCAAAAGAATATTGACAAAAACTTCCTTCTCCTGCTCCGAGTACGTCTGTCTAGAAGGAAAGCTGAACCCCGATCTTTAAGTCTCTGACAGCAAACTGCATTCGTCAGTGACACTGCTGTTGTCTCTCTGTGCTAATGGGCAGTGCGGGAGTTGCTCGGCAGTAGCTAATCATCAAAGCAGCTTGCAGGGTTGAAAGTGACACAGGGGCAAGATGCCAGCACTCACACCCGCACACTTACTGGCCAGGACTGGCGCTTAGCACTGGCACCAATTACTTCAGAGTGGGCTCTCTTATCTCTGCTCAGCCAAGAGGGTGCAACCAGTTCTTTCCGACATGTCTTTTTGCTGCTTTGTCTTCTTTTTCCCTTTTCGGCATGCCCCTGTCTGAACCATGACTTTTTAAATTTTTCCAGACATTTCCTCACAAAATGACTTCCTGCTGCAGGAACCTCCAGGTGATCTCCAAAGGTTTGACACTCAAAGCTTAGTTCATTCATTACTGAGTCAAATAATATTCTGCATCTTTCCTGCTGAGTTTGAGTTTAAATATCCTAACTTTGGTCACCAACTTTGCATTATTTTTTTAAAATAAAGATATTGTGTTTGGAAGAGGTTCACCTGTTTTAAAGGAAGTTACCCAGCTTTTTAGAGCCATGAGAAAATAAAGTAAGCTTCTTAGTTTTATGGCCCTTTCCAAATTATTTCTTGCAAGTTGCCAAACTTTTAGTACAGTTCTAAATCAATGGACTACTTCTTTTAGTTTCAGGGGAGGTATTATTTCCCCTTAAATGGCCACATTCTTCATTAGATTTATAGTTGCTTAGAATGCTAAAGATTTTGTATATATTAAAAGTTCATTCTGACTGTCTAAGTGGGTAGGTAAACTTAATTAAAGAAAAAGCATGGATGAAAATTGGTTTATCTTCCATTAAATAATGGAAGTGTACTCTTCCCCATTTTAATGCTTCTCTCACGCCAACTGCTTTCTCAAAAGTCAATGATCATTTAATGAGTAACGAGTTGATTTCCAAGAGAGCCAAACTCCTTTGACAGATTCATGCAGCAGCCACAGGGGGACTCCACTTTAAAGTTGCCAGATATGTAAAACAATAAGCCATCATCACTGTTAGTAGCTGGTCACCACACATACCTTCTATATGATGGAAATATCTCCATGATGGAAGGTGAATGTCCAGTCTTTATGAAGCAGTCTCTGAATGGAGCTAAATTCCCAAAGAAGGGGGCACTGGCTTTTATTGTGAAGGAGTACTCACTATAGACTGGAGATTCACAAGACACCCAGTTCACTCTAACACAAATATACCAACACACTACCAAACCATGTTGTTCCAACAGATATATCACCAACCAGTTGACTACCGCCACATTCAGGTTGACTTATAACTGGATAACTTGAGTTCACTTAGACACAGAAAGCGCTCTACTTTGCTGTTTCTTCAACCAGGACCCCAACAGTGACATGACAGCACTGCTTGTGCATGTCAGTGGGATGTTTCCAGGATGTTACAATTTACTGTAAGAAATAATAAACTGAGACATATGACAATAAGGCACATGTTTAAGGCCATTGTTGGAGAAACAGCATACTATGCAAAGAGAGTCTAAAATAGTTCATAGTTCTAGATGCAAGGAAGGAGCAGGTGCTTTGGGAGGGGTTTAGCGATGCTTTTTGCTCCTCTTAGCGTTACTCAAGTCCTGGCAGAAGCACAAGAAAAGCAGAGACAGGCTAATGACAGGGGGGTGGGGGAGGTCCGAGATCTTACCTCAAAGTCCAGCTCAGAGTACCGTACTCTTTTCCTCTGGAAGAGGAGGGGGGCAAGGGGAGAGAAGAAAGCATCAATGACCGCCTCTTAAACTTTTAAGACCTTCCTATGGATCTGTGGATCCCCTAGTGCCATTGTTCAGTAAGAATTAGATGACTAATATGCCCTGCGTCCCAAATATGATTCAGATATTCTTACAAATGTCAAAGCAAAATGCAAATGATTCAGCCTATTTCAACCTAATGAGATTAGTGAAGTGGAATAACACAGAATTAGAATGAAATAATTTCTCGGCTCACATACCCTAAAATACAATCATTATAACCCCAGCATAAATCATCCCCTTTGCTATTTCTTATAAATCTGTTGGAAACATCCAGATTAAAAAAAGCTGCAGAAAAACTCATGAGAGATTGGTTTTCATCTTCTAATCTTGTTTGGACCCCTTCTGCTTTCCTCTTAAGTGCCTCCACAGCTATAGCAAGTGGCACGCAATCCGCCAATTTAACAGCTGCAGACATTTCCAACTCATCTGGCCCTGACATTGCATTACGTTCCATCTCTGACTTCCTAGCTCTCGCTGTCTGTTGCCAGATTTGCATTTGGCAGGCAAAGCGGTTGCTCTCCACAGTTAGTTAAAAGCTATATTCGTTCCTTCAAAGGGCAGAGTCGCTGATCTGAAGCTACAGCGGCCAAGGTTTGAAAAGGTAAAGGAATGCAAACAGAAAGAAAGTTTCTCTCCAGAGATGTCCTGTTCACTTTGTGAATTTTGCTACCCCCTGGAAACATTCTGCAGTTTCAGCCCTCCGGTGTGCAGACGTCCTTACCTTGAGCAGAGAAATTCCGTGATTGACTTTGCTTTTTAAAATGGCATATATGTAACATGCATTATACAGGTACTGTATAATGCATGTTTTGGTGGAAACACATAGCAGTCATCAACGCACTCATACAGTATTCATGAAGAACCCCTTGCTCCGATGATTTCCTACCTTCAGCTTTTTAGCTAACTATTTTCTGCAAAGAGATACTATCAATTTATATTTCAACCTCCTTCCAATAGCTTCTGTAGAATAACTAAAGGATAGAAGGCTCCATGGAGCTTTATTACACCTTGAATAAACTATTTAGAGTTTGAATTTATAAGCATATCTCAAAATCAGTGGTGAAATGAACATTGTGAGTGCATTTGCGTTATCCCTCTATTATAGGCGTCACCATGTGTGAATTAGGGAATAAAACACTGCTGTGATTTAATCTTGAGAGGGATACTCTGATATCCATCTCCAAATCAAGCATATTCAAACAGGGTGAAATTACAGCAGTAAATTACGTCCCGCAGGTTCCCATGCAGAGGTTTTACAGGAGTATGCTCGTAGCTTTCCTGACAGTGATTTTTTACGAGCTTTAATAACTCGTTCAGCGTCCCTGAGTGGAGCATCTGCACTTCTCCGTGAAAGTGTCGTTTCCATCTCTTTAATCAACCTTGTGAGTCTGCAAGATGCCCCAGAGGGGAGTGTTAATGAACACGTGTGTTGATGTGTCTGTGGGTTTGTTATTGTATTGAGTGTGTGTTGAAACATGGGAGGCTTAAAGTCATTCGCCAGAGGTGTTTCTCTTGATCTTGTCTCTCTCCGCCCTTATGCTCGGCCACCTTGTGCATTTAGGAGGGAGTTTCACACAAGCAACACACACACACACACACACACACACACACACACACACACACACACACACACACACACACACACACACACACACTGATCTAGGTAAAAGCTGTCCATCATTAGGAACATAACTAATTTCAGCGCTCACTGTCTCAGACAGAGGCAGTAAATACTGCTTGACTGAAATTAATAGCAGTGGATTTGAACACACTCCTCCGGAGGCACACAGCAATGACACTGTAAACCTTGTTGGAAATATTCTCATAGAATATCACCGAAAATGTGTAGTCGGGATTGTTTGAAGGCCATGTTTGTGTGATTATATGAATATTAACCAAACAAGCTAACTCCATAAACATTATTAATGATTCATTGAGCCTGGTATAGAATCCTGCATCTTTTTTTCCTTCAGGTGAAAATAAATGTTGATTAGATGAAATAGTTTTTCGAGGCATTTTCTGAAATGCAAACGCTGCTTCTTTCGCTATATTTGTTAAATCGTTTGTTATCCTCTCATAGATGTTTCTCTAAACAACAGAGAACTTCTCTCTTCATCACTTATTCGTAGAGCAACACAACCACCACATCCACAACCCTAAAACCTGAGTGTGCTTCAGTCAAAGTTGAACAAATTGAATGAGCTTCATCGCCACAAGAAGCCCCCTCTTTCCCTCATCCCACACCCTCTCACCCACCTCCAGGGATCCTGCAGAGAGGCTGGTGTTGGCATTGGTGCTGCCCAAGTTGCGTGGCAGAGTCCTGGTTCTCTCCACTGTTGTTCCCCCAGTCAGGATCTGCCTGACCGACGGCCTCTGGCCAGGCTTCAACTGGAGTGAGTGCCCATGGGAGTGCATGTGTCCTCCGTGGGGGTGTACAATACCTCCCTGGGCCATCATGTGGCCATGCCCATGGGGCATGGTTTTAATCGTCCCATATGAGCGGTTCAGGTTCATGGCAATGTTCATGTCGCCCACGCTGGACGGCACAAAATCCGCTGGGTAGGCCTCACTCTCAGCTGGGTGCAGGGTGAGAGGAGAGGGAGGAGGAGGGAAGGGGGGATCATCCACTGCAATGTTGAGCGGCTTGTCCTCACCCCCCAGTCCCAGGCCTCCCCCTGGGGAGGAGGATGCTGGAGGTTTGAGACTGACCGTCCTGCGAGGTAAGACCATGTAGTCTCCCTCCCCGCCTCCTCCGCTTCCCCCTCCTCCTCCCCCACTCCCCCCACTTCCGGCACTACCATCCTGGGAGGTGTTGGAAGAAGTGGGAGGTCGAGCCCAGCCCAGGCCACTCTCGGTGCACAGGTAGATTGGAGCCCCACTGCGCTGCTGCCCCTGCTGTCTCTGCTGGTCCACATTCACCTCCTTCTTCAGCGGCGTCTCGCTCAGCTCATTCAGACCACTGAGGGCTGGAACCTTGAGGACAGAAAAGAATACTTTAGCTCAGCTGGTGTTTCCTTGAAAATGGGTAATGCTATTTAGATAATCTAAAGTGAGTTACTGTCTTCCAGTCTCATCTAATTTTTCATTCATAAGTAAACCTGCAGGCTTTATGATATTATAGTACTTTTGTCTTTTGCCTTCCTACATAACTCAGTTGCAGTTTAACTTTAATGCACTTTGTGAATAGTTTAATGTTGTTATTCCTTTTATTAAATTTTGCTTCTTTATAAGCACAAACAAAGTGTTTTTTATAAACTTTAAGGTAGTTAAATCAGAAAGTTTAACTGTCTGAAACCTGTGCTTTCTGCCCAGTGAGTTCCTTTTAGGGGTTTATAATAATCAAAGAAACACTAAAATTATGAACAAAAGAAAATCATGACTAAGTAACTGCAAAGAAAACTCCATTAAATAAGACAGATATCAGTTTTTTGATGTATAGAAAGGGCCATACAGTCTTCCTACAGCCTTGCATCCTGTACCTGTACAATGAGGTTGGGAGGGGGGATGTTGCCGGGGAGGGAGCTAAAGTTCACCCCGACTCCCCCCTCCTGATGGGCTGCCAGTTTGGGATCGTCCTCATCATCCAGGGAGATGCGTGAAAGTGTCCCGGTGATGGTTGCTGGATTGCAGGTGTTTACCTCCTTGAATATGACTGGAGGGAAATACAGGGTAGACAAGGGAAGCCATGGAGAGGGTAGTCAGATAAGAAATGAAGAACAAAAGGAACATTAAGAGAGGGAAAAAGGGATGGAAATTGAACAGAGAGGGGGTTATTTAAATTATTCAGAGAGGTTCAGAAATGGTTTAGGGACTGATGGGAGTTTGTTTAGAGCATTCATGTAGCCCCAAAAGGTGAAGTTTGTTTGTTTTTTGGACTGCTTCTCAGTAACTAAGATGAGTAGTTTTTCCAAACACTTTAACCTATAGTCTTGCTTCATGTCAAGATTTGCTGGCATGCCAGGGTTATTATAAGCTTTGAGAGAACCAAAGTGCAAAAACTGTTCCATGTTTTATTGTCATTTTATTATTATTTTTTTACTGTAAAAAGGTGTAATTATTTTTGTTTTTACCCGTTTTAAGTCATGTAAAACTGATTGAGTATCCTCTTTTCTTTCTTAATATAAATACACCAGAATACATCTTGCTACAGCATTCTTTGGTGTACTTTCCATGCATATTTCAGAGGAAACAGCTATAAACAGATACTACACATTTCTGAAATGGGGTGGCTAAAATTAACTGTGACATGCTGTTGACAGGCAATGTTTAATCACAACCTTACATCAATCTATCAACACAATCAAACACATCTGTCTTGAGATTCATGCTGGATTTCATGCTCATTCTGTCACCATCACAGGGATAAATATTTACTCTGTGGCCTCAAAAAGCCAGTTCTAGAGTGAAGCATGTGGAGCAGACCATTTCATGAAAACGTAATTGATGTGACAAAATGTCACATTACACTTTTTTATCAGAAGTTGATACCAGATCCTGTTGATTCTAGCTAACCAGTGAGAACCCTGGCTGAGGACAGAACAAAGTTGTTTTTTTATGTTTTACTGTCTGTTGCTGCAAAGGGATGTGACAGGACTCGACAGGCTTTGGTGGGTCCAACCGATCTGGTTCATTCACTTCTGTGTCCAACAGAGGGAACACAGAGAGTGACCTGTAGACAAATCCGATGGTTGTTTGGTGTCCCTTTTTTATTGCTCCCATAGTCTGTGTAACTTCCAGTTACTGGGTGTCAAAACAAAAGCTTAAAACTAATGCGGGTAATGTTATATTACAGAGCTAATGTTACTTATTTTCTGTTAGAAACTGAGATTAAATACACATACTGCTCCTGTTCAGTCTCTTAGGTGTGGATTAGTTTTAGTTTAGAAAAAAACAAAAAACAAAACAAAACAAAAAACTTCTAAATTATGTTTGTATGGACATCAAAATTACAAGTATTGGGAAAAACAGACGTCATTATGTCAGCTTGTTCATGGTCATTGTTAACTGTACGTTTTGTGCATGCGCCAGATGGCGTGCTACCAGTGTACCTCTACTTGGCATGGTTGCATTTAAATGCACACAAGAAAAATTAGCTTCACTTTATCATGATACCCCAGTACATGGGTACATAAATATTATCGTTTTAAGTTTTTAATTCACCACTCAGTATACAGCTAAAGGTAGTGATTCCCACAGCAAGGGTTGGGACCCCTAGAGAGACTAGAAACACTGATATAGGGTCGCAAATTGCCTTTCAAAATCATAAACTATTTATTGTCTCATATTTCATCCATTATTATAAAAGTACAATAAAAATCAGGGGTTGCTTTTGATATAAAACTATGCAAACAGAAAATGTTTGGTCTGTTTTCAGGATAAGGACAGTATCAGTGGTGACAGATTAATTAAGGAACACAGCAAAAGGTGAACACAGGTAGTCTAATTTTCTTATTTGCTAAGTTGAGTATCTTTAGACATTTTTTTCTGTTTATAGATTGTCCTCTAAGTGTATTCCATAGACTGTATATGGACAGCGTGGCTCCACCTTTTACCAGTGTATGATTTAGAAGCAAAGACGAAAAAAAAGAGACTATGGGGGACTTGGAGTAAATCTGAGTGGAGCCGGATGAAAAAAAAATCACTTTTTCCTTTGACAGTCTAACCTCTTTCCTGATGTATTTTACTATTCCTGAAAAATTACACAAGAACGGCAGCTGTCGATCATCATTAAACAAGTTGTAAAACCCCATTTTTAATGTCAAATAACTAATAAAAAAATGCAGAAAGAAGAGGACTTGAACACAATACAGCCTAATAACATCTTCATATAACATCTTCATATCACCACAGCATACGAATGTGAGATACATTTATACGAGGTGTCATAATTTTTTAAAATTTGACCACAACCCATCTGGAATGGCTGGGGAGACAACATTTTTGACCAATACTGCAGCCAGTCACCAGGGGGAGCAGTTTTTGTGGCGACCTCAGTTTATGCACAGCAAGATGACTGCCAATTTTTTTACAGTCTATGGTGTATTCCCAAAGAAGGTCACCCCCCTCTTGCACTGTTGCTTTGTGGGTCATGGGCTGAATGTGTCGGAACGTCTGGATTAAGGAAAACTCAACTGTTTATATTTGCGGGCACTCAAGAAGCCACTCAACATGTTTACGATGTTCTCTGGAGTATCTGGCAAGATGAACTCACAACACATTTCTACACACTGGCTTCACATACTTTGTGGGCATTTTCAACAGATTTTGATCATGTAGCTATATATATTGGAAGAGGGGCAGGGAGTGCAGAAGCTTTCTGGCACACATCTCTTATCATTGATTTCCTCCTGCAGATGTTTTGTTCCTCTTCTCATGTATTAGATCATAAGATTTTCTTGGACATCAAGCTAATCATTTTGATTTGTGTTAGATTAAAAAAGTCTAACTTTTTTCATACTTCAATATATATTGTAAGGTTTTGTCTCATCATGTATTGACTTGGATGTTTGTTTGTTTTTTTCCTGAAAAGTCAAATTTTATTCATTTGAGTAAAAGGCAACCCATGCACCTTCAACCAGGATTTGTCTACAGGTTATACGGAAGTCTAGGGATGGACCAGGCAGTGTAAAGAGCAAAACTTACATGGGTGTCCTCTCTCTGCAGTGGTGGAGGAGGGGAAAGTGACTGTGTTAATACTTTAAAGCAAAACACAAACTGTGATACATTTCTAACACATCCAAATCTACTCTTGTACACAGGTCCATTGTGAAACAGGTCTGAACATATCATGCACAATTAGAGGCAGAATCAGTGTGACTGATAAAGCATAATAATTAGTGAACAACTGGGTGAGAACATAGTGCATCATTTGCTGTCAGTGTATTAGCATGCACAGTAGTGAGCTATGAATGAATCAGAATGTTTGCTTTGTAAATCTGGTGTTTGACAAAAGAGGAGAAAAAAAAAAGAAGGCGAAATAGGAAAACCAAGCGGAAAGGAGAGCTCACCTGTTTGACATGCCAAGTCCACATCCTTCTCAAAATCCGTCTGAGAGAAGGCAGCATGGTAGAAAGAAAAGAGAGACAATGAGTGTGAACTAATAAGTACAATTAACACCTTAACTGGAAACCTGCCTGGTTAGGGGTTGGACCTTAAAGGATGATACTAGATGTGATGATGCTTATGAACTTTTCACCAATTAGAGAAGTACAAGATCATTTTCAGTGAGACGTGTTGCATTTCAGTTGATTGGTTATGACCTCTCCTAACAAGCAAAATATACAAAGAGACAGTGTTTTTATTTCAGGTTAAAGATGAAGACCTTTGCTCTGTATGTATACAATCTGTCGTAACAGAATCCTACATTTGACTCTTTTGACAGCAGCTATGAATGTTTGGTTGACTAAAGAATTAAAAGTTATCACCATCGCTCAGCAGCACTGTTAGATGAATAATTAATATCTTTATTACAATGCCAGTCACATGTTGTGTCTAAGCTGGGGTGCAGTCACCCACCACTAGCCAGGGCTGTAAGTGTTTAATGGCTCCTGCTACGATGCTACACAGCAAATCAGCACAGATGACAGATTTGTATCTTGTTGCGTAGTGTAATTTTACCACTTTACCAGAGTAACATGTAACAAACACAGGCATGTAGACGGTGACATGTGAGGGGGACCAAAAGCTGGTGGTGCTAGCTCTGCAGGTGTTAGGCACATTCAGTAAACCAATTTGACATTATTAACCCACAGATCATGTGATCCCATGTTTAATCTTAAACAACCCAAATAAATAACCTTAAAAAACTGACATCAAATTATATTATAAATTAATTTAATAACTCTGATCTTTTCTGTTTTTATTTTACACATAGTGCCATGAGCTGCCAATTCAGTCTATTTTATGTCTGATTCAAAACTACTCACAGGTGTATTAACCAAAATTCAATTTTAAAACTGTTTGGCATAGTCCTGTGTTTAATGGTCCCAAGAAACTCAGTATGTGTTCATGAAATCATATTATGTTAGGGCCTTTTTCATTACTTTCCAATTTTTTGCATATCTGCTTTAGACCAAATGTTTGACAATCCTTTTGAACTCATCACTTGAGCTTTAAGTCAAAAAAGCATTGCTAATTTTCTCTTCTGATCAAATCACTTTGTTCAGTAACTTGAAAACACAGTGTGATGACATGCTGATTCTTGATCAAACTGTGTGTCAATTCACAGCTAAACATCTAAATACAGTTAAAAAAAAAACAAAAAAAACAGGCAGGGCACAGATTCACTAATGCTTCTATGTATCTCAGTATCCACCTCCTGTGAGGGAAAACAGGGACAGAAATTTACACAGTGTCAAAACTATCATCCACTGTGCCAATCCAAGCTAATTTTGCTGTCGTCGAGCAGAATTTCACTCAGTCTGTTTAAAATAGTATGCAATGTGAGAAAACATGCTGCCACACTCGTGACCAAACCACTGAACCAGCCAGAACTTGTGCCTGCTGTCACTACCCAGATTTCATGTAGATATGGTGTTTCAAAGCAAAAAAAAAAAAAAAAAAATGCTGTTTATGTGCTTGGATGACGTGGTTTTGAAACAAACCCAACAGGTGATAGGTAAAAAGAAGAAAACTGTTGCTTTCAAAATGGCCACCCCTTAAGTTTCTGAACTTTAGTGAAAGTGAAGCTCATTGCTATGCAGATGTGGTCCTTTCTCTCATGACAGAGCCTCCTCCTGTCCTCAGTGGGATTCACTTACAAAAGCCTTTGTTTGGATAATAAACCACAGATTTTAGACAGTTTGGGCACGCCAAAGAGGCGAAGAGAAGAGGAAAGGAGGGAAATGAAAAAACTGAGAGAGACAGAGCAAATGTGTGAGGGTCTCAGAGGAGCGGAAAAGCTCTTAGTACGCAAATCACCCGCAGCTCCATAAATGGGTCTCTGCTAAATGGACGAATGTGGATCTAAAAAAAAAAAAAAAATTCTCTTGTTCTTTCAGACGCTCTGCTATCCAATATGAGAAAAACAAATCATCTTTATTTTAATTACGGAACATACTCTCTCTGAAACAGCCTAGCAGGTTAAGTACAGTGAGTCATCAATGTCAACTGGTGAGGGAACAAAAGCAACAAAATGGAACACAGTCCTTTATTTGAGTAGTATTGAACGGGTAATGAACCTGCAGCATACGGTAGCTTGTGAGACCACAGGTACAGAAATAATAAACAAAAAAGAAAGTATCATCTCCTGAATCAATAATATGTCCAGAGAAAAACTAAACATTTTGGGTTGATATTGCTACAGTGAAAATGCTAGTGCACTTCTCATTCTGTTAGGCTAAAATGTGCCTTTTGTAAAAGTAAACAAATAAATAAGGTAAAACTGATTTTTTTAAATTATTATTTTTGATCACTTTTTGCCATATGAAGAGTTCGAAAAAGAGTTAACCTAACTAAACTTATATTTATATTAGAAAGCAGTGGCTTAATTAATGAAGTAAAAGGGGGGGAACAATATCTGCACTTTTGCTGACCAGGATTTCTAACCTTGTAACTTAGCTGGTTTTGTGGAGATTGAATAATCATTCAACAGAATGTTCAATCAAAATATTAAAGAATAATTCTAATAAAGCTTAAATCTTTAATCAGTTAGCTTAACCTAGCCACCTGCTTTCCATAGCTATGCATTCAACCCAAGTGAGACTTGAAAGTTTTATATTTATTCATTAAATCTTTTCCCTTGTTCTGTTTTCAAATTTGAGTGAAAGAAAAAAAACCTTCATTTTAATTGAATGTCTCCATGTTAAATATTTATTATAATTATAAGCTAGCAGTGGATTAGCTTGCCTTATCCAGTAAACAGGAGAAAACAGCTAGCTTCACACTATCTGTACCTACTTCTACCAGGATCTCTTTCTACATCTACGACAAATCACAACGGCTAATGAGGGCTATGTTTTATATTGGACATACTGGTTGGCAGCCGATGTGGTTGTGGACGTGGTTATGGTTGAGAACATGATTATGGGTATTGTTGATAATGGGGGTATGCTCATGCGCGTAGTTGAGGGAGTGGCTGTGCTCGAGCCCTTGGTTGCTGCGGGGCAGGCTGTGGTGACAGGCCTGCTGGCATGCTGGTGTGAACGTCTGCAAGTGGCAGTTAGACAGGCTTGTTGATGGGCCGTATCGCAGAGAACCACAGTGCTGCCCGCATTGGCTCACAATTGGACCTTTCTGATGGTTTAAAAAGTCAATGAAAAACATAAAATTCAAATGTTAGATGAAGACATTAACAGTCTGAAGCAGAGTGTATCTTAAAAAAACTTTTCTTTTTTTAACAGTCTTGACTTCATTTCAGAAAGTGGGTCTAGCTAGAGTTCTACATCTTTCTGATGGAAGAGGTTTTACTTTCCAGCGTGAACATTGCAAAAACACCTTTGGGGATGGTGGTCACAGTAATAATGATGGAGATACAAGCAGTAGCAGCCATGCCAAATTATCCATCACAATTACTGTCCTCAAGGGTACTGTGTCTTTCATTCATGAGCTCTTCATGTGAATGTGCTGTCTGAAAAGATTTCCTCAAAGTCGTACACATTAAAACTCAAAATCTCAGACAAACTTGAAGGTTTACCAGCTGTCTTTCTTTATAGAGCAGCAGTTGGCATAGCAACTAACTTTCTCTTCGAGAGAATGATAGCAATGCATTCAACCAAAATGACTTTCAAAAAGAGCTCAGTTAAGACTGTAAATGTTCCTCTTGGTTATGAAAACAGAGACAGAGAAAGTGTTATAATGAGTTCTCTGAGCAGAATAATGGCTCAGAAGTTTAATCTTGATAACCTCACAGTGGGCATTCAAGAGCCCATAACCGTTACCACAAACGGGTCTCAGGGAGAAATAGCGTGAACAGCACTGGGAGAGTCACGTGTGCCCTCATAGTAGTAGTGTGACTGCTCTAACATTGGCACAGCAGTCCAGGTCTAAATGATTTATCACACTATTAGTCACTTTTGGAGCACACGCAATGACCTTATTGGTGTTCCGTACCTCAGATCTCAATAAAGAAGTTTAGCTTTAAACTGAATAAAGTGCTGAATGTCTGGTTTTCTTAATTTATATAATGCTTGCATTGAAAAGCGCATTCTTATTTAGCATTCATCTTTAATTCCACATTGATCTACCTTTACACTACAGGAAGTGGTTTTGGTTGAGGCTGGGGAAGAAACTGTATTGCAGTTAATCTTGGTCACATGGGGCCACTCGCTTGTGACATCATTCTCAATGTGGCAAGTTGCTACTCTGTTATCATGTAATGCTACTGTTACAAGTTGTAAAATCTAACAAATAATCATGAGAAACAAATTAAAAATATATTTTAAGATACAAACTGGAGAGTCAAAGCCTTACTTATTGAAAACACTAGGTAAAGTTGTTTCTGCTTTTCAGCTGCTAACTTGTAAATATTAGCATCAGTACAACATATGCTAGGAATTTAAGCTATGGAGTGGTTTAATGCTAACAGTAAGTATTACCTTGCTTGCACTAAAAGCAGCAAAATGAAAATATTTGATTTTTTTTGTAGCTTCTGTGAGGAATTTTTAGCTTCTCATGAAACAGACTGAAATTAATACTGATGATTCCTTATGATCTATCAGAGCAGACAGGACCACAGGAAGAGATTTAATAGCTGTATGCGTTTTTTCCTGAATGACTTAAAACTACTGACAGGGGGAAGGTGTCAGTTGTGATTAATTGTAAGATACTGAAACAGCCAAATTTCTTTGTTAAAAAAATACTTAATCATGGGACAAATTCAGAAAAGAGAGATGAGGCACTGCTTTGTCCACAGGGGTCCCCACACTCATCAAAAGTTCCTCACAAGAGCTTAATAACACTGAGACAAGTAACATGTGCAAAAGCTTCACAACATTATAAGAGCAAGCTTTCCACATTGAGTCACTCTGAAGAATTATAACAACTGTGCTTATGGTGGATGGTGAAAAAAAGTCAAGCATCTGTAGGGAAATTCAAAGGAGATTAAAATAGACAAATAATAAATCCACATGCAGGTAACAAATGGTTCAGGAAAGTTTGAGCACATCAATAATGGCAATCATGCTTCCTGTTGTTGAAGTTGAAGCGTCTGAAGAGCTCCAGCTGTTTTAATGTTAGTCTAATGGATTGAAATGTGGGATGGAATGGAAATGCTATTCACCATGATCTGCACCTGTCCATTCTTGCAGGAGTCGGGCGAGTTTTCGCTGTCGTCTTTACAGCCCCCCATTCGACAACGTACCGCATCCTGCACCTAAAGGTTTCAGAATAGGGGTTGATTGAGGAGAAGGGGGGAAGTGTAGAGGATAGGAGAAGGGAAGAATAATGCAGGGTTGATGCAAAGGAAAGAAGTTAGTGGAGGAACTTTACTTAAGATAATTTGGCAAATGTTGGAGCATTGGGAACTTATTCTCAAGATACTTTAAATTCATCTTCATCACTGCAATGAAAGATGCTCAGTGAATATTAAATTATGTGAAAGTTGTAAACGAAGCTGCTATATTCTCGTTAAAGTTGCACAGCTTTTGGCTTACATAACAGACAGTGGAGCATTAAAGATGGCTTCAAAGTGGCCTGTTCAAGTCTTGCGAGATTGGTAGTAATTAAAACCAACAGCATGGTTTATAGATGCTCTAACCTCTGGGCCCCCTTCCCTGTCACAATCTTCCCACATATGGCGTCTAAGCAAACATACACCAGCACTCTGTCAAAGAACTGGTTCTTGGGATGCAGCTCAAAACAAATGGAACAGTGTGGAATGTGTTTCACAGCCCACTGTGAGATTTTTCTCTCCGCATCAGATGCTGTATTATGGATAGCCTGGTTACTTCCTAAGGAGCAGCATCATTCTTCAATGCTGCTGCTGTCAAATCCCTTAAGATTCTTGTGGCTGGAATCGAGGGTGCTTAAGCTAGACTGAACGGTAACATCTTCTCTCTCGCTCGGTGGTCTCATCTACGGTCTATGAATGGAGTGAATTGGAGTTCATAGCCATGTCTGATTAATACTGCATGAGAGGGGGCATATCCTCCATTGTTTCCTTCAGTCTGGCCTTGCTCTATGTCCTCATTCATATCTCAGCACTATTTATTTTCCAGTCAGTGTGTTTATTGGCACACTGACTGATACAGCTTATTCCAACTTCAAAGTGGAGAGCCCCATTATGGGTCAGTACCACCCTCTCCATTTCCGCCTCCTCTATGATCACCCCCTGATACACTCTTGAGTCATGCACCCCCCCAAACCACCACAAAAGATCTCTGCATGAAGTTTTTTTCCTGCCTTCTATCATCCTTCCTCACAATTCATCCTCTCCTCCCCTTACTTTTTCCTCTCTTTCTGCCTCTTAATCGCAACATCTCTTGCATTGCACGTATTTATTCCCTTGCCCCTTTTCCTTGACTGATCTCTGCAGGCTGCCTCTGCTCACTGTGGTCCTTTCATTTTCTACTGCACCTTTCAAGCAGCGTGTGCTATCTAGGAGCACTACATGCCACTGTACTCCCCGGCACATTCTGCGTCTGTTGTTCCTCTCACATAATATCACACTTTGTAATGCCGTCTCTTGTTTTTGCAGCGTAATGTTACCTCAGTCTTCCCTTCTTCGTTAACCCCCCCCACCAACCACACAGACACTCTCTCCTCTTGTGTAGCACTCCCCACTGCCATTGTTCTGCAGCCACAGAGGACTGAAGCACCATGTCTCTCTCTCTCTCTCTTGTAGGAGATTCTCAAACATTCAACATAAATAATTCCTGGATTTACTTTACCTTGATCCCTGCTGCTTTTGTGCGTTGCAGCTCAGCACTCAAAGCATTTAATACCTCACATACACTATGCACTGGTGCATTCAATATCATAATGATCTCACAGATAAAAGCAAGGCTGTATGCATGCATCAGCAACAGATGGCTTGTTTACAGTTAAGGGAAACAAATGGTATCCATTAATTGTTGCCGGTGCAAGCATGGGTTTAAATGAGTGTGTGTAAATGTCTCTCTCAAGGGCATAACTACATGTGTGCACAATGAGTTTAAATTCAGCCTCCCAGGGGGGCACAGCAAAGCCCCTGGCAAACAGACACCAGGGGGTATTAGTTAGGGACTTATCTTCTTATTCCATACAGCATCTTCATAAGCTCCTTAAAGCAGCCTCGGATCAGACGGACAATACTTCACTATCACACTACATTATGAAGAAGTACTAGTGCTGGTCATAAATACCACGCTAATCCTTCTCATGTCTGATCCGCTTGTGTTCTACCGCCGTGTCTTCGAAACTGACTCAGGATCCAAAATGACATTTGCCAACATGAATCCCACCTGTCACGGAGAGTGGGTGTCGCTAAGGTCACTGCGTGGTGTTGAATTGGAATTGTAAGAGCTCGACATGTCTGTGATCCGCACGACTGCAAGAAGGACTCACCTCTCGGCGCATTGCACAGTGGACGGTGATGATGACGAAACCCTGGACAGAGTCAAAGACGGCAAAGAGAACCTGGGAGACACAAAAGACGTGTGCTTGTTAATTTTTTTTGACACTTTTGCTACAATCTATTTCTAACCAGTTTCCCTTGTACTCACTAAAAAAAGCCTTAAGCGTACACAACTGCTGACATCGTGAAGAAATCTTTTTGATTTTTTTTGGCCAGAAGGTTTAGCTGTTGAAAACTGCATCAAGGGCTGAGACGTATCAGCGTCTCTTTGAGCTCTGTTTGCATGACAAATCCTTCCATCACTGCTCTGACAACTCCTGTTTCTGACTTCTGTGCATGTGAACTTTTCATGAGCCCGAGAGCGTGTCACGTTAGAATGAAAACCAGCAACTGAATGCCATCAGCCCCTCCATCTTTGTCACTTAAGATTTAGAAGTTATTTGTTGAGTATCTCTCTTTTTTTTTGATAGCTATATTTGGACCCATTGTATAAAATTTGAATAACGTTGTATTTCTGGAAGGTCAAACATTTAAAAATTACCTGTAAATGAAAAAAGAGGAATCCTTTGACATGCTTCTAGTGTCTTAACAGCATGGTTCTGAGATTGTTTATCCTGTTTGCTTTACTACTGCAGACAAATAATCATCACAGGCGCATTGATAGCGGAATAAATGAGTCAGCTGAGTCATGTTTATTTATCATAAATCATCCGTTGTTCATTTAATGTAGTGATTTTAATCAAAATTTTGCCAGTATTTAACACTTCGATCATGCATTTTACTTTTAATTTCAAATCTTTGCAATGGTTTCATGTTTTAAGTTTTTTAATTCCCTCAGTATTCATGCTCATATATAGCACTTGTATCCTCAACTATGCTTGGGAGTGCTATGAAAATATATATTTTGGCTGTTGTTATGATAGTTATTAAAATGATTTTAAATATCAAAAGTAAAAAATTGTCATGTTTTAAGGACCTTTCCTCCAACGTTTATAAGCAATAACTAAAAATACAGCTATTTTATTACATTTACTCTCGGATTTCAAGTTCCCTACAAAAGCACTCTGTCCATGTCTCCATTCTACATAAGTGTCCAGTTTACCACTGATGTCTCTCTCTCAAAGCAGCATCCACATTTTATAGACATACACCCTATTTTTAACAGATTTTCATGGTGCTTCATAAGTCACACCTTTTGAGCATCTGATGGTGTTGTGAAATACATTACCTGGAAGAGAGTGGAGCGTCGGTCCGTTATGGCCAGCACAGCTGACATCCAGGTTAATGCTAGGAGAGGAAGAACGACACAGGAGCTCCACAGAGACGCCCTGTCAGAGAAAGAGAGAGACAGGCAGTGGAGGAGGAGGAGGAGGAGGGTTTGGAAGGAGAGGGAACAAGGGGTTCAGTCTAAAAGCAGACCAGTCGGTTCTGTTAAGTCCACTTCTTACTCTCTCTCTCTCTCTCTCACACACACACACACAAACACACGCACACACACACACACACACACACACACACTTACACTCACAGGGATCAGTAACAGGTTCAGTTGTGGGCAATTTGCGGCTGATTGGCACACTGAGGTTTGTATCAGACTTAATATTCTAACTGAGAGGTGGAAGATGATGTGTAATCATGTAGATAGTTATGAGACTGACAATTGCTCACAATTACATGGTTGATGCACTCTAAGTGTCATGCTGGTGGACTGTGGGATGACAGGCAGCAGGGCCAACAGGGAGGTGGGGAGACAGGCCACTGACAAGTACTGACATCGGGGTTTCTGAGGAGTTGGTGTGTAAGTGCGTGGAGTCCGACACCAATTTAAAATGTTCATGCAGTTTGAGCACATATTTATGGTTTTATATCCATCTGTCTGACAGATAGACAGCTTTGTGTAACTAGACTGAGAAATATTTGAGCCTTTTGGTGGTGTTTGGCCAACGTAAATTGATAAAAGAACAAAGGGCAGCATACATGGTGTTTTAAATATAAGAATAGTTGTGTAAATAGAAACAGTTACAATCTACATTCTATGTGTAGACTTTTAGGGTCCGGGTGTAGTCCATAAAATCATTTTAATGATCACCAACTTAAAGGGAATCAGTCCTCCACCACTTGATAAAGAAAACAACAACAAAAAACAACAAAAAACTAGGACAGTCCTATAGATCCTTAGTGGAGGTTCACTTGTGACAGTTCAAAACTCAAGTCAAACTAACTGTTTGTTACTAACTGTAAGCTGTTACTTAGTTTCTGTGGTCATACTCATGGGCTTCAACAATAACCAAAAAAAAAAAAAGAGAAAAGAAAATAGCTGGTCTTTGCTACAATTTGGTTAAGATATTTCTAAATTGCTGCACAGCTAAAAGCATACCTGCCAACTTTTGACTTTGACAAGGCGTGAGACACAAATCAGAGGTGTGGCGTGAGAGCGTGTGAAGCCCTTGAAATGTGTGTGTCTCATGGCCAATGCATGACTGTTGGCAGCTATGCTAATAGTGTGTATGCTACTAAGGGGGGGGGGGGGGGGGGTACTTTTCTGACAACAAAAGAAGTTGAGATGTTTACTGCATGTTAAACAACCGGACTATTTTCCCCCTAGCGCAGCTATAAGCTATGAATTCACAATATGCTACAAAGGTCTAACACTTTAGTTTGCTGACTGCACGTTTAAGAGCAATACTAGCTAACTAGCCCAAGCTAAGCTACTGGCTGTGAGCCAATGCAGGCATAGCTATCTTGTGTGCCACCTTGTGAATAGGCAGGGAATTCATGATATGCTAGTAAGATTCAAAGTTCATACTTTGGTTCATTGAGGTAGGAAGTCAGTTTGACAGTATGTTCAAAAGCAAAACAAGCTAGATTAAGAGCTGGCTACCTAGCTTGTTCTGTAAATCAGCTGGTAGCTGTTGTGAAGCTAATGGTAGTACTTAGGTTGAAAGTTAGTACAGTATGACAGTATTTTTAAGAATAAGACTAGCTAGCTTAATTTTGCTTTGACTCTACTGTTGGGGATCCTAAGTTATTGAGAGTACAGTAACATGGTAGTATAATTTGACAGTTGCTTATATTAAGGGGGAAGACAAGCTAGCAAGCTAAGCTGCTGATTATTCTCAAATTTACATCAATCTACTTGGAAGTTGTTGGCATTTTAGCCCCAACTATAAATGTGTATAAATGTGTTGAGCATGTACAAGTCAAAGGGCTGCATATTAGAAATAACTACACTTGATAAATTGGCGCTAGTAAAAAAGTTTAACCTTGTGATATTCTATCAAGGATATTCAATAAAGGAAGGTGTTATAATGTGAACATGTTTTGTCAACTGAAATTTTCTCTCTTGAATTAATGATACAGCTGATAAATTTAAAGAAAGTAATTGCAAAAGCAGAATCATATCATGATGATAATATGTAATGGGTGACATGCAGAGCTGGCAGAGCCGTCTCTGAGTTCTACTGAACAGTTTGAGAAAAGTCAGTCATGACTCTGCCTGTGCTCAGTGACAACTAAAAGACAAGAAAAAAAAGAAAGAAAATGACTGTTTCAAAGCTGTTACTGCAAATAGGCAATCTCATCCCATTAACCTCCAATCACAGTGTCCAATGATGCAACAACACAACTAAGAACAGAGATGTAGATTTAAATGGAGCACTCTTCCAAAACAAACACAAAGGCATAATGAGCGAATCGTAAAAGGACGTAATTAAATATGGACAGAATTGTTTGAAAATGTAAAAGAGAATGAAGGTCTTTCATTATTTTACTGGCTGCACTAAACATGAAACCATGACAACCAAAAACTGAGAACAAAAAAGAACCTATTTCAACAACAACAACAAAATTCTTTGATTTTTCTTTAATTCTTAATACCACTGACCTAGAGTTGAAGCTTGCTTGGAGATTAAAATACACCATTCTGTTCATGTTCAATAGCACAGAGCACTGGATGAGATTTGGTAGAAATGTAATTGAGTTGAATTTATTCATCTATTCAGCATAAATTTGTGTGCAACAAAAGGAATCTCATTGAAGAAATAAAAAAGTTTGGAGATTTTTTAGAGAATAAACTAGGGTGAATAAAATATCATTCATCATCATACATTCAATTTTTTAGTTCTTTGGATGCAACTAAAAGTTCCAAAAAGCCCTGACAGAGTTATATTTCATAAAATGCAGCTCATTGACTTTATATTTTCTGAGCTGAAGTGTGGTTTCAGTGTTGTAATAATTATTCACTTGTCAAAGCTCCCTCCAGAGCTACCAAAGACATTAAAAATCTATTTTCACAAGCTGTATCGCTTTCTGCACATCTGGCAGTTGAATTTCTGTGGTTAATTCTACATTGAAAAATGACCTCAAAAAATAATCTTAATAAAAACCTTTTTATGTCTTCATTTCCTGTGTTTTTGTGCTGTTATTGGATCGTTGGGTGTCTTGTATTTCTTTAAGAAACGTGATGCATTCGCTGTCGCTCGGAATTCACATAAGGAACCACTCACCACATGAGACATGATGAGACAAGTCTAGATAATTACAGCACTGTATTACTGACATTGTGCCACCCTGATGAGTTAAAGTCTCAAACAAGTAAATACAAACTCAAAAAAAAAAAGAGATTCATGAATAGTGTTTGACATGGGTCGGGTTTGCATAGTGTGACCCGAGGAAAATACGCTTTGGATCATAACATGTTCTCATTAAACAGTGGCGGCTTGCAGTGCAGGTGTTTTCTTTCATTTTTTTCCCTATCATTAGTGTGTTTTTGTAGCCAACAAGTCTGAATGTCATCCTGCATCATTACCCACAGCCAGAGATTAATAGGATGGAGGAGAGAGAGTGAGAGTGTGTGTGAGAGAGATAGAGTAGATGGAAGGTAGAAGGCAGAAAAAGAGAGAGATGCAGAGGGAAAGATGAAGATGGACTAACATGGCGCTGCTGGCAGTAGAGCTGGACATAGCGGTGCTCGAGATCACGCCACACTTGGAGCATTTCAGGAGCAGTCGGCTACGTGCTTCCGCTGGGACACTTTAAGGCATGTGCACACACACACATAGACACACAAACAATCAAAATACATCCAACCATGGAAGGGAAAAAGGGGGGAGTGGGGATTAGGGAATGTGTGAAAAGACGGGTTCCAGATATGGCAACAGGTGAAAGTGCAGGTGTTGGAGTTGCAAAAGATAAAAGAAAAAAAGAAAAAAAAAAAAAAAAGGAAAAGGAAAAAAAAAAGTGGAGACAACAAAGAGAGGAAGGGGAAAAGAAAAAGGAGGGAAGGGGGAGGGAGAAAAGAAAGAAAGGCAAATTAAAACCAGATCTTAAAAAGTAGCAGTAATGAATAACTGTCAGATTGATCCAGAGCAAGTAGAAAGTGAGAGACAGACATTTCAATGTTACAACAGAGTCATGTGGATTAACAGATTACAGTGACACAGACAAGGAAGTACACCCACCAGGTGTGTGCATCATTGTTGTGTATTTATGACTGTGCACAATGAAGCTTCAGAGCGGTGCAAAAGAAGGGGAACAACGACTTTGGGCTTTTTACTCACAGTTGACTACTCAGAGGAAAAGTGTTTTTGTGTATACTGTACAGAGCGATGCAGAATGATGGGGCTGTGCATGCGCTATGCTACATTAGCACCCCATCACGGCTCATTGCCTTAGCGCCGGCCACATCCCTATGGCTTCGTATGAAAATACATTACGCTAATGACAGCCCATCCTGTTAGCAACATCACTGTCTATTATAGCACAGACGAGATGTTGCACGGGTGTGGAGCACACGCTTCTGAGAATCTGAGATGAAATGTGCTTAATAATCGGATCACACTGATGATTTTTCCTGGAAGAAAGAGAGGTACATCTGTTTGTGTGTGTGTGTGTGCGCGCGCGTGCGTTTGTACACATGGAATGGTTTAATCTCCGTAGAGTCACTGGGAAACAAAAGCTAATTAACCCCCTGGAGAGCCTGTCAGAGCTTTTAACCCTTGCAGCAATACACAAGTGATCAATTTCAATTTGTGTAAGAATCAGACATTGGAAGGAATGAAATGAGTGAAAGAAAAGTGTGTAAAAAAGAAGGAGAAACAATGGAATCAATAGGTATGGAAATGAAAGCATGGATTTGCTTGTGAGAGCCGAGGAAAACTCTGCTCCTAGGATTAGTGTGGATGATGAACAGCCTCTGCCAGCTCTATGCGTTGATACAAGTAATGGTGGAGGTGAATGCATATGCATGTATGATATGTATGCATATGTTATGTGTGTGCATGATTGTCCAGAGGAATAAAAGAAAAAATCTTATTGGATTTCAATACTGCATTAGATTTTATCAACCTAATCCTGCTGTTTATATTACATAATTAGGGTCCCATCTGTCATCGATTTTCATATCCAATATATTCGTCTGTGTCAGTGAGACAAGATGTAGAGTGTATATATGTGAAATTGGAAGTGAAATGTTGATAGATTTTACAGAGAAAATCAACACAACAGATGTCTTGTCATTTTGTCACCAAAATTGGATTGTATTTGTTGATTGGGGCACAGGTGTACACAAAGGTGTGTGTTCACAGACACCAGAAAAATGTTTCTCACGTAAGCTTGCCATGAATTCGCTGTCTCCCTGAGATTGTGTTTGACAGACAGTGAAATTTATCTAATGCAGCAAATTTGCTGTCATTACCAACCAAAGATTGAGCAGACGGATGAATGTGTGTTGTGGGAATGTCTGTATGAGTTTCAGAGAGTTTAGGAAGTTAACTTACCCTGCTCGCTGCTTTTTAGACTTGTCTGAGATGCCATCT
This sequence comes from Labroides dimidiatus, assembly GCA_030710495.1. Taxonomy (NCBI): domain Eukaryota; kingdom Metazoa; phylum Chordata; class Actinopteri; order Labriformes; family Labridae; genus Labroides; species Labroides dimidiatus. The sequence goes on from CM061155.1 coordinate 15,578,457, forward strand.
CGAGACATGAGCTTGTTAAACACCACGATTCCAATGAGCATATTCACCTGAATGAAAAAGAGAAGATTTATCAGTATTACTGAAAGAGCTTGGTTGCCAACAGGAATTTAACTCACACACTCTATAACAGCATTTCAATATCTTTGAGGTGATTGAAAATGACTTTTTAATTGTCTCACAGACAGAAGACTGAAAGTGACAGTGCTTTAGCTGTAAAGAACCCCAGGCTGACTCGCGTCTTCACAGCAGATGCTCTAAAATCATCTCAGTCACATATTTTTACAAAGACTTGATGATTTATTTTGGAGCACAATGTCATGTCTGTAAAGTTTTCGTTTTTTTGCACATTCTGGTTTCATGTTTTTGGTTCCCTCTTTTATTTTGAAATGTCTAACCCTTGTCTCCGTCTTCTAGATCTGTTCCTGTCTGCCCTGCCCCCATTTGTCACACCTGATCCCTGATTGTCCTCCCCAGCTGTGTGTCATTACCCCTTATTACCTCTTGTATTTAACCTCATGTGTCTCACTGTCTTGTCGCCCGTTCGTTGTACTTTTCGTCCTCGTTCCAGCCTTGTTCTTTGTCCTGTCATAGCCGTGTTTTGATTCTTGCCTGTTTCTTGACCTGGTCTTTTGACTCACATTTTTTTGGATACCTTTGCTCTGTTTTGATCATCTACCTGCGTTCCGGACTCTGACTGTCTGACTACCACGCCTATGTACCGAACTCTGCCTGTTTCATTAAATCTCTTATGCCTTCTGGAACCTGGTTGTGAGTTTGCATTTGTGTCCAAATCTGGGTCAAAGTTCATGATACACAAAATAGTTTTGAAGAACAGTTTACTTCAGAACTTTACTTTCTTCTTTAATGTAGCACTCTGCTTTTTTTTTTTCAACAAGTCTAAATCTAGACTTTGTAATAACATGAAAACAACTTTAAGATGACGTCTGTCCAACAGTTGTTACATGCACTATACTACATTTGGCCACTCACGCATAGTTCTTTTCTCTGATTTCTGCAGTGTAGCTTGTGTCCTTTACAGGTATGAGTATAACTATATTCAGAAATCAGCCATTAAACGTGCAAGGAAGAAACCACCAACTGCTCACAGTGGAAACGCTTCCCTCTCTTTAAAATTTTGCAAAAACCTGCTGATGTTCTATGCTCTCTTCCTCCAGTGGTACTACACTGTTATAGTGGGTGGGCAGCAGTTGCTGAGTTCATGAAGATTTGACTTTATTCACAAGAGTCTCTGATTCAAATCGGAGTGAGGACCAAGTATGTAGCCTTGACATCTATATGGCCACAGGATTCTGTCTGCGTGTGTTTGAGGGTGTTTATTTTGGGCTTTGTGGATAGCACACTAAAAATGTTAAAATTTCTGTTTCTCTTGGAGTGTTTCAAATACACTCTGTGAAATTTTTGATGTCATGACTAAGAACAAAGTTTTGTTGGTACTGAGAGATCACATACACTGTTTTAAATTTAATCACATCCTTGCATGAGTTTTAATAGTATGACATTCATTGTATACTAGGATACGTTGGGTTTGCTTAGGATAGGGTAGGAAAGGGGAGCGTAGGGGTAAGCTGGGAAAGGAAAGGGGAAAAGTAGGTTAGGGAAAGAAAGAGTGAGGTTGGAGAGGGAGGGTCACGGCAGATTAGGAGAAGGGAGGGAAGGATAGGGTAGAAAATGATAGGGTAGGGTAGGGTAGGGTAGGGTAGGGTTGGAAAGGGTGGGACAAAATAGGAGTTGAGAAAATGTTATCCAATTTAACAGATTATGGAACCATATGGTACAAGACGATATTCAATTCAGTTGTGTAGATGAAACAGTATGATACGATATGACACAGTACAGAACTAAGAGATGGAATGCATACAATCATTACATGGAGGAAATTTAACTTTTCATTCAATGTGAGCATCATGAGTCCAGGTAACTAGCAGGGCACTATCACCTGAAACCCCCCCCCCCAACACTGGGAGTCCTCATATTAACCTGACAGAATCAAATCTCTGTTTAAACTCACACCAGTGTTTGTGTCATCACAATAACCCTGTTCTTATGTTCTTGGTTATTATTATTATTATTGTTGTTTTATTTTATTTATTTATTTTTTATTAATTTGATTTAGCCTTAATGGATGTTCACAATTGTGTTTCTATTATATGGGATTAGTTCTTAAAGCAGAGCTCTCATGAAAAGAAAAAGTGTTTATTTTTAAGTTAAACAAAAAAAAAAAGGGTAAAGAGAGGATGCATCTCATCCCGGCTTCCCTTACTAATGAGGACTCGGCAGTTAAGCCTGCCAAACATCTGGCTATAGTGACCCAGTGATCAAGATTTTATTAGATACACTGACACACACAAACTTGAGCCAAGATTTGCCACATGCGGACCTCTGCCTTGAATTCCTGCCCATTCTGGAGATTTTCCATGCTGGTGACATGTTCCTTCTAATCCTTCCAACATTCACTCATACTGTTTATTTTACCCTGTATGGGTTTCTCTGGGTTCTTTGTGTGCTTCTGGTGTGTAAGCTGTAAGGTAAATTGTAGAAAAATGTCAGCCACATATATATTTACTGTATACTCAATGCATTTCCATTCTAACAAGGTCCTAAAGAGAACGAGTGCCTGGATTCCTCCCTTCATATGTAACCAAAAGCAGCATCTGGCCAGGCAGAAAAATTTTATGGATTCTGAACATGACAGCCAGGAATCCTAGAGGAAAGAACATTTAAAGTCTGACTTTCATGTGGTCAGTAGAATTTCCAGGGCCTGCAGAAGCTGGATTTTAACTTGAAGCCTATTCCTTTGCTACACCTAGAGTACATTTGGCAGCTTTCACAAATTGCTAAAAACCTCTTCCCTCTCATCTCCTGTCCTCTCATGTGTATGCCGCTGCTGCTGCTGCTGAAAACTACCTACAATCTGCCCGAGTGTGAGGGTCTTATTGTCATGCCAGTCATGTCTGGCCTCAGCTCTGATAGTCAGCATCATCCTGCGCTGCTATTTGCCCAAGGCCAGGTTCATTAATTAGAGAAGATTCCTGTGGGAAGGTCTGTGTTTCTCTGCCCGATGTCCCACTCTCATTACAGCTGTTTGTCAGAGTCGGGCCCCAGCAACAACACCGGGGGGCCGGGGACTATTACAGCAGCTGGGGTGTGGATTGTACATCGACATTGTGGAGGTAGCGATGACAGGAAGTTGGAAACATTCAAAACACACGAGACACTGGCAAACAAATAAATGAGTGGAGCTGTGCTTTGATTTAGAATATAATGGCTGTGACCTTCTGAACTCTTATATAAAAGACCAAAAGAGACAAAACTTTATTTCAAAACCAAAGGAATTTAGCTTGAAATGCTGCCATATCAAAGTAGAAAGGCTCAATAAAGTTAAACTAGCACCAGTGTAACAAGCATTTAGTAGTGTAAGTCAAAATCAGCGTATCTTACAGCAGGTTGTTGTCCTTGCATGACACATTTTGATTGTCACATTTTTTGTATTGTATTATTGCTGATTAAAACAGAGCAAGAAAACCAAAGCCTGAGGTTTTGAAAATATTTAGTTACTGAAGGGTGTGTTGCAAATGCAATGCTTTCTATAATATAGTCTGAGGTAACCATACATATGCATGTCAGCTAGAATATAACTCTTTATTAGCCAGTGCTTTGCTAAGCTAAACCTCCTCAATCAGAGCTCAACAGACATTGGAGAAAAACAGTAAACTACAGTCAACACCCAACTCCTGTTTCTATTAGAATTTGGCTAACACAATTAAACTAATGCTAACTATCGTTCTACAATTCAATAATTTCATTTAGCAGACGCTTTTGTCCAAAGTGACGTACAACACAAGCAAGAAATCATAACATTATGACTGCCACATGACTTTTTCTGGGAATGGGCTGCAGATTTGATTATGTGAAAACAAAGAATTTAGTTTTACAAGGTTACTGATATGACTTGCTTATTTTCAATGTAAGATGCTTAATGGCTGCATTAAGGGGCTACATGCTACAATAAAATCAAAAATTCTCTGGTCCCATTTTCACAGAATTTTTTTTTTTCTAATGGGTCTAAATATTATAATGCAATATTTTTCCTTTGAAGAACTGTTATTGTTCAATCACGCTTCCTGTGGTGTAGAAAGAATCTTAAGGACAACCATGCATGCCCACAATGGATCCTCTTTAATTCGTCCTTCTTGTTGTCTGCTGTGTTTGTTTGTACATGAACCACTTTTGACCATTTGATGATATTTCCAGTTTTAATATTCAGCCCTCTGGTTATTTGTTAAAGAATCCTGTGGGCCTGATTCACTGAAGAGTTGTGCGGATGTTGTGACAGCCAATATGTCCCAATGAGCCAAAAATGACATCACCTTATTTAACAAACTCAAGTCAGTGTAAAACACTGATAATATTTATTTGTTTTTAGATGTTAAGGTCAAACATTTCAGTGATAAAAAAAAAAACATCCCACCTCTGGATGACTCAGACATAACATATCTGTGCATATCATGTGTTACTACGGCTTTGAGATTACTTTTATAACCATGAGCTGAATCAGTCCTAACCCCTGCATACATGGGCTGTACATTTATTCACGACATTTATCTACTTTTTTAAAAAATCTTTTCTTAAATTTTAAAAAGCTGCCTCTTGCTAACTCCAAAAATCGCACTGGATATGCTGTGAAAAATGTTTCATACCTGCCATGAATCAGGTCCATGAGAGGTAGGACTTTCCCCCCCTCTCCATTACATTTAGTGCCGTAAGGATGGCAGACTACATACAGCTCTGTTGAGGTGTATAAACTTATCTCAGTCACAACTGGAGCAAACTGCAGAAGCAGCAGAGCTTTGTAGGCGTGTTTCAATATCATTACAGCAATTTGCTTTGTGAAGTGGACCTTGAGACAAAGCAAAAAAGCGGGGGCAAATTATGTGTAATTCTTGGTGCTCATAGTGACCACAGTCCATTGTTAGCGAATTCTCCTGAGAGTATCTGATGTGCAGTCATGTTGTTGCTTTCTTCACACAATATACAAACCAAACTGTTTAAGTCTCTCCCATTTTCAACAACTTATGGTTCTGAAAAATCTTTCAGTCACAATTGTAATTGTGAATATTCAGTGCTCAGTAATCCGCAGTCACCTTGCACAACAAACTGAGTATACCGTCAAACCCCTGCTGTCTCATCAGAAATTCCTTCGAACATGCATATATCTCTCTGCACACCTGTGATGCTGCCAAAGCCAAACATCCTTCCTTACATGTGTACGGAATGAGTGTGAGAAGTGACCAAAATAAATAAATAGATGAATTAAAAAAAAAACAGACACAATGCAAAAGTAGACACACCTACACAATGACAATAGCAGTGACAGCAGTTGTCAAACTGTAGTTCAGTACCCCGTCCAGGCTTAATAGGTTAAGCAGTGGAGGTATCCACCCAGGAATTAATTTGGGGCAAATTAGCTAATCCTGGAACCAGCCACACAACAACAGATGATTAAAACACCACTGAGATGTAATCAATGCACACACTGTTGCCGTAGAGCATGAAAGTGACATTTACCCATGGGAAAAGAGGGGTTTATTTCAATCGGGAAAAAAAAAAAAACCACACAGATGGCCAAAAAATTTGTGACTTAGCACCACAGTGCGTCAATATCTGTTTGTTTTTATCAGGTTAATGAGCCACAGTACCTCATGTGAAGTAAGTTCAGGGAAGGGTGAGATATTTGACTGCTCAGCTAAAAATAAGAAGCACATGCCTGAGAGCTCCTGTCTCTTGGAATAAATTTTATAGTTTTTCTGGCCTGACATTTCGAACTCAACTATCGTTTTGTCGTTGACACCCCAGGGTGGCAGGGGAAAGGAAAATCCTGAGAGGTCAGCCACGGCTGTAAAACTCTTGGCTTGGAGGCGGGCATAGCAGAATGTTTGCAGAATTATGCAATGTGACCCGTGAGTGAGGGAAGATGGTTTCTCTGTCAGGGGTAAATTCTATCAAGGGAGAGTGTGTTGAGTAGACTCACCAATACGATGACAGCAGCAGGCCCAACAAAGGCGTAAAGCAGCCCTCCCTCCAAGGATAACCAGCAGCTAGAGCAAAAAACAGAAGAGTGTTTTAGGCACAAACATGGAAGAGGCACATAATTACCCCTGCTAAAAACATAATTTAACACATTCAGGTCTCCTGTTTCACTAGCTGTGAGCGTCAAGTACTTAACCACAACAAATACACAACCAATTACAAGGATCACATTTTCTTGAGTCCTCTAAATGAGAAAAAAGCAGTCATTTCTTAGAGTGGGTAAGTGCCTGTTTCTACAAATTTTGCCCGCAGAACAGAACACATTTATTATGTACATTACCTTAAAACATGTCCTCAAACTATAAATGGTCTTGTGAAATTCCATTTGGTAAAAGCTATTGAGAGTTAATGCGTCCAAATATGTCCTCCAGTGATGTCATCAGAGCGTACTGAATCCCCTCTGTTGTCTTAATTGCAGCTCAATAAAAAGGAAGATTAAAACCACACATCCCGAAAGCTAATATGCAGTCCTCATATTAATGGGATGTTAACTACAGTGAGAGGGAATTCATTAGTAAACATCTTCAAAGTGTTTTTGTGTTTTCATTGATTCACTTACACTACTTACTGGGTAACAAAGCCCCATAGTTAGTGTTAAAGGAGCTTTTTAAACGCTCTGCTAACAGGAGATCTGGTTGTTCCCTCAAGAACGTCTTTTGTCCAGAAATTGTACACATCAGCACTTGATGCATGCAAGTTTTTGTTCTTAATGCCTACAATTAACTTCTCAGGAATCATCTTCTTATCTTGTCACATTTAAGAGCTTAATTTTAAGTCAAAACATCCAAGTATCTACCCCCCACCCCCCAAAAACAGTTTCTTGTGCAACATAATGCAAGTTAGAACAGTTACTTCAATACAAGCTTGCTGCTTTTTCGCCCCTGCTGTCAGTGCACTCTGGTAGGCTGTGTGAAGTGTCTTAGCTGAAGTAATCGTAGTTAAGCACCATTTAAACAGAAATGTGTAGATAATTCTGAAGTTTTTGCATACAAATCTTACCAGCTTTAACACAAACTGTTCAGGGGAAGAAGAGTTTTTGAAGTTATCAAAGTGCTCACAGTTTTTATCTCGGATGAACTTTGAGTGGTGCAGGGTTTAGTGGTAGTGACGTGTCTGAAAACTGCTCCCAATGACATAGTCAGCAGTATGTGAATGTGTACAAATGGGATTAGCTGATACTGATGGTCTTCCTTGTTAAATCAGCTTCTAGCATCTGTGTGTAAATGGATGAATGTGATTGGCGGAGTAAAAGTCAGAAAGAGTAGAAAACGTTTTGTGTGTAAACATGCATTAACTTCAGACACACACTTACATAGACAGAGGGGTTAAACTGTACTCCCTTACACTAAGTGGATTTGAGAGCGGCTGGTTGAAAAATCAGAGCCTGATCAGCTGTTACTGTGAGACAGTAAAAGCAGGGCTACAAGCCTTGCCCAACTTCAGATTTGTTTTTTTTTTTTTACCCTGATTCTGCCAATATAGCTCCTACATTGCACCCTTATACTATCTGTTTTTCATTTTCTATTTGTGATATACTTTCAAGTTTTATATCATAACTTTTAAAAATATTTTATATATTGTAATAGCTTCTTGTTCTGTATTATTAAAGTTATTGCTACTCCTGCGTTATTTCCTTGCACGCGTAAATGTACTTTGTACTCTAATTCCATTCTGATTCTGATTCTGAAAGCACAACACAACATGTTTGCTGATATAGACAACTGAGCCTATATGCACACTATAACAAAAAGACATTTATGTTTTGTTTTGTTTTTTTTTTCTGCTGCAGTGGTTGTTTGAGCATGTGTTAGGCCACACAGAGAGTAGTAACATAATGTAAAGAGGGGATCATTGTAGCTGCTATTTGTTGACAATGTATTCTTTGACTTCAGCTTTGTGTGTGGGCGGTTCTAAAGAAAACGTCCTTCATCAAAGTCTTGTCCTGGTTTGACTTACAGAGTGTAGACACTGATGTCTGTCCTGATTGTTGAGCCATACAGTGTGAGCACATCAATTGTGTGCTTTATGGTCATGTGCCGCAATGTCTGCTAAGCCTCATGAAAATATTTCATCTGGACTTTGTGAACTAGGAGTCATAAGCTTTAAGGAAGAAAAGCACATTCATTATTTAAATTGTGGGTGTATAATCTTAACACCAACACTGAGAGAACCTGGTTTAAAAGGCTTTTCTTAATTTTTCAGCCCTCTTACACCTTGCATTTTCTTTTTTCCAAAACAAGGAGTTAGTGATGCCCCCAATTTATCACTTTATAAGGCTGCTGTTTTAGGAATCACTTGCTTGTAAAAGATCTGTCCATGGAGCTTGGGTTGCTTTTTTGCAATGCATCATGGTACATTAAGCCAACTTTGGCCAGCACACAGAGTAGGAAAACTGAACTTTCAAGGTTAGTTTATCACACACTGAGGGACTCATTGGTGTTATTTACTACATCGAACATGGAGACTGATTTAACAGCGAAGAGAAACTTCACAAAAGTAGCTTTAAAAGCATTTTTTACCTGCACTGTATAAAATGTATGATGGGTAGAAAAACTGACTGACTATTTTTCAGGATAAACACAATAGAGTGTATGTATTCAGCTGAGTCTCCACTGAATCATTGACCACCTCCTGTAGGTTACAAGATAAGTGGTACAGATATACAAATTTATGAACTAGACCTCAGCTTTAAACCCTGAGGGCAAAGATACTATTTCACACAGGGAACAGAGAACTTGGGCAAGCATTAAATTCTAAACAGCAGGTGCATTTTTAAGGCGCTGTGCCTTCAGCTTAACCAGTCACAAATCAGAGGTGAAAAGGTATGATTAAGTTATGATATCCAAATGGAGTCCTGAGGAAGGGGTTGTTAAGTGTACTCACTAGCTGGCTGTGCCGTAGCCTCTGGCTCTGGTGAATCCCACTGACACTGCTACGACTAGAGCTGGAAGACCTGCAGACAGACAGACAGATGGAGAGATAGATAGATAGAGAGAGAGAGAGAGAGAGAGAGAGCATAAGACTGAGACAAGGAAGAAAAGGAAGCCTTAATGAGGATGACTAGCCATGTCGGCTAAATAAGGTCCTCCAATGTGCCATATGGTTCTTCTTATTCAAATGCCAAGCAGCCATGCAATAGAACGTAACATGGGCATGTATGATTCAAACTGACTGGGTGCTCTGTGGGAGAGCCCGAGAGCTCCCTGACACAAAGGTGTAGCTACAGGCGTGAGGACTGGGCATAGACCCCAAGTTTTGTGCAGGGATTAAAGCTCCAATTAAGCATTTCATGGATTTCATGTTGCACTGGACGATTGTGTACATTAATAATGCCATTATTGACCCTGTGTGGAAAAAAAAAAAGAGTTCGTATAATTAGAGGTATGAAGCTTGGAGTGGTCAATAAGCTGTGCATTAATTTGCTAAATCAAAAGATCTGCATGAGTCTGAATCTGTGTGAAAATAAGGAAGGAAAGAGAGTGAGCCTGAGCGTTACAGAGCGTGTGCCAGAAAAAGAAGGAAATATGTTCGGCCCCCGTAATGAGCTTGGTGCTGAAATATTCATGTAATTAACAGAGCTGTGATTATGACTGCAAATGAAAAGCAATTAGAAAAAGTCACATTAACATTAAGAAATAAGATGGTGGTGGGGAAGCCAGACTGGTCTGCTAACCAGCAACACACAACATTTCAATTAGACAGGAACATCAACCCGACACCTTACCCATGTATAATACAGCGAACACGCACCTTATACATCAAGCATACATGCACAGCTGCTAATCTTACACAGATCCCGTCACACCCCAAGTCTCCTGTTTCCATGGCAACTGATTCCAATCACATAATTTGGGGGGAAATTGCAAAATGGACATGCAGAGGATAAGCTGTTTGATCTTCTCAACTCGGCTCAATGTTTCATGCATCTGTATCATTTTGAAGTATTATCATGCATTTTCCCACTGCGTACACACACACACACACACACACACACACACACACACACACACACACACACACACACACACACACAAAGTGTCGATATCCCTTGCTCTCTATTTGTGACTGTACAACAATCTATACATTGTCCCTTCTCTGTATCAGGTAAGGGCATCAGTGACTCGACAGATTAGACTCGAGGAATCAATATGATGTGAAATGAACAGACGGTGTGTGTGTAGTGTGTGCGTGTGTGTGATTTCTCTGGCTATCACAAGGCATCTCCCCAGTGCTGTTCTGATGTTATCATGTTTTGATTATCCTTTAACACTCCTGCTGCCTGTTGCATTGGGTAGTGGTGCATTGAGAGGACAGCACAATGGAGAGGTGTAGCAGTTGATGTAAAGCACAGATAGATTACCTTTACTTTGAATGCACACTAATCTCTTTGTTACTGTGTGCAACTAAAACGATCGTCCATCTTAAGCTGTGTAAATCATTATTGCGTGTAACCACTTAAAGCGTTGAAATGTCAGTGTGCAGCTTAGAAAAAATGGATATTAATGAGTATTGTGCAAAGCAAGTCATTCACGCAGCAAACACTTTAAGCACCACAACATATTAATGCATTAATTTTTTGCATTATAAAACGCCTGTGTTGCTTCTCTCCATCACCAATTCATGTCACACAACAGTGGTTCAATCAGCAGCCATTTCATTAAAGCGGCTTCATTTGCTATGCTGAAAATCCTCTGACACAGAAGGACAGTGTGTTTTTTCCTGTCATAGTGGAAGCAGAAACCTCCATTAGCACATATGTTTGATACTGAAGTAGCATGTTACCCAACTGTGTCCACACACACAAACTGGCACACCTAACAATATAGTGACAACAAATAGTAAATTGTCAATTTAGCTATTAAGAATTACTACAGCAATACACAATCCACTTTATTCTGTGCCAACAATACTGTGAAAGATGTATCAACAAAACAGCAAATTAGCTAGGATGCTGTTTAAAAATCTGCACACAGCTCTACAGTATATTTAGTATAGTATATCAGATTTAGTATAGTATATTTAGTATATCAGATTACTCCTCCTGTTGATTAACCTGCCTGAACTTTCACCAATCATCATCATGAATCTTTTTTCATAAATGTTTCTGCTAACAAAGTTTGCTAACATTACCTTCCAAAGGCAAGATAATGTCAAATATGTGAAATCTGTTTACAGTTCCACTAAAAACGGGTTAACTAGCAGCCACAAAACGGCAAAACACACGAATCACGTAACATTTAAAACCATTTCAAAATATGCAAATACGCTAGCTGAGTAATAACTCTGAACTTTGGATGATGCAAATGTAACCTGAAGACGGCTTTCCTTTGTGTTTGTGGGTATGAGCTCAGGAGTAATTTAGTCTTTTAACCATTTAAACTTCCTTTGAGATATTATTAAAACAAATATCTGCACAATTTAATCATTAAGACAGCAAATGCAACATTTGTCCTGGCATATAAGCGCACAGGTGTATTGCAAAATGTAAGTTCTCCTTTATCTGCACTAACAGTTTGGTTTTGGGGAGGACAGAGTCAGTTTTACTTCCCCTGACAAGATATCCATGACCTCTACAAGAACAACGTGTGAGCCAAAACTGTCATTAACAGGCAGGAAGGCTTTTGAAGACAAAAAAAAGTGTATCCTTGGATGTTGTAACCATTTTTTCAATGACACAATGAAACACCTTTAGTGAGACGTCTGATTTTTTTTTGTTGTTGTTTTTTTTGTCAATTACTCTTTAAAGTTCTAAAATTCTAAAATTTATTCAGTCATGCACATTTTTCCTCCAAAAATAGAACGCCTCTTCTCACCTGACTTTAACATGTTTTTCTGCAGTCACCAGATTTTACACAGCAATCACGAATGTGTGGTAAAATGGTATAACATGTGTGCTCACCCCAGCCGAGGCACAGAAACCGCTTTCGAATGAGTCGTGACCTCATTTTTCCAATGACAGCCAGGTAGGACTGCCACGCCTCCGTCAGCACCCAGCAGAAGGATGCCAAGAAGAAGAAATGCAGGAAGGCAGCGGTCACAGTACAGAGGCCCTGCACAGAGAAAAAAAGTCAGATACAGAGAGAGAGAGAGGAAGATGAAAATGTTTCACAAAAAAAAGTCCTTTTGTGAGAGGTGTCATAATGAATCATCTCTTTGGACTAGTCAGCGGATGAAAATGAAAGCTCTGCAGAATAAGGAGGACAAAGAGAAAAAGGGGAGTCTGATAAAGCGCACAGTGTGGGGGAATAGGGTTTGAACCTGGCTCTGCTATATTGCTCACTCTGATCAATACTGACCAACACACTGTGCAGGCTTGCTTAGTCAGAGAACTTTAGTAGTGTGTGCCAAAATTTCTGATGTGTCACAGAAAGAACTACACTGGATGTTGTTTCAAGGCATAAAAAAAGACTTTCATTGCAGCACTTTTACTGGAATAATAGATATGTTGACTCAGTTTGTTGTTAAGTTAAGTGCAGAAATAGTATTTTCTTCCTTACCTTGCTAAGCGTTTGAGATTGTCCCACCAAGATCAATAAATTGGAGGCCAAGATAGAGAGGCAGAAATTCACCAGAATGATGGATCTCTCTGAGCGAATGTACCTACAAAGCAGAGGGTGAGAGACAGTGACACAGAGAGGTAGAGAGAGAAAGAGAGAAGGGATAGACATGTGCGATGAGTGTTAATGACAGATTGATGGACTGATCTTTTTGGACACTGCAAAGCGATTAGCTTCATTTTGCCATCTGTCATGTGTGTTACCAAAAATCTAATCACTCCTCCCCCCTCCAAAACCCCCCGCTGCAGTAGAACCATTTGTTTCTTATTAGGCCTCATTGAAGTGTTGGCACAGCGGAGGACAAGCATAAATTGCACTTTTTTATGTACTGGCAGGAGAACCAAACAGGGAGAAAAATCACTGCTGCTTGCTCATGGGGACATATGAAGACAAGCATGACATCATCCAGTAAACGTGTATACGTACCTCCAGAAGGCAGCGTAGATTAACAGCAGGATAAGCAAAGCAGTGCAGGAGACCCCACAGCCCACCATTAGGGGCACAGAAGGCATGCTGGCAGGACCCATGTCCTGTGAACATGAAGGAGAAGGTCAGGAGGTGGGACGGAGAAAGAAAAGTGCATTGTTAACATTTATTACAAGCCCTTCTGCCCAGATACACATCACTAGGCACAGGCTTTCTGAGAGAGTAAAAGGTTATTTCAGGAGGAAGGACAGTCAAAACGTCTTCAGTTAGAATAGAATAGAATAAAACAGAACAGAATAGAATGTACTATATTAATGAAGGGACATTCAGTTGCTACCATATAAGATATTTCAGAGATCAATAAAGTCTGATGTGGAATAAAGTAAGAAGAGGGATCTATATCATTTAGACGCGCTTTGGTTGAATTCCAAGCAAACTGCTCCAACAATGATATGACTCTGTGAACTACCACAATCCACAAGCCAACAGTCGTGTCTGGTATAGTATGATAGGCAGGATTAGCTTCTGCCCCCGAATCTCATTAGATGAAATGAACCGACGCTGCTCTGCTGACACACAGTGACTATAGGGTCACTACTAGCTTACGCCACAGCAGGCCTTTACTCTATGACAGAGTAATTACTGTTGGTCGTGTTTGTTTTTCTCTTTATTCTACAGAAATGTAGGGCCATGACAGATAAATGAAACCTTAACACAAACATTGTAATCTACCAGGGTGCAAAACAGACGATAAATCCTGAACCAGACTCAGTGATGTCAGCTGTTGGTTATGAAGATGGTCTGTATAATTCAAAGCCCAACAAAATGCTGTCACCATCAGGGAAATTTTGATTCCAGCTAACTTCAGAAACGAGACCACAGCCTTGTCATCTGGCAAACACATACAGGCCCACTTGTCATTAAGATCAGCCAGTGTCTTACCATGCCAAATCATTTATGACTCTGAGCCTTAACATAATACAGAGGATTAGTGATAAAAAATGACCCAATGTATGGTTTCAAAGATGCAATAGTGACATAAAGAGACCAAAACCACTGTTGTAAACATGTTTATGTCTGCAGCAAAAATCATATGATATGAAACAAAAATTAAAAAATAAAAATAAATGTATTTTTTAATTTTTTTTTATGCTTTTATCCAATACCAAAGGTTGCTGCTTATGTCAAACATAGAGGCATGGATGAAGGGCAAGTCCCATCCCATCTGAAAAGGGCAGTGTGTGATCGGCTGATATATCGCAGGATTAAAACTTGTCCACAGTCTGCAAACACAGACAGACTGTAGCCCTGGCACATTCAATCCATTGCAGTTCCATACTCAAATGCATGGGATGTATTTTAATGCAGACAAATTGTGATATCTTTTTCCCACTCTTTCCTGAAAAGTTACCAATAAATGCTTTCTATTGTCTTAATGTTGTTTAACAGTGTTTCCTTGTTACTTCTGGCAATGGAAAATGTCCATGAGCTTTTATGTAATAAGCATAAATTTAGCTGAGTATTTAAATCAGGGCCACCCTGTAAAAAGACTGAAAGTAGCCTGGGTTTAAAACTGACCTGTAGCACTTTGGTAGTAAATGATTAATGGACTCATACTGACATAGTATTTTGTAGTCTTCCCGACCATTCAGAAGTTAATGCTTCCCTCAAAAATGCCACCAACAGGGTGAAGACCCAAACAAAACTTTATTTTAAATCATCAGACATAAAACTAAGGATTTAAGAGGATAGGTGTAGTAAATGAAAGGCTTTAGCATGAAAAATGGATATGCTGTGAGATACTGAGACTCTGTTGTTTCCCCATCTAAACTGTAAAAGTTGAAGCTAAGCTATAGAAAGCTTTGTGCTAATCCTCCATAAGCTTTGTCTTAGCCCATGTGGATCAATCAGCTTTCTCAAAATGTCAAAGTATTTAACTTCTGCCCCTATACTGGGATAGTTTCTTAAAAGACACAAAAAAGAGAAGAAAAGAAAAAGAAAAGGCTTGGATTTGGGACTGAAAGTCCAGCTGCATCGAGTCTGTCCGTGTATTTAGTTCTCTTTGCAGGACAGAACATTCGGTCCTCTGTCACATATCTTCATTTTCTAGCTAGATGCACTCATTTCTGTGAGCGCTTTAGGAGTTGGCTGTGTTGTGTTTGCCATTTCTCACCTCCCTGAGGTGCAATTTACAGAGTACGGCATGTTTCACTTGGGGTCTGAAGGAGATACAGATATCTAGCTCACGGCTCCATATGTTGCTTCATAAAAAAAGATAAACATAAATATTTGCGAGGGACTACTTTTTAAAGGAGGTCTTTTTCAGCACAAGTCTGTATAGATCAAAGTAACTATTTCCTGCTTTGCCCTTGTATAATCCATCATTGTCGCACTTCACTTTGATAGCCTCTGCTAATTACTTGCTGTTAATTGTTTGCTATTACCTTTAATTAAAATCACAAAGTCTGTTTGATGGAGCAGGATAATACATAATTATACTATTCTAAAAGTTGCTGCTTGTTAGAGATATCGCCACTAGTTCAATGTCATCTTGGCCGTCACACTCAGCATTGTACTTTGTGATTATGACATCTATACTTTAAATTAAATTAAGGGCACATAAAGTTATCTTTCCAGGTAGCAAGCCAAACTGTCACAGAAGAGAAAGTACACTGCAATCCTGCTGCGAGCCCATTTACGCTCATTGTATAATTTCACAAGTACAAGGTAAAAGCACGAGACCACAGCACATAATTAAACCACCTAGGTCATGGCGTACAGTGCACCTCTGCTTCATTTCTCTCCTGAGGTGTGCCTTTGAAAGGATGAGAAACAGACAGATGAAGCTGCAGGGAGAGCATGCACCCTGCCGTGTCCCAAATGGGCTAAATGTTGGCTTGCTTTTAAGTTCTCAATCACACAATTTACCACAATTTACCTCCTAGAGTGGCCAGTCTTTCCTTTCAACTCCAACATTAATCACTGCACACACACACAAACACACACACAGAGACACTGCACAAGGTGTCTTTTACTGCAATTTAAGTATACCTGCTCACAAACAAAGGCAAGTCCAGGAAGATGGGCCAAATAATTGGAAGGGTATAGGCTGTGTGTACATGGGTGTGTGGCTTTTCAGGATGAGTCAAAGGAAGAGGAGGAAAGTAAAAACAGTGTGTGAGTGTGTGTATGTGTGTGTGTGTGTGTGTTTAATCTTTGGGAAGGAGCAAAGAAAGCAAAGTGAAAAGAAGGAGTAGTACATGATTCAGAGAGAAACAGTGGGAGAGTTAAGGACAACTAAGACAAAGGAAAGTGTGGGAGGAGACGGGGTACAAAAGAAAATGGAGGGAGAGTGAAGCTTCTGTTTTTGCTGCTTCCCCTGGCCCATCAAAAGATATCCATTTCTCCAGAGAAAGATGGAATAGGTTGGAATACCAATACGCACACACAAACATTTGTGTATAATCAAAAACACTTCACTGGGAAGTGAAGTGAGTGAAAAGGAAGATATGCCAAGCTTGAAGAAAAAAGACAAGGCCCGGGAGACAAGTCAGAGTGTTTGATATTATGTAGAAGGGAAAGTCAAAGGATACACGAGTGATTGTGTGTTTTTTGAGGTCTGATGGATCAAATACATACGATACATTGGGGATAACGAGCACACACTCACACACACTCTCACAAGCCTGTTGAATTTCCTTTTCTTTTGCTCTCTTGCACTTTGCCTTAAATCAGACAACTACTGGAGAAAATTCCACTTATTTGCTAAATGTTTATCCACAAATTGCCCCTGAGCTCTTTATTATGTCAGTTTGTCTAATGGTGTTTCCTTAATTGGTTTGACTAGGTTATGTGTGCGTGATCAGATAAGAGTCTAATTATATAATGGGAAAGGATGCTACAAAGTAAGAAATGAAATAATAAGGGGAACACCCGTGCAAACAAACACATACAGCACACCCGAGGCTATAGTGTCACACAAATGCCCCACTCCAGATGGATACAGTGATATTCTGTTAGAGAGGGTGTGTGTGTGTGTGTGTGTGTGTATCTGCGAGGAAAGAGACTACAGATTAGGAAGGGTGTACTGAGGCGCTGCTGTATATGGCCAGGATCCCCTGGGCAGCTTGGCCACCATGTGATGGAGAAGATAGCTATTTTCAGCTCAGCAAGTTTAACCTACTTATCTCTTCTCACTGACACCCCTCCTCCTCCTCCTCCTCCCTCTACTCCTACCTATCCCCCCCCATCCCTGTGTCTGCCTCTCTGTCTCTCCCATTCTTCCCACACCAGCTTTAGTTCTTACTCACGTCTCAGCAGTGGGTCTCATGCTGTTTTTTCTTCTGTAAGTCCATCTGTATCTTACTACATCTGTTACTTTTCTATTCTCTTCTTTTGAAGATTTACAGTATACTGCAATGTGGTCGAATAAAATTACCAGCATGTTTTCTCTGCATACAGAAAGAAAGAAATGAATTTGATAAAACTGTATAACATTTTACGGCGTATGTAAATTTGGTCAAAACTGTGCTATATAGTCTAAAGAAATGCTAGGTCTTTGAGGTTATCAACACTTTAGATTTTGAAATGTTAGCACTTGGAAACAATCTTATGATCATGTGTTTGTTGCCTTTTCAATTATTGTTAAAATAAGTTTTTAATGCTAAAAGATGGATATATATAATGGCCTAACAGGAGTGTAGCCTTCCACCCTGCTAGCAGGTTTGTGGTGATGCACTGTGGCACAAGGACTGCTAGCTAGGTCACTGTGGCAATGTTAGCATTCTGATGCTAACAGGGTAAAACATTAACCTTTATTTTCTCTTAAGTTTGTTAGTTAGTTCACTTTTATCAGCTTTTTGGCATGAGTCATATCATAGCAGTAGAGGAAGAGCTGAAGTCCAGTGACCTGAACTTTGGAACCCTCTTCATACAAATCAGTCATGTTTTAAAAGTAGTACTTTGAGATAAATGCTAATGTTGTTGTGTTAGCTCAGTTTTGGAGGCAATGTCAACATTCTGATGCTATCCAGTCATTACATTCTCCGTTTTCTTCTCATTGGGTTAGTTAGTTACTGTTGGATGCTAATATTTGCTAAATAATACTGATAAAATAATAATAACGATTTTACTTAAATTCCAAGTTCATGCTACCTGAAAGCAACCACACTAACCCCCCGGGAGTTGGTGGGACAAAACAGAGGAAAAGGAGGGTGATTATTTGTTTCTACACTTCTACAAATACATGTGTAAGTTCACATATTCAGAAGCAGGATGAGAGTAACAAGCAACTATTTGCTAAGACACTTGGCAGATCAGTTGTAAAAATGATAAATGAGTTACTTCTGCCAGAAAAAAATGCAGTTTATGGATTTAAAAAAATACAAATATTGTATTTTTGTTAATGCTGGTCGTGCATGCAAACCCTGCTAAAGACATGGTGACTCTGATACATCTTCACCTAACATTTGTCTTAGAGTTTTAACAGAGCTATACCAAAACCATGTTACAGCTGCCTTCGTTTTTGGGAGATATCAGTCTTGAATTTCACTGTTATGGGATACAGAAATATTTCTGGTTGTTTTTCAGAAACCTGTTAACACACCAACACACAATCCATATTGCTTTCAGAAGAGGCTGCTCCCTGGCTCTGAGTACTCTGAAAACTGTCTGCACACATTTGTGATATTCAATAACACTCATAGAATGTTTTTGTTTGTTTCTTAAAGCCCTGTGTAGGATGTGAAAATAGCTTTTCCCTCTTGTGAAATGCTGAATTCTGAAAGGATGACATTTTTAAAACTCAGCATGTTTACTTTTAGCGGTCATATGCTCCTTTTGTCCCCCCATAAGTACAAACACATACACACCAGAGTGCACAAGCAGACTGTGCCACTGCAGGGATATAAAACTCTATATCTTGCTAATATAGTGTTCCTGCCTGTTTTGCTGTCATGGCACTAGGTAAATATTGCCTGCGATATGCTTCAACTGAATCAATTCATCTGACCCTGAAGGGTTCATCTTGACAGACTCTGGCTTCAGTGGCCCCAAGACAAACCATAAGTCTCCTGTCAGTGTTTGACAACTGAAGGGCTGATATAGTGACATCAAATGTGAAGTCATCGTTCCAAGTGTCCACCCTGTCCGGTGTTTTAATACATGCAATTTAAAGTCAGTTCTGCTTCTGTTGCAGAGAGTATCAGCACCATAACAACAACAACTTACTCCCACACTAAGTTTGAAATAATAAAGCCAGTAGCACAAAGAGTAACCTTTTCTTCAAGGATGGTATCAAACACATCTTGGTCTGATCATTGATTTGTTAAAACAGGCTGCCATGGTTCACTGAAAAACTGCCAGATTTTAGAAAGGCTTACCAAAGGGTTCATTTCTGAACAAATATTGGCTTAGGGGGGAAAAAACAACAGTTTTCCACATAATGTCAAAAAATGCCACTGCAGACAAAACAAACCCTTGAACACCTTTAAAATATGCCATTACCAAGTGAATCTGTCCCCACAACACCCACACTCTGCCATTATGCATCTCCAGCAAGCGACACACAGCTAAATAATTTCACCTGTTTACTCTCTCATCATCTCCCTTGTCACTGACTCACCTTCAAATAATTCGACAAGGGATCCAAAAGAATCTAATGTGATTCACGAGTCCCTCTCATAAATTTTAGTAGCCCTCATCCTTTAATTACACTTGACAAGCGCAACATATTTGCATACTGTAACCTTGTAAGGGAGCCTCATCTAGGGCAGGCCTTGTTTTCTTTTGAAAATATGAGGTGCCATCTTGGAGAGTCTCACTCATTCCTTTCATCTCGTCGGAGACAATCAGGCTCTTTGGCCAGCCTTAATAATTAATGATATCAAAAATAGAGTGTCTGTGAGATTTTTCCATTATACTGTGAGCACTAATATCACTGACGGAAATGGACTCAATTTATTTGAGGTGGACCCAATGATGTCATGAAAACAACTCGCAGTTAACCTAGCAGGTGAAGGTGGAAGTTACTGCTAATATGTATTCTATTCTATTCTATTCTATTCAAGCAAAGTGCGTTTGCTATTTTTTTTACACATTGCTTCTCTGTTTTTAGATCAGACTCTGTTACTAGATCAGATGATGGTTCACTGGCTCAAAGCCTTCAGCCCCCTCCCCCCATTCTGTCATTCACTCCATGTTAAAAAAATTTTTGCAGTGCATTCTCATGGTGAATCTTTCAATACTAACAAAGCAGAGAGTATGTATTTAGTCCATTTGAAAAGTTTCCTGAGATCCATATTGTGACAGTTTGACAGCATTTAACTTAAACTGAATAATCTTTTATTCTCTATAGTTGTCTTGGGGCAACTGTGGCTCTGTGGTAGAGTTGAAGTCTCTTGGGTGGAAGGTGGGGGTTCAATTCCAGCACCTGCAGTCACATGTCAAAGTGTCCTAGAGCAAGAGACTGAACCCCAAATTGCTCCCTCTGCTGGTCAGTTGCGTGTGAATAGGTATAAATGGGTGAAAGGGACTAGCAGTGTAAAGTACTGTGAGTGGTTAGAAAGACTAGAAAAGTGCTATATAACTACTGGTCCATTTACCATCTTGCAAAAGTTGCTTGTCTGCAGGAACTGGTGATAGTAATGTTACAGCTTTCCTACTTTCCAATGTACCTGTCTGAGGCATTGTTTGTGAACTCATCCAGACTGATCCAGTTGAAGTCTCAGGTGCTTCTTGAACTGCCAACCTTTCATTGCTCCAACTTCAGCTGTGAAGGTGAGTTTGGCACTTAAAAGGTGTAATTAATTCTCCCTGTCAACATTGCAAACCTAGCAGTCATATCTGCTGACAAAACTGAGGTGCGGAGGTAAAACTAGCTTGATTAACACATTCAAAATGTTAAAACAACTTTTATGAAGCCGATACCCCCTTTAACTCCAAATCCTACAACCCCTGTGAGAACTGTAGAGTGAAAGAGCGCAGTGGTATCTGCAGGGTTCGTATTCCCCCTGCAGTCATTTTAGGAATTAAGTGGTTTGGTTTATTGTTTGACTTTGTGACCTCACTAAATCACATCCTCATTCTCGGCCTCCCTCTCCTCCGTTTCACTTTCACTAAAGTAACAACCTCTGCCTTACGTTTGATAGTGAAGGTCTTCTATAGACACACACATGCACACACACTCATGGACTGCAGGATCGTTTCACAGATACACACAAACACACAAACACACACACACACAAACACACACACACACACACACACACTGAAATCTCAGAGGCTATAGAAAGTAAACAGGATTAACTGGCTATCCCTCGCTCCACTGTAAACGGCCTGTAATGGCAGCACTGCTTCTAAATCCCCCACCCCTCCTCTCCCTCTCTTCCATTTTCTATTAAACATGGAGGTTAATCCTCAGCCCTCCTTGTCCCTAGTGCCGTGGCCTGGGATAAGCTGTCAGAGCTGGGCTGCTGATACTCAGCTCTGCTCCAGCAGCCACACAGGCTGGACGCAGCATGCGAATGTGTGTTTTGAGCTGTGCATGAGAGTTTGTATGCATGCACGGAAATGTTGTAGTCCGTGTTGGCATGTCTGGATGTGACTGGGGTTTTTTATGCCTTGCCAAATTCAATCCGTCTCTCATTCCTCTTTTATAAAATCCAATCTCCTGCTGGAACACAGAGCTAACTCAAAAGGACCCTAAAGCTACAAAGTGCACTCAGCACTGGCCACAACAGCTCCTGAATTAAAGCCACGGTCACAAACACTCTGACCCATACCTCCCGGTCCTCTGTCCTGGGTCTAATGGTGGTACCAGGGCCTCAATGGTGAGTCACTAATGACTGAGCTACTCTTCACAGATGCAACAAATGTCAAAAAAAGTCAATGTGTTTCCTCTCCCACTATACATGGCCGACCTGGTTGCTGTAGCCTGGGGAAAGTCAATAATGTTTAGTTAGGAGGAAAGTCACAGGAACCAGAAATAGCAACTGGGATGACCCTTTTAGCTTAAAGGTTGCAGCCATTGGGTTTTTCTGTATAGTAATGGTAATTAACTTTCCCTGGGATCTGTAATGGGTTTCAGACCCCTGCTATGTGAGTCAAGCTCTGGGGAACAAAGAATAAAAACTTCATTCACTCATTTGAAAGCCATCACCTTAATTTGACCCTCTTCACATTTAATGAAGAGGAGATGGGAATGTCTGGGAGAAAGGGAAAAGGGGATCAAATAATAACTCTCACATTGTGATACTGAGATTCAATGCTTGGAAGCCAACTGAGAATCTGTGGTCTTTGTTATCAAGGGTTTTATACACGATGGGTAAAACCTTGGGTATTGGCAAAGCATCTGAAAATTACAGCAGCAGTAAGTGACCCTCACTGACTCATCTCTTCCTCTCAGCTGTGACAGTGAGGACACCAGCAAGTTTCAACTTGGCTTATTCCGAATTTCGATGGGTTAAATAACTTAAACTACCCCAAGAGAAGAAAGTCAAGACGGTCGTTACTTAGATGTAAATGTAAAATTGTAAAGTCTAAAACGCCTGCTTCTTGGTTGATTAAATGGCAAATTTGGGGTGTTGTTCTAGCTATGTTTTTTTTTTTCTGTTAGTTAAAAAAAACAAAACTGACCCAATAAAAATAACAATTAAGACTTATAACTGGTGCTTTTAGAGTTTAACATGCTCATCACAATGCACTTAAGGTTGGTGTGCTGTTTTGCTGCTTTTATCACAATAATATTAAGCTGCTGCATCATTTTACCATGTCCTGTTGCAGCCATGATGAAAAAAATAACCCTATTGTACTTCAAAATGGTACAATTCACCTTAAAATCTCCCAGATAGCCCAACTGATTGTTGACATGTCAAATTATGTATGTGTACTTTGTATCCAATAGATCATAAAATATCAGCAAAGTTCAGTGTTTGAGTCGTGACCTACAAGGTAAGCATGCAGGTGCAGCTGCTCAGGCTACCGTACCACAAAAGCTGTTAGAGCTCTATTTTGGAGTGAGTGAGTGAGAGGCCACAGACCTATGTAGAAAAAAATGATTTAGAGCTGATGATGACCTTTAAATGGAAGTGTCAATCCACAGTGATATTTAGCATATTTAGGCATGCAGTTAACGTGAAACCTACAGCTCCTAGATGTTTGGTTATCTTTGGAGAGAAAATCACAAGACTCCATAAAAGCATCAGATTTATAAAAAAGAGAACGAGCTGTAAGCATGCCTCCTTTATGAGATTCTGCCTGTATTTCAAACAAAGAGTATGCAAGGACAGAAACACTTTTGACAATAATTCACAGAGAAAAGAAAAACACACAGGAGAAGTGAGTTTAATATGGAAGCTGTGTTTACTCTGCAAAGGTTACACAGGGATAGATGTCCGCATAAGCCTGCAGCTCTTTATCTCAGCGACACTGGTTGTTAATGCATTATTACTTAGCACTAACAACATCTCCCCTCCATCTCTTTGTCCCCTCTCCTCTCTCTCACTCTCACTCTCTTTCATTCTCTCTCTCTCTCTCTCTCTCTCTCTCTGTTCCTGCCAGCTGAGACCAAGCTTGTCTTTTCTGTTTGGTTGAACATTTCCTCCCCAAAATCCGCCATTCCTCACAATCACTTTCCATTTCGGTGACACCTGGAGTCACCCTCCAGTGCTTACAAGAGATCTGCTTTGCTGGCTCCATTTACTAAACCAAAATGAAATCACACACACACACACACACACACACACACACACACAAACCTCCCACAGATTCTGGTGCGTGACAACAAGCTCTACTATCTACTTTCACTCCCTCATTATTTATTTGCTGTTCTCGTGGGCATTAGGTGCAAAGTAGGCATGGAGAAAACTTCACAGCTAAAGCTAAAGGGAACATTATGTGTTAACAGCAGTCAAGAAGCAAAAAGTATAAGTGTTAAAAAGTAAGGAAAGGTGTCATAGATGTGCAAAAAGCTACATGATAAGGAGGGGGGGGGTAAGAAATGGCAAGAGAGCAATCTTGAGGAAGAAGAAAAAAGAAGGACAAAAAGACGGGGAAAGTTTAAAGAATAATAATAAAAAAAACTGGGTCAAGTGTGAGAAAGAATAACGTGAAATAAATAAAGGCACTGAATATTAAAAGAATTAAGGTCTCCTCAATGAGGATAATGGCTGCTAGAGGAGAGTGAACTAAGAGCCACAGGTCACTGGATGTCCATTAGCGCTGTTCAGCAGAATGGGTCAATGTTTCAGGCATTATCCTGCTCTCCTATAAATCCGTCTTTAACTATGTCAAACACACACTGCAAGCTGCCTGGACTATTTATAGCCGAGCATGTTATGTGCCTCATACAAAAACAAATAAAATCTTTCTGAACAATATGACCTCTAAAGTTTAAGCGAACACATGGTTGAATAAAGGGAAGAGTGACAGCTGATCAACATATAATTAGACATGCAAAGAGACACTCATCACAACATTTCAAACTGACAACATCCTCTATATGCACCCATTTTCTTCTTGACAGTGTTGGGAAGAAGGAACAAAGTAGGAGTGGAGCCTCATCCTCAGACTTCTCAAAACACGCCATTCATAATTCTCTATCAATGCCAGTCTCAACAGCCCTAAACGCCACATTAAATCATGGAATAATAAGCCATCAACATGCTGACCTGACCCATGATCGGATTTGCCCTGTCAGCCCCCAAGTCCCCCTAAAGTTCATCAGGCTGTTCAAAGGTGACTCACCGGGTCTTTAGCTTGCTGCGCTAACACGGCGTAGGTGGATATCCTGCTGCACAGGCATTTGGTGTGGATGGTGGTAGACACGAGCGTTTGGCAGCCTTCTGTGCCCCAGTTTTCTGCGCCAGCTTCCCTGGAGGAGGTGGGGAAAAGGGGGTGGGTGCAGAGGGGACAAATGCGGCAACTGTGAGACAATTACACACAACAAACCTGTCACATGATGTAACATATCTGGAGGAGGTTTCAACTGAAGGGGGATAAAAGAGGAATAGAATGTTTTGAAGATATCGGGCATCGTCTGTTGAACTTTCTTCAGTAAACATTTCTTATTGAAGCTCCTGTTAAAAGGGTTTATGTAGCTATGAAACCGAGTGCAATGCATAGTAATACTTCAATATGACCTCCAAGAGTAAAAGACACTGTCAACAACAACAACAACAACAACAATGATCGTTTCAATACAGGAAGTTTGGAAGCACTGGGGTAGGGCAGGCGTCAAACGATGTGAGTTAAATTACTGACGATATACTATGAGTGTTAAAAGTTACAGGAGCCGCCAGATCATTAGATATCCATTAGTGCATCTCAGGAGGTCAGTGTTTCAGAATAGGCATTACCCTGCTCGCCTATAATCATGTCAAACACACACTGCAAGCAGCCTGGACTATGTGCCATAGGCAACATTTAGGCAAAAACAAAGAAACATCTCCCTCTACTCACTGAACAATATGACCTCTAAAGTTTAAGCTAAAGAAAGGTTGAACAAAGGAAAGAGTGGCAGCTGATCAACATATAATTAGACATGCAAAGAGACACTCATCACTGAGGACTTGCGGATATAAAGGATGTTTTAAGAGGCCATTCCATCCATTTAGAACACACGGGCTAATGCATGTTCAGTGTATAAATTCATGTCAGAAATCTAGCTTAGAGAGGACTAAAACTCTTCCACGAACAGACTGAAGAAAACCTGAGCAATATATTGACAGTAACCTCATGTCCACAGCAAAGCTCAATGGGTTCACCCATTCACTCTTAAGGTTTAAGATGCAGAGATCACCTCTTCCACACTAACAGCCTCCTCCACCCTGCTGCCAATATCACCCCACTTGTTCTCGAGTCCGTGTTTAGCACTCTTAAACGCTCATTCTCATCTTTCCTTCTTTCTATTCTAGCTCCATTTTCTTGGAAGAACACCTCAGGAGACTTGGGTTGCCTTGGATAACACTAAACAAAGGCCAGTGCGGCTTAAATGCTGTATGGGGATTATACAGCTATAAATGGTCAATTGCCTTGACACGCAACAAGTGGCTAGGAAACAGAGTACCCAGGATTCCCGTACAACAGAGCCTTGTCCTGTTTATTGTCCTACATCTTTCTTCTTCCCGTTACACGCCCCCGCTCTTCCACATCTCACTGAATGCCCGGAATAAAAGGTTGAGTAAGGAGGTCGATCAATGTGATTCTAAATGAACTAATTACTCTGGCAGCTCACACCACACATTAACCTTACATTTAACCCTGGACACGCTTCTATCCGAGCTGATAGAGACAGCTGGAGAAATAGAGGGGGATCAACTACACGACTGATTTGCTCAGAGGCAGAGAGAAAGTTTTTCAACTGGTTCTGAAGTTCAACAGAAAACAAACTATCACAGACAGCTAATGCTTGCACACTGTTCCTTATTTTCTTGTTTTGGTGGGCGAGGCTGTCACAAAAAGACAATGTCAGATTCTATTGTGCACCATTTCAGATTATGTAACACTTGAATTTAAATCTGGTGACATTTGTGGGATGTTTTGGTCAAATTCAGAAAGAAAAAAAAAACACCCACAGTGTTGTGTTAAACAAGTGTGACTGTTTTTTTTATGTTCAATTCCTCTTAAATAACACCCACAGATTTTTATCAAACTTTGACTTGTGGATATTAAATGTACTAGCAGAACAAAATGCCTGAGGCAAAACTCTTCTTGATTTTGTCTGCAACACTCCTGTAACAACATTCTTAAACGGGGACACTGTGAATATATTTTTATTCCAATTGTTCTGTGGAAAAACCAAACGGCTTCACGAAAAGTTTTCAAACTTTTGTCCATATCATGTCTGACTTGGGCTTATGCTAGTCTATCTATGCCAGAAGATGGAAATCTAGTGGAGGTCAAAAAGAGTTTGCAACAATTTAGAAACTTGATGATGCTGGGAACTAAAGTTTCCAACAAGAACAAAACAACATATGTACACTTTGTTCTTTGCTTTATAAAAAATCATAAACAGACCAGATGTAATTATATTGCAGACAGAACAGTAAACGCTGTGCTTTGAGTGCTAGTGCTACAGGAACATAATATAAGTACCAGGGGCTTGCTGGGGTTGAAATTCGACCTGGGAACTTGGTTTGGCCCTGATTACATGAGTGGAAACGTCATTTTAACACAAATACTTTTTGGCAGTATAAAAACAATTTTAGCATTTGAGTGTGTGTGACAGACTATAAATTCATTAATCACAATCATGTATTTTTCTTGAACTGGTAAAAATGGCTATTTTTGCTATACAGAACAGGAAAACAGGATGTGTAGCCGCAAATAGTTGGCTATCTGTTTGTTTGTTTTTTTAAACTCTGAACACACTTCCTCTCCTAAAATATGTTTTCTTTGGCTATAAAGACACATACATTTTTCTGCTCAGCCAGTATCAATCTCATTTTGAATTTATAAAACTTTTTTTTGTGTAACCTTGTGGATGATGGGCTACCTTTATGTTCTGAGTGCCCTGAACACAAACACAAGTGCTACGCTGTTGCTGCTTGGGTCAGTGGTGCCTCCAGCATTTTTTCATAGGGGTGGCAAGACGGGGCCACTGAAAATCTTGAGGTGGCACACCAAACCCAAAAGCCACAATTGAATTGCAGCAATTCTAATATGCTGTTGTGGCATAACAACTAGTCAGGAATATGAAAACCACCTGCTGATATACTCTGGTTTCTTATTCCACAGTAAATGTTACTGATTATCTGATGTCCATAAAGTGCTACTGGTATACTCAGTTCCAGCAATCCTGTCTTTTTATATTTAAGTTAAAAGAAATTCATTCATTCATGTATTCATTCATTCATTTTCTACCACTATCCTGTTCAGTGTTGCAGGTGTCTGGACCCTATCCCAGCTGTCTCAGGGTGAGACGCAGGGTACTCCTTGGACTGGTTGCCAGCAAGCGGCAATCTCCCCTCTGAAAATATGAGAGTGCAGAAGTGCTAAAATCTGCAGTTCACTGAGTGTCCACTTGAGGGTGGGTCTGGAAGTATTGGAAATCACATACACACCAAGTCAAAGCCTGGTACAAAAAATGTCTCCTGTCTGCTAATTTTGCTAAGAGCACGCACTTTACGGAGCTGAATTTTTTTCTAACTCTTCAGTTTAGACATAATAAGATCCCCAGTTCATCTAATCAGAGGCATGGCTCAGCTCACGTGACTGCCGGGCGCCCTATAGCTGTTACTGTGGAGACTCAAAGCCCACCTTGTTTCCAATATGGCTGCACCGGCCATTTCACTTCAAAAATCCATTTCACAAACAGATGGGTGATGTCACAGAGGCTATGTCCATTAATTATACAGTCTATGGTTACCAGTCGATCACAGGGCTGACACAGAGACAGACAACCTTTCACAAGCACACTCACACCTGTGGGCAATTTATAATCACCAATTAACGTAGTTTACTTCTCAATAAATCACAAGCAAATATTGATTTTATGTTTTGAATTTTGAAGTTTGCAGATAGTGTCTTCTTTTTTTTTTTTTTGTTTACAACACATGCATGTGAAGCAGTTTGAAAATCTGCACATTTAATATAAATATCCAGCGTTGTCACTTTATAGCTCTGTTTAAAGTATGGGAAAACAAGATAGCCCCTCCTTAAACAGGGAAAACTCTTTAGTGGCAGCAGGGACATAACCCCTTTATTGACTGGGGTGGCCCATTTTAGGGGATTAGTTTTGCAGGGGTGGCATGAAACCTGTGGTTAAACATGGTCAAAGACTATATCATCACCCTTGCAAGCCAGCATCAGAATCACTCACCATTAAACTTATCGTTGTGTACATAATAATAGGGCTGTGGCTCTGGTTAATGGCTGTATTAATTTAAAACTCTAATATCCAGAAGTAAAGAAGCACATATATCATCTTAAACAGAGTTTAATATTTATAATAATACTTATTTAATTATACTGGTTTAATAATATTTCACGTTAGATGGTAATGTATGAATTTCTGTTACATGACCACACTTAACATCACAAGGATAAGTATAAAGCATCACACTGTTGTTGCATTTTTTTTTTAACTCCATAAGTAACAACAGAAGCAAATGCACTTAAAAAAGGTGCACGTCTCAAGCCAGTATACAGACTACTGATAAAACAACTAATGTTACGTTTAAATGGAAAAAAAAAACAGCTATAGGCAGCCTTTTGAAAGCAACCCATAAACTAATCTTAAGGTATATTATACCTTTGAAAAGGCAAATAGCCAATCTGAGGTATTTTGGATTTTGGGGAGGCACATAGACCAAAAAATCAGTTTCTCTTTGTTAGAGATTAATACACGTTGTCTGTTATCTTTAAAGCACAAAGTAAGACTTTCAGATAATGTACACCTTTCTTCACTTTTTGACCCCAAATTAATAGAAACTCTTATATCATTCACACTCAGTATCATTATTATACCATTCAAAGGATGACTCATTTCCAGTTTTGAAACATTTGAATGGCCATACCATAACATATACTTATGAAAATGTTTATCATTAGTCTATTGAAAAGTTTTGACACATAACACTTAAAATGAGAACTGAAGATAACATATGTGCAAGTGCTGTTTAAGTAATCTCTAAAAAGTTTTTTTTGTTTGTTTGTTTGTTTGTTTTTTCCACTCCTGCTGTCATGTTTTTGCTCTGATCCTATTATCACAAAACATTTTTGGATTTAGAATAAACTGACCATTCACTTTAGCAGTTATAAACTTTTATTTTGAAGGTTTAAATGATAAACAAGAAATATTGCTTTAGTATTACTTGCCAGCTTTGCGCACATTTATAAATAAATCATGTCTGCTTCTTGACTGCAAAATGACAGCAGTATTGCTTTTTATTCTGCTGTCAATCAGTTAAAGCAAACATACAGTTACAGAATACACAAACCACCCACGAATCAGAACACATGATTCACAGCGCTCTAAAATATGTCACTCAAAAAATAAATACACATCTCCTCAAACAATGCAAGAGTGACACGTAATGACAACAAAGTATTCACATTTATATTTATATGTAAATGTGAACATTTGGAAAACACACATGTCAAATGAGCACACACTCACATGCCAGTCAATGTGTAACGCCGGTAATGAGATGTGAGTATAACTCCCTGATGACAATCATCTGCATGGCAGAACTTCAAAGTCTGAGGATCGGAAAAGGAGTCAGAACAGCGAAGGCTTGTTGACAGGTGGTAACATGGTGCACGGTGTGTGAGAGTCAAGAGTAGATTGAATTAAAGGAATATGCACTGATTACATTTCACGAGAAAAATTTGAACACTCTGAGCTGTTTTCATTAACTTTTTGGGTTACATTTACCTTTCTTACATAACAACACCACGTGGACATGAAATCCCCCGAGTGTACTGTTATATAGTCAATGTTACATGCATGCATGAATGGAAAACATGCAAGTTTCTCTTGTGAACTCCCAGGAGATGTCAAGTAAAGGATTTACAAATGGATTCATTCACACAAGTAACACACAGCCATATGGACTGTGACTACACATGCATTAATGATTGTGTTAAATGTGAGGAAAGAGTAACTGTTGTGCAGTGATTTATGCATGTTCCCAGACTTCTAGTAACACAGATGCATCTGTGAAAACATGCATGCAATACATTTACTGCCACAAATGTCCTCATTACATCCAGTAAAGGCCACACGCACAAAAACACACTTTCTACGTGTGCCAGTCTGGCTGCAAATAGGAAGTTGGGGTAATGAAAAACCATCTGACAGCTCACAATGGGGGGTTGATAGCAAGCTGAAGATAACACTGACACACACGCACAAACACACATTATCTGTGACCCTTTGTTTTCACTGCAGAATTTCAAGCTTAATTGACTGCTGACCTCGTCTGCTTTAGCTGGATTTGATTGCTGGCAAAAGGACAGCCTGGACTTTTGTTTTTATTTCACCCTCATTGTTGGAACAAATCCTGGTTTTTGTTATTGAAGATACACTACAGCTACTGAGAGAAACTGCTGACGTGCTCCCTGATGGGCTCTTATTGGTATTAGATTATCCATTGGACTCAGATTAAAAGAATAAAACTTTGTTTTACTTTTCCACTTGAGTGCTCTCACTGCTGCTTCAGCTGCTGGTGGCTCCTCTTATCATGGAAAACAGGTACCAGATGTACAAACAGGTGTACATATCAGTATAGTCAATTTTTAGGCTGTGGATCCCAAATGTATACTGTGAAGATATCAGCCTGGCAGAATCCAAACAAATGTTGAGGTGTGTAAATATACTCAACATCATCCAGTTTGCTAGCATGGTCATAATCAATACATCTGTTGTTTGGTCTTGACTTTGATAAGGTATACAGTTTGATTTAATGGATTCTAGGATTGGCTTCATTTTGGGAGGTAGTGATTCCTGAGTTCACATAAGGATTACACAGCTATATCTGAGCTATCTCAGGCAATACCATAAACAATACATCCTATGAACTCATCATGACTGAAGTCTGGAGCAAACCGAGGAGGACAAAGCTAAATAAACACTATTACGAGAATTATAACATGCTCATACAGACACAAGCGGGTACTATGCTTCCATGTTCATTATATTTTATTAGCGTGTTAGCATGTTAAAATACTGAGTGTTCATTATTTCATTGGCACTTATAATGCAGAGGCAAATTGAACTAATGCAGCTGGCAGTGTAATGACTTGATTGATTGATGCCAAAAAGCTAAAGCATCTCGCATGCTAAAAACTTTGAAACAAAGCCAGAAAAAAATATATATATTTAGAAACCATTTATGTCTGAACAAAAATCTTGGCCAATCCATTTTGTAGTTTTTATAATAAGTTAAGATCAGAATGGAGAACTTTCACCTTGTCGGACCCAGATGTAGACAGGATAGAGTATTTTTTTTCACCCTCTTTTGTTAAAGAAACAGAAAACAATGATATGAGCTGGCAGGTACCTGCTGGCAGGTCTGGGAAGCCTGAAGGAGTGCAGCACTTGGAGCTCAATGCTACACTGTCAGCATGCTAAAATGCTCATGCTAACATCTTAACATTCTGAAGCTAAGCAGGTGTAATGTGGACTTTTACTTGTTAGCTTGGTCAAATGTGACTACCAGGGCCTCACAAAAATGAAGCTGGGGCTGATGGGAAAGCTAAATATACTGGCTGTAAACCAAACTGTTGCAAATATAATCATTTCATCTGATCTGATGTTAACGAGGAAATCAAGGTCTACGGAAAAAAAATAGCAGGCCACCTACTGGTGGTGTTGAAGGAATATTTGGGATGCATCATCTGGAAACCATTAAGGTAAGTCCATTAAGCAGGCATTAAAATGTCAAACTACAGGAGCACTCACTTAGATAAAGAAGTAAGGAATCTTCAAATGCCTTTTTATTCATCTTCAGGGGATAAAAATTCAATTCAAACTGTCATGGATACGGTTTAGTTTGGTTCAATATGGTGACCAAACCAACAGAAACTGCCATTTTCAGGCACACTGATAAAAAAGCTGAAAAACTACAGTTCTGACCAACATGTCGCCATGCTTTCTCATTTGTTCCCTAATTGATATTATAATGATGCTTCAGCTGTGAAGTGAAAAAGGGAAAATACTTCCTTACCAAAAGCACAAATTGACCTTTCATGTCTACTGAGAATAAATTGGCACATACTCCTGACTGAAAGGGCAGCACTATGAACGCCAATTGCACCCCGTTAAGAAACAAAAAAGGTTAAACATGCTTTGAATTCTTAAAAGTGGGGGGCTTGATGTGTTGATTTGATGTGGCTGTATGAAAGGAGAGTTAGTGAAAAAGCAACTTTTCCATCTGCCTGGCACATAGACATGAATAGTGATATGCTGCTGATGTCTTTCTCTAACTGCAACCTTTTAACCTTGTTGGAAAAAGATGACAAAAGTCAGAAAGGTGAAGGGACTGGGAACACAGACAGAGAAAATTAAGCACGCTGCTCCGTTAAGATTCTTAGAAATTACCAGAAATGTGTCTGCATGGAATAAACGTTGTCCTACATAAGTGTCATCTGTGTAATGAGGATTAACATTAAAAGCTAATTTTAGCTGCTGGCGCACACCGTCAAGACATTTATGAAATGACTGCTGCAGCAAATAAGTTTGGTAGTAAAAGTGCATACCCTACACCTCATTTTAGCCATCACATCTGAGTGATCATTCACCTTTGAGTCAATAATCCGACATGCAGACAAAAATAAGCAGTCACACCAAACTGAAAATTTTGACAAGCAAGAAGAACACCGAATGAATGCAGTAAGATGGTGAAAACACTAAAAGAGGGCACATTATTCCATTTCAAATTTTTATAAATTCAATCTTAG
This sequence comes from Labroides dimidiatus, assembly GCA_030710495.1. Classification (NCBI taxonomy): domain Eukaryota; kingdom Metazoa; phylum Chordata; class Actinopteri; order Labriformes; family Labridae; genus Labroides; species Labroides dimidiatus. Next base: position 15,611,948 of record CM061155.1, read on the forward strand.
ATCAGTTTAATATGTGTGCATGATTTCTGCAATAACCAGGTAAGATCTGCTGAGGTTACACTGTGTAACCCAATGCTTAAATGTCTTTTCTTCTTAAACTGGTTGCACGCCAAACAAAGAGCTAATGACCAGGGATGGAGAGGGTTTGTTGTAGTAAAGAGGGATTTTGGGGATAATGGTCCTAAGAGGCCTGTAAGCACACAGAGTTGTACAAACACCTAAAGGTTAGAACTGGTCACTGTAGGGCAGAATCAATAATATTCCAGGGCAACAATAACAACATGCATTTTGATTAAGGCTGGGAAATACACAGAGTATCAAAGCTGTCCTGTTTTTCTCCAAGCCATTTCTACCTGAGGCACGCTTTTTGCAGTGGCATACCGATACTTAATGCACTAGAATACTTTGATTCCTTTCGAGTATCTTTTGACTTTTATGTACATTAAAGCACATTATAGTTGTGTTTTCATTTACCTGTTCAGATTATGTTTTTTTTGTGCTGTCTCACTGTAACATACATGAGGCTCTTGGGAAAGAAACCCCGAGACATTTCTAGAGCCATGAGGTGCACCAAAGCTTAATTCTGGTGTGAAAACTGTAAAAAGACCTATTGACATCTCATATCTCTGCCTCCTTGTACAGAGGTTAATCAGCCTGAAATCATTACATAATGGCCACCAAGCATTTTCTCCTAATATAGTGAGACATGGTCTCTGAGTTACTGCTTCAAGGCTCTGCGAAAAACTGCTTGAAGTTACAGTATTCATTCATTGATCCATCCAAGACTTATTTTGCTTTCTTTTCCCTGAGTGCATCTTGAAAGAGTTTAAGATAAGCTGCTCCTGAAGCCTTCAATCTGCTGTGGGTGTATTCTGGTGCAGGGCCACTGCTGTCTTTGATGTTTTTACAGGTAGAATGAAGCTGTTGGAGGAAGATGTGTCAGGTTGAGGACTTCATATTCTGTGATCAAGAACAAGCTGAATTGAGTGTCAGATTATGTGTTATATTTCTTCATCAAAATGCATCAAGTCTCTGATCTTGGACACTTGCATTTTAATAGATTCTATAAAGCTTTCACTGATGCTTTTGAAAAAAATAAGCTAAAGCTTGTCTGTTTTTGTTGTTATTGTTGTTTGAGTCATTTTTTTCATAAAATGTGTCACACATGGAGGTAAATAAATAAATAGATAAATAAAAACCAATGTTACTCATTGGACACAAACTTCCTGTTCAAGAGTCACAAATAATGAATAAATATGAAATCCCAAACCAGTGCTTCTATCTTGAGACTGCTAACACATGAACTTCACAAATATTTAACAAGATATTGTGTTTTATATGTTTATATGTGTTTTTTGCTAAAGTACTTAAGTAGGCATTCTAAGAAGTTCTACCGTGGTTGCCCTGGACACCTGAGGGACTGCAGATGTAGTTTTTTTTTTATTTATTTTTTATTTGTGTGTGTGTGTGTGTGTGTGTGTGTGTGTGTGTGTGTGTGTGTGTTTCCATATTGGCTTTAGCTTTCTGCGATGGAGATCGGTGCTTAGTGTTTGGTATCTCTGTATATATTGCATCATGCATGCAAGGTAATTTTTCATGTGTATCTGCAGTTCACTTTGGCAAACTGTAACTGAGTGTAGTGTGAGTCTCTCACCTCACAACAGTTTTCTGGCCATGCAAACATTACATCATTAAAAGACATGCACTACGCAATACATGTATAGAGTGCTGCTTGTCTGGCCAATGACAAATAAAAATAGGGAACCAAACTTGGCCAAAGAAATGTTTTATTGAATAGTGCCCTAGGCTTGCTGGATTTATAACAACCTTTTATTTCAGTCTGCCAAAATCTGCTAAGTTTAAAGTCCATACGTCTTATAAACCAGTTTTTTCCACACATACTGGATGGCTTTTCGAGCCAAAATCTTGATGTTTTAAGAACCCCCATCGATAGTGGTGGGTTGGTGTTTTAGTACGCTCTGTCCCTGTGTGAACATAAATAGTACAGAAGCTTCTCTCAGAAGCCAGAGTTTAGTTTTATGATTGAAGCCACTGAATGAAATGTGAAAAAATGTGTGGAATGGAACATCTATTTCTGCTGATGGAGTCTATTCCAGTAGACATTACATCCCCGATCACCAGGGAGCCAGAGCACACATCCAGCAGGAGCTGTGCATATTGGCCTTTTCCTCTCAGCACAGCTAGAAACCACTGAAGTGTATCTTTATATGACACAAATCACCTCCATTACTCAGCCCTTCATAGCACCCATTATAGGGCACTGACCACATTTATGTCTCAGTATTCACCACGATGTGAGCCTATGTTTGCATTTCAGCACAAACACTTGTGTGTGTGTCTGCATGCATAAATGTATTTGACCCAGATTTGAAGTTGGGTTGGAACTAAGCTTTGCTGCCATAAAGATGGGTTTTATAAAGCACAAGAACATGCTGTGAGATTATTTGAGGCTTGCTGTTATGTTTACATGCAAGAGTGCAGATCATGTTTGAAAAGTGTTATCTCTGGTGCGTTGACTAAAACATGAAATATTTAATCTCTGTGCAAGAGAAATGCACAGTGCAGTGATTAAAGAGAAAATATGAACCCAATCCGAAAGAAACGTAGCGAGAAGTCAAAACCAAGCAAAGGATGGGATCACTAAAATGGGATACTACAGACTGTATACACCATTATTCCTCATGTATGTATTGATATCCACCTCACTTTTACACAATTGGTCTCTTAATGAGGTCCGTGATAAAGGTGAGTCTACCGTCCTTGCCTAATCCTACTTGTCTTTCTCGTGATTCTTGTCATGTGAGGTTGTCACTGACTCTCGTGTGAACAGGATGCTTTGTCATTGACCCACACGGCTCCAATCTGCTCTTTGGCATGGCCACTGGCTAATTTATAAGCTTCTTTCACCGGGATTATCTTTCTTCCTGCTATTGCAAGCCAGTGTGTGGACAGTAGGAGAGCAGAGATACAGCAGTAGACGGCCTTTCATCCTGACTGTTTGCATTTCAGGATGACGTGGCTTCGAATAAAAAGCTCTCACACAGAAAGCGGATCATAATCCTAAAGCTACAAAATGCATTTAAATTCTCTTTTGTTGTTCCTTTTTTTCTGAGTGCTTCTCAAATCTTCACGTGTTACAAATGATAGAAAAATTGACATGTTGAGCATCTTGCATGAGATTCAAAGACCTTTAAGATCCAGAACTAAACTAATGAGTCTGATAAAGCACTAACACAGTGCCCTCTCAACCTACTTTCTGCAGTACAAGAGTAAAGAGGATCATGTGCACGTCAACAAGATAAGCATGGGGCATCTGCACTAGACTTTGTGTAGCATATTAGCTTCAATAAGAGTGCACTTTAAGATGAACAAATGTTTGAAAATGTTTACAAAAAAAACAGCAGTCATTAAGGAACTCTTATGAAAAGTTACTTACCTAGTGGCTCTCAATGTGTGCAGAAGAAGCAAAGGGGAGGCAATATATTCCAGCAGGGAGTAAATCTTCCTTTTATCTGCAGCTAATCGAAACTTTAAATGCTAATCACTACAAATGCAAGCATAATCTGCTCCCGAGGGACACAACATTACTTCAGAAGGCTATCCTTGGCCGTATAGTGAGACACAATGCTCCATAACACTTCCACTGGTCACATCATGATGCTATCAAAAAGAAAAATGCCACAAAAACCTCAGATTTAACTGTCTCAGCCTGTTTTAAATAACTTCATAACCAGAACCTTAAAGGAGAACTTTTCTCAGATGTCAGCTTCCAACCTATCCATAACTTCTACTTATGTTCAGACTCATCCCCGTATGTAACAGCTACTTAAAGCTATCAAAAGTACCCCTAAGCCAGCCATCTTCAACACGAGAAACCTAAGAAAGAAACCAAGCCACCGTGTTAACGCTCTCTAAGGGCTGTTGTTATAGCCAGGGAGGAATGAGCTGAGAGCTGGTCCATGTCTATGCGCAACACCCAGTGGAGGCAAAGCCCACATAAGCACGACCGGCGACTTCCCCTCGCCGCTCTGACTCGCTGTTTGACACGGTCTTGATCCCTTCTGCTCTGTCAGATGGAAAAGTGGAGCAAAGCCCTATCTGCCCTCTTCCCCATCCCCCTTCCTCCTGGTGGCTACTCTGTTAAGTGTCAGAGTGTGGGTGTCTGTACTGGTGTGCCGGGGATGAATTAAGCACTGCGGGAAGATTTATTAAGTGGTAAATACACTTTGTTTAGGGTGTTAAATCTCGCAGGGGGAGTGGTGGAAGTCTTTCAAAAACTGACAGTACAATCAACTTCTGATAAAGTCTCTTAGATAGTTTTTAAAAAGCTAGATTTGGCAGATATTAAATGATGTAGCTGTAGTAATGCATTAACTGTTGCATGCTGCAATGTGTTCAGCTACAGTGTAAAGACATAAACACATGGAGAGCTATTTTAAGACCAATGCTCACTCCTCAGGAATGATATTGTCTGCAAAGCATCAAATTCATTGTAATACCCATTTGTTACCTACATCCATTTCCTGTGCTCAGGGTCAAAGTGGGTTGAAATATATTCTATATTTCATTTGACCTCTGAGTGATTTCCGTACATCATGGATTTATCACAGGGAAGGAGAGAAAAACACTGATGAATTAATGCTTCTTACTTGCTTAGTCTGCGGTATCATGCTAGCCAGTAACATACTGCAACAACTGTAAATAGCTATAAACTAGGTCATGACATGATCTTACACATGGTGTACAAAAAGTAAGTAAATAAATAATTGATTTAAAAATAAAATTAAAAAAAACAGTGATGTCATTTCAGCCCGCTATTAACCACACAACTTCTTTTTTTTGTGCTTTTTAAATAAAATAAAGCCCCAATGAAGATATCTTCCATCAACTTAACCAATTAAAAATGCTAACAGAAGCTAATGATTTTGCCACAGTGTTTAAATGTAATGGAGTTGTTCCCACAAATAGCTTTGATTAGTAGTGCAACACTTTACTTTCGAGACCGAATATATTGTTTTGATTGGTTTTGACCATAAACAGTTTATTTAATGTTCAGTGCCAGGAAGGCCAAAATATTTAGAGCTCCCTCTACTGACTGGCTGCAGTACATGTTAGCCTGCCTGCTTCATGTTAATATTTATGCTCCCTTATATCTGTTTATAAGTAATGTAAATATCTTGAGGATGTTTTGTCTCCACTTAAAGCAAGCAGCTTAATACTGCATCATCTGCAGCTAACAAAACTGAAATGCATCTCAAATTTCACTTTCATTCATGCATTTTATAAAGTTTTGTGCCATCAATCATAAAAAGGGGATATTTCTGTCTCTGTTGTGTTGAATTTCATTCTTTTATGACTGTCAGTCCTGGCTCTGACTTTCAAAGAAGCAATATGGTAAATCAATGCAGTGTTCTTAGTTTAATTCGCTTATAGATGTAAATGTAAAGAACTCCAAAACAAGAGAGCAAACTATAAAAGTAAGTTTCAAGTATCAATACGAGTGTCTCATTGTCCTTTTTCATTTACTTTTTTGTTTGTTCCATAGAGAGTAATAAATGGTGTGTTGTGCTGCCAATATGAGCATGAAATACTCTTGGCTAAGGTCAGAACTCACCTCTATGCCTTTTTGTGAAATAAATGTGATTATGTTTTGGCCAGATTTGTGACCAGCTAGTTTGTTGGCAGTGTGCAGAATGTGCCTTTGACTTTTCACTTCATTTAAGGTTGAGACCTGCCAGTGCCAGAGCTAGTAGCTGTGCCAGATCAGTCAGAGCCCAGAGCAAGCCTCAATCTAGTGTGTCAGATTGAGGATGTTAAAGTGACTTCTTTGCAGACCAGGCCATTATTACTCTGTGGCAGTGATGGGCGGAGACAGGGAAGGTAGGCGGGGTGGGGTGCTTGGGTCTTTTACCGCTGATCCCCGATCAAGCTGAAGACCACTGGGGATTAGAAATGGGATTAAGTGACCCTCAGCCCTCTGCAAGCTTACTGCCATGCATCCATCCAGACAGTTTGTTACATTTATCTGTAACTATTAGGTCAGATTTTCAAGCATGCATTAAAATGAGATTGCTCACTTGCACGCCTGTGATGCATATGAGTTTTGTCGTTTGCATGGCAGTTTGTTTTGACTCTGCTGCTAAAATATAAAATCTGAAATGGTCGGGCATTGTAATGAGTATTCCACAGACCAAGCAAAATGGCAGTTTGTTAAGCGCAAATAAAATCTGTGTGGTGCACACTTGCAATCTCACTGTTAATGCACCGGACGAAAGATAAGTGCTCCACTATACAGTGAGTGTTTGCATGTCAGTGGAAGTTTCAGCCCAGATTTCCCAAGCTAAGGAAAATAAAGGTCAAACTGTGGAGATGCCTGGGGCAAGGTCAGCAACCATGAACACCAAACATCACTTCTTTCAAATGAAGAACATGAGAGCTTGTTTGAGGCAACGGAGAACTAAACTAATTAAAGATGAATGTGAGATAAGTATCTAAAAATACATCTCCAAAAATGTTCCTTTGCTGTCATCAACCTGAACTCTGAGTTAGAAGTTAAGTTAAAACTTGACATGACTCTTAACCATAGACTGTATAATTAATGGACGTAGTCTCCGCGACGTCACCCATCTGTTCCTGAGAGGGACTTTTGAAGCCAAACGGTCGGCGCGGCCATATTGGAAATGAGGCGTGCTGTGGGTCTCCACAGTAACAACCATAGGACGCTCCACAGTCACGTGATCTGAGCTGCGCCTCTGATTGGACGAACTGGCGAGCTTGATATTGTGGACACTGCCGATTTAGAAAAAAATTCACCCCCCCCACAGTGCGTGCCGTTAGTGAAATTAGCGATTCAGATGGGAGACATTCTTTGTACCAGGCTGTAAATGTGCTTATTTTGGCCGTGAAAACGGCTTTTTTTGGCTTGGTGTGTACGTGACTTCCGGTACTTCCGGAGCCAGCCTCAAGCGGACACTCGAGGAACAGCAGACTTTAGCACTTCCGCATTGCCTCATATTTTCAGACCGGAGGTTGCCGCTTGCTCTTAACAAGGCGTTTCTTTGTTTTGGCAATGAGTGGAGATCAGATATTCTTTTTAACACTACTTTTCTTTGCTCAAGAAAACTTAATACTGGATACAACGCGACAAGATAAGGAATTTATCAACAGTTACGCAGCACTGAAAATTTGAAATGTGGAAACTAGTAAACTTTGTCAGTTTGTACTGGAGTTTATCAGTGCTGTATTTAGTGCTACTTGCAGCCCAGTGTTCTGAGATGTCTGTAACATTAGCGAATCCTTAAAACCTGCTCATCTACCAAGCAAAGCTAACATAACCTTGTACTTTATTTTACTGACAGACTCAAGTTTGATCAGATCAGTGCAGTATAACTGCTGCATGTGGGTTGGAATAAACATTATCACAAACAGTTTAGCCCATGCTTTAGCCTTTAGCTCAATCTCTATCGCTCTCCAGTTTAGCTTTCTTCTGCTCTTCTGTCCTCTTTTCAGTCTGAAAGTTCAGCTCCAGTGTTCACCATTTCTACAAAATGAATTGTTTTCAGTCGAGAAAAACACAGATCTCTCTTCTCACTACTAATCTTTATCAGCCGGCATGGTGTTGTCATAGAGACTTCAACATGTCGTAAATCAATCGAGCTACCCGATCAGATAGCTCAGAAACAGCATTTAGAAATAACCTATACTGGTGCTGACAATCTCATTTTAAGTTGTGGATTAGCATTAGGCATATATCTAGAAGTGAGACTTTTTCAAGATCACTTAGAAAGTCCTAACTCTCCCTTGAACATAGCAGTATCTATTGAAGTCAGCAAGGCAAAAATGAATGAGAGTAGTCTGAGGAGACAGGCACACAGGGGGTAGACAGGGAGGGATGGAGAGCGCTGCAATTTGGGTGGGCAGATGGTGCCGACATATGGGCCTGTTAGGGGCAAAATAAATAAATAAACACTCACACATAAATACGGAGATGAACTGTGAGCGCCACAAACTGTTGGCCAACTTAGCCAGCAGAGAGAGAGAGAGAGAGAGAGAGAGAGAGAAAGAGAGAGAGAGAGAGAGCACTGGATTCAGTTGCAGATTTGAATGGCTGAAAAACATGTGCACAGAGCATTGTGATGGAAGGTTTTAGAGATCTGGGCCTCTAATCTCCATGTAAATGTACATGACACAAATGTGCATTATAACAATTACAGTGAACCATATTTGTTTAAATGTAGCAGCATCTGTGTGCTCTAAATATAGCCACCATATTACCATACACAGGTTTGTGTTTTGTTTTTGTATTTTTTTTCTTCTTCTTCCATGTCATCGCTACATTTTTTTTCCTCCTTCTGTCTGCTTCAGCTGCTGCTGTGTTTGCCTTCCCTACGCCTGGCTATCTCGACATTCTCCACCTTTCCTCTCCCTCCTGCTTAACCTCAAAGCCCAGAGCTCAATCAGAGAGACAGCCAGGTTGAGAGAGGTGATATCTTCCAGCAAACAAATGGCAGCTTTGTACAACATGTTCTCTGGCTATATCAGCTGCACACTGGTCACCTGGGTCAGGTTGAGATCTACTTCCTGGCAGGGCATTGTTTAAATACCAAAGCTGAAAAACCACTGTATAAATAGGCATGCTATTTTGTGTCTATATGTATGTGTAGACTTAATGTGCACCACGTACAGACAATTAAGCTTGTCTGCTTTTGCACCTAAGTCCTGGCTCTCTTTAATTGAAGCACAGCAGCAGGTTGGGCTTAACAGGCTGACACCTCCTCGTAATGGCATCTGTGCACCAAAATATCATGTTGTAATGACTTTAGGCTGTTTACACAGAAGCAGTCAAGCGTCAAAATGTAAACAACTCACAGAGATCATGAATATCATGTCCTTGAGCTGACACAAGCATAGAAAAATGATCACATTTTTCAAGCCATGATGCTCCTGGGTGCAGCCTCGCTTTTTAGTGAGCCAAACTTTCTAATTTGTTTGTTTGTTTTTGTTTAGCATTATGGTGTTAGGAGAATTGTAATTATTGTGTGTCACAAAAAACCTAAGTCCCAGTCAGGGTGCATATGTCAGAGCGTCTTTATGTTTATGCCTGTGAGTGTATGCAAAAAGATTACTCAATCCCTGGTAAACACATTTGGATATTTTCCACATCCTCCCAGTTTGAGTACGTTTTGTAGATAGACATCACTGCCTTCTTGCCACTTTATATTCCATTTGGCTCTCTGCCCGCGCTATGTCTGCGAATTTAATTTGTTTGCAGCTGTAATCTGCCGCCTAGTTAATTGACTTTGCTGAGCTTTGTTCCTCCCCTACCTTGATGAGGTGAGGTAGTTTGATAAGTTACAATGTCTCATCCTAACACTTTGGTCACTGGAGAGAACTCCTTTTCTCAAAAACTGCATGAAAGAACATAATTTCTAGTAGTAAGACAAGCAGATTTTTCCTGTCTGCCTTTGTATTGTCATCAGGAGAGGCGTGCTGTTCAGACCCAGTGGCCATGCCAAGTCTTTTAAAGGGCACTTTCTTCTCAAGGATTTGACCATCAAATCTGTCCCTTAAGATATAAGGTGGCACAAAAGGAATATATTAAAAAAAAATACAAAAGTGATGCAACCAGGGTATCATACACAAAACAATGAAATGCTGGAGGGGGTGAAACTCCTAATTAAGTGGATCAAACTCAACACATTTAAAGGAATATCCTTCTATGAAATCTCAAAACACCAAGCTTCATTCTGCCATTGTTGTGCTGCTGTGTCCACATAATGTCACTCTTTAAGGCATTTTTTAATGTAAGCTGGAAGGAATGTTCTAATCCGATCAATGATGATAAAATAATGATGTACTTTTTAGAAACTTTATTTGTGTGCTCAGTATCGTATCTTTTTGAACTAATGTGAGGCCACTTTCATTTAACCTTCTGTATTCAATATTTTGTGTATTTTTAAAACTTTTTCAGAGGATGAATTTGTTAATTAAAGCACCACTGATTTTCATTTATTCCAGGTAAAGAGGGATTTGTACCACCGAGTCATATTACCACTAATTACCGAGCTCCTTTTTGATTGGCCAATGACAATCACTAACAGGGTACAAAAGGTTTACAAAAGAATTTAGCAGTAAACGGGAACAAAGTGGTGGTTCTCAAGCAAATTAGAGCATGCAGTGAGTGTTAGCAGAGTGCTACCTTTGTTCATCACAGATAAATTTCTTTTGCACAAAACCAGTGTAAGTCACATTGACTTTTACGATTTTTTTTCCCATTTGTTCCCTCCAGGACTAAAGTTATCAGCCTTAACTATTTACTAATTTTAGCCAAAGTTATCTACAGTTATGTTTGCAAATTTATAAGTAAGTAAGTAAAGTTTATTTAGTACTACACCTTTCACAAAGTGCTTCACATGACAACAATGGACAAACCACAAAAGGAAGGATAAATCAGTATAAAAGTGGTATCAGGTAACAACAGTGACACGATGAGATTACATGAAGTGACCAGAAGCCAGTTTAAAGAAATGCAGCTTAGGTTGCTTTTTGAAAACTTCAGTAAAGGCAGCATTTTTGCATAGGAAGACTATTCCAAAGTGTTGAAGCCACATGTTCAAAGCCATGATCACCTTTCGTTTTTAATCTAACATGAGACACGGCAAGTAGACCCTGGTCAGAAGACCTGAGGGATCTAGGGCTGACATAATAATGGAGCAGATCTGAGATGTCCTAAGGTTTTGTTGGTCATGGATGGCTTTATAGGTTAAAGGTTTACTTAAATTTGACTTTGACTCTGATTTTACTTGAATTCGATTTGTTTGCCAATGTAAAGAGAATCAAATGAGAGTAATCCCAGGTTTTCTTGCTGGACTTGGTTAAAAGTCTTGATGCAGATGCACACAGAGCTGATTCAGCCATCCTCACAAGCAACTGACCACCAGAATCCATCTTTGTGTGGAATGATACTTTGATAATCAGTTTCATTTTAAATGATCAGACAATCAGTGTTTGTTCCTGCACCGGCGATTTGAATTCAGTCACATAACTCAGCTTGTATCATTTCATTTTAGGACCAACAAGTCGATTGCAGGCTTGATTAAACATGAATGATTTTCAGGTTTTGAGAAATGCTGGACAGGTTTGTGATTCACATCCTTACAGATGAAACTCACTGACTTTCACCATAACTACACCGACCCATATAGCTGATAAGTTTTAAATTGTCTAACTCAATTTTAAAAAAAGAAAGAAAGAAAACAAATAAAACTGCCACTTTAACTGTACTTCCTAACATTTCATATTGTTCGTAACATCTGAAAACAGCTATGAGTTTTCCCTAAATATGATGCGTGATGCAGTGTTTTCTGGAGGAGAGATAGTCAACATATGGGTCATTCAAAGATAGTGGGCTGAGGATAATAAAAGCACAATGAGACCATGACCACAGACCACATGCTGCTTTAATGGCTCTGAACGAGTTTGCATTTGTTATTGATAAAAAAACTAATCACTATGTGGGTTAATGGTTAAAACAGCATGATCAATTGTGCTGGTTTACATTATGCAGTTCGGATATGTAGTCCACAATCGGATGTCACAGAGTCGGTGGCCTACATAGAAGAATGAAATAAAACGCATTAGGTAGAAAGTGGGGCTCATGGTCCAACCAGATTAAACCAAATGTCCAAAGGGATATGGAGTTTAAAAATTAAAACCTTACTGGTGTTAGTGACGGTCAAAATTCCTTGATCCAAGAGAAAAACCTCCTCCTCTCAGGCTCTCTGAGTGATGATCCTTTTGAATTCCGAGCAACACAGTGAGAATGCTGTTTGTTCTCATTGACTAATTTAATTAACACTAACACTGGGAACTTCATTAGACTGTTTGCGCTTCATTAATAAAATGAATCTGACTGGGCACGAGCACTCGCAGGATAAACATCACACACTGGCAGACACAAGCACTGCTGCACTATACGCACTCGCACAAGTGTCAAAATCATTTAGAATAACTTACAGGTTGCCATAGTCCCAGACGACGCACTGAGGATCCGATGTTCCCTGCAAGATACAGAGAGAGGGAGGGGGGAGAGAGAAGATAAGCTGTTATTGCCAGTCGAGAGGATGAGTGAGGGAACGAGGCAGAGACGATAGAAAAGCTGCTTGCCAGAGGAGGAAGAGCGATGCTGCATGGGCGGTGGAGAGAGGTAAACAGACAATGAAAGAGAAGGATTGAGACAGACGTTTGTGGGGAGGGGGGAGAGAGAGTTTTGGAGATGGAGTAAGAGTCATTGTTACAGGACTGAGCAGCGAATTGCTGCTGCAGCAAAATGAAGGGAAGTAAGGAAAGTGTTTGAGCAATGAGTGGAGAGAGTTAAGAGACAAACAAAAGAGAAGCCATTTCATGGGTAATAATGCACAGAAAGCTGGGGTCATAAACATCCTGTAGTGGGAAAGCATTCAAATCTTTTCTTGAGTAAAATCTGGTTAAGTAGAACAAGTAGTTGTGGAGGACATTGGGCTCCTTGAAATTGTGTAAAGGCTGCCCAATGCCGTTTACTTTATAAATTACATCTCTTTACTCACTTTTAAAAATCCTCTTAGGTATTCTAGGAATGGACTGAAAACATGTTAAGCCCTGAAAATTAAAGACAGACATCTGCTCAAGACGATTAATGCTGCTGATTTGCTATCAGCTCGCTCTTAATCCATCGCGAGTCGCTGGGAGAACCAAAGAGTCGATGGTTTGGGGTCAGAAGGCAGGTGAATCATCTGGTAATCAAAGCTCAGTCATGCCTGATGCCCAAGGAAGACTTGCTATGACTCAATCAGGGAATCAATCACAGGATCAATATCTTTAACTGACTCATCACAACTTGTTCCACTTGTGATCCTCAGTGAGCTCAGCATTGATTACTCTTAAGAATTGTCTGCGCCCTTTCGATCCGCATGCCTCATTTCGAAGGGATTGGATTGTGATTGGCTTTGGCTGAACTCTTTTGGTGTGGATCAAAGATTTTGTTTTTTACACTCAATGAAAGCAGTTTGAAAGTGGAGTCTTTAGGCTCAACATGACAGAACAACCACAGTCTGGGAGATACAAGTTGCCAACAAGGGGAAGACTGATGAGGCATCTTGAGTAACCCATATTTGAGTTTCCATTCATCCACTGCACTGATTTGAAAGAAAAGTCAGCCCCTCTCTCTGAAACAGTCTGTTGGTTCTTCCTGAGTCCTGCAGGAACGGTTTGCCTTTGAGCTCCCCCTGATGGTTAAGGGGATAATGGCATTTATTCCACAGTCACTCTGTTCAGCCCATTCAAAAACAGGATGATGCCCACTTCAAGTAGACTCACTGCACCCTGAGGAACATTTACTAAAATTACCTCTTTTTCAGTAGAGAGTGAGTGAATGTTTTCTGAATATCAACCAAAAAAAAAAAGGGGAAAAGGAGGTGATTCACATTAAAGTATGCATCATGAGGATTTATTTCTCTAAAGGCAAGGTCAATCCTTCTTCTTTGAACTGTCCACTACTGATCCCCCATGAATCACTGAGTCCTGAAGTCGATGCAGGACTAGGCTTTGGAGGATGGCATTCTGCATTCTGAATAAACATAGAATCGGAGATGAGATGACGCAGATTGATGGATGACAACGCTTTGTTCAGACGGCAGCTTGTCTCCGACATTAGATGTCCCTGGGCGTGCATCAGCATGGTGAGCTCTCTTAGCGCTTAACTATCAATCAGTGGGCAGCGTGCCTGACTGTACGTTTCTGCTGGAGCGACACCCTTTGTACTCTCACAATGTCTGCCCTCTCTTTAGCGCTGAAACGTTGCTTAATGACAGCATCTGCTCGACTGATGCCTCTCAGAGGGAGCAACGTGTGTCTGAATCTAACAGCTGCACTGGCAAATGGTAATAATGGCATCAACCTTAACAGCTCTGTTGACTGTTCCCTCAAAAAGAACAGTCATTTTCTCCAAGTACTCACAGCCACGTGCTGCGGACAGTTGATGGTAAAACTTCTAATGCATATTGCCTGTGAATATGGTAACCTAATCAAATGAAGTGAGCTAGTATAACAAAATGAGACTGTACTGGTTCAGAGTCTTAAAAGCTGTCTACTTTGTATAAAAGATGATAAATTTAGAAAATGAAATGGAGCAACCTGGATAATGCTTTTGGGCTGATGAAGGAAAACTAGATTAGAGTAAAATGACCAGAAAGGCTCAGGGCTAATTCATGAAGCCTAACCTTAGAGCTGCCTTTTATAATTGAAGAGGCTTGCTGAAGGGTATCTAGAGGAGGAGCTGTGGGAAACCACTTGGCATCTGTCCTACTGGTGCACCGTAATGACACAGATCTTTCTGGCCTTCTGCTTCTTACTCACCATTAAAGGCACGCACACACTTTGACACTCGGGGAAATACATGGGGAATCTGGCCGGAGCAGATGTCATCTCAGTAAAGACATGGCAGAGCACAGAGACCCCCTAAACCCCCCGGTGAGAGTCAAGCCTGAGGCAGCTGTTGTCAGGGTATCGCTTCAGCAGCTGGAGTTTCTCTACATTGGCCAAGGTCGACACCTACTGCAGCTTAAGACCTTGTCAGGAGACCCAGGACTTCTCTTTTTTTTTTTTTTTTTTTTTACTTTTCTGTCTTTGGTGGTTCAAATCTAAAAGCTCAGCTTTCTCTGCTTCTTGGCAATAGAGAAGCCAAGTAAGGACAAACAAAGATTAACAGTGGCTTTGAGGTCAAATATATATTTTTGTCTGTGCACAATGTTTGGGTGAGTGTAATGAAACTAAACTTGTCTTTTTGCAGTGTAGTCCAGATGAATTGCTGGGGGAAGAAAACAATTTAACACTGCTTTGAAAATAGTTTGTTGTTTTTGATGTTTCCTTGGGCGACGCTGGTGAGAAAATCTCTCTTTGATTTTACTTTATAAATCAAATAAGTACATATGCTATGCTAGTGGACTTCTAACCATTTAAGACAAGCAGACATACTGTTATTAAGAGTATTTGGTCTTAATTGTTGGATTAAAATTTAATATTTTGTAAATAGTGTCCTAAAATAAGGAAAACCAAGTAAAAAAAACAAGTCTTGATACTACAATACCAATGCTCAGCATCTGGTGGGTTTCTTTTTTCATAGGTTGTACTAGTTAGGTTTCATAAATTACTCAAAACAGTCTTTTAGCAAATCAGCTAAATGCTCAGCATTAGTAACATTGATAGGTACAGGGTTATGAGGAGATTGCACATGAAAAAGTTAATTCTGATGAACAGCTGGCTAATGTGTGGTCTGAAGAACCACTGTTTGTTCTTAGCTTTTAATTATAACTACAAGATATCCAAAGTTCCTCATGTAAGTGCATGGAGCTAGCTGCTAGCTGCCAGCTGCTATTATCACTCCATTTTTTCTTCTTTTTTTGGATGATTTTTTTTTTTACGTTTGTAAGTGAAAAACTTTTCCTCCTAAGCATTTATTCTTGAGACACTTTGACTTTATTCTTGTAACAGTTTGACTTTATGCCCAAACCCTGTATTCTTTCATACTTAAAGTGGCCCTATTCCTGTTTCAAATACACATATTTTCTGCAGATAATAAAGAAAAAAAATACTGTACATACCAATTCAAATGTTCTCATTTTGATCTTTCATTTGCTGAAAATAACCGGTCAAGAAAACAATGAGTTGCTACATTTTCTGATAACACATGATGATGAAAAGACTGAACAGGTTCATAAGTATGTTTAAACTTAAGGTGAGCTCAGAGGTCAACATTTGGTGGAATAACTGATTTTAAAGTACGGCTCTCTGTATTGGCATGATCCCCACAGAGCAGCTGTGTGATGTGACATCACCTTTCATGCAAAAATTCCAGCAGCTCGCTTTGTTTGACAACTTGGTGATCACCAAATCAGCACTTCATTAAGTAGAACGGGGAGTGACTGTGTTGAAATTCAATAGACACTGGAACAGTGTTTCTTCCGTGCATGCAAATACTGGCTGAGAATTAAAAGCTTTAATTATCTGCACTCAGATGACGCATTCGTCTCATTTGAACGGCTCTGCTCTAATATCCTTCATTATTTTTCAAGTTTGGGATTTTTTTTTTCTTTCTTTCTTTCTTTTTTTAACAGAAAATTTCTGTGCTGTTTTACCCATGTCTATTAAATTCTAGTGTTATAAAATTTACACTACAGGCAGCTCTCCCTTTCTTTCTGCCTGAAGACAGATTGGGAACTTGAGTTTGATGAAGACACAGCAATCTCAGCACATCAACTGGACCAAACAAAATTTATCAAAACTCGTTAACCCTATTTGTAAGAGCTGCAATTTGACTCTTGTTACTTATGCTTTTACTTTTGGTTGAGAGGTTATCTTAAAGAATTTTGCACTTTTACTTTTAAACTAGGTATTAACTCATTATCAACCTGTTTATAAGGTTGCCTGTAAATAAGGTCAGTTATGGCCACCTCCTGTTTTTAAACGCATGCTATGTAGTTCCTTTTAGATCAGCTGTTGTAGTGTCTACCTGCTTCCTTCTAGCACCATAATGGAATTGATAACATCACCACACTCTTTTCCACATTTGACTTGAAGTTACTCCCAGACAGCTTTCAACAAGTCAAAAGTCATATACCATTTTTTATTCAAACTGAATGTAAAAATCACCAAAGTGCTTCCAGTTTTAGCTACAACCTTGAAGCTATTTTTTCTAATTTACACAGCAAGAGAACTGTTTACTTCTTAGTTAATATAAGTTTTAGAGTCCCTTCTGTTTAATCAATGTCAAGTCTTTCTTAGCGGAGTCTTTCTTTTTAAATCCATGCTCAATATCCAAAGGCCGGACCGCTCCTTTAAGGGGGATAAATATAGCCAGACAACCTCAATGTCAGAAGCATGCATACGTGCATTTCCCCTGCACAGTGTCCGTCCTCAGCAGGAGCCTGGGGTCAGCTGTCCTGAGCAGCATGCTACTTTCAGCATTGAGACATCATGTTTTGACAGTGTGTGAAACCTGCAGTTCCTCTGCTTCGCCAAACATGTGAATTAGCTGGATAATAAGGAAATAAAGGGCAATGCTCTAATTAAGTAATGAATCAGCAGTTTAAAGCAGGGAGAGGAAGTGGCGAGGGATAGAAAATGAATAATAAGTCTTTATAATAAAACTCTGTGCAGTAACTTTAACCCTTAGGTCCTGGTCAACACAGCAAGAGACTATTTTTATTGGAAGATTTTAGTATAAGTTTGCATATATATTTATGTCTGAGTGTTTCTTAGGAGAACCATTAAATATTTAACATTATTTTGAAAACTATGCCCACCTTAGCACAAAGGAATACCTAATGAAACTTCCATCTTATTGAGGTCGTGAAGAGGGGCCTCTCATTAAACTTGCACTTAGTCCTCTCCACTGAAGACACCCCATGAGTCGTTTATAATAACACACTCCACTGTAATATAAACAGAATAGGTACCAAGAGACACTACGATATAAGGGAGTCAAAGAGGTCTGCATTTATTCAGGCAATTCAGAGAGCGCTATGGCGCTTTATAGCATGCAGCACTTTTTCTTTCATCCAAACCCGGGGAAACATGGGTCATCTGGGAGAGAAGAAATCCTTTAAAGCCTTAAACAAATTTGGCTTCCCGGCCAGCTTGCTGGTGTACAAGTACTGCAATAAAAAATGCAAACCCTTGCATTTTAAGTATTCCTCATATGGAATAATTTCTGTCTCAGTCGTGCTCACTGCACTCAGAAGCATTTTTATTTCGTTGTTAGAAGTTGCGGAGCAAACTCATTTGAAAGAGTCATGTATTCCAAGCATACAAAACTCCTGGTGTGAACTTGGATTTCTATGAAATCACATAAAAACAGTTTGGCTGTAATAGCAGGGAATTTCAAAGAAAGACTTACATTAATGAGCGGTGACAGCTCCACAACCACCATGGGCTCACTGGGTTGAGGTTCAGGCCGCACTGTCACCGTCAGGATCTTGGAGTTGATCACTGCAGGGGGACTGCACAGAAACACATAGACATATAAAAGATGCTATTTTAAGATGAGATAAAAGTAAATGTGCAGCACATTCAATTCTGGCTTGAGTTAACAACAGTACATCAGTGATTCTGGACACAACGGGATAGAAAATGTTGAATATGTTTGGATGTCTTCCTTCTTCTGATGTCCACAGAAACAACACACAAACACACCCAAACAGACAGACTCCCAATGCCCTGCTGTACTTTGATGGTTTTGGGATGTTTGCAAAATAAATGCAGACATACATAAAAAAAACAACATAGTTATCATAGAAATAATGTCTCATGAGTAAAATGTGAAAATCCAGAGCCAGGGTTAAAACAAATCATTGGACCTATTAGCATTCAGCAAAGCTGCAGGGAAAGAATTAAACAGATCCAGCTCATCCACAACCAAGAGCACTGACCTGAATACAGTGGCCGACGGCCAGCGCAAACATCATATCACAGTGGCCTTTTGACAACCTTCTGATTCCTTTTCATTTCTATTTTAAAACTTGTGAGCAAGTTTCAGGAAGTATGAGACCCACGTGACACAAGACTCACTATGCCCCCCCCCCAAAAGAAAATAAATAAATAAAAATAAATAAATAAATAAAAAATTAGAATGCAAAAGAAAGAGGACAAACATCAAGAGGAACACGTTATGGGGATCCAAGACATTTATGTGATAACTACACAGGCACAAGGAGTTGAGAGAAGCAACAGAGAAAACCAATGGAGAATGGTGGATTGGAATTAAATAGAGAGAAGAAAGGGTGCAGAAATAGAAAAATTGAGCGAGAAAAGGGGGCTAAACAAAAGTGAATACATGGAGATGTAAAAGAAGAAAAGGAAATGAGGTATCACATGAGAAGTACTCACACTGGTGCAGGTAAGATGGCGCCCAACGTTCTGTACAAGATGGCTCCGATGACATAGTACACCGTAGACTCTGTCTCCGTCTCTGTCTCTGAAAAAAAAAACAAAAAAAAAAACAAGACATTGTTGCCACTGATCAGCCCAAATCTTTGCCATGTAAAATTAGGGTTGAGGTTCTATTTAAGATAACATACAATGTACACACTAAAAATTTGTGGTATGTCAAAGAACCCTTGCAATATAGCAACACAGCTGAACGTGAATTGGGAACACTGTGGCACAAAGTGCAATAATACACTCTTGAAAAATGTGTTTCTCATGTGACCGCTTACCTGACATTTAAAAGGCCGGTGTGTTTATAATGTCAGAGATTTCACTGATAATTTAGAAAGTTGGCCTGAATAAGACTTTGGCAAACAGAAATTATAAGTTGGTAAAACAAACAAGCACAGACTTCAGCTGTCTCATTAACCTGCAATTTCCGAATGATAATTATTTACCCCCGAGGTCCTGTCGACCACAGAGAAATAAAGTTTCAACAAACCTCGTACTTCTCATAAAATCACTTGTTTTTTAAAGCAGAAAGGACTTTTTGATGTTTTTAGGCAGCTAGCCGCTCAACCAATACTCCAAGGGACCTTTCAGATAATCTTATCCTTGTTGTTTGCTGTATTCTGGTTGGTTAAAACCAATAACAACACAGTGATTTCTTTAACTTTTAAAGTGAATGATATTAAAATCACTGTTTTGTCTTATTTTATTTTCAGATTTAGTTGGTCTCCAAATATCGTTATAGGCAGAATAATGTATAGTGGACAGGAAGAGGTGGCTGTGCCAACAGAATCCCTTCTTGTCAGAGTCCTTCTTTCTCCATTGGGATTTTAATTTGCAAAACCATCCCTTCATTCCTTTCTATATCTGCCATATTTTTCACTCAGCATTTCCTTCTCAAGAATCCACTTTCTTGTATTTCTGCTCTCCAGTGGTTGCCCATCCAAGCCTCCCCTGTTGTTGTTGCCATTTACTAAACCCACTTTCCAAGTTTTCTGCCCTTTTCAAAGTCAGTTTTCACAGCCTCTTGCCTTCCACCATCCCTTCAGTGTTCTTTAACCAAAAAGCGGGGGCTCCTAAGGAGACATGGTGTCCCTCTGTAAATGTCACTTTGTCTCAAGTAGAGGGAGGTGGAAGGACACAGAGAAGGAAAGTAAGGAGGGAGAGAGTTCATGTGGAGTGATGCCACTCCCTCCTTTGCCCTTTTAGGCTTAGAGAAGTGATAGGGGAGCATACATGGACACAAAGAGGGGACAGAGAAACAGTCAGAGGGATTTGATGCTATCAGACGCATTGGATGACTCATCCAAAAATTTTGTCTGCCTGCCGCCTGAGAGGTAATACTCAGGAAGAGAGATGGCTGTGAGAGACAGACAAGTAGAGCAAGTAGAGAAAGACGAAAAACAAGAAGATCTCCACAGTGGAGGGGATAAAAGCAATTGTGAGAGTGCAAGTAGGCAAAAAAAAAAAGAAAAAGATCAAAGTCAATATGAGCAAGCCTGTGAGTGTGATGGATCTTAATTGGACAGAGTCTGTGAAGGCATGCAAATGAGAAAGGCAGTGTATTGTGGATTAATGGTAAATCAGTGTGTGTGTGTGTGTGTGTGTGTGTGTGTGTGTGTGTGTGTGTGTGTGTGTGTGTGTGTGTGTGTGTGTGTGTGTGGTGGGTGGGGGAGGGGTCCTGCACTCCCGTATGATTAATACCACAAAAGCCCTGAATCACAAAACTTTAATTTCCCATGAAGTGACTTTTCGTCACTGCTCGCTCACTGAACATCTAAATGATTGGTGGTCAGCCGTAATCCAGCAAAACGGCAAACCACCAGTCACCAGCTGCAAACTTTAATATGCAGTTTGTCAGGGAAAGATATGCTCAGAGTTGAGGCTGAGCCATAATTTATGGTTTTAATCAAATATCGAAAGCCCCATCCAAACAGTTCCATGTGAGTTACTTTTCATTCTGCCCATGTTTCTTCTGCGAGTTTGCTTCTTTCACAACTTTTTCATGTCAAACACAAGAAAGTGAAGAAAATTTGCTGACGTGTAGAACAATCAATTAGCCATATTTAAACAGACACTCGGCGGAATGTGCTTAAAGAAATTGATTGCCCACAGTTCTTCTCTTTAAGAAGATTGGGATTTCAGTTCCCATACCAAATGTGCTAGAGCACCACTACACCTCTCTCAACAAGGAGAACGACAGACCATTACGGAAATCTGTTTTTTAAAAAGATCAAGACAAATCTTTCATAGGCAGTGAGTAAAATGAACTAGAGGCAATAAAAATATGGATCTTTTTTTTCTTTAAGACGCCTCAATCCCTCATGGAGCAAGATGCATCAGCCACCACTGAGAGGCAGATAAACAGACTGAGAAAACTGGTCTACTTGTCTTTAAACCAAGCAGTTACAGTAATTAAAAAAATCAATAACACGTTAATGTCTATGGCAATGCTTGAGCTTGAGTTTAGCCAAACTAGCTATGAAAAAAGTAAAAGGCTAGCCTGACATGCCTACCTACGTTAGATTGATTGAAGTTGGGGTAAAGTTGTTGTTTTTCCTTCAAACTTTAAGATTAGCCTTGTTAGCTGTAATGCTAGCTCCCCCTGTGAATATTTTTCAAATAAAACTTGGCTTTTTACCTGCAAGCCAGATATAAGAGATATCAATCTACCAATTAAACCACCACTGACAAACTATTCCCATTGAAGAGAAAAACTCTTTGTTTTGTGCTAGCTTGAGTGATACTAATAGTGCAGCTAATAGTGCATCACAAAATCCATTCACCAGCACTGGCTTACCTGAAATGTTAAGTTATTGCTGGCTGATTAAAAATCAGTAAAATTCCATTCCAGCTTTTAGCTAGTCAAGCGATTCATGAACCCATCGATCGGTTGTGTGTGTGTGTTTTAAACTGTGCATGCAGTGCACACAGACAGATGTCAGTGATTTTTTGAGTATGTTAAAGCTATCCATCCTTAATAGGATTTTATTATGGGGTAAATGAGCCAATCAGACTGACAGCAATCAACCAAACTCACTGACTGACAATGGGAAGAGGCTGAGGCACCACAGGGGCACAGAGTATGAACTGTGTGCTGACACATTAAGCCACATGCGGGTTTGATGGAACAATTAACCAAATAACATATGCGAAAATGTCAATGGCATGTGGCCCCAAGATTGTGATGTGACACAGCTCGTCTCTGTAACATATTTAGCACGCTTCAAGAAACAGAACAACAATTCACACTGCAAGAGTGATGGACATAAAAAGATGAAGGGAAAAGGCATCAAAGCAAGGGCAAAGAACAACAGCAAGACAATTTAAACAGTAAAAAGTAGGGGAACATCACACTGCTTCAGCATTTAACAAGGCTCACTTTTTGTCTTCCTCCATTTCCAAACAAACATCCATCCTTTGAGATGTCTAAAAATTCAGTACCTTAGAAAAAGCTTGAACAAAACAACTGGAGGGCAACTTACAAAAAGCTTTTGTTGCATAAAAGTATGCTGGATGAAGCGGTTGTAGGTGGAGGAGAAAAAAAAATAAGCATGTCAAGTTGTGAATTATAAAAAGAGTGAAGAGTGAAGTGATTTGAGAGTAAGTGCCCTGAGGTTGGAACAAAGGTTGCCTTGAACGCCAATCAAAGGGAGTCTGTCATCGGTGCGAGTCAGAGGTCAGAGCCAGCTCTGCCTTCATCAGCCTGCAGTCTGTCTGAACTTTAATTTGGGCAGATGACGGTGTGCCAGACAGGAAGTCTGCCAGTCTAATTTCCTGTGGGATGTGACCTTTGCCTTAGTTTGTAGTCAGTCGCATCTGTCACAGTTATTCTCTTATCTAATGTAAATCCCTTTTTTGCTCATTATTTCAAGTCTTTTTCTTTCCCCTTTTTAAATGTCCGTTGCTTCTTCCTTGTGTTGTCCTTCTCTCTACGCTAACCCTGAACCTTTTTTTTTTTTTTTTCTTGAAGAGCATTTGAACAGTCACTCAAGCTAGTTTTCTTGGCTCCACTTTAAACCACATGGAAGAAATTCACAGCCATTAATGCTAACAGCAGGTAACTCTTCTGTGTTGCTAAAAGCAAAAAGACATCTTTCAAAATGGTTCGAGGACTTTTGGCTCTCAAGGGGATGAAGCACATGTCTTCACAGATTAAAGACCTGCATCTTATGAAAAGCCCACAAGAGCCTCTTTACAGTCCAAGTCCTTGTCGGCATTAGCCTTTGACGTCCTGAGAAGTCGTCTGTCTGCCTACATGAGAAACATACTTGAAAGGTGTGAATTTGCACTGGCATAACTTCTTTGTCTGACCTTGGCTGATGTAAAGGTTGAGTGGGGATGGAGTCCTCATGTGACTCAGATTGAAAAAGAACAACATGTAAAGTAGATCCAAATCATGAGTGTAGGATGCATGGCAGGGGCATGTCTACCCTTTTTAGAGTGTGGAGGCCCAACTAGTGTGTTGACTTAGATATGGGGGGACATTTCCATGAGGATTAATTTCCACAGAAATATTATCTACTTCAACCATTGTTGTAAGTTACAGAGAGTTAAAATATGATTTACTATGCAATAAATCAAACTTCTCTACACCCAATCTGCCTTCCCATCCTCTTCTTATTAGAGATTTCTCAAAATGGGAATGAAAAGGGCAAGTCCCCAATATTTTGTAGAAAAAGGCACAGACAGCGATATTCAGTGTTGACATCTTTATGACCAATATAGAAACTGCCTCAAGTTCTTAACTTCACTTTAATTACCACATCAAAGTCATCCATGAAAGTACAGACCCAAGAAAGTGACATGCATTTGCTACAATTAGCTGTTGCAACACAACCTGAAGATTTGTTATGAACACAAGCTCTGCCTTAGACAAGCAAAGAGCCATTTCTTGTTTGGGTGGCCATTAAATTTCAGAGAGCCCATTCACTACTTGGACACGCCTCTGCTTCATACTGAAATCTGGCTTAAGACAAACTTATAACAATGATATTTGTCTGTACAATTACACCACAAGCTTCTTTTTGGTACCAATGAAATCAGCTTAAGGAAAAAAAAACCTTTAAACCACCTTCATGTGATGAACAGATTATCAGCTTGTTTACCAAGTAAGAGGTCCTTTTAAATGTTAATACATGTAACTGATAAATTACTGACAATGCTGTGGAAAATTTCCAACAACCCTGGTCAGCAGACACTCTTAATATGCATACCTTCTGTTGGGGTGGTGAAGACCTCTTTAGGGATGTAGAGCTTGTCCTCAGCAGTTCTGGCCCAGTCCTTCATCCCTCTCCGGCCCTTCATGGGAAAGTTGATATCACTTGAAACTGCTGACACCGGCTCTCGCTGGATGGTTATCACTGTGCAAGAAAGAGATACGGAGGAAAAAAAAAAACACTTAAATGTAAGAACACAGCCAGCCTGAAATGAAACCAAGAACTCTTACAGGGATGGTGATAAAAATGTGAGGAAAAATGCTCATCTTAAAGTCACATGTAAATTATAATGTTAAATAATTACCACTAACATTAACATGAGTGTAATTATTTTCTAATGACTTTTAAATTATACTTACTGAGGTTGTTGGTAACCACCAGGAAACTCTGAAAAGGCTTCTGGGCTTCTCCAATGAGGTGAATAAAGTCTTCTAATATCCTCATCAGCAAAGCGGCACCGGGAGCGACCTGTGGATTGGAGGAATGAAAAAGAGAGGCAAGCATCCATCACCGTGTCATCATAATTATAATCTGTTGGCAACTTTCAATAAGACATGTCTCCCCGTTTCACATATTTATATTCATTGCATTATCCAGACCAGTGGATTTGTTCCACTGTGGTAAATTGTAACCCCTGGGGCTACTATATCATATTTGGTTGCTTGTTTATTGTGTCCAGATGGCAAAGTAAACACACCTAGCCTCAAGGGCATTAAGCTGGGTCACACACAGAATCACAAAATGAGCACCCATACTCAAGTTCAAGAGGAAAGCAAAATTAATAGATGGTCATTGTGTTTTGTAAACAGGTGTGTCTTTATGACTCTAATGAAAAGTTAATGTGGGATGTGGTCATATTTTACAATATACTCAAATTCACTTACACAGATGCAAAATAAAGCTCTAAATCACACTTTAGCTGCTTCTGAAGCAGGAAACAGAATATGGTAAAAAGGCACACTTACAGTAATACACACAAATGTAACATTTTACCTGATGAGCGTCCTCCCACTTCTCCATATTTTCCATGTCCAACATGTGGCTGATTATCTGGAAGAATTTCTATACACAAGATAAAGATGTTCTCATTAAGTGCTACAGAAGGCCATTAGATTTTGTTATCTCATTTGTATGCATGCACTCTCAAGTGTTGGCCTTTGTCTTGTAATTTGTCGCTGAAATGTACCCATCAACAATTAGTACTGCAACAGTACTGCAATTTATTCGCTGTCAGTCTACTACTGTAGTCATCGGTGCATAGGCAAAGTGTAAAACATGAAATAATGGCTGTCAAACAGGAGGATTTGCTCTCTTACAGGCAGTGAAAAGGGAAAAAGTGTAGTTCATTGTTATGCAAACCTTGTGCAGCGGAAAGTCTAGCTTCCACATTGAATAAATTTGCAGGCTTTGCAACAGAATCTGTGTGTGAGAGTGTGTCTGTGACGGCTGTGTTTGGTACGCTTTGCAACTTGAAGGCGGCTTCAAAAGAGGGCTCGGCGAATGTGCTTACCTGCACGTCGTCGGGAGCTGGGATGTAGGTTGCTCTTTTGAAGGTGTCCGTCACATTTCGCAGAATCTCCGTGGAAAAGAGAAGGTCGCCACTGTAGTAGCTCCTCCTCTGCAAGAGGTCCAGGAGACTTCTAACGATCTGAGACATGCCCTCCCCGGCCAGGGTCCTCTGACCCTTCGCGAGATGCTCTCGTAACTATAATTTGTATTTTTGAAAAAGACAAGAAATTGAGAAATATTACAGGTTTTGTAACACTTGTTGCATCAAATGAAAGCTGTTCGCACTTACTTCTGGAAATGTCTTAAGTATGAAGCACATAAAAAAAAGAAAAAGAAAGAAAAAAAGACCAAACAACTAAGATTATGTTGTATGATTCTAAAGAAATCAGGTATGTTTTTAATTTTAGCCAAAAAATTAAACATTGACTTTAATTAAATTTATCATGTCAACCAGTTCTATGCAAACGTATTAGGTTATTTAAAAGCAATAATTTCAAGTTTTACTTAGATGACCCTAAAATTATTACTTTCTACTAACCTAATACATTTACATTGAACCAGTTGACATAATAAATTCAATTTGTCAATGTTTCATATTTTTGAGTGTATAAATATATCAGATATAGTTGGATTTTTGTGCTGTACTTAAAACAGTCCTTGAAAAAAAAGAGGCCTTGCAGCACTCTCCGTCTGAAATTGGATCTCATCACTTCAGAAAAAGAGATGCAGTTTATGTTTGTGAAATTCAACATGTGAGACAGAGAGGGAGAGAAAGAGAACAAGCCTGGAAGAACAGAAGATAACAGCAATCACAAAATTAATTATTGACTCCTTGTGTTAATGAAAGCTTGCAATAGAAGCGAACAATCAGCGATGACATGCACAATCCCTGACCGCCATCTCCACCCGTCGCCATCTCAGAGATTGGAAAAGGTTGAAGTTCACAGAGCAAACAAACAGTGTGGCTGATTAACATGTTCGTTATCTATGTTTATTAATTGATAAATCTAAGCTCTGGAAAAGCTAATTAGAAGATACCAACAAGCCTTGAGTAAAAACACTCTGAGTTCTGAGCGAATGTTTTTGAAAAGTTAAAAAGTTAATAAAGTTGAACAAAGGTACATGATGGGTGAAAACAGAAAAGTAAGACAGGGAGTTACTTTAAAAAACAGAGTCATAATGCTACCATAATTTCACTAATGAGGCTGACAGGTTGTATAAAGGTGAGTTATGAAAGAAAGTGATTTGGCAATCAACTCGAGCACTCTTTTTTCTGAACTTGATGATGATTTTAAAACATTGCACAGAGTACCTGAGTTTGGGTGTGCTTTGCATTACGAGGGAACTTACAGATATATGTAAATGTCTATAATCAAGTGAGACGCATCTGGCGAAGCTCGGAGGACCCCAGAAAGCAACTCCATTATTGTCCAGCATGCAACGACGACTAGCAGATCCTACAGAGACAAGAGGGACAGTTACTTTACAGTAAATTTATGACACTGGCAGATGAAGACTGTTTAAGAACACAATAAATTACTGCTGAAGTTGACATCAACTTGGCTGCTGTGCCAAAGTACCACATATAGTACGAAACAGAAACGGAGGAAGAATTTCAATTCTGAAAGGCAGTGGTGTTCTTTTTTTCCACCTTAGGGTTAGGGGTCACCTAGGAGGTATTAAAAGAATTTAAATCAATATAGGAAAACCACAACAGTCACAGTATCGATTTATGTAAAAGTGAAAAATAAGGCCAGGTTTCTGGATTTCCCTTTCCCATGGCAAGAAAATATCCCGTTATATCTGTTGATTTTTTTTTTTTTCAGGGCTACAGTTTTTGGCAACTCACACCTGCTGGCCATTCTAACCTGGCATCCAACAAATAAACCAGCAATGGCTGCCAAAATACAGCACTTTACCAAGACAAAACCCAGTCCCTAGCCAAATAAATAATCACTTACTGACTCAAACTGTCTTTTTTATGAGTAATATGGGCATAAATTAACAGTCTCTGTTGATTAAATTTATGTCTCTGATTCACTTTAAATGTGATGTACCTTAAGCTATAATGTTACATTGGCAGGAATCCTAATTTAAGCAGACTTCTTCTGAGGATAGAGCCAACACTGTAGTTGAAAAGATGTAAGAACCCCTTTTTCAGGCTTCTGAACCACATCTGCTCTTGGCTTGCATTTTAAGAAAGAAAACACCTGAAGTAAGAAAATATTTTCTGATTTTCTGTTTTCTTTTGTTGTACAGAGTAGTATGAAGAGAAAGGTTGTGCAGCAAGATGTTTTGGAAGCGTAATTTTTTCAAAGAAAAGGTTTAGCTTCATTTAGCCTGACATTCCTGCTGTTCAAGCTAAAGTTGAAAAATGATCACAAGGAAATATGGTTCCAGTTGTCTTTTTATATCAGAGCTCAGTATTACCTTCAAACAGTGAATTTGTTGAGCAGTCAACAGTAATTTGAGAGACCTGGACTGCTTCATCAATAAGCTAGTATTTTTATCCATAGACTGGCATCACCTAAATGTTTTACCTTGCTGTAAAATGTTGCTGTGCCATTATTCCACTGTAGTTTCATCAATACAAGCAGTACATATTTTGTTGATCATCCTGTGTGGGAGGCTTCTTACTTTCCCTCCCTTAACCACTTAGTTGAGGCCAGCCTGCCAATGTTACCACCTGGTAGCTAGCTTGAGCAGAAGCTAACTACCAGGTGGTAACATTAGGGGGCCTGACAATGTCCTGTTTCTCCTGCTGGACACTTTTGGATGCCTGATGGATATGTTCACATTTTCCATGTTTTTAAACCCTTGAATTTTATATCTATTGACTGGAGCATCTTGAGGTTTCTGTTATTCTCTATCCTTTTAGCTGTTTGTGATGCTAGGAACCAGTACTTACATGTTGTAATGAAGCAAGCAGCCTTAACTTGGATATTTCTGAAATATGTCATTTGAGATAGAAAGACTTTAAGAAATAATAATTATATCTGTCACTTTAGCTAGCTGACTACCAGCTATTTGTTATGTACAAGCTAGCATCCTTTGAGGGATAATTATCATCTTTGGCTTCTGTTCAAGGCTACTATTCTTATCCCATTGTATTTTCTATGTTTTGGCTGCACAAGTCGATCAGACAGAGAAAAAAAAATCTTAAGCTTTAGTGTGCTCCGTGTGTTTTTCAAAATTTTCTCATGGGTAAGACATCTTAAAATCATATTTGACTGTGCACTTCTCTCTCCGTCCACTCATTGTTTACATTTGTGTACCTCCAATATGGCTGCACATCCAGGAACTGTCCAAATAATTACATTTATGCAAACACTATAGACCTACTTTGTTGCCAGATGCTAACATATATTTGTTTGGCTGACAAACTTTTATCACCAGTATTGAGCCTCTTTCTATCAGAAATTTTCTAACCAAGTATCTTGAGATTATTTTTTCTCTCACTCTAGCTAGCCAGTGTTGCTCAACATAATTATCAATGCTAACTTGGATGCTAGCATCCATTCCTGAGGCAAATATCCAACTTTTGAAGCTGGCTTACCATTTTTAAGATTGTTGTTTTATGTGGTACTAATCTTATTGTCTTATTGGCAAAACAACCATCATTCACCAAACACTCTGACTTAGATATGCCAACAGCTAAAAATACTGACTTATAAAGCAAACCATGTAACTGACCAGTGGCGTTAGTTGGACACTTGTTGTAGACAGTTTCTCCAGCTGATGCTCTCTTCCATGCCATAGCAAGAAGGTGCTCATCTTTACATATCTCATGAGGAGCTGCAAATGTGGGCGAGAAATACACAGAAAAAGTGAAATTAAGCACATTAAACATGCACACCACTAAAAGAAAAATCCCCACGCACATGCTCCCACAGACACACGCATAGCCAGCAATAAAAAAAAATAAAAAAGTTAGCCAGAAAAGGTAAAAAAAAAAAAAAAGATTCAAATCAATGTTCTCCTACAGCAGCTCCCAATCCTATTCCCTTGTACATTGCTCAGTGCTCTCTGTCAGTGTCACTGGCTCAGTACAGTATCTCATTCCCTCTTCATCTTATTCCCTCTTTTTATTCATCTGTTTTCCCCCCTCCCTTTCTTTCATAACCCTGATGAAAAACGGGGGAGAGAGCTCTGAAGATATTCCGAGGGGGGCAGACGAGTGTTGGCAGAGGCGATGCAAAGAGATTAAGAGGGACGGAGAGCAAAAACAGAGAGAGAGACAGAGAGAGAAAAAAAATGGGATGATGTACCCCTGCAATGCCAGCAGACTAGATCCAAGCCTATGTGTTAAAGCGGCTTGAGAGCTACTCAAAGCAAAGGGGTCATGTTGGAAGCTACACTTTAAAGTTTATCATCTGTAGCCCGGAAAAGCTCAAGACAACAATGTACATGTGTTTCATTCGGGGAAACTGAAAAAATGAGCTCTCACATCCACATGCGCACACACAGAAACAGTCATGAGGGATTCTTATTAAAACACACTGTTTCCAGCAGCAGCTGACACTCTGACATTGAACATCTTTGCCTCTATCAGGCAGAGAAAGAACAGACAGCAAGCGAGCATAATTAGTACGACAAAAACAGTGTTAAAGAGCAGAGATATGAGGAGAAGTGGAGAATCTCTCAGGTAAACAGAGGATAAAATGAAAGCACCACAAGACAAGGACAAGAAAAATCAATGGAGAGGTAAAGATGGATGGGTATGTGAATCGACAGGATGGCAGACAAGAGGCAGTTAAAGACGAGAAGAATGCAGTTCTAAAATTGCAATAGAAGCCTTTGGCTGTGGTGCGAACCACTGGGAATCACTTCTATTCTGCCTGACAAATAGTGCATATATGCAAATTGGGGGCGCGCACACACACACACACACACACACAGATACACACACTCTTTAGTCTCTGTCAGGGACTTGGTAAGAGAGGCATGCAGAAAAATGCAGCCACCCAGATAAAAATGTTAGGGCAAAATAGACTTTCAGGCATAAATATACATGAGCTTATACATATACTGTCTGTCTCCCTCACTATCTGGGCTAAAACACACATGCATATCCTCACTGACCTGGGCATTTCTTCTCATTACAAGAGCGGACCTCCTCGCCTGAACCATCGCAGGGATAGCCCTGTAGTCCGCTGCCCTCACACATCCTGAAGCGACGCTGCCAACCGGAGTCACATGTCTTACTGCAGAGACTCCAGTGGTTCCAGCTGCCCCAGTTACCCCCTCCTTGGGGACGAGGAAAGCCACCAAGGAAGTTCAGAGAGCAGGGGGGAGAGTTTGTAAGTATGGGAGTTGAAAAAAGGAGAGAATTATTGAAGACGGAAAATAATCAATTATTTTATAGAGCAACATGTCAGTTATAGTTATTTGGTGAATTATGAATTAGGCTGTAAAATCCTCAATCAGATTCAAAAGTTAAACAAAGAACTATTCCTGTTGCCTTCTGGGCCACCGTAGAAACCAAACACAAGCTAAATTGGATCCCACTCCACGATTTGCAAGCACACAGAATATGAATCAAAGAACACCTTATGGATTCCTCTCGATAATGCATGTTTCATGTTTTCATTATGACATTAGAGAGCATGCTGGTGTGAGTATTTAGCATTCATATGTGTGTCTTACCACTGCAGGAAGGGTTGGTGCATTCTCTGCTCTCCTGATGGGGACCCTTACATTCAGCCCAGCCGTGCACGGACGCACTGCAGCGTCTCTGCCTCTCCTGTGTACCCGTGTTGCAGGTCACACTGCATCTCGACCAAGGCCCCCACTCTAACCACTGGCCCTCGACTGCAGAAAGGATAAAGGTAGAAATATGAAGAGATGGGGGAAAGGGAGGAAAGTGGAAGGTGGGAGATTTTGAGAGACACAGGGATTTCAGGGTAAATTGATTTAGATTTTTGAAGGATAGGAGGGAGGATGTGAGCAGGAAGGAATGTGCAAAGGGAGAAAAGACAAAAAGAAAAAAAAAACAAATAAAGTGAGTGGGCTTCAAGTAAACAGAATACAGAACGAGTTGGAGGGAGAACAAATAAATTATAGAGGGGTATTTGATTTTCTATAAACAGAAATAAAAAAAACAACACACTTCATGGGCTTATAGACATTTTAAAATTTCAATCTAGGAAATGGCTGATTAGAATTCCTTTTATGCTTTGTTTTTAAGAGTTCACACAGAGTACAGTCAGTTGGATTTTCCTGCAACATGTTTTTTAGAAAGGAACCACATTTCAACTTTTGACTGTGTAGAAATGGAAAGAAAAGGAAATCAGCACAATCCAGTAGAGACTGTCAGACAAAGCATGAACACCAAATAGCTGATCACACACACTCAAGTGGACTTACAGCTTTAAATACTATTTTTTAAAGGAGCATTCCAGGAGTAACATCAACAAAAGCAGGCAGATTAATCATTTATGGACAAAAAGGTTCTTTTCAAAAAACATCAACTTCAAAGAAAATGAAAATCTTGACAGTTTTGAGCATCAAACTCACAGAAAGAATACAGCATTCTACTTTATAAAAAGATGACAAATAATATCAGTAAATTTCAATTAACTCCTTTCCAACCTGTACTCAAGTCATAGTTTTGACCTAAACTATGAACATTCAGAGGAGACAATAACTCATTCATATTCATGAACACTGCTTAAATTCTGACGACCTGAACAAGGCAACTGGACTGTGTAGAGTTTGGAAGACGTTTCACCTCTCATCCAAGAAGCATCTTTAGTTCTAACATACTGGTGAGGGAATCAGGTATAGAATACCAGCATTTTGGAACTGACGAAGCTTCTTGGATGAGAGGCGAAATGTTTTCCCATCTCTACACAGTCCAGTTGCCTTGTTCAAGTCATCAGAATAACCATGACCTGGATGAATGAGAATCTTTATGAATATACTGCTTAAATTTCAACTCATGTTGAGATACATTTTTACCCATGGCAGTAATTCTGAATACTGAGACACTTGCTTGTCTTAAAAAGTTTTTATTTCACCTCATACCCACCTTTTCAAATTATAACCAGGCTGTGTTAAAAACTCTATTCTGATTGGTCAAATCCCCAAACTATACAGTAATTAATTCTCTACAAAAACAGAAACTAAAGTTCTGATCACACACATCGTATCAAATCAATTCTTTGGCAAGAGCTCCAACACATTTCACTTTTGCCTGTTGACACTGTGGCAAAAAAACACTCTGTGGCTAATTTGTTTTTTAGGGTCTTGCTTACCCTGTATGGATTTTAATTTGCCTACCCACCTGTTCTTTACACATAATCACTTGCATGTCACACTAATACATACAAAATACTTCAAGTAATTGTACACAAACACATTCTTACAGCTATTCATTGATAAAGCAGTAATGGTCCTATTGTGGCAACTGAAAAGTTCAATCTGTGTTTCCTCAGACTGCCTTGAGCTATACTTTGGGTATTTCTTTCCTTGTGTATTTTACTAGACACAGATAACAATAATGTTTAAGATATCAAGTTAAAAAGCTCCAAATCCTCCTCTGAAAAAAATGTACATGAATGTTAGATCCAACCATTCATTTTCATCCACTTATCCGAGATTTACTGGCAAGTGGAAGCAGTAGTTGTCCCAGGTGACCTTTTCCCAAATAAGATTTTCTAGTTCCTCCTTGGGGACCCCAAAGAGTTCTCAGGCCGGAAAGGATATATAATCCCTCCACCTAGCTCTAGGTCTGCCCTGGGGTCTTCTCCCCATTGGATGCGCCCAAAATACCTCCAGAGGAGGGCGTCCATGAGGCACCCTTATCAAATGCCCACTCCTGACAGAGCAATCCACTGTTTTCCAGCAGGGAACCATGACCTCAGACTTAGAGGTGTTGACTCTGAATGTAAGATACACATGGAATTTTAAGATGACTGTTTTCAATCAGCAAATAGCCCTTTCACAAGACTAGTATGTTCTGTACACGATGAGATCTGTGAGATGAAGTACATACTCCTAACCACCCATTGAAGAAAATCTCTTGTTCATTTCCCATTTGGGATTGTTTTTCTCACTGCTGGGTCTACAGGGAAATATGTCTCTTCAGTCGCCAATTGCTCAACTGTCTTCACCTGCTACACCGGTAACATCAAGAGAATTCAGCTCCACAGTACTGTTCCAGTAAAATAGCAGCTTTATTTCCACAGATCCATTCTCAGCAGCATGTAGTGTAAAATATTGCAAAAACCAACATAATAAGCTAGAACACAGCAAAATACCTCATTCAGTAAAAGAAGGCAAATAACTCTCCAGAAGTTTATCTTGGTTAGCAAAGTCTTCTTAAGTTATTTGTTAAGCTAAAAATAGTGTGTGGTGCAGCTTTAAAACTTGAATCACATGATTTGGGTTTGCATCTTTACTCTTAAACAAATGCTACTGAAAACAAGTTAAAGCCAGGGTCATACTTTTGTGCCTAGAGATTAATATATAAAGATATTAAATTCCTTCAGCTACGGCAAATAATCTGAAAAATGTGTAACTGAAATAATGTTACAAGAGAAAAAAAAACATGTCTTCACTGTGGTTGGACTATACCTGATGCTTCTCTGTACCTGTGCTCTAAGGCAGTACAGTTTCCCATCTATTTGTCACTGTATTAACAAGAACACCAATTCAAAGTGAGAACTTTGAGCTCAGAATGATACATCGAGCCAACCACAACCTATACACTGGGGCTTTAAGAACCAGAGAAAGTGAAATACAGTGGTGTAAGTGTATTTGTCTGCTTCACCCACGTGGGAAAGCATTGCCAACTCTCCTTGGTGATGTGGTCAATCACACAGTGTGTACAATGTTCCAATAAGCTGGGGTCAATGCTAAGTCGGTTGTTACACAGTGTGAGCTCTGAACAGGAGTGACTTTCTTAAATCCAATCCCGGATGATTAGAGTAACGAACCCCAAGCAACTATATGTTTG
Source organism: Labroides dimidiatus (assembly GCA_030710495.1). Lineage (NCBI taxonomy): Eukaryota > Metazoa > Chordata > Actinopteri > Labriformes > Labridae > Labroides > Labroides dimidiatus. Next base: position 15,646,622 of record CM061155.1, read on the forward strand.
TGTGATTAACCAAAAATGAGGATGCGGTTTAAAACTCTGCCATACATTGTCCAATCTGAACCTCTAATGTATACAAAAAAAGTGTTGGTCATGATGTTTATATGTTAATATTTAATGATGCTAAAGGTGCCCTCAAGTGACAACTTGATATATCATGTTGTCACTTTTAACAACACTGTTTCAGCTGCTTCTTGTGCCCCTGGTGTCACAACTTTGTCCCTTCCTTTTTTTCCATTTTATCTTATCTTTTCTGGGACATGCGGTTGTTGACAAAAATCAGAGAACTCTGATGATGACTCTCAAAGTCAAAATGTCTTAATATACTAAGTTCAATCAAGTGTCACTGGAAAAGAGGCTTTCAATGAGTGATTGATGCAAGCTTAAAATAAGAGCAAACTAAGCTGACTAGCATGACATACCTGTTGTATATTTATATGTCTTTTGATACATAAGACCTTCAGTTGGCACTAGAGTTATCATGGAGGCTATGTTTTAATGTGTGTTTATCAGAATAAACTGTGGTAAGCCATAAAAACAGCCCTGTTCCTCTCTTATGAATCCAAACTTTATGTGAACTACATACATACAGAGCCAAAAAATTTTTTTTAACTAGCTCGAATCTCTGGCAGGAACCATCCCATGCTCATACATGACAAAAAAAAAGAACAGAAATAAAATAGACATTTCTCGATAGAATATACAATTAGCTTTGGATCATAACAGTAAGTTTTGATCAATTTGGACATATCAAAGCAACAGAAATAATCATGTTGTCTTGCCAAAACATTGCAATAAACTGTCTGTAATAAAAACAGCCATTAATACCTGCACAGTAATCACTCTATGGACAAATTGTGCAAGAGGCTTATTTTCATTTTGCTTGCACATGTATGAAGTTCTTTAAAGAACTCTTAAAGATCTGATTAAATCAAATTACTTTTTCTGTACACAATTCTTGATTGCCTGTATTCAGTGTAACAGCATTCATATTAACATCTATACCTCTGTCTGCCCAAACAAACATTTCATTATTTCAACACATTAGATTAAAATGTAAATACACGGAAGATAAATCATTATGAGAAGTTAATGTTAAAGCAATGGATTTTCGATTTCAATTTCATTATCTACAGTTGTTTAACATACTGATCAGGTTGAACTGCAGCTTGGATACCAATGAGAATGCTCTATGGCACAGTATACTGTAAGGTCTGATGGTGTAAGTATACAGTATATTGCTTGTGGCAAAATCATACAAAAACCTACATATACACAGGAACACACACACACACACACACACACACACACAAACACACACACACACACACACACACACATTCACAAATAGACAAGATCCATCAAAGCTTCATTTCTATGCAAGGCCGTTTGTGCCAATAGGCCCGTGCTGGTATTCATCATTTCAAAGGCCCCATGCCTTTGAACTCCTGAAAGTACACTGCATCTGTAGTGATATATTCACACACAAATACACAAACACATACAGCCCAGGAACATGCAAATAAACAGATTTCCTAAAGGCCCTTGAAGGACAAGCCTACTCTTCTTTCCAAAAACCTCTCCTTCCATCAGAGTTTCCAAAACAGCACGCCGAAACATCCCGCAGGCGATGCTTTAGATTACGATTCTTCCTTTTTCTGTCCTCTTTGGGACATAACTCTGCAGCTGTTTTGGCTTTGGGGACAGTCTCATTTTATTTAAATATTAACCTTATATAGAATCCCTTTTTTTAAAAAAAAAAAAAAAAAAAAAAGGCCTCTCATCCTGATAAAAAGCAAAACATAGTCAGTGGGGAGAATGGGCTCCAGTCCAGATGGGTTCCAGCAGTATTCATACAAATATATGTATCATTTAACCAGGGGAAATAAGAGGATCCTTTTCCATAGCAATGATAAATATAAAGCACTTACCCTGTGATAATTGCATTTCCTGTGAGTGATTACATCCTATATGAGCACACGCACTCACTTGGACTGAGATCAATTGGGAAGAAAAAAAAACAGCTTCCAATTTTGTTATAAGCTGTCTGATGTTTTAATGTCTGTACATCCATTAATGTCCAATGTTATGCAGAAACTATTTATATTCCGCCAACGCAGAAAGCATGGTGCAAATTAAACAAGGGAAATTAAATTTCCCTTTTAATGTCAATCCTTTCAAAGTGTTTTTTTTTCTTTTTTGAGAAACACTTTGAATACCAAAAAATAGGGACAATGCATAAGCCTGATGCATGAGTCCACTCTTGTTGGCTATTTATATCATGAGGTAAGCTGATGTCTCCATGTAGAAAGTGACAGGCTCCAGTAATTGTTGGTTCAAATGTGCCCTACTTTTCCTTCAGGGTTGGCTCAACTGAGACATTATTTCAATTGTCCCATTCCACTCCGATGGCAACCTGATAAAGATGTCTCAGCTGGACAGACAGAGTAAGATTGAAGTGAGAGAAGTCCTGAGGTAGCCCTGACACTGGAATTACTTAGAGCTGGACCAGTGGCATGTAGCTGTTCTTGACAAGGTATAGGTCTAACAGGTAATCTCAGAGACAATCAGTAGAGAACCAAACCAACCATGGAAGGACTATAGTCCATCGTAAAGGTTTGGGTCTGCTTTGATACTGCGGAATGGATGAGTCAGAGAGTTGGAAAATGGGAATGTAGTCCATGGTTGACACCTTTATTAATGAGTTAATGCAGGCAGGAAAGATGGTTAATCATGCTGCAGTCATGCCATGTCAGCACAATAGGGGGAAAAAAAACAGTAAAAATATATAAAAATATATATTCTTGCAAAATTGTCCACTGTTAACCTAAAGCTGGTTAAATAGAAATGAAACCAATTTCACCTTTCAGATTTTTTTTCATTATTTTCTGTAACAGGGGTTATATATAACTATGCATTTTCAAGTAACATGTAAAAATCAACAGGGGGATGCTTACCTGAACATGCTGTAGAATAAGTAATAAAGAAAAAAACACAAGTAGGGCAGACTTTAGTGTGAAATATTCAAAGATTTTCCAGCTTTGTTGGGTTCATAAGTTTTCTTAAGGCTGTGAAAAAAAAGGTGCACATATCCCCACTTAACCAATGATTATGTTAAGTGATATGTGAACATTTCCCTGAAAACTGTTCCTATCTTTAATGTATTCATTTCGTCAATTCCAACAAAAATGAACACTTCCTAAATGTATCTTTCTTTTAAGAGTATGCATTTCAGTATATTTTATCATGGTACATTTTAGTATTTGGCCATATTTTCACGTATTAGGGCCCAATTGCATTTTGGGGCATTGTTACATTTCAGGTTTTTTTTTTTTTTTTTTTTTTACATGTCTAACTCTAACGAGACGTGTGAGTATTTCGTGAACACAGTTTTTCTCTGCACTTTCATCTTAAATGTACAAATGAACAGAGCTTTAGGTGACTGAAAGCAGGGCTTCAAAGATAAAAAAAATATATTTATAAAAACGCTGGCCCTTCTAAACTACGTACTAATGGACAAAGGAAAACAAAACAAAACAAAACAAAAAATGCTGACATCATTATTTCAACTCGTGCTTGGCATATTGTTGTTACACATGCACCAAGATAGTAGGCAACTGGTTTGCATCAGCATGAAATAAATAAATAAATAAGTAAATAAATAGACAAACAGACAAACAAACAAACATACATACATAGCTTTTCTTCAGTGGTGTTTGACATAACAGGCAGAAAGCTCATCATCACCACCTACTGGCCTGGAACAGTTCTGTGGACTTCTCAACTATTCCTACTTCATCATGTGGACAGAATTATTTCACAAAATCTCACAAATGACCTGTTTGGAACTTAGAAATGTGTTTCAAAAATAGAGTGGAGCCTTCCTTTTTCTTCCATCATGGCAGCAGAAAGAAGCAACTATGTTGTGCTTAAACTGATATATGAAATAATGTGCTAATTTAGGCCCTGTCACATTGTGTTAACCCTAACAACCCTGGTAACCACAAATCATTGGCAATACAGCTTGTTCATACAAATTATATTATCATTTATCAGTAAATTTAGTGACTTAATTCAGCTGGAAGGATTTGATTGGTGTTTTTACAGCTGTGATAACTTATGATAATGGCTTGGTGGTTCGGGAAATAAATGCAGCACTGCCTTACATTAGTTCTGGAGTTGCGAAGATGAAACAAAACAAGGAAACTGTAAGAAAATGTTAGAGATGTGACAGTAGCCTGGTTGTTTTTTGTTGGATAGAGGGAAAAAGCCAAGGCGTCAGTGGACCAAGAGAGAGCGAGACAGACTGGGTGTTTAATGTAGAATGGGGATGGTACTAACCAGGACACACTGCTATGTTGCAGAGTTTGGTCTGTATCTCAGGCCGTCCACAAGCCAAGGCCCCGCCTCCGTTCACACACTTCCTGGTTCGGGTCCTGGAGCCCCGCCCACAGGTCACAGAGCACAGACTCCATAACGACCACTCCTCCCACAGCCCATGCACTACAAACACACGCACAAACACACACCACATGGGGATGAGGAATGAGGAAAGGAGCAGGGAAGGGGGGGAGCATCTCAGCAGGCAAGAGGGTTAGAAAATGAGAGAAACAAAACATATTAAATGAGGCATAGCACATTCCTTAAAGAACATAAAGGAGGTGTCATTGGACCTCCAAACAAACATTACAAAGGAAAAGAAACACTGAGAATGAATCTGTACTTACATGTTGCTACATGAAAGAAAATGAGGGTTAGGAATGGACATCTGAAGACATGCAGTTCAACAGCTTGAGTCATGAGGAGGAAATGAACGTGGCAAGTTTGCTTCTGAAATTATTAGTGCTTTCAGTTTGCGAACCAGAGGATCTGAGGACTTCAAACACTTCAAACACCACTTAAAATATTAAAAAATGTGTCTCTTTTTTTCCCCCTCTTCATTGCTGTTTTTTTCCCCTCCTTATTGCATTTCTCATCTCATCTCAGCAGCAGATGTAGTTGAAGCAAGTCAAAATAGAACAAATGAACTTTTGACTGGAACAAAACTTTGCAGATAATGAACATTACTTCAGATTTCTCTGGTGATTCTGCTCTCCTCTTGCTGGTTACTTGATCCGTGTTTGAGCACTGTGACACTGACAGATTGTTCCATGTAAGAAAAAAGACACATTTGCAAAAACACATGCACAAAAATAATTGCCTAAAGCATTTGCTTCCATTTGACCTGAGATTAGAGGAAATAATGATGGCAGACGGATATTTAAGGGAGAAGAACACAGCGGAAACTTTCAACAGCAGACTCCAAAGAATACCAAAAGATGAAGGGCAGGACTGCCTAATGAATGTCAAGAGGGAGGGTAGGAAAACACATGAACAAAAGAACAAATTTAAGAACTTTGAAAGAACTGAGCTCATAAAGTTAAACAAGGAAAAGCCAGGACCATAAAAAGAAATATTCTATTTTGAAGATGCAGACGTGTTCAGCTCAGACACCAGAGGAGATTAGACTTGTAGAAAGAGATGGAAAAAAAGTGAGAGGAAGCTGATTTAAGGGGGATACAGAAAGAAGGATAGAAAGAAAGATACAGAGGAAAGAGGAACAGAGCCAGAGAGAAAAGGAGAGAAAGTTTGAGACAGCAAGATGGAGATAGCTGGTCCTGTGTTGAGCAAAGCTAAATAAATCATGGCAATAAATAATTAAGTCTACTCTGGGAAGGAAGGCTCAGAGGAGCAGGAGGAGAGGGCTGAGAGAGGGGGAGATGACTGTGATATTAAAAAGTTCAGAAAAATAAGGGGCCTGATAAATACTGAGACATCTTTCAAATCAGTAGGACAGTCATTGTCTCTTTAAGCTGCTGTGCTGTACTTCATATCTACGTGCTATGATAATGCCCGGGATACAGAAAGAATGAGTTCTGTGCTATTTTGCTGAATTTGACTGCACCGATAACCAATGATGACCTTTCCCAAATTAGCTACTTTGTGCCAACTTTGAGCAAGCTTCATCAGCTGTCCTTGCATTAAATCCAGTATATGTGGGATATGAGTGTCACTAGACACTTACTAAACAAGTATCTCAGTTTGGACAACTTTTAACATGATGAAAGGCAACTGAAGCTTACAAAACGCCAGGAAGCTAACTAAACCTGCTAACAAAGCTAGCAGTAGACTGGTGCTATGTGAAATAGTTGTATGTAAGATTATTACCTCATTAATATTAATTATGTTTGTGCTTGCTTATTATCATTTACAGGTCTAGACCTGTTAACGCTTTTGGAAAGCATCTTGAGTTAACATTTGTTATGAATTGGCGCTATATAAATAAAGATTGAGTGAGACTGATTAGCTTAATAACCACATGTCGTTAACTGGACTAATAGTGTTGTTTACACCTGGTCTAAACTACCTGCATACACTTAACTGTGAAACACAAATTGTAGTGTGTGTATGTAAATATATGAAATTTATTTGGTCATACCTGCATTCAAAAGATACTGGCTTTTGATTTATTCAGCAAGTACTTAAGCATTAGCAGCACGAGCTTAAATCTTTCTTTTTTCCTCCCACTGGAATCAAACTTTTGACCAACTAGTGCGCATATTTGTCTGATTTTAAGGATGAAAGGAAGATGAAAGTGATTTTTTTTAAGTAATTTTCCAGCATAAGTTTGAAAAAATGTTTCAAAGATGTCAAACATCATGATTGAAAAAAAAAAAAACATCAAAAGCTGGTTATTTGTTTTTGTTTTTTGTTTGTTTTTTTAATTAAAAGTCCTTTAGTTGTGCTTGTTTGAGCCGTGGTTTTTATGTCTCTGTCGCACAGAACCAGAGTAATTAATTGAAGTGTTACAGGGGGAGACAGGATCACTGTGAGTTGCTGGAGCAGGCAGGGAGGAGCAGCGCTGTGCTTGCATGCCTGTGTGTGTGTGTGTTTGTATGTGAGGCACCTACTGTGTGTTTACTCATCATGAAGTCATGCACTGGGACACCAATATCACATCGTCATGTGTTCAGTGTTTAAATATAAAACAGTGCTTATGGTGAAGTTTCATGTCAGCATTATTTCAGACTCATATTGAGGGCTAACGTTTTTTTTTAATCAATGGTTGATGTTTCGATCAGATTTTTTCTGAAAAATTTTCTGTCTTCAGCTAAATTCTGATGAGTTTTTTTTTCCTCACAGTTTTGAAATTTCACCTAAAATCGTCACAAGACATATTCGTTAATGGCCAATGTACTGCCAGCTGAAATATCTTAATACTGGAAATTGGACATTTTTTTTCAAATGCCGACTTGAATAAAACCCAATCATAATGATTAATTATTACAAAAAGGCACATCAATGGTGTGTGTTATTCAAAACTGCAAAGCTTTCCCAGGAGAGTCCAGAACTTTAAACACTGACAAGTCAATAAAGCTAAACAAATACAATTCATCAAGAGTCCTGTTATGTAGATTTTTTTTCTACTTCACTTCTACATTTGAGGCAAATTTTCTGACTCTGCAAACTCAATCAATTAGCCTATAAAATTAAGCTTGAGGCAGCTTCGAGACCGGGACACATTTAAAGGAAAAAATATTAGTTCTACATGGGCACAAGGGTAGATAAAAGAGAGTGTCAGATAAAAAAAAAAGTCGGAATAAGACAAAAATGTACTCACAGACCTCAACATAGCTTGCACACATGATGTTTTCCACTTATATAAAAAAAGCTCTGTTGTCTTTCCTGACACCATCCACTACATTTGCATATAATCACACATCCTTCAGTCCAACTGTGCACATTAAAGGGAGCTTATTTCCATCAGGGTTGCAGTCACAGAGGGAGGTGAATGAGAGCGTGTTTACAGCATCAAAAAACAAAATAAATATAAAAATAAAAACATAAATAAATATATAAATCAAACAAAACAAGAACAAAAGCACATCACGTCTAACATGCTGCATTTTGATGCAATTGAAGTAATATCAGATAAGAGGAGATGAATGTCCATGCTCGTCTTCCATTATTTAAAATACGCACACTCACATACTAAACAAAGCACATCCACAGCCCTCAGAGAATGAATTTACGTGTAATGAGGATACATGACTTCAGTGCATGTCTTTAAATTAGTTCAATTAATTGACATACTCAAGCGTCTGTATTGAGATACTTTTGATGAGCCTGTTCGACATCGTGGACTTGCATGATATTGAATCTGAGAGCTACCATCATTAACAACTCTCCGAGGGCACTGCACGGTATGTCTACGCTACGTGTGTTTGAATTTGTGTGCTCGCCATGTGCACGAGTCTGCCATGACTTTATGATGCATCCTCGCATGCACCCTCTGTTTCTTGCTTGAGTGGTTGCTGGAAGTGTGGTGCTGCAGCATTTGACTGCGCACTGACCCAGACACACTGTATTCATAATGCAGTATTGTTCTACTGCATGTTTTAAATGTCACTGAATCCATGGTAAATAAGCAGTAGTTAAGTAGAACAGAAGTAGGGGGTACTGCTTCACTTTGCATGCGTTGAGGCATGAAGGCCTTATATACTTCAGCACATATCCCCTAAAAAAATTTAATTTGCTGGACCAATCACTGCCTAGTTTGCTTTGTCAAGAGCGACACTATTACTTGAAATTGATTATCTGTATCACCTTAATTTAGGAGTTTTGGCCATGATAAAACAGGGAGGAAAAAAAAAACGTCTATTTTCACTTCATTGGCTTTATGTCCAAGCTACTTTTCTTTGATGTTCCCTAACTCGCACAGACACACACATAAAAACATGCACAGAGTTGTGCCCAGAGACATATCCACCCACACTCATAACACACCCACTTCTAAGCCCAAACTTGTGCACAAACACAAATAAATAGTCAAGAAGCAGAATAGAAAAAACTGGCAAACACGTCAAAAAATTAAGCATGCAGACTGCGAATGCTCCCCAGCTCAGGATGCTTTGGGAGAAACTGTGAAAGCGTGTGCTCACTCACACTTCTGTGCCCTGAATTTTTGTGGTTTTGAGTAAACGCATATGAAACAGAATTATGAAAATCGTTTCAGTGCAGATCTATCGTATAAATCTGGAAGTTGGCACAACTACCCATCAAATTCTAAGCGGAAGCTTTGAAAGGAAGCTTATGGATACAAGCAAGGGTGCATGTATATTTAACTCTCTTTTAAAAATATAATTGGAGATGGATCTTTAAAAAGCATTTTATTTTACAGCAGGCTGATTGGCAGCAATTATTTTCTCTCTGTCTGAATATGTGTGTGTGTGTGTGTGTGTGTGTGTGTGTGTGTGTGCGTGCGTGCGTGCGTGCGTGCGTGCGTGCGTGCGTGTGTGTGTGTGTGTGTGTATAGAACATGTCAGGAAGTATTTCTCTTTGGGTTTTTTTTTTTTTTTTTTTTTTTTGGTTCTTTGTTTTTTTCCACATGACACTTTTTTTACAACCATTTTATTTCACTTCATGGTAGGCACTACAACAGTTTCTGTCCTTGTTTAGGCAAAGATACACCCTACCCTTCCCACAGAAGACATGTGAATAGTGATTGCTGGTGCATTGTTTGCATCTCTGTTGGGTTTCCCCATGTAGGAAAATGGTCTCTTCCCATTTCAAGAGATTCTCAACATGTACATACATGTTGTGAATGTGCTCCATCTCTTTTTGCGCTCTTTTTGTATTCTGTACCGGTTTGTTTGTTCTGCAGTTTCCTGGAGCATTTCATCACTGACAAACTGTGTGGTGTCCAATCACACCTTTCCTCCATGCCTTCATCAGCACATGCAATAAATTCAATGATTCCTTGTTGCATTGCCCTTGTTGCATTGCCCTTCACTGACTCCTTTCTGATTGTGTCCTGTGTTTATGGGACCTCAACATCTTTGCTTGTCTGGGCTACACTTTCATCTTGTTGTCCTTCCTCATCATTACTATATGAACTTTCATCACAATGCCTTTCCTGAGAAGTTGATTCCTCATTCTCATCTTTTGCTAACTGCTCCATGTCACTTGTGTTTCCATTCAGTAAATCTTCAATTTATTTTCTTTTTCTCTTCTTCTTTTTGGTCAATATAGTACAGTGATTGGGATCTCAGAGGAATTATTATTGTAAAAGTTCTCAAAATGCATTTAAAATGGCACTTCATTCATTCATTAAGTTCATTAAGTTATGAAAATAGTGTTTGTACTTTCATTGGTATAATGTAAAGTACATTACAAAAATGCTATATGAATATTCAAGAAGAAAGCAAGTTAAATACCTGATTTAACACGATTAACTAAAAATAAATTACTGAGAAAATATGCATTCTTTCAATGCAAAAAGTACTTCTTTTTAAAAAATGAGTAACAATTTTCATGTTACCTCCACTTCTTGAAAACTAGCAATGATTTTCACGAAAAAGCATGTGACTGATTTCATGAGAGCAGACATTTTTAAAAGGGCAAAAATACAACTTCAGCTGCTTGTAGCGGTATGATTATCCTCAAGGGGGTAGAAAACATGTACCAGGTCTTATACAGCAGGTTTTAAAGGAAACTTTTTATCATGTTGATGAGATAGAGGTCTTTGAAACTCATGTATCATGATACGTTCACCAATAAAGGGTTAAGGAAATGAAGATATGAAATGTTTTCTAAGAAAAATCACAATTACATTCAGTTCACTGAACACTTTCATGTCCCTTTGCAACTGCCTCCACATTCCCAGTCTGCTTGATTTTGACGTGATCCCTTTCAGGCAATCCCTGGAGTGCCCCTGCACCCCTCCAGAGCTGCGTCAGGAAACATCAGAGGAGTAGAGGGAAAAATGAGAAAATAAACGGAACAACACAGCCACCAATATTCCATCAAAGGAGCAGCTGAGGATATTAATATCGACGCTGAATGGAAAATGAGGCACTTAGACATACAAATCGCATTGGCCCATTTGCATAAAAACAAGATTAGCATATGCACCGACAGGGATGGAGAATGTTCCCCTCGCTTCCCTTGTTTTTTCACGTTTATTTCATTGAGTTTACGGGGGGCTGACATGCATCAGTAAGCACTGAGTGACTCCTCACTCATATGTGAATGCACTCATGCACTGCAGAAGTACACAATGATTCATTTTCATGGACATTTCAGACAAACTTCTGAAACTCACAGAGAAAAGGAGCAGAACGAACACTGCAATTATGTGGCATATTAGCAGAGTAGTCTGACTAATGACACTTAAATGATGCGTAAATTATGGAGAACAAAGCTAAAATGACACCTAATGCTGACATAAACATGAACAACACAATCAGCACTCATCAAAACCATGAAAGTTTAATGTGGAGGCCTTCTGCTCAGAACATATAAGCTAAGCCACTATTATGTTCTCAGCACTAGTATCAAAAAAGCAAGCTTTGAAAGGTGCTGCTTTACAGGCTGCAGTGCTACAAGAGGAACCTTCAAGAAGCTAGAGGCATGCAGGGTGTTAAAACCGAGGTCAATGTGACGTCCAACAGATCTCATATACTCCTTAAAGGTAGTACTTGAACTTAAAGGGATTGGACATTGTTAGTGCATTGTTTAGTGGAGGTTTAAAGGATGGACCAAATTTTGTTTGCTGCTTTTTGGTTATTCATGGATGGGGAAAGCATCTTTGGGACCTTGCTCTTGTTTATAACACTGATTCTGTCCATCACTCAACACTTTTATATGTCTGTTTTTTGGTTGTGTAGGAGTTTGGTGTAATATAACTGCTCAGTAATTTAATGTAGTGTAGCATGCCCTTTCAGTTGTTTTTGGCAACCCTTGGTGAGTCTTGTCCAATAACTGGGCTCCACTTTGTAGCTAAATCCCAATGACCACACTCTGACATTTCGAAAGCAGAGTTTCCACAATCCATCCCAAGAGAAGTTAAGAGCCCTGATTTCCCATTCAACATCCTTTACTCAAATGCACCACTCTCGTTATTAAAATACCCAAGGATGGTAGACATTGGTGACATATTCCTGTGATGCACTCTTTTATGGAACCGTTTAGTGCTGAGAGGTTTGCCTGGAGAATACCCTTCTGCCTGCCAACCAGAACAATAGGCTGTGCTTCCCTCCTCTCTTGCAGTGAAGCGACAATGCAGGCTTTTCTGACATGTTCCTTTGACAGTCGACTGTCAGTGCCCAAACACTGCAGAGTCAGGGTCAGTCTTTTTGCCATATGCTGCTGAAAAGGAGACTGCTGGAGTCGACTGTCTGATATCATATCCGGCTCAGGCGTGATACTTTCGACTGCCCGAGAACAGCGGATCAAACTGACATGTCAAAACAAAGTACATTTTATTTTTAGTCTGTGATCAGGATGGGCTTGTTGCTTTCTAACAAGCAAATATGCAATTTGGAAATAAAATACAACATACATTTTTTTCCCCACCATTACCTCAAGTTTGCATAAGGGCCACAGCCCTCAAGTGAGAATTGTACCAAATCACAACCAGGCACCAGAAGACTACTGTTTTTGGAATATTTTCTAATCTATTGTTTATTTTCATTTCATTTATTTTTCAGAAAATCATGAATGTTCCCTTATCTTAACATTTCTTCTTTGTCAAAGCTAGGTTAAACATCACCCACAGTACAACTAAAAACACCTGTGGTACAGACAGAGAGCCAGGTCTCCACACCTTCATTTGTGGTGACTTGCCCCAACATCTCATCTCAGGTAACAGGACACAAGTATATGAAGGGTCATCAAAACAAGTTACTTAGCTAATATGTAAGCCAAGGCAGCTAATATTTGGGCTAAAGACTGATAATATGAAAGGGAAGATGAGGACTTGGCAGCTATAAAGAAAAAAAAAGACAAAAATTCATTATCTGTGTAATGTTTGGCCATGAATTTGTTGTTGCTCTCCCTATAATATGTACGATCCACTCTCCGATTTCCCTGAAAAGGATTGTTTTTTGTTTTTTTTTTAAATCCTATGGTTCAGGACAGAGCATTAGTGGCAGGACAGAGGCCAGGCGGGAGGGAGGCAATGCCATCCAAGATTCACTTCAATTGCAATCATTGCAATCAAGTCAGAGCAGAACAGACGGCACTTCAGAATTTCATCCAGTAAAGACCCACACCAGCAATCAATCAAGAGCAGAGTCACATTATTCAGGATGCACAGTCCCTCTGTAGCTTGATCTGGCTTGATTGTGTTTTGTTTTGCTGGAGGGAAGAAAAGATGGAGACTATCCTCCTTATTCTGATCTACCTTTTTGAAGGAAGCATGTAGAGTGGAATACACTAGCCATCACTGGGAAGGTATTAATGTCTGTGACTGTTTTATTCATGTTTCATTGGTTGAACCTGCTACCATATCTAAAATATATTTCTTTGTCTCTTTAGTCTTTGGTGAGCCAGATACAGTCTACATTTACCATTACCAAAAAGTAAACAAGCATACAGTAATTGTTTATAGAGTATCCTCAAACATTTGTCTTTTTAATAATCATATGTAGCTCTCTATCAATACAAAGATAAAAAAAGAAAAAGTGTGAAAAAGATTAAAGGGAAGAGAAAAGTGAAAGCAGAGCTAAAGATAGAGAAGTCCGGAAATATGAACTTCTGAGCTCTGACATCTCTAATAGACTTACTGACATCGGCTAAGGTGTCATGTCAGTCCGTCCGGATCTTTCACTTTCCCTCTCTCAGCTGGCCAGTGGTGTGAATTAAAGTGACAAAATGACATTCTCATTCTGGAGGGACTTTTTTTCTGCCCTACCAAGGAAAGATTGGGTTCTGGCTGAGCAGATTCATGTGATGTGTGTGATTCTGTGTGTGAATACCGCCCACCTCCTTCAGAAGTGAGTTTCACACTGTCATTATTTCCTTCAGTTTTGCAGCTTTCTTCGCACGTTGTAAATAGGCAAGTAAATGCTGCATGGGTGAGACAGGTTTTGAGCAGAAAGCCTTCATTTAAAGCAACATTTCACATCTAAAAGAAAGTCCTCCAGAAGTTTAAATCCAGACAAAAGGAAAAAAAAAAAAGTTAACTGCGTAATCTTTCTCGACATTTAAACATTACTGTTTTTTATCCAGGCACGCTCTGCAGGTATCCTTGAGATTTCATTAGGCATTTTCAGATTTCAAGACATAATTCCAAATCCTTTAAAGTCTGTGTAAAGCCAAATCAGCCATTTTCGTCTTAACACATTAAATCGGTCACAAATATATTTCCTTAACACATGTAAAAGCCATTCAACCATTTAGGATTTAATTCTGGAGCAAGGTTTCACAATCTGTGTTTCAAATTTCTGTGCTCAGGATTTAATGGGTGGTTCCAAAATCATTAGCATAACCCTTGGTATGCTATCATTAGCATCATTAGCATAATCAATGGGTGGATTGATAGCCTTATTGTATTTGGCTAGGCTATAATGTTACTAGTCATAAATGGGAGAAAAAAATGACGGTTCTGATGGAGACTGTGAGGAACAAGGCTCAGCACTATCAGTGTCTGACTCACTCAGTTTCTGGCTCTGATGGCTCAAACAGGTCCATGTGATGACGCAGCTAGAGCTAGCTTCCATTGTGACAGTAGGTAACGTCCTTGTACAGTACACAGAGGTGGCTCCCCTTCCACATGTGGGCGTGGCTAAGCACCTTTCACTGACACGCCTCCAGCAGTCAACAGCAGAGAGAAAAGCTTATTTTTCCATGATTTTGAGACCCAATTTTATAAACTTAGCTATCTTTATATCTGTCAAATTTGGCTCAGTGCTCAGTGACGCACGTTTCTATGATGTGACAAACTCATGACACAAATTTATTTCTGCTTTACACAGACTTTAACATTCTGCCCTCTTTGCTTGTAAACCATCAAAGTGCACATTATATAAATAAGACATTTTTTCCAGAGACGTCAATCCAGTCAGTGCCTATACAGTGTTGGCTGAACATACCTGAGCCTACGATCCCAGGATCACCTGGACAGGACGCAGTGTTATTGCACATTCGTGTTTCCCGCAGGGCACCGCTGCACAGAGTCCCATAGGGAGAAGAAACACATGATCGTGTCCTCACTTGCCAGCCTTGTCCACAGGTGAGAGAACACACACTCCACTGCGACCACTCCTCTGCTGCTGGGTCACCTGAAGAGCAAGACAGAGATGGACACAGTGAGTTTAATGCTGATGAGTGCTTGTGGTAGCATGGATACATATCTTCTGCAAGAGGAACAAACGCATCCATCCATGAGGCCAATACAAACATACAGTTAACAGACTTACTGTCTAAAACTGTTATTTCAAACTTCTCAATAAATAATTATTTTTATTTATAGTTTAAAGGGATAACAAAGACATTGTGGATACATGATGTGTCTGATATTTCTTTGCCATATCTCACTTCTAATTCACCTGCCATCAAACACATCAAAACATGTTTTCTTTATTGATTCCCGTTAGCAACTCTTGGTTTGTCTTTGCTTTTTTATTTACTGAAATAAAATGAAAGCTCCCTCAGATGACTATGACACCATCGCAATATCACTGCAATGAAAAAAGACAAACAAAATCGTAATCTATACAATTGTCGAGGGGAAGTGTGAGCTTGTCAGACAGATGATGAAAGAGCTGGGTTGTGAAGTAAGAGGATGTCTTTTTTTCTTTTTGTTGAGGAATGAGAGATTTTCCAAGACTCCAAACCAGCTCAGTTTCCTCACATGTTGGATGTAAGATTGCTTAATTTAAATTCTTGGTCTATATACTGATGGTTCCTTGGGGAAATATGTAATTTGTGAATGTGATTAATTGATTTAGGACCTCCAATGAAATAAATGTGTTATCAAGTTTTTAGAGGAATAAGGCTTTCATCAAGAACAAGACTGTGTTTAATGACAGAATTATTATTCATTTGATTATAGTAACACAATTTCACCACTTGCAGTTAAAATAAGGCATTTAGATTTCATAACAGTGTTAAAGTTAACAAGCACATCTCTCTGTGTTTCATTTACATCTGTACATACCCACAGATTGGATGTTCAGATGTGTTTTTGAGTGATTTTAAGTGTCTCACTGTTCTCTCCTAAGTGACGCCCTTGAACGCAGCCATAGAGTTAAGTCATCCCACTTCTCTCCCTCTAAATTGTTTATGAGCGCTGCATCCTTTGATGGAGGCGTCATCACATGGCAAAGAAGGAAATCAAATTAATTGCATGTCCGTTAATCGCATTACATCTTCATTAACATGCTGTGAGTCAGAGCTTAAGCTCCTCACACATGCCTGCAGGAAACGGAAGACTGGGTCGAAGCGAGAAGGAGGGGGTTAAACAGAGGGGAAGGATGAAATGGAGCTGGGGGGTTCCCTCATGGCGGGGACTCCCGCTTCCACTCTGTGGAAAATGTTTACAGGTACGCATGTGTGTGCAAGATATGAAATTATTGTGTATTCCAGTGTGGGTAAATCAGCCAACTATTTAAATCATGTGTGTACAGTATAAGGTTGAGTCATCTGCATAAAACGACAGTCTGTTTATTCATGTATTAGAACATGAATAATTTAGTCCTTCATTTTTAATCTTATAAATTATGCAAGACTTTAATGTCACACATTTAAAGTCCTACTTTTAAGTTTTCAAATATTGCTATCGTCATATAAAACAGTCTCTATGTGGTTCTATAATGCCTTATTAGAAAAACATATTCAAGTTAGTTATTTACAAACCTGTTTTTGTATCTCAGTTGCACCTACAGCCCCAAACTAACATTTGTTATAGGTTATGAGCCTCTCCTTTCACATAAGTCCGTCTTGGACATCCACTTCACCCCGAACAGTTCCCGCAAAATCAACCTTAACATGCCTGTAAAGCTATTTATCTATGGCGTTATTTATCCAGATCACTATCGAGCATAACCACCGTTTAACAGCAACAGAACTGACGAAAACACAAACGCTGATCCAGTCTCACGTCTCACAAGAGCAAGGCAAGATCCACATAGTTCAATACAAAATTCCACCTGAGTTCAAGACAATAAAAAAACTGAACCCAACCCCAGCCCGAGCTGACCATTCTGTTATTGCAGTCCGTTTTTCCACACAGATTACACATCACCAGGACTTGAAACTGACTGGAGAAAAAAAAAATCATAATTCCATCTATTTGCTTGCAATTTGTGTCATATAATATGGCATGCTGTTTCTTTATGCCTTTTTCACAAATTAAACAACCAATAGCTTCAGTAAACTCCCAGTTAGCCCAATTAGCTTATCAGCTATCATTAGCAGCTCACAGCCACATGTCACCCATACAAAACACCAACATAAAAAACTCTGCGTCTTAAATTAACTACGTTGCTCACCCACTGACGATTTTGGTCCTCATAACCTGATGAATTCAGCTGCAACCGCTGTTCACCCTAATCTTTAACATCCAGCAATCATGCTTTAGCCTCGCCGTGAAAAGAAAGAGGGGTCCTCTGGTTCAGTAATAGTTGTACTGTCCTCCGTTTGTTGACAGTTCACTGCTGTCCTTTTGTTGTTTATCCCTCCATCAGCTGAAGTTACGTCTTCACTACTGTGGGCCATTCGGTCTATGGGATTGCCTTGAGCATGCTAACCTGTGGTGCTAGGGGTGCTAACCAGCTCCTGCTTCCTGTTTGTCTCATGAATATTCAATTAGCCATGTGCTGCTTAGCTAGCTCAATAACTTTGGTATTGAACAGGAAGGAGTATCGCTGGTAGTCACACAAAGAAAGAAGCTGGGCTGGGTGGTCCGCCACCATCTCCCTGGAGGGCCTGGTCTGGCCCTGCCTCCCATCAAGTGGTCAATAGCTGATAATGATTTTTTTTTTTTTTTTTTTTAATTGACTTACCTTTTGCTTTGTTTTGTTTTGCTTTGTGCATTGTCTCTTTCAGTTACTTTTATATCTACATCATCATAGACTTGGGGTGAGGGTTTGAGAAATGGGGGGGGGGGAGGCGATAGCTTATGCTGTCTTGTCTTTCAAATTATTTATTTATTTATTTATTTTGTGTTATATGTTTTTTTCATCTGTTATCACTTTTATTGTTTAAATTAAAAATAGGGATAAGAAAGTCGGTCGTATAAAATATAAATAAGACATATAAAATTATATATGGAATAATAATAATAAAAAAAAACCATGTCATTAGAATTTATTATCAATTTACATCGTCCAACCAGTGTGTCAGTCAGGGACACTCCTCTCAAAGTAAAAGCTTGTGCTTCAGTTTTTTTCAAAAGTTATAGTTTTCCAGTACTGTTATGACAGCCCTAAACTGCACATGTTATTTACAGTGCTAAAGCAGAAATACTCTGGTATCTGTTGATTCTTCTGACCACTCTCATTGAAATTTATGCTGGGGTAATGGCGGCTTGTCAACTCCTGGTGTTTCTCAGTATTCATCTGTAACGATTGACTTTTTCTTCCTGCATGGACTAGTTTGATACTTCTTCCCTCACCTTGAGCAATCAGCGCCTCTACAGATCAGGTCCCACACATCTTGGTAATATCCAGAAATTTTCAGGAGTTCATGTACGAGAGGGGCTACACACACACTCTCATTACTCACCTGTTTGTGCCTGAAACACACCTGGCTGGTCAGCTGATCTTGGTCTTTGGGTCTTCACCTTCAGGTCATCATCATCATATGAGTCTGGAAAAGACAAGAGTACATCTATTTCCTTTGTTCCAGCTTGTTTATACAGACACCATCATGTTGCTTAAACTATGATATAGTAAGAATGTAAGTGAGATAATACTGCAAAGTGGATGCACATTTTGTTTACTAAAGTGCATATAAGTTTGTGCCATAGCACACAGAAACATGGTGTTAAATGTAAACCAAAAAGCTCTTTCTGCTAGTATGTACAGCCAGTGAAGTCCAAAAGGCAAGTTTTCAGTACATCCAGAACACGACTCTGGCAAAATAAAATTACAAACGCCTACAATCCTTTGGCTTGATACTTGTAGCAGAATATTTAAAGAACACACTGATACATTTCAGTACACATCGTGCTCAAACAGATAGCAGAATTTCATGTTTGCTGAATATTCTCAGAGGAAAGTCATTTCCTTTAAGGTACTTGACTTGAATGGAAAACTCAAAGTGTAAATAAAAGTCTATACATGAAAGTCTAAAATGAAATGTCACGACTGAGCAAAGGGTAAAACTTTAAAGAGCCTGATTATACATGGATCATATACATGATGAAATTGGAACATTTTATAAACCGGAAAAAAATGTGTTCAAACAGAGCAGATGCCTCGAGAGAGAGAGAAAGAGAGAAAGAGAGAGAGAGAGAGAGAGAGAGAGAGAGAGAGAGAGAGAGAGAGAGAGAGAGAGAGAGAGGAAAATCATGCAACATATCGAAGTTGATTTTATCTCTACTGGTACAAACATAAGGAGGCATGAGAGCACGCCCTTCTGATCTGTGCAAATGGATTTATAGGCTTAGTTTCACCAACACAAGACTTAATCAACTCCCTCGGCAGGGGAAACAATCTTTGATTTGGCAGATCTTTCTCACAAGGGTATGTCGTGCCTGTGGGATTCTTATTTATTTTTTTATAGCAGCAGTTGCATTAAGACAAGTAAGCAAACGTGCAGCGTTCTTCTTTCTTTCGCTTTTATGTGTGTGTGTGTTAGATTGCACAGCGCAAATTGATTGACACTGATATTTCCTCACATTAGCCTCTATCAGCGGGCGATTGAGGGAACATAAACACATCAATGGGCGCACAGGACATTCTTCAGTATTCACATAAATGCACATAAAAGCCTTAATGCTTGGAACGATTGCTATGATTCTTTCATGACTGGGGGGTGGGGTCGACAACAAACTTAAATTATCAACAGTGCACTGAAGATATTTGAGAAGAAAATAATAACTATAATAGCCCTGCGATTGACTGGCGACCAGTCCAGGGTGTACCCTGCCTCTCACCCTAAGTCAGCTGGGATAGGCTCCATCCACCCGCGACCCTGAACAGAATAAGTGGTATAGAAAGTAAATGAATTAATTGATAATAAACAAAAAGATAAAATATAAACCAAAAAAAAAGACCAGCACTCAACAATCAAACTGAGAGAAGGGATGTATACTCACACAGCCCAAGGATCTACAAGTTTCATGAGCCCTCCCAGGGTCAGCACATAGTGCAAACACCCACTCACTTTGCTGCAGGTTTTACAGTAAAATATTTCACATGAAGAAACGTTAAACCCCACACAAGGATAGAGTGCTTCTAGATATTTGTGGCTTGCATTTCCACTTGCTGCCTTGCTGAACTCTCCCTGGCTTGCTATATACTATGCTTATATACCTCATCATTACCACCATATTACTGCACCATGTTGAGTTAAAAGGTTCCAACTAGCTTGTGGGAGGTTTAGAGAAGCTGAGCATCAAAGGTTTTGCATTCCAAAAAAGATAAGCTAAAAACAAAAGTGTTGAGTCTGCTGAAGCTTCTTATCACTTTGCTGATCTTGTCCTGTGCATTCATAAGTAGTTTTTTTTCTTTCAGACAAATGAATCTCATTCTGCTTTCTTTTAAGAGTAAAACTCTGGTTCTTTGCCCTGGAGAAAGGGAAAAAAGGGAATTCAAAAAAGCATAAAGTTAATCACCCCTCCTGACACCAACCCAGTGGCAGTGGCAACAAACATTGAGTGAGTAAAACTATAAAGAAGAAGTGACTCTGCTGTGTTGGCAGCACGGGGGCCTCAGCTTTAATTTTAGTCAATTTCATAATAAGCTGAAAATGTACAGAGCTTTGAGGATGCAGTTAGATAGATAGATAGATAGATAGATAGATAGATAGATAGATAGATAGATAGATAGATAGATAGATAGATAGATAGAGAGAGAGAGAGAGAGAGAGAGAGAGAGAGAGAGAGAGAGAGAGAGAGAGAGAGAGAGAGAGAGAGACAGAGAGAGTGAGAGAGAGAGAGACAGAGAGAGATGTTATTGATCCCAAGGGAAATTCAAAGCATCCAGTTGCAGGTTACAGACATACATGACATGAAATACTGGTTCAATTTAACCCCAAAACAGATGCCCCCCCCCATGCTTGTTTATCAATTAGAAAAAAAATTGAGTTGTAAAATAAATACACATTTCCCTACATAACCTGTGTAGGAATAAAAAATAAAACTAAAAATACATCAGTTAAAACAAACCTATAAGCAGTTGAGAAATAATCTGTTCTGAGGTTGTAGAAGAACAGATAATAGTGCAAAATTATTACAAAAACATGATTAAAGGTGATATTTAAATAATTGTAATGATGCGGGGGGGTTAGTTCAGGAGTCACTGTGTGCTTTCCCCCTGCCATGACTGTGAGGTGTTATGCAGACATATGGCCAAGGAGAAAAAGAGTTTCTGAGTCTGTCTGTGGAACAGGATTGTTACAGTAGTCTGCCTAAAGGTGCAATGCAGAGGGTAGTGGGTGTTGTCCATAATGGAGCACATTCTGTTCAAGGTCCTTCTCTCTGCCACTGTAACTAGAGAGTCCAGCTCTGCCCCCACAACAGAACCAGCCTTCAAGCCGTGCTGGATCCCTCTTCTTGATGCTTCCTCCCCAGCGCAGGACACCACAGCATCGAAGAAGACACTGGCCACCACAGACTGGTAAAACATCTTCAGCAGTCTTTTATAGATGTTGAAGGACCCAAGCCTTCTTGGGAAGTACAGATGACTCTGTCCCTTCCTGCACCTTGTGTCCATGTTTGATGACCAGTCCAGCCTGTTGTCCAACTGTAGCCCCAGGTACCCATGGGTCTTGACCCCACCACCACCACCATGTCGATACAACTTTGAAATCCAAATATTAACAAAGAAGTTGTTTTACCGGAATATGAAACCAGTTCCTTTGGACTGATTGGTCTCTCATGAAAACAATGGTGGTATACGCTTGAACAAGCAAAAGTAGTCAGCTTTCAAATCTATAGGGTAAGAGACAGATGGAAAGCAGGTACTACAGCAAGCAAGAAGTTACCAGCATCATGTGTGACAGTAGCTCCCAGGTCAATATACACTCGCCTTGCAACTCAAAATCTTAAAAGAGATGCAAAACTAAGCTCCTCTGAAATGAATAACTCACTTCAATAGTTTGCATGTCACACAAGTTCTAGCAACAGCACTAGCATTAGAAAGCTTGTACCATTAACCTAACAGTGGGTTTTAACCTAATGTCTTCACTCCCAAGGGTTAGGAGTGCAACGATTATGTAACCACAGACCTTGGATGATGAAAATGTAGCTTCTACCATGCAACTATCATACTTCAAGAGGTGAATCACAGACACATCTCTGACATCAACCAGAGGACACATGGGACATGTTTCATGATGGCACAGTTTTTGAAGGAACTATGTTCAAAGCATGCACCAGAAGTGTTCAATGTCTGTTTACAGTCAAACTCAAAGTCTGCATGGACAAGCGAGGTAACATCTAGTTTTTAAGCAGTGGATTTTTAGAAAAAAAAAAAGACAGAGCTGTGAGTTTCCAATTCCATTTTCTGGCAGAATCTGACACAAATAAAGCACAGAGTTACTGAGGACTATGCTTCTGAGACATAGAGGTCAGTGAAGCAGGAGAGAGAAGTAATGTCTCAAATAAAATGACCAGTGAGGACTACTTTCTCGGACTATCTCCCCCCTGCTTTCCATCTGTCTCTTTCTCAGTTTGGTCTGCAATATGGGATTTAAAGGGACACCGTTGCTGGGTCTGGCAGAATCAAAAGGAGAGATCAATATGGATAAACCCTCTCGAGAGTACTGACCTTTACCAACCCCACTATATTGTTTAATGTTCTGGACTACACTTTAATGGATACATCATCACACACTTCATCAAATCTTCTTGCCCTCTCTCTTATCCCTGCTTTTTTTCTACCATTTCAGCTCTTTCTCCATCTCCAGAGGGAATCTATTCCCCATCTATGGTTGCCAGTATTACTTCCAATAGGAGGTAGGAGTGATAATCCTGCGATTGGTCGGGAGCAGAGGTGGAGCTGTGATATTTTACTTGTAGTGGATCTGCTGCTTTAGTGTCCTTTGACAGAAGAGTAACTGAAAGGAAAATACTTTAAAAAGCTGATCCACACAAATGAAGACATCACAGCTTAAGAATGAAACATTGCCCATTAAAGGTATAAAATGATGGGTTATCATAAATACCGCAATGTAAGGGCATTTGAGTCACAAGTCAGGGTCTGCTAATAACTGCTCCTCTGAACCTGCCTTTATGTAGTTGATTTAATGACAACGCTTGGAACAGGAAATACAAAACTGTGAAGTAGACCAGTCATCCTTGATCTTGTCAACCCCTTTCAATGGTCTCTTCCTCTTTATGGGAAAAAAAGTTAGCCACTATAACCCTGGGATTGCTAAAGTGCAAATGCTGGACTTTGATTCATAAATCTAGTTGTAAATTAACAGTGTTAAGTACTGACATTCATACTTGCAGCTATAAAGATCAGTAAAAAGACTACACAATGTTAAGAGCCCTAGTCATTTGGTGGGATTTCCTGTATTCAGGCATTCACAATCTCTTAAACTTATCCTTGAATTTAGGCACCTATCACAGCTATATAAACAATACAGCATATCATCACCTAGCTTAGTATAGCTGTGTCTTTGTCTACAAGAGCCAGGGTTGGTGTATGTGTTAGAAGCTTCATTAGCTGACCAATTCTGAGCTGACAGCAGTTTAGGTAAAAGTTCTGACCTCTGTAATGTTCTTGAGCTGCAAATCGTCCTTCTATTGAAAGAAAACTGTTGGTCAAATGTTAATTTCAAGTCAAAATGTCAAACATTTGCTGGTTCAGGCTTCTGGAAGTAAGTAAATATGTTCAGTTGGTTCACCACCTTTAACAAAGTGGGGTCAAAAAGCAGCTCATTAAAAATTTCCATGACAATCAAAGAACAATAACAATAACAAAGTGACAGAAGTACAGAACGAAAAGAAGTGGACAAAAACTAATTCAGCTGGTCAAGGGTCAAACTATTTATTTAGTTATTTTTTCTCAGCCGTTCAAAGCTTCAATGGAAATAGGAGTATATTTTCAATGAAATGATGTTCCAGAGGAACAAATTCAAAAGTACATCACATTTTAGTTTTGGTCAGACACAGAGAAAACAAATACTTTGGTAAAAAAGACTTGAGCGATCTACTGGTGGGATGTGGGGAAAATAAGATCAGGGGGATATGAGCTGCCTGCTGGACCTTATTGAAAGTCTTGCAGCAGGCTTTGGATTAAATGTGGACAATCAAAGGAGGATTTACTGCTTTGGGTAAAATTGAAATTATTAAGTTGGAGATGTTAGAAAAAAAGATGTATTAATCATTTTAAGCTCTGATTTTGGGAAAACAGATTCTGTATAATTATGTTTCTCAACTGAGGCATATATACCAATGTTAATTATGCTGTTAAAACAATGTAACCTGACCAGATATTAAGAAATGTGAGCTTTGATTGATAGAATCTGAGATGAAGTTAGTACTCTTAGTATTGCTATTTAAGGGAATGATAAGGACCTTTGTGTTCTCAGTGTTAAACTGAAGAAAGCTGCCATTCACTCAACCTTTGATGGTAGTGAGACAGCTGAATCTGTAAGTTTGTCATTGTGTCATCTTGCATGATAGGCACAAGTGAATATCTTATGCATACAAGTTGTATGAGATAACTAAAAGTTTGCTGATGACATGGTCTACAGTAAAGATAAAGAGAAAATAAGACAGGACCCAAGACAGATGCCTGAGGTACACCACAAGGGTGAAGGAACAGTTCTTCCCACTATATGAGTCTGTGACTTAGAATACTGTGATCAACAGACTGAAACACAGAGCTAAGTTCCAGGGGCACCAAAACTATAAATTCTCATGTTTTTGGGGAGACTCTGACAAGAGGAGTGTCAGTGGAGTGTTTGTCATGGAAACCAGACAACCTCTAAGAACACAATTGTCAGTTAAAAAAAAAAAGTTTTGCTTTAAATTATTTTGATGGAAGAAACGATCTAAAGACAAACGACAACCAATGTACAAACATACCTCTCAAAGTGCTACGGTTGAACGTTCAGCCCCACCACCTTCCTAGCATTCATCTTTAATCTGTGTTTCTGCATATATGATAAATCTGTAGGAATTTATGAGACCTAAGCAAATGTCTGCTGCAATAAAGTTTCACTCACTCAATATGAGTTGACTGAAATAGTTTTGGTTAATCATAACAACTATTGGAAGATTAATCATGAGGAGCTCTGTAGTGTTTGCTCATAAATGTCAGCAAAGCCAGGCATTATTGCATGCAAGTGCAGATCAGGATCAACTTGTGAAAGTTTTATCTACATAAATGTCCCATAAGTGCAGCCTCTCCACAAAAAGTTCATCAAATGGAAATTGCCAGCAAAATTCATCAGAATTATGGTCCTTTGCTAAACTGGTTCCATTTCTGGGGAATGCATTACAGAAACTGAAACAAAAATCCCACACAGTCTGAGGGTTTGCTGGTTATCTGAGGATAACTGCCCGATTTGTTTGCCTCTCCAACTGCTAAGAATAATGCAGTGGCTCTAAACCCATCTCAACCACCTCTTTTGCTCCGGGCAATTTCTTCCCTTTCTTCCAGAAAAACAAACAGTTGATAAAGTAGCATGTAGACGGACAAACTCCCTTTCACAGCCTGCTGAGCGCTATCACTCAGCAGGCAGAGGCTTTTGTCAGCCTCCTCAACTCAATGCAATGAGCAGCAGGATACCCTCGATATATAAACACGAGCATGAAGATGTGAACATCGCAAATTCAACGTCTAAGCACTTCAATTTACAGTGACACCGAAGGTGTTATATATACCTTGATGTGGCACACTAAGATATGATGAGACACACCCACACAATTGCACAATAGGAAGTAAATATGGCTGATAAATAAACGTTGTGCGGTAAGCGGTTTTGAGCCATACAAAGCAGCAGGCAGGGGAAGAGGATTGGGCCCGAGCCAGTTAGAGCCACAGGCTCCTTTGTCAGACTGAGCCGGGATTTAAGCCTGCTGGGAAGACTTTGTGTGTGCAATTGTGTGTGTGTTTGTGTGTGGCATGGGAGCACATATGCTAATGTGGCAAAACAGCTGTGTTAAGTAAAAGGCACGAACAGAAACAGAAGAACGGAAATGTTTGCCATCGACGACTGTCAGGTCTCTCAGAGCAGCGTATACGATTGAATGCACACTGTCCGAAACATGCACAATTTCACACACACACACATGCACGCACCCACACACTCACACACACACACGCACACACTGCTATTTCTCAGCCGTATATCAAATCTGAGCTTATAGCTCTCTGGTGCTGTCTATTTACTCCAGGGTCCATCTGGGAGAGCCCAAACTGATAGAAGTGCGCTATAATGGACTTTTTATAAGCTACTGGACAGACAGACTCACTCCATCTCCTTTTCTCACTCACACTCCTCTCTCACCTCTTACTCTCTCAGCACCAGATATGAAGAGAGAAGCTGAATCAGGTTTGTGCAGGACAGCGTCTGCCTGACTTTGGTAGCCAGGAGGTCATTTGTTTGCCCTCAAAATGGATTTAGAATCTAGTTTTCTCAGCCCCACAGGCTTACGGCTGTTTTTGTCTCACACATAAACACTCACATATAACCTCACAAATCAGTAAAAGCCCTTCCATACCGCCAAACTGCCAAATTGGCTTTGTTTCATTTCACTTTCATTCTCAATTTTAAATTGTCCCCCTTTCCCCCGTTTTTCTTTCTTTTATTAGATATTTTCAAATCTTCCAACTCCCACACCACACAGTCATTCGGTCTGTC
Source organism: Labroides dimidiatus (assembly GCA_030710495.1). Taxonomy (NCBI): domain Eukaryota; kingdom Metazoa; phylum Chordata; class Actinopteri; order Labriformes; family Labridae; genus Labroides; species Labroides dimidiatus. The sequence continues at coordinate 15,673,430 of CM061155.1, forward strand.
GTTCTACCCTCCACCTCCTCACCCTCTGTCTTCCACCTCAGCCTTTTCTTTCTCCCAGCTCCATAACAAGATGAGAGTGGAGATGGATTTACAGTCCAGTGGACTCCCAGCAAAGCTACAGAGCAACAGTCAAAGAGAAATCAATGCAGGGACGGTCAGAACAATTCATTCAAAAGGGGGAGTGAAGTAAGATTACTGCACTGCATTGGCCTGATCAATTACAGACAATTACATCGATGGTTTAGCATGCTTGTGCAGAGACATCTGTGTGGTGTATTTACGATGAACCAGTGCAACAGTGTTTACTATCATGGAATGTGCTGAGTTAAATGAATCAATGTGAGATAAGCTTCAGTCCCTGGTGAACTTGTTGCAAAGCCTTTGCATTTTGTATTTCTATCTGAGCCACTGATGTGTGCTATGTAAGTGTGAAAAAATCTGCTCCAGATATACAATCAAATGCTGGTCAGTTCAGCAGGAAACATTCTTCTATATTTACTACTTATTTTCTGGAAGTACAGTATGGTTTCTTCATAAGCAGTTCTTATAATGATCCTCCTGTTCAACTGTTTCTTTTCTACAATGATTTTCACCCCTACTCCTGCAGACAGCGTTTCACATTTCCAAAATTAAAAGTACCCCGCCCCCCGCCTTAGTGCAGTATTCAGCAGGGTACAAGCTTCACGATAATCATCCCGATTTAGTCATGATTCCTCCCTCCCAACTAAAGTTAGCAAGTCATGACATTTTGATGGTTCCAAGGATTATCTTGTCAGATTTTCCTGTAATGTGAGGATTTTCAAGAGTGATTTCACTATGAGTGCCATGACTGCACCAATTTAAGACCATAAATATTAAACAAGTTCAATATTTGCTATCAGAAATCCGGTTGAGTGGGAGGAACCCTGAGGACAGATGGGTACAAACTGTGTGGATTGAAATAAGAGCCAATCAGGAATCCAGCTGACTGGAGAAGGAAGCACATCCAACACAGCATGGAAATAGTAAAAGAAATAAGTGGAGGTCAAAGAGGCATGCGCAATGAGCAATGTCTGCAAAATGTCTCAAAGACCAAGTTGTTCATTCATCCTTTGTACTGCGAATCCTGTTCAGGGTTGGGGGTGGCTGGAGCCTATCCCAGCTGTTTTAGGGTGAGAGGCAAGGTACACCATGGACTTGTCACTGGTCAAAAACAGGGCTGACACACAGAGACAGACAACCGTTCACGCACACAGAAAGGCCACTGGGCAAACCGGGACTCGAACTGATGACCTTCTTGCTATAAAGCTGCAGCACTAACCATTGTGCCACTAAATGTTTTACGTCGGAAAAAAACGTTTTTATTGTTTCTGAGTCCAAAAGGGTATCAAAACCAGTTTTGTTTTAAGCTTTCTTAGAGTTTAATCTGTGGGTTGTTGTAACCTCATCTATAACCCTTCAACAGTTGTGATCTTTTTTTCCAGATTTCTATGTTTAGGCATCCAATCAGCACAGAAATATCACTCTGAAAGGGAATAAAAAAGAACATTTTACTTATGAGACTTGTTTTCTTTGAGTTTATTCTATTGTATGGAGAGGATCATAAAGAACTGTACCACTCTTAGTAAAGCCTGTTAGCTCTAACACATATTCTAAGTCTCACTCTCTACACCATGAAGCAGCTAACAGTGCACCAAACAGTGTATCAGTGAATCGTCTCCCTCCCACATCTCCCCCTGCTGCTTTCTCCTCTTATACAGATCTGCAAAATATACCTTCAAGAATGACTGAGCTCTAGATTTTACAGTGAGGACATGATTTGTACACATATGTCACAGCTACAAAAAGGGATTGATTACTACACATGTATTGTCTCTGCATTTGCCATAGTTGCCATAGCAACACCGTCATGCTTTCATCGTAAAGCAAAGAAAGGGATACAGGTGGGAGAGGGAGGGAGGTGGATTATAAATCACTGTCCACACTTAGCTGCTGGACCTGCATCTCATGTTGAGGTGAATGAAAGTAACTGACATTGTTCTTAGCTGTGCTGAAGGGCAGCTGCTGTGCTATTACAATGAGTCTTTTTGTGCGTGTATGTGTGTGTGTGTGTGTGTGTGTGTGTGTGTGTGTGTGTGTGTGTGTGTGTGTGTGTGTGTGTGTGTGTGTGTTCAATGCTTTCCTCTCCAGTTTTTCCAAGTTATTTATTTCTTGTGTCATATTTTATTCATTTCTTTTTCTTACTTGAATACATTTGTCATTTTCCCTCCCACATCTTTCTTTTTGACTTGCTATTTCTCATGTTCTTTATTTGTTGTCAGATTTCTTAGTCTTGGTAGTGCTTGACTTGTGAGCAGGGGTTTTTCAGTAATATTTGAAGGTGGGTGGTTTACCCCTGAAATCAGACTTGAACCCAAAGAGGGGAACCTCATCCTTTAGACAAGGTGGGACTTTTGTTCGAATCAGATACAACAGGCTACTGATGGAATTAGTGACATTTCCACAAAGTGTATTTTGTTTCTTGGTACATTTCATTATGCATTTTGGAAATACCTTAGATCTCTCTGTATTTTAAGACAGAAATGGTAATGCATGCTCATGAGAAAACAGCCTTTATGTGTCGATTTCAATTCACTGTTGTAATGATGTAATTACTGGGCTGATTTGCATATGCATGATGCACAACTCTCCTCCCCTCCTCTAGGAATACTCTGACACTATTGTGGTTTTTCATAAGTGCTGTAAGGTAAACATGTCTAAGGTTCGAGCTGGAATGCTGATTACTCTGTCACTGGATGCAAAAACCAAGATAAATGTCTCTATTCTTTTGTTTCTAATAACAACACACTGGCTATGTTTGCTGCTAATTTGTTCGTTTGCACCAGCCACTTGGGCTGCTTCAGCAACTAGGGCCGACCACATGGTTACACACAACAGACAAGAAAGTAAGAAGCTATACTGGCACAGAGTCCTCTGGAGTGCTTGCCATGTTTCTTTGGTGTTTTTCCACCTCTGCATCAATCTCCGCTGTCTGCTCCCTCGCCTCTCAGTTTACATTCAGGCAACCAATCAGCACAGATAAGAGCCTCAAGATCACAGCATCCATTCAGTTCACTGCATGACTAATGAGGGGGGGAAACAGAGAATTAGATACTCCACAAGGGCTGAATTTGTTTCTGGATAAACAAAAAGTAGTTGGATTTATCAATTCTAATAAGGTGACCCCTATGATGTGCTCACACATACTTCGTGCCACCCCTGCACAAGTACGTGCTCTTGCCTAGCCACCCTAGTCGAACAGACATGCCGCTGCATGTAATAGTGCCTCCATCTACATCTCATGCATTAGCACACATGTTAATGCTGGTGATGTATGTTCATTTATGCATGGCATTGATTCCACTTTCTGGTAATCAACAGTGAAAGCATGTGCAGTCTAATAATAAGGAAACCATGAGTAACAAATGATTGCTGCCACATCTGCGCACATGGTGAAATGCATGCATGCAAGTGTAGCCACATACAAACAGCATATGCTTCAGCACTGAGCTCACAGCCTTGAGCATAGTCTTGCAGGTGTTTTCATGAATCACAGTGGGGGTAGCATGAGAGGGCTCTGGTATAACCAGACTTTGGATCTCTGCTTGGTCAAGCAGGCAAAAGAAATGATCCTTGCACGCTGATTTTTCCCCTTAACCCCTCCCAAGAGCCTTCAAACACTCAGATACTACTTACATCTGCTCTATCAACTACCTTTCATCTGAGGGAAGGGTCAGCGCAGCAGGACGGCAGGGGCAGACTTTGGGACCATGCACACAGGCGTGCACCTTAACAATTGTGCTCAAAAAAAAAAAAAAAAAAAAAAAAAAGCAGGCACACACACACACACGGACAAACACACACAGACAGACAGTCAGACATTCTTCGGCAAGGCAGTAGCTCCAGTCTGCAGCTCTACTTTTTTTTTGTCTATTTCTCTTTACTGAGAGAGAGAGATAGAGAGAGATAGAGAGAGATAGAGAGAGATAGAGAGAGATAGAGAGAGATAGAGAGAGAGACAGTGAGACAGAGAGAAGGATGAAACAAGTAAGGAAAAAAATGCTTATAAAGCAGGAAATTGAGGTGAAACCCTGAAGAAAAATTGAAAGAGCAGCTCAGCTACTCAGTGACACAGCCAGGCAGTAATATCACTGCCTTGAATCATCAAAATCAGAAGATGTCCTAGATTTCTACATTGTAACAATCTCTTTCTGGCTGGGAACAGGAGAACTGAATCTGCTTTTAAAAACCGTAAAATACATCATCTTGTCTTCGTATCTTTGTTGCTGAGTTTTAATAGTTAAGTGTCCCCTTTAAGTACATGTTTACTGTGTTTTATGTACTTATATGTAACTATTGTGTAGTGTGTTCTGATTTATTTCAAACCAGACATTTCTTTAGGATAGTTCTTTGAAAAGTACAACAGAAAAGTCATGTTATCTTTCAATATATGTGCTTTTGTCCATGGCCAAGAAAATGCTCTATAAACCCAACATACATCATCTGTATGTCCATTCACACAGAAACATAACTTCATACTCACAAATGAAAAGCACACTGGTTCACACAAACATACTCTCATCCGCCCACATTATCGACTCCTGCTGGTGCAGTGACCTTGATGGCTTTTGCAGAAAAATCAAATATGGTTGGAATACTGGAGATGGTGTCTTAAGTTACAGCAGTTCAACTCCTCTGAGTGCAGAACCTATATAGTCAGTGTAAATATCCATCCATGGATTCCAACTGCATAGTGATGGTGGAAGCTCTCATACTTTCAAGTCGCGCACCTGTGAGAAAACGTACTGCAGTTTTTGATTGATAAAAACGGAAAAAGGGTGATGATAAAAAGCATTAGAGTTGGGTGAGGCTCAGATTCGCTGATATGCATAAACATAATTTTCCACTTCACAATTCTGGAAAGCCACTTGATATTTTCAGTTTTACTTTACCTAAGACACACTTTAACTATATTCTGTCTCACTGCACTAATGACTGTCTTGATGGAATCTAATAGTGACATCAAAGTCAGAAACTGCAGGAAATAACATAACACTATGGACAAATAGACCCTTGGGCAGTAATGACCAGTGTTGTGCATGATTGTGTAAAAATGAACACATTCACTGAACACTCTAATATTTCACGAACGGTGAACTGATCCACTCAGTTTTTAACACATGAACAGCAATGTGGGCGAAGTTCACTACTTGGGCAGTGAATGGCTGCTCCCAATCCGTAAGTTCCTGAAAGGTGCCGAGATGAGGAGAGTTGCTGAGAGGTGACAAGAGGTGCAGCGAAATGCTGGGCACTGTTTTACAACAAAAGTCAGATCTTCTATGGTACTTCCTGTGCATTCAGCTTGGCTCATCCTGCTGACAGTTCACTCAATATGGTTAGCAGCAGCAGTGCATGCGAGACGAGCGATGGCTTTGAACATTCGCTGGTGTTATGAACAGCTCATAAACAGGCTTTTTGGACCATGACTTGAGTTCAAGATTAAACAAAAAAAGAACTATTTATTTTAAGTGGTGTGAACTGAACTTTGAGCTTGCTCACAACTCTGTCTGACCACATTAAGAAAGATGATGTCCTTATTTTGTCATGCCCTTCATTCGTACTATGGATGCACTGAATCTTTGGCCACAGAAACTTTTCAGCCAAAAAATAGCCTTCAGCATTTTCAGTTTTCATCCACAGACTTTTATCACTGAAACAACACAGCTGAAAAAGTATGTTGTGATGTCGCAAGCAAAAACTGTGGCCGGCACGCTTTTGTCTGGATAAGGGCGAACATGTCTGCAGCGTGAATGTATTTCAATATATTTGAGAAAGACCCACAGTTAGGGATTTGCAAAGCATGTAATGAGAGCACGAGAAATGATCCAGACGAAGAAATGCACAGTGCTGGAAAAGGAGAGCAAAGCACAGGAAAAGACTCATCACTTTGAACCAGATGAGGGGCACACCTCTAGACTACATCTATACCTTGTTCTTTTATTTAACAGACTGAATAGTCTTATATTATTATTTTTTTTATCATTCTTGTTTATATGACGGGATGTCATTTCTTACATGGTCCGCATTCACAATTCTCTTCTGCTCTCTGTATCGATCACAGCAGAGTTCTTCTCTGATGCGTACACAGACATACAAACATGTGAGCACACACATTCTTGCACACACAAACAAGCACACTCTGTATAGGGGACAGAGAGTCTGGAAAAATAATGTAAAGGCCTTCACAAGAGACAGAAAAAAAATTTCCGCCTTTTTTAAAGCACTCCCAAGGCATCTCTGTGAAGATGGTATTATTCTTTGAAGCATTTATATTAATTCTTGTAATGGTACTAATAATAGGCATAATAATTTATTTTGGTTTTTGGTGTGGCCAAGAATTTTCAATTTGGTGCATCTTCTCTACTCTTTTGAGCCTTATCTTTGATTTGATTTATCAGGATTCCATTGGTATGACATAACTTCTTGGCTTTCTTCATCTTCCAACATTTCTACCTTGTGTAGGAAGTGATTCATTTATATGGTCAATGCACAGCCCACGTATGGTTTCTCTCCAGTCTTACAACCACTCAAAGTACTATACTCTACCGCTACATTCAGCCCTTCATCCACACTGATGGAAGAAGCTGTCAGACAAGGTGCAAATCTTCCCATCAAATCTGATCTAATTCATTCAAGCCCTCACACTTACACACCACTGGCTATGCTATCACACTCAGACACTTTGACACAGAGGATCTCACAGCTGATCTTCTGATTAGTTGAGAACACACATCACCCCTGAGCCACAGTATGGTAGCTCGAACTGGTCAGTCCTTTAAAACCTCAAGGCCTGTCAGGACTTTTAAGGTGCTTTGCATGTGATTAGGGCTAGGCAACAAGGGTAGTGTTGGCTAAAATTCAACAGTTGATGTCTTGACATGTACATAAAAATTCTATTGCTGATAGTATTGTTCAACATATACTGCAAATACTTTTATTTATCTCTCCCTAGCCCACCCTGGGCAGTATTGTGTCTCCTTTAAGCGCGGGTCCTCTACCAGAGGCCTGGGAGCCTGAGGGTGCTGCACAGGATCTTGGCTGTACTGGACAGAGATCTCAGATGTTGTTCACAGTATCTGCTGGAGCCATCCACCCAGTTTGGGTGTTATGGACGGCACATACACAGGCACATTAACTGTTTGGCTTACGTTTAGTATTTCTCCAGTTTATTAGGATTATTTCTTTAATCTGTATTGATATTGGAGTCATTTGCATTGTGTTTTTTTAATTGTATACAGCTGTTTTAAATTCAGGGGGAGTGTCACTGTGGTTATACCGGTGTGGGAGGAGATTGAGGGGTAGAAAAGGCAAAGTGAGATTCAGCAACGTGTGTGTGTGCAGGCGGGGGTTAGTTGTGTCTCCTCTGCTCGGCTGCTGCTGTGATTGCTACACCAGCTACACCTGTGGATCGTTTTTTATCTTTGGAATCTGCTTCATGTTGAGTGAGTCTCTGTGTTATCTGTGTGAGCTTTAGTAAAAAGAAAAGCCAGAGCTCTGGAGCCTTGTTGCTTGCTCCTTATTTTTTCAATCCTGCTCTAAAAAGGTCTGCTATCGGATTCCATCTGGTCAGTAGAGGTTTATCCACATTCAATACCCTACTATATATATATATATATATATATATATATATATATATATATATATATATATATATATATATATATATATATATATATATAAATGCTAAAATTGCTGCAGTTGTCACTTGGTTTATTCGTGTTCACACAGCAAAGTTTTAAACAATTGCCATGTGTGATAAAATTTTTCTCTCCTTGGTCAGAAATTGGGGCAGGAACTCTGTTGTATGCGATACAGAGAGCAGAGGAGAGTTGAGAATGTGCAAACGTACTTCATGATAAAACAAGACTTTATCATCAAAGAGCCTCTTTCTCGAACTCTGTCATGGAAAAGGGGTTGTCTTATATCCAGGATTGTCTTGTGTTTGGATCAATACGGTAATCATCCCTATGTCACCTTCTCTCCTCTGCTGTTGCTGATTCTTCTGCTTCTTCATTTTCTATTGTTTTGACTGAATATGTGACAATCAAGTGCATTACTGCCCCCCTGACTACTACAGTGTGAAACACAGTTATGAGTCAGTTGTGCCAGTTGCTGAGGTGAATGTGTTCTCACTGCAAAAGAACCGCTATAGGGCTCAAATGGAAGTGAGTCTGCATCTGAGTGTAATTGCTGTGTTCACATATGCTCAAACAAACCAGACTCCAGGTTTGTTTCCGAACAACTGCCCAAAAAAAGACAGAAGTGAATACACCCATTGTCTAATTAGCTGAATTATTCTGACATGATGTAAAATCTTAATCATTTAGATTTTATGTTATGTTTTTCATTCTGATAAGTTGCCAGGTTACCTTAAATCCTCTGCCATATTAGTGTGATTGGCCCTTATCCATGATCCTGAAACTTAATTAAGCACAGGTAGGTGCAGGTATGGAGCACAGAAAATTAAATGTTTCATGTCTTTTTAGTGTGTGTTATAGATGAATGTTTAACTGTTAGAAATGTAATAGGGACTACTGTTAACATAAAAAGGAAAGAATTAAAAAAAAATACTCCCACCTTTTTTGTATCCCATATGCAAGGAGTACAACCTCACATGGCATTGTTTAACTAAATGTGGAGCAGTATGCAAAGGACCAGGAGGATGAGAGAACACAACAAGCTGCACAGCTAAAGAAAGAGCTGTCAACTTAACAAAATGTATTCTAGAGAGCAAGAAAGGAGGCAAATCAAAGAAAAGATCCCGACTTAGTGATTTCCACCTTCAAGCTATACTGAGGGTTTTAACTGCCACCTCCCTCAGAACAAATGTGGCCCAGCTGTCTGAGAAGAAGCCCGTTCTGGCAGCAAGCATTCAGCAAGAAAAGACAAACATGACAGTAGAGTAGACAGTTGACAGGTGTTCGAACAATTGAACTTTTTTCTTTTTTTTTTTGGGGGGGGGGGGGGGGGGGGGTAGAATACCTGAAGTGGCCCCCTTGACTTTGAGACCCCTGGCAATGACTTAATTCATTGTGTCTTTTACTGATCCCTCCTCAGACAGACCAAGGTCCCTGTTAAGGGACTTTTTATCCAGGTAGACTTAAATGTTCCACAACTACTAAGTTCATGTAAATCTGAGTTGAAGGTACGTCTCAAAATGCCTAGAAGTTAATCTTTATTACTCTGGGGTTTTGATTGGAAACATTCTGTTCTTCTGCAAGCTGATTCTCACTTATTTTAAAAGTCTTCTGCAGGTTCTTTTCATTAGAGTCCATCTTATAAGATACAATGTCTGTTTAGCATAGGCCTGGGAATCTTTCTGATGCCAGCACTGCTCTTTTTAAAATTTTACCCTCCTGTACTCTTAAGGAGGCTTTCCTTGCTTGGGATGCACTTTGGGACTCTCATGCATAATCATCTGTGATATGCCCGCTGGGTAGGGTTGAAGTTTCAGTGTGATGTGAGGCATTAATCACAAAGGTCCTCATTCTCAATACTCTCCTTCATTTGGCAGAGAGAAATAATGTCTGGCATCAGCAAATGTGACACTCTGCTGTATGCCAACTTCTTCTTTTTTTCACTAGAGTGATAGAAAGAAAAATTTCACAACACCTGCAGAGGATTGCATTTTGTAAAACTGCAATCGTAACTTTGAGCCCATATAAAGTTTTATGGGTGTTAAAAAAGAAAGATTGGTAGAGAATGTTGTGATAAATCTGACACTAAAACTAGAGAACTAAAGGGAAGCGGCACAAAACAAATCCTTTAATATGTTTGCAAAGGCCAGCTAGGGCCAAGGCCTTGACACATGAGAAGTGACATGATATGTGATCAAAGACTTGATATTTGACTTGGACCTGCAAAAGGTAACTTGTGCCCTTTCCTATATCTGAGTTAATGGTGTTTTGTGAACCATAATTACCTCAAATAGAGGGACTAGTGGTTATATAAGAATAAGGGGTAGCATAGCGCAGGCCTTTGCCCGTCAATGAACAACATCATCCATTGGTCTGAGTTTTGAAGGCAATTGATAGTTGTCACAATTTTGGAAGGGTGGACTCAACTGCACTTTTAGTTTGTTTAGCAAGAGGCAGTTGAGACAGGCTTTTAGGCTCCATGTTGACAGAGCGTCTGCCTGCCAGTCAAGTTTAGTCCTGACCCCAAAATATGCAAAACTGAAACCCTTAAGCGGTATCTTGTGGGGCATGCTCCAGGAATATGGAGTCAATAATGGAGTAATCAATGGCCTGTTGTTATGGGCTAGTCAAGCGAGAGTATGGTCAGTATTGCCAACAGTAAGTTGAACTCATTCCCAGTCAGGGTTGGACTCCACCAGGGCTGCCCTTTGTCACCAACTCAGTTCATTATTTCTATAGACAAGATTTCTAGGCACAGCCAACCAGTGGAGAGAATCAGGTTTGGGGGGTCTTAGGATCCCATCTCTGCTTTTTGCAAATGATTTGGTCCTATTGGCCTCATTGAACCCTGACCTCAAGCTTTCACTGGGGCGGTTTGCAGCCAGGATGAACATCAGCAGCTCTAAGTCTGAAGCCATAGTTCTCAGTGAAAAAAAGGTGGACTGCCCACTCCAGGAGGGGGGGTCTTTGCCCCAAGTGGAGAAGTTTATTATCTTGGGGTCTTGTTCCTGAGTGAGGGGAAAAACGAGCAAGAGATGGACAGACCGTTTGAGGCTGTGTCAGCAGTGATGCGGAGGCTATACCGATCCATTGTGGTTAAGAAAAAGTTGTGCCAGAAGACAAGGCTCTTAATTTACCAGTCAGTCTACATTTTTACCCTCACCTATGGTCACGCTGTGGGAAGTGACCGAAAGAACAAGATTGAAAGCACAAGCGGCTGGAATAAAAGTTCTCCGGGTGTCTGGGCTAAGCCTTAGAGAGAGCCCAGAGCTTGGAAATGCAGGAGGGGCCTGGAGTTGAGCCACTGCTTCTTCACATCAAGAGGCGCCATATGAAGTGGTTGGGCATCTTGTGAGGATTCCTCCCTGGGAAGGTGTTTTCGGCATACCCATCTGGGGGGAGACTCCGGGTAGACACAGGACATGATAGAGAGATTACATCTCTCAGCTGGCCTGGGAATGGCTCGGTATCCCCCTGAAGTGCTGGCAGAAGTAGCCAGGGGCCGTTGGTCTCCCCAAACCTGGCTAAGTGGTGGAAGATGAGTCAATGGTTTAAACCCTTAAGATCATCAAAACCATTTCTGTATGATAGAATTAGGCCTCAGATAGAAACCTGAGCATTTCAGACCACTTATCATTTTCATCTCAGCTGAAAAAGTGTTTGTGTTTGCTATATAGATGGATTTTTTAAAATCTGTATGAGTGTGTGGCTTCAGGCTATTACAGCCAGCTTCAAGTTGACATTTGAAGAACTGCAGTTCCAATTATCTTGAGCTTCTTTTCTCAATACTGATGGTTGTTGCCTATGCATTACCAACAGATTACTGAACAATTAAACTTTTTGCACAAGGATCAGATAAGAATGTTTAAAAGGAACTACTCAACTAAAAATAGAAAATTTGACCATAAATATGCCAAATGTAAAACTAAGCAATGATGTTAAAGGGAGTTAAGTGGATTGTCCGGCACATAAAACTGGTCACACACCTGGCTGTGTTACACCTGAAAGAGTTTGTTCTGAAGGAGTTGTTTCTGGAAAATGTTTCTCCTTCTCAAAAAAAATTAATGAAACACCTAAGCTAATAACAAACCAACTAACTAGTTAACAACAGTATTACCACTGTGCTAATGAGAAATGTGTAGTTGAACATCTAAAGCTGCATTGTATCGCCACGGCTGCTTGTCACCAACTGCATAGTCCTTCACCGATGACAGACGTTTGCGATTTGGATTCAGGCAAAGTGGTTGCTAGTGCATTCTCTTACATTGGCACTAGTTCCCCCCCAAAAAACCCACAACCCCACATCATCCTCCTTATAATCCTTTTCTCCTCCCCTATGTGCCCATGTCACCCATATTATTACCTTCTTTTTTGCAGTCTCTCCCTCTCTCTCTCTTTTCGATATGTCTCACAAGGACATGAAAAAATGCAGATACAGGCGTATGACTTTGACCTACAGCATAATACTTCCTCTCGCTTCCTCACTGTGCAATAGTCAGCAAACACATACACACATACGGCACATATGAGCTCTGCAAAGGGGAAGACTGATCTCAAGGACTGTCAGGGCCTCATCAGTTCTTAAGATGAGGCCTTTCAGCTTGTTCTTATCCTCTCCTGCCCTGCTACAAAATGTCAGGTAATTTACCTCCAAGGAGAGAAAAGGTATTGTGCAGAAGGAGCCCCTGGATAAATAACTCAGGGTGATATTACCATGAGGCTAATCGAGCGAGCGGCGCAGTCATGTAACATTCAGGCAGGTCCTGCTAAAGAGTTAATTTCAGCCGTAGAGGTCAGCGGGGTTAATCAGAGTTGTGCATTTATCCCAGGGTGAATTAGAATGCTGTTTAATACCTACCAGCTACTCGGCTGTGGTTGGAATTAAAACACTCCTTCAGAACAGCATGCTTAGCTAAATGATCCTGTCTTGAATCATCAAAATAAAACTCTGTCCTAGATTTCTGTACGGGAAGTCGAGCCAAAGCAAATTCCGTGTGGGTGTGTGTGCCTGTGCATGTGCTTGCATTTAAAGAGTGTATTAATGTGTGTATTTTTTGTGTATCTGAAAAGTATCACTCAGAAAGACGTGACATGGATTTTTTTTCCCTCTGGAGAAGTTTTAAAGAGACATGATTAAAATAAATTACATAAATTTTGTAATAATACTTTCTCCAAAAAGTTTGTTCCTCTGCACCCTCATTTGCACTTTGGCATCATTTTTAAGGATGTATTATCGTTTTTTCTTTACTTGGGATGATAAACTTTTCGATTTCCACAAAATATTAACATGTTACACCATCTGCCATTACTGTAAGAACAATGATTTCCTCTGATTTATGTCCTGAAGCAATAATTTTGATACTAAAAGAAAATGAAAGTACCCTTTAATGTGTAAAGGTTGCTGTGCGGCTAAACCCACTGAGAATCAACCTCCTTGTCTGCTGCAATAAAAAGCTCTTTTTCAATATGAATGCATCAGTTGGGTTAACTATTAAAATGTGGTCAGGCTCTTGTATATAAAACCGTGGGTAGTTGTGTACTTCATATCAGCAAAGATGATTCTGTAGTGCACTTCTTGCCCAGTCAAAGCAGCAGAGAGATATGATATATGTAATAAATATGTGATAAAACAACATTGAATTAGAAAGATCTGAGATCTAAGAATAACATGTCCATGTTTCTTTTTTTTTCTTTTCTATTTTTTCTTTTTTTTTTCTTTGCTATGCAAAACTGCAGATCTTTGCTGTCATCTGAGAGCTTAATAAAGTGATCTAAATTGACGTGTCATGTCTATACTTCAGTCTTAGTATATCAGTCTCAACATGGAACAGGGATGTTATGCAATCACTGTCTTTGATATTACACAACTTAATGAGCAATGTTGAGAAAAAAAAAATGTGTGTTGAATTTTGTTATGCAGTAACTAAACACTTATTTTTAGGATCCGGGTGTCCGGTGGGAGTGCGACTCAAAGCAAATCCATTTCTCCCCTACTGTGATACAGTACAGGCTGAAAAAAAATGTATAGTGTTTTCTCTTCCTTCAGTTTGCCTTGCAGTACCGTAAGACATTTCAAGCATGTCCCAATGGGAGGAATAACCCTAACCCCTGCAGTGTTAGAGCCATACGCAATTCAGTGAGCTGCATGATCCTGTGCTATAAAGAATAAACCCCAAGAGCTATTTTAGCTTTTGGAAAACTTTGTTTTTGTTTTTTCATTAATTTTTCGCATACAAAAACATGCAATGCAAGATGTCTTGTGGTACACATATTATCTCCTATCTACCATGATGCTGTGAAATTTGGTTGTTTTGTATTGTCAAAGTGGACCGCTGAAATCCACAACACTTCTTGTGAGAGTGAAGATTTTCCACTCTAGATTCAGTCAATCCAGTCTAAAAGAGAAAGACTCATCAATTTAGACCTTTGAGTCATACCTTTGAGCTATTTTTTTAGGTCATCTGTCAGTGAAATAACTTATTTTTACTCCTGCAGCATCAAACCGTAAACAAATTTATCTCATGGAACTTAATATACAGGCCCACATGAGACTGTGCTCGCTGTAACATTACTTACAGAAACAAAATATCCACAATGAGCAAGCACTTTGCTCATTGTGTCAGAGTTTACAGTGTGAGAGGAAAATGTCTTTTTATACCCCTTTTCCAACAGTGCTAGTTTGGTGCTAGTTCCCGACCAGTGCCTGAAGTAGCAGTTTTTTCTGTTTCCACTGACAAAGCACCAGCTCCAGGTCTTTTCAGGGACAGAACTAAGCACCAACAACATCAACGACTGAAGGTGGGGTTACTGTGACCAACAATCAATGTGAAAAATTGATTTCATTCATGACAAAAAAGCTGCTGAGTGAGTGGTCTGTTGTGTTCCGTCATTGAAACTTGAAATGGAGGCGAAATTGATGCAGCAATGCATTGCCACCAATTGCATACCATGGAGCACTGTGACTGATAAAAAGAAAACAATTGAAGTGTGGTACAATTTACTTAATGCTGAGTTGTGTATCTAATTCCAGATGTCTGTGCATGAGTTTTGATGTAGAAATGAAAATGAAAAGAAAGATAATCTAAAAATACCCCTAAAATTCAACTTAAAAAAAAAATCAAATAAAGTTTCTTTTTCCATTGTAACCTGTTGTTGCCTTAAACCATGACAAGCAAAAGAAAGTTTTAAGTTGTGTGTTAGTGGGAAGTTCAACTTTGTGCGTTCGGGTGTCATGTAAGGCTGCATAAAGAACCTATCAGATAGTTCACATCATTAAAGATGTTTCAAAGAATGCTGGGAAAGGGAGCAGTGAGCTTGCCTTCAACACATTGCATCATCTCATGGAAATTCATATAGCCCAAGAAGAAAAAGACTCTACTTAGCCCCTCAAATTGAACTCTGCTTTCTGCCTCTAAAACTTATCTTTTTCAAATAATTGACACATGAGTGATTCTTCTCAGGATGTATGATATGGATCATTGTAAGACTACAGTGATAACCAGTAATAATCTGCTCCTCATGGCCAATACTAATTTGCTCAGAAAGATTTTTTTTTCCATTTCATTTATTCATCAACTTATTTGACCAACTTTCTCAGAAAATGTAAACACATACTCTTTTAACTGCATGCATACTAAATACATATTTAAATCTATTTCAGTAAATGAATAATACAATCCAATTAGAAAAATTGTAAATTGACTGAATGTACTAAATAACCACAAAATCAATGCCTTTTCACTCTTATCATGCTTAAAATATTTAATTTTAAATTAAATATCCAGCAACTGTTTCAATTTGTCGTTTAGGTCTTTTGATACCCGTTGTGACCTCCCTCACAGCACCCAGCAGAACCAGCTGATTATTAACCACCTCAAAAAATCTGATTGATTTGCACTCGTTTATCACAAAAAAGCCAATTGCAAATATCAACAATTATTAGTAAATGAATTACCTTTTGATGATGGTTGAACATCATCACTTTCACCCTTATTTCAGGAGCAGATTCCTGAGGTGTCTCCAATAATCACAGAAATTCTTTTGTCTTTTATCTAGAGCTGACGGATCAGGTCCTTTTCCTCTTCCAGTTTCCTTCCTTTTTCTGTTCTGCCAGTCTTTTAATTATTATTAATATTTATTTCTTTATTTATTTTTGCATCCATTTTATTATCAAACCATTTTTCCTCAACAGGAGCCATGATGCGAATCTCAGGGGACACAGTATTAACAGCCTCAGAAATTGAAACCCAACCCAGGCTTCTTCTTCTTCTTCATCTTTTTCCTGCTGATACGCTCCACAAAAATGTTGGTTTTCTTGACTCAACCTCTGCAACAATCACCTCTATTTCTGCTGAGGCGTGGGCATGCGCCTGTCAATACAGAATTATTCTGTTTGCATATTCTGATTGCAAGGTGGTCAGAACAAATTTGGCTGGTACACACGTCATGTATCCAACATAATGTTGTAAGTACATTTCTACACATTTATTAGTGAATGAGGCCTAATGTATTTCCATGTACAATCAAACTCAGTATCTCCACTGGACCAACATGAGAAGTCCATATGTCAGAGGTAAAACAAAACACTAACATCTTCATTGATAAGACTGTGAATATGTAAATATATGAAAATATTATATGTATAAAAATAATTATTACTGTTTTGTCCTGATACTATTTTGACCAGTATGTTGTGCAAACCTAGTTTACCACCATGTTCTAAATTCATAAACATCACTGCATTACTGTTCCCAGGCTGATCATCTCAGACTTATCCTTCCAGAATCTCTTTCCTTTTTGGGAATAAGCACCAAATCTACCAACAACCCTCTTTTCCTTTTCAGGACTTCATCCCCAATTCACATGCTTCCATTGTGACTCCATGACTCCTTTCCTCTCCATATCTCTCTGCTCTCTTTCAGTATCCATAAGTCTCTCTGTAGAATTCCCTGCATCAGCTGAATGTCAGGCTGATTAATCACTTGATTACTCTTGGCCAATCGTCACATTGATTAACTTTGTCACATGATGGCTTTCTGGTTGACTTCATGGAGAGCTGAGGACTTGCTTTTTGCACACTACTGATGAGAACCAAGCCATGCCTTCAGGGAATAAACTGTGCATCCAAATGCCAGGCTGTGCCATAGAGAGTCATCCAAGTCTGAGACGTCTTGAAGATAACACACACCACTGAGCGTCAAAGAACATTGAGATCCTCGTCACCATGATGGAAAGAGATAAAGCCTTCTGTTCTGAGAAAATCCCCTTTGGGTTGTTAGGAGAGGATATAGTGAAATAAAACATCTAAAAGCCAGAGACATTTTGGAACTGGGTCTTTTGCTTGCCCCCTTTGAACCTGCCTGTTTCAAGTATAAGAAAGGAGAGTGATGCAACATATATATATATATATATATATATATATATATATATATATATATATATATATATAGTATCTCACTTCTGCTTGGAGCAATGCATTTCAATCACAGGTTTCTTTAGTAAAATCTCTTGGGTTACATTCACTACCACACCCAAGAGGCGTTCAAGGACCTTGGTTGCCTTATATCACTGTCTCACTCAACCTTACCGTAACTTCACTGTAATGCTTCAAACAGCGCTTAGTATTGAATGACAACACACACACACATGCACACACACACACCTATAAACATACACATACACTACAAGTAGTAAACCAACAGGTCTATCTCCAGCTCTGTAGGTGGCATGTGCTGAAGAAGGTGATCATAAGTGAAACGAAACAGAAAAATGGTGAGCCAATGTCTACCTTTGCTTCTATAGGAGAACGGTCTATGCTTCAAGGTATCCTTACTTATTTTAGAACCAATGGGTTTCAAAACGCCCAGACTGAAAACAGCCAAATGGAAGTCAAGATAAGTAAAGGAACAGAAAGGATAGGAGTGCAGTTTAACTGAGCCTGCACAGTCACAAGCTGTGATTAAACACTCAGGAGGTGGAGAGCGTAGAGAGCTTAAATAGCTGTTACTTACGTACTTGAAAAAGTGAATGTACTTAAGTGAAGCTTCTATAAAAAAAAAAGCACAAGCAGCATGTGCTATTAGCTAACTCACTAAGTGCATCAGAGCGTTTGTACTCTTATCAATGGAAATATGGGATGAACTCTGAAAGGTTTCTGTTCTGGAGTAATTTTGCCAACTTTTCTTGGGTGATCTTAGCATCCTTAGCGTGGAAATGCCCCCTGTCAGCTACAAGGTTGATAAGAGAAGTCAGAGCTGTCTGAGCAAGCTAGCAAAAAACTAGCGCCTGGCTCCGTTTCACTGCATCAAAGCCAGCAGATGGGTGCGTGCAAGAGCTCCTTTTCCTTTAGCTGTGGGCTGCTGCTGCTGCTGCACAACAACGACTGTGCACGCCTGTGCATGAGTGCGCCCAGGGAAAGGGTAATGAGGACCGCTGGGGCTCGTTTAAACAACCAGGGTTCACTAGCGGAGAAGCGAGCTAGAGCTTCAACACTCCCTGGAGCTGGAGGGGGGGAAGGGGGGGGGCAGAGCGGCTCCAGTGCTTCCCTGTCTTATAATCTCCAGCCGATGTTGGAACAGGACTCTGCCACATGCTTCCAAACTCACACTGTGACCCCCTAAGGCTGTGCGGTCCCCTATCCTTAGAAGCTCAAGGAGTGGAGATGCACTACTGTGTGGGTGTTAGCAGGAGAAAATCCTTATACTCCAAAGTTTCTGTCCACCTCCACATTTTGCCATTTGGGTCTATATCTTTTTTTTTTTCTTTTAAGCATAAACAGTCTAAAAGAAGCTGTTGCAGTGTGTCACAAGTACAAATCAAGAAGGTTTATTCTGATATGAATGCCCTTTTAAGCAGAAACTGCTGGATGCTCACACCTGAGGAAAGCCAAAAGTTTTCTTGGTTGGGAGATTTTGCTCAACGTAAACACAAGAGCACAGTTACACATAAAATCACACAGACACACGCACACAGTCGCCTCATCACCTAACATTGATTTCCCGCTGGCCAACCAACTGCTTAGCCATCTTTGTGGTGACAGGTTGACCCATGAGGCCAGTTAGATGCTAACACGCACACACACACATACACAGACACATAAGCACACACTGGGAGCCATCCTACAGCCTTTAGGGAACTCCCCGAAGCATTTATTGACCGCAGAGAGAAAGTGGCTATTAATCTGACAAAGGCTTAAAAGCCTGTCACCGTCTGTGTGGGAGCGCTTGCATGACATGTGAGTTCATGCATGCAGGTGTTTGCTGGCTGCAATTTCAAACCTTTACAGAAATAATGTTGTAGATACACATGCATGTTTTTTTTTTTTCTTTATACATTTTTATGCATAAATTAGCACCCAATTAGGACAAAAATCCAGCTGGAGGAATGAGAAAGTCCCTCTTGCACATTATGCAGTTAATCGCGGTGTCAAAGGTCTGTTGTTCAGCCTCGTGACACCTTTTAAAAAGGCAAGGTGAGCCTGTCTAACCTTCCATTCTGGCAAATTACCGTCATACTTTTACCTCTGCCAGTTCAACAGCCCAGAGGCAAAGTTATGGGTTTGACAGAGCAACAGGATAATGAGAGAGAGGACTGAGAAACGGAGGGAGAGAAACAGAGAATGGACACAAATGACTCATAAAACGCCTGTGTTCGCACACGCATGTCTCCATCTATCAATTAAAGCTCTAAGATCCCTTACTATTTCATCCTAGCAACAAAGAAGCATCTTACTTGTTGAGTGTTAGGAATCCAGGCTGCGGGAACAGCGGGGTGCTATGAGGTCAGTGATTGTAAGCGAGAAAAAAGATCTGTCTTATGTCACTGCTTTTCTCTGCCAAGTACATCAACTAAGAGGAATTTGTCTCCGGAGTCTTGTTATCACCAACTCAATGTTAGAGGCCATATGCTCTGAAGTGTCACAACAACAGAGCAACACACACACAAACTCAGATCAATCTGTGTTTGTGATCTTTATTTATGCATTATTTTTTTTTTTGCTAGCATGAAAATCAGGTCCACATGTGCAGCTGTTGCACGTGTGCTGAAGTTAGTGTCCTCTTTATGTATGCGTGCACGCCTGCTTCTGGAAGTGTGCGTGCCTTTGGTGTGTCCTTTGTGAATGATGGCTTTGCTAAAGTGCTGTGAAGAGAAACATTGCTTTGCTACGCCTTTGATTCATTGCTGGTGTGGGAAAAATTTGCATAGCAGGCAGACTCAGGGCAGATCTGGGCTCTCGTTAGCCGGGTGGCTAGATACTTCATCATTATCATCAGGCTGTGTGCTTTGGTTTCGGCCTCTCTGCACTTGCTCATAATCTTCAAGCAGGGCTTTGCAGAGCAAAAAAAAAAAAAAGAGAAAACAATGTAAAGTCTGTAGAATTAGAAGGCTTGGCCTTGAGGCAATGCAGCGTAGGTTTAACGACACTAGCGGCTATCTCTGTATGTTATCGCCACACATCAGTGTTTGTTTGCTGATTTGTAGTCACTGGCATGGAAGGTTCTATCCAACAAATTGTTCTTCTGTCTACAGGTACACCAGATTTTTTCTCTCTCTCCTGTTATTTTTCGACGTCTCTCACCCTGACAGGCTTGCTGCAGCGCTTTCGGGGACAGTGCTTGTTATAGAGGACATGCTGACGAGTGTCGATCGATAGTGACTCCCAAACCGCAGCATCCGTCTGGGCACTTTCGGAGTGTATGTGTGTGTGTGTGTGTGTGTATGGGCATCTGTCTGTGCATATCCGTTGGTGTATAAGCAAGATGTTTGGCACTCAGAGGAGACGCATGCAGGTGCTGCTGTCATTCAATTCATTTTGCCCTTGAGGCTGTCAGCTCTCTGTACACTGGTGTGTGTTTGCGTGTGCACTTGTGTGAGTGTGTGCTTGATGGATTTAGCTATCAGTTTATGGGGGGATTATATGGGCAGCTTCCACAGCTATTTTTCTCCATGAATATTTTACCCCATCATATAAACAAACCACAATTTCAAGGCAGCTGTGCACATGGGGCAGACAGAGGTGGCGAGGAGAAGCCGTGGCCCTGTTCCAAGTGTGTTCCCATCAACTGAAATTATGGGTCAGGATTAGAGTGGGTTGGCACACATGCAGATGCTCTTATTGGAGGACTTTAACTGAATTTGCACTCAGAAATATATCCATCCAGTTCCACTTGACTACATGTGAGTGAGGTATGTCTGCAGTGGAATAAAAGTACTTGCAGCAGGGTGCAAAAGAAAAGGAAAACGAGACTGAGATGGAGACTATGAGTGTTTCTTCTTCCCTGAGTCTTAAATCCGCCATGGGTAACTGCTGTAGTGTGACAGTAGGCTTATAACAGCCAGTGTGTCGATAAATCCCAGGCGCATTTATTTCCTGCAAGACCAAGGAAGCATACCCCGCTTTATGTCCCCTGCAGAACAAGAAGGCAAGGTGATCTTTTTTTTCTCCCCTACTCACTTATTTGTCCTGTTATTTATATATTAACGGGTTCACATGCATCACAAACTTTTATGGTATTCGTAGTCCGTGTCTAGATAGAGTACACACATTATACATGATTTGTTTGTGGATTTTTTTAACTGTGCTCACTTTCTGAATGTATCTGCCCTCGTTCAGCATTTAATAGATGATCGTCCTCTTCATTTGCATAATGGTGTGCATGACGTCTCAATGAAACATTAGGGAGAAACGCTGGTGATTGTGTTCAATCCTTCAAACATCACATTAGAGATAAAGATCATTCCCCCACTCCCGTAAAAAAAAAAAAAAAGAAAAAAAAGCCAATGGGATCATTATTTAAAGTTGCACAGACAATTAAGCAAAACATGTTTATTTGAAGTTAGAGAAATGCTCTGAATCACCACATCCTCAATGAAGGGGAATTCTGTAACTAGCGGTTTGCTGATGACAGTAGACCTTGATACATTTCTTCCATTTGCTCCCATACACAATATATGGACCAGGGGTCTGCTATCTGTCCATTAATTATTGAAATAAAGAATTTTTATTTTCAGTAAAAAGGCTATTGATGATTAAAGACAGTGACACTAAATAAAATCATGATTTAATTGTTTGTTGAACTAAATATGCATCACATTTTTCAACACAGCCTGCCACCTCTCTACTTTACCTCTCATACCATCATCAGCCCACCGACGTTACTTGCACCTGTGGCCACCCTCAAGTTTTGCACATATTACAGATCATCAGCCCACCTCTTCTTTGGCGGAAGACTACCAAAAGACTCTACAGTTATATCGCCACCTACAGGCCTGACATGCATACTACAGCATTTTCGGGCCATCGGCATTTATGTGTAAACTCAGATTTTTTCCCCTGCGTTTTTTGAGTGAAATGCCGTGATGCGTTGTCGTATAAATGGGGCCTTAGCCATAGGTCAGTTTTGAGTTCATCACTAATGTTACAGACTTTTTATCAATTCAAATCAAGTGTTTCACACAGTTGAGAAAAAAAAATCTAATAGCAACCTGCTCACTGAACTTTTCCTGCTTATTAAAAAACACCACTCAGTGAGGATATCAATATGACACAGAAATAATTGTACTGATTTAGACGTTTAGAGTGTTACCACCAAAAATGAACCATTTGGAGTTTGATCATTTGGAGCAGACTTTTGAAAATCTTAAACTAGCAGTTGTGCCTCTCATTAAACTAGTATTTCCAGCCAGGTAAGCAGATTTACAAAATATTGATTGGTTTTCAGTCTCATCAGTGTCATAGTCTCATGACATTTTCTTTTCTGAATGATTAGATAAACACACAAAGTTCATTTAATGCTTACTGCATGTGTCATCATCACCTCATTGATTTTTTTCGTCATAGCGCATGTCCTTTTTTTGCCACAAACTCTCAGACCAAGTGTAGTGGAATACTATTATGTCAGTTACACTGCTGTACAGAAGAGCAGACCCTATGATGCAGTGATTGACCACTCAGACTCTGGTATTACAGCAGCCATGTAAAGACACACATGTACTAAACATAATAAACAGTGACACACAAATAAATACACAGCATCCAGGACACTTGAAAGTACAACTTGAAAGCACTTCTGGAATGACCACACCCTGTCATCCATTTCTGAGTTCCCTTTACACACACAAAATTCTGTAGTTGACCATGGCATCTCCCCCATAGCTCCATTAGACTCCCATCCAGATAATATCATCTTCACTCAGCATGCATAGAAGAGATCAGGGATGGAAGGAGGGAGGGAGGGAGGGATTCACTGTGCCGCTGGAGTCTGTCTGAGGGGGAGACTTATCTCAGAAGCAAACAGCCATGGATGAGTGGAACAGAATGACGGATGGCAGAGGTATAGTACACACATAAACACACACACACACAGAAAGAGAGAGAGAGAGAGAAGCGGACGCAGAAAGCTTCCCATGTGTTTTTGCTAAACTCGAGGGGCAAGATTTCCATGTCTTGTAATGATTTCTAAATAGGGCCTCGTTGCCCAGGGATATATCTAATTGCCACACACCGGCTGGTGATGCTAATGTGCGCTGACAAAAAGAGTTAGAGAGGCAGAGAGAGGGAGGGAGGGAGAGAGAGAGAGGCTAGTCACACTTGTTTTGAAGTTACTTTGACTCAGCAAGGGCATGAAAGACTGTCAGAGAGTGGTCAGGGTAACACATTCATTTGTCTCATCATGTTTTTTAATGGGGTCTCCATGGGGTTGTGTTTTTGTATCCTCTGTTGTCACATGTCTGCTTGCTTGCCCACATCACCCTCACACGTGTCCACCTCCATGCCAAGGTATTGTCTTCATCTTGCAGCATGTGGCCAGAATCCCTCACAGTGACCATTATGCCTCCATCTCCTTCTACAAAATCTTGTTTGTGTGTGTTGTTCATTTATGTGTTTCTATGTGTGGTTTCATTGAGTGTCATCACTACCTGGTGAGACCCTGCCCCAAGAGCAGGGCAAGAGAATTTATACCTCCTTTCCCCATCATTTTACACTCTGGATCAGGGGTCTGAAACTCAACTTACCAAGGGGCCGCTGCTTTCTGCTGGAGGTAGTGTCTGGGTGAGGCTGGGCCGCATCAAGTGTTCCACAAAAAAAAAAAGGGCTTCACGTATTCAAAAAAATACCACTAGGTGACAGGATATATTTTCCCTCCACTCGGTGACCCAAACATGTAACAAGTGACCAATTGCTAACTAGACAATTTCCACGGAAATCGTGAGAGGGGCTCGGGACGCATGCCGACTGGCATACATACTCTTCTTGATATACTTTCTAATGTGTCCTCTCCCTAACTGTTGTGGGAACATTAAAGCTACTCATGGGCTATAGGTGTGTTTGGTGAGATTGATGTGTGGTTACACATCCACACATGTGGTTTGTAGTTTAACTGAGGTCATATTTAACTCATTCACACAAATGCCCACTTTGTGCCCACTGTCACATATAATTTTTACACTCTGGAAACACACAAACAGATATATGCATGCTTAGATGTGGTGGGGGTTTTGTCTGAACTGAGGTCCCTCAATCACGATCATAAATGCACACACCAAACACATAGGCGCGCTCCGCGCGCCATTTCAAAATGAAGAACCCCTCTGTGAGATGATTTGAATGGTGTAACATTGATTAACAAAAATACACACACAAACACAAAGAGTCATGCACGCTACACGTGCTTAAATGTGGTGGGTGTTTTGTGTAAACTGAGGTCCCTTAATCACAATCATAAACACAGACACGTACACATAGGTGCTCTTCGCTTTCCTTTTCAGAGACAAGAATCCCCCTGTGAATGGCCTTCAATGATAAAACTTTGTTCAAAGAAAAACAGACACACACCTACATACACACACACACACACACACACACACACACACACACACACACACACACACACACACATGCTCAGCCAAACACGCACACACACACACACACACACACACACACACACACACACACACACACACTCTAACACACACACAAAGACATGAGCATTACGCGCTAGAATGTGAGGGTGTTTTGTGTGAACTGAGGTACTTTAAACATCATCGATACAGTCACACACACATACACGTTTGCGTGCTTTACATGCCCCTTCAAGGACAAGAAAACCTCTGTTTAAGCTTTCATTGATAATATATTGTTTGATTTGAGTTATTTCATTCAAAAGGAATCCTCACTCTCTCCGTGTGTGTGTGTGTACTTGTTTTGATAATATAGCCAGGATCTCCCAGAATGCCCCAGAATGTCCTTATGAGTCATCATTCATGAAGAGCTGCATGGTTTCCCTCTTCCGTCAGTCCTGCTGTGACTGACTGATGATGTCACGCACTCTGAGAGCTGAGTTTTAGTGAAAAAACTCAAAACTTTGTGTTGCTTTACCTTTGTTTTCTCAAAAACTGTTGAAGATAGCAGAATGCCCCTAGAAATTTAAGCTGTGGACAGATGTGTCAACATTTTGAAGCAAGAATGATGTCTCTAGCTGAAAGTATGGCGAGGCAGGAGCAGTGGGAAAAAGTGTGTTTTTTTGGTGTTCTCGGGAAGCGTCCCTATTCATTGTCTATAGGACTTTTTCGTCGTTTTTTCTGGGGTTTTTGTCGGCAAAAAAACACTGAAATTCTTAGAAAAGTCATAGCACGCCATTCTGGACCGAGCCGCACGTTTTGATATATAATTTGTTGGGGTTTTCTTAAAGCTCTGGGAGGAGAAGCGGTCCAAAGTTTTGTCCTTATGAGTCATCTTTCATGTAGAGCTGCGTGGTTTCCATGACGATTTAACTGAGAGCAGCTGTGGAGATCAAGGGATACCTCTTTGTGACAGCTGTTCTCTGCTGTTTTTTGGGATGAGGCATGTGTCCGAACAAATGCTCGCTGTGGCCAAACCGTTATAGCTATCAGAAAAACGAGCGCACCGTGAAAATCCAGACGGGCGGAGGAATCCGTCAATGTGCAGTTTATATTTGTAGGGTCAAGAATTTGCCCTCACGGCCGAGTTGAAAATGAGTGACCCTTTTCTGAAAAAACCGAGAGATTCATAATGAAAGTAAATACAGAGAGGTGGTCAGGTTTGGCTGACAGTTGGCCCTTTCCTGACTAAGAGCTCCATCCTTTGACTTCAAAGGCTGCTTTGACAGAAGCGCAACGGAAATACCTACGTTTTGATGTAATTTTTATGACCGTGGAGTGAAATTTGTGGTCCCACGAGACATTTGTTTGGGAAATTCCTTGTGTGTCATGAGCTGCAGCTCCCACTCTAACTGATGATGTCACGCACTGTGAGAGCTGAGTTTTAGTGAAAAAACTCAAAACTTTGTGTTGCTTTACCTTTGTTTTCTCAAAAACTATTAAAGACAGCAGAATGCCCCTTGAAACTTAAGCCGTGGAAAGATGTGTCAACGTTTTGAAGCAAGAATGACGTCTCTAGCTGAAAGTATGGCGAGGCAGGAGCCGTGTGAAAAAGTGTGTTTTTTTGGTGTTCTCGGGGAGCCTTCCCATTCATTCTTAATGGGACTGTTTCGTCGGTTTTTCGGGGTTTTTTCGGCCAAAAATTGCCGAAATTCTTAGAAAAGTCATAGCACACCATTCTGGACCGAGCCGCACGTTTTGATATATAATTTGTTGGGGTTTTCTCAAAGCTCTGGGAGGAGAAGCGGTCCAAAATTTTGTCCGGAAGATGAAAAAGAAAAAGAAAAAAGATGCGAACGGAAGAACAATAGTGGCTCGTGGCTTCGCCACGAGCCACTCTCCCCCATAGCTTTGCTATGGGGGAGAGTGGCTCATGCGAAGCCCGAGCCCCTAATTAGGGGCTCGGGCTTCGCATGAGCCCCTCTCCCCCATAGCAAAGCTATGGGGGAGAGGGGCTCGTGGCGAAGCCACGAGCCCCTATTGTTCTTCCGTTGCGCTTCTTTTTTCTTTTTCATCTTCCGTCCAAAATTTCGGACCGCTTCTCCTCCCAGAGCTTTGAGAAAACCCCAACAAATTATATATCAAAACGTGCGGCTCGGTCCAGAATGGCGTGCTATGACTTTTCTAAGAATTTCGGCAATTTTTGGCCGAAAAAACCCAGAAAAACCGAGGAAAAAGTCCCATTAAGAATGAATGGGAAGGCTCCCCGAGAACACCAAAAAAACACACTTTTTCACACGGGTCCTGCCTCGCCATACTTTCACCTAGAGACGTCATTCTTGCTTCAAAACGTTGACACATCTGTCCACGGCTTAAGTTTCAAGGGGCATTCTGCTGTCTTTAATAGTTTTCGAGAAAACAAAGGTAAAGCAACACAAAGTTTTGAGTTTTTTCACTAAAACTCAGCTCTCTGAGTGCGTGACATCACAAGTCAGAGTGGGAGCAGCAGCTCATGACACACAAGGAATTTCCCAAACAAATGTCTCGTGGGGCCACAAATTTCACTCCACGGTCATAAAAATTACATCAAAACGTAGGTATTTCCGTTGCGCTTCTGTCAAAGCAGCCTTTGAAGTCAAAGGATGGAGCTCTTAGTCAGGAAAGGGCCAACTGTCAGCCAAACCTGACCACCTCTCTGTACTTACTTTCATTATGAATCTCTCGGGTTTTTCAGAAAAGGGTCACTCATTTTCAACTCGGCCGTGAGGGCAAATTCTTGACCCTACAAATATAAACTTGACATTGACGGATTCCTCCGACCGTCTGGAGTTTCACGGTGCACTCGTTTTTCTCATAGCTATAACGGTTTGGCCACAGCGAGCATTTGTTCGGACACATGCCTCATCCCAAAAAACGGCAGAGAACAGCTGTCACAAAGAGGTGTCCCTTGATCTCCACAGCTGCTCTCAGTTAAATCGTCATGGAAACCACGCAGCTCTACATGAAAGATGACTCATAAGGACAAAACTTTGGACCGCTTCTCCTCCCAGAACTTTAAGAAAACCCCAACAAATTATATATCAAAACGTGCGGCTCGGTCCAGAATGGCGTGCTATGACTTTTCTAAGAATTTCGGTGTTTTTTGGCCGAAAAAAACCCCTGAAAAACCGACGAAAAAGTCCTATAGACAATGAATAGGGAGGCTTCCCGAGAACACCAAAAAACACACTATTTCCCACTGCTCCTGCCTCGCCATACTTTCAGCTAGAGACATCATTCTTGCTTCAAAATGTTGACACATCTGTCCACAGCTTAAATTTCTAGGGGCATTCTGCTATCTTCAACAGTTTTTGAGAAAACAAAGGTAAAGCAACACAAAGTTTTGAGTTTTTTCACTAAAACTCAGCTCTCAGAGTGCGTGACATCATCAGTCAGTCACAGCAGGACTGACGGAAGAGGGAAACCATGCAGCTCTTCATGAATGATGACTCATAAGGACATTCTGGGGCATTCTGGGAGATCCTGGCTATATTATCAAAACAAGTACACACACACACACGGAGAGAGTGAGGATTCCTTTTGAATGAAATAACTCATATCAAACAATATATTATCAATGAAAGCTTAAACACAGAGGTTTTCTTGTCCTTGAAGGGGCATGTAAAGCACGCAAACGTGTATGTGTGTGTGACTGTATTGATGATGTTTAAAGTACCTCAGTTCACACAAAACACCCTCACATTTAAGCGCGTAATGCTCATGTCTGTGTGTGTGTGTGTGTTTGTGTGTGTGTGTTTGTGTGTGTGTGTGTGTGTGTGTGTGTTTGGGTGAGTGTGTGTGTGTGTGTATGTGTGTGTGTGTGTAGGTGTGTTTGTTTTTCGTTAAACAAAGTTTTATCATTGAAGGCCACTCACAGAGGGCTTGTTGTCTTTGAAAAGAAAAGCAACGTGCGCCTATGTGTAAGTGTGTGTGCGTTTATGATTGTCTACAAGGGACCTCAGTTCACACAAAACACCCCCCACATTTAAGCATGTGTAGTGTGCATGACTCTTTGTGTGTGTGTGTGTGTGTGTGTGTGTGTGTGTGTGTGTGTGTGTGTGTGTATTTCTGTTAATCAATGTTTCACCATTAAAATCAACTCACAGCGGGGATCTTTATTTGAAATGGCGCGCAGACACATTAGAAAGTATATCAAGAAGAGTATGTATACCAGCCGGCATGCGTCCCGAGCCCCTCTCACGATTTCCGTGGAAATTGTCTAGTTCATGTTGTTGTCATGAACCTGAGCTGTGGTAGCCTACAAGTGTTAAAAAATGTAAAACGCCCAGATGCATGTAAGAAAAAACATGAAGGCTGCACTAACACAAAGCTTTGATTTCAGGCAGGGGACCACAAAATATTGTTCTGGGGCTGCAATTGGCCAATGGGCCGCAAATATGAGACCTCTGTTTTAGAATGAATGTGTTACCACCTCATGAAAATACAGTAATAAGAGCAAAACATTTCTTTACCTCATGACTGGAGGTTATTTCATACCAAACTTAAAAATAGCTTATTGTGGCTGCTTGCATGAGTGAGCAAATCCAAAGTTTTTGACGATGAGTTCGAGTATGTAGAACACTATGGGAGTATGTGGGTGTGTGGATAAGCGTGTGTGGGGAGCTTCCCTTTCTGTATTAGGACAAATAGCCCTGTCTATCATGTAAGCCCATGTCTGGCAAACAGATTCCCCTCACGTCAAGCCAGATGAACACAAATGAGTCCCCCAGAGGAGACGTTTCAGGGGGAAAGTGTCCCCATGACACTTATCATGAAGGACATCTGACGGGTGTGGATGACAACCAGAAAGGAGGCATGGTTGCACCTTACGTCAACCTCATGTTTAACCACAGAAATCCCTCAGGACAGCATTAACATACAGGTACTTTGCATTAGATACACAGAAACAGAGCAGGACTGCATTTTTGTCCTCATATTGTAATGTAAAAATGCATTTCCATAACGACAGGCTGTCATTTGTCAAACCTTTCACTGCTTCAAATCAATAAGTCCAGTCTATCTCAGTATGTCTCTCCAGGTGACAATACCATCAACTTACGTGTGCGAATAGATGGAAGCCACCACATACAGCATCCTGAAAATAGCATTAGATAACTGCTGGTTGTCAAAAGCGATGGCGCTTTCAGTATCATTCTAGCTCAGGGATGACAGCTTCCATGTATGCTAAATCACCACACTGTACCAAAAGGTAATTAAACTGCCGCTGTAAATCTTCACTATGACTATGGCAAGTTAGATCATCTTCTCGCATGCTTGTGTGCACACATATGGTCAGGGATGCACACATGCTTTATGGCATGCATGCTAGCACAGACACATCTAAAAAACACCCAGCAGTGTAACTGCTGTGGGCTCAGGTGGCCAGTTGTGTTGTGCTTGGACCACAACGCTACACTTTTTTTTACGCACGATTGCAACATAAGCTCACTTGACTATACTCTAACTTACATGCTATAAACAAAACTTTCTATTTTTTATTTGTTGTCTCATTTCTCATCTAATTTACTGCTGCATAAATGGATTATCAAACCAAACCTTCGCACACTGTCGGAGCGTTTCTTTAATATTTTTATGATTAGCAGTTCTTTGAAGTAAGCTAAATCCTGTTCAAAAGAGGAGTTATTTAATTCTTGGAGATTCCCACAGAAGACATCTGAAACAAGATGAAACAGATCAGTGTGGTAAATCAAAAGCTGGAAGATTTATGAGATTAACTGAGTGACCACGATGAAAGTACAATTATTAAATATTGTGTTTTCTTCTTTCTGGTCTAAGATGCTCTCAATCAAACGTGATGTATCTGCTACAAGACTTTGTATCACCCTGTTACTATTTCTGTAAAATGGATCAGACAACCTGCACTAATCCGCTCTCATAGGTTATGTTTACTGAGAAATATTCTTTGCTAGTGTGTCCCTACTTGATGTATATTTAATAACAGTCAAGTGCAACAGTACACACATAAACCAGGTTAATGAGTACTCCTACGTACATACAAGCCAATCTATTACCAAGAGTTGACATCTTGATGCAAAAAGCAAACAAACAAAAAGTCTACTTAGCACAGCATAATAGAGATGATCAAGAAAGAGAACTGCTAGCTAGCGAGCAAGTAAATTAAACACAAAAAGTATGAAATTTGTGTTTTGTAGATTATTTCTTTGTTGTAACAATGCTTCTTGGCAATAAATCGTATACTGTTGGAAAGCCTGTTTATTTCTCTTTTAAATGGTGCCACATTTTGAAGGAAAATGCCTTTTATTTATTTATTTATTCATGTATTTTTATTTTTTGAGGAGCATCAGATCCGAGTATGTGGATTGTGCCCATGAAAAATTTGTCCAATCTTCTCTGCTATTATAAAACAGGGACAATCAGATTGCCTTATTGTCACTGTCATGAGCTCTACATACTTCTACGTTGATGTGTCCTCCTTGTCCACATTGCCCTGCAATACTGCTCCAAACCACACAAAGGCAGTGTGGTCTGAACGATCTGTTTGGTAACTTATTTTCCAGTCCGTCTGCATTTTCCGCTTGCATTTTTATTGCATCTTTGAGTGTGTTTTATTAAACTGAAGCTGATACATTTGACTGTATAATGTACAGCAGATATTACAAGGAAGAGCGGAGAAGAGACGTCAGAGGAGATGACATGTGCAGAATGTATGACAACACAATTCCTCACAGAGCCTGCAGTCCTTGTCATTTTGACACATAGTTACATTTAAGAGGAGGTGCATGTCAGGCTACTCATGTAGGCTTCTGCCTGAGAAAAGGAAGATGCAGACCTACATATCAGAATCAGAAGTACTTTATTAATTCCAGGGGGAAATTTAGATCATGTAGTACGGCGTCATTTTAGACACAAAAGTATAGCAGTATAGTATAGTACTAGTTTCATGCAGGCAACATTTACAACATCCATTCATGAGCTGAATTGATTGCTGAGTCTTGATTGATGCTACCTCCTAGCCACAGCCCACTTGATGTTCTCACCCACATTTTTCACTGGTTATGTAAAACAAAGGATTTCAAACTGCTGATTCACAAGGCTTTAAACAAGCCTAACCTACAACCCAACCTTCTCTCTCTAAAGGCTCATTGTTGCTCATGTTTATGTCTCCATTGTAAATAAAGCCAAACTTTAAAAGGCACGTATTTTTGTAGGTGGATAAAAACACAATTCAATTATAGATGAACTTGTGTTTTTGTGTCCTCTCAGTATGTGGCCTGAATTCAGTCACAGACTAAAGCACTGCAGGACACAGCTGTCTGCTAGAGCATAGCAGAGGAACAAAGGGATGTTTTGTTTATTCACTTGAAACATCACTCACTTCCCACAAATACCTAAAATGCTTTGCTCTGAGTCGCATGTCAAGGCTTTGTTCCAACAAAATGTCATTGTTGGCACAATAACAACACAGAGGTGGGTTGGGGTATCAGAGTTCAGTGTCGCACAGACATTTTTTTTTTCATATAAAGGCACAATGAATGATATTTACACAAAATGTCAAACCTGTCACTGAGATTTTCACGGACAAAAGTTTGAAGTTGCAAAGTTTCAAAATCATCACGCAACCTTTGGCAGATGTACACACGCAGAAACACACAGACATACAAAACACACATTAAAACACAGGCCTGTAGGGATTGTATCACATGACTGTGGGCACAGCTGCACTCTGGGATGCCTGTCTATTTTCTGCAGTTAATCGATCACATGAAGCCAGTGGAGCTTGACTAGGAGTCAGTGGGCCAGAGAGTGATATAGACTGCACGAATTTCAGTGTGGTGTGTGGTGCAGCAATACATCTCTGTACTCCATTATCATCAAATTGCTCTACGACCACTCCAGAGCTGCATGAGCCTTCTGAGACAGACTGTAGCACTGAGGCTTTTTGTCATCCACACACACACACACGGACACACACACATTCACAAATTCACACCTTCTCACAAGCACATGCACATACACACACACACACATACAGGATACACAGAATCCCCTGTGGTGGGTAGGCACTGTGATGGGGGTCTCTAGAGGTTAGCTAATTTGGCCCACAGGTGCTTTAACCATGTCTCCTTTGCTTTACCTCTTCGTCTCCTCCTCTTCAAATGTCTCTCACAACTTCCGCTCTCGTTCTAAAATATCCTGCTCACAAATCTGCTCTGCCTTCACAGCCGCTCTGCACCGAACATCATACAACTTTCATTAGGTACAGACACAGTGATGGACCGAATTCAGAGCCAACCTTTAGCCCTCATCCCGCCCCTCCTACCAGTGAAATCCCTCTGTGATCTCAAAAGGGTTTGCAGTTGAGGAATAGTTTTTTATATCCTGTATGCGCATATATATATATATATATATATATATATATATATATATATATATATATATATATATATATATATATGTTGCTTCTTGAAGGTTTGTGAACCACTTGAACAGTTTAGATGTTTCTGTTGTTTTGCCATGATTTTCTTGTTCTATCATCACTAGTTTTTATAAATCAAATGTCAGATTTGTTTATCAATTGTATATACTTTTTCTAAAGGGACTTGTATACATACCCCAAAAACTATAAACATAAAGTGTAGAATTGGTGTTGATGCAAAAGTAAGTGACCCCCCCAGCTACACTGGTAGTCATGCAGGTAAAGGACTCAGGTGAAACACATTTGGGTGCTTATTTAATCAGTTAAGCAGACCAATGGCATAAGACATCCTTGGGAAAGGGTCTGGCCAGCACTAATTAAAAGAGAGAGGAAACCAGCCAAACCATTTTTGGTCCATACGGATCAACAATGCCAAGAGGGAAGGAGATAGCCAGTGACATAAGGAAGAGGGTAGTAACAAGACCGTTTCCAAAAGATTCCAGCTCCATCCACCCACTGTAAGACAAATCATCTACAAATGGAAGGCCTTCAACATCACAGCAACTCTGCCTAGAAGTGGACGCCCATCAAAAATATCACCCAGAAGCACCACCAAAATAATAAATCAGGTAGAAGCCAACCCACGTAACGCCTCCAGAGAGCTGCAGACCTTCTTAGTAACATCTAGGACAAATGTGCTTGTGTCCACAATCAGAAGAAAACTGAATATGCTCCATGGCATTCATGGGGGGGTTGCCAGAGGGAAGCCTCTGCTCTCAAAAGAGAACAAACCTGCTCCTTTCAGCTTTGCCAGAGAGCACTTGGACTAACCTGAGGCCTTCTGGAAGTCCATCCTCTGGACAGATGAGTCCAAAGTAGACTTATTTGGTGACAATCAAAACCACCATGTTTGGAGAAAAGCCAACACTGCAGTTCAAGAGAAGAACCTCCTCCCAACAGTGAAGCATGGGGTTGGAAATGTAAAGGTCTGGGGCTGCTTTTCTTCTTCTGGACCAGGACTTTTTTTTAAATTCAGAGGTATCACTCACTGCGTTTCTTGAAAACATGATTCAAATCTTGATGCACTTTGTCTGATCAGCACTGACGGTAACTAGATACAATCTCAAAACAGGAAGTTTTAGTAATGGCACAATTATAACAAAGACTTCCAGTGACGCACTTTAAAGTTTCTGGAAGGATTTTTAAACTGGAAACCAAACAAACCAACATTAACACTACCGTTACTTTTAAATACCCAACTTTGTCGTGATCCGGTTACCTTTTCTCTGTGAAGCGTTTTTTTCACCCCTCTCTTTCAGAATTCTGGGCGGTTACCTCACCTGCTCTGGCTTTCTCTCCTACTCTGGCTGCTCCTGTACCCACCTGTGTCTCATCACTGCAATCAAGACCTGCACTTAAGCGCTGCTGCATGAGAGAACCGTTGCCAGAGTATTCTTGCTGTCATAGTGGTACTTCAGCCGTCTCCTTGAGATATTTGAGTGTTATTAAGTTTTCTAGATTATTCCTCATTTTACCCTGCCTCTAGCTGCTGCTTTCTTCCTCTTTTTTGGTGCCTCCTTGAACCTCCTGCCTCGTCACCCAGACCCTGCCAAGCTGCTACACTCTCACTAAGGATTCACTCTCGCCTTCACCTGCTTCATCGTTGTTCCCTTCAGAGCTTTTTGGACACCTGCTTTACTGACTCCATGATGTGAACTAAAACTATTCTAACCTGCTTCCTCTGCTTTAGGGTGTGCGATTGGGTATGAGCGTTATCAACTGGGTTTAAACACACATAATGTACAAAAGAAAATAAGACCATCAGTATAAGGACAAATTCTTTCAGAAAGCTAAAATTAAAGTTGGGAACTTCCGCCAGTGGTAGATATCAGAAGAAGTAATTAACTGAATACTACTGCATCCATAATCTTAGGGAAAGATTAACAAAGACAGATATTCTAGCTAGAGGGTGCGCTTTAATCAAAATATCCTTACAGTAGCTTTAAAAGAGTCTGAAATACCTAAAAATGTTGTAGAATTTTTGTAAATGTTTCCCCAATTTTCCTCAAAAATAATGTTTGTACATGAAATAAAATGCACATTGTAGGTACATTAAGACAGACTAAAACTTTCGCATGTGGCACAGAAGGATACAAAGAGGAATTTTATCTGCAAATGTATAACAATTCATAAGAGAAACCTTTTCTATAGTGAAACGTTGCCACTCAATGATACAGTGGGTTAAATAGGTCTATCTACTGGAAGGTACATACTTTCAAATTTCCTATATTTTTGATTTATAACATTCATAATAGCATCAGCAGGGATTTGGTCCTGTGTTTCAGCAATTTTGAAATACAGCCAGGGCGAGTCAGTCCACTGTACACCAATCCATAGTTATCCACTGAGATCTGTTGAGAAAACGGGAATGGATATAGATGACAAGGTGTTAATGTCTCTGAATGTGTGTGTGTGTCGGGCCTTTGCTGGAGCATAAAGGGGCTCAGTGCTCTCACAGAGAGCCATAGCTCATGAGCACAGAATACTAATCCTGTTGCCACAGTCACCCTGAGCAGACAGTCCTTCACACACACACACTCACACACTCACACACAGATAGGCGGCTTTGCTTCATTCATTTTCAGGAAAAAATCACAGCGACTGTGTTGCACAGCATGCAATTACTCTTTGTCGTACACGGTGGCATATGTGCATTCTTCACAGCGTGGATGTGGTGTGTGTGTGTGTGTAGTAAGAAGTTAAAGGTTATTAAAACACCTGTATGTGCTGTATGGCAGCACGGTGCGAAAATAAACACCTCCCTCATTCAAGCACACACACAAAAACACACACTTCTCTCTGCTCTAATTACCAGGAAGCAGATAATATTCCATGAGGACAGGATAAGCTCTCTCTCTCCCTCTCTCTGTATATGTGTGTGTGCGTGTGTGTGTGTGTGTGTGTGCGCATTAGTGTGTTTCTAAGTGATGGACCACTGGCTCCTTCTCAATGCGGGGTGATCTGGTCCCAGGAGTCCAGTCCAAATCCCTGTCCTCTCCTTTGCTTCTCCTCTCTGTCTTTGTCTCTCTCCCTTTCCTTTCACACATATAGCACAGTTCACACATGGATATGAGCGTGTGTGAGTGTTAGAGTGTATGTGTGTGTGCAGGGATTAAACCTCTGGGAGGTTTGAATGCCGAGGGACTGAGGCAGGTGTCTGGCTACAAAACCTGCTTGTTGGACAATTTAATAATGGACCAATTCTTAAAGGTAGACAGAACCAGGAAGACGTGAAAATGTGATTAAGATGACTTTATTTTAATCTTCAGACTTGCCCTACAGTAAATTATCTCTGTAAACTCAATTACATTCTTGCCTATATGACATACTGCGTTACCAGTCAGTTTTCACATGATATTATATAAATGCGTTGATGCCGTGTTCACATTAAATAGAAGCGAAGTGTTTTATTATGTAGATTGGACTTAAGATTTATTAACAGAAACTGGTGCTTGACTATTTTAAATAATTAAAACAATTACTGGCTGATGAATTTTCCTCCTCGCTTAATGTATGTAATAGAAAAATGTCACAGAAAGAGGAAGAGTTACTGCAGTTCAAAAATCCTGGACTCTCTTTTAGACTGCTGCTCCCGAAACACTTAAAACATTACAGCCGTGACCTGAATGTGTTGTGACAGAGCAGAGCCGGATTGCACTTGGGTGGTGGAGACATCGGATGTTGCTTTGAAATGAACTCTTCAGTTTCCCTTAGGCTTTAGCCTTTAAAAAAAATACATATGTGCTTGTGCTCTTATGCCACATTACCTACAAAAATTTATCTAAGTTGACTTTATTAAATTGTTTGTTATATTGACGGGGAATTTGTAATAATTACCGGTATGGAAACTGCAAATATTTTCTTGCATACAGTATTAACAGAACTTGTAGACAGAAAAAAAAACAAAAAAAAAAAAAAAAAAAAAAAAAACAGTTAAAAATTTAGAGGACAAGGAAAGATGCATTATGTACATTATCGGATGCTTAAGAAATTGTGTCAAGCTAGCGCTTAGTAGCTTTTTAACTCTTTTTAATTAATAAATAGACATGTTATGCACACACATGATTAGTATTTTAATCTGGTGCAGTTTTTAATGAGATTGCCAAGCGTCTTTCAATTTTAACTACAGGTGGTTTTTAATTTAGGTTTTGCCTGTTTTTTACCAAACACTTCCAATCATACCTGGATTAGTGAAAACTCAAAGGTGGATACAGCCAGCATACACTCTGCAACTCTGAAAAACACTGGGATATAGAAACTGCATTTGCAGCTCCACTTTAATACATTCAAGCCAGCTAATTAAATTACAAGACAGCAGTGGTGGCTTACAGTATGATGGATGAGCCAACACAGAAAGGATGGTGTAATGTCCCCTAAGAATGACTGATGCAGAATGGGAACAGCAATGTTAAAGATATTCTTTGCACAAATGAGAAGCCTTGAAAGGGTATTACAGCTGATTTCATTTGGAAGACTATACTAAGAGAAAAGGATAAATTTGATGTACAGTTTGATTTTCAGATGGGTTAAGGAGGTCCTGGTGAATGGAGCTGAAGTAGTAAAGTAATACAATAAGGAGCGTTAATACTGGTCTTATCACACACCACACCCTCTCATACTTAGTCTATAAAACAAAGCAGGCAGGAGGGCATCCATCATCCAGCATGGTGTCACATTCACTGTCACACATCGTAGATATAAAGATCATGGGCTGATTACATCAACACATCAGTGCTTGATTGGTACTGATTCATTCTGAGTGAAAAACTGTGTTCTAGTGTATAAATTAACAATATTACAGATACCAAAGCTGAAATAAGAAAGACAGCAGTGGCATAATCTAACCTGTACACATCAAGGGTGGCGCCTCACCATTTTTTGTCGTTTGTTTCTATAGAGGCCCTTCATTTGTTTTCCAAGAGAAGTTAATGAGAGACTTTATTGGCTCCATACAAAACCAACATGGAATAAAGAATCAAAAATAGGACCCATCTTCTGCTCTTGTTTCTCGACCCGTGTGTGCCTATGTACGTCCAACATCAACCCACCAAGAAGCCCACCTAACCTGGTAAAGGATGTGTTAAAAGGTCATCATCTAAATATGTCGTCTGGGATAAGAGCCTGCATATTGATGTCCTTAAGGAGAGAGCACTCTGTAATACTGCCAAGGACACTGTCAGCGATTGTGCAGCTTGAGGGAAATCGGCCAGCTAAAGAGAGGTGGTCCTGAGAATTTATAAGGCTGGCATTTGGTTCCAAACCAAAGTTTTAGACTGATTTAAATTTTTCAAATGACAGTGTTTGGTTACCTTTGTGTCTTATTTGAGTGAGTTCGAGTACAACATTGATGTCTACAATGAATTTCATGGCCTGGTATTCATGAACAAAACCTTGTTAAAAAAGAAAACTATTGCAGTCAGTGAAATATTCAAAAAAACTTCTGTAGAAATTTGAAGCAGCAAGAATGTTCTTTCCCAACAGGCAAACCCTAAATAGAAGAGGCACTGGAATAAGAATATAATCATCTTGACAGCAGATAACATATATCTGTCAGCCTCTATAGAGCTTTTGACTGGGGGATCACATCAAACTATTTATAACATTATATTGCTTAAATAATAATAATAATAATAATAATAATAATAATAATAATAATAATAATAATAATAATAATAATAATCTGAGGGATTTGATCCAAAAGATGAGAACACAGCTACCAGAAGCTCCAAACATAACCAGGTGGTTGTCCTGGAAATGCTAACTAAGCTAAATAAATCCAGTTTTGTCTGACTTGGGCTACTATCCTGCAAAAAGGGGTAAAGAAGAGAGCACACACGCTGCTCAGATTATGACAGCAGAATAACTCAGATGCTGATGTAGTTGATTTTCACCTGACAAAGACAAACCTTTCAGTAAGATCTAGAAAACAGCTTTAAGTGGCGAATTAGTGACTGCAGTAGTGACTGTGATACACTAATTACCCAGTCACTTTTTGGCCACTGTTTATACAAAACTGTTGATTTGTTTTCTGTGAAAAATGGCTCATCACTGTTAACTTCAGCAGATGTTGAAAAGCTTTCCACCCACTTTTCTCTGTGTTTTCAACAGCAGACATCTTCTGATCGCTCACTGGATGGTTTTCAAAGTAACATGACCGCTGTATCAGTTCCAGCTCTGATTTTTTTGAACATACTGTGACTATAAAAGCTTTAAACTTCCTCCATTAA
The DNA here is from genome assembly GCA_030710495.1 of Labroides dimidiatus. Taxonomy (NCBI): domain Eukaryota; kingdom Metazoa; phylum Chordata; class Actinopteri; order Labriformes; family Labridae; genus Labroides; species Labroides dimidiatus. The sequence goes on from CM061155.1 coordinate 15,712,708, forward strand.
AATATTTAAAAGTAACAGTTTCACTTTTTTTTTTCACTTTTCCACACAGACACAGACAACCTTTCACACGCACGCTCACACTTATGGGCAAGTTAGAATCACCAATGACCTAGTTAGCACGTTTTTGGACCGTGGAAGGAAGCCGAGGACCAGGAGAAAACCCACGCATGCACAGGAAGAACATGCAAACTCCACATAGAAAGGCACACCGTGCCCGAACTGGGATTTGAAACAGCGACCTTCTTGCTGTGAAGCAACAACACTAACAGCTGCGCTACCGTGCAGCCCCAATGCCATTCGCTTAAAAAAAAAAAATCTTAAGATCATTTATACTCCTGCTTTAATCGGACCTTATATCTGTCCATGTTCCTGTATATGTACTCCTTGTGGTGCCCATATAAATTCCATCTAAACACATCCTTTTTTTTTTTTTTGTAGCGTTACCCTGTCAGGTTCTTTCACAGCAGAAACGTACAAGGACGAGCTCATACAACCATTGGAATTGGGTTAATGATTGCTTTCATTGAGACTGGAAGAACATCCTTGGGTCCTTAATTAACCAATTGTATCTACTGTATAGTTAGAACAATTCACCCAGTTATCACAACCTGCGGCATGTGAGAAACAGTCAGACAAAAATAACAAGACAGGGGAGTTTGGCAGAAAATCAACCACCTACTGAACATGTACTTATTGGCTAATTTAGGTTGAAAGACAAGTGAGATAATTTGAAGAGAGAGAGGGAAGGTAATGTGGAGATCAATACAGTGAAAATGTTACCATGCTGAGGAGCAGAGAATTAGTGAAAATGAGTTAGTGATACACAGTGTTTGTTTCTGCTTCAGACGCTTTCTGTGTCAGCTATGATGGGGTTTGATTGACGGGTGAACCACAGGGACCCCCCCCTCCTTCATTTTCTTCTTTCCCACAGCCCTGACACTTAGGGGCCGTTTACACAACAACGGTATTACGACCAAATGCAAAAGTTTTGTTGCGTTTCGGCCTCTCATTTATACAGAAACGCTGTTTCAGCCGACCTAAAACGCAACTTTTTTAAAACGCCCTCCAGAGTGGAATTTTTTCTGACACACTGCAGCTTCCGTCTCTGTATAAACAGCAAGCAGACCTCAAACACTGCTTTGCGCGTGGGCATTCCACTTTCATTATGGGAACTTTCAATTCCCATGTGCGAACCAGACAACAATGGTTCAATAACTGACTTACTGTGTTGTGTTTGTGCGGCTGAATCTGTTGACTGCCTTTCAACAAAATGTGCATCCGTTGCTCCACTGCACTCAAGTAAGACGCATTTAATATACACACCAGATGATCAGCCCATCTCTTCTTCGGCAGCAGACTACCAAAAGACTCTTCAGTTATATTGCCACCTACAGGCCTAATATGCATACTACAGCATTTTCGGTCCCTCAGCATTTCCGTATAAACGCTGATTTTTTTTCTCTGCATTTTTTTGCGTTTTTTCAGTGACACGCTGTGAAGCATTGTCATATAAACGGGGCCTCAGTTACACGTCTCAGAAAGAAACACACTGAATAAGTGTGTGTTTGTGTGTGTGTGTGTGTGTGTTGTCATGTATTGTATGTAGTTTCTTGGACTTGCATCATGAACAAGGAAAACACACAACATAACTTTACAATATGGGTACCAACATAGGAACATGCTGCAAGCTGGACTTGGTGCTGAGCTGAGTAATTATGCAACACAGGTCATGTGCTTGAAACTTTATTTTGGCTTCAACAGCAGAGAAAAAGCTTCCAAATTAGATGTGCAAAAAGTTGCTCTGAGGCATATTTTCTGCCCCTTCTGAATGATATTTAGTTGGACTGGGCTAACCTTTCAGAAGTTTTAATAACATATCGTTGTAACTTTCCTGAAACTTCGAATTTGGCATTTGACACTGCTTTGCACTCTACTCGGTTGTTGCAGCTGTAAAATATATCAGGCTCTCTTCAGTCTAGTATGCACTGAATCGTCTACGTGTAGCATCATTCACTGACAGTTTTGTTGAACCTGTCAGGCTACAGAGCCATTTGAAATGCAGTTTTGCATATTGTGTGTAATATACCGAGTGTGTGATGGGAAGCCTGTCAGATACAAAGGTGTTTTTCTCCAAGACGTTTCTATGTCTTCAGAGAAATGCAGCAAAGCCAGACACATATTTGTACTTAAATGTTTAACTCACTTCCATAAAATTAAAGTAAATAAAATGTCTCCATGAGGTAAATAAGTAGAAATGATATAGCAAACATGTTTTAAAATTGCATATTTTGGCTTGCAGTGCCCCTTAATACCCAATTTATATGGAAATGAGTCAACATTTGTTTAACCCTGCTTTACATAGATATACGGTTCAAATCTGCTTTGTGTCATGAGGTAATACATTTGGATACTTGATGGACAGAGACCCAAAGGACCTCTCTTCTAAAATTAAAAATATACATACAGAATGTAAATACAGACCACAGAAAGCAAATGATTTGCACATGTATTTAAAAAAACATATATAACTCTCTCTCTATTTAGGGAGAAGAAATACAAATAGGCCTCCCCATAATTATTGACAGATTCCATGGTGCAGAAAAATGGTGTCCTCTCAGGTCGCTTAATGCCATGCAGAGTGTAATTTGGTCACTGTTCCTGTCATGCATACCCGTAATAAAGATACATTATCCTCAAGAAAAACATTCCTCAGCTGTAGGCAGAGAGAGAGAGCTGCTGAGGTTTTAGCCAACAGAAATATTACAGTGAGCTCAGTGAAGGTCAGACAGTACAGAGAGACTCATTTCAATCTCAGTGTCAATGAGGATATAATATCTGAGATGAGTATTGCATGAAGATGCACATATATTCAGTTCAGAGGCAGAACACCTCAAGATTAAAGGTAGTTTCTTGCCTATCAACATTTCTTTTAATGAATTATGTACAATTAAATCTTTCAAACACAAGAGATGACCTATGTGCCATAAGGGGTGTTAATATTTTACAGAATCAAGATTGGAATTATAATAAGCCACGATAATGCAGAAGTTAACCTACATTTTAGGGGATTTGTTGTCATGTCTGATTGTTAGGTAAAATTCCTGCTCCTCTTGTCTTTTCTTTTCTTCCATCACTCCTTTTCTTCCATCACCCTGCCCTAGTTCCTCGTAAAAATAGGGGAGAAGGTGGAAGGTAGTGTGTACAGCCCAACTCCTTCCCCCCGTCCTTTTTTGTATAACTTTATGTACTTTTTCTCTATTTCTCTTTCCTCTCTACTTCTTCCTCTTCAGTGCTTACAAAATAACCTTTAATAGAAACATAACCAAGCCTTTCTACCACTAAGACTCAAGAACTTTTTTTTTTATTTAGTGTTACTGCTGGCTGATGGCTTCAGGAGCTTTCAACCAACCTTGTAACTCGTTGGTGACCCATGCCATGATGAAGAAGCTCTGTGAGACTTAAGGCTGCAAGAGTTTTTACTCAGGGTTGATTCTCATGCATTATGGTGCTTTCACATGTAGAAGTTAGAAAAAAAATCCAAAACAGTGTTCTTCATTTGTCCAAGTAAACTTCAAGCTGAGGTACTTTGTTTGCAGTGACAAAACAACTCACAAGGCAGCAGCAGGAATGCAGAGATACTTGACTCATCACATTCCAGAAGAAGAAGAGATAGCATAAAACTAGAGATAGGCAAATGTTACCCACTATCTCTAACATCTGCAGCAACATCCAAGACTCAACACATAGTGGTTCAACAACTGGTGGAGTTAACGGCATTTTGTGCAGTTCATGAAACCACAGGGATTTGTCCATTTACATCACAAGAACCTTTACTTTTCCCAACCTTGACGTAATGCTGTCAGAGTTTCTTGGACTTTGTGATAGCCCTTCTTGTTCCTGTGCTGGCTTATAACCAAGCAGCAACCTCCAGTCTGAAAGTATGAGGCAATGCGGAAGTGCTAAAGTCTGCTGTTTCTCGAGTGTCCACTTGAGGCTGGCTCCGGAAGTAACGGAAGTTACGTACACACCAAGCCAAAAAAAGCCGTTTTCACAGCCAAAAGTAGGCCTTGTACAAAGAATGTCTCCCGTCTGAATCGCTAATTTCACTAACGGCACGCACTGTACGGGAGGTGAATTTTTTTCTAATTCGGCAGTTTCCACAATATTAAGCTCACTAGTTCGTCCAATCAGAGGCACAGCTCAGATCACGTGACTGTGGAGTGTCCTATGGTTGTTACTATGGAGACTCACAGCCCGCCTCATTTCCAATATGGCCACGCCAGCCGTTTTGCTTCAAAAGTCCGTTTCAGGATCAGGCGGCTGACGTCGCAGAGACTATGTCTATTAATTATACAGTCTATGCTTATAACTTAAGAAAGGAAGGAATGAAGGAAGGAAGAAAAAGAAAGAAAGAAAGAAAGAAAGAAAGAAGAAAGAAAGAAGAAAGAAAACCCTTCTGATTTTGTCCCCTAATATTTGACAAGTATGCTCACATTTGTCTCCTATGCAGTTGGAAAAGAAGGCTGTGACATGTTGTAAGGACAGTCTGAAAGCACTCTTTATTTTAAAAATGTAAACAAAGATTTAGACTGAAACTACAGGGAAGATTTTTCAACACAAGCCACTTGCATGAATAATGCAGAAACATGTTATTCCATGGTATGGCTTTCAGGGCAACATGTTTCCAGGTTATACTTGTGTCGGTAAGATAAAAATACTATCTACAGCAAAAATGAGGAGCTGCAGGAATGGATGCAGAGTCAAGAAAAAAAGACTGAAAGAGAGAAAAGGAGAGATGTGGGAGGCATTAAAGCTTTGTTTTCAAGAGTCTCTGACTCAGCGAGGGCACAAGTGTTTGTCTTTTCATGAACAGAGAAACGAGACAGGAGAAAAACAGGATGGGAGCAGGATGATCTCCCCACCCCCCTCTTTTTTCTGACAGTGTGATGTTGGCTTTACAGTAATTCTGATATTAAAGGGTAATTAGGACTTTGGGGAATTGGTTGTAAAAAGGCAGCTTTGCTCACTTGAAGCCTTGCAAACACTTCTTCAGGGTATCTTCCTATCAAGGGGCTCTCTATACTTCACAACGCGTCTGTGAGATATGAGTCATCTCTTATCAACTGACCAGAAGCTAACCAATATGTGTGTATCACCAGCGTCTTTGAGGTGAGATGCAGAGAAAAGGACAGGGCTTCCAGGCAGGCAGCATATGTTTAGTATTTCCCTGACTCTGAGGCATCAATTTAGAGAGTTACACTACTCATCAGGCCTCTGTCTCTGGCAACAATGCTACAATGTGACTCATACTATTAGAAGATTCCCTCTACATCAGTCCTCCAGTACGCTTCTTCCTCTGCCCCCTCCGTAATTTAATAAATAATTACAAACGCACCTTAGCTGATTTAATCAAGTAAATGATAACCGTCTCGTCAACAAGGCATCACTCTCCCCGAAGCTCTTGGTATGTGTGTTGGTGTTTTTTTCAAAGGCAGGACTTGCCTCGTAATAAGACTACTGAAGACCAGCCTTTAATTAGTGCTGTTCAGTCTGCAAACATGCCTTTAATCCTCCCAAAGGAAAAATGGTTACATAATGCAGCAAACTATAGGAAGAAACCACATACTTCCTCCACTCTTGTCACATCTAGATTGATCTAATTAAGTTTCAGTAGAGAAAACACTCTAGTGGAAGTTCAAAAAGCTTTGGTTTAAGCACTTGTCAATCTTTGAATGAATAAAACATGCCTTTGATATGCACAGTAGACCCAATCAAACACACACACACACACACACACACACACACACACACACACACACACACACACACACACACACACACACACACACGTGCTGTTGAACATAACCACACACATTCCCATGTGTTGCTGTGCAAAGGGGTTGTCGTGTCCATCCGAGCCACTGATGTATGAATGACCATATGCACATATGTGGGCATTGGTGTCATATCTGATCTTGTCTTAACATTGTCAACAGATGGTTTCACTCACACACACACACACACACACACACACACACACACACACACACACACACACACACACACACAATTGTGCACAGCTTGTAAACTGAGGTCCATGAGCCACACCTCTAGGCCACATGGGGAATCTTGAAATATAGATCATAGGGCTGAATTTCCGACAGTCATTTACAAATCTTTTGATGGCTTAATGGCCTCCTTTTGAAGTGCATTAAAGGCCAACAAACAAAATTCAAATCTTAAATTTCTGTCAGGTGGAAGCCTGTGACCTTCCTATGGTGGCATCAAAGAGCAGCATAATAAGGTGAAGTTTTCTTGTCTGTTTGCTGTCACTGTTATTGCAAGCTGAGTATACGAATAGACAACAGTGCATACGTGGTTGAGTTGTTGTATGGCTTTCATAATTCATGGGCAACTACTGAAAAGTCATTGGAATTGGTGTGCAGAAAAGTGTGCTCATGTGCCACAGTCCTACCTTGTCTGACGTCTCTGGGTGCTATAGCAATTGCATCATTGGAGTGCAGCTCAGTGACACAGCAGTCATCAGGAACGACTGAACCATTGCTGAAACTGTGAGGTGTTTCTGGAAGTAATGGAACAGGCGGCGCCATGATGTTGTGGTTTGGACAAATACATCCCGTCTGGGTCATCCCGCAACCATCTCCATCAGTTATGTCCTGGTCGCCATTGCTTTCTGTGCGTAAACACTCCTCAAACCATCTGCAGAGCACGCCACAGGTAAACTGACTGGAGTTCTCGTTGTTAATAAGTAACACTTCCACCAATCGTAGCTCCAGCAAATCCTTTGAAACCTGAGGCTCGCCTGATGCTGGATGTTTTGTTAGACATAGTTGGACAAAGTTCTTATCAAACTGTAGGAAGGTGTACGGTCCATCTGAATTGGTTTGGCTGCCACATAGATCAATAACTTCCTGATCCCGGCCAGCTACTGTCTTTAAATTAGGGGGACAGCTTTGATTTGCTTGGTGGTGGTCTAGGGAGAGTAGCATGGGGGAGTGTGTCCGGCAGATGACAGGGTGGCGGGTGAAGCGGAGGTAGAGGGAGTACTTAGTGGGATCAGGGTTTTCCAGGGACCAAGAGCAGCCTGGCGCCCTGGAGGGGAAAAGCTCCCTTAGGGAGAAAGAGCCATAGAGCACCCCAGCTACAAGGCTGGAGCATGATGAGGAGAAGGATGATGGGGGCCCCTCTGCCCCGGTGCTGGGGATGCCATTGGCAGCCCCATAGGCAGTCTCAGCCAGGGCAGAGAGAGGAGCTAGAGCTAGGGCAGAAAAGGCAGCCAGGACCCCAGCCACAGCCAGGAGAGAGGACAGCACAGACAGACACACCCCACCAGCAGTGTTCATCCTATGACATTCGTCCTGGAAGAAAGAAGAAATAGAAGAATCAGAGGCTTGTACAAAAGACAGATGATGAAATAACTTTAAACAGTTCCTAACAAAACCAACATATCATGGACCAATCAAGAATTTGTCAATATTTCTGGACCAGTGTACACCGCATGGTGGAAAATATTCCCGTACAAATTTATGCCTTGATCTGTGGCTGCAGCTGTCATGAAGTTCTTCTTCAAACATGCACACACATGAACTGTCAAAAACACAAACACATCCCTGCTGGGCTGGATTAAAAGGGTTGATGACTTGGCTGTTGAGACATGCACTGTGGGGTCTGCTCTACCCTTTCCTGCTGTTATGTGCACACACACACACACACACACACACACACACACACGCACACGCACACAACACACACACACACACACACACACACACACACACACACACACACACACACACACACACACACACACACACAAACAAACTCCTGCTGAGCAGCTCCCCCAAGGCTCAGCAGACTATTACCATCACCGACACAGTGAGGGTCCACCAACAGCCTGATTTTGACTCACACAATACACACAAACTGATGACAAAAAAAAAAAAAAAAAAAAAAAAAAAAAAAAACGCAAACACTGTTTTAGTTTAAGGCTTGAAGTCACTTCAATACCCACTTCATTTTTGTACACCTCTCCTGACTACTCCGTCACCCAAGATTTTGAGTGGTTCTGCATAAATGCAGTGTGAGGAGGATGTGTGGGAGACAGAAAATGTTTTAAACACTCTACCAATAACCCTGTAACATGATACCCAGACAACTTTCTCTTTAGTATCACCATGCTCTTAAATTCAACAGCTGCCTCCTTGCAACATTTAGTTTTGACAAGCAGATAGTTTTAAAAACGGTATGTTAGACATATTTCAAGATACTAACGCATGGACTGTTTTCTACCAGATTCAAAGTTGTAAAGAGAGGGGTTTGGTGTTCTTAACCATTGTACAGTCTGTTTTTGTTAACATAAAACAACCATACATAGTAATTTATTTCTTTTGAAAAGCTGGTTGGGCAAAAATTCAAAGTTCACTTTATAATTCCAAATGCAATCATCAGCTTTAGCAAGTAAAGTGTTAACAGCAACCTGCCCACATGTGTCATCTTGTTGTGGGACATGTCACTCAGAAATAGAAATAGAAAAAGAGTCTCGTATTTTCTTCATTTTAAAGAAGCGGACTGCAAAACTAGCACTGTCAAGCAAATTTGGTTAGCAGACAGGCAAATTAACTTGATTAGCTTAAATAAGCTAGCCATGTATTTAACCAATAGGCTGTAGAAAAAAAAATGGACGTCATGTTGCATGGCTCAAACTGAGGTTGCCACAAAAACTGCTCCCCCTGGTGGCTGGCTGCAGTATAGGTCAAAAATTCTGCCTCTCTATTCATTCCAGATGGGCTGTGGTCAAACTTTAAGAAATTATTACACCTCAGTGAAACGTTTCACACATCCGCATGCCGTGGTGATATTTAGATATTGGGCTGCATTGTGTTCAAGTCCTCTTTTGTCTGAAAAGTTTCTTTCTCATTAGTTGTTAGATGTTGAAAATGGGGTTTTATGTCTCGTTTAAAGTATGACTGACAGCCGCCGTTCTTGTGTAGTTTTTTCATGAATAGTAAACTACATCTGGAAGGAGAGTTAAGAAGAGAGTAGACTGTAAACAGAAAAGAATACATAATTTCTTTGTCACCCACTTCCACTCAGATTTTCTCAGAGTCCCTCAGTCTCTGCTGTGCTGCACAATGGTGGCTACCGTGACAGGCTCTTTTTTTTTGGTTTTAAAACCGTACAATGGTAAAAGACGGAGCCACATAACCTAACCATTGCAGAATAACTAAGTGCATCATCTAAAATTTACAATGACTAGTTGTCAACAAAAAAAACCCTGGTATAATCAACAAATTATCAAGTTTCCAAGGGTATCTGAATGAAAATGATGGTACCAATATGTTTAAACAGGCCAGTGACAATGAGAGAATTTCTCAGCCCCCCGTCTCATAATTGACAGAAACTGCTTTGCAGATTGGCATGATGCCTCTGCAATGTAGACTGAAAATTGTGAAAATAGTTGTGTCAGTATTGTCTGTATATTTTTTATAAAGAGTAAATAGCTTGTAATAATTTTGTATTAGTTAATTTAATTTGATTATGTTGTACTGCTCAGGAGACATTCTTGAGTTTCATCGGGCTTAAGCCATAGTTGTCCTGAACTCAAAGAGGTAAAGGACTTCATATTGCAGTGAAACACTAGTATTGTGCCACCAGAATTTTTCCTGTTTTTTATTTATTTATTTATTTTTTTTATTTTTAAGGGTAAAATCAAAGATTTTTTTAAAATGATCTATAGCTTTTAAATTTGGTTACACTGCATGAAGACGTAACTAAGTTAATATCAGCCTATAGCCGTAGTTGTCCTGAATCTATAGAGGTTCAGGACTTGCAGTTTCTGGTCATTTTTTTTTTTTTTGCCTCTGTCAGATTTTTAGTCACTGTGGTCTCATTTTTCTCCGCAAAGTGTGGTTATGTGAGCTCTGTCTCCCTGCTAGGACGAATGTTATTAAATGTGACACAACAGAAAGAGTAATCTGTACAAGCCACGTGTGACTTTAGAGCAGGTTCTCTGCTTTTTTTTTAAGACCTAGGTTAATGAAACACAGCAGTCGCCTGCACTTCACAGGATTTATGTGAGTCTGCTAAGGCTCTCCAACATCAGGCACCAAGTCCACAGGGCCTGGGTAAGAGGCTGTAGGGAAAGGCTTACATCATCATGTCAAGAGGTGACCCTGCAGTGGTCAGACAGGAAGAGGCACTTAAGCTTAGAGGAGGGAGCTGTTAATGACGGCTGCAGAGTTGGGGGTTCAGACTGCCAATGGGGAGGATTCAAACAGGAGTGGTGCTAGTGTTGATATTGGAGGAAGCAAAGTGTTTTTTGAAATGATTTTACTATGGGTTAGCCTTTTCTCTGCAAAGTTAGATGCACGAACACACACACACAAACACACAAACACGCGCCACAAAGCCCCTTAATTAATTAAATCAAGCCAGCTGGAGATCCATTGTTAGTATATCATGACTCAGCAAAGTGATCTTTCCTTTTCCATGGCAAGTGTTGAAAAAAGCACAGCGTATTTTGTTAAAAGAACAACAAGGACCTTTTTTTATTTGAATGTCTTTTTTTTTTTTTTTACTGTGTAGTGTGTTTATTGCTAATTTGAAGTTCTCTGTTAAACCAGAAATGCCAGCCAGAAGTAAGGATTTGACTGACAATGAGGTGTTCCCAGTGTGAGTTCATTCCCATCGATGGGCAAATAAAGCCTTGTGAAGTTTTGATGCTGTAATTTTCTTTTCTTTATCTTTAAAACTCAAAATTGGCACCTTGAACTGGGTAATCATAGAAACACCTGATGGCTTGTTAAACTTATAAGAGCTCTACTGATTAGAGGCTGAAGATAACTTAGTCAAACAAGTAGTTTTAGTTTTAGTCCATGAAGCCCTTTCCATAGTGAGAAACAGTCTTTATCTCTCTTATCATTGGTTTCATGACTGCACAGCAGCCTTTATAACAAGCAGACCAGTGTAGATCATTAGTATGAATATATCACCCTTTGCTTAAAATTTATAGCACTTCACTCTGTCTCTCATTTACAAGACCTGTATTTGCTGTCTGGTCCTAAAGTATGTCTTGAAATGGGAAAGAGGAGTTTTAGATATGCAGCTCCTGCAGTGTGGAACCTGTTGCAGGAGAATTTGGGTCCCGAGGAGCAGGTCTCTTTAATCTATTTAAAAGTCGACTAAAGGTGTTGGACCCTGCGATTGACTGCGAACAGTCCAAGGTGTACCCTGCCTCTCACCCTAAGCCAGCTGGGATAGACTCCGGCCACCCATGACCCTAAACAGTGTAAGTGGTATTGAAGATGAATGGATCTAAGGTGTCAGAGGACGATACATCGGGTTGTAAATGCTTTGATGGCTGATTTTCTGATGCTACATTGGATATGGGGATCTGCTTTTGCCATTGTTTTGTGTTGTTTGTCTGTAATTGTGTTTTGTGAATTGCTGCTGTCTTGGCCACACTCTTGTAAACAAGATTTTAAATCTCAATCAGGCTTTCTGGATAAATGAATTTTCAATTAAAAAGCTAAATTAAATGATGATGATGATGATGATGATGATGATGATGATGATGATGATGATGATGATGATGATGACATTACAAGTAGCCTACAGCATCTCTGAATTGCCAAACAACCCTTGAAACAACCTGGATGGATAAAAAAAAAGATGCAGAAAACCATATCTGTTCCAGAAAAAAAAGTGACAGGTGAAACTTTTGGCATCAGTGTGCAAACATGATTGATATAACGTGGGTAAATTGCATTTTGTATATGCATCAATTTCAGAAAAAAAAAAAAAAGACCTTGAGATTACCTGGATGCTTTGGAGCTTTAGTATCATTAGTCTGTCTGAATTTATTTGCAGGCTTAATTTTCCTCTTATTATTTTCTTTCCCTCTCTGTTTCAGGTATACATGATACTTGTTCTTGCCCAGAATGGATCTGACTAGACACACCAGGGCTTCCAGAACTATATTCTCTGTGCATGGGACACCTACTGTAGCTGCTATGCCAAACCAGCACCCCAGCATACTCAAATTTTGCCTAATTTTGTTCCACAGCAGCCAAGCCATCCTTAATTACAGCTTAATGCACAGTTTACTGTCATGCTCCAGAACAGAACAGTTCACCTTTTTGATAGCCTAATGTCTACAAAAACAGCACGAGTCTAGGTCTTACATGATGGGGTCACATGAAGTTCTTCATCATTAATTCACCAAACAGTCTTAAATATATAGCAGCATAAAATTGCAGAGAAAAAGAATGATATTTTAGGAGGTACAGTGGCGCTAATTCAGCTGTAAAGCATGGAAATTAAGCACAAGGCTGTATGTAGGAAATGCTTCACAGAAGATTTTGAAAGCAAAGTTTTTCTTCTCATTAATTTTCTTTAGCAAAATGGGTGGGAGCTTTGAGACTTCTTTGTAAAATGAAAGTGAAAGTAGTAGCTATAGCAACATCCTATATGTCCTGACCTGGAAACAGATTTCTCACCTCTCTCTTTATCTTGGCCTTTCTCTTCTGAGTCTGTTCAGATCTAGTTTTTCTCCACAGAAGTGGGATTTTCCTTTTACATGCAACATCTGATACTTGTGGTTTTTAAACAGCGCTGGCTCTGGCTGCCGTGACACCTTGACAAATGTATCGCACAGTGGAGCTGAAAGAAGGCTAATAGAGCATGTTGTGAAATATGCTCAAGGACATGATACTGTCTGGTTTGTGAGAGGGTTACAGACTTTGCCACTCGAGGATTATCACATACTTACAGACATATATCCATATTGTAACATCTATATGTGCTGCAGATGGTGACAAGTCTCGCTAACAGTGTGTTGCTGGACTGTGAAATCTTGAAATCTATATGTTCTGTGGTGTAGAGAAGAGTAAACAGCATTTTGAGATTGAAACTGGAACTGAGGTGAATTGAAGGATAGGTATGGGATAATATATCACTCAATAATAATAATAATAATAATAATAATAATAATAATAATAATAATAATAATAATAATAATAGTAATAATAATAATAATAATAATAATAATAATAATAATAATAATAAAAAGTTTACCAAGTAAATGTGCATTGGTGAACCCTGGCACACATTGTATGGACGAAAAGAAGTCTAAAGTGTAAAGCAAATTGTTTTTGGGACAATGAACAATGAATATTCATAGACCTACAGTCTGTGCAAGACTAGGCCCTAAAGTGCTGTCTTCATGAGGCCATTCTGTCCCACTCCACTCTAAAACAGCACTTTACTGTGGGCATCCATAAATATTCATTAGCTTTGATGTCTTCCTTCCCCCTTCCACCTTGACATTAATGTTATCACCAAGGATGGCAAAATATGTAGATCCCTCACTCCCTGTCACTCTCCTGCCCCACTCTGCCTCCCTCTCTCCTCACGGCCTCATCTTCTTTTTTTAATGCACTGAAGTGACAATATGACTCATCTGATTTTTCTTGCCACTGTAAAATTCATGCAGTGGAGAGAATAGCACTGGGACACTTCCAGTTTTAAGCTACTATGAAGGCGCTGAAAGTATCACTGTGCCCACATAAGGGATAATTTCACCAAATATTCATGATACGCTACGGTGGCATCAAGATTTCATGTTTGCTCAAAAAGTGTCCCGTGTGCTTTAAGAGCCATATTCCAAATATTCAAGAGACACTTCACACAATTTAGTTCCACTCAATCTGTTGGCTTAAAGGCAAAATGTGTAAAAAAAAAAAAAAAAAAAAAGTGTCCTGTCTCTGCATTTACATTTATTTACCTCTTTGAGATGAAAATAATAAAGTTTCTTTTAGTTTCTCCTGTTCACTGTGAGCCTGTAATGTTGACCTTATTGAAACATCAAATAGAAACTTTCCACAATCATCATGTTCTCTGATTCTGTTGGTGAGAAAAGTCTTTACAAATAGATGCTGACAGCTCATCATAGCTTTGTTTTCAGCTACAGTGAAATGTTACTACAACATTAATAGAAACAGAAGCAATCTTAAGGTGGAATGGCTAAATTACACATTTCAATCACTTACTTCAAACTTAATTACAGCTGCAAAAACATCAAGATACTCAAGGCACACTATGGTATTTCCTTTTCTTTGTGCAATAACTAATATGTTAAAATGATGCCTGGCACCCACCTCACAACATGCTCAAGATTAATGCCTCCTCTATACTTCTGTAAAGGTGTTCCAACATAAGGTACAGTGAGTGCATCAATTTGAAGGAATCTAATTGTCATCCAGTGTAAAGAGTTGTTATTTCATTCTAGCAAGAGTTTCTTTTTCTGTAATTGGAATGTCTCAGAATAAAAAAGCTAACAACCCAAAGAAAAGCTCTCTGAAGAAATCATAGTCACAATTACCTAACAAACTCTTTGAAAAGAGCTCAGACTTTAGTCTTTTACCAAGAACAAGCAGCTTCCATGTTGAGTAGATATACAAGACAAGGGTTGGGGTTGCTTTTGGAGCCAGCCTTAAGTGGACATTTGTTAAAACCCAGTTATTTCTCCTCTCTTGAGGTTGTAGCTTGTGCCTATAGGGAATCCCGTGGATGTTTTGGATTTGTGACTTTATGGTTGGAGAGAGAACATTGGCTTTTTGGTGTATTACATTCAAAGCAAATTTAAATGTGTTAAATAAGATGATATACACTGACCAAACCTTGTTGTTTTTTCAGTTCAAATAATACAGTAAAATAGCTTTTGGGCACTATAGACTTGATAATATACCCTGGCAGTGTGCTTCTCTTTTGGGAAATGCATTTCTGCAGGGTTGCAATTGACATATGGCTTAGTCCTACCCCCAAACGGGATGAGCCATTAACTGTACATATAGCCATTCCCATACACCCGGACATCCTCCACCAAGATGTATATTGAAATGCTTTCTTTATTCTTTTCATTTTATGAGGTTTTTCTGAGATTTTAAAGTATATAATGGCTACACAGTGTTTATGGTGCACATGCAACTACAACACAAAGTATCCTGAGGTGCTGGGCGATGGGGTGTATTTTTTACCCTTTCCTAAGCAACATCTCAACCAAGAAAAGTGTCTTCTTTGGATAAAGTTGAGTGGTAGACCACAACATCAACTCAACGTGAATAAAATTAACAAGGATGCTTACATCTGTTCTATATGATGCCACATATTTGCTTGAAAGAAATATATAGTTATGCATTAGTGGGATACAAAGGTCATCTCAGCTGTATCAAGACCTAATGTTGCAAATTAGGTATGTCACAAATTTGTGACACACCTCCACCTGCACCCTAATTTCTCATTTTAAGCACAGACATCTCAATACAGAAAGAGTGGTAGAGAAGGCTATTGTCTGATTTACTGATGGGGAATATCTCTGTTATTTCGAACCCTCAGTGCAGATCAGCAGGTGGGCATTATGTAAGTGTTCACACCTACTACACACACTAACCAAGCCTAATCCATGCACACTCAGGTGTATGCTGCACAAATTTGAATGCAAGTTCCGTTTCCGTCATCAAAAATTATAGCCTACGCTCTGACAGCAAGTGTCTGGACTTTCTGTTTTTTTTATCTTGATTATCAAACCATCACATGTTCATCTTCACTCTCTGCCTTCCAGCAGCAAAATCCCTGCTTCTAAGCCTTCTCATCTTTGACTTCAACCCTTCACAAATCTCAGCCACGCTCAAATCAAAGCTTAATTTATTTACCCACATCTACACACATTCGTGTCTGCTCCATTTTCAGTCTTTTTATCTGGATAAGATCTTTTGGATGTCAACCAGGAACCAGTGCTGTTTTCATGATTTAGCCCGGTTGACATTTTTAGAAGAAGGTTTTCTGTTTGTCCTTTTATCGAGCTCACTCCAGTGCACCATCAAGTCAGTGCTTTCATTCTGCCTTATCAGTTATTAACAAATGGCAGCCAGGCAGAGAGGATCTCATGCTGGGAAAAAAGGACAGCACTACTAAATCCCTCAATCATAGCAAAGGGTGTTTTGTTTTTGTTTTTCTTTTTTTTTAAAAATGTTTTTCTGCAGGCTGTTGCGAACCACTCAGAAAAAATGTGCAACCAAAAATTCATACTCTTACTGTCAGCATGACATGTGACGTGTGCTGATAGAAGAGCAAGGCTTAAATCAAAGTGTGTGATGAAACAGAGGATGGAAGTAATCATGCGTATGAAGTCTGGTTGACAAACATACGATTTAGGGAGGGTAAGGGTTAGGGTTGCTACAGTTCAACAGTTTTCAGGCAAGTGATGGCAGGTTGAGATGTTGATGCTAAGTCACTGAGACTACAGAGGAGCCTGAATGGAGATCACACATTTTATAATATAAGAGAGAAGGGTTGCATTGTCACTTAAAGTTGGGGTGGGTGATGAATTTGCATTAGAATCATTATTCTACCATCAATAATTCTAAAATACTTCTAATATCAAGTAAGACACTGCACATAAAATTTCTGCTGACTGAATGAGAATATACGACTTAATAGAAGTAAAGTATTTTGTCAAAACAAAACATTCCTTCAGCTGGAGAAAAATAAGATAATTTAAAATAACTTAAATATTACCCTCAGAAATCTTGTGCCAGACTGCTTCAAAGTTACTGTTTTAATGTATGATTAACAGTAAATGTACACTAACTGGCCACTTTATAAGGCGCACCTTGCCAGTACTGGGTTGGACCTCCTTTTGCCTTCAGAACTCCCTTAATCCTTTGTGGCACAGATTCAACAAGGTACTGGAAACATTCCTCAGAGAGTTTGGTCCATAATAACATGAAAGCATCACACAGTTGCTGCAGATTTGTCGGCTGCACATCCATGATGCAAATCTCCTGTTCCACCACATCCCAAAGGTGCTCCATAGGATTGAGATCTGGTGACTGTGGAGGCCATTTGAGTACAGTGAACTCATCAAGAAACCAGTCTGAGATGATTCCAGCTTTATGACATGGCGCGTTATCCTGCTGGAAGTAGCCATCAGAAGATGGGTACACTGTGGTCATAAAGGGATGGACATGGTCAGCAACAATACTCAGGTGGGCTGTGGCATTGAAACGATGCTCAACTGGTACTAAGGGGCTCAAAGTGTGCCAAAAAAATATCCCCCACACCATTACACCACCACCACCTATTAAAGTGTGCCTAATAAAGTGGCTGGTAAGTGCATATTGTTTGTATTTTTATGCATAAGAACTATGCCTTAAATACAATGTGAACAGAAAGCAGATGAGTGGAAAGTTAGTGAAGCAGAAAATACGGTAGCTGAAAACTGATGTACTGTTTAATCTTTATCAGAAGAAACATGCTGCTAGTTCAGAAACAATGACCATTCATACAAAGGTCTGTAAGAAACATATATACTGCATGAACAATAAACAAGCTGCAATTCCAAAGGAGCAAAAACTTAGAAAACATGCGAGGGAGAAAAACGCTGCTAATCAAGACATGACAATGTAAGAATGTGGAGAGGTGCTCAGTGAAACAGTTATCAATGACAGCAGACAGTTATAAAGAAGAGGCAGTGAGTTTATTGTTCATCAGACTCAAGAGGCACTCATCCGATCCCTGATATGATCCTTATGTCAGGTATCAGTCAGCCTCTGTGTCAAAAGCTTGGGTTTCATGATACGGATGATCCATTGGACTGGTCTATAGGGTATATCCATAAGTTATATACTATTCTGTGTTTTCAACAACCATGTGCCCATGCTTAAGTTAGCAGTGCCAGTAGTGCCACTTGTTTTAAAATTCAAAAGCTGATGTTTCAAAGGATGACTGTAATGTAGCATCCAGTTAAAAAAAATCTCAAGAATCACAATGCCAAAGAATACAAGTTCAACCACTCAAAAACTGAAGCCAAAAAGAAGCAGTAAAAACCTGACAGCTGCATTGCAGAGATGCTACAAACTCCCAAGAGATGGTTTGAAAGAGTACAAATTGCAGAGAAGGTTTCTTGATTCGTTGTTCAGGATATAAAGGCCTGCAACTCAAAAACAAGGAATTCATTTTCAGGGCATCTGCCTTTCTTAACTCAGAGAACTGAAAGATAAGGTGTTTGGGTTAATGGCAGTGAAGAGGAAATTGATAAGATATGTTAAAAGAAGCACCAGATCAAAGAAACTGTGTAATATTATACAGATGTTCAAGTCAACAAAGAATGTAACCAAAACAGTGAAGAAAATGTCATCTTTCTGTGTTTCAGTGGAAATATCTTCATGATTGACAACTTTAAAACAGAAATTTCCATCCATATAAGATCCATAATGTCTCTAATCAGTAGCAAAATGGAAACAGACAGCATAAGCTATGAATATGAGCTCTGATTAACCAGGACAGAAATGACCAACACTGCTGCCAACACTATCAGGAAGCTATTTTCCGGGATATTATAACAGCCAGTTGCAACCGTTAGCTTGCTGCATCTCATTTTCCATATCAGAACTGGATTATACTGTGCATTTTGTCTCATTATCCATACTACATAAACAAACAGAAGGATTGCCAATGCCATTAGCAATGTGATACTGAGGTGGAAATTCATTGACATGTCATCTCACAGTGCGGCAGCAAAATTACACCTCATATATCAGTGTCTACATTAATATGTTTGGACTCAGAACTAAAGATTAATTCAATAACTTCACTGGTAAAACATTTAGGCTCATTATAAGAAGGTCTAATAGCATTTAAAAACAATTTGCTGGAGCTGTAACATTTATTCAATATGTACCAAATCTGAATTTCAATATCGATCCATAATGTAATCACACATAGATATTGATAATGATGCCCATTAATTTCACACGAGTAAATAAAGGATTGTTTTGGAGATGAGAGCGAGAAACCATAAGAAGTGGAAATTACCTTGCAAAGTGGCAATACCTGTCGTATTTTACTTTCCCTCTCTCTCTCCCTCTCTTTCTTCTTTCTACAAAACAGAACTGATGATAGTGTTAAGTGAATCCTATATGTATTCTTCAAGTTGTATTCATAAGTGCAAAGCTGGAGTCCTATTCTGGGGCTTTGGATGAGCAATAAGAAAACTTAAATCACTCTACATACCTACCTACCCACTCAAAGAAATTCTGGAATAAAGTGAAGGGGAAAAAAAGAAATCCATCTAAATGTCAAGATATGATTCAGACATTTCAAGTTAATTTCAGACTCAGGTACCTTTTGACAAACATAACAGTCAAAGAAAAATCTTCTTTAACCAGAATTCTCTGCAGCGTAGCTCAGTGTTGATTGCAGCATTTATCACTCCAAATGTGATCTTAAACACAGTCAATCTAGATGAATAGAATTTAATTACATTCAAGAGTGGCTAAAGTGGTTAATGTAATTACTTCATATAATTATTTTGTTCAGAAGATCTTACCCAATTTAAGTCAGAAATTATAGTTTGTAGTCAGAATGCAAATAAGTGTTATTTATGTCAAGGTTAGAAACTTCACATTGCTGTTAACTTAACTTAACCGCAACAAAACACGCTTTACTTTAACTTACCTGAAATTATTTCACTTAGAATATGGCTAGGTTAGCAAAACAAGTTAAGCTAGGTCACAAAATAGAGAGTTATAATGGCTAACAGGCTTATACCACTTACTTTCTGGTTGTCGGTAGCATTCCTCTTTTTGTTTGAGTCCTTGTGACCTTGCCAGTTAGTTTAAAAAGAGTCTTCTGAAGCCCAGTGATGGTGGCCTTTATATTGGACATGGTGACTCAAGCTAACAGATCAATGTGAAAACAAATACTTGGGACCGAGCTGCACTTTTAGCCCACTAGCAAACAACTAAAAAGCTTCTTGTTGTCAGCTAACTTGCAATCCTCCAGACATTGTTGATTTGTAAACCATCTTAGCTTTTATAATATTTTTTACAGATGTTATAAAACATTATTATTTCATTTTTACTTGAACAGACTAAGCTATGTAGACCAGAACCTTTTCTTTATAGTGCCAGTTTTAGCTTCAGAATTCCAACTTAAAGCAGTTTTTAACTGGTTTAGCCTCAAGTTAACTCTTGAAAAACTACACTGGTTTCATTTTTAGTATTAGATGTGCTGTTTGATTTATACTGAAACCACTTGCCATAGGTCTCACTTATATTTATTCCACTTCAAACATGAACAGGGAAGAATGACAGTTACTCTAAAATTGCATTTCTGTTGGTGAATTTCTGGACATTAGATTTTTACTTTCTTTTACAGCAGTTAAGTCATACCAGTGAGTTAAATTTAGAATTGAAGAAAACAATTAATTAGTACAGCAACAAAGGTAGTATGGCTAAGTGCTCAGTGTCTTGTATGCATATTAACTTTGAAGACTGTAGTCTATCATGCTAAACCTCCTTAATGTCTGTATACTACGTGTTTACATGTACTGTTCTTTCAGATGGCTAGACCGACACCGATTGTATGTAGAATGGTTGGCATGCCTTCATTTCCACCCATTGTGAGATGTAAGAAAACCAGCTTCATAGGTTCTGAGCCTGTACAGTCACAACCTGACAGGTAGAGCTGCAGGACTAATGCTTTTAATAAGTAAACCATTAAAAAAATCCCTCAGATGGGTACAGTCTGCAGCAGAACAGAATCTTGAAGCAGACACTTATGGCTATGGAAAGTTCTGTGTGTTCCACTTTTCTCTGACACAGCATTTGCCAACACAGATGTCAATCAGTCATTTTTTAAAAAAAATGTCAAATAAATAATAAATGCTGACTGTTTTAAAACATGGACATGAATCAGCACAATAAGAAAAAAATATTTCCACTTTTAAGAAAATTGAGTTAAATCTAATTTTATAGCTTGACCATTATTCTATATGTTAACGTAAAGGAGGCAGAGTTTATGTTGTCAGTTAGCAAAGGGAACACTAAGTCTGTTGGCCTTACAGTCAATGAACACCTATGGCATCCATTTACAATATACAGTCAATGGGCTAGAGTAAAGCAGCCATGGTTCTTCACAGTTCATATTTTAAGCTCTGCAGTGATAAGATATTATGTTAAGTATGTGGAATTTTGGCTTTCAGGTCTACAGATGCAGAGGCATATGTCAGCATTGACCCTAAAAACCCCAACACACCCACTCAGGCATAACACCCTTAACCTTGTAGTGATGGTGGAGGAAAAAACTAAATGTCACCATCTGTCGAGTGTTTGGACTGAAATCTGAAATGACACATGCTCAGGCAGTCATATTCCATTGAATTGAAAATTAAGCTGTCCAGTCCTTTTGTGTAGACAACAAAGTGGGATGTGTGCATGTGTATATATCTGCATTTGTGACTGAGGGTGAATGATTTTGAGAGCTTGGACCAATAAGTAGTCTGAGAAGGGCCGTTGGCCTGTAGGGGAACTTAGGTTTCTTTGTGAAATAAAGAATTAGAAAGTGAGAGAGTAATTGGCTTTCCTCTGCAGCAAGCCCCTGACAAAAGACAACCTTGTATCATATTTCCCTTCTAACTTGACTGTTACAGATGATATGGACAGAGAATAGAACAGAAAGGCAGACAGTCAAAATGTTTTAGAGGAAATGTGGTTTCTTTGAATTGCAGATGTTGTGAAGCTTGAATGTTCATTTTAATAGCAACCGTAGCTATAAGTAACCAAGACAGATGTGAACATTCGTAAGACAGGGAGGACTAAGTAAGTACACCCCCTGGCTAAGGATCCTCCAAGAGCTAATAAGCCAAATGTATGAGTCAAATGTGAGCTAACCTGAAGTTCAGTTAATGAGGTGTGGCTTAAAGCCACCCTGCCCACTGGAAACGCACACCAGTTAAGAGTTGTCTCTTGATAAGAGGCATTGTCTGATGTGCACCATGCCTCGCTCAAAAGAACTCTCTGAAGACCTAAAATCAAGAATTGTTGATTTGTATACAGCTGGAAAAGATTACAAAACCATCTCTAAAAGTCTTGATGTTCACAAATCCACGGTTAGAAAATTGTCCATAAATGGAGACAGTTCAGCACTGTTGCTTCTCTTCCAAGGAGTGGCCGCCCTGTAAAAATGACTCCAAGGGCACAGGGCAGGATCCTCAAAGAGGTAAAAAAAAAAAGAACCCAAGAGTGTCAGCCATAGATTTACAGAAATCACTGGAACATGCCAACGTCTGTTGACACATCTACAATATGCAAAACATTAAACAAAATGGGGTTCATAGGAGAAAGTTTGAAGTTTGAAAAAAAAAAAAAAGGATTTAGATGCTTCAAAGCGCTACTGGGAAAATATTCTGTGGAGTGATGAAACCAAAGTTGAATTGTTTGGGGGGAACACACAACGTCATGTGTGTAGGAAAAATGGAACAGCACACCATCATCAAAACCTTATCCCCACTGTTATGTATGGTGAAGGGAGCGTCATGGTGTGTGGGTGCTTTGCTGCCTCAGGGCCAGGACAGCTTGCCATCATCAATGGAAAAATGAACTCAAAAGTTTACAAAGATATTTTTCATAAAAACCTGAGACAATCTATCAAACAGTTGCAGCTCCAAAGAGGATGGGTGCTGTAACAGGACAACCACCCAAAGCATAGAAGTAAATCAACTTAAGAATGGTTTCAGAAGAATAAAATAAATGTTCTGGAATGGCTCAGTCAAAGTCTTGACCTAAACCCAATTGAGATGCTGTGGCATGACTTCAAGAAAGCTAGTCATCCTGACATCCCAAGAATCTTGCAGAACTGCAGCAGTTTTATAAAGAGGAATGGTGCAAGATTCATCCTGATCATTGTGCACGTCTAATCTGCAACTACAGGAAACGTTAAGTTGAAGTTACTGCTGCCAAAGGAGGATCAACCAGCTATTGAATCCAAGAGTGCACTTACTTATTCCTCCCTGTCTGGTGAATGTTTACATCTTATGTCCAGTAAAAATATGATAACATGTAATTGTTTGGGTGGTATTAGTTTAAGCAGACACCGTTTACTCATTCTTGTGATTTGAGTTAAGATCAGACCACATTTTATGACCAATTTAGGCAGAAATGTAATAAATTACAAAGGGTGTACTTACTTTTTCCTCCCACTGTATTCATAAAAACAATTAACAGATTTGATAGACCCAAGGACAGAAAATGAACATGAAACTATTCTTGCTTAGAAATGAGAATAGAAAACAACCACTGTTGGTTTTGAGTTAACTTTTCTAACTATTTCAATGAGATGACAAAATAGAAAAGAAACAATAATAATAAATAAATAAACAGAAAAAAAGCAAAGGAAGACAAAGAATATAAACTTCAAATAATGGTCACAATTTAAGTTGCAGTAACAGCTATTCATCTAATCTGAGTTTAATCAAAACAAA
This sequence comes from Labroides dimidiatus, assembly GCA_030710495.1. Classification (NCBI taxonomy): domain Eukaryota; kingdom Metazoa; phylum Chordata; class Actinopteri; order Labriformes; family Labridae; genus Labroides; species Labroides dimidiatus. Next base: position 15,736,049 of record CM061155.1, read on the forward strand.
CAATAAAAAAATTTATTGATTTAAAACCTTGAGCATGCAACATAGCCACCAAAATGGGATTTTCATTTCCTCTGCAACCTTATTAAGAGGAAGTCTTGCAAGCAAATGATTAGTTTTCAAGGCAAAATATCTGCAGCAATTGATTTGCACCAATGTAAATAGTGGAAGCTGTGCATCACTGCTCAGATTCCCCCTGGCAGCAAACCTGATCCTCCATTTGATTAAGGCCTGAAATATTAAAGAATATGGTGCACCACTATAAATGAAAAGCAAAGTCATCTGAATAGGATACAGGAGGCACTAAGTAAGCTCTTAAGTTCCAAAACTTATTGAGTGTGCTGTGAGTGGGCTGCGTGCAGAGACATTTATTAAAAAGATGATATGTCTTACAAAGTAAAAGTGTACATAATGTAAGTGCGGCCTCAGGAAAAACAGCCAATGATACATTTTTTTGTCTGTGTCAACAGAAATCTTGAAGTGAAGATGGGAAAACAGACAGAAAATGGAAAGATGGCATATGAGAGGCATAAAAATGTCAATATTTTGTGGGTTAAGCATACCAAATGTATTAATTAGTGTGTATTCCCTAAGGAGCATGAATTGAAGACATATAATTCACGTACTGTAAATTCAAGGCCATCAAAGCAGCTGTAATTAAACTTTAAAAAAATCTGATACTCGTATGATTATGTCTATATGAGGGCAAAGATTTCCCTTTCCAGTACACCATAATTTGGCAACTGCAAAATTGCTGGCAGCATATATGTTCACTTTCAGTCTCTTTTGAAACCTACAGAACTAAACAAAAACCAGTCCAGCACTGTTATGCCTGCGCATTGAGGACATTGTTGGCTGACTCAAGTAACATTACAGCCACCTCTGTGACTCATGCAAAGTCTCTTGTTTACTCCCCCAAAATCTCCCCCTCTTAAGGTATCCTAGAGTAAGACATCAAGTGCATAGTCATTTTTACCATTACACTCATTTTGCTGCTGGATGCCCTCGCGAGCCTTAATGCGTAACACTGTGTTTCACAGAAAAAATGCCCAGAAGCCAGTCTCCTGTCTCTGAGTCATGCATTTAGACCACACTAGTGTAGCAGTGCAGCATTCATCTGAATAACAGTCATATTCATAATGTGTTTCTTTTTTTTCATCCGTGTGATTCCCCTATTAGGAACCAGGTTATAATCACTTTGCATCATTTACATGGACTTTAAAATGTTTTACAATGCACAAAGATGACATTTTGAAAATCTAATCCAATTAAAAGTTCATTAATTGTTTACTATTGTAAAATTTTTAAATATGATTTTTTTTTTAAAGTAACTATTCAACAAACTTTGTTAAACAGTTGGTTAACAATTTGGACAAAATGTTCATTCTCTTGCCAAAAAGAATGACTTTTACAATACAAGTGCTTTAAAACTGTTTGTCTCTGTGTATATTTTGTCATAGATTAATTCTGAGTAAAAAAAAAACATCATATGACTTCACAACCTCTGATTTCAAATATTGCTGTTCCCAGTTCTTTCCTTAATTCTTATCCAGTGAAGATGCCAGATGGAGAGAAATACATCAGACCAAAATGCGTTTGTTGTGTAAATTTGTAACAGGCTTGCAGTTCTTTTTTTATTATTTTGAATTTATTAGAAAATACATTCTTCCTTTGAAATCTATAAACAACTATACAACAACAACAACAACAACAACAACAACAACAACAACAACAACAACAACAACAACAATAATAATAATAATAATAATAATAATAATAATAATAATATAAAGAAAAACTGACTCTTTATTATGCTTACAGATGTGTTTTTAAAGAGTTGTGAGTAACATGCATTTGTAAAACATGTTCACATAGTGAGGACAGTGTTTGACACACTAGCCTAACATTTGCACACATGTGGTCCAGAGAATGTTTGAAAACATCCCCTGCCCGCCTGCATGCCCACATTACATAAATACATGAATAATAAATGCAATGGCATGAGAACATGATGTGAGAGAGAGAGAGAGACCATGCGTTTTTGAAACTAGACACAAATGTGAATCATGGTTTTGATAGCTTTTTCATTCACACCGCAAGGCCAAAGTGGTGGAATAACATGCTAATGTGAAGGCTATTGGGAAAACGGCATAATACAACTAAGTAAAGCTGATGAGTGGCTCCATAATACTGCACATGATCATAAGCTAACGAGCTCTAAAGCAGTCAAACCTCTCCGTTGTGTCCCTCTGCCTGGATGTGTGTGTAAGTGCATGTGTGTGTCTAGATGTGTGTGCGTGTGTGTGTGTGGAGGTGCTAACTACTGTTATCTCCTATCTTTTTCTCTTTATGTAACATCTCTTCCCCTCTCTCGCTGCAGTACAGCACATCAGGCTCTTTCTTTGAAGTGTTGCCAGGCAGGGTATTTATTTCATTATCTCCTCTCCTTCTCTATTTCCTCGCCTTGTTTTTAGGGCTCAGTATCAAGGGGGAGACAGCAGCTGAGGCAGGGAAAGCTGACGCTGCAGGTGCAGGCCTACAACTCAGGGCTGTGTGTGTGATTGTTCGTGTGTTGTTCACATCTTGTGGTCTATGCATTCTCACAGGGATGGAAAGATGGGAATTTCCCGCAAAGTGTAGACACACTGACAAGCTCTACTCTAGTTCTCACTACTTAAGGATTTTTATTGCAGGGAGGGAGGTGTGATGGACTCTTTGGACCCTAAAGTCAGAAGTGTGTGTTTGTTTTTTTATTTGTTTTTGTTTTGGTTTCTTTCTTCCATTTTGCAAAATAAGTCACAGAATCTCACTGGCCACTTTATTAGGTAGACCTTGCTAGTTATATATATATATATATATATATATATATATATATATATATATATATATATATATATATATATATATATATATATATATATATATATATATATATTACTGAGCATGCTCAGTACCTGTAGTTGTCTATCATGTCAGTATTAAATACACTAAAACCTTGAAGGGAACATCAGTTTACTGAGCACCCACATCTATGTCTGACCTTTCTGCCTGGGACTGTGACACGTGTCACGCCTCCTGAGGGTTCAGGGGTTAAAGTCACCAGTGTCCACAATGAAGCTGTACCAACCACAGAGCCTCAGGAGAGAGCTGACCTTTCACACAGCTATCGACCAGGCCTACAATATGTCTGCATGTAGAGGTGTTACAATTTTTTTTTTTTTTAATATGAGTAACTGAATCAGATCTCTGATTTCATTTTACAATGCAACAAGGTATAAAATCCATGTTATACATTGTTTTAATTCTATTCTCTGCTGTGTTTTATTATTCGCTGGCTATAGAAAGCTTTAAAAAGCATGGATTATTGAACATATACATCTTTTCGCACTCATTACACTAATTGCATCCAAGTTTATAGTCCCCTTTAACCCTCTCACATTTTTCACACTGATATGTTCATTAAGATAGCTAAAAGCTACAAACTAATTGCAGTCATGGAGACTGAAATACATGTTCTTCATGCCTGTAAGGACCTTATAGGTTTGACCACACAGTGAGTGGGTGGTTACATGCTGCACTTTTATTTGAAGGTCTAGTCTGGATTGAGTCATAATGAGTTTTTAAGAAATTAACTGACATTTTCTTTTTAAGGACTGGCTGTTTGGAAATAGTGCAAATGAAGAAGGCATACTTACTGTGTTTGCTAACTACAAACAATAAATGAGGTCAGAATTTAATAGGACTAAACAGGGATCAAAACTTTTTTCCCCTTCTTAGCCTGCTTAAATCCCGACCTGAATCCAGTTCATTCTCCATGAGGTTCATTTATTTTGAAATTCATTTGATTTGTATATTATGTGGTTTATCTACCAGCCAAACTAAGTTAGTGTTCCTTTATATATTTTTATTTTGAAATACTGAAACAGTTACTGTTGCATGAATTCCCACATATTTCACAAAGCTCACAAAATCCATGGTGACCCATTCTGTCTGGATTATTTTAAACTCATCAGTGCATAGAGTAAGTCTGGGGTAAATTGGAAACCAATCAAATGCCGCCGTTTAAGTGGGCGGGTACCCTTAGGGGCCACAGGTGTAGCTAATTTCTCTCTGTACAGTTTGGCTCTCGGTTTTCAAACAAGAACGAGAAATCCATGATAGAATTGATTCCAGTTTTTGTGTGTTGGGATGATGTAATGCAGATCACATTCCACCCGTTGTGCTCCCCACGCGGACTGTTTCCAACTAACAAGATGCGCATAAAAACGCCAATCGATAAGGTGACACCAAGAGAAATCGGAACACCGCTGACTTGATTTATATGCTTGCTAATTCAGCATGTATGTGAGAAACCCTTTAACGGAGATGACCTAAAGATGTGACACAAGCCAAAGCTGAGTGCTTTTCTTACCGTCAAACCTGTCAAGCAGAGCTGTCAAACCACGCCACACCGAACGTTTAAAATAATGCCGCGGTGGATAAACAGACAGACTGTCACGACCTGTTGCGCCAAAAATAACAAGATGGTGATGTGATGGAGCAACATTGAAAAGGGAAAGCACCATAAGACATATCTCCCCACTGAATTTTATCAAGCCTGGGTTCAAGACATGATGCAGAGGAGACTTTAGAGCCCTTCACACCGATCAAAACGGGAGATTAGGGCGCAAAGATTCTGGAGCCTGGAGCGATAGAGGAGAAAAACTTCATCTCCAACTCAGCAACAAACAGGTAAGATGTTATTAATTTCTGCTGCATGAATCTAATTTAGTGCCATATGTTCTGTTATTGTGAAGTTTGTCTTTGGGATCAAGGGAAGGTTTTGGTACTGACACAATCTGTTGTGTTAATCTAATATGAACTAGGGCTGTATGGTGTGCTGCTTCCATATTTTTCTGTTTTTTTTTTTTTTATTGCTCCTCTTATTGCCAAGTTAATTAGTTTTTAGAGTGTTTTGATTTCATACTGCTGTACAGTTACTGTAAAACGCTGCCTGGATTTGTGGTGCTTCTTTCATGCTGTGATGGAGATGTTGTCATTTGTACTCTGGCTGTGTGCAGGGCTATTATTAGATTTCAAGGTATTTACCTTAACATGTTCCCTAGCTTTGTTTGGTGGACTTTTTATATTGAATATGAAAAGTCCACCACTCAGTTTGTTGATCTTTGCTCTGTGCCTTTCAGTAGTTTGCTTTTCACTGCAGGTAAGAGCTTCTGGTACATACATTCCAGGTGCGTGCTGAGCCTTTTTTTCTCCTTAGTATTATGGATGTATGATAATGAAGAGGATGATGTAATCTCTTGAGCTTATAAAGACATTTCTGCGATTTTCTAATATGGCTCTTCACTTTCGACACAAATGCATCCATGACAATTAGTTCTCCCTGTAAATTTCTAAAGAACTTTTCTATTGAAAAAGTGAAAAAAACAGATTCAGTGTTTTAAAGCACACCAGCCAACTTTGTCACAACTTATCGAAGAAAATAGAGATGAGACACATTTATTTTTCATGCTGGGCTGTGGCTACATGCGGTTCTCTTTCCATAAATAGGTGGGCCTACGTCAGTGTGCACCATAGCTGTGCAGTGCCCCTTGCATTGTCTGATATGGTTACTGTAACATGAACTGCAGCATGTGGTGCTCCTGCCATGTTCTTTTGAAGCACTTGTCACATTCCCTTAAGCTGTGCAGGCATCTTTCCTTTTTTGACATGGTCACTGCTTTATCTATTGCAGCCATGCTGTGCTTTCTTATCCTGTTTGGTGGCTTCACAATTTTGTGTTTTACCATTTTGATGGGAATATTATATTTTGTTCATCTGTCATATTCCTACAAAGCTGCTGTAATATGTAGTGCTCTTCTCTTCCAGTGGACTTTATTATTCAGGTGAATTTACTATTAGTTTCAGAGTTATGTGTGTTTTAAATATATATTATGTATATATTTTTTGAAGGACAGATGGTGCTTACAGAAAACAAATGACTAATTTGACAAACCAACTATACATTGAACAGCTCTCCTCTTTGCTGCTTTTTGCTTATTTTGTAAACACAATAAGATGGCCTTACAAAGTTTAGTTCGCCTTTTTTAGCCACACAACGATTGCAGAAGAAATCTCACCACTGTTAAGTGGAACTAACAACTCACTTGCAGCTTGTTGCACCATAAAGGTAAGACACTCTGTTAAGGTATGCTGTGGCTGTTTGGATCATCCTTTTCTGTGCTGGTGATTGGTCTCACTGTTGCTGTGCAGTGCTTCTTTGATATTATGGTGCTTTGATGTGCACTGTGGCTCTGCAGTGCATCTGCTATGTTCTGTGGATATTATGATCATATACACTGTGGCTTTGCAGTACATCACTTGTAATTTGCTGTGAAGAAGTTACTATAACATGCATCATGGCTTTGCAGTGTTTTTTGTGTTTTTTTTTCATGCCCTGTTGTTTTATGGTTGCATTTGTTTCTGCTGTTTACAAGATATTGTAATTTACACAGTAGCTGTACACTGGTATTTTCATATTCTGGTAAAATTATTGTGACATAAGCAGTAGTTGCAATATGGTTTTTCATGAAAGGTATATGGACTGTAGAAGATAATATATTTGATGAGCCTAAAGTATGCTACGTCTTCACTTAAATATTTTGCAAATGTGGACTCTTTATCAAGTTCATCAAGCGGCTGCAAATGAGCTCCTTGACCACAAAAGAGTAAGGCACATTTTTTTTGTGGCACACTGGGGCTATATTGCAGTGCTCTGGTGAAATTGTTAAGATATGCACTGTGGCTTTGCTGAGCTGCTTTCAAACGCTGAGGCAGTCGTTGCAATGCTACTCTAATATTCTGCTGAGGTTTCATGATATGTATCCCTTTTATATAACATACCTTTTGGGAGTGCCATTCTTGATGCTGCTGTTAGATGATTGATGGATTTGTACAGTGGTCCTATCATGTTCAGGTAAAACTGTTGTGGTGTGCTCTGTAGCCCATTTCTGATTCAGGTCAAGTTAATGTAAGCTGCACTATGGCTGTGCACAGCACTCATTTCTAATGCACTCTTGTAAAGTGGGCTGAGCTGTCTGATACACTTGTGTTATTATGGAGTGATACAGTGACATGAACTGTAGCTATATGACTCTCCCTTTCGGAATTCACATGACGGAACTAATATAACTCTGTTGCTCAGTGTATTCTCCACATTGCACTGTATTGAAGTAACCACAAATGAACCAATAGCAGTGCTTTCCTGTGCTGATATGCTCCAGTATTTCTCATTATTATTATTATTATTATTATTATTATTATTATTATTATTATTATTATTATTATTATTATTATTGTCGTTGTTGTCGTTGTGGTTGTCGTCGTTTCATCTTTGAAGGAGTTAGTCATATAGCATGTACCATTCTGAAATGACTCATATTTCTAATTAGAACACTCTCATCCTTCTCAAGCTGATACTTCAAGTAGTGATCACTTCAAACATCTCAATGAACATCAGCATCCTTAATGTTAGCAAAGTGAGCCAACAGGTGTTGGCAGCATAATCCTTCAACCCTCTACTGAATGTTCCATGAAAAAAAAAAACAGGAGGAGATCCTGGAATAAACCGGAGGCAACACAGGATTTGTAAGAAGAAGTAATCTCATAACAGGGGGAAGCGGAATTTGCCAAAGTGAAGTCAAAAACAGAGGGTTTGCCAAGTACATTCTCATTAAATACAGTTGCAGACAAATAAGGACGACTGCCAGTTGGGAACAAGAATAGCCAAGATGTAAGCTTACATAGTCTAGCTTCTTAAAACTGTTCAGTATTGTCAGACATTTTGAAAGAAAGATAGAGCCTGTATTCTTCAAATGGAAAGCTATCAGAGGAAGATTTTTACCAGTGCAATGCTCTGGAAGCATCATTTAGATAATAAACAAGCATATATTAAACACATATCATCAAATCATCCAATCCACACATTTATTTAAACTGCCTTTCCACCTCTGAGACTTTTCATTGCAGGAACTTTTCTTCAAAATAAACTTGTGCCCACAAAATGCCAGAAATGGCAGTCATCATGATGGATGACCAGTTGACCTTTAAGGTTCATGTGGCCTCGATTGCTCGGATCTGTCAGTATGCCCTCTATAGCGTCAGGAGGATCAGACCCTACCTGACACAACAGGCCACACAGCTTCTGGTACAGGCTCTTGTGATTTCACACATTGACTACTGCAACTCTCTGCTAGCAGGCCTCCCTGCGCGTACATTTAAACCTCTGCAGGTGATCCAGAATGCAGCAGCACGTCTGGTCTTTAACCAGCCCAAAACAGCACACGTCACCAAGCTGTTACTCTCTCTTCACTGGCTTCCAGTGGCAGCTAGAATGAGATTCACAGCTCTTCTTCTGGCTTACAAAACAGTGACAAGAATGGCTCCTGTTTACCTGCAAACCCTTATCCAGGTCTATACTCCCTCCTGCCCACTATACTGTACCTGTGAGAGACGCCTGATGCTTCCAGCCCAGCATGGCTCTTAATTGCCAGACTCTTCTCCTCTGTTGTTCCCAAATGGTGGAATTAATTACCAAACTCCATACAATCTACAGAGCCCCTTTCTACATTTAAGAAATATCTGATGTTCTGGGAACACTTAGGCTCTTAATCTGACCCTTCTCCTCTTTGTCGTCAGGGGTCAAATAAATCAGAAGGTCTCAGACTGAGCTCTTAATAAATGAAAGCACTGAATATTGAATGTTGTTGAATGTTGAATGATATTGCCGATATTGAATTTTAGTTGTGGCTACAATATTTAGATGGAATACTATAATTTAAAAAAAAAAAGGGGGGGGGGGCTTCTTCGTACCTGTGGCCCCAACAAACCTGAAGCATTTCTTTGCACTTACCAAGGTTTATCCCTCCTGTTGAAATTCTTTCTCGTGTTGTACGTTGTTCTGGACAAAAGCATCTGCTCAATGAATTTGTAGAATTGTAGAACATCATAAACAGCTCTGCAATGAACTAACATATGGTACCTTCACTTTTTTAAATTACTACCTGTTGAGCATGGACTATTTCAGGGTGGAATTACAGACCCTGAGACTTGATTTTGACACCGTTTTTGCATTGGTAATGCAATCTTCCTGTCCTGATTTCTCCAGTGTACATTATGTAGACTGAAACAGCTTGAGGCATGTGCTTAAGTGACCTGACTACTGATGAAACAGCTAAACGACTCGTAGAGCACACCGTTATATTATAAAATATATTATTATTATTATTATTATTATTATTATTATTATTGCAATTTGGGGTTTTCCAGTTTTCACTTTCACTGAAGTTTCTGTGCTTCTTGGTGTTTTGAGGAAATAGCCATCCATGCAAATTTGGTGACATAGTCTTAGTTTGTATATATTTTAATCTTTTCATTTATTATTTAAGAATTAGTCTGTGGAGTTCAACTTATTACACTATTTTTGGATAGTAGCAGCTAACCCAACCAGTTTAGTGAAACAATCGTACCCCCAGACTTCACTTAGTGTCTTTTCATGCCTCCAGGTGCCATGTTTCAACCATCTCCATCTTCTTTTTCCAATGTTGGCCTTGACCCAATCCCTCATTATCCCTTTCAGTGCATCACATTTCCTCTAAACTCTGCTCACCACAGCTTTTCTCGTTTAACTTCTTTCTCCCCTGTTCATCGTCCTCTCAAATCCTGACAGCTGTCTCAAGGAAAAGGAAGGAAAAAAAATCCCTCAAGTCTTCCCTCTTGGGTAGAGCTGAGTATACCTCTTCTTTATTTATCCAGACCTGTCTTTCACCAGGGTGTATTTCTTGTCTGCTTCAGTTCTTTTCTCCTCATGCACTGACAGATATATAAAAGTGAGACGTCGGTGGCAGGGGTGGGAAAAAAAATGAAGACTGAAACAAAGAATAAAGAGAAAGAGAGGGCACAGACACAACCATTTTTAAAAGGGGAACCCTTCAGGGTCATTGACATTGGTTTGAGAACTAGACGGTACAATCAGATACAATTAAATGGTTGAATGTAAAGATGCCTGAATAAGATGCAGCGGTTACAGTAGAACTATTTATGTACTAAGGAAAGATACGAAGAAGAGACCCAGATGAGCCAGAACGATGTGACATTTGTCACATCTGCTCTCACACTCTCATGTCGCTCGTGTATAATGAAGTATTCTCTTATTATCATAATGTTATGGCTTCCTATATGTTTCCGTGACAGTCATTCTGAAACACTCAAACATCATTACACATCTGTTTGATGAGAAAGGAAACAGACCCATCATGTTGCATGATGTTTAGAGCAACAAGTTTTTTTCTTCTTCTTCTTCCTTGTGTGTGTGTGTGTGTGTGTGTGTGTGTGTGTGTGTGTGTGTGTGTGTGTGTGTGTGTGTGTGTGTGTGTGTGTGTGTGTGTGTGTGTGAGTGTGTCTTAAAAATGTAAGCATTGCTGAGGCCAATCTTGAAGTCATGAAATCAGTATGTTTTTTGAAGTTTCTAATTATGTGTGTATAGCAACAATAACCTTTGACCTTTACCTGACAAATTTGCAATATTTTATCCAAGAGTCCAAATGCAGATATTTTGTTTAAATTACTCTCAAACCGTTACATATTTGTATGTTGTAGAAATGCATGGATCTGTCAATTCACTGCTGAAAACAGACCATTCTGAAAGAGCACAAAATCTTCATAACATTTCAACAGGACTTCCTAAAATGATGAGGTCATTACATAAAGGATCTCCTGTCTGGTCCATGACATGTTTGAGAGGCAGGCCTCAAACACCAAAGTCCCGTCATACCACTGACACTTAGTCTCCAGAAGGCTGGCCAATCAGAGGGAGGAGGGTCTATGGAGCAGGGAACATTAAAGAGACGGCAGCGGAAATGAAGTGTTTCAGACAAAGGCTGAGTAAAGGTTTTCAAATCATCAGAGAGGGGAAAAAGTGGAATGCCTTAAAAAGCACTGTACCTCTCTTTTACAAGCATGTGACAGACTTAAATATAGAAGTAATGAGAAATCTGAGAACCTAATTAGTGTACAGCAGCTCAGTGATGAGAAGACTGAGTGGAGGACAGGAAACAAAAAACATTGATTAGAAAGACAAACAAAACAAAAATTAGAAAGGCAAAATTGATGTAATGTTCTTCAGCAGACACAATGAGAGCATTACACAATGTCTGAGTCCTGCTTCTGATGAACAGAAACATCAATACATGTGGATGTTTGTTTTGAAGCAAAAAGGAAATTGCCATTCTGAACCACTTACACCGCTGTTGGTGTTCAGTCATGCAAGGACTATTGAAATGCAAATGTTAATGAGAGTGGCAGAGGACAATCACTCTCATGCAGACACAAAGGGACACAATATATTTAACTCACAAATCACAACAAACAATCCTCCTAGATTGTACACTGTTGTTTATTCTGGATTCATTCATCTTTAATATGCTACACATTGCCATGAACTTTCCTGTTGGGGCACTGTATGCTTAAGTATTGTGGGACAGAGCTGGGGAGTCCATTCTTATAGATGTAAATCTTAAAACAAAAAAACAAAACACAAAATTCACGGAAGGATGTAGGTGTGATGGCACCTGAGATTCATTCCAACTCTGGGTTCTGCCAATAGCCAGAGCTGAGTTCACTGAGAAGTCAGGGAGAATAGCAGATGTTGGTTGAGTCAATGATAAAGAAAACATGTGCCTTGAGTTGCTGCAGTCTTATTAGAGAGTAAAGAAGTTTGATACAGATTCCCTCTATGAAGTTCAATTAAAATGGAAAAAAAAAAAAAACCTTGACAGCTTGAATGATGGTTGCCTACAAGCATTGCATTTAAAAAGATCCTGCTGTCAGAATGAGCAACCATCACCATCAGTGAAAGGATAACATGCAGTCATCTACTTGCATACAGAAGACAGCTCTTTGACATATGCCTCTCAAAGTTGCTTTGAACATATTACCAAAGAAAAGACAGAACTATGTGAATTCCCATAATCAAAGAGGAGCCCAAATGTGCTTCTTCAGTGTCAGTGAGTTGATTTTGTACTTGTGAATAAGTAAGAGTCTAGAGGAAGAAAATCAATCCAAACACTTAAAGCATCCTTTAAAAAATGGGGCACTTTCTTATCAGGCAAAAGCAGTGCCCAATTACTTTTAATAAATGTATTTTTAAATGTCTGATATCTGGAATGTTTCTCTGATCATTAAAGCCCTCAAACGCTTTGAGCTGTGGAAATCATAGAGCTGTTTTATCATCACAGGTAAAGAGAAGTGTTTCAGAAAGTGGTGCACACAAAAACTTCACTTGTATGTTGCTTATTCTCCCCTTAAGGTTTTTTCTTATGTTCAACATTGCACTGTATTGGCCTAAACCTTGGAGACAGCTGTTCACACTTTCAATATCACCATCTTTGTTTAGCGTGCATTGCCTATGATGTATTGATTCTTAATTACTTTTCTATACATATGATTCAGAATAGACACTCTTCTTTCAGTGTGAGCCACTGAGCCCATTGAGTGTTTTCCATACCAATCCTTGAAAATATAAAATCTGCAATCTGTGCTGTTGAAAAATGACACCACAGCTGATGTGCAAAAAATAAAATGCATTTTCCTGAGTTTTCACTCAAAGCTGGCTGCAAAAGTCAAGCAGTGCACTTCTCATAGCAGAGTTAAACTTTCACAATGAGGGCCAGAAGCCGTTTCGATCCACACGTTGCACAACTTCTAATTGTTAAACTTGCATGAGGGGTACATTTAAAACAACACACTTGTTGAGACAAGGGTTTACTCATATTTGCATAAATAAGTGCAAAGTTTGTTGACTGACACAGAGTTCATCAATATTGGGGACAAAGTCATTGACAAAATCAAAATAGGAAAGATGCAACACATCCAAAAAGAAAGTTCTAGTGAGGTAAAACTAGCAGCTCAAAATAGCCTCTGCTTCTGATGCTTCTTTGTATAAAGTCCAAGAACTCTACACGGGGGCAAATCAAAGAGTTTTGTTTGGGAACTGGACGTCTAATATAAGAGTTCTTTTATTTTTTTTCTTTTTGGTCTTCATATTGTTTTCCTGTCTTATATGTGAATGAAAATACAAGCGCAACTATTTTACGCTTTTCCTCGTCCAAATTATTGTTTTTATTTCATTCATTCATTCATTCATTCATTCATTCATTTATTTAGAGACCTCAGAATGTTGTTCATGCACAAATGAAGACTCCACACGTTTCCTCTCTTTTCTAAACAGAATTGAAATTAATTGATTGATCCAACAGCAGGAGGATAAAAATTGTTAGAGGATTGGTGATCAGTCTTCTCAAGGAATTCAAACATGATTAACTAAATAACAGGTGGAAGAAGACAGAGTCAGATAAGGTAGATAAAGCCGAGGTGAAAAAGAACCTGATTTTAGAAACTGTCTAGAAGGACAGATGGAAAAAGAAAGAAAAAAACAAAATGTAGGGAGACAGAAAAAAATGAGGGAGTAGCAGGAGGAGATGCAAAAAAAAAAAAAAACGCACGGGGAGGAAATAGTGTTAGAGAGAGGAGTGAGGCTAACTGAAGGACACAGGTCTGAGAGGTGGTAAGCAAGAGGAGAGATAGCGAGATGGAGAGGGGGAACAAGGGAGGGGATGAGAGGGAGAGTGGGTGGATTAAGTAGAGAGAGGGCGGATGTGGTCTGCCTTCTCTCCTTTAGGCCAGAACTTTATCTCCAGCTGCAGACTGGCAGCAGCATGCCAGAAAGGCCCCATGACCCAGTGTGATTCAGGAGCCAGGCAGAGCCCGTAAACACAAACACACCGCTGATTGCAACGAGCTGATAAGATGAGCACTAGCACACTCTGACACACACGTGTTCACACATACACCAGCCGTACATGCGCTGCTGTGTATTTATTTATTTATTTATTTGCATCGTACAGTATGAGCCAGATAAGATGGCACAACCCCGTATGTTTTGCACAAAAATGAATACAGCTTGAATTTAAGGGCACCACTCATCAATTAAAATCAACCAATCATTAAAATTCCCAAACACTGATGAAAGGAGAGGATGTTTTCATGATTTGTGATGAATGTTTTTTTTAAACTCCATTAGTGTATTTTTTTAACAACTCACCAAGAATAAAGAATATGTCAGTATCATCAGTGGCTTTCTCCTCATAATTGTGGTTAAAATGCATCCAGAAAATAAAAAGAAGCAAAATTTGTTTCTTGAGCTACATAATAAGTGAAACATTGAATATATTTTGCATTGCAGTGAATTCTATGTATCTATGTACAGCAGTTTACATTTGACTTTTTTTTTGCAAATGCATAGCAATGACACAAGACCAAAATATCATGTGGGCCACCTTTTTTAAAAAAAGTTATAATGATGTATGATAATTTATCTCTCAGATTTTAAATTACAGTACCTTCTAATCAGCACAAACTGGGATTAATGGTATTTTGTGGATGTAAAACAGTGACAGGTCAAACAATAATCTGAAGGGAAAATGGAGAACTAGAATGCTCAATCTAAGTCCTGCATTTTTATTTCCTCAGGTTTATCCATTCAGCATCAACACAGCCCTCAAGAGAGCCAAAATTAATGCATTGAAATATGTTGTTCTAGTGGTTCTGGTGTCAATAGTCCATTTAGAAAAGAAACTGGACACAGCAGCATGAGACAGCAATGCAAAGCTGTGCTTGTGTGGATAGTTTCACTGAACAGTTGTCTTTTTGTGCTGTTTGACCTCTACATGTCCAACCGACAGAATTGATATCCCCTTACAGATAATATTTGCAGCTTACTGCTCGCTGCACTCGGTTAAATCAGTTTTGGCCTCATGGATTTCCAGCAGATGTTGGAGTCACCTCTAAAAAGCATCCGTGGTTGACCTTGTGGGAGTATTAGTGACGCCAACCTAAACAGTTCTGTCTGTTTGTGATTTTCATCTGTTGGAGAATTTGATCTCATTGCTTTGACCACAGCTGAAGAATTCATGGTTTATAAATGGTTCGATTTATATTTACAAGCTTGGATTTCAGATTAATCTGATATCAGCCCAAAATCCAGCCAGTTAATTGTACTGAAGGTCCTGTCATGACCAGGAGTATGTCCATTTAGTGGGCATCCTGTTTAAACATGGTCACCCCCCAGGAAGTACTTGTCAGTTAAACTAATTTATACTGTGGGCCTGAACCAGTGGTTATGTTGTGTCAGGCAGCCACTTGCAAATTGGGAAAAATGCACAGTTAAAGATGACAGATGGCATTTTGTTGCATAGAGCCTATAATGAAATTGTTTAATATACAGGCTGTGTCTGGAAAAAAACATCATATAACCCCTCAACCGGAGCAAAATGCAACCAAAAAAGGCCTGGGGACATACAATTGCTAGATGGCTGGAAACTGGTGGTACTAGCTCTGCTAATAATAGCCACACTTAGCCATCCAATTTGATGATGTACACATTTGGGAGATGTGGCTAAGCTGAATTAAAACATCCTGACTATAATCTTTTTTGAACATCCCTAGCCACAACTTAAATCTTCCAAGGCTAGAATGAAACCATTTCCACCAACGCAGAGTTGTCACACTGGTCTTATCTGCCACAATTAGCTGAAGAACTTATTCTGCTTTCTCCTTTAATTAAGCTGCAAGCTCAGCAGTTCCTTCCACTATTGATTAGCAGGGGTATGTGTGTGCTCACTAAAAGCAAATAGGCATGTTGATTGCATGCTGTGCATTTGAATCTGTAGAGTACACATCATGTCATGTGGGGCAGACGTGTGATATGAATGATTGGACTCTAATCAGGTGTAAACCATTGAATGAAGTGTTTACACGGATGTTTGCCCAGCTAACAAATATCATACACCATCACTTTCAGATGGAATGAAATTTCTTTCAGAACGGGCCAGATCAGATAATTCTCTTCAAACGGAGGTGTTGACAGGAAATGTTTTATGTTCTGATTTGTCTGTTATTTCAACCACCATTAGTTTGACAAAACAAAGCAAGTGACTACCTATCCATAAACTGCCATCTGCGATGCCTCCAAACATCCATGCTCATATAAAAATGCATTTAGATTCAATGTGATATAGCTTGCGAGAGCGCAGCCCACATAAATCAACTGGAACATTAGCTTAAGAGACTAAAAGTGTGTGGATTCCCTGATCATTTACACTCAGCTGAAACAATTGAATTCTCCTCAATTGAGAAGGTCACTCAGGATGCAATTGCCAATTTAAGGGTGGAACGCAGAGGTAATATAAAGGCTACTGTGATAAATGCATTCCTTGAGGGAAGAAGAAACATAAGTAATATTCATTTTAAATTGAGTAATAGGCAATGTGTCACAGTCACACTCAGGGCACCTGATAACAGCAGAATGACACTCTGTAGTCACAGCCAAAAGACTCGTCTTAAGTTCAGAGGTTGCCAGGTTGGCATCAATACCCCCCTTTCCCCCTAGTTCATCGAGTTCTTTTCATCGGCTTGGAGGGCTTTCTTGGTTGTAACAGGCAGCCTGTCGATACCACAAGCTGGTCAAGGTGTGTGGCTAATCCAGCAGCCAATCAATGATGAGATAAGGAGACGTCGACTGCTGGGGGTATGATAAAGGGGACTGCTTTATTTTTCCACATTTTATTTTATCCTTTTCCGCGGCAACAATGCAGCTTTGGATTGCAGAAGGAAGAAATTCTTTATGGGTAATAACAGGGAGGTTATCTCTGTTGCTGTTGATTTTGATGAATACAGAGGGTTAAAATGAAAACACCTCACTATATAAAGAGTTCATAAACGCCACAGTCCCCGGAGTTGTAAATTCAGCCAACCGTTGTGACCCTTTCACTGCGAGCCAAACGACCTGGTGTTGTCAGCTCTTTGTCTGTTCTTGTGGTTGTGGTATATCCTGAGTCAGCATTGGCCAGAGGAACAGAAGAGAGCACAGAGGAGGTGTGAGTGTGAGGAAGAGTGTGTGTGTTGTGTTGTGTGTGTGTGTGTGTGTGTGTGTGTGTGTGTGGGGGGGGGGGGGGGGGGGGTTAGTGTATGTGGATGTTATTGTAGTGCTGAGCAGAGCAGTCCATGACTGAGCGCAGATAAGTTGAGAATCATGTCCAAACACCATTACACTCTCACACAAACTTCAAGCTTTACGTCTGTTTCTTTTTTCATCGCTAAGTGTTGAAAATCCAGGAAATGGAAAAAAATTCTCACCAGGTGAAACGACCTGCATGGTTTTCTGTGAAGATATGGTTTGCGATGGTGACTCTCCTGTATCTTCGGAAAAAGTTTGAAGGCAAACAGATTGACATTTTTCCATTCTGCTAAATATAGCTCTGAGTCACTTCCAGTTTCTTTTCGATCTGAAAACTAAGCCTGCTATATTGACTGCACATCTTGAGATTGCTCCTGTGACCCTCTAAATGAGCTGTTTGAAAAGTTGAAACATCATTCTTTGAATCTGTGTTGGAGCGACTTCAGAAAGCACAAACGCCTCACGCATCAGTCCGCGCTCATTATCTAACAAGATTTTATCTCTGAACAAACTACCCCCACTCCAGTAACCTGTAAATGCACTGTTTTTCTCTGCTACTAAAATGGTATAATCATGACTCCATTTTGTTAACAGCAATTTACTTGACTCTGTGGCAATTTCGACTGTGCAGATTTTGAGACAGGCTCTCAGTTTGATTCATTATTTCAATCCTTTTCAGACAACATAACCTTTCAGAATTGCCATGAAAATTACTATGTTTATGCTCGAATCTTAGATTGCACCCTAGGGACAAAAATCAATCACACTTCTGTCACTGGTGTTGGAGGGGTCAAGAGCTTGGGATAGATTCGTAGCTTTGACCTGTGCGGAACTGTACAATAGTGATGGGAAATTCAAGGACAAGTGGCTTGAAACTTAATAGGAGTTTTTTGTTTGTTTGTTTCTATTGCTCTTTTCTTCAGCATGCTCATTCATTCTAATCAGCACAAACAAAACAGCAGCTCAACGCAACTCCAGCAACACCCGTTTTTCTCCTTCTCTGAATTATACAGTAGGTGTCTGCTGCTAAGAAAACCTGCAACCAACAACTCAAAACTAAGACTTCAAATATACACTTCTATACTTTAAGTATAGAAATGTATGCTCGTTCTCATGGTGCCTCATCTTGCATAACAATCTTCTGCTGGTCATTCAGTGCCAGTCTCAGTGTTATGCTGTAGGCGAAGCACTGCCACTCAACATGTGTGGGTAGCAGTGCGGAGGGCAGTAAGATGTCAGAATGACAGCAGTAAGGGGGAAAATAGCAAAGCAATTTCAAAGGCAAAAAGGGACAGAAAAAAGAGAAGTGGAGCTGCTAACCAGAGCTCAGCTTAAGGCTGTATGCGTGGGCTTGGACAATCATGTGGGGAAAATTTAAATAAGTTGGAATCAGCACCCAAATTTGATCTATGACAGTGAGCGAATGCTGCTGTCGCTCGAGGCTAAAGCTGAACAGTCAGGGAGGAAGTTGCTGAGTTATTTTTGTGGGCCAAGGAGCTTGACTGATTGTGGTTACTTGAAAAGCTCCCAGTGCTGATCTGAGCAATTTACCCATAAATAATTGTTTGCCACTCTTCATTGTCAGTTGATGCAATGCAGTTCAACCCCAAATAAGCCAATACAGGTCTAATATGTGAGGGTTTAAACCCAGAATGTCAGGTAGCTTTGTTCTGGAAAGCAACAATCCTCCAGCAAGCAAAGGAAGAACCTTTTGTTGATACATTTCTACTTTTCACACATCAAGTTTCAAACAATATACCCTTTTACCCCTTTGTTTCTCCCTGTTTGTCAATTTTTCTAACATCACTTAAATGACTGTTTGCAAACCACGGTGTTGTACTCAGACTAAGACTCACATTTGAGTAATAAGATGTTTTAAGTCCCATATGTGAAGAACCCATAATTCTTCAAAATGGCAGTTTGGTCAGCTCCCCAATGCTTTAGAATATTAGATCCAAGTTTACCACTGACATCAGTTTTGGGTTGCATGGTTCTATGGTTAGCAATGAGAAATGGGGATCATCAGATTAGATTTTGAAAACATAACCGTTAGGTTCAAGGTAAAAAATCCACTTATACTCTCTCCCATACTGTTTCCACAGTCAGAGCTGCACAGACATAAACTGCTATTCTGCTACCAGCAGATAGCATGCATGCCACCAAAGTCCATTTAGCTTTTTGTTGGGCTGTTCCCAATGAGGAGAGAGCACAACAAACAGCATGTTAGTACACAGAGAGAAACTGTTGCTCCCAGTATCTTTTTCAGGGCACTGGGGCTGTTATTATTGTGCATCATCCGCTGTTCCACCATTAGCCTATGCAGTTTATAAAAGCAGTAATACTGCTTCTCCAGTCAAGCCATCGTAAACAAGATGTGACTGGACTAGCCACCTAGCCAACCAGGAATAAAGGACGCTTATCAAAGATAGAGAAGAACATTTCCAGGATGGTTCTTTGTGCATCAACATTCATTTTGCAGAATCAAGATGGCATTATCTGAGACTATTCTGAAACCCTGTGACATCTCACCAAGCTATTTTCATTTCCTGTCTAGTAATACACTAAAAAAGGAGGTGAAAACCATTATCATGACCCCTCAGCCCTCTCTGTCTCTCCCCACACACTCTGTCCTTTCTCCTCTTTTAGATAAAATGTGGCGCTGTCCACTGAACTTGACCTTCAAAGTACCCGCAGGGTTGGGATGTGTTGTTAGCCCCCATCTCCCACTATCTTTCACCCTCTTTCTCTCTAACTCAACCATCAGAAGGGGTGGGGGAGCTGGTCCCAGCGGGCTTGGCCCCTGCCACTGCAGCTGCCTTTCATCAGTCCACGAAGGCACCACGCTAATAGACTTCCTCCACTCTTTTCCTGTCAAACAAATGGCTCCACCATGGGTTCCCCTGGGAGGAAGCCCATGTCATAATCGATGCAGCCTCTCACATATGCTTCTCTCTCCCTGTCTCTGTCTCACTGTGGAACTGATACACTCACAAGCATGTTGGTGAGAACATTAGTCATGGAAAAATAACTAAAACTCTCTATAAAAAAAAATGCTTCTCCCCTTGAGAAGAACTCAGACTAATTGCAAACCAACAAGCACCAATGTTCCAAATTAAATTTTCCCACTTTTCCCAATTCACTATTCACCATGCAAGCTCTCTTTGGGCTCCACGATGGTCTTTCTCTTTTTCTGCCTATCTGCATTTCTTCAGTGGTGCCATCCTCTAATTAAAAGCAGGGTAAAAGCAGGGAATGCAAAATCCAATCCAATTACAGGCATGATGAACCACATGTATCCCCATAACAACATGCCTGGCCAGGTTTACCCCTAAGACAACAGAAGCTGAACAACAACCCTGATTAAAATGGCAGGCCTTCAAACAATGTGCACTCCCATTGGAGCAGAGCTAAACAAACGTGGCTCCCATTGGGTGCCCGGTAATAGGCAGAGCTGAGTGCAATTTAGAAAGTTAAGGACAGGGGTGTATCATACCAATGCAGAAACCATGCACTGTTGGTACAAGCTTGAATGACGTAAAGAGGTTCAAGAGCATCTAATAGAAATGTTAAACTTTTGCAAAAACACTTGACAAGTTTGTAAATGATTGCCCAAGGGTTAGCGGTTAACAGTGTATTGCTCTCTCTTGGGTGGG
Source organism: Labroides dimidiatus (assembly GCA_030710495.1). Taxonomy (NCBI): domain Eukaryota; kingdom Metazoa; phylum Chordata; class Actinopteri; order Labriformes; family Labridae; genus Labroides; species Labroides dimidiatus. Next base: position 15,756,749 of record CM061155.1, read on the forward strand.
GACTGAGTTTTTACCCAAAGTGAGGAGAATTCAGGTATCTTGGGGTAATCTCCAGTGATGGAGTGGTGGATTATGAGATTGGCAGGTGCATTGGTGCTGTGTCAGCAGTTGCTGATGTGTTGCTGGATTAAGATTAAGACAGAGTTGAGCAGGAACCAAGTGCTTTTGATTTACCAGTCTGTCTACATTCCAACCCTCACCTGTGGTCATGACCTACGGATAACAACTAGGTTTTACTCCCAGAAAACAGGATTCTTGGGAAATCTGATCAAATCCATTTCCTGATTCTTGGGAAATGTAATGATGGGAAACTGGAGGGAAAAAAAATCTACTCTCTGTTGTAGTGCTACGGTAACACTGATGCAGATGTTTTTAAATGAGAAAAAATATGTATAAATTAATATTGTATAAAAACACAATACATTGGAATGTACTACAAATTGTTTTTACTAAATATAATGTTCAGCATTTACCTTGGAGATCAGATGACGTAAAGATTCTGATGGAGGTGGTGGAGCTGAACTGAATAACTGAATCTTTTTCGCAGATTTTTCGCTCTTTTCTTCACACTTTCCTCACTTTGATCTGCAGGGTTTTTTTTTCCATAATAATCTGTCCAATGAGCTCTGTTTCACCCTCTCTTTTCAAATGTTTCTAAAATGTGTTAGGCAAGTGTCATAAAATAAAGCTGTTACATGCCCACTTGCAGCTTTGTTTGGGTGTTTCTTTTGAATTAAGTCTAAAAGTTTCGCAATAAAATAACTGCAAACAAAAATGTGACAACAACACTGATGCTTCCACTGCGAGCTAAGTACTTAAAGTGAACGGGTGAGACACGGGATGCTGGGACGATTTTGTGGCATTTACTGTGGTGTTCACTGTGGTGTTTACTGCGCCAATGATGGGGTAAAAATGACAGCTTGTAAAACTTGTTAGTTGGGACACTCATAAGTCAAGGTAGTGTTAGAGAGAAGTCCTGCTATACAAAATAAATATTTTGTTAACCGCTATTTAAAATAGTTAATTGTTCCTGTTTGCAGCCGAAATCTCAACAAAGACGGAATGTAATTTGGTTTATTTTATCATATTTCTTTTGTTTAAATTAAAGTGTTCAGTATGGTTTTGGTTTGGTTTTGATCCCCCAAGAAGACCTGGAAATTGTTGAGGGAAAGGCATGTATAGGGTAGACTTGCCTAGGCTTCTGCTCCTGCATCCGACCCCAAACAAGTGGGTGAGGAATGATAAGTATGGATCCATCCAGTCTTTTAACTGGTTTAAGTGATTGATGCAAGTATCTTGGGAAACACTGTATGATGCAATGGTATTTAAACGTAACGTAAATGGTATTTGACTCTTGCCTTCATGTCATACAGTTTAAAGGGGGATGAATGGTTCTACTCATGGAAATCGTAACATATTGGAAGTTTTAGATGATTATGATTTATTTAAGTGAAGACACTTAAGAGCAGTGTTTTAATGTATTAACATATTAAGTTCATCACTGAAGAAAAAAAAAAACAACCTATGAAGCACTGATTAATTCATTAACTTTGAAGTAAAGTAAGGAAGGAGCCAAGTGAGACATGTCTAGTCATCACGAAATTAAATGGTCTGAACTCTTCAAAAATAGCTCTGGCTCGTGATCAAGTGTTGATAGTAAAAAAAAACCTGTTTACAGAGAGTTAAGGCCTGAGAAAAATCTGCTCAATCCCCATTAAACATAACTTATAACAATTTTGGATCCTTATGACTTCAGGGAGCGGGTTGTAGTAAAACTGAATGCATGCGTGTGGAACACTTCAGGAGACACTGTGCAAACTCACCGGAGGGTGTGTGGAAAGCTTGCTTCCTTAATTTAATTGGCAATTATATTAGCGCCCTGGCTCTTCAGAGTACAACACAGCTACTGAGTCAAAATAATCACAGGCTCAAACTTAATGTGTAAATACTCCCAGAGGGACAGGAGGTGTTCTCTATGACAGCCAGGCGCAATGCAAACGCCAGAAGGGGAGAACATGGCACTTGCAGTAATTACTGAAATAAATAAATAAACAAACAAATAAATAAATAAAATAGAAAGAAAAGGGAGGACAGCCCCCGCCCTCAAATGTTTTCCCCTTGGTTGGTGCCTGAGAAATAGGCAGATAATGGCAAGAAAAGAAACTTAAGAGGTCAAAAAAAGAGAGAGAGAACAAAGAGAATGCAAATAAGTTATGGATGAAGTGCTGCTATAGATACCATATGAATAACCCAAAAGGGATTCAGTCATTCACTCTGTGTGTGTGTGTGTGTGTGTGTGTGTACCTCTGTATGCAACTCTCCGCCTCCACCATGCACGGAGAAGGATAAAAAGAGTGAAACTCTGTATTTATAATTTATTGCTAAAGTTGGGAAAAGAGAGGACAACTGAATGACAGGTGCACTCAACTCTCGCTCGCCCTTTGGGGAATTTCAAAGTCGGCCCCCTCAGAATTTAGGGACCCAAGAGTTTCTTTCTTTTTACAAAGCAATGGAAGTGACAGGGAATAAAAAAGAAAACAACAGAAAAAAAGTAATGCCTCTCAAGGTCAGGAAGGACACAGCAATAAAGAAAAGAGCGCTATTGTTAAATCTCAACCCTGCCAGAGTCGTGCCAACCAGCAGGTCACCGTGTGCCGACTTTCGAAAGGGGAACAGTGGGAGAGGTAGGTACATCTGACAGGCAGACTTATTAAATCCACTCCAAGTGAGTGAGACGTTTGAGAAGAAAGTGTTTAAACCTTTTTTTTCCCCTGGAGAATGGCAAAATAAATAAATAAATAAGAAACATGAATAAAAGTGGAAAAAAAAGAAAATACAGAGGCCTTTTGTGAGCGAGGGCAGGCACACAAGTGGTACCTGAAGCAAATAGATTAGGCGTATGGCTGCTTTAAAAGGAAGGTGAAAAAACTTAGAAATAAAGGGGACTTGATGCAGGAAAGATACATCTGGGTTGGAAAATAACATCAGCCTTTTTGTCATTGTCATTTCTTCCCTCTCAACATGGTTCTTTAGGGTGAGAAGAGAGGGAAAGCGAGGAGAGAGGTCACCGGCTTCATTCCAATTTGGCTTTATTAGCAGGGTTAAAAAAAGAGGAGAGAGAGAGGAAAAAGGGGATAGATTGAGAGAGGAGAAGAGGAAGAGGGAGTTCTCAGAATTAAAAGGAAGCTATTGATGTCTCTTGCTCCGAGGCCCTCTTTCTTTCTCTCTCTCTCTCTCTCTTTTTTTCCTACCCGTCTTCTAATTTAGCATTTCACACACAGCACAGAGAGAAAATAAATTAAAGGGGCAGGGAGAGAAGAGAAAGCTGAGAGAAGAGAATACCATAAGTGCAAAGAAGAAGGTACGGTAATATTAATAATAAGTAAGAAAAAAGAAATAGAATAAAATACAGAATGAAGAGATAAGGCAGATAAGGAATCGCACGCTTAAATGTGAGAGGAAGCAGTAAAGAGAAAAAAAGGGGAATTATTTTTTATCAAGGCATCCTTATCGGTGAAAGGATTTGAGAGCAACTCAATTAAATCAGCTTTTTCACTAAAGAGAATTCATCAACCAGAGGCTTCTTTTAACTAGTGTCTCAGCAGAGGCTAATCCTCAAACGAAAATGAACACACACTTGAATGCCCTCAAGAAAATACAAATACACCCACACTTAATTGTCACTAATATTATTTTACTGTAAGTTATCTCAGGGAAAAAGGAGTGTTTAGGCTCTGCTTTAATTTTACTATAGTATCACTCTCTCTCTCACACACATGCACAAATATTTGTGTGATTTATGAGCGCTCATTCCTCACGCCACAGATTTATTTCCGTGAATTTTTATTCTGTCCACAAAGCCCTTTCATCTTAATAACAGAATATCCAAACATAAACACTCCACACCTGGGCTTGAACACACAGCTCTTTCAAACATCTCGCTCATACACGCACACAGATTTATGACCGTCGCAAATCCCCAACTCGGGCAGATAGCAGTGACCGCGGACCCAGCGAGACAGAGAAGGGTAATTTCATCCACTGTAGTGTGAGTGAATGCCGATAAGGCTCTCTCTCCCCTCCCTCCCTCTTTCCCTCTTTTGTCATCCCCACTGCTTTCCCTCCGTCCTCTGTGCTCTCCACTCCTTGCCTCGACCCCTTTAATCTCCTTCTCGTCCTCCCTCCCTTCGTGTCCCTTGTGTAAAAACTGGCAAATTTGTCAATCCGTCAGTTCCATACTTTAATTGAGTCTCTGTGTCACACAGTCTTTAATGCAAACGTGTAACATTTCACAGAGTAACAGGTAAGATAAGCAGGAACAGGTGACTCACTCCACATGAAAAAAAAGGGGGTGTGAAAGCTGGAGTGATGGGGGAGAAAGAGACACGGGGGAGAAAAGAAGGAGCTTATAAGAGCAAAAATGTCATCATGGATCTACTCGCTGTGGATTGAATAAATGTATTATTGTGTGAGAGGATTACACTTCAGGGCAGCAGCAAGCCCCCCCCCCCTCCCCTCTCCCTCCCTCCCACCACAGAATGAAAAAGCATTGTGACAGAACGGCGTGATATCAGTTTGTTCAAAATGAAAAACCAACAGCTTAGAGTGATAAGATCAAGCAGTTATTATTTCTCTGTTTCTTTGTTCTGTGTTCTTAAGTAGAATGCAGACTTTATTTCACATTGGAAGATAAAGGGGCAGCACAACACCTTTTAACCACTCACCGTCTCTTTCAGCAAAACAAACGTCCTGCTGGAAAAAAGCCCCTTTTACTGTAATTTGGTGTAATCCTTCCACTTTTTCCTGTTTCAGCAGACTTTGATGTTGTTCAGTGTTTGCCGAACCGCTATGGTTAACCACCCAATCGTAGACTTACTCAATTTTAAAAACGAAAGGTACATTCTTTCTGTCTTGCTCTAACGGGTGTCGAATTAAGAAAATGGGTTTTGATTTTATAGATCTCTACCTTCAAAACCCAAAAGCAGAAAAAGCATTTTTCGTCTTCACTCTTGAGACGGTGTTTCTTTCTTGTATTTTTGATCTAACTTTGCCAACTGGCATGTAACGTAAGTCATATCTTAAAACTGCACAGACTTATAGTGATATTTCAGAAAAATATGCAATTTAAACGTGATCAAATGTGATTAGTAAGGGCCGGTTTTCAAAGGTTGAAACATTAGATTTGTAACGTTAGACATCTATGTTAAACTAGTCAATATAAAAAGGTTCAAAGACACAGTTTAATTTTAGGGCATGTTTATGTCACACAGTACAATAATTTGATTATGTATGTAATTTTATTAACAATTGCTCTAATGATAATAGTTAAACATTTTTTTCCATGGCTAAGATGCAACATAACCAACTAAACATCTAGGACCAGATTGATTTATGACACATTGAAGTCTCCATGACAACACCACACTGTCTGAAGTGAGAAGAGAGATCTGTGTTTTTTTTTCTGTTGAAAATGATTTCTGGGATTAATTTAGTAGTGATGGTGGACACTGGAGCTGATCTGACAGACAGAAAAAGGACAGAAAAAAGCTAAACAGGAGAAAGACAGAATGTGGGCTAAAGGCTAAAACACAAGCTAAAGGCTAAAACATGGGCTAACCTGTTCATGATAAAGTTCATTCCAACCCACATGCAGCAGTTATACTGCAGTGAGTTGGTCAAACTTGAGAGTTTGTCAATAAAATGAAGAGTGAGGTTATGTTAGCTCTGCTTGGTAGATGAGCAGGGCGTACGGATTTGCTAACGTTACGTTAGCCTACAGATACATCAGAACTACAAATGACTTGACAAGATATATCTAACATATAGTATCTTTTTTATCAGCTAAAATTAAAGTTAAATGTTTTGAGTCTGTTAAAACCTTAAAGGGAAAACAATCTTAAATGTGACTCAAACATATATTTGTCTTAAAACAGACTAAATTTATGCTAACATTAATACTGTTAAATTAATAAACACATTAAAAAAGTCAAAAAATTAATTGAGAATTAGTTAATGAACAAATGCTAAAATTTCCTCAAAGCAGGTCAACTTTGAAGAGAATTTAACAGTTTCTGTTTGTTTGTTTGACTAATTATCTGATCCATCTGTCTGCTCAATGAGCATTTTAAGCATGTTTTTACACTTCCTGATCTCAGTTACCTTTCTTTTAAGGCTTTAATTTTTGTGGCACAGGGAATGTAAAAGATTGCAAGCATACACTGACGACAGAAGTATGACTCAGCAGTGTAACATTTGACACACAGATGAATGTGTGTTAGATATGTTCATGTTGACAGAACTGGTTAGAATATTGCATCTGTCTGAAACATTGTAGAGTCTCAGTTTGGTGCTGTTCTCTTTGGGGCCTAAAATGCAAACTGACGGCTTTCACTGACGTTACCCAACTGATCGATACCAGACTTTGAAGTAGCTTCAGCTCTGTGCAGACAGTACTGGGTCATATGTGGGTCTTACTGCTGACTGCTTGTCAGTGAGTTATTGACTGAACATCCCAACCTCAGTCAGGCTCTGCTTCATTCTTTGTAACTCGTAAAAACTTTGACTTTTTGACTTTTTTAAAAATTTCTCTTTTGATTGATCACCTCATAGTGGATGTTAAATGTGATATTCAAACCTTCACTTTCACCTGAGCTGATTTTTATCTCATTATGATTCAAGCAGATATCACCCTAGACAAAACGACAGGCTCATTCTCAGCAGTTCTACATAGATAATTCTTTCTTTGCTTTTAAGGGCTCAGGTAAAGTCTGTTGGTTTTTTAAAACTGATGGACCACAGACATGCACTGCAGTGCAGAGTCCTTGAGCCTGTAGAGATCCAACATATTATATCAAATGAGCTTGCATGCTGGGTATTGATAGGATAAGGCATCTAATGAAAGTAATTCACCTCAGAGATAGACACATCACCGAGTTTGTCATTGCTCTCAACCTGCAGTGACGTAGGCTTTTCTAAAATTGAACTTGAGCTGAACTTTCGTACAAATCAGAAACAGTCCATGACATCGCTGCTTGAGCATATCTTCAAACACTGGCAAAAGACAATGAAAAAAACTTGCGTTATACTTGAACAGATCATTGAAGGGCTGTGCTGAGAGAAAATAAGAAGGGCACATAAGGGAAATTTTATTTCAGGTCAGAGGAGAGGTGGAAGAGAGTGTGTCTACTGAGAGAACATAACAGCTGGAGTGTGTGTTCTTGTGTTTTGAAGAGTCTATGTTTGTGCAATCCCCATTTCTCATGCATGCTCCCTTAGTGAAAGCCTTCACAGACTGACCTATTTTCTATTTACTTCACTTTCTCCTGACTTGCTCCCTTGTAAACATTGCAAATCCTTAACACTTGTCCTGGAATCAGTCGTGAAGCAGTGTTTTTGTTCCGATTATTCAAATACTTCAGGTGGAAAAGACTCGCAGGCTCCTGCCACACAGCGTTTTCCATCAGCCTTTACACCTACGCTTTACCCAAACAGAGTTAATAAGACACCCAAGAGATATTTTAGGGTGCAAACATCAAAATCCCCTGCTTCCCATGTGACATTTCACATTGCTCTAACTCATACCTGCCAAACACCCACCCACACATATACACACTCACACACATACGCACACATGCACATAAAAGGCAAATGCACCCATGTAAATAAAAGTGTATAAATTCCATTTACTGCACTAATGCTCGCCCCTTTTCTGCTCTGACATTAATAGCTATGTTAACGCCCCATTTATGTGCTTGTTTGCAGACATGCCCATACACTTGCAAACTAACTAATCTAGCCTCAAATCTGCCCTGAAGTCAATTAAATCTCTCACAGATGTGTTAAACAGCCTTGATTAGTTTTATATGGAGCTACTTCAACATAAATACACTCACAAACAAACATGTGGAGACAGATTACACATCAAACACTGGCAGGTACACTTGCTGGTTTTGTAAAGAAGAGGGAAAAGGGCAAGTCAAAGCATGGGAAAAAAACAATATTGAAACTTTAACTCAAAGAGAGAGGATTGTGCTTTTATTAAATGTTTCTGTCTCTATGTAACCCCTGTTGTAGCTTTATTTGAGTTACAGCTTAGAAAATCCCTATTTTTCTTACATTGAAGTTTCTTAAAGATCTTCCTTTGGGCCTCAGTCTAAAATGCTTTGTGGAGCTGCTGTATCTTTAAGCCTCTTCACTTCATAAACCTCCTTTCCTTTGATTGGTCAGCCCTCTGGAGCCCTGTCAAGGTCAGAGCTATGGGCAAACATTGGTGTTCAAGGTCCAACCCTCCAACAACAATCATTTTAGCAAGTCTTGTGGTGGTGTTAAACTGGACAGTTTTGATCATTTTACAGAGATTAGAGGATTTCTACAACATTTAAATATGTAGCTGTTTGAAAATCTGCACATTTGAGACATGGGAAAACATAATACCACCTTGTTTAACTTATATATAACTTTGTGGGCTTTTATGTATTTTAATTAAACACAACAAAAATGTGTTTTGTCTTTTATTTCTGACTGTCCAGGTTGTTTTCCCTTCCACCTGTTGCTCAGTTGCCCTCATCTGATTGATGTTATTGGATCTTCAAAATAAGATTTAAAAAAAACATGACAAGTAGTCTTTTAAGAGCTGTAAGAAAATGTCTGGTTTAATTTGGTGCTCAAGAAACGTGTTTGGTTTATTGATCAACCTATTATCTTCCCACTTACTGCTTGTCCAAGTCTTGTGTAAAAGCAAAATGATTACGAGACTCAGAAGCTCTGTTGGACAGAATATTTGCCATCCTGCGTAGTTGGAAATTGGAAAGCAGGTGGTAGACATCTTTCCTGTATCTCTCCCACTGCAACTTTCTAATAAGTTCTATTTCATGCAACAAGGAGCCTGAAAAAAGGATTCTTTACCATGAAAAAGATCTTTATTATTGAACCATTGTTTTTATACTGCCAGTGAGCTAACTATGTTGTCCCCCAATTAAACTTACACAGTCTCACTGTTAACAACACTTTGGTTTAAAAGAGGAAAAGACAATCTGTTCTCTCTTTGGCAGAATCTCAACTCATGTACCTACATGGATGTTAGAACTCTCTGAAGTTTTAATAAACTTTACCATAATGTATGTGAACTACTTTTCGAAACTAGAAGAAAGCTGCATATCCAGTGCAGAGTCAAATACCTGCATGATGGCCTGGATTTGAAAGAGAGAAGTCCAAAGTGATACATATATCTCACAGAGATGACTGTCCAACCTTATTCATCCCTGAGAGGAAGCAGTGTAGTGAAAAGCAGATATAGTATGGTGCATAGACCAGTCTGACATTGCTATCTGCTGCAGCTGAATGTGAGTAAACAAGCCACATATAAGTCAATTCAGATGAAGCCCAAGGCTTTGAAAGCTGAGCCATATACACAATGCTGTCACAGGGTTTTTCTATAGCAGAAATCCTCATTTCTACACATTCACTCCACTCACAGGCACCAGGCGTCACCCTGCACATTGAGACACTTCATAGACACACCAAAACCACCACTGCAAGACTCATTTTGTGTATATTTTATCCAAATTTAAACAGATATCCAGTGTGAAGCACCAACATAAAACTAAACTGGTTGAAAGAGAAGTTGGCAAGGCTTCCATACTTCAGCTGAAAGGAGCAGTAAAGGAAATGCCCCGCTAGCCACTTCCTCCATTCATCAATCCACGAGCCCTGTCCTAAACTAGACTAATGGAAGACAGATGGGATAGAAGAGACAGACATACCATGATTCATACACTTTCAGTAAATTCCCATCAGCCCTCTCAACACAAGTGATATTAGAGTTCACAATACGCAGCCAAAGCGATAGCAGCAAGGGATAAGAATGTTCAACTCGAGGTGGCAACAAGAGCTAAATCTGTGACGCAGTGTAATAAGATGCTTTGTTCTACTCATCTCTTTAAAAATGGGTTTTGACTGCTGGCCTTCAGGTCAAAGTGGGCCGTGATTGGCTGCTCTGCTTAGTCCACTGTCAGAGCGAATTACAGCAGTGATGATTATTCATCCAGCAGATGGGGGAATTATAAATATTCATCTCTGATTTTACACAGCAGGACCCAGTGTGTTGCTGAGCATTTCTCATCACACGTTTTCCTATGGCTTGCCATTCCTGTATACATGCTTAATGGAGGCAAATGGAGACTGAATATCCTAAAGTGTTATGCAAATGAAAATAAACTACTTAACTTTGAATATAAAGGACAGATGGGGACTGAAAGCAAACACTGAAGAACGGCAAGAAAATGCAGGACGCTGATATTTCACAGTTAAACAACTTCTACATACTTGGGCTAAATATTTTCTTTGCATAACACTGTGGCCCGATCTGTTAAAAGCAAGTATGGAAAATCAAGAGAATGTGGTCAAAGTAAAGAGGATGTTGCATAAATGAAAGGCCAGGCCTGATGAATAGGATGTGACAGGGACAATTTGTAAACGCAGAGTCAGGGATAAATGGGAAAATTAGTCAAGCTATTCAAAGGATCTGACTCAGAACCAATAAATAAATAAACATTGCAGTCAGAGGACACACACACATACACATGCACATAAAATAACTTTACACACCCATCCTTCTTCTTTGCTTCTTTTCAAGTCTCTCTGCATGCCAACAAAAGCTAAAGCACAATGCTGGGAGCAATGAAAGAGGCAAGGACAGGAAAAATAACAAGCTTTTCCTTTTTTATAAATCGTCACGAGCTTGTTTCTGACTCCTAAAGAGTCACACCTGCATTAACATGAGGTACGTTTAGTGAATAGGTCTATATGGTCTACCTATATGCAACATATTCAGCTCCAAGCAATAATTGTTAATCATTTATTTTGATTTGAGCCAGTAATTTTCGTGGGTAATCTGCTCTATTGATCATGATTCAGTGCTTTCAACAAGAGTGACTGCTCTAAAGCTGGTTAGTTAGATGACTGAAAATGCAGTATGAATCAATATACAATTTCAGCCAAGCAGAAGGGAAAGAAAAGGTGAAAATGAGAAGAAAAGTGCCTGCATCACATAAGCTCAAGGTTCATCACACACCATCAATTCTAGTAAACCAACACTGCTTTCCAGTCAAACTTTGGCAAGTTAGCAAGTGTGTGCTTCCACTTCATCTTCACACTCCTGCCGCCCTATAGAGAATTAAGAGCATGTGCAGATGCAAGTCAAAGGAGAGCTGGATCAATATTTATATTTCATCAAACTCTTCGAAAAGCCCTGACTGTTAGTGGCTCTGATAGTGCAGTTTTACCAGTGGGAAAACAAGCAAATGTGTAAATAGAATCCGATGCGATTCATAAACAGTTGGTTTCTCATATTAATGCAAATCAGAGGAATAGATGGGATTAGTGTGTGAAATTAAAGAGAAGCAAGGTGCAAGCATGGGTTTAAGAATTTTTGTAACATGCTTTCAAATTCATGCTTTTTCCTTTCCTCCTTAAAAGAAAAAAAGTACAGCACACCCTGTCAGAAGTGACATTAGAATATCAGCCATGCATTATGGGAGAAAATCCACCATCCACACCAGCTGCATTTTATATTGTGAGCTGTTATTGTAGCGTCTGTGTTTCTGTTTCCTTTTCTGTAAACACAGACATAGATTTCCTGTGCTAAAATTTGCTTGCGTTTGTTCCTCCAAAAAGCTCACAGCAGTGTCCAAAAAGAAAGGCCATACAATAGGAGATTAAACCAAAATAGCATTTGCGGAAACAACATTTGCAGGCATCCTGCTGGGGAACGTAGCTTGCCTGTTTGCAATGGAACATATGGTTAGATCACACATCTTGAGCATGGTTTTGTCCTGCTGTTTTTAAACCAGGTAAAAAGACTGCCTTTGCAATAAACAGTCCGATTGATTGATCCACCAGATGCTGAAATCACTGAGTGGGAGGGGATGGATATGCTGCAATGATGGTTTGAAAAGATGAGAGCAGAATGTAGAATATGTTTTTTCTTCATGTTAATTTTCTTACAGGTGAATAGTATGCCACACAGACTACTGAATCTTGGTATGCTGGGCTGTCATAGACTCTTTCTGTCTCCTCTCTTCCAGATGAGCTGTTTTCATCCTCTCATTTTCTCTCTCCATCTTGGTTTTTGTATCTCACTCTCTCTATCGTCTCACTCACTCCTTTTCCCTCCCTCCATATCCAATTTCTTGCTTTAAATAACTTATTTCTGCATGGATGGACTGAAATCATATCCAGGGTGACACATCACAGATTTGTCTTCCGGAATTAATTTCCCTGACGGAACATAGAATGCTTTAATGAGTTTTTATTGCATATTGATCACACATTGATACCACCAGTGGGGCGTTTGGTATACATTACAGTGACTAGTCCTTCATGACAGCTGCTGTCTGTTTGGAGCTTCGCTATAGCTACTAGAGCATGCTATCTGGAGCCTGGATACTCACTTGGCTAAATTGAATTGCTCAGTACAAGATATGCTTTGGCATGTTGGCTTTTAATAGGAACAGGCAGCTGAGGCACAGTATTCAGGATAAAACTACAAGCTGAGGTTTCAAGTTCTAATAGTGCCCAGGGAATTAAAATTAGCTTTAGCAGCCAGGTTTTTGCTTCTTCCTCTTCTTTTTTTCTGTCCATTTCTTTTCATTGGTACATGACTAATACATATCCAAGTGTGGGTTTATCATCTAATACTTCTTTAAGCCTTGCTTTATAATTGAAGCTTTTATATAAAAACGGCTTTTTTCATGTGAGTGGGGAATAAATATCTGACTCTGATGATTTTCAAGTAAAGATGTTTCCATTTTTTTGTAAAGTTTCAAAAAGTTTGCATGGCATACATTATAATTATTACTCTTTACAAAGTTCATTTATGTTTAACACTTAAATAGACTTAAATAGATGTTTTTAATGTTATTCACTACTCACTGAGTACATTACCTAACCTAAGATAAAGACAGAAGTCAAAAGTAATGCATACCGTGTCTGAGTTAAATCCAGATGGGTTTCTCTATCAAGACTGTTGCCCATCCTATGAGCAACACTACCTTTGAAGGTAATCTGTCGATATGATAATGTTCACAGACAGTTTGTGTTTTCTCATGAGTTCCAGGAGGTTTACTCCCCCCTTTTATGTGACAAGTCAACAAAAAAAAGCTGCACTTCTGGTTTACATGGCTTTCAAAGTGTGTAGAGGAGCTTTACCAGGACACTGATGTGCAATGGCATAAATGAACAGTACACAAGTGGTTCCTGTTTGATTGATTATCAAAGTTACAATGTTATTATTGTATTTTTAAAAAGAATTTGTAAATCAGGTCGCTTATCTTGGCTCAGTCTATCAGGAGGTTGGGGGTTTGACTCCAGTTTCTCTAGGCCAGGAAATGACATTGGGCAAGCCTTTCAATTGGTGTAGCGTAAAGGTGACAAGAGGTGTAAAAGTAATTTGAGTGGTCAGAAGACTGTTAAAAACCCTTTAAATTCAGTCCAACTACCATTAATCTTAGTTTAGACCATTAGCATACTGACACACATGCTAATTTGCTCCTGAAACAAAGTGCATGTGAGGCTGATAGGAAAGTAAAGCAAGCATTCAGTCATATATCAGAGCCAAAGCTAGTTGGCCAGTCCCCCAGAGTCATTAGGCTTCAGAGTTTTACAGTAGTCTCAATTATTCTGGACAGCAGTGACAAACTAACAGATGGAATAACTAGTCAACCAAGGGACTAACTGACACCACCATCCCAAGAGCAGAGCTCTAAAGGATAGTGTAATAACAGTAACAAGTTTTTGGGGAAAATTTTGCAACAACATCACTGGCAAAACATTCCCACTTTGGACTGAATATGAAGCATCCCAGTGAAGTGATAGCTCGATTAGAAGTCATTATGCTACAGGAAAGGGATGTGCTAATGTAAAACAGCTCCACAGTTTGACCGCTGGCTAGACACTCAGGACTTAACAACATTTTCGCCCCAGGCAGTGAGGACCCTCCAAGAGGAGAGGGATTAGTTAGAGGGGGGATTAAAGGCACATCTCTCACTTCACAGGCTAATCAAACATGTACCCTCTCATTCCATCATTCCTCCATGCTCTCTATTACTATGTTTATTCAATCAGGACAAGCTGTTAACTGACTTGCCTGACATTGGTTGAAAAGCCTCAATCACAATGGTATGTTCTTGCATACTAACTAGCATGTAACACCCATGTGGCATAACGCTAATGCACCAGCATTATATATGTACAAATACAGGCTTGTGTTGGTTTAGCAAAGATTCAAAGCAAAGGAATTAAGTAATTAAGCAGGAGTAATATAATGCAGTAAGGTATCAAAACATGCTTCTCTGTATACTATTAATCTGTGTTTTGTATGACAACACTTCAGCCCCCTCAACTAATTTCTGCTCTCTGCTGTTTGGTTAATGGCTTTTTCTTGCTAAGCAGGAGCTGTCATACTGTACATTAGTTTTGTAGGTGCAAAGAACATACAAAATCATTTTTTGGGCAACAATTTGGATTAAACAGCTACAGAAATAAGATAAAATTCATCCCAGTGGCATTTTGAGGGTATAATTTGAAAGAGAACACAGTTTGGTTGGAAGACTACTATGAGCAAAAAACACAGAGCTGCAACTTTATTTGAAGACCGAAATGTTCTGTGGACTATTTTAACACTGGAATTGGCATAATGGTCATTTTGACTGTCATGATTATTTTCTTTTCTTTTCTTTTTTTGTAATACCTTGAAACTGAAAAAAAGAAAAAAAACAACCTTGAGGGTCTCTGACTTTTCCTAAAAGCATCTAAATGCAGTTGATTTTATATAGATTACAAAGGCCTTGGAGATGCTGCAAGCTTGAGAGGGTGGTGTGTTACTGAATGTGTTGAAATGTAATGCTTGTGTTATTTTGTTCTTTTGAGAGATATGCTTACATATGAAATGTGTAAATTACTTAATTAGGTGCTCAGAAAGAGCATTACTTGAAAGGTTTTTCTTTCATATTAGTCTCCAAAAAAGGTAGATATACTTGTACTGTAATTCAACAACACATGAAATGTGTAATACCTCAATGAATCACCAGTTCATCAAAACATTGTGATTTAATAACCTCCCTACAGCAATGTGTTAATGTGCGGATTTTGCCTCTTTCTCTTGTTGATACCTTTTTTATAGCCCTGTCTCTACTTGATGGGCATGTAACCACCTTTTTCCTTGTTTTGGTCCCCACCATCAAGACAACTGCATATATTACTTGTGAGATGCTTTACTGCATTCATGATCTGCTTCCTAACTTTGCCATGAATCGTCGGTTAGCTGAGGCGAATGTGTACGGGTTTCATTACTACAATCAAGTGCTAAAACCCAGTCATGAAGTGCCTGTGAACCCAGTCAGCTAATGAGGCGAAACCGCTCTGTTGAGCTGTGAGGCTGGCTGAATACTATGATAATACTAATACTATGATTTACAGTAGGCACTTGAAGTGACCTCTTTCCCATTACACATGCCATTTGACTCAGTATTATCAAAAATGCCCATTAATGCAGATTGAGGGCTAGAAGTTCCTATAGTGATTTCTCAAACAAAGCATATAGTCCAAGGATTAGAATAGCCTCTCTGCTCATTGGATCTAAAGTATATTCATGGATGTAATGGGGGTCTAAATGGTCCATACATCCCAGAGACAAGCCTGCCTTCATCACTGAGCTATTACACACTCATCTTACATGAGAGAACCGGTATCTGGGTTCAAGCTTGTGTGTCACGAGTCTGAGAGCACACAAATTATGGCTGACTTTTCACTCCTGTATGATGAACAAAGGTAATTGGTTGATATAGAAAATTGCCCCTGATAGTCTGGCCTTAAACAGAGGTTTAGATTTGTTTGAGTACAGAGCCTAATGGCTCTGAATGGGGGAGATGGGGACATGTTCTGCATGGTAAATATCCATCACTGCATAACTATATTCTCACCCCATTCACATGTGAGTGGTCAATGCAATTCCATAGGGCAATGAAGATGGAGAATGCAGCTGCAGCGGCTCTCGAAGGCTGCCTAATAAATCAGTGATGGTTGCTGGAGAGTTTGCACGTTAAGGACTATACACTCTGCAGAGCCCCAGAAGACGCATACATAGCACACAAAGTATCTCTAATCTAAAATACTCATATTTTGACAGTATGTTTACAGTAATGCTGTAATTTGGCCCTAAGGAAGTCCAAATTAGAGGTTTGCGTTGAGTCAGCTAAAACATTAAAGGTCCTCATCCTTTGCTAAACACTATCTGCCGTATACCATAATGCTTTAATATTCTACCACAGTTGTAAAAATTTACAAACAACAGATAGCATCCTGTTTCACAGCACAGTTTGGCAGTGTTTTGATCCTGATGTAGATAAAATTGTATGCTGGCTGTCTGGCTAAACTAGTTTATACCCTCTCTAACTGTGTAACCATTTGGCTGGCAAGGAGGAACAAAAGCTGGTGGTGCTAGCTCTGCTAATGTAAGACAAATTCTTCAAATTTGATCCTCCACATTCATTCATATAAACTTGAGTCCTGTGTGTAGCTGTTTTAAATATACCTTATTTTGAGGTTGTTTTTCAGAGTTTTAATATGAGCCCAAAGTCAAGTTTTGTTAGCCACATATTTTCCTTTTTTTTTTCCAAATACATGTTGGACTAGAAGAGGATCCATTCTTCTCTCAGCAACATTTAAAAATGGAAAAAAAATCAGAGCCATTCTGCATCAAACAGAGCTAAATACAGATAGCCTCAGCCTTCTCTGAGTACCAGCTGGGTACCATGTGACAGACTCCATAATTCTGCCCTTACCACTAAAACCCATGTCTGTGATTTGCTATTCTGGCACTCTTATGAGGTTGGTATTATTAGTGCCATGATATTAAGTCGTCTCATTTTAGGGAGGCGGGTGCAAGTGACAGCTCTGAAACAAGCGTTTGACACTAAAACCGTCACTAATGCTAATTCCTCCACTGCTCGTGAAACATTAATCTGTAATAATGACACAAAGGCCTTCTGCTGAGGGTTACGTTCTGTCCCTTCAAAATCCCTGACAGCCAAACTTTATAACAAAACTCCCCTTTTAATCATCAGCTACTAAATTTAACTTAATGGGCTCGAAATAAAGGCACACAATGTGTTACCTTTGAAGGAGTCTGTACCAGTGTTGTTTGGTGTGTTTGCACCCGAGTGTATTGTGCATATCCACTGACTGTGTCCTTCTTCTATTCAAAATGAAAATAATTATGTTTGGAAATACTTAAGCATTTGACACAGGATGAAAGAAAAGAAAAGAAAACAAACAAAAAAAGCTATCATTAAAAGATGTCATGGGTGGCTTGCATCCATGCACTTATAATTAAAAAGAAGATCACAAAAAATTGATCTGCAGTGTCTAATTGTGTCTCTCCCTCCCGATGCCTGTGCTTTAACATTTGGCCAAAGATATTTCTCACAGTGCAATTTATCGGTCCAGCGAGACATTTCCATTTCAACTGGAGGGTTTTGTTATTCACAGACTCTGGCATATGTGTAAATGTGTGGGTATGTGTGTATGAGTGCACAGCAAGCAAGAGATTTAAAGAGAGAGCTTCAAACTGCAGTGAATTGAGTCAGAAGGGGGGGGGGTTAGCGAGGGGTTATAAGCCTGTTGTAGGAGTTAGGGCCTTTTTAGCTGAAGATCAGACAGACGGAAGCACTACAGCCAAATCAGATGCTGTGTTCTTCCCACACTCTTGCTTCTTCTTATCATTGTAGCAGTACAATGACTGCTGCACATGCCCTTGGCTTGAGTGCCAGGCTCAGCACAGAGAGGAAATGTTCTTAAATAGTTGAGCAAAGTAAAAAAAAGAAAAAGAAGAAAAAACATGAGCTGGACAGTGACTATTGTGCACTGACAAACCTCCCATGGAGCTGAAGTGAAAGGTGTAATTAATAGTAACATGTATTATGGGAAGAAAACCCAGTGGACTCTCTATAATGTATGTATACATGAATGGCAAGCAGTCATAATCCTTAATCCAGTGGAGACATGTGTCTAGCATATAATTGACAGGATAAATGACACTTGTGTCAGTGTTTATTCATGTTTAAAGCCTTGCATTAGAAAGCATAATGAATCTGTCTTGTTCCCTTATTAGCACATGCAAGTCAGATCCAGTTGCTTGCATTTCCTACACACATTCATGGACACACTTGAATGCATCATGTCATGCATGCCTTTCCACATGGAAACTGATAGATGCATATCACACCGTCCTGTTTGAGTATGGAAATGATATTATGTAAGTGTGACAGATGAAAGTGAAGCAAATTTTTAGCACTCTCCAGCCAGACACTCTGCATGTCTCCAGGTCTAAAGCTGAATGACTAAGTAGCCACTGTAGGACTGGCTCTTTCCCTCTCATTAGGATTAGTTATTTTAGATATCTGCCAAAAAAGGCAGCATCCCAGGACATATTTCACACTGTATAAAAGCTTGCCAAGTTAATTTGCTTGCATACCGTCAGTATGGTAGTTATGAGGAATTAAAGCCAGCTAAAAGACTCAAAGCCTCGTCACTGGCGTGGACACTTAGGCCCTGTTTACACCTGGTATTAGGATGTGTCTTGGTTTAAGCAATCACAAGCAGAGAGCTCTAGATAGAGCTGCTCACACCTGGGTATCAGTTTCTTCCAGGATTTAGATCTCACTCCCGCTTTGGACAGTTACATTTTGTCTTGCTAGTCTGTGATCTCTTGCTAATGTCTCAGCATAAAAACAAAAACAGCATCAGAATGTCATGTGAGAAAAGACTGCTTTACTAACGGATAAACAAATCATTTCAGTAAATGTCTTTAAAATGATTAATACCTTAGTAAGGCTCAGAGAAGTGTTGATATTTTAAATCGTGGAGTCTTAAAAGAGAGTGCTTCATTAGCCATAATTAGGGGCATCCATTCATGGCTTTGGCTTATTTTCAACTCAAACTCTTTAACTGTTTGTGGATTAACCAAAAGTCTGGTGGATTTACATTTTTAATGGGGGTGGCCTCCAACTTTGGACCATATAATACCAGCCAATGGGTGAAGCCAATATGTCATTTATTTATTCATGTACTATACCACTTATCTTATTCAGGGTTGCGGGTGGCTGGAGCCTATCCCAGCTGGCTTAAGGCGAGAGGCAGGGTACACCCTGGTCGCCACCCTGGTCGCCAGTCAATTACAGGGCTGACACATAGAGACAACCTTTCACGCTCACACTCACACCTATGGGCAATTGAGAATCACTAATCACCAACTTAGTGAGCATGTTTTTGGACTGTGGGAGGAAGCTGGGGTACCAGGAGGGAACCCACGCATACAAGGGAGGAACATACACACTCCACACAGAAAGGATTTGAACCAGCGACCTTCTTGCTGTGAAGCAACAGCACTAACAGCTGCGCTACCATGCAGCCCACATACAAACACAAACGCACACAGCCATCCTGTTACAGACATGTACACAAAGAAACACATGCACATCTTCAACGAGTGTGTAGAGATGAGATTTGACTGTCAGCCATAGGAAGAGGAAGATATTATTCATTACTCACTGGCCTGGGCTGATCCCGGATTTTACTGGCATGAATGAATTGTAAAAGATAAAAAATGAAGAAATTTCAACTTTTATGTATAAGTAAGACTACAGTGTAAAGATGGTGGATATTGGAAAAGAGTGAAATTGATGCAGAGGTGTGATGAGAAGAATATAACAAAAAGTCTGACAGAAATAATGAAAAACTGACAGAAACTACAATCCATCAGACAAAACTAACTAAAATAAGGAAAAGTCAAATGTATACAAGTTTGAAGGTTTGAATTACACTCTCAAATTAAAGTAATGGAAGGAAAAACCTCACAGACAGTTGTGAACAAAATATTAAAGGTTTGAGAGTTATAAGGTGGGGGTAGAAAGAGGAAAATGTTAACTTTAAAAACATTCACAGTCAAAAAAGAGCATGAAAGAAGTTTTTGATATGCCCCAACACTACCTATATCCTATATTCAAGGGGTGAGTGCTGGCTTAATGCTTTCTAAATGGGCTCAGGAAGAGTTTTTTTTTTATTTTAAGGCTTTAAAGGCTTGTTTTTCTGTTCATTAAGACGACTAATCCCTCTGTTATCCAATAATGCAGAGGGTCTTCTTTAAACCCATGCACTTTACCTTAAAACCTAAATACTTTCCTAAATAGTAAACATAATTGCTTCAACATTTATGTTCTTAAACGGTAAACGCTCACAAATAATGTGGTGAGGCTAATGGTTAACTGCTGTGTGCCTTGATTAGAGTCAGTTCAGCCTTTAATAAAAAGGATTACACTCTTATTGAGTACTGTTTAAGTCTGAAGGTTTACAGTTTTTCGTTTTAATGATGCAGATTTTGGAGCTAATTCCTGCTGATAAGCTCTGGATAACAGCTGCTAATGCGAGGATATCATTCCCCTTACTATAATCCATACCCACTCCACTCTGTTGTCTTGTGCAGAGGGCTTGTAGACTCTATACTGACACAACCAAATATACAAGGTTCTAGAGATGCATGATTTACCTGCATTAATATCGTTGTCGGCGAATGTTTGTCATTTTTTACCATATTGGTATCAGTCCAAGGAGTAAAACTGGGTTGATATAAACAACCAATGTTTATATCCGTCTGGTTGCTGTTTGTGTATGTGTCGGAAGGGGTTGCCATGAATACTGGTCAGTTTGTGAAGGTAACTTTGTCTGGGTATTATTTTGATTTATGATCCTTTTTGTAATTTATGATCCAGACTTTCTCACAAGAGTCTTGTGAGTAGAGAGCTTTATTACACACTTGCTACAAGTTGTGAGGGTTGCTAAAAAGTTGGTAACTTGTGTTTATGGTAGCCCTGTTTCGTTCTTGTTTGAAAGTGAACCAACTTTTGAAAATAAAGGAAGACATAAAAATATATTGTATATTTTATCATCTCAGAAACTTTTTTTTTTTTTTTTTACATATATCGATATTGGTATGTATCGATTTATGTAAATTAATTAGTATAATATTAACCATAACAGAAATATTAAATATATATCGGTATCAGCCAAATTTTCCATATTGGTGCATCCCTACAAGGTTCCAACATGATTGACCTTTATTACTGGAGTTATTATTACCATATGGTTCTTGAAAGACATGGGTCTTTAAGAGAAAGTGGCCTTATGTCTACTGGCAATGTATGTAATGGCAATGACATTTTCTGCTTTAGGAGGGACATAACCCATGGTGCATCATTCTTTAGCTCTCAAGCATACTAAAATGGTGCCATTTAAAAGATCAATCACAACAGTTTGATCATAACCATAACTGACATTTATTATTCATTATGCACTGGGAAAGGAAGCGACAGTGTGCTCATGTTAAAGACGGCCACAAATCTGTTAAATGTGGGCACCTTTTAAATCCAGTGTATGAGAGGGTGTCAGTCAAAAATCTGATCAAGCAAAGGAAACGTGTTTGTCTGCCTATCGCTCAGCTTTGAGTGAGTTCATGCCTCGGTCATGTCATTAGTTGACAAAGAGAAACCTTACAGGACTATAAGTCATAGAGGAAATGAGACAGAGAGGATGAGTGCCAACAAAGATATAAACCATGGAAAGGATGAGTGGGATAGAAAAAAAATAATCTCTTTTAGCACCACGCCTCCAGAATCAGAGTGCATTTAAGGGCTGCTCATAAATACGTGACGATTGAATCCACCAAGCCAGCACTGAGTCACTAGGCAAAATAAAATATGTAAAGTTAGGAAACGTGGGGAAAAGGGAGTGGTGTTGAGGAAGAGCTGACAGAAGAGAGGGGGGAGAAAAGTGACAGACATTAGCAGAGTTATCTGGACAATTGCTTTCAAATCATATTTCAAGGGTCTTCAAATAGAGTAAGAACAGAAGTAGTTTTTTATTTCCTCATGAGAAAAGTTGTTTAAACGTTTTTTTTCCCCTTAGTTATTTTAGGTTAACTATTTAAAGCTGCAGTCTAAATTCTTAACTGTAATTTAACCAGGTCAGCTTCTTCCATGATGTTCTGGCATTTAATACGCTAACGTTAATCGTTATTCACCACATCTAACACGTTCATATCTTATTATCATCTTCTCTGCTTGACATGTCAAATGTCAACTCAGGAATTTTAGCTATTTGATTTTCAACAGTTTAAAAACCTATTGTTTTGGGCTCACTTTTAGTTTAATAATCTTAGCTTCCCATTCCAACTACAGTCGATAGAGCAGGAAACAGACCAAGGGCAGGGAGTGACATGCGGGAAACAGGCCACAGGTCGGATTCGAACTCTCCCCATCCACTTGAGGGCGAATCTTATCAAATAAAATTAAAATAATAATAACAAAATATCTGAGATTAGCCTTTCATGGAATAATTGGCTTTGAAAACAACACCAATAGACTGGGAGGACAGAATACATGTATGAAGGGGTTAGGGGTACTGCACTGTTAAAACCACAAACACACACACACACACACAAGTTTTTTAAAGGCAGACAGTCTGTAACCATAGCAACAGATTCTCAAAAATGGAGTTCAAAAAAGGAGAAAACCTCATATGCCAGGTAAGACAAACCATGCAAACAGACATCTAATATAAGCCAGGCTGGGATCACAGGATGAGATGTGTGAGGAGAGCTGACAGGAGTTAGAGTGATATGACTGGACAGCTATACTCAGAGGTGCGTGTGTGAGGAGAGACAACAAGAACACCTTTAGATCTCAACAAAAGAGCAAAAACAAAGGCAGCACAGATCCCCGCATATGCTCATACTGTGTTAGCCTCCTGGCTGAGTCATGACTAAACAGCAGAGGTGTGTGTGTGTGTGTGTGTGTGTGTTCAAACTACTGTGATGCGATCCACCATAGTAGTGGCAAACTAACTATTCAAATTTTAACATGATATGAATTACACAAAGTATGAAAACACAGTAGGAAAGGAGGCAACAATGGCAGGGAAAAAAAGAGCAAAAACATTGAAACAGAAATGCAGCAAAGAAGTGACCCCCCCCAGCAACAGAAACATTCAGTATGCCTCATACTCTGCACCCAAATAATAGGAAAACTCCCTCGACACAAAGAAAAGAAGATTCAAACATCTCAGTGAGTGAAAAGGGGCTCATTGAACAGAACACACAAAAAAAAAGATTAAGTTTTCACAGAAAATGCAAATGCATCCTGTAGAAACATAGAAGAATGGAAACAAAAGAGAAGACTTTAATAAGAAAGAACATTCAGGCAAGAAAATGAACTTTTTAGAATGATGAGCATCTGACGGACATACCAGCTGAAGCAAACATTTATAAACGGCTGACATGTTGCCAATGGCTTGTGGGTGTTCAAACAAAACTCAGTTCCCTTACTGGTCCTATAAGGTGTTAATAGAGATGTGAAGGGAAGGCGAGCGAGTCCAGTCAGCTCTGGTTGGCTTCCACAAAGCTTGCCACACTGATAGATCTGCTAACACCTTATTGCAGTGCTGAATGGCAAAGCCTGCTTACTGATCTTTGCTCCCTCAACCTATGATAACCTTCCATCTCACACAGAAGCGACAGACCTGGTGGATGTATTGCCTTCCAATCATCCTATCATGTCTTATAGCAGCAGTAAGAAATGAGAGGGAAGAATGGGAAAAAAGTGTGTGAGAGAGAAATGGGTATTGATCTGATCAGATATAGTGCTGTGAGCCAGTTCGCCCATGTTCAGCAGTTTAACACCCTGAAATAGAACAGGAGAAGGAGAGAGTCAGTGTGGGTGGAAAGTGTTCGCAAGACAATATAGTGATAAAAAAAGAAGCTGCATCAGGGCTGCTGCTTCAGAGAGAAGATGTTGCAGACAAAAAAAAGGTGTTGCTGAAAGGAAAGCTGGATACAGATGTTTATGTTTTCAGTAGCCGAATGAAGTGACATTTTACTGCCATTTAATTATCAGTTACTCAACTACTTTGATGCATTAAGACAGGGTATTGTGCTTTTTTAAGTCTCTATATTGTCCCTTTTTATACCACTACTATAGTAACTTTACAGGAGCTCAAAAATCCCATGTTTTCCCTCACATTGCTGTTTTAAAACCTTTTTATTATAACGCTACATTTTAGGTGCTGTCTCTTTAAAATTCCCTGCTTTACAAATCCCCTTCCCTCTGATTGGCCACGCCTTTACAGGCCCTTCAGGAGCAGAGCTACGGGTAGACCTTGGTGTTTGAGGCCCACCTCTCCTATGTGTCATGAGCCACACAAGAGATCCTTATGCAATGAGTTTACTTTACTTTATATCCATGTTTAAATTTTGAAAAATCATCTCCACCTCAACAATTGCAACATTTGTTTTTGTCCAGCAGTAGTGAATAACTGTCCAGTTTGATATAACCATGCAGAAGTGTCCAATGTAATGTTTTTCTGGTTTGCTTTAAAATGAAATGAAGATGTATGAGTTTTAAAATAAGGCTGTTTCACATCTGAAAACTCCACACAAGAGCTTTGAATAAAATTGAACTCTTTATATTTCACTGAAGACTTTGAGCCCATGACGTTTAGTTGCTTCTCTAAAAAATAATGTAATACTTGGAATGTGAAGCAAATTTATTTTCCTGCCTCTGTGACATGAATGAGCTTAAAGGACTTATTTCTAACCAGTTTTGGTCACCTTAACACAAACTGTTCTAAGTAGGACTTTTGATATTTTTACCCCATTAATGTGCTTTACATTTTGACCAATGGTGAAGAAAATACTGAACAGGTGTCCAGCTACAGTGTATGCTAGAAGATAGAGTGAAGGTGACTTAGAATGAAAAGAATGTCTTTTTTATTGAGAGGATATGAAAAAAAAGCAAAAAAAAAAACAACAACAAAAAAAACAAGATTGAAGATTTGCATCAAATGTTAAAAGCAGTCACACTTGTATTTCCCAAATGTGAACATTTTCACATTTTACGTTAATTTTATTAAGATAAGATGGTGAACCATCCTTGTTTGGATAAGGCTTATACCCTTCTTGATTTTGTCCTCTACTGTGGAAAAAGATAATAATAAACAAAAGAGAGTGTAACAGCAAACTGTCTTGGCAGAACTTGTACAAACATATTAAGTGCTGTAAAGACACAGGCTTACATCCCCACATCATTCACATATAGTTGTATTTTTACTTGATCAGATTTCCATGATTTTTGCATTGCTGTTGGTTGTGGTACTTTCCCTTTTCCAAATACACATACAGTGCTGCTTGAAAGTTTGTGAACCCCTTGAACAGTTTAGATGTTTCTGATGTTTTGCTTTGATTTTCTGACTCTATCATCACAAGTTTTGATAAATGAAAATTCAGATTTATGTTTATCAATTGTATATACTTTTTTAGAGGGACTTGTATACATACCCAAAAAACTACATTAAACATAGAATTGGTGTATATGCAAAAGTAAGTGAATCCCCAGCTGCACTGGTAGTAATGCAAGTAAAGGACTCGGGTGAAACACATTTGGGTGCTTATCAATTAAGCAGACCAATGGCGTGAGACGTCCTTGGGAAAGGGTCTGGCCAGCACTTATTAAAAGAGAGAAGACACCAGCCAAACCACTTTAGGTCCATACAGATCAACAATGCCAAGAGGGAAGGAGATATTCGATGACATACAGTACATATTTAAAAACTTCAACACTGATGTCAACCACGAGCAGCAGCAAACAGGGGTCAAAAAGATTGTAGACAAGTCAACAGGGTGGTGAAAAACACCGCTTTTGGAAGTAATTGCACCTGAGAAACCTTTTAAATTTGGCCTTTGTTTTCACCTCCTTGAAAGTTTAGATGAAAATCTCAGTTCTTCCTCCTCTTCTCGACCTATCTGACCTCTTTTTGAGTTCTCAGGAACTGGCATTAAATCCATGATACAATGGAACAAAATGGTACCAAACCATTACACACAACTATTAAACTTTAAATATCCTTTAAGTCAAAAATCTAATATATTTTATGTGTGTGTGTGTGTGTGTGTGTGTGTGTGTGTGTGTGTGTGTGTGTGTGTGTGTGTGTGTGTGTGTTAGAGCTGACCCCCTCTGGCACTGTGACAGCGATATGACTGCTAGTAATTGCCTGCCCTACTCAACTCAGTGAGGGGTTAATAATGCCAGCAGCCTTGTATTCCTGCCGTCACCTTCTTCTGTCTGAATCTGACAGCAGCTCTCACTACTGACGGCCTTCAGCACATGCAGCACACCCACTCCCACACACATTGTTAAATGTAATCCACTTAGTGTGTGAAATGGTATAGATACAGAGTATGCTGCAGACAGTGCTATCACTACCACCCCACTGCTAGACGCTCGCACAGACACTCGCAATAGGCAAATCCATAGTGAGAGGGACTCACTGAAGCACACATACATACCTTTACACACTCACACAATGATTCATGTAGTTGGACTCGCACTCTCATTCGCTCAATAGGCATTTACAGCCATTTAACACAGCCTTAAGGAACAACAAAGACAACAAGGCCAGTGCAGTGAAGTCAGTCATCTACACCAGACTTCACTACATGCACATGTTGTACAAATCATATATGCAGTGCATTAGCAGGGCATCTCTAATACGTCACCCTGTGTCTCCAACATCTTTATAGCGCTAGAACATCCAGAGTTTTAGTGCCTCTTACAGGTTAATCCTCCACTAGAAGGCCCTTAATAGCGATTTATACATTTGTCATATCATAAGTACCCTGAAAAGCCGTCATGGCAGAGCTTAATGAAATAAATTTAGTGGAGGCAAGAGCCCCATAAGCTACATCACAGCCTAAGCTCTGTAGGATTTTAACCACATTTATATCAGGCTTTAACACACCATCAGCGGCTGTGATTTACTGATAATCATACCAGCCATCAAATCTGTCAGGAAAGTATAATGAGAGTCTCCTTGTGAAATTACAGCCAGACTGTATTAGTAATTTTCAAATGTTGTAAAATAATTGGGATGTTTAATGACCACACTACGTTCATCGTTCCCAATAGATGAGCCCTTGTTTGCGGAAAGCAAAAAAAAAAAACCCAGTATTCCTAATTATAGAAAGTCTGGCTGTTTGGAATCTACTGAGTTTGTTTTACAAGACGTGCAAGTTTAACAAAGCATCGTTGAGCAAATGCAATCAGATCCAGCGGGGGACATTCATAACAACGGGCATTTAAACAAGACACTTTGATGTCAAACACGCCAGTTTGAGTTTTGCTCCACTTCCGAAGGATATGTGCATGTGGAATCTGTCTCCATTAAGAGACCCACCAGCTCTGGTCCCAAGAGATTGAAAAAGATTGGCAGCATCTAATTACATTCTGAGGCACTCTATTCCTTTAAGGTACTTGGGTGCTACTCTGTGAAGAGCACTGTTCTGAATCTCCGGGGTTTCTAGTGTGCTAGTTTTAGGATCACAGACTAAATTGGGTCCGGGAGAAAGGTGCTGATGGTGTGGCGAGGGGAGATTGGGCTGCTGTGATACTGGAACCGGGAGGAATTAAAATGCTGTCAGGCTCCGAGCAATGAAACCTATCTAAGTATCTCAGAGGATTTTCTTCTTCACTAGAGCACATATAGAGGAAGTCGTGGGGTACTAATGGCTGGTTTTAATGTCCATAGTGGCTTGGTGCAAGTGTAGTTACCATATGTAAGGGAGAGGAGATTATGTTTCAGTAAGTCTGCCACAGCTGAGTACATACATAAGGTCATAATGTCACCCCTTGAACAGTGCATATCACATTTGAGTTACAAATTCTGGGCTCTTTTTAAGTTTGAATGGAAGGAAGTGTGGTTTTCTGTCTCCAGCTCTTATTTTAAGAAACAATGTTGATCATGAACATACTTAAGGACATGTAAGTGTCAAACTGAGAGATCCTTGTGCATTGCCCAATGCAGTGAGCACCAACGGAAGATGGTCAGAGGATAAATTTGTAGTTAGATTCAAAATGCTTTCTGAAGGTCCCATAAATGGACAGTATTGACATGTGAAACCATATCTTTTTGATTTTGGAAGGCATTTTGCTACATCATGACCCCCCAGGGGGTCCCAAACCTCATTTTAGGAACCACTGTTCTAAACTAGCGAGTTATCAAGAACTTCATAACCCTGGATTTTCCGTCCAATGATGCTGGTTCACTTGTTAGCAGGATGAATTGATGTGGTAACTTATACTGAATGGCTAACCTGCTCCGGAGCAGGTTAAGATCTGGATAAGAGATCAATAAGTATAAAAGCAACACCTCCTGACCAATCAGCTCTCTTGGAAAATAGGCTGCCAATTCTTAGTAGATCCTCTCCACATTGGTGTGGGAAGTGCTTAGGAGAGAAATAGTTTTTAGGGATAGATGCAATACTTTTGATGTCCTCAATGACATCTTGTACCAAAGATAGCCTAAAGATTTTAATTGGATGAACTGCGCTACATTTGTCAATTGATGGAGCCATATGTTACAAATTTAACCCATCACAGTCAGGCACATCTTAAATAATGACCTTAATAATAATGGTCACACATGGCACAGCTGCAGAAACTATGAATTTATGAACGCACAACTACTTGGAAGTTGAGGAATTAATAGTCTTTTTATTTATCAATAGTCCAACCCAAAATGTGCTGACAGGGGTTGCTGAGCCTCAAAAGAACTCAGTGGAAAATTTCAACAAAAGGAAGGGCACTGAGGAAGAGCTCTGCCCCAAATGTCTCTGCTGGAATAAAGTGAAACTGAGTGATCAGAGTGCTGTCCGTTTGTATTATCCCATGAATTACTATTATATGATCTTGTGAATTTCCACATTAATAGAATTACAATTTTCTACCAGCATTCCCTCCTGGCTTTTACTGCAGCAACAGTGTGGCTTTTGTCCTGTCTGCTCCTCCATGGTAAAGTAGGCTGTTCTGCAGGTTTTATCCTGTTTCTCCATGTTTGTGATTGGTCAGACGCTGCAAACTACACCCCTTTTATGTGAGTGCACCTGATCAAGACTGGAAAACCCTGGATTCACTGAGTGAGGTGATGTCCAGCTTCATTGTACTGCTTATCAGGACTGCGAATGTCTCTTTAAGTCAACCCAGGTAACAGAGAGAGTTCTTCTGGAGCCAGCCACAGGCAGGACCAGTGAGGTTTTATGAACCATAGTTTTTAGTGCTTCCTCATCAGCTTCACTTCTCACTTTGGATGAAACACATGAATGAAGTTCATTTAACTCCGCTTCTCCTCCACAGTGATCTATGTTACTGGTATCTTGTCAAAATAAAGTTAACGATAAAAGTAATGAAAGTATATTAAGATGTGGTGCAGTTGTATTCACCTTCTGAGATCGTATGATTACGCAATGCCTCTGCAGTTTCCAACCAGCAGGAGGAAACACACATCAACAGGGAGCCCCTCTGGAGAAAAAGGATGTCTCTGAAAATATTTTCAGATAAGGGCATCTGCTGAGCTGTAATGGTAATATAACAAGATTTCATTTGTCACAGGGTTTCAGGTTGTGTGTATGTGTGGGGCTGTCGCAGCTGAGCAGGAAGGAAGCTTGTGTGCATGAGTATGCACACAGTAAAAGGCTAAGGAAAGAAGCGCTAATTCAGCAGAGGGAGAACAGAAAAGATGTATACAATTTTTGTTCCTGCAAACTTGACATCCAGCTGCAGTTATGTTATATGTTGGATATGTAAACAAAATATGTCTGGAAATTTCTATTTGGCCTTATTAGGTCAGTGTAAATACATTAAAAAGTGGATTTGGGGAGGGGTGTGTGTGCATGCCCTCCAAACAGTTCCTGAAGATTTACATTTCATTATGCATTATTCTTTATGTACCTTAAGATGGGGCAAAAAATTATATATATATATATATATATATATATATATATATATATATATATATATATATATATATATATATATATATATATATATATAAGCACAGCTTTTGGAAAGTAGTGCAAAAAGAGTAACTGATTTACTGATTAAATGAAAGTATGATAAGAGATTTATAACAATGAGCAGTATTTCCAAGTTGGCTTCTTGAGAAAATTCTATTTCAATCCTTTATACACACGTTAAACCTTTGACTCAAACGGTTCCATCTGCTTTTAAAGATGTTTTATAATTCTGCACCAGATCTACACTGGAGATAATTCATTCATGGAGTTCAGGGCTGGAACAATCACCCTGTGCTTTCAGAATCCCACAAAACTCTTTGGATGCATGAGGTTTCTGCAAAACCCCCAAGGCCACTCATTGCAATTCAAGGCGGGAAACGCCAACTTATTAACAACTCAAATTGAACTGTTTGGCCAAGTTAGTTTCCAATGAGCATGAGCAAAATTTGTCCAAGCATTATGTCAAAAATGTTAAATGTAACACTTGGGCAACAAACAATTCAATTTGGCCTTTTACAGCCTCTATTTACCGTAAGCCAAAACACCTCCGTGTCAGCTGAGCACACACGGGGGAGTGTTCTCAGCTCAGACCAGATATGATGAAACAAATCAGATCTCCAACTGTGGTTTTTGGTTCTCCCACTGACTATTAGCCATGGCTTGGTTTCTGTTTGACCCACACACATCCCGCCTTAATGTCACAGCAATCAATTGATTACATTCGATCATTTTTTATCATTTTCACTACCTACTTGTTAAAATTGTGGCCATGTTTTGATAATAGTTAGACCTATTACACAACTTGCCTTTCTACAGATATTCATCTTCTTCCTATGACTACTACTGTTATTGTAGCTGTGACACGTTGCCATCATTGTGACTCTAGTAATTTTCATCTACTCTGATGTTTAAAAGTGGTTGACTTTGGATCCAAAATGGTTTTCGAGCCACCAATCGTTGGCCTTAAAGTAGCTACATTTTAGCTACAGTTTAAAATCCAAAGTTTTAGGAATTTCAACACTTTGATTACTTGCATATTGAACCTTACTGAAGGAGAAAAAAAAAACACTCTTTTCTGGCAATGCCTGTAGCCTCACTGCATGTGCGGGCAAGTAGCATATTACTTCATAGGAGCCCAGTGGCCTCTCACTCCAAGTTTAATTACATTGCTGGCCTCTGTAACACTCTCGTTTCATCTACCTGTCTAATTGCTTCGATGGTAGCAGGAGGGCCACATGATGACACAGCCTCCGGTCACGATGTTTAGAGGGGAGACAGTAAATTACAAAACACATCTGTGGAGAGACCTCAGTCTGGCTTCCAAAGACCTGCACGGAAATCAGTGTCATTTTATTAACGGCAGTAACTCATTTTTAAAGGTTTACAACTGATTAACCTGTTATACCCTGCAGAAGTTGTTAGTTGTTCTGAGCTTTAACTGTTTTCATGCACATTATTTTTTCTGCTCCTTTAGTGTGATAAAATGCTGATCATGGAACCAAGAAGGATCTTTCATGTAATATTTCCAGGAACTATGGGTAGAGCTGAGTTGACTGCCCAGCCTTTAGTTGTGCTACCTGTGAGTCAGAGGGTTTGGAAACTTGGTCCTACATTCTGAGGCATGATACTGTTCTTAAAGGGACACCAAAGTGAACCCACACTAAAGAGATAAGGATGCAAGGCATAAATAGATAAATCCTCCATAAAATGTCATTATATTTCAGCACACGTAATCCCACGGTTTGTGAGCACAGTAGAATGAAAGCAATTCCTCAATGCTCAAAACAGTCTGTGTTCACTCCCTCCCCAGCTGCTGTTGGTTTTTAATATTTGCCGCTCTCTGCTTGCTCCCCAGTCATGCTGGGAGAAATCTGCTGGAGCCCTCTCTGTAGTAAATATGCTGAACACCCCCCACCCCCCCTTATCACAGCCCAACAGTTTAAGGGAGCATATAAGCACATAATGTATGTGAAGATGCAAAAAGAGGCACAAATGTCCACACTTGCTGCAGACAGTAAATGTGTGATGGAAATTTTTCAGCGCAAGATTCAACTTGAGCACAATTTTGACATTATACGAAGCTGTAAAGTGCTGTGACTCAGGGCTTGATGGATGTACAAAGACAGCGACCAGAGATGGTGCTCCAAAGGGAAATGAGAGAAATAAAAAAGCTGCCTGTATATTCTGAAGGCAGTTATTGTGAACTGTCACGCACCCAAAACAGTCATTTTTCTTTTGTCAAAGCAAACATCTGTGCTGCCATGTAGGGACACCCAACTTAAAGTAAGTAGGTAAGAGAGACAGAAAGCTTAAGTACAAGAACAATGAAATATTCTTAGAAGGGGTGAGAGAAAACCAAAAGCATGACTTTCAAAAAAGCTACTCCACATGAAATCACATCGCTCCACTTGCTAGACTTACCTACCCTGTGAGGTCCTGACCCCTATATGAGTTGAAAATTGAAGCAGATGGAAGTTGGCATGTTCTATTAAGTATATTTTGTGCAGTTTCTGGACCCTCATGTGACCTCTGAAGGAGGCCATTCAGGCTGTGGAGAACTACTACTCGCTCTACCTGTCAAAGCACTAGGCTGTAATAGTTCAGGTTCAGGGTAAGGGCATGGCATGGAGTCCAATGGTGGAGATGGATATGTGTGTGGACTAAGAGTCTGTGTGGTCATAGAAGTATTTTGAGGACACTAAATGAAGGGGTTTCTTTGTCATAACTTTAAACTGCTCTTAAGTCATATGGATAAGAAAAAAAAAAGTTTATTTTCTGCTAGAGGACTGCTAGAGGTTTGTCCAATTATTGAACCACATTAATTCTTTATAAGATATACCTAACCTTATCTGCGAAGCGACTTGGTTTTGTCTGGTGCAAGATCAGTAACGTTTCCCATGTATTTTAATTTTATATCGGCAAGATAAAGTTAAAAGAAGAATAGATAAAAGAGTGGAGTCAATAAAGGGTGCCTAAGCCACTCTTTGTACAGGGATATAGGGATCCAAGCAGAAAACCTAATAAATTAAATTAAATTAAATTAAATTAAATTAAATTAAATTAAATTTAATTTAATTTAATTTAATTTAATTTAATTTAATTTAATTGTTAAATTAAATTTAATTGTTAAATTAAATTAAATTAAATAAATAAAGGCACTCTCTTCTAAATAGTTAAAATGGCTTTATTTGACCCAAACAACACATTTGCATTTGGTATCAAGCCTTGACTTGTGTTGAACTCTTCAAAAGAAAGTTTAAAAAATCTGTTTGCTGAAAGTGCAAAGAGTTAAAAAAAAAAAAAAAAAAAGAACAAATGTGCACTAAAAGTGAATGATTTTCCATTCACAAAATGCTGCACCTCTCTAAAACCACTGAAGTTTCTTGCCTGTAAAATCTGTTCCAATTTCTTCATGAAACTCCTTCACATTATAGCTTTAGCTAGCTTTATAGGCACTGCTAACTACATTTGAACTGCTGGACTCATAAACTCCGCCAAAGGCCTGTCGGGTGCAGTAAATCCAACTTTGGCTGCTGTAAAACACGGCACTCGATATATCTCAAATACTCCCAAAATGAGATCTTGAGTCTAAAATTGGGATGCTCAATTTACTACTCACGTGAATAAAATAAAATAAAAATAAATAAATGAATACATTTTCAAAAATTCAACATTGCTAGGCTTTCTTTTGAAGATTCTGTTGTGATTTAGACAGCATTAGCGCTTCAGATGCTGGACTGGGGCAGAACTCTTCTTCTTTTCCTCTCTCTGATAAAAAGTATCCTGAATGAATTCATTAATTTATACGGACTTCCAAACACTGTGAGAGCTGCATTAACATGAAACCTTTA
This sequence comes from Labroides dimidiatus, assembly GCA_030710495.1. Lineage (NCBI taxonomy): Eukaryota > Metazoa > Chordata > Actinopteri > Labriformes > Labridae > Labroides > Labroides dimidiatus. The sequence goes on from CM061155.1 coordinate 15,790,547, forward strand.
CTTGTGCAGTCTGAAGCTATTACAGCTGAATTTCTGAGCAACTCCCCAACGCACACACCTCTCTTTTTTTTTTTGCTGTCTCTCAGTGGAAATCAGGAACAGGACAGTGAAGGATACATGAGGTATAAGCAGTGGAAGTAATGGAATAAAAAAAAAAAAGACAATCAATCCCTGTTATTGTTCTCTCAAAGAATTCATTGTGCACTAAAAACATGATGGTACAGTAAGCAGTGCTGAGATGCAGCCAGTTGTCTCCATGGCAACTCTACGCTGTCAAATATATACACCTAGCACACTGTGATTCTACCCAGCATGCCCCTTGGCTGGAAACCCACCTGTCCACTTTGGTTCCTCCAAAAACACATGAGGCAGCTTTGACAGGCCTGTGGACCAGGGGAGCTTCTCTGCAGACTGACACATACACACACACACACACACACACACATACACACCTGCACTGACCCACACGTCAGGCATGGATAATTACTCATGCATCATCATGTGCACATACAGCACACATACTCACACGTAACTAATGAAACATAAAACTGGCAGCACAGAAAATCACAGCATGTTACCCCTGAATGCCTGCAGATTTTTATTTATTTGTTGTTGTTTTTTTTTGTGGTAACCTTTATTTAAACAGGCAAGCTGAGCACATTCCAAGAACACACTTTATTTACAGCAACAGCCCGAGGAGTTTTAAAAGCCCTTTTCCAAGATAATTTGAGCTCTTACTTTGTCATAAAACTCTCTCTTTCTCTCTCCTTCACCGAGGATTAGTGTAAAGATGTTGAAAGTTGTCTGGAGTCTTATGTCTGTATGTTTCTTAAGAGAACTCTAAGACCAAACAGAGAGCGTGGCGCAACAAATAATTGATTAGAAACATCACTTTAGCCTCCTCTGAACTTTGATTTTTCCTCTTTTTTTCTCCACCTTGTTTCCTAAATAAAACCCTGCAGTCTGGTCCACTTCTGTGATATTTTGTTGTTTTTCCACTAAAAGCACTCGGATGCACGGGATACCATATTTACCTAGCACTGCACATGCACACATCACATCCCATCAGATCACACCACAAAGGAATGCAGGCTCCCTCCATCTGCTTTCGGCTGAGAGCAGGATTCCACTTGTTGGCCTGCAAACACGAGGTGTCCTCCTTTTTATAAGGAACCATAATAGAGGCCGATGGGTGTCACAGCAGGGCGCGCAGCTGATGACGAGGCCAATGTGCGAAGGCAGATGAGTCTGTGGCCTCTGAACGCTGAGTTAAGCAGTGAACGTAGTTGCTTGCTTGTGTGA